>CM060920.1:216668429-219168429 GCA_030737875.1 Allium sativum
AGAAGAAAGTACCGCAGGTCACCACCAGATTGTCGTAAATGAATTAAAATATAGTGATTGCAGATGCACAGAATACCTGAGAAAGTCCAACTAAGTTGTAACCCCCTGCGAGTTCTTTCATTTCTTTCACCTGCAAAAATGTAACACCTTTAAATTTATAGACTTTGGGACATTAAAAGGAAAGAGTTATTTGTACAGTGAATTGCCACCTGATCGCATGCCACATCTGTCTGCAATCACGGAGGAAAACAAATAGGATTAATATACACCCATTAAGCTAACTTATGGTAAAAACATTGCACCGTAGACAAACTGACCTGATCCTGCAAAGGCATAAACCATGAGTCCATTGAACCATCTCCGATTTCTCTAAAATTTGAAACTGACATGTTATCGTATGTACAAATGTTGGTAAATGAAACAAGGGTGCTCAAAATAGGGGTGCTATATAATAAATCAACACAAATTGAAAAACAGAATCTGACAAGCTATATTAAACTGTTTAATTTAAACATGCTCCGGAATAAAACTGTTGTTTCACTATTACTCAGTATAAGGTAATACCTGCATAGAGCCAGGCAAGCCTGTACTTATTTTATAAACTGGGTATACTATCAAAGTCGTCACTTTGTGTGCATTCGATATAATTTTTGGCCCCCTTACCGTGTCAAGTGCGTCTTACACAGTAATGGAGCAACTATTGAATAAGCCTAGCTAAGTTGACATGGAGAAACTGATCTGTAGTCGGACGCGTCTGACGCTAACGGTAAAATTTTCTAATGAGTAATTTCCTCCCTCCCCTGTATAACACACTCCACTTACCTTCTCCACAAAAATCAAAACATTTTCTCTTTTTTTTATCCTCTTCAATTACCAGATATAAATGGATATTCCAATTAATATCTTAAGAGATATCCAATTCATTCTTAGATCTTTTTTCTTCAGAATGCCAAGTGCTAGCCAACATTGTGGAAAAAAAAGGTCCCGTTTCAGACCAAACATCCCCATTTGTGATTCAAATTACATTCTGATTCGAATTCAGTTGAAACTGCAACTGAGAAACTTCTTCAAGCCATGCTAACGTTGACATATTCAATATACTTTTTTGGATCTGCAATTCCAATTCTAATGTTTTCCGAACAAAATAAAAAATGGAATATGAGGTAAATTTGAGGTTAGGCCTCGATGTAGAAGTCAAGCATCAAAATCAACTTTGAAGTGTTTAAAACTCTTTAAGATGTTGATCTTTAAAATCTACGAAATACAATATAAATTACATTCGATCTGAAGTTTAAGCTTCACGAATCGCGATTTGAATCTTACTTTGAAAATTTTACATGAAAAACAATGAAAACTATCTTTATCATAAAAATATATTAGATAATTCATTTAGTTATTTGATAAAATAAACTATCCATTTTTATTGTGCCATCATTCAATTTATATATGATTACATATGCTAGTACAAAAAGGACGTACGCGCATCTGGTGGATACCCAGTGCCAAAGGCTCCCGTACTCAAGCGCGAGAGGACTTCCCAGATCAGTCACCCGTTCTGGTAACCTTACCGTTGCGCCAGACACCACCTTACGTACGCGCATCTAATATAAAAAAATATTTGCTTTTTGTTTAATAAAAAATGAGAGGATGGATGTCATGTATGTTGTGAGTGCAACGGTTTTGTTAGTCACAACGCTTTTATTGCAAGTTGTTTTGTTGTTAATCTTGGTGACAAATTTGTAGTGAAATTCCGTTGATGGATAGTCGAAAAGGAGACGGTGGTGAAGAATTCTTTTGTTCTTAATCTTGGTGACAAATTTGTAGTAAATTTTCGTTGATGGATAGTCGGAAAGGAGACGGTGGTGAATGTTGCAAATCGGTGGTGGAATTTAGTTGAGGGATGATGACAGTTTTGGTATTTCAAGAAGACACCTTAAAATCATGTTCACTGAGTTCTCTTTATTAATAGTGTATGTGTGCGCATGTGTGTGTGTATATACGTAATACGTATATACACATCACACACATATAATTAAAATATATAAATCCTTAAACAACGATTACTAGTTTTTTTAAAATCTTACAGTTTGCATCTCGTTTTAAACCAAGTCGTTCCAACTATGATTTGATTCTTAACTTTAATTCAAAATTCAATTAGAATTGTTGTCTAAAAATACTTACATACTTCCTTTTTAAAATTTAGTACTCAGAAGATAGTAGATAGTCTTAGATAGTATCAAAATTCAATTAGAATTGTTGTCTAAAAATACTTCCTTTTGTAAAATTTAGTACTTAGAAGATAGTGCATAGTCTTAAACAGTACATACTACATAAGATATTACAAATCGGCATATGTCCGATGATTTGAATCACAAAATGCAGGATTTGAACGTACAACCTCATGGTTTAAAATCGGAGTGTCTAACTACTAGGACAAGATAACGACTAAAATACTTATATACTTCTTTGAACATGCATTACAAATTTTATTATTTTTTGAACGTAGAATAAAAATAAAAAGAAAAGGAAAACAAATGTTTGGACCATACATAAAAGCTCAATCATCAAAATAAATTCAAAAATATAAAATCCTGACATGGAAAGAAGATCGGTGACTAAAATACTTAAACGTTATTGAATAACCAACATAAAGCAGGATTTCAACATAAAAGTATACATACATTAAAATATGATTAATTGAAATATAGGATCCATGATATGAACTCAGTTTCAAACATATGGGGCAATGGTGGGTTTTCTTTTTTTTTTTTTTTTTTTTTTTTTTTTTTTTTTAAAGCTGCCGTGGGCAACCCACTTATCCAAACAGGCCTTGCACACATGCATGTGTATCTTGATAATTCAAGCTTTTTCAACACATTTTGTACTTTACTCCCGAAGAAAATCCTCATTTGAAACTGAAAAAATAACAATATTGCATGGGTAAATTATCTACTGTGTTAAGCAGTATGAGTTTTCTTCGCTAAAACACAAAATTTCAAGGGGTCAACTGCTGACTATACGGTGGCAATGCCACCAATTGGAATTCTAATTAGAAATCATCATAAAATTAGATGTTATAATTTTTAGCAACGCCTATATACCAAATTTAGATGTTTTTTACATTACTAACCATAACATAAAATGATGGGGAAAAATACACAGAAAATAAAAATAAATGATAAATTATGATTTATAGGAACACGTATTATTATCATCACTGTAGCATACCTAAAACATCAAAAAGTATTCTAAGTCTATAACTTATTTTTATCTAGAAACTAAACGAGCTAAATAAGTAGATTAAAAAAAAAACTATTTTATGGTTTCTAAATCTATTATCATTATGTTTATGATAATGAGTGTTACGGCACGCGTTCTACACGGGATCATGATACATGTTTTGCGTGTGAACTATGTTTTTAGAAAATATATATGTTTAACACATTCAAGAGAAAATGATTAGTACGAATATTTAATGTTGAAACCACGTGTAACTAGTTTAAATTTTTATTTCTAAGTTGCAATATCTAATTTTAATTAGTTTTGATTGTTATTTGTGTTGGTAATTAATAACAATGATATAACAAATGTTTATTTGTTAGATCTTGTGTATAAATGATATTAAGATTTGTTAATATATATAAAAATTTACAAAGCTAAAGATATGTAGGGTTATTTTTGAATGTTAGCAGTCGGACCAAAAGTTTATGCATCCAATACAACTACTAACAAAGATGGTTAGCAGTTAGCACACCAAAATGTGAAAATAAGGAGTTTATTCCAGAGACTAATTAAATTGATCGTTCTATGATTTTTCTGCCATTTTATACTACAGTAGGAGATTCTTGTAGACAAATTCATATTTTGAGGATAACAATTATACCTCACCTTGATCCGATTCAGGTCCAGCCCAAAAGATCTTTAAACATAGGCCTAAATAGACCAGTGGTTAGGTTTAAATTGGATCAGATAACAATGGTAATTATTGCTTATTTTTGTACTATTTATGGCAGGTCCTTGGAACATGTTGGGCCTTTTGGATTTGAAGGACTCTTTAGGTATTTCACAAATATCTAGTCTAAAACCCTTGGGATTTGGATTCAGATCTTGTTGACTTGGTTTGGATTTTCTTTTACAATGCCGACCGATATTACAAATATTGATATCCAATTAATGAAAATGGAACTCTTGTATACGAAATCTAAACAAATGATGTATGAGTATCCACTATTAATAAGATATCAGAACGTTTGGTTCTGAAATGTTTGAGTCACTTTTTTTGTTCAAAATGTATAAGAATTAAAAAAAACTCAAACAATACAAAAGGATTCTCAAATTTTCTAATAAGGATAATAATAATAATAATAATCCTCAACAAAAAAATACAAAATTTTGTATTTGTACACAAATGTTGAAAGTAAAGAAACAAATATTAATTGGAAAGGTATAATTTCATAAAATAATGGCTCCAAAACTCGAACAATTAACAAAAAGAAAAGGAAAAGAATATACCAAAAGAAGCTCATTGTAACTCTTCAATATTTATTCAAACATTAACTGTGATATATAGACTGAAATAATCATCTAAAATATAATACAATAGATAAACATAAAGTAAACATGAATTGCATTTAATGTAGGTCACAAAAAAATCACTACTGGGAGTTGGTTTATAAAATCAAGCATATCCACGTGAAGTTCCAAATACTCTATATGTATAATAAATTTCTCCAAAAAAACAGAAATGTTTCAAAGATCACTATCCTGAATATATCAGAACTGAACATATTAAAAACAACGCACCTAAAAAAAAAAAAAAAAGGTTTCTAAAACATTTGGACTGTTTCACATGAACATGAATTGCATTTTATAAAATCACTATTGGGAGTTGGTTTATAAAATCAAGCATATTCACATGAAGTTCAAGATTACTCTATACATATAATAATAAACCATTCCAAAAAGTATCACAGATTGCTATCTGAATATATTAACTGAACATATCAGAAACAATATACCAAACAACTACAAAAAAGTTACTAAAAAATTTGGACAGGTTCCAAAAATCTAAATGTAAAAAAAAAAGAAAAATTAAACAAAAAATGAACAAGTTTATCATACAAAGTAATTCAAATAGTGTAGATCTTTAAAATAATGAGAAAAAAAAATCATTTTAAAATTGCTAAATGATATCTTAAAAACTAATCTAACTTTAACTAATCCAAAGATCAAGATCCTGACCAGGAAATCAATTTTTCAGTCCATGTGGTCCGGTTTTGATGGTGACAAGGATGGAACGCAACCTAAGATCTGATTTGAATCATCAATTCCTAAGTACATTAAAATATGGTAGCAAAATATATAAGAAAATCCAGCAACTGTAGAAAAATTAAAAAATGCATAGCAAATATGACAAGATGACAAATTGTTAAAAAAAAAAAAAAAAAAAAAAAAAAAAAAAAATCATGAGAAGGGTAGCTTGAAGAAAACATTATATGTTGGTCAATTGCAATCAAATTCAGCATAAAAAGATAAAGAACAATCAAATCGGTAATTGAATCAACTTCTCAAGGTCTAATACGTTTTTGCTTTCCAAAATACAAATTTGAATCGTCTATCATCGTATTTCTACAGAAACTGTACCAAAATCTAAAACCAAAATCAAAATTTTCAAACTGGTCGAAATTTCAAATTTTGAAAAAGAACCAAATCAAAAGTTGAATCTTTACATGGTCCTTTGCAAATTATAAAATATCTGTCTTCTGTATAGAAAAGTCAAATTGCAATATTAAAACAGCGACATCTTTTTAACAAACTTAAGATTTCAAGTTTGTTTTCACTATTAAATCACAAATTTTATTAACATCCATATGTCCTGTGTTTTAATAAATATTTTTTAAAAGGGACAAATATTTATCCATCAAATATTTGCTTTGGGGATTTAGTTTGCCTCTCAAACAAAAATTGTCAGACAAATATTTGACCGTTTGCTTGGGAGAATTCAAAGGTATTTTGAATATTGGCTGTGCTATCTGGCAGTTGCTATGTTTGGATTGTCTGTGTTGTGATGCTCAGCATTGTGGAGGTATGCAGGTTTGCTGCTATGTTTGAGACGAAGATGATTTGAGGAAGAGTTGCAGTGTTATATAGGCATTTCTGGATGCAGTAGATGATGTAGTTTTCTGGTAGAAGCTGGTGGATGAATGAGATGATGTAGTTTTCTGGTAGAAGCTGGTGAGCTGAGATTGTGGTTGTGTGATAGCAGGTGGATGTATGAGGTAGGGAGTTGTATTGCAATGGTGATGGAAAGCCGTTAACTGGAAGAAGGTTAAAGTAGTTGTTGGTGAGAGGGTAATAGGTTGTTTGCATGAGTTGAACAGTTTGTGTAAAATATGGTGAGGCAACGGGATACGATGGAGGAGGAACAGAATACAAGTATTGATGAGGTTACACTGTTGTATTGTTGAATGTGACATACCTGCTTAGGGTCAATCATTTGGTTGCCAAATGTAGCAAAAGGTAGAAGTTATTGTGGGTGAGGGAGAAACTGGTTGTTTGCACCAGTTGAACAGTTTGCAGCTAAAATAGTAAGGTAGTGAGATAAGATAGAGGAGAAAACTAGAGCACAATATTGAGGATGTTACATTGCTATATTGTTGAATGTGACATATTTGTCTGAGGTCAAATATTTGTCCGACAAATATAGCAAATATTTGTCTAGCATCAAATACATTTGTCTAGGATTAAATATTTGCCCGACAAACACTTAACTAATGTCAATTATAATTGACTGGAGTTAAATACTTGTCTGACAAAAATATGATGAGCAACTTTTTGCCTAGAAGGCAACTTGAATCCCTTCCAGGTAAATATTTAACCGACAAATACTTGCTCTGGTAAAAAATATATCAAAATATATGATATATGAATGTTGATAGAAAAATAATAAAAAAAATTATTTAATGGTGGAAACTAAGTTGAAATCTGATAGATTTGCTGAAAAATATCATGTTTTAATATTGTGGTTTAAGTTTACATAACTGCCTATGCGAAAGAGGTTGATCAAGTTCAAAAAAAATTAAGACGTAATTTATATGTCAAAATCTGAAGGGATGTGCGGGCCTATTTTTTAACAGAAGAACATGAGCCCAAAGCTCTCTTAACTAATATTCATTAATTATGTCATAAATCCTAAATTTCGGGGTATACAACATAGTTCAAGGTATCGGCCAATACCCCAAAATTTCGGGTGTATCATACCAATGTCAACCGTCAATAAGCCGAAATTAGGAATCACATTCGGTTTTGTCATTCATCATTGTAAAAAAAAAAAAAAAGCGAACTCATCAAAAACCCTAAACTAATGAAATAGACAAAGAAGATCAAACGTCGACAACACACAAAAGCACAATCTGACAGCAGCACCTTAAATTTGTCGAATTTTTTAAAGCAAGAAAGACGAAGATGTGCACAAAGAAGACAAGTCATGTGGCAGTCCTCGAAGCAAAGAAGGCGATAACAAATTCATCCAACAACAGCAAAATCCTTTTTTTTTTTCGTTAACCTGCGTTTTCCTTTTGTAAACTAGAATGCCCTAGTTTATGTGAACCGGTAGTCAAGTAGGACAGGCAGCACACAGTAATAACTTAATTTAAAGTGGGTAGGCAGTAAACTCAAATGATCTGCTTTTATTATTATTTTAGTTTCGAACTGGGCTGCCTTTTTCGCTGTAACCATGTAATTTAATACAAGGGCTTCTTCTTCTTTTTTTTTTTTTTTTTTTTTTTTTTTTTTGTAAATTAGCCTGTGCCAGTTTTTTTTTTTTTTTCAAGTAAATTAGTGTTAAGCATGTGTGATGGTTTTTTTTTAAATAATCATTACTACAAATTTATTAACAAACCACTGAAAACAAACCGAAACTTCCAATTTTACGAATTCATCCGAAACTAACAAAATTTCGAATGATCGAAACCGAGTTCTCGAACCTTGGTATACAATATTCATACATATGGGAAACATAATAAAATTATTTCTTCTTTATTTAGATATATATAATTTATTGAAATCACATAAGATGGAAACATAAATAATAATAACTCTTTTAATTTCCGACACATTTATCTCAAAATATTATCGTATAGTATATAACATAATTTCATTTACATCGTACAAAAGATAAATTTACATTTACGATGGAAGCGCTCAAATTATGTCAATACTAGATTATATAAAAATTCACACTTTTGTCATATTGTTATATCATACCTAGCTCATAACTTAACAAAATGCTATATAACATTATTTTGCAATTATCAAAGTAACATTGACCCCCCTACAAAATTTTAATTAGAATGATAAAATTATTTTAAAATAAAAACTAAATGTAGATAAAAGATCACATATAGATAGACTTAAAATAAGACGAATGCTCTTCTCAATTATAAATATGTACAAAGCTCTTCTCAATTTGTTTACATTCAAATCCTTATATTTAATCAGTTATGTTGATCATTAATTCAAATTATTTAAATAGATTCAATGTTCATTGATCCATTTATACTCCTTTAAAGAAGAAAATTTCAATATAAATACACACAAACAAACAAATTATATATATTTATTTATATTAATATGGGGAGGGATCTGTTACACCTCTTATATTGCACGTGAACCCTCCCCCTGAATTCTAGCCACACAATCCCCCACTCATTCTCCCTCTTCCCATTTAAATATTCTTTGTTAGTGGGAAGAGGGATAATGAATGAGGGATTGTGTGGCTGGAATTCAGAGGGAGAGTTCACGTACAATATAAGAGGTGTAGCGGAACTCTCCCCTATTAATATACACACACACACACACATATATATATATATATATATATTTTTGAACACAAAATTAAACACAAAGAGAACCTCCACCGTTGGATTTGTTTGTCTTTATGTGGAGAGCGGAATTCATGAAAAGATCCGATGATTGAGATTTATTGTGTGCAATTTTATGTCTAAATAGAGTTTCTCATATATATATATATATATATATATATATATATATACACACACACACACACACACATATATATATATATATATAGACACAAAGTCATATTAATAAATGATAACGTTACTATTCATTTATATAAAAACATATATCGCACAACATAAATTATTTTTATTATCAAGAAAAAACATAAATTATTTAAATATAAAATATTAAACTTTTTTTTCCAGTTAGAACGATAATTTTTACCTAGATATGCAGTTATCGAGGACTGAACGTTCAATCTTATATTTCTGCACATGGCAATTTAATTTATGACTAATATAACACGATAAATATATCATATATCATATATCACATAATAAAATATACTTTAACCACAATTTAAATACACATACTATCTTTTAACAAGCAACAGACGGGTTGCACATTAGTTAATATTAAACTTTCGAGCTATAAAGTATGTGGGAAATAAAAGGATAAATGGGCCCTATGCGTGTCCAGTTCTGACCGCAAACGTAGAAAGTAGTGAACACATTCTTTCTTGGATGCTTTTTTTTTGTTCATCAATAATCATGTTCTCAATGATAATTTTATTTTGCTACGTCCTTACAATGAACTCTTTACAGTTTACAATCTATACGTTTGGTGTTGGGAAACAATGGCTGAATCACGTACTTTGTCGTTTTCTTGAAGACGATTCGGCGATCTAGTCGGTGGTGCAAAACCAGTTCGTACTTCCGCCGCCGCCTCTAGGATAAAACAGCCTCTCTAAAATGAATAACTGATTTGCTTTGCACAAACAAATCAGTGCAGAGTTGCACTTTCGAATTTAACTGCTCGAAAATTTCTGAAATAATATTTTTGTAATGGCGGAGGAAGAGAAAACAGTTTTTTTTCTGTACCAATCTCGTCTACAACTGAAGATAATATATAGACGGGATTAGGGCTGAACGAAAATACTGGTCAGTGGAGGAAAATAGGATCTGCGAAATACTTGGTCAAAAGTTTACCGCTTCATATAAAAGTCGGCTCAGAAATATTTTCCGTATTTAAAAACTGGTTCGAAAAATGCAGTGTTTTCTGGACCAAAAATATAAGTGTCTACACCACATAGTCAAAGGCCCAAGGCCCAATCCCGAACCGAGCCGGGCCGGGCCGGGTCGAGTCGGTCGGTCGCGCGTGTGGTGGTCATGATGCATGGTCTCCCTCCTCACAACAAAGCATGCATTGGGAGCCTAAGGCCCCAATATGACTTCTTAGAAACAAGTATAAATACTTGCATCTTTCTTATAATCCCATGATGTGGAACTATTCACAAATAGGAGACATCATAAACTTATTTCATATTTTAAATAATTCATAAAATTTCCAACAATCCCCCACTTGAATTTTTTAAAATATCATCGAGCAGTTTCTAAAAATATAAGACTGTGCATAAACAAATGTGTCATCCGACTTGAACCTTTGCATAGTGAATAAGATTCAGTTTTTACTAGAGTGACACGTAGTCTTGAACTCTATTCCTGACATCAAACCACACACAATCTCTTCTATAGTGCAATCAATTAAGCCCGTGCATTTATGGTCATACACGTCTATCCCAGTTTAGTGAACGCTCTAGAAGTTTTGCCCAAAACTCCATAGGAAACGGCCACATTTCCACATTCACATAGGTGAGTCTATCAACAGTACTCCTGAAGGTAGGTACTCCACTCCAAATAGAGTATAGATCTCATTAAGAGTTTCTATTAACTCATCCTCTATCACTTCAGGAATACATGCTTCTTAGTTTATTATATAGCATGTTCAACTTCTATCACTACACAACTTGTTTTTACCCATTGAACCTATTTCTTGGGATCTCCAGTCATTTAGGTCGGGTTACCATTGTGCGTGACTCAACAATCTAAGGGCAATAGTCCCATTCTTTTAGAAGAATTATGGACTTTCTCTCTTGACAGTCCTTTCGTCAAAGGATCTGCCAAATTTTCTTCGCTACGTACGTAATCTACTCTAACAGTACCTGTAGAGATTAGCTCTCTAACCGTGTTGTGCTTACGACGTATTTGTCGTCTCTTACCGTTATAATAACGGTTCTGAACTTTTGCAATAGTCGCGGTACTATCGCAATGTATCAACACAGCCGGTATCGGTTTTTCCCATAAGGGAATATCTGCTAGCAGATTTCTCAAATACTCTGCTTCTTCACTGGCTGTAGCTAGTGCTATCATCTCAGACTCCATAGTGGACTGAGCCAAAATAGTCTGTTTCTTGGATTTCCAAGAAACGGCTCCTATTTAGCACTGGTCGCTTTAGAATCATCTGATAAAGTATTCCAGTCTGCATCTGAGAATCCTTCAAGTACAGCTGGAAACTTTTCATAATGTAATCCAAGGTTCATAGTTCGTTTAAGGTATCTCATGACCCTTTCAATAGCATGTCAGTGCTCTATACTAGGTCTACTGGTAAACCTGCACAATAATCTCACGACATAGGCAATGTCGGGTCTAGTACAATCAGTGGCATACCGAAGGCTGCCAATGATGCTCGCATAATCAGACTGTCTTACACCTTCACCGGTGTTCTTAAATAACTTTACACTTGGATCGTATGGTGTACATGCAGGTTTACAGTCAAAATAATTATATTTCTTTAGTATCTTCTCAACGTAATGAGACTGATCCAAAGAAATTCCCTTTTCTGACCTAGTAATTTTAATACCAAGGATTACACTCGCCTCACCTAGATCTTTCATGTCAAAATTGGCACTTAATAAGGATTTGACTGAATTTATGGCATGAATGTTTGACCCAAAGATGAGTAGGTCATCTACATAAAGGCGTATAATAGTGCAAATGTCATTCTCAAATTTGTAATAAATGCATTTGTCACTTTCATTAACTTTAAAACCATTTGAAATGATTAAGTTATCAAATTTTTCATGTCATTGTTTAGGTGCTTGTTTTAAACCATATAATGATTTATCTGATTTGCATATTTTATGTTCTTGATCATGTACTACAAATCCTTCAGGCTGGTCCATATAAATTTCTTCGTCTAATTCACCGTTCAAAAAAGCGGTTTTAACATCCATTTGGTGTATTAGTAAATTATGAATGGAAGCAAGTGAGATTAATACTCGTATGGATGTTATTCTAGTTACAGGTGAAAAAGTATCGAAGAAATCTATATTTTCTTTTTGTCTAAAACCTTTAGCTACTAGTCGTGCTTTGTATTTATCTATAGTACCATCAGGTTTTAGTTTTTTTTTAAGTACTCATTTACAGCCTATAGATTTACAACCAGGGGGTAAATCTGTCAAATGTCAAGTCTTATTGGATTCAAGAGAATCCATCTCATCATTTATAGCCTCTCGCCAGAAATCGGCATCTAAAGAAGATAAGGCCTCTTGGAGGTTTGAGGGATCCTCCTCTATAGTAAAAGCGCTAAAATCCGAACCAAAATCTTTTACGGTTCTTGCTCTTTTACTTCTTCTAGGTTCAGCTTCAGAACTTTTATTAAGTTCTGTTCTAATAGGCGTACTTGATATGCCCCCACTATTCCTTAATATAAAAGGAAATTTAGCTTCATAAAAATCGGTATCATTTGATTCAATTATGTTATGTGCATTTATATCATAAAATCGATATGCTTTGCTATTAGTAGCATAGCCTACAAATATACATTCATATGCTCTACTTGCCAATTTTATTCTCTTAGGGTCTAGAATGCAAACATATGCTAGACAACCCCAAGTTCTAAAGTATGAGACATTGGGTTTATGATTCTTTAAAATTTCATAAGGTGAAATTTTATTCTTAGATTTAGGAATTCTATTTAGAACATAACATACAGTCAATAAAATATCCCCCCACCAATGTTTTGCTGCACCAGAATTTAGTAGGATGGCAACTACTAATTCGGTAAAAGTCCTATTTTTTCTTTCAGCTTTACCGTTCATTTCAGGTGAATAGGGTGCAGTTCTCTCATGTACAATACCATGTAATTTATAGAAGTCCAGAATTGAATTAGATTCATATTCTGTTCCTCTATCACTACGAAATCTCTTGATTTTCCTATTTGTTTGGTTCTCAATTTCAGTTCTGACTGTTTTAAACATGTCAAAAGCATCACTTTTATTTTTCATAAGATAAACATATGTGAAATCAGAACAATCATCGATAAAAGTGATAAAATAACGATGTCCATGTCCATGTCTAGTCAATGTGCCATCAAGTTCACATATGTCAGAATCAAGTCTAAGGGTTCAGATTCTCTATCAACAGATTTATGAGGTTTCTTTGTGATTTTGCTTGTGTACAGAATTCACATTTATCAGATTCAGATTCTGCTATCTTAGGTATCATATCTAGAGTGCTCATGTTATGAATTATCCGTTTATTAACATGACATAATCTAGAGTGCCAAATATTAAAATCACACAACATATAAGCAGAATTATTCACTTTATTAGATTCAACATTTAATTTGAACATTCCCTCACAAGCATAACTCTTTCCTACAAAGTTTCCCTTATACACTATGGTATACAAATCAGCCCCAATAAATTGAGTAAACCCTGCCTTATTAAGGAGATAGCCAGACACCAGATTCTTCATCTCTGGAGTGTGCAAAACATCTTTGAGGATCACAGTCTTTCCAGAGGTAAACTTGATCTCAACGTTTCCAATCCCTGTAACTTTAGTGGTGTGAGAATCTCCCAGCAACACTTTCTGATCATCAACAGCCGTGTATATGGAAAACATAGCACGATCATAGCAGACATGGCGAGAAGCACCAGTGTCTACCCACCAACTCTCTGATCCACCAACAAGGTGAATCTCAGTAATCATAGCCATAAGAGGCTCCTCCTCAGTCAAGTTAGCCTGTGGTACAGAGCTAGGCTTGTTCCGACACTTTCGTGTCATATGACCTGGTTTTCCACAGTTGTAACATAGAAACAACTGTCCAAAGTCATTCTTTTGGGCTGATTTTTGCTATCCTTTTGGGTTTCCTTGTGGATTCCCATTCTGTTTGTTGCGTCTGTTCTGATTCTTAAAAGACTTCTGGTTTGGTTTCAGAACTGCGGGTTTGGTCTTTTTAGTGTTGTTGTTTGAAACAAACAACACTTCCTCTTTTTGGTCCTGTTTGCGTGCCGCCTCCTCAATGCGAAGGCGAGTGATCAAACTCTCTAAGGAAAATTCCTTAGTCTTATGCCGTAAGAAATTTTTAAAGTCTTTCCAACCTGGGGCAGTATGTCAATAATAACAGCAATTTGAAACTGTTCATCCAAAACCATACCTTCGGAGATGATCTCATGAGCTATTTTCTGCAGCTCAGGAGACTGCATCTCTACTGACCTATCGTCTGTCATCTGGTACTTGAGATAGCGGCTTACAGCATACTTCTTTGCCCATGCCTCCTCTGCATCGTATTTCTTCTGCAGCGCTTCCCAGATCTGCTTTGTTGTTTTATCCTCTGAGTTATAGTAATCATACAGATCATCGCTCAATCCGTTCAAAATAAAATTCTTTCACAGATAATCCTGTTCAGTCCAGGTCTGCAACTGTTTTGATTGTTCAGTCCAGGATGTCATCTGCACTTCATCAGTTCCGTCAGGCTTGTCTGGCAGCTGCGGGTTGTCGGTGGTCAGAGCAGCAGCCACCTTCCTCATCGTCAGGTAGAACTCCATCTTCTGACGTCATCGTTTGAAGTGCAGACCTTCGAAACGAAACGGGGCAGCAGTCACCAATGGGATCTGGAATGCAGAGGGAGGAGCAGCATCATCCATGGTTGTTGTCGAAGCCATTGTTTCTGATCTTCTTCAAATTGTTGGGAAACAATGGCTGAGCCACGTACTTTGTCGCTTTCTTGAAGACGATTCGGCGATCTGGTCGGTGGTGCAAAACCAGTTCGTACTTCCGCCGCCTCCTCTAGGATAAAACAACCTCTCTAAAATGAATAACTGATTTGCTTTGCACAAACAAATCAGTGCAGAGTTGCACTTTCGAATTTAACTAGTCGAAAATTTCTAAAAGAATATTTTTGTAATGGTAATATATAGACAGGATTAGGGCTGAACGAAAATGCTGGTCAGTGAAGGGAAATAGGATCTGCGAAATAGCTTCCGTATTTAAAAACTGGTTCGAAAAATGCAGTATTTTCTGGACCAAAAATATAAGTGTCTACACCACATAGCCAAGGCCCAAGCCCAATCCCGAACCGGGCCGAGTCGAGTCGGTCGCGCGTGTGTGGTGGTCATGATGCATGGTCTCCCTCCTCACAACAAAGCATGCATTGAGAGCCCATAGCCCCAATATGACTTCTTAGAAACAAGTATAAATACTTGCATCTTTCTTATAATCCCATGATGTGGGACTATTCACAAATAGGAGGCATCATAAACTTATTTCATATTTTAAATAATTCATAAAATTTCCAACATTTGGTATACGCTCGATTGGGTTTCCACTGACTGTTTTGATTGGGAGTTTTATGTACGTAATTTATGTTTCCTCAAGATGAATACTTCTGTTAAACCTAGGTTTTACCTATAGGACCAAACGCTTCATTTCAACATCATTGAAATAAATAAGAGAAATGAACCGAAAGTTAAAGAAAGCATACAAGCAGTATCCTGCCGCTCCGGAATAGTTGCTCAAAACCTCAACGAAGTGCGATACACCACGATTCTTGCATTGATCACCAATTCCTGCAGATAAACAGTCGTTATATCTCAAATAACTTAAAGATAACTTAAAATTATACTAAAAAAGAGAATTTTGAGAAGGAACCGTGCAGCAAGACAAACGGAAGAGATGATGCAACTTGAGGACCAATCAAGGCCAGTAAGAATAAAATAATGAACTTCAGCATAATTAAAGGATCGATCTAATAATCACGAAGTTTTGGTTCGTCTTTCGATTGGCCTCGAGGATAGTATCTCTGTATGTTGTTTCATATAAAGGGTAATGAACTATCTGGTCACCGCTTAAGACGGTGAGCGTACGTCCTTCGTCAACAGAAACGGGTGTGTGTTAAGGTGTACTACCGTATATTTTATTTTATTTTTAACCATCAAAAAAAATATTAACTATTTTCTTAAATAATGAAAAATTGACTGTGTTATTTAAAAAAAAAAAATTGTAAATGAATGTGAAATTGCGAACATGTAAATTCAACAAATTACTATATTTTATATCATTGAGTTTTTTGTACCTCTAAATCATTATCAAATTTATAAAATGAAATAACAAATCGAACAAATGTTAGCTTAACACAATCATTATATTTGTGATACTCAATTAAAAAAATGAATAATGCAGTAATAAGTATAATAATTAAATCGCATATTAATGAACTACATTATTTAAACAAATATCTAAAAGTACAATTGTTATTTTCAAAAACTAAAATTGCAAAGATTAAACTAACATTGCTGAAATAAATAAATAAACTAAACTAAAGAGTCTGTTGTTGTTGATATTTCTTCCAACAACAATTTGATTTGGCTGAATAATCAACAATCGATTAAGACATAGCAATAATCTTTTGTTTTTTTTTGTTCATGTAGTCAATTTGGACAACATCAACCCTGAAAAGACGAGGTATTCATAGCAACTCCTTCAGATTTTGTTCATATGCATCCTCACATTCTTCATTCTTAATCTTGCAACGATCATCAGCACTGCAACATATGTTTTCCTCAACTATTTCAATAAAAGCGGTAATCCATGTTTCAGTAGTTATATCATTAATCTTCATTACCATAATATATCTGCATTATAACAACATATTATTGCATACATTAACAATTAGTATAAATAATTACATATATATTTTTACCTCAAAACATAAGTACTTTCATTTTGTTGGCATGCTTCACACCAATAGCTAGATTATATAGCTTCTACTACCTTTTTGTTGCAGTTTTTACAAGTTTGATACCATAATTTTTGACCTTTTTTTCCTGTCCGCAGCATTAGTCCAACGGTTAAGGACTTGTATTGAGGCAACAACGATGCGAGTTCGAAACCCGGATTGGCATGCTAAAAGGGTTTACCATGTGCATACGCTACGACTGCCACTTATGTGGTAGGTATCCGCGGACCGGGCTAGGTGTACTAGGGGGGGTTTTACGGCTTCGGTCGGTTTTCCCCCTGAACAAATTCAAAAAAAAAAAAAAAAAAATTGACTTTTGATGTAAGTTATGTACACGAATATACCAAAGACTACACACTGCATATTGAAAAATAACAATCAACCAATATGAAATTACCAACGTAAAAATATAAGTTGAAAAAAACAAGGACTAACCTTATCCTCACCCAATGCCGAATTGTTTGTTATATGAGAAAGCATGACCCTATCATTATTAATAGGCGATGTTTTCACATTTTTGCCCTCATGATCGTACCAAAATATGAGGTTTTTAATTTCTAGAATGTCTGAATTTATGGCTACATTACTATTACTCAATGTTGATAAAGACAAACCTATGATAACAACAAGTAATATTAAAAATAATGGTAGGGTAAAGTTAAAAAATATCAAGCATTTTTACCTTGAAAATTTTCAACTTTTGCATATTTAATAGCTACATAGGAGCTTCATCAACTATTTTCACCAATTCGAAACCTACTTCCATAGCAAGTTCTCCCACAACGTCACATTAACGGTTTTGGCTCTGCAATTTAAATTCAATCATTAATATTTTAATTAAAGAATAAAGGTTTAATATGTTTACTTGCGAATCATCTGCAATAATTACATCCCGTTTTGGAATGGTCCCAATGTTTTTTCTTCAAACGCCTTTAATTGAGAGACTCTATGAACAAAGCTGACTACATCTAAAAGATACTTATGATAAGAAAACATACAATAAGATTTTTAAAAATAACAATGTGGATGCATTACCTACTACTTCCTTTTTTGCAAGGTACTTTTGGAGTTGGTTAATCTTTACAAAATTATATGTGACCTTCGGTATAGAGGAGCTCGCATCATCTACCATTTTGATTTATGAGTACTCATTTAAAATCATCTCATTTTTATTTTTTATAGTGCTGAATTCTTTATTTACAGACCTAAAAGTTCCTTTAGAAATATAATAAATTTTTTCACACTCAAATATATGTTAATACTTATTTGCAGCTTTGTTAAACATCGTTTCTTGGACTTGGGAACACTATTAATTAATTTATTTATTTAGAAAAACATATATTGTAATAACATTTTAATAATAGTACTGTAGGAGAAAATATAATTGATTTGCAGATATCACATTTCAATTAATAAAAAAATGATTTACAGATTTTGGAAAAGGTGCATTACTTATTCTGGAAGAAAGAAAGCAAAAAATGATTCTGAAAAAAAGTAGTCGGCTGGTTTGGAAGACTATCTAGACTAGTAGATTCTGTTGTTGTAGCTTTTTGCATATGACTAATATGATTCTCAATTTGTTGTTATTCATTGGTTGGAAGAAGCCATGCGATTAATATGCATGCATATAATTAATGTAAGGAACACAACTTCTATGTTTAATCACTTTCCGACAAATATTTAAATGGCAAAAACGACTAAATCATGCCATAGTTTCTAAATGCAAGTTATTAAATAGTACGTTAACTTCCTATAACGTCTTTCAAATTGCAAAGGTATGGATTACAACTACGAGTACGATGGATTTTGTAAACATGTGTATAGTAGGTTTTTAGAATGAGCACAAACCCACCAACGTAATTCACGATTTCGACCGTGAAATCGTCAGAATTTCATGAAATGTTTAACTAAAAGTTATAGCTTAAGTTTTAAGCTTTTCGAAGTGTGCATAATCTTCAAAATTGGACAAATCATTTGAAAGTTGTAGTCATTTGAATTCAACGCGGTATCATAATGTTGCATTGGTGGAATCGCCTTGCACATTTGTTTTAATTCCCGTCTATATATTGCATCACAACACCAACTTGAACAAGTGCACGACAGAAGCCACACGGTTACAAAACAAAGGAATGCATAAACAAGAACAAATCTACACTAGCAAGAAACGAACACGCACATCATACACAAATACAACAAGCACAAGGAAAGTGCACCAATCATGAGCACACATGAGCTCGACAAAAGGAGCACAACTCAAGGTAGGATCACACATGAAAGCACAACTGCATGAACAAGTAACATACACTCGAGGACAACAAGTGATAGGGGAACATCACATATCAAAAAACATATGCACTTGCACAACAACAAGCCCAAGAAAAACGCAAGTCAAACAAGAAGCAGGGCAATGCAATGTGCATCAATTCAAATACACAAGACCAAGCAAAAATAAATGCAACAAAGAATATATGAAAGTGCACACATATAGTCAGAAATAGTAAGCATCAAAGCAGGTACAAGGGTCAAAGAATTATAGATATGTGAAGATGCAAGATGACACACGACAATAATGGATATGCACTTATATATACACATAAATATACACACATACACAAAGCATTAAATGTGGTACACGCAATCAACAACAACTCATACTTCAACATAGACGGATGCACACATTCACACAAACTAGAACTCACAAAAACATATACTGGTTGCTTTAGTATTTATGCAACTTGTCAATACATTCATATTAAATATGCGAAAACTGAATTATGAACCTAAGATTCTAAGCTTTAAAACTAAAACTATTATGTCACTCGCTTATTAAAATGAAGAATACAACAATATTAGAATGAATTACCTACTTGCCAATGTTGATTCAAATATAAAATTATATTCCAAAAAAAGAAAGTGTATAAGATCTCAAGTTTAACTGTTATGAGTCTATGACAATTAATTACTACAAAAATTTAGTTGTTATGAAAACTAATTGTGAAACCATCAAAATCTAATTTGTTGGATGGAAGAATGACACAAAATTTAATAAATAGTACATGATTTTTACATGCCATCCATCAATCAATCTACAGTAACAACTCTTTATCACTTCCTTATGGATAGGATAACCAATCGCGGTATTAGCGAAATAAACAAGTTTGACAATCAAGATCTTGTGAAGGAAACGTTGAAGGTCTCTCCTTGATTAATCATAAACCAATTACCTTGTCACGGTGTAGCTCATATTTTTTGAAAGAACTATAAAGAAAAGAAACATGAAGTTTAGAAAGTAAACAATATTCTAGACAAAACATATCCTTGTATTAAAGAACCATGCTGCCTAGATAATAATAAGCTGGGTTAAAAAAAGTACTATAAATTGAGTAAAATTATAATAATGAAAATTTTATATAATGAAAATAATAGAGATAGTAACATTGGAAATAATGAAAATGTAGCCACAAAAACAAAATAAATAAAACTGGAAATATTTATATACGGTTGCTCGATGTCAAGCCACAGAAACTAATTGATTGCTAAAATTAGTCTATGCAAAATTAACAATAGAAAAATCAAGTCTAAACCACTCTATGCAAATGAAGAATACAACAATATCAAAAAAATTACCTACTTGCCTGTTTAAATAAAGATTAGAAAATCAAAATTACCCTGAATTCTAAATCAAAACCTACCATAAATTCATAATCAGATGCAAATAACTATGCAAAAATCGACAAAGATGTAAGAAAGAAGTAACAAAATGTTTTACCCTTGTTCAAAGCAAATTCGGAATCCCTAGTTTTTTAAAGAAAAGCCATGAAGCCGACATTTCCAATTGTGTCGTACAACGTATGGGTAACACAATCGAATTGATCTTGATTCACCAGCGGAATCCATTGACAGATTTAAACTAAATAAATTTCGAGATCCGTGGATAGATTTACCAACGACAGTTATGAACTGGAATAAGGAGTTCTAAGCACGGATTCGATGGGCTTAAGATTTAATCCATTTAGGTAGGTGCAATGTGTTGATTTAGGTTCGATCATTTTGATATTTTGCGAATAATTAATTGAGAAAGGGATTTTATACGGGATTGGAGAGATATTTACAGAGAGAATTTTTGGAAGATGAAAATAAAGGTGCGGAGTTTATTTCCTATATTTTTGTTCCATGTAAAACTAGCTTTAGAGAAGTTGATTTAGGCTTCCTTATAGTAGGCAAACTTTCCTAGCATCCTGTTTGACTATATGGTAGTCCAACCGCCAAACAGTAAAAACATGAATTTAAATATATGCTCTAGTCTCTTTTCTCTATATTTATTAATGATCATGCACTTTCTTGTATGATTCAACAGTTGATCCGTAGAAACATGGTAACTTCCACTGTTTATTGGCAAATAGAGCTAGGATCATTTCCTAAAAATAGTTACGTAACTTGTTATATATATCTAAATCGATAATAAATTTTGCTCAAAATGAAATATGTCTTTTTTCTGTTATTTCCTAGTCAAAATATATTATAAATAAACTGATTACTCGATTTAAGTGTATTTAACAGAAAATCCATGATATGTTTTGTAATTAGTTATATTGTGTTGTAAACATGCATAATTTATCACAATA
This sequence comes from Allium sativum, assembly GCA_030737875.1. Taxonomy (NCBI): domain Eukaryota; kingdom Viridiplantae; phylum Streptophyta; class Magnoliopsida; order Asparagales; family Amaryllidaceae; genus Allium; species Allium sativum. The sequence goes on from CM060920.1 coordinate 216,689,936, forward strand.
TAATAAACATAATGTTTTGAATATTTGGCAGGGCAACGTTTTAAATATTGTTTATCAAGATGTATTGAGATTGTATGTCGATGCATCGATTGCGACTAGGGTTCATAAGACTCTTCAAATGTTAGATAGTGTATTATGATAAAAACCAAGAACAAAGAACACTACACTCCCACAAACCTCCTTCCCTTAATTTTATTGATAGGAAAAAATGTGTTACAAGTTGTTTATCTTTATTCAGTGCATAGCCTTCTTAAATAAAGAGGTAATGATTGAATAAAGGAAAGAAATAGCCTATTACCTTGCATATATATATTTTCTGTTATTAGACTACCTAATAAAGCCTGTTACTATTACATATATATTTCCTGTTATTAAACTAGCTAATAAGGCAGCAAATAAACCAGTTGTGTGCCTCAAGATTTTACCCTTAGTTGATTATCAATACTCTCCCTCAAGTTGGTGCATAGATATCCATCATGTCCAAGTTGCCAACACTACAAGAAAAACCGAGATTAGCGACAGATTTTTAGCAGCGGAAAATTCCGTCGCTAATTAGCGGCGGATTTCCTTGGGCTTTGCAAGAGAAAATATTCTGGATTTTATATGTCATCTTATTATAAATTATTACCGTCGAATACAAATTCTGTCGCTAAATCAATGGAAATTGCAGCTCTTTACCGTCATATAATATTTGACGCTAAATTCCGTTGCTAATAGAGTCGGATTACCGTCGACATAATTTTGAAGCTATTTTCCTGCAGTTTTCCAAGAGATTTGAAACGAACTTTTATATTTTTTATTTATTAAATGTTTTAAATTTATGGTATTACTTAGTAATTAATTAGTAAATTTAAATTTTAAATAATTAATGTTAATAATACATTAGTAATTAATAATAAATAATAACTATTAGAAGTAAATAAAATTCAATAGTTTATGCTGAAATTTTTTTTTTGAAAATTAATGCTGATTAATTATTAATTACTATATAATATAAATAAGAGGTAATAGTAATTAATAAAATGCATTGTTGTTCGATGTTTATTAAATTCGTTTTGATAATCAATGATTATTTAGTAGTCTTTAATACGATTAATTAAATTAATATCAAGAAATTATTAATACATATTAAAGAATTTCGAAATTAAATAAATAATTAGTAATTAAGAAAAACAAAATGGTCAAAGTTCAAAAATAAGAAGTTAAATAAATATTAAAGAATTTCGAAATTCAAAAAATTCAAACACTACCACACAAGTTATTATTTTCATGTATATTAATAATAAATATTTAATTAGTGATTAATTACAGCTGAGCATGAGATTTAAGTAGTACACTTATCTCTAACATATTGTGAGACAACACATTTTCAGTTTATAAAGATCAGAATTTAAACTGTAAGATTATATATACATATATAATATCATGTTCTTTATAATGGTGTATAATGTGATTTCAGTATACATGTTTCCTAAATTCAATAAGTATTGCAATTATCTCTAATATAATATGAGACAACACATCCTCCGTTTATACAATTCAAAGTTATATATATATATAATGTATGTATATATATACACATACATAACATATATATATATACATACATACATTATATATGTGGTTTTTTATTTTTTTTATTTTTTTTATGAATTTTCAGAATTCTTTACTTGGTCATATAAGATAATTCTTTACTTGGTCATATAAGTATATAATAGTTATTATAAATTAATATCTACTATTAATAATTATAATCTATAATTAATAAAAAATATTTAATTAGTGATTAATTACAGCTGAGCATAAGTTATGGTCAAAATATAACATTAATAATATGTTAACGTTAAGTAATGGGCAAAATATAACATTAATAATATGTATAATATGATTAAAATATAACATCAGTTATACGATTAAAATATAACATCAGTTAACGTTAATACCATCCGCACATCAGTTAACGTCAATACCATCCGCAACAGGTCTATTATCCGAACTTAGAACTAAACATTTTCTTTCATTTCCTTCCACCTTTCTTGCCACACCGCTTATCTTTTCATCGCTCTTCAGCTTTCATCGCTCTTCAGCTTTCATCGCGCCGCCTTCTTCGTCTCTCACCGCCCTCTTTGTCGCACCACCCTTTTCGTCGCGCCACCTTCTTCGTCTCTCACCGCCCTCTTTGTCGCGCCACCCTTTTCGTCGCGCCACCCTTTTCATCGTGCCGCCGCTCTGCAGGTAGTGAAGTTTTTCAGAGTTTAATTATTTTCGTGGATTTTGTTAATTCTAGGGTTTTAGGTCTAAATCAGGGTTTTATCATGTTGTAGATCTAACGATTTTACTTCCCAGTTCAATTACTGCCCCTGCTTGTAATGTTTTAGGTTTAAATTAGGGTTTTAGGTCTAACGATTTTGTCATGTTGTAGGTCTGAATCTTGGGTTTTAGGTATCCTATTTTCACGCCTTGCTATTCATTGCCTACATCATGCTGCTATTTACGACATCCATGTTAAAATTTATACCTGTACGACTATCGCTTCGCCTTGTTCCGAAGACCTGCTGTATGTTGGTGTTACTATGTTGCTTGCATGCATCCCCATTTTGATACTGGTCCGCATATTTTAGTTTGTCATTTAGGAAAAGAACACCTGAACTGAACTTAGGAAATTTGTCATGGTGACTATTTACATGTATGGATCGGATGTCTTTTACCTGCAGATTTTAGATGTCCATCCTACCTCTTAATATACATTGTACATGCATGATTTCCTTGCTGAAATTACTTCATGCATGCTGCTTACAATCATTGTGCCTTGCCACTGTGTGAAAAGCTCCACCCTGAATATGGACATAAATTGCAAATGAATTGTCATTCATTTTAATACGTTGAACTACCTTATGAACTATCCATACATATATTTCCCCATGTTTATTTGACAAAGAAGATATTAGAATGCTAGAAACTGTATACATAGAAGAAAAGCTCATTTGTATACTGTCTATATGTTGGTTGCGTAACCCGTGATGTCACCAGACCCGGTCCTTACGGTAGAAATCTTGTTGCCTTGTTTGTTGGGCACATTGACCTTTGTTATTAACATATACCTAATTGCACCCTTTTGAGCGTCATCTCCTTTAGTAATATACACCTAAGGAAAACATGCGAAAATACTGGGAATGAAGGGTTAACACAATATTTACTGATATACTTCATGTCTTGCATCCTTCATATACCTATGTTTGGACCCGAATGCCTTGCATCCGTCATGTCTTTTATAAACAGTATTTACTGATATACTTCATATAAGACACACAGTTAAAACACCATATAGGTATAACCTAACTATTAAATTTTTTCCTATTATGTATTGATCACATGCATTATGTAGTTTTTTCCTATTATGCATTTTCCGTGCTTATGTTTTTTCCTATTATGTATTGATCACAAATGCCTTGCATTCGTGCTTATGTTTTTTCCTATTATGTATTGATCACATGCATTAATTTTTTTTCTTGTAAAGATCACATGTAGTTTTGACATTTATACATTAGTGCAGTATTAAAAGTTGAAATGGATTATGAGGGATCGTACTTGGATGTATAAGCGGAAAGATGGACGCGGTGTAATGTTGGAGGATTTTTTCAAGGGTATAGATGTATTTGTTGATTTTGCATCTAGAGAGTTTGGAAATCAAGAAATTCGATGTCCTTGTCAAAAATGTAAAAATGAAGCTCTTAGGGATGGTGATACCGTTAAATTCCATTTGTGCAAATATGGATTTGTGCTTGGTTATGAGTTATGGAGATTTCATGGAGAAGTTAGTGGTGCTACCAGCAATAACGACGATGAAAATAGTAATTGGGATAATGATGATAATTATTTCCAAGAGAATAGGATGGAAGCCATGGTTTATGATGCTGGAGGTTCACTCCTTCACAACATGTCTGAGAGAGATTCAAATGTGGAGGAACCCCCTAATGCAGAGGCGAAGAAATTTTTTGATTTGTTACATGCTGCGAAGCGACCTTTATGGGATGGTTGTGAAACCCATAAAGAGTTATCTGCAACTGCTAGATATATTGCAATCAAAGCAAAATATAATAGTTCCAAAAACGAATTTGATGAGTATCTTAAAATCAGTAAGGAAATGTTGCCTCCTGATAATGTCTTGGGTGATAGTTTTTACAAGATGAAGAAGTTGGTGACTGCATTTGGTTTGCCATATCAAAAAATAGATGCATGTCGAAATGGTTGTATGTTGTTCTGGAAAGATGACAATGAGCTTAGAACTTGTAAATATTGTTCCGCTGAAAGATACAAAGCAAAGAAAAATAAAACAAAAGACGTCCCATACTCAAGGTTGCACTACATGCCGCTTATTCCTAGGTTACAAAGGATGTATGCGTCTATGGCTACTGCATTGCACATGAGATGGCATGCTACTCGGAATTATAGTGATGGATTGTTGTGTCATCCTTCAGACGGAGAAGCATGGAAGCATTTTGATAGAACATATCCTGACTTTGTGAAAGAGACACGTAATGTTAGATTAGGCATGTGCACGGATGGATTTGCGCCATTTGACCAATTTGGTAAACAATATTCTTCTTGGCCGGTTATTTTGACGCCTTATAATTTGCCACCATGGATGTGCATGAAAAATCCTGATATGTTCTTAACTCTTATAATTCCTGGGCCTAGAGATCCTAAACAAGGAATAGACGTATATTTGCAACCACTAATTGATGAGTTGAATCTTCTTTGGAATGGAGTTCTTACGTATGACGTGTCAATGAAGAATAATTTTATCATGCGTGCATCTTTGTTATGGACCATTAGTGACTTCCCAGCTTATGGTATGCTCTCTGGTTGGAGTACGTCTGGTAGATTAGCATGTCCGTATTGCATGGAGTGGACATCGTCATTTCATTTGGCTAATGGAAGCAAAATGACTTGGTTCGATTGTCATCGTTGTTTTTTAGATTTCGATCGTCCATGTAGACGAAACAAGAAAGATTTTCAATGAAATAGAGTCGTTACCGGTCCAGTACCGCCGATGTTGTCTAGTGAAGAAATTTATGAACGCGTGCAATATTTTCCAAAAATATATAATAATCCAAATGGGTTAAATTTCAACACTGAAGGCAAAGGTTTGAGTCAAAATTGGTGTAAACAAAGCATATTATGGAAATTGCCATATTGGAAAAATCTATTAATTCGTCATAATATTGATGTCATGCATAATGAAAAAAAATGTTTTTGGGAATGTATTCAATACAATTCTCAACGTCAAAGGTAAAACTAAGGACGATTTGAGATCAAGACGTGATATACGACTTTACTGCAAACGTCCCGAACTTGAGCTTGGTGAAGATGATAGTAACTTTAAACCTAAAGCATGTTACGAGCTAAGTCGGGATAGTGGTAAAATTCTATTGAAGTGGGTGGAGAATCTACGATTACCGGATGGTATTGCTTCAAATTTACGTAGATGTGTTGATTTGAGTAGCTTGAGAATGAACGGAATGAAAACCCATGATTGCCATTTATTTTTGGAGAATCTTTTTCCAGTTGTTTTCAAAGAGTTGCTTCCGCATAAAGTTTGGTGTGCTATAACGGAGCTTAGTCTATTTTACAAGGAGCTATGCACAACAACACTAAAATTGGACCGAATTGAGAAGCTTGAGAAGATCATATCAGAACTAATTTGCAAATTGGAGATGATATTTCCCCCTGGTTTGTTTAATGTAATGGAGCATCTTCCGATATATCTTCCTTTCGAAGCTAAAATGCGGGGACCTGTTCAATATGGGTGGATGTATCCGTTTGAAAGGTTATTTTATAAAACTCATATCATATTAGTACATATTATATATTTTCAAATTTGTTTACACATGACACTTTAGATTTATAAGACACTTGAAGAAAAAAGTGACTAATAAGGCATGCGTGGAAGGATCAATTTGTAGTGCCTACATCATGGAAGAGGCGGCAACATTCTTTTCTTATTACTTTGAGGATCATGTAAAGAAAATGAATACAACTATCTCACGCAATGATATTAGTACAGACGAATTTTTCAATGATCGTTCATTATCCGTGTTCAAAAAAGAAGGACGTCCCTATGGTGGTTGGAAAAAACATTGGTTGACTGATGAAGAATACAACGCTGCTCGAAATTACGTTCTTCTTAACTGCAAAGAAGTAGAACCTTATATAAGGTGAATTTTGGTAGCATTCAATGATTTTAATTTCAAAATTTAAGTATCTTACTCACTTTAGTGCTCTTGTAGAATGTTTGAGGAGATGAATCATGCTATTCCACGAACATCAAATTTTAGTGATTGGTTTCTCAATTATGTATGATTAATATAACAAAATTCAGCTACTTTTTATTTGAAAACGTATCAAATATACTTAAGTATATATTAATTTATGTTTATTATAATAGGTATGTGATCCTGTTAATAAAGTCATGGATAAACGATTAAAGTTTATTGCATTTAGACCTCAAAAGGAGGTGAGGAAATGCAAAGTATTATTCGTGAACGGGTATAAATTTCAAACAGATGAGTACGGATATGGAAAATCAACTTATAATTGTGGTGTATGTGTTAAAGGCAGCAATGACCCAGAAATGCATATGCAAGACTATTATGGTATTTCGAAGGAAATTTATGAGCTGACTTACTCTATCGATCTGGAGCAAAAAACTTTCCTATTCAAATGTCATTGGTTTGACAATACACCTAAAATTGGAATCAATGTGCATCCTTTGTACAATCTCATTGAAATAAATCATAAGTCCAAGTATAAGACCTATGATCCGTTTATTCTAGCAGCACAAGCAATTCAGGTCTATTATGTAGCATATCCATCTGAAAGGAGAAACAAAAATGATTGGTGGGCTGTGCTTAAAACAAAAGGTAGGTATACGTTTGATGAAAACATCTTGAATGATCAAGCTTATCAAGAAGACATCGATCATATCGTTGAATTCACCATGGACAGAGAAGGTGACATTGGACCTCTTAATGACGGCGTTCAGGTCACGGAAATTTTTAATACGGATGTAGAAGATGATAATATAATTGTGGACCTTGAGAGTGAAAATGAAAGCTCAAAAGATGATGAATTAGATGTTGATGGAGAATGATAGTTGATAAGTCTGTTAACATTTGTGACTGAGAAATTTGATGTTCTGATTGTTTTCATTTCTCTACTTATTCAGTAAACCATTGTTATCATTTTTAGTAAACCATTGTTGTCATTTTTCTGTTTTTCTATTTCTGTGATCTCGAACATCTGCATGACACGATATTTATGAATTACGACAATGTGCCAAATTGTAATCTCGAACATCTGCAAAAATAGGGGCTTACAAAACTGCTAGTAATTTTTACTTATGCCTCACGGATAAAAATTATTCATTGTAAAATTGTTTCCTCGAACATCTGCTAGTAATTTTGAGGTAAATGTCAATGCCAATTAGTCCATTCGTATGGCAGTTGCTACCTTTTTCTCTTAGTTTAACCGATAAATTCAAATTTGAACAGTTGCTGCCATTGTAGATGTTGAGGAGTTCATAGTATGAATTTTTGTTTAGTTGCAGCTATTCACTTTGATATCATCTTAAGAACAATTGGGCACCCATTGCTTTGTCGCCAATATCAAATTTGTTGTCACATTGGTATGGACTATTGAGTGCATGATCTTAAATATGATGCTTATCCATATATCTATTATTTGCGATTACCTGTTATATGGTCTTATGTAGATTTTACCAAGATACCGAGGTAGTGGTTTGTTTTTTTTATACTATCAGGTTAATACATAATCAAATGTCTACTTGCAATGACATTTTGTTGTTATGTTAAATGCTTATTGACATGTTTGTGTACATAGGTTGTTCATTTCTATAATGAATTTACCTTAATCAATTTTAGTTCATCTCTTTTCTTTTTATATCCAAGGTGAGATTTTACCTCACATGACTATCCCAACATGCACTGAGGCCATGTACTGATTTGAATTGAATTGCTAAATAATTAGTTTGATAGGTAAAGAATAAATTAGTTTATAATTTCAATTCTAGAAACCGTGTGTTGCCGATATGGCTGGGCACAAATACACACATATATACATTGTATAAAAACTCCTTGTTTGAATTAGCTTGCACTTAATTTTCTATTCATAATTTAAAGTATCACTGTTCCTTTCATGTGCTATACTCTTAGCACAATTAGTGTAAATGATTTTGTTGAAACGCTCAGTTAAAAGTAATGCCATGAGGTACAAAATTATGAGTTTAAAATTTTATTTTTGTAGGTATCGACAATGAATATAATTGTAATGTTAAGTAAATTTATGATATTTATAAAGACTGTTTATGTGTGGAATATAATCACTGTGTATGTGTAGTATATTATGACAGTTTTTCTATTTCTATTTCTATTTTTTTTTTTTTTTTTTTTATAAGATAATGCATGTTTATATTATGACTGTTTTTTCTGGTTTTATAATATGACTGTTTCTAAATATAATGCCTATTTTTAAATATTTCATGCATGATTGACAGATATGGTTGGCGCTACACGTGGACATTCGTATGTTTCCCAGGAACATGAGCAAGGAAAAGTGAGAGGACGAGGACGGGGAAATCCTCTACTTATTCAGTCAACTCTACCACCTAGTCATACCATTAAACCATATCCACAAAGTAAAATAAAAAATGATCAGTCGGCATCACTACGTCCTCGCTGCCCTATACGGCTTTCATCATAGCATACTTCTTCCCAACCTGTCTCCCCGCTGCAAAGTCAACTATCTACTCCGCGGTCTCCGCAACCTATTCCTTTGCATGGTGCTCCTCTACAAACGGATCGACAATCTACTTCTCTGAATCCTTCTCCGCAGCCTAATCCATTGCATGGTGCTTCTCCACGGCTTAATCGACAATCTACTACTCCGCAGTCTTCATCACAGCCTTCTTCGCAGCATGATCCTCTGCATGGTGCTTCACAGCTTAATTGGCAGTCTACCAATCTGCAGTCTTCATCACAGCATTCTCCGCACCTTAATCGGCAATCTACTTCTTCGCAGCCGTCTCCGCACCTTAATCGACAGTCTACTTCTTCGCATCCGTCTCCGCAGCTTAATCGGCAATCTACTTCTTCGCAGCCGTCTCCGCAGCACGGTGCTTCTCCGCAACCCAGTCGTCTACCAATAACGTAAACTGGTGCTTCTCCGCAGCATGCTAACTTTGATGCTCAGCATAACTCTCAACCCAGTCCACAAAACATTACGAATGAGCATAGCCGTGCATGTTCGCCGGCAACACATGATGGTGCAACAACCCCCAAAGCAAAGTCGATTAATACAGTTGGTCGTATCGAACTTCGACTTATAGAAGCAAAAGATAAGTAAGCGCTTTGCAGTGATTTGTATTTTACTTTTATTTGACTTGTATTATGATAACATGGAATATATTCTATACAGCACTCTTTCAATGCATCCTTCCAGTGAACTATCGAGGAGGATGACTGCGTCTTTTCATCAGCGTTTGGCTGATTTTTGGCCCACTTTTGGAAAGATACCGTCAAACTACAAGGATCTTCTTTTTGATGATTTTTTGGTAAGTTTTGACATCTATTATGAGTACTAATAGTTTCTGGTATTGGCAGTTTCTGGTATTGGCAGTTCTTTTTTTTTTCTAGTATTCATGAAATTGTAGCTTACTGTAATGTGCCTTTACTGTCATTGACGGATGTTGTAGCCCTGTTTAAAGTGTATTTTAAATTTGCTCATAGGATCATATGAATACATAATTTATTTTTTGTTTTTTCCAACCAACAATAAACTACTAAAAATTAATGAATTTAGCATCAATACTATAAATGGAAGGTTTGATAAATAATTTGACGCTGTCTATCCCTTATATAACATCTGACGTGATATGCTTGCATATTCTTCTAGCATATTCTTTTACACATGCAAGAAAATGGTCTTTAAATGATTTTATGCTTGTATGGTCCCTATAAAAAATGATTATTTATTTAGAAAATATTTGTTTAGAAAATATATGCTACTTAATTAGCTTGATTTGTTAAAATGTCAACTCAAAATAAGATGAATTTATAACTGTTGAATTTACGTCTTTTTATATCAATCACTAGTAATGAGTGTGCATTTGAGGAGTGTTGAATTTAGAGTTGGTTTAATGTTAATAGCTAGTTAAAGGACCAGTAGTGAAAACAATGCTAATGGCTTAGAGATTAATGTGCATAATAGGAGATACGTAGTTAATTTCTTGTTTACCCAGTTATATGTTTAGTCTACAGTAGCAAAATTGTTAAAGTCCAGTCCAGAGAAAAATATGTGTTGATTCGGTCCAACAATTTCATATGTCGAATAATATTTATCTAAGTATTGAGTTGATCGATAAACTATAAAAATGGTTTATATTGTTAGTGGTTGCGAAAGTTGATATCTTTTAACTTTAAAATGGTGTTTCACTTTCATCGTGTTATAAATATTATTGGTCAGCTTCATATAACGTTAATGATAGTGGAATAGTAATATAAGTATAAACTTTAGTCATACTGATAGAATTTAATTTTAGTATTTTGGGAAAGTATAAACTTTAATTCGTTGGGCATCATTCATATGCCATAAATTCAATTCATCATTTCTATAATTTTCAGTCAATGAATACTGCACGTCTTCACTTGCTAGTATGAATTATCACAATTTCTAATTCAAAGATAAGCATCCTACATTTTTTTAATTAGGGTCCAAGTCTGCTTCTGCATTAAGGCATACTGATAAATATTAGTTAACTAAATTTATTAAGGTCGTTTAGTTTTGACAAAATAGTATGTAGTTATAGGCATATAGTATTTTTCTTTTAGCTAGTTTCGAGGCCATAACAACATCATGTTCTTAGGCAATGCAGTGCAGATTTATGTCTGGTTTATCTGTAACATATTGAATAATGTATAAAATACTAAAAAGTTTATGGGCGAACACAGTATAACGTGAACCTCTTTTGTGATGAATCAAGAACTTCAACCCTAAAAAACCAACACATATAATTGTCTAAATTAACATCCAGTTTTAGATTTACATTTAGTTCTAAGTTTTAGTCTTGATTCCAGTAGATTTTGGTTTCATGTTTGAGTCTCGGGTTGAAAAATTAGTAGTTTTGCTGTGTACTTAAATTGTTAGTTTTGGCTTCATCATATGCTAATTTTCGCTTACATTCTTTCTAAATATTGGGCAGAAATTAAACATATCATATACATATTGCAAGGTCAGGTGTATGGTTACGAAGCTTATCCAATAGAGACCATACGAAAGCTCTGGAAGATGAAGGCTAGCAAACGATATTCCGATATGGTTAGCGATATGAAAGAAAAGAATGCTAAACCAATCTTTATGAGTCAAGCAATTTGGGAGCAGTGGCTTCAGTACTGGAATCGTCCAGAAGTTAAGGATAGATCAAAGAAAGCTTCGACAAATAGAAACTCTAATCCTACTTTGCATAGTTGCGGATCTATTTCTATCCAGGAGCATGCTGTAAAATTGGTAAAATTTTTGTGTCATGTAACTCTATTTATTTTAGCATTCTGACAAATAAAACTGCCACTATTAACATACAAAATAAATTAAATAGACCAAAGATTATGGTAGGCCTCCTCGTATGCTTGAAGTATTTGAACGTACTCATGTCAAGGCGGCAGCGCGTAATAGCACCGACTCCTCTTCACATTCTTGGATAGATCCTAAAGCAGCTAATTTTTATATATGTAACTATTTTTTTGAGTAAAAACTGTTGAGGATGTATTTTAAAAATCTTTTAAAAAATTATTTCTTAACAGGACCATTTGATGAAAGCTTGCGCGGAGCATCTAAACGAACTTCGAGAGACAGCCGGTGAAGATGTCGGAGAATTGCCCCCGGAGACAGTGGATAGCTTATTTGAATCGCTTGTAGTGCCAAATGCAAAAAAACGTACTTATCCCATTAGGAATTTGGAGGTACTTAATTGCTGTTTTTTCCTTACTGTCTCTTTTTCTTACTGTCTAATTGGTGTCTTTTTTCTTACTATCTTGGTGTCATTTATGTATGGCTGTATACTGTTATAGTGGGTTCTACTAAGTACATTGCTGTGTCAAACTGTTGTGTGTTAGCTGTAGCATCAGTTATTATTGCACCAGGTTCAATTTTTTAATTAGACTGGCGGCCTACAAAAAAAATGGGTATAGAAGGTAATTATTGATAACTGGATTTGAGTAATATGATAGTTACGAGCATTTTAGGCGTAGTTTAGACTGGCCTACAGAAAAAATAAGTTGACCTGGTACTCATTTCATATAATCTCCACATGCTCCAATATGGGTCTCACCATCTAAGATGGTCCGATACTCGTTTCTTATAGTGAAGTCCTTATCCCAATAAATAAGATGTTATTCGGGATCCTACTATAGCCATTTGCCTTCTGTTTTGTTTTCTTTCTTGTTTGTGGGGATTTGTAAGTTCTAGACAGTTACATTTCGTATCATTCACAACCTCAAAGTGATCTATCGGCCATTTAAGCCACTAATGGATAAATCATATGAAAAATAAAGAATTTTTGAAGTAGAGATTCACTTCAAAACAGTTGAATTTGTGCTAAACTATGCTATACCATGCTAGTTATTTTACTGCAGTTTGGTTAAAAAGTTATACTAGCAGTGTCAAGTAATTATGTTTTAAGTGTAAGCACTGATCACTGGACCCAAATGATTCTTCCATTTTGTAATTAAAATCACATTATTTCAAGAATTTAATTGCAAAATAAAGAAAGTCAAGACCTCTTGATTGGTTGGGTCTCCAAAGGACCATGATGCTTTAGTTCTAGGTGATTTCATCCCATACCAAATATTCCAGAGTAATTTTATTACTTGAGTCTATCCTTTTGCATGTGCTCATTGTTGTCTGCACCATGAACGCGCGCTGTTTATATTTGCTCCTTGGTCATTGCAATTTTTGTCCATGTCTTCATTGCTGTGTATTTCCATTGTCTGCATGTGTCATGTTCACATTTCCATTGTAGAAACAACCGCATCCTATTTTCACGTCTTGCTATTCATTGCCTACATCATGCTGCTATTTACGGCATCCATGTTAAAATTTATACCTGTACGACTATCGCTTCGCCTTGTTCCGAAGACCTGCTGTATGTTGGTGTTACTATGTTGCTTGCATGCATCCCCATTTTGATACTGGTCCGCATATTTCAATTTGTCATTTAGGAAAAGAACACCTGAACTGAACTTAGGAAATTTGTCATGGTGACTATTTACATGTATGGATCGGATGTCTTTTACATGCAGATTTTAGATGTCCATTCTACCTCTTAATATACATTGTACATGCATGATTTCCTTGCTGAAATTACTTCATGCATGCTGCTTATAATCATTGTGCCTTGCCACTGTGTGAAAAGCTCCACCCTGAATATGGACATAAATTGCAAATGAACTGTCATTCATTTTAATACATTGAACTACCTTATGAACTATCCATACATATATTTCCCCATGTTTATTTGACAAAGAAGATATTAGAATGCTAGAAACTGTATACATAGAAGAAAAGCTCACTTGTATACTGTCTATATGTTGGTTGCGTAACCCGTGATGTCACCAGACCCGGTCCTTACGGTAGAAATCTTGCTGCCTTGTTTGTTGGGCGCATTGACCTTTGTTATTAACATATACCGAATTGCACCCTTTTGAGCGTCATCTCCTTTAGTAATATACACCTAAGGAAAACATGCGAAAATACTGCGCTATATATTTCATGGATTGAAAACTAAGGTAGAACGACCGGAATCAGCTTTTCTTATCGAGTTCGAATACGGTTCATTTACGTACAACAATCATTTACAAAATAAGTCATAATATATATTTTCAAGCAAGTGTGCATTTGACAGTTTTTATTATGTTTTCAATGGGGAAAAAGAAATAAAGATGAAAACTTAATGAAAAGGTGCTGTGGTATTTTGAGTATGAGAACAACGGATCTTTTGAAATAATCACGAATGCTTTATAATGTACCTATGCAAGAGCTTTGGTCAGTAATTAAATCTCTTCTAAACTGGTTTCACTACTGAAAATTACAATGTTACAATGTTTCTTGTCATTGCACGATCCATCCCTGGGTCTGTGAAAATGGAGTTGCTCCTGACCGAGCATTTGTTGCAATGTTATGTTTGAAACTGAATATCGTTATCTTAACTCAGCATAACTCAGTATTTACGGATACCTGCATTAATGTATCAACAATGAAGCTGTGGCTCCAAAAAAATTAAATTCAATATGAATTACATAACTCAGCATGCAGTCGACTTCTGTTCCCTTTATACAAATTTTGCTAGCGTCATTTTGTGGACCCTGAAAGGTTACGTTGATCAATCATAATAAGTATTATTTATAAGGATATTTTCTGGTGTGCGCAACGCAAGCGCATATAAAACCCATTATATTTAAAAATTTAACCAGCTTGATTAAAAAAACGAGGATCGCACCACCCTAGCTTCACTGTTTGATAAACTGTTTGGTGTGCAATCAGAGTTCAAAGCCTGTTGTACTCAGGTTATGCATGTTTTAGTTCAATATTGTTGTGCTTTAACTATTACTTTTTTCCAGTTTGGCGCACATATCAGGGTAAGTTACCATGTATAACTGCTGCATGTAAATTTGCTGACTTGTGTTGTGTAATCTAGTTAACTAAGTAGGAAGGTAACATAATTGTAGTTGGGTAATTAAAGGTTTCAATCATAGAATGCACCTGTTGAAGATAATGAACGGACTTTATACTTTAGGTATTATTAGTCAAGCAAAGAATTAATATGCAGAGAATTGTCTAATGCTTGTTAGGAAATGTGTATACTTATACCGTTAAACAGTCACTGTATGCTTTACAAAAATTTTGCTGGTGGATTGCATCTTTTGCATAAAACAGTGGGTCTGGACTAAAAGTATTAAAACTTTATTATCCTGCAGTTTTGCATCCTCGTCAAACTAAAAGTATTAATGCCTTAATGTCATTTTTACAATGCAGCTTCCATCGTCTTCTCAGCAATCAAAACGTCAGCTTGTTAACAATGAAGATGAGTCCTCGAGCTACAAAAAACTGTCGAGGAGATGCGCATCGAACTTGAGAGTGAGAGAGCAGAACGAGCAAGACTCTCAGAACAACAGAAGGCAGATAAGGAGGCCTTTGAAGCACAACTGGCAAAGGTGATGGCAATACTCAAGGGCCAAGAAAGAGTTTCACGTTCGCCTTCCCGATATGTGTCTCGTTCGTTGGCTCCTTCACCATCGTCATATACGTAGCTTGATTGATATGTTATGACTTGTTTTGTAGTGATGTGGTTGTAGCACAACTATGGATATGTTTGTTATTTTGGTAGTTATGGGTTTTAGTACTGTTGTGATGGTCATGGGTTGTATGTGGTTTAACATTCACACCAGCTGAATAATTTTGTTGTTCATAATTCAGCTTGGTGCACGAAATGAAGGATTGTGGGTGTTTTTTATGTGATATGCTAATATTATCTACGTTGTGTTGTTGCTTAAGAGTATTATTTGTACGTGGATGGCAATTTTATACTGTTTTTCGCTCGCTTTTAATATCAGTATTTGTAACTGAATAAGCAGTATAAAATTAATTTGGAAAGCTGGTAGAGCAGGACGGTAAAAAGAGTTAATGCCATATCAGAAAGGGAATACCGACGTATTAGTATCAAAGCAGAAAATCTAAAAAATGCGTTCCAAACGTTCCGTCGTAAATTCAACATTGATTTGAAAGATTTTACCATCAAATTACCAACAAAAAATAATAGAAGGAAACTTATACCAATTTATTTTTGTCGCTAAACCTTTGCTGAATAGTAAGGGCTTACCGACAAAAAAAAGACGGTAAATTGTAAGGGTTTACCGACAGATTTTATAAATAATATTTTATACTAAATTAATAATCCGTCGGTATATAAATAAAAATTAAAATAAAAGTAAATTAGTAAATAATATTTATTTTTATTATAAAATTAGTAAAATGACGGTAAATTGTCGGAACATTCATGCTAAATTCCGTCGCAAAATCTGACACAAATACCGTCACAAAATCTGACACAAATACCGTCAAGGGTTTTGCCGACAGACGCTTTATGTAGGAAATCCGTCGCTAATACCTGTTTAGAGACAGATTAGCAGCGGATTCTGCCGCTGCTAATCTCGGTTTTTCTTGTAGTGCAAGCGAGTAATGAAAAATTGCACTTGAAATGCCCTTGGTTAAAATGTCAGGTAGTTGATCACTTGTTCTCACAAATGGAAGAGAGATGACATTCACCTCTAGATTTTTTTGTAAAAAGTGTTTACTCACTTCTATGTGTTTTGTACGATTATGCTGTACAGGATTTTGAGATATGGAAATTGCCGCTTTGTTGTCGCAAAAGAGTTTCATTTTGTAACTAGGACCAAACCCGAGCTTAATCGTGATTTTCTTCAACCATATCAACTCCCGCAGTCCTTTATTTATATTCATAAACTCAGCTTCGGGACTGGAGAGAGCTACCACCTTTTTCTTTTACCACATATGTCTCCAAATTACTTCCAACAAAAGTGAAATATCAAGAAGTGAATTTTTGATCATTAATGTCGCCTTCCCAATCTGAATTCGTATACCCTTTCACTTTTAGGTGTCCATCTCACTTAAAGTAAATTCCTCTACCTAAAGCACCTTTTAGGTACCTGAGAATTTGAAACACAACTTCCATGTGTTGATTGCTTGGAGCATGCATGAACTAGCTGACCAAACTTACCTCATATACAATATCTGGTCTGGTATGAGACAAATAAATGAATTTACCAACTAATCAATGGTATCTTTCTTTGTTGGTTGGTACTTGAGTCTAAAAAACACCTAACTTAAGGTTTTGTATAGAACAAGGGTATCTATTAGTTTACAATTAAGTTGTTACTACAAAAATTAACACCGAGGCAGACTACCGGTGAAGAGGTAATGAACTGCTACTTGCATAAGAGAACGATCTGAAAGCAAAGCAACCGTCACCATCAGCAAGGAAAGAAGTTTGAAGCTAATAAGAAAGGAAGAATACCGACAGGGTAGCCCCGACACACAAGGTAGTCAACGAAAGCTCAAATCCAAAGAGAGCCTTTAACCGGGAGCCAACGAAAGCGAAAGAGGTATCGACATTAACTTTCTTAAAGTCAATACAAAGAGGAACAGAAGCATCAAAGGAAAGAGGAGCCTTCCGGAAGCCAACTACAGAGACCCCAGTTTGATGGTCACTGAGAGGCAACTTTAGCAGACAACCAATAAAGCACCGGAAGTCCCCCTCCGGAAAGCCGAAGCCCACTTCAGGGGTCTACCAAAAGGCAAGCCAAAGCTTCTAAGAGAGACAAGCTATCCACACTAACTTGCTTAGTGTCGATACCAAAAGGGGTGACAACACTAGAAACTTAGGTATCTGAAGCACTAAGGCAAACTTCACGGAGAATTAATAGCAAGACCGAGAGCTCATGGCCGGAAGCTCTTAACCGAATGCCAAAAGCCTTTCCTAAAGCTATCCATACCAACGGGCTTGGTATCGATACAAAGGAGATAGAAATAATATCAAAGTGGAGCTTTTAAACCCGAGACCGTCCTTCCGAGAAGCCGAGACGGGCATCTTAAAAAGCCATATACATCCGTCAACAAGGCCAAAAGAACAGCCGAGAGCAAAGCAACAGAAACCGAAAGAGAAAAGCCGCCGACACGTGTCTGTTGCACCCGAAAAGGGCTTCTACTGGCCCAATAGCAAAAGGGTCCCATTTGTCTATAAATAAGACCCCAGGGGTCTCATTTTTGGGGCTGAATTCTCATTTCTCATTCTTGTACTCTTTTCTTCTATAGTGAACCCTAATTTCTAAATCGATTTGGGAATTTCTATTGTAATTACTTATGTACTTCAAATCAAAGATCAATAAAGAGCGTATCAACAATTAGCATATTTCTTATGAGCTTCTTATGAGTTTTCTTAGTTATTTCTTACACAACATACCTTATGCTTTCCACATGGTCACGGTTTCCTACTCAGTTTAAACCCTTCCGCAAAGTTATTACAAAACCCCTTTCTACAAGCCATTTAGCCTTCTATCGAGTATTGTGCTTAAGGAACCCTTGTCCCAAGATAACTGTTGGTTCTTAAGTCGCTTAAGCGTGATGCTCACCCCTTTGAGGGAAGAGAGACTAATCTTTCGGCTTTAGACCTTGATATCTGGGAAATGATGTAACACCCCACGTCCGTTAATGTCACTCACAAAGGGAATGCATTAAGTTTCGTGGAGTATTACAAGAGTATAGAACAGAATATCACAAGACAGATACATAAAGTAGTACTTGAAAATTTTATAACTTTATTGCAGTGGAAACAGAAAATGAGTTTGGTTACATCTTCAAACACCAAAACCAAGTACATCATATCAGTCTTGTACAAAAGCTATAAGAGTACATTTTAAAAAAAAAAACATAATCCCATATCTTAAAGCCATAATGAAAAGGAGATAAAACTAAACTTTTACTTTCAGCAATCCAAGCACTTCCAAATGAGAGAGAAAGAGATCCAAATCAAGCTCCACTCGGCCCACCCTGAGAACCTTTGGGGGAGGGAGCGGGCGAAACAGAAAGAAAAGAGGCGAAACAAACGAGGTCAGACATAAAGTCTGGCAAGTCCAGTAACTTTAACAATATAATTATTGAAGTAATAAGATAAGAACATAAACTGGAAAGTAAGAAATGACTGTAACATAAGTATATATGACAATGTAAGCAAGATGAATAAGGTAAACGTTGATTGCGCCTCTAATCACTGTAGGATAATTACTACGTTGCACCAACCCTATTTGCTCTGAAAGTTGATCCCTCTTACTAATCATAATGATAATAATAATAATAATAATAATAATAATAATAATAATAATAATAATAATGGTAGTTTCGTGTACCCCTAGCTGCTGTCATAGGTGTCGCCTGCCCCTATCTCCAGTAGTTGTACCTACTACCCTCCCCATTCGATCGGTTCCCTAACTCATGTGTATTTATTACTTGTGTCATTCGGCCCCGCTTGTTTGTAGATACCTGTGCTGGTCCCACCATGGGGTGTATTAATCCCTATGATGGCAACCCGACACAATTCAAGATGCATAGTGTATAACTACTGATGCCCAATGCCTGATTTTTCCACTCCAAAGCACGTGCACGCCCGTACTCTGTCGGAACCTACACTGATGCACCACCCGCCGCTATTTTGACCGCTTATAATCAGCCCTGTAATCGTGCCCTACCCTGCCTAGTTCAGGGTACCACGATACATCTATGTGAGTTACTGCTGAAATGGGTTCCTGTTACTAGGGTTGCATAATCAACATGTTAAACGGTTAAGTGTTCTCAATTTAACCTAACCCCACCCCTCTGTTTAATTAATATGTTGTATTGGTTAAGTGTCGCCTATTCATGTTACTTAACCTTACCATTCTTAGCATGTCTGTTCATTGGCATTAATTTATTTATTAATGCACCAACCTCTCATGTTAGAACTGTTGTTTGCGGTTGTTGGATGTGCCGGGCGGTTCCGGACAGACTTCTACCGCAAACTCATTCTAACCTCGGGTTTTGGGCTTAATGCGCTAACCTCTTACATTAGATCTGTTGTTGCGGTCGCTGGAAGTGCCGGGCGGTTCCGGGCAGCCTTACACCGCAACTCAATCTAACCTCGGGTTAGCCATGTTCATTATCTCATTTTATTATTCAACCTCAATTTGAATTAATATCCCTATTTCAAATTTTCCATAATTTCCAATTCAAGCTAAGTTCATAATTATCCTCCAAATTATGTCCATAATTTCCATGTATATAAACTATACCAATTTATGTCTCATGTTAATTACATGGTTACTAACCAATTTATGCCAATTACATAATATCCAATATTTAATATTTCCCAAACTATTCCCCAACGTTCCCACGTCGTTCGTACGTATAATTCACATAATACGTTAGGCTCGCTGTTAGCCTAACTCATATAAAGGAAAAAGGGAAGAAACACATGACATCATAACTGGCATAAAACAATATAGATCTAATTAAGTATGGGTAACATAAACTTGGCATAGAACAACATAAATCTTGTTAAGCATATAAACGTGAAATAGCATATAAGATAGATCCAATCAACATACGGAATGCGTACTAGCATAGATCTAAACTTATAAACATAAACTTTCACAGATCTAAACATATGAACTGGCATGGATCTAAACATATAAACATATAGATCTAAACATATGAACTGGCATGGATCTAAACATATGAACATATAGATCTAAACATATGAACTGGTATGGATCTAAACATATAAACATATAGATCTAAACATATGAACTGGTATGGATCTAAACATATGAATATAAACTTGCATAACTTGCATAGATGAACATGACTTGCATATAAACTTGCATAACTTGCATAGATGAACATAACTTGCATATAAACTTGCATAGGTCATAACTTGCATATAAACTTGCATAAAACGAATCTAACCAAGCATATGTAATTAGACAGAGGAATTAACATCATAAAATGAATCTAATTACATATGATAACAAAACTGGCATATATTAACAGAATATATGATAACAGAACTGGCTAATGGCATATGGTTCAACAGGCATATTCATATAGTCCAGATCACAACTTATCATAATTATTTTAATTAATTATCTTGTGAAAGCAACTGTACTCACAGTGATAGAAGAAAGAATAGATTCGTTCGTTATTGTTCTAAAATCCCTTTTCACAATTCCTAAGCTTTAATTTGTTGGAGAAGAGACTAGCTTAGTTTAGGACGCAACATCATGACGGCTTATGAATAAATTTAGTTTAGATTAGGGTTTAGGTTTATGAGTGTTTATATAGATGTGTAGGATTAATTAGAGCCCTTAGATCAACATAGGATCCATCCAAACCATCCAGTCCAAGAAAATGCATCATCAGGCCAATCAGAAGTCGCCACGTAGCCCTAAGACTCAAAAAATCGTCACTGTCCAGAACAGTCAGCAGGGGTCGACCCCTACAGGGGGGTCGACACCTATGTCGACACCCCTATAGGGGGGTCGACACATGTGTCGACACCCCTTAAGGGGGTTGACACCCTCTGGCGGGAAATTTCCCGCCCGCTTCTTTTCGCTAGTTTAAATTTCGAAGTTTGATTTATTAATTATTTTAATTTTGGTTTTAAACTGAAATCTTCTAAGCTCCATAACTTCTTCATACGGAGCCCGATTTACGCAAACTCGGATCTATCTCAAGTAGAATTCCGAGATGAACGCAATGGCGTAACCCGTTTCACTTAATTCTTCTTCTAAAAATAATTGTCCTTAAATTTGTTAATTTTAATATTTTAAAATTATGGGGTGTTACATTCTTTCCCCCTTAAAGGATTTCGTCCCCGAAATCTTCAAGTCAAGAAGAATGTATATCCTACCATCCAATCATCCATATACTCAACCATCAATCACAGGCATCCATTGTCCTTAAAAGATTTCTAATGTCATATGAACTTATGCAAAAAGTGTGTGTATATGTTCCTTATCCAATGCAAAATCAGGCGGTCTACTGATTCAGTTGACCTCCTTAATGCAATTCATGATAGTGATATGCGTCCATTATGTATGCAAAAGAACCCTATTGATACATATCATTTCTATATGAGTGCACAACCATACATTCAAATGCAACACCCATATGATAACACATTCAATATACATCCATTAAATTAAATATGCACATATATTCATATGA
This sequence comes from Allium sativum, assembly GCA_030737875.1. Taxonomy (NCBI): domain Eukaryota; kingdom Viridiplantae; phylum Streptophyta; class Magnoliopsida; order Asparagales; family Amaryllidaceae; genus Allium; species Allium sativum. Next base: position 216,711,842 of record CM060920.1, read on the forward strand.
AATATGAAAGTGATTGAGTCGATCTAGTGCTTAATGTGTGTGTCACTGCATCCACGAGCAACCACTAGCAAACAATTGCATTCACTTGCATCCACCAAACATAACATGTCTCAAACACATGTTTACAACCATAGGATCTTCCTACCTAAAGATCGAAGGCATAATCGAGAGAACATACCAAACGATAGAACAAGTATAAACAAAGCAATAGAAAAAGGAGAAGTTAAGAATATACCCTCAAAAAGGAAAGGGTACAGCGTACGCATCTTGTCTCCCGTCTCCCAAGTCGCGTCTCCTTGATCGTCTCCCCATTGGATTTTAACCAACTTGACCTCTTTATTGCGTAACTTCTTGATCTCCGATCCAAGGATGCATGTAAGAGCTCGTCTAATCGTGGCATTTCGCTCCACTTCCACTTCTCTAAGCATGCTCGGCTCCACTACTTCCGCGGTATCATGTAAACACTTCTGCAAATGCGCCATGTGAAACACATCATGAACACCACTAAGCTTCTCCGGCAACTTCATTCTGTACGCCATCTGTCCAATCCTCTCTGTAATGGAAAAGGGTCCTACAAACCTTGGTGCTAATTTCCCCACACTCCCCAAAGCGAACTACGTTCCTCAACGGTGACACTTTAATAAAAACCATGTCTCCAACATCGAACTCAAGATCGGTTCGTCCCTTGTCAGCGTTTGAATTTTGCCGGTCCTGTGCTATCTTCATTCATCTTCGAATCAAGTCCATCTTCTCCGAAGTTTCTCTCTAATCAGCTCGGGTCCAAGCAAAACCTTATCCGTAGACTCCCACCAACAAGTTGGTGAACGACACGGTCGTCCATAGAAACCCTAATACTAGCTTAATAACTGTTGTTATAAGCGAACTCCACAAATGGAAGATGCTCTTCTCATGTCCCACCAAAATCTAGGATACATAACCTCAAAAGATCTTCAAGGATTCCATTCACCCTTTATGTCCGTCCATCCATCTGTGGACGATACGCGATGCTCAAACATAACTGCGTAACTACCACCTTTGCAGGATCCACTGCTATCCCTTCCTTAGAGTCCACGTGTCCTAAGAACCTCACTTCTTTCCCCCAAAAATGACATTTGGAGAACTTAGCTTTGAGTTGATGCGCTCGTAGAGACTCTAAGACTTCCCTAAGATGTAGGGCATGCTCTTCCTCGCTTCTAGAGAAAATCAAAATACCATCCACAATGACTACCACAAACTTGTTTAGAAACTCCCTAAACACCCTACTCATCAAGTCTACGAAATATGCGGGTGCATTCGTCAAACCAAAAGGCATGGCGACCCACTCGAAGAAACCATCGGGAGCCCTAAAAGCAGTCTTATCTATGCTGTCCTCAGCCACCCTTAGCTGATGAAATCCTATAGCTAAATCTAACTACGAGAAAACCAAAGCACCAACCAACTGATCGAACAAATCATCTATCCTCGGCAATGGGTGTCTGTTCTTCTTCGTGAGCTTATTCAGCTCTCTATAGTCCACGCACAATCTAAGCGAATCATCGGCCTTCGTAGCAAAAACAACTAGGGCCCCCATTTTAAAATGCTTCTTCTTATGAACCCTTTCTCAAGAAACTCTTTCACTTGCTTACTGAGTCCCCTTCTCTCTCTCGGAGCCATGTGGCTCACTGGTAATGCAACTGGCTTTGCATTATCTACTAAGTATATACGAAAGTCTATCTTGCGCCTCGGGGTAAGCCCCGAACCACATCAAAGACATCACCATACTCACGGACTACACGAACAGATTCCAAATCATCGATGGATATGTCAAGAGATTCTAGGAGGCTAAGCATCACTGAACCTCTAGGGTCACAAGAAATATCAAGGGTTCTTCCACAATGAATCAACAATCTAACTACCCTCCTTTCACCGTCTAGGATGGCACCATACCTAGCTAGCCAATCCATCCCTAGAATCAAGTCGTAGCCCATGAAACAAAGAACGTAGGTGTTGCATTCAAGCCCAACGCCCAAGATAGACACTCTCAAATCCCGACAAAGCATAGATAAATGAGCCGAACCACCAATAGGATTTGAGACTACAATAGGATCCATAACTAAACTAGTACTTAGGTGCAGTGTTTTACTAACGAAGCAGATATGAACGAATGCGAAGCGCCAGAGTCAAACAAAGTTCGAACAGGATGATCAAAAAGGAAAAATCAAACTTTCAACAAAAACGTTTTTATCTCTCTCCTATCCTGGTGCCATGAGAGCATGAACCTGTCCTCCAGAAGTAGGTCATGTCCTCTTCCCTTGCCCTTGCCTCCTCGGGCAGTCTTTAATCAGATGTTCTGCCTCACCGCAATGAAAACAACAAGGCTTCTTCTTCTTCCTACAGTCCTTAATTACATGGCCCGCTATACCACAATAAAGACACCTTCTTTTGTCACGGTGTTAATTATTCTTTCTCCTTTATCTTCTTCATGGATTAAAGCCATATCAACAAATTCCTCATCCTTGGGTTGTGCTCCTTAGCCTAAACCCCCTAATCGACCAAGCAGCTAGCTGAACCTTCCTTCCATCCTCTATCTCAAAGATACCAAACGGGTCCTCCACTTCCTTGAGCCAATTTTAGCTTCGACAAACATCTCAGTCCTATGAAACGGTTTTCCGCCCATCGCACGAAAGTCCTTACATATCTTAGAAAAAGCATCTACACGAGGGGAAAGAGACTCAAGAAGGAAGAAGAAAGAGATTCAAAACAAAGAATCGAAAGAAAGATATATGGCTCTTGGGGATTATGTTTTTCATAATAAACTTTTCTCTTGAAAATACTCTCTTTAAAACATGTTTTTGAAAGTACTTCTTCATAAAAATGATTTTGAAAACGGTTTTCAAAATCATTTATCTGTTCTAGTAACCTTTAGCTCTGATACCACATGTAACACCCCACGTCCGTTAATGTCACTCACAAAGGGAATGCATTAAGTTTCGTGGAGTATTATAAGAGTATAGAACAGAATATCACAAGACAGATACATAAAGTAGCACTTGAAAATTTTATAACTTTATTGCAGTGGAAACAGAAAATAAGTTTGGTTACATCTTCAAACACCAAAACCAAGTACATCATATCAGTTTTGTACAAAAGCTATCAGAGTACATTTTTAAAAAAAAACCATAATCCTATATCTTAAAGCCATAATGAAAAGGAGATAAAACTGAACTTTTACTTTCAGCAATCCAAGCACTTCCAAAAGAGAGAGAAAGAGATCCAAATCAAGCTCCACTCGGCCCACCCTGAGAACCTTGGAGGGGGGGATGGGAAACAGAAAGAAAAGAGGCGAAATAAACGAGGTCAGACATAAAGTCTGGCAAGTCCAGTAACATTAACAATATAATTATTAAAGTAATAGGATAAGAACATAAACTGGAAAGTAAGAAATGACTGTAACATAAGTATATATGACAAGGTAAGCAAGATGAATAAGATAAACGTTGATTGCGCTTCTAATCACTATAGGATAATTACGACACTGCACCAACCCTGTTTACTCTGAAAGTTGATCCCTCTTACTAATCATAATAATAATAATAATGGTAGTTTCGTGTACCCCAGCTGCTGTCATAGGTGCTGCCTGCCCCTGTCTCCGGTAGTTGTACTGTAATGACCCGGAAATCCAAGGCAATTTAAAAAATTTATTTTGGCAATTTTGGCGAATTTTGAATATTTAAAATGAATTATTTTAAATAATAACGACGAGAAATTTATTTTGAATAGAAATATAATGTATATATTTATTCGAATCGTCGTTAGAATATAAATATTTAATTTTAAATATAAAAGGGATTGAAAATGGCGCGGTAGTTCGAAAATTAGATATTTTTCAAATGAATGTATAGGATTCAAAATAAACCGGATTTTAGCAAAACCAAAAATATTAGAATCTATTTGAGAATATCTTTCCAACGAATCCGAAAAATTAAAATTTCATAGTGGGAATAAAAAATTATGTCCAGTTGAAAATTCAGAATAATCGTTGGAGAATTCTGGCCCTTAAAAATGGAAATTTTGCAAACGACCTCTGTTTTCGACGAAACTGCTTTTGTTGGATCCGGGATGTCGAATTATTGCTAGATTCCAAAATTCATAATTTTTTGAATCTATATGTGAGCGTGGCGAAGTAAAACGTGTTTTGACAGTTTCAGTCAATTTCGATCGACCTAAAAATGGCCATTTTTCAAACGGTCTCAGAATTCGATGAAATTAGTTTCGTTAGGACCGTGTTATCAATACGAAGCTAGAAAACATTTTTCGGGAATTTTTAGAGTCCGTATGTGGCCCCGGTAAATTGAAATGTACGTTTAAAATTGAATATATAGAGTTATATTTTAATTTCAGCGAAAACTGATCGAAACAGTCGAATTGGCTTATGCAGCATATCCCATTGCGTTTGGAATGGGGGTATTACGCTAAGGATGACAGTCGTTGGGATTGATTTGGGGTTCGAACATAAAACCCTAATTTTGAGAATAAATTAATAATAAAATAATATATATATATATATTATATCGTTTAAACCCCCTCCCTTTGTTTCCATTTTCACCCGATTAAATTTAAATCCTTAAATCAGAAAGAAAAAGGCGACCCCCTTTCCTCGTCGCCCCTTCCAGGCGTCGCGCCGACGCCGCCCCACCTCAAGCTGACCACCGCCCCTCGTTGACACCACCGCCCACCCCCATCAGCATCGCGCCACCCTCCCTCTTCTTCCCTCCTCCGCTTGCTCGCCTAAACCTCGACGCCCTCTTTCGAGAACCAGAAAACCCGCAACCCTTTTCTTTTTTTGCAGCCACCTTGAGCTCCTCCGCTCCGACCACCAACGACCGCAACTCCCCTCAGCCCCACGCACCAACCCCGCAGCACCTCCTACCTCCCGTCCATTACAGAAAAACCGCGCAAGACCCTCTCCCCAGTAAAAATCGAATGGCTACGGACAACGAAAGTGACAAAAGGCGAGCACGACGAAGATTTTCAACATATGAAGAGTCGTGGCGTTTGGTTTAGCTTCTAGGTGAGAACTCCTCACTTTTATTTTGATTTCTAGTTGAAATATATACTAGGATGTAGACGGTGCTTAGCAGCACCCGACACCCGTCGTCCACAGACCATGGATGACTTGTTTGTTTGACTGTTGTGTTGTGAAATTTGATTATGTGATGTGGAATGAAATAAAATATTTTATAGTTAAAAATATGATTTTTAACGTGTATATAAAATAGATAGTAATAAACAAATCGGACAATTTGTTTATATACACTGATTTGACTGATATTGATTGGGACGATAAATCTTACACATCGCCCAACTGGACAAATAAAAATCTGTGTTTGTTGATTTGAAACCCCACACGGGTATTGGGATGATATTGACGTACACTAATCCCGATTGTTTAGTTGTATGTCAATCGATGGGTTGACAGACTGTGTAAGCGTTAATCATTTATATTTAATGCTTATGCAGTTGTGTGGTGCACTCTGGATGATGGTTGATGATTTATCGTTGCTGCTATATACATGTGTTGTAGAAAATCCATATAATTAACGTTATATGGTAATTGATTGGGCCTCATTCCAATTTGGAAAATAAGAAAAATTCATGTGTTGAATAGAAAGAAAATTCATGTGTTGAATAGAAATAAATATTCATGTGTTGAATAATATAAAATAATTCATGTGTTGAATAAAATAAATATTCATGTGTTGAATAGAAATAAATATTCATGTGTTGAATAAAATAAAATATTCATGTGTTGAATAAAATAAATAATCATGTGTTGAATAGGATAAACATTCATGTGTTGAATAAAAGCCGTGTTGATTGGATTGACGCCATTTTGACGTGAACGAGATTTATATCGATTTTATTCATTTTTATAATGAATATCGAAAAGTAATTGATTTCAAAATATAAGGTTTTGAAAATATTATCATTTATAGATTAATGATATGGAATATTCAATTTTGATTTGAAATTGAATATGAAGTTGAAATCGTTTCGAAAACGAATTTAAAACGATTTATAAAATACGTTTTGAAAGGAAATCGACGAAATATATAATATATATATATATATATATAATGGCCTGAATAGAACGCGCCGCGGCAGTTCGCGAATTTCGACCATTGACTTCGAATGGATATTACGGGAGATCCGACCGTCGGATTCTCCTAAAACTGGAACCGTTGGGTTCGTATCGAAAAGAGCTTTCTAATGAATATTAGAGATTTGTAATCTAACGGTTGGATTTGGAAATATGTCCAAATCAAATTTGGAAAAGGTCGTTGTAAGTGCAGTTCGATGGCCGTTGATGGAAATCGACTGTACGGGCCTTGATAAAATTATTAAAAATAGTAATAATTTATGTAGAATCATAAGAAATGATTTGTGAAGAATTGGGATAAAAAATTCCAAATTTGAAAAAATAAAAATAGATTTTTATCGAAATGAACTAATTTTGAACTAGAATTATAATCCCATTTATTTTTAAAATAAATAAAGTGGATTTGAAATGGTTTTGAAAATAACCAGAATTTCCAATATATAAAGTGGAAATCGATTTGAATCAAAATTGTCTTTGGAACATTTCGATGTTGGATTTCGTGATTATACAGATAGTGTTATGGAAATTTGAAAGATATATTTATATCGTTATTTCCAATACGATATTTGTTGGTTGTAGAATTTGATATTGAATATAAGCCGATATATTTTCTATTCAGAGCTTTGTATTTAATATCAAATGGGATTTGGGTTTGTCGTGAATGGTGTCTTCATTAACACTGTTCTTAAACCCAGTTGAGAAAAAGATTAAATCTTTTTATTTAGATTTAATGAAACATACCAATTAAATGGTATTTAATTGGAGTTGAATTTGAATTGATTTTTGGGTTTATCGTGAACCGTGTTTTAAATGACATTGGTTCTTTAACCCAGTTAAAGACAGGATATTGATTTTTGGGAAGATTAAAACTAAGTGGAGTTTTAATGAATCTTTAATTAGATTGAAGTGATCGAGGATGGAGTATCACCAGTTTTGCTCCAGGCGATAGTTAAATCTTTAATTAGATTTGAACATGAAATGGTAATTAAATTTACCGATAACACCGTGGTGTTAGGTATGAAGTATGACTAGTTTTACTTCATGGGATGAATAGGTTGGGATTGAGAAATAAAATAAATGATTACTTCGGTGTGTTTCGCTAATCCCGACTAGTTTGAATTGATATTCAAAAGAAGATTAAAGAATAAATTTAAAGAATTTATCTTTGATAAAATTAATGGGAACCTTTCCCAAAGTATAAGAATATTTGAATAAAAGAATATTCTGAATTGGAATGAGGCGTATGTCGTGTTTGTGTAACACTTGTTTATTATATACGTGAGTTATTCAGAAAGACCAGGTTTATCCCATTCTGAATAACTGATTCGACGTGGTTTCAAGGATGAAGACGGTGGTCGAAGACCGGAGGTCTTCACATTGTTTGGGTGATTACTGATGATCTTGATTGGGTTGTACACCCAAGAGGAGGGAATCAGTTGGTGATCGTCCAGACGTACTTGGAGATTGATGGATATGCGAGGTACAAGGTGCCTCCGGTTTCATTCAGACCCAGAACGAACTTGTAAATGGACTGTGTGTCTGACATTGGATTTTATTCTGTGTGATTGATTTCTATTAAATATATATCTGTTTGGCGGCGGAGAATTTATTCTCTTGCTTAACGCCCTTCTCTGAGACGTACGAGCTCAGGGGTTATATATTGATGGATATCCATCGCATGGAGTGAATTGCCTATGTGGCATGCCTAAGTGACAATTGATCTAGGCTTCTGTTGAAAAGCAAAGTCTTGTTGTTGATGATCAAAGCACGGCCTGTGTGGCATAGCTTTGTGTAACGTTGATTCGCGAGCCTCACACCCCGGTTGTGAACCAGAAACGGGAGAAGACATCAGGGAGGGCATGCGTTTCCTTCTAGCTAGAAGTGGCGTCAGTGGTTTTACACGCCCTGACGAGTTTGACTTATGTGGTTGTTGTTGTTGCGAGGCGCCTCGGATATATCGGTGACTGTGTGGAGCCGATGGAGTCATTTGGCTCATTTACGCCCCAAGGGGCGGGGAAACGTAGTGTTCAGGCATTTTAATCCACATCGGTGGACCGGCCCTGACGCTCCAAGGGTCGATGCGTTCTGTCCCTGAGACATGGGCTAGATTGTCTCGAATTCGGTAAGGACGATCCCTTGCCTTGGTTCACAGATGGAAATCCAACTTCCAATACGTGATATTTGGGGTTTTGATTGTAGAGCCTAGTATTGGCGACATGATATATGGTACCGATGTCGTCTATGATTAAGAAATTGTTTTGACACTATACACTTATAGTAATAATAAAAGATGAAATTTAGCGTATCAAGCATTCTTTGGCTATTATAAGGTAAAACCCTATCCTCTGGCTTGTGTTGCATTGTGTGATGGGACCAGGGTCTTATAATAGCTTCATTATTCTTTATTTAGCATTGCACTATTGTTTTATGCACTGGTATTCTTGGGAGGAAACCCGTTCCGTGTTATACGGCGTGGTCCCTTGATTTACCTAACTTTAAAATAAAGATTAATAACTGTTTTAGTTCTCACACCTGTCCCATGACTGACCTGGAGTTTATTGTTTTAACCTAAACTCTGGGTGCCCTTATTTTGACACGGGCAGCTAGTAGTTTTGGTTTTGCAGATTTATATTCACAGGAACCTGGTTTACAGCTGGAATGATATCCGGAAAGCTCTGTATCCGTATATCTCTTCTAGTTGTGTATTGTATTATTTTCCACTGCTATGTAATGTATTGTAATCTCTGATATTTTATAATGTGTAATATTGATTTATACTCTGTATATTCTTGTATTCTGATGGAATTGTTGTTATAAACAATGAAATGTTCTTCTGTATGCGTCCTGATGTGTCTTGTCCTCAAAGTATCCGCTCTTTCCTTACCGGGGAAGTCACGGGTCTTTATAGTTGGTATTAGAGCTTTGGTTTACAAAGCTCAAAGAACAAGACACATTAGAACCATACGAAAGAATTCATCAGAGTTTGGATTAGTAATATCCAATAAGAATGACTCGTTAGAAATGGGATCAGTAGAATCCTCGAACGAGTGTGAAGAGTATATCTTTAAAATGAAAACAAATTTTGTTTTGAAAAGTTAAATCCAATTATACGTATTTGAATATTTACTTGTATTGATTTGGACAATCCAGTATATAAAGAATTTGCATATACGTCTGATCCACGTGTATTTGAAGTTTTAATATACTGGATAGATATAGAATCACACTCTAGTCGCCCGTGGATGTTCTGATGGTGGTTCGAAACATCATCAGAATTTATGTTCGAGTGACGAAAGTGGGATTTCTATATGTTTCCATTAGACTAGTGTGAGAACCAAAACTAGATAGGGCTTATTGTTATGATTTGGCATCAAAAATCTGATTTTTGGACTATATATTAAAGCTATGAATTTGAAATGATAATCAACTAATTGATTGCTGGTTGTGTTGTTTGATTATTGTTTGATTAATTAAATGTTGAACCTTTAGCCAAATTGTACCAAATAGTGAATTGTATTGAAAATTTGTCGCATTTTCATAGTATACATGTACTTACATTGAACCGGTCATAGCAAGTAGGCTAGAGCAGAAGAATAAAATTGTTTGCCCGACAAATAGGTACATGTTTACGAATTTATTGGGTTTGGATGATTTTATGAGACGTTTGGCTGTTTCTTTTTCTTTTTGGATTGGTGAGGGCCATGGGAGGCTATTTGAAATATCCCGAAGCTCCCAGTGCAGGGGAGGTTATGGCGAAATTTTTCGAAAATTTAGGGTATTAGCCAAATTTTTGAAAAATTTGAAAAGTTCTTAAAAACTGAAAAGTTGAAGAACTTAAGCCATAATGAAAATAATGAAAGTTGAGTTGATTTGTTAAACAACTTTCAGCTTCGTTCCTTTTCGGGGATGAAAAATTTTAAGTGGGGGAGATTGTAATAACCCGGAAATCCGAGCCAATTTAAAAATTTTATTTTGGCAATTTTGGCAAATTTTGAATATTTAAAATGAATTATTTTAAATAATAACGACGATAAATTTATTTTGGATAGAAATAGAATGTATATATATTTATTCGAATCGTCGTTAGAATATAAATATTTTATTTTAAATATTAAAGGAATTGAAAATGGCGCGGTAGTTCGAAAATTCGATTTCAAATGAATGTATATGATTCAAAATAAACCGGATTTAAGCGAAACCAAAAATATTAGAATCTATTTGAGAATATCTTTCCAACGAATCCGAGAAATTGAAATTTCATAGCGGGAATAAAAAATTATGTCCAGTTGAAAATTCAGAATAGTCGTTGTGGAATTCTGGCCCTTAAAAATCGAAATTTTGCAAACGACCTCTGTTTTTGATGAAACCACTTTTGTTGGATCCGGGATGTCGAATTATTGCTAGATTCCAAAATTCATAATTTTTCGAATCAATATGTGAGCGTGGAGAAGTAAAATGTGTTTTGACAGTTTAAGTCAATTTCGATCGACCTGAAAATGGCCATTTTTCAAACATTCTCAGAATTCGATGAAATTAGTTTTGTTAGGACCGTATCGTCAATACGAAGCTGGAAAATATTTTTTGGGAATTTTTAGAGTCCGTATGTGGCCTCGGTAAATTGAAATGTATGTTTAAAATTGAATATATAGAGTTATATTTTAATTTCAACGGAAACTGATCGAAACAGTTGAATTGGCTTATGCAGCATATCCCATTGTGTTTGGAACGGGGGTATTACGCTAAGGATGACAGTCGTTGGGATTGATTTGGGGTTCGAACATAAAACACTAATTTTGAGAATAAATTAATAATAAAATAATATATATATATATATTATATCATATCATTTAAACCCCCTCCCTTTGTTTCCATTTTCCCCCGATTAAATTTAAAACCCTAAATCGGAAAGAAAAAGGCGGCCCCCATTCCTCGCTGCGCCGACGCCGCCCCACCTCAAGCTGACCACCGCCCCTTGTTGACGCCACCGCCCACCCCCATCAACATCGCGCCACCCTCCCTCTTCTTCCCTCCTCCGCTTGCTCGCCTAAACCTCGACGCCCTCTTTCGAGAACCAGAAAACCCGCACCCCTTTTCTTTTTTTGCAGCCACCTCGAGCTCCTCCGCTCCGACCACCAACGACCGCAACTCCCCTCAGCCCCACGCACCAACCCCGCAGCCCCTCCTACCTCCCGTCCATCGCAGAAAACCGCGCAAGACCCCTTCCCCAGTAAAAATCGAATGACTACGGACAACGAAAGTGACAAAAGACGAGCACGGCGAAGATTTTCAACATATGCAGAGTCGTAGCGTTTGGTTTAGCTTCTAGGTGAGATCTCCTCACTTTTATTTTGATTTCTAGTTTAAATATATACTAGGAAGTAGACGGTGCTTAGCAGCACCCGACACCCGTCGTTCACAGACCATGGATGACTTGTTTGTTTGACTGCTGTGTTGTGAAATTTGATTGTGTGATGTGGAATGAAATAAAATATTTTATAGTTAAAAATATGATTTTTAACGTGTATATAAAATAGATAGTAATAAACAAATCGAACGATTTGTTTATATACACTGATTTGACTGATATTGATTGGGACGATAAATCTTACACATCGCCCAACTGCACAAATAAAAATTTGTGTTTGTTGATTTGGAAACCCCACACGGGTATTGGGATGATATTTGACGTACACTAATCCTGATTGTTTAGTTGTATGTCAATCGATGGGTTGACAGACTGTGTAAGCGTTAATTATTTATATTTAATGCTTATGCAGTTATGTGGTGCACTCTAGATGATGGTTGATGATTTATCGTTGCTGCTATATACATGTGTTGTAGAAAATCCATATAATTAACATTATATGGTAATTGATTGGGCCTCATTCCAATTTGGAAAATAAGAAAAATTCATGTGTTAAAAGAAAATTCATGTGTTGAATAGAAATAAATATTCATGTGTTGAATAAAATAAAATATTCATGTGTTGAATAAAATAAATATTCATGTGTTGAATAGAAGTAAATATTCATGTGTTGAATAAAATAAAATATTCATGTGTTGAATAAAATAAATATTCATGTGTTGAATAGGATAAACATTCATGTGTTGAATAAAAGTCGTGTTGATTAAATTGACGCCATTTTGACGTGAACGAGATTTATATCGATTTTATTCATTTTTATAATGAATATCGAAAAGTAATTGATTTCAAAATATAAGGTTTTGAAAATATTATCATTTATAGATTAATGATATGGAATATTCAATTTTGATTCGAAATTGAATATGAAGTTGAAATCGTTTTGAAAACGAATTTAAAACGATTTATAAAATACGTTTTGAAAGGAAATCGACGAAATATATATAATATATATATTATATATATAATAGCCTGAATAGAACGCGCCGCGCCGCGGCAGTTCGCGAATTTCGACCATTGACTTCGAATGGATATTATGGGAGATCCGACCGTCGGATTCTCCTAAAACCGGAACCGTTGGGTTCGCATCGAAAAGAGATTTCTAATGAATATTAGAGATTTGAAATCTAACGGTTAGATTTGGAATTATGTCCAAATCAAATTTGGAAAAGGTCGCTGTAAGTGCAGTTCGATGGCCGTTGATGGAAATCGACTGTACGGGTCTTGCTAAAATTATTAAAAATAGTAATAATTTGTGTAGAATCATAAGAAATGATTTGTGAAGAATTGGGATGAAAAATTCCAAATTTGAAAAGATAAAAATAGATTTTTATCGAAATGAACTAATTTTGAACTAGAATTATAATCCCATTTATTTTTAAAATAAATAAAGTGGATTTGAAATGGTTTTGAAAATAACCAGAATTTCCAATATATAAAGTTGAAATGGATTTGAATCGAAATTATCTTTGGAATATTTCGATGTTGGATTTCGTGATTATACAGATAGTGTTATGGAAATTTGAAAGATATATTTATATCGTTATTTCCAATACGATATTTGTTGGTCGTAGAATTTGATATTGAATATAAGCCGATATATTTTCTATTCAGAGCCTTGTATTTAATATCAAATGGGATTTGGGTTTGTCGTGAATGGTGTCTTCATTAACATTGTTCTTAAACCCAGTTGAGAAAAAAATTAAATATTTTTATTTAGATTTAATGAAGCATACCAATTAAATGGTATTTAATTGGAGTTGAATTTGAATTGATTTTTAAGTTTATCATGAACCGTGTTTTAAATGACATTGGTTCTTTAACCCGGTTAAAGACAGGATATTGATTTTTGGGAAGATTAAAACTAAGTGGAGTTTTAATGAATCTTTAATTAGATTGAAGTGATCGAGGATGGAGTATCACCAGTTTTTCTCCAGGCGATAGTTAAATCTTTAATTAGATTTGAACGTGAAATGGTAATTAAATTTACCGACAACACCATGGTGTTAGGTCTGAAGTACGACCAGTATTACTTCATGGGATGAATAGGTTGGGATTGAGAAATAAAATAAATGATTACTTCGGTGTGTTTCGCTAATCCCGACTAGTTTGAATTGATATTCAAAAGAAGATTAAAGAATAAATTTAAAGAATTTATCTTTGATAAAATTAATGGGAACCTTTCCCAAAGTATAAGAATATTTGAATAAAAGAATATTCTGAATTGGAATGAGGCGTATGTCGTGTTTGTGTAACACTTGTCTATTATATACGCGAGTTATTCAGAAAGACCGGGTTTATCCCATTCTGAATAACTGATTCGATGTGGTGTCGAGGATGAAGACGGTGGTCGAAGACCGAAGGTCTTCACATCGTTTGGGTGATTACTGATGATCTTGATTGGGTTGTACACCCAAGAGGAGGGAATCAGTTGGTGATCGTCCAGACGTACTTGGAGATCGATGGATATGCGAGGTACAAGGTGCCTCCGGTTTCATTCAGACCCAGAACGAACTTGTAAATGGACTGTGTGTCTGACATTGGATTTTATTCTGTGTGATTGATTTCTATTAAATATATATCTGTTTGGCGGCGGAGAATTTATTCTCTTGCTTAACGCCCTTCTCTGAGACGTACGAGCTCAGGGGTTATATATTGATGGATATCCATCGCATGGAGTGAATTGCCTGTGTGGCATGCCTAAGTGACAATTGATCTAGGCTTCTGTTGAAAAGCAAAGTCTTGTGGTTGATGATCAAAGCACGGCCTGTGTGGCATAGCTTTGTGTAACGTTGATTCGCAAGCCTCACACCCCGGTTGTGAACCAGAAACGGGAGAAGACATCAGAGGGCATGCGTTTCCTTCTAGCTAGAAGTGGCGTCAGTGGTTTTACACGCCCTGACGAGTTTGACTTATGTGGTTGTTGTTGTTGCGAGGCGCCTCGGATATATCGGTGACTGTGTGGAGCCGATGGAGTCATTTGGCTCATTTACGCCCCAAAGGGCGTGGAAACGTAGTGTTCAGGCATTTTAATCCACATCGGTGGACCAGCCCTGACGCTCCAAGGGTCGATGCGTTTTGTCCCTAAGACATGGGCTAGATTGTCTCGAATTCGGTAAGGACGATCCCTTGCCTTGGTTCACAGATGGAAATCCAACTTCCAATACGCGCAAGCCTCACACCCCGGTTGTGAACCAGAAACGGGAGAAGACATCAGGGAGGGCATGCGTTTCCTTCTAGCTAGAAGTGGCGTCAGTGGTTTTACACGCCCTGACGAGTTTGACTTATGTGGTTGTTGTTGTTGCGAGGCGCCTTGGATATATCGGTGACTGTGTGGAGCCGATGGAGTCATTTGGCTCATTTACGCCCCAAAGGGCGGGGAAACGTAGTGTTCAGGCATTTTAATCCACATCGGTGGACCAGCCCTGACGCTCCAAGGGTCGATGCGTTTTGTCCCTAAGACATGGGCTAGATTGTCTCGAATTCGGTAAGGACGATCCCTTGCCTTGGTTCACAGATGGAAATCCAACTTCCAATACGTGATATTTGAGGTTTTGATTGTAGAGCCTAGTATTGGCGACATGATATATGGTACCGATGTCGTCTATGATTAATACTTATGATTGAAATTGTTTTGACAATATACACTTACAGTAATAATAAAAGATGAAATTTAGCGTATCAAGCATTCTTTGGCTATTATAAGGTAAAACCCTATCCTCTGGCTTGTGTTGCATTGTGTGATGGGACCTGGGTCTTATAATAGCTTCATTATTCTTTATTTAGCATTGCACTATTGTTTTATGCACTGGTATTCTTGGGAGGAAACCCGTTCCGTGTTATACGGCGTGGTCCCTTGATTTACCAAATGAAAAAGTCAAGTAAATTAAATAAAATAAATTAAAAATCCCCTTGACCCTTTATCTATCTCCTCAGCCCCTCCCCCCCCTCCGTTAAAATTGATTTCAAAAAGGAAAAAAAAACCGCGTCGATCGGAGGACCACCCCCCTCCCCTTCACCGCCGACGCCGTACTCCACCGCAGCCCCCTCGACCCGCCTTCCCCTTCTCTTCCTCCTCCCTTCCTCTTCCCCCCCCAATCCCCTACGCCCAAACCACCCCAGCCCTAGCGCGCCACCCAGAAGACCGCCGCCGCCACATGCCCCTCCTCCGCCTCTTCTTCTCCTCCTTCAGTCAGAGACCGACGGTGAACCCCCCCCTCTCCAATTCAAACCATTTGTAAGTTTTATTTTACTTATTTTTAATTTACTTCTCTCCATCTATTCAATGAATTTCAGTTTAGACCGAAAATGGTTTTTGCCATAAAAATTTGATTTTCATATGTTAGGAAAAATAGGGTTTATTATATAGCAATATAGGATCTTTATTTAAAGAAAGTATAGATTTTCATATATGATTAGCTTTAAAAATAAAGGCGAAATCTTTATATAGAAAAAGGCGAAATCTTTATGTTATAGAGAAAGCAAAAAAATATAATTTTTATACTAGGGACGTATTAAAAATATAAATTTTATATTATAGGGAAGTTAAAAATATAATTTTTATTATATAGAAGGTTAAAGATATAATTTTTATATTATAAAAAGAGTAAAAATATGATTTTTACTTGTGTAGAGTATTAAAAATATGACATTTTTATAATAGAGAATATAAAAATATTATCTTTATATATGTAGCGAAATAAAAATCTGATTTTTATTATATATATGTTGAAATAAAAATGTGATTTTTATAGTGATGAAGTAAAAATAGAATTTTTATCTATATAGTATCGATGTAAAAATAGAATTTTTATCTATATAGAAGCGATATAAAAATAGAATTTTTATCTATATAGTAGTGGTGTAAAAATAGAATTTTTATCCATATAGCAACAATATAAAAATGTGATTTTTTATATACATAAAAATGTGATTTTTTATATACATAGCAACAATATAAAAATATGATTTTTATATATGTAGTGGCTATGGGCAACGAAAGTGATGAAAGGCGAGCACGGTGAAGATGTTCTACATAAGAAGAGTCGTGGTATTGGATTAGCTATCGGTGAGAACTTCTCACTCTAAATTTCTTTTTCTAGTTTTATATATATATATATATATACTAGGATGCAGATGGTGCTTAGCAGCACCCGACACCCGTCGTCCACAGACCATGGACGACTTATTTGTTTGATTGATGCGTTGTGAAATTTGTTTGTGTTGTTGATGTGAAATCGATAATAAAATGTAGATGGTTGAAATAAATTAATTATCGTTGAAAATATAATTTTTAACGTGAATGTGAATAAATGAATATTTATAAACAAATCGGCCGATTTGTTTATATACACTGATTTGACTGATATTGATTGGGATGATAAATTTTACACATCGCCCAACTGCACAAATAAAAATCTCTGTTTGTTGATTTGAAACCCCACACGGGTGTTGGGATGATATTTGGGTACACTAATCCCAATTATTTAATTATATGTCGATCGATTGGTCGGCAGACTGTGTAAGCGTCGATTATTTATATTTGATGCTTATGCAGTTGTGTGGTGCACCTTGGATGATGGTTGATTGTTTATCATTGCTATTATATACATGTGTTGTATGGAATCCATATAATTTACATTATATGGTGATTGATTGGGCCTCATTCCAATCGGGAAAATAATGAATATTATGAAAGAAAATTCATGTGTTGAATATAAAAATAGTCATGTGTTGAAACTATTTATGTGTTGAGTAAAATATTTTAACAATAAAATTTACATCTTTATCATATTTAAAATTAGAACTACTTTACGGTTGAAGTCTAATTAAAAATCAAACGATAGATACCATAGTTTTATAAAATATTTTACATAACAAAAATAGTCGTGTGTTGACAGTACTCATGTGTTGAGATTAGTCATGTGTTGAAAGAAATATAGATTCATGTGTTGAATGGGATAAATATTCATTTGTTGAATAGAATAACGAATTTATTGAAATATATAAAGCCGTGTTGATTAGAGTTGCGCTATTTTGACGTGAACGATATTTATATCAATTATATTCGTTTTTATAATGAATATAGAAAAGGTAGTGATTCCAAAATATAACGTTTTGAAAATATTATCATTTATATAGGAATGATATGAAATATTCAATTTGGATTTGAAATTGAATATAGAGTTGAAAAGGTTTTGAAAACGAATTTAAAACGATTTATAAAATATGTTTTAAAAGGAAATCGACGAAATATATATAATATATATATTATATATATAATGGCCTGAATAGAACGCGCCGCGCCGCGGCAGTTCGTGAATTTCGACCATTGACTTCGAATTGACGTTGCGGGAGATCCGACCGTCGGATTCTCCTAAAACCAGAACCGTTGGGTTCGTATCGAAAAGAGATTTCCAATGAATATTAGAAATTTGAAATCTAACGGTTGGATTTGGAATTATGTCCAAATCAAATTTGGAAAAGGTCGCTGTAAGTGCAGTTCGATGGCCGTTGATGGAAATCGACTGTACGGGCCTTGATAAAATTATTAAAAATATCTATAATTTGTGTAAAATCATAAGAAATGATTTGGGAAAAATTGGGCCGAAAAATTCCACATTTGAAAAGATAAAAATATATTTTTATCGAAATGAACTAGTTTTGAACTAGAATTAAAATCAATTTATTTTTGAAATAAATAAATTGAATTTGAAAGTGATTTTAAAAATAATCAATATTCCCAATACGTGAATTCAGAGCCTTGTATTTAATATCAAATGTGATTTGGGTTTGTCGTGAATGGTGTCTTCATTAACACTGTTCTTAAGCCCAATAGAGAAAAAGATTGAATCTTTTTATTTAGATTTAATGAAGTGTATCAATTAAATAATATTTAATTGGAATTGAATTTGAATTGGTTTTTGGGTTTATCATGAGCGGTGTTTTGAACAACACCTGTTCTTTAACCCGATTAACATTAGAATGTGATTTTGGGTTTATGGTGAATCGTGTTTTAGATGGCATTGGTTCTTTAACTCAGTTAAAGACAGGATATTGATTTTTGAAAAGATTAAAACTAAGTGGAGTTCTAATGAATCTTTAATTAGATTGAAAGTGAATTGATTATTTAAATTATCAAATCTGAAAGGTGATCGAGAATGGAGTACCACCAGTTTTGCTCCAAAGCGATAGTTAAATCTTTAATTAGATTTGAACGTGAAATGGTAATTAATTTTACCGATAACACCGTGCTGTTAGGAATGGAGTATCACCAGTTTTGCTCCATGGGATATGTAGGTTGGGATTGGGAAATAAAATAAATAATTACTTCGGTGTGGTTCGCTAATCCCGACTAGTTTGAAATGATATCCAAAGGAAGATTAAAGAATAAATTTAGAAGAATTTATCTTGGATAAAATTAATGGGAACCTTTCCCTAAGAATGTGATTTTGTGAATAAAAGAATATTCTGAATTGGAATGAGGTGTTCGTTGTGTTTGTGTAACATTTGTTTATCATATACGTGGGTTATTCAGAAAGGCCGGGTTTATACCCATTCTGAATAACCGATTTGACGAGATGTCGAAGATGAAGACGGTGATCGAAGACCGGAAGTCTTCACATCGTTTGGGTGATTACTGATGATCTTGATTGGGCTGTACACCCAAGATGAGGGAAACAGTTGGTGATCGTCCAGACGTACTTGGAGATGGATGGATATGCGAGGAAAGTGCCTCCGGTTTCGTTCAGACCCAGAACGAACTTGTAAATGGATTGTGTGTCTGACATTGGATTTTATTCTGTGTTGATTGATCTCTATTAAATATACATCTGTTTGGCGGCAGAGAATTTATTCTCTTGCTTAACGCCCTTCTCTGAGACGTACGAGCTCAGAGGTTGTATATCGATGGACATCAGTCGCATGGAGTGAATTGCCGGTGTGGCACGCGTAAGTGGCAATTGATCAGGGCTTCTGTTGAAAAGCAAAGTCTTGTGGTTGATGATCAAAGCACGACCTGTGTGGCGTAGCTTTGTGTATAACGTGAATTCGCGAGCCTCACACCTCGGTATGAGTCAAAAAACGGGATAGTGACTGCAGGGAGAGCACGACGTTTCTTTCTAGCTAGGGTGGTGTCAGTGACCTACCAGCCCTGACATTTATATACTTTTCACCTGTGTGGTTGTTGGATACGAGGCGCCTCAGATATAGGTCTGTAAGGACCGGGAAACGTGTGTTCAGGAATAATAATCCTCAAAAGTAAGAGAGGACCGGCCCTGAAGATCCAAGGATCATAGTGGGGTCCTGAGGCATTTGTTAAAGTGTCTCGAACGCGGAGAGGAGCTTGCCCCTTGCCTCGACTCATGACGGAAATCCAATTTACAATACGTGATATTGCGGTTTTATTTGTAGAACCTAGTATGGCGACATAGTGGTATGGGTCATTCATGCCGCCTATGATTGATATTTATGATTGAAATTGTTTTGACACTATACACTTATAATAGTATCAAATAATGTGTTTTAAACTTATCAAGCATGCTTTGGCTATTATAAGGTAAAAACCCTATCCTCCGGCTTGCGTTGCATTGTGTGATGGGACCTGGGTCTTATAACAGCTTCATTTTTCTTTATTTAGCATCGCGCTGTTTGTTTTAAGCACTAGTATTCTCGGGAGGAAACCCGTTCTGTGTCATACGGCGTGGTCCCTTGAATTACTTTCTTCTAAAGTAAAGTTTTAAATAACTGTTTTAGTTCTCACACCAGTCACATGACTGACCTGGAGTTTATTGTTTTAACCTAAACTCTGGGTGCCCCTATTTTCCACACGGGCAGCTAGTAGTTTTGGTTTTGCAGATTTATAGTCACAGGATCCTGATTTACAGCTGGAACGATGCTCGGAAAGCTCTGTATCTGTGTATCACTTTCAGTTGTGTTTTGTATATTTTTCCGCTGCTATGTAATTTATTGTAATCTCTGATATTTATCGTGTATTTTATTCATTTATACTCTGTATATTCTTGTATCTGATGGAATTGTTGTAATAACAATGAAATGTTCTTCCGTTTGCGTTCCGATGTGTGTTGTTCTCATCTCAATCCGGGCTTTCCTTCACGGGGGAATTCAGGTCGTTATAGTATGCGTCCTGATGTGTCTTGTCCTCAAAGTATCCGCTCTTACCTTACCGGGGAAGTTACGGGTCTTTATATGTACCCACTACCCTCCCCATTCGATCGGCTCCCTAACTCGTGTGTATTTATTACTTGTGTCGTTCGGCCCCGCTTGTTTGTAGATACCTGTGCAGTCCCACCATGGGTTGTATCAATCCCTATGATGGCAACCCGACACAATTCAAGATGCACAGTGTATAATTACTGATGCCCAGTGCCTGATTTTTCCACTTCGAAGCATGTGGATGCCCGTACTCCGTCGGAACCTACACTGACGCACCACCCGCCGCTATTTTGACCGCTTATAATCAGCCCAGTAATCGTAACCCACCCTGCCTAGTTCAGGGTACCATGATACATCTATGCTGGTTACTGCTGAAATGGGTCCCCGTTTCTAGGGTTTCATAATCAACATGTTAAATGGTTAAGTGTTCTCAATTTAACCTAACCCCATCCCTCTGTTTAATTAACATGTTGTATTGGTTAAGTGTCGCCTATTCATGTTACTCAACCTTACCATTCTTAGTATGTCTGTTCATTGGCATTAATTGATTTATTAATGCACCAACCTCTCACATTAGAACTATTGTTTGCGGTTGCTGGATGTGCCGGGCGGTTCCGGGCAGACTTCTACCGCAAACTCATTCTAACCTCGGGTTTTGGGCTTAATGCACTAACCTCTCACATTAGATCTGTTGTTGCGGTCGCTGGATGTGCTGGGCGGTTCCGGGCAGCCATACACCGCAACTCAATCTAACCTCGGGTTAGGCATGTTCATTATCTCATTTTATTATTCAACCCCAATTTGAATTAATATCCCTATTTCAAATTGTCCATAATTTCCAATTCAAGCTATGTTCATAATTATCCTCTAAATTATGTCCATAATTTCCATGTATATAAACTATACCAATTTATGTCTCAAGTTAATTACATGGTTACTGACCAATTTATGCCAATTACATAATATTCAATATTTCCCAAACTATTCCCCAACGTTCCCACGTCATTCGTACGTATAATTCACATAATATGTTAGGCTCGCTGTTAGCTTAACTCATAAAAAGGAAAAGGGAAAGAAACACATGACATCATAACTGGCATAAAACAATATAGATCTAATTAAGTATGGGTAACATAAACTTGACATAGAACAGGATAAATCTAGTTAAGCATATAAACGTGAAATAGCATATAAGATAGATCCAATCAACATATGGAATGCGAACTAGCATAGATCTAAACTTATAAACATAAACTTGCACAGGTCTAAATATATGAACTGGCATGGATCTAAACATATAAACATATAGATCTAAACATATGAATTGGAATGGATCTAAACATATGAACATATAGATCTAAACATATGAACTGGTATGGATCTAAACATATAAACATATAGATTTAAACATATGAACTGGTATGGATCTAAACATATGAATATAAACTTGCATAACTTGCATAGATGAACATGACTTGCATATAAACTTGCATAACTTGCATAAATGAACATCACTTGCATATAAACTTGCATAACTTTTGCATAGATGAACATAACTTGCATATAAACTTGCGTAGATCATAACTTGTATAGATCATAACTTGCATAGATCATAACTTGCATATAAACTTGCATAAAACGAATCTAACCAAGAATATGTAATTAGACATAGGAATTATCATCATAAAATGGATCTAATTACATATGATAACAAAACTGGCATATATTAACAAAATAGATGATAACAGAACTGGCTAATAGCATATGATTCAACATGCATATTCATACAGTCCAGATCACAACTTATCATAATTATTTTAATTAATTGTCTTATGAAAGCAACTGTACTCACAGTGATAGAAGAAAGAATAGATTCGTTCGTTGTTGTTCTAGAATCCCTTTTCACAATTCATAAGATTTAATTTGTTGGAGAAGAGACTAGCTTAGTTTAGGACGCAACATCATGACGGCTTATGAATGAATTTAGTTTAGATTAGGGTTTAGGTTTATGGGTGTTTATATAGATGTGTAGGATTAATTAGAGCCCTTAGATCAAAATAGGATCCATCCAAACCATCCAGTCCAAGAAAATGTGTCATCAGGCCAATCAAAAGTCGCCACGTAGCCCTAAGACTCAGAAAATCGTCACTGTCCAGAACAATTAGCAGGGGTCGACCCCTACAGGGGGGAGGGGGTCGACACCTATATCGACACCCCTATAAGGGGGTCGACACCTGTGTCGACACCCCTTAAGGGGGTCGACACCCTCTAGTGGGAATTTTTCCGCCCACTTCTTTTCGTTGGTTTGAATTTCGAATTTTGATTTATTAATTATTTTAATTCTGGTTTTAAACTGGAATCTTCAAAGCTCCATAACTTCTTCATACGGAGCCCAATTTACACAAACTCAGACTCTATCTCATGCAGAATTCCAAGGCAAACGCAATGGCGTAACCCATTTCACTTAATTCTTCTTCTAAAAATTAAGTGTCCTTAAATTTGTTAATTTTAATATCTTAAAATTATGGGGTGTTACAAACGGTGAATTAACTCAAGCTCGTGGAAACTAAATAACCCTGTTTTCCCCTTAGGTCCATTTTTGTAGACCTATTTCCATTGTTATCGAAAAATATCGTCAATGTTTTGGCACTAGAAGGAGGTCTTGAACCTCTGACCTTATGGTTAACCTTACCTCATAACTAACTATGAGGTTCCATCCCAGATTGGACTAAGCTTTGAAGAATCAAGATCATGGGCAAAAGGTCCCAACAAGAGTCTTACAGATCTCAAATGGCTATATCAGGTACCACTGACCCAAGAGTAACAGAAGAACAAGGATTAAGAATAGACCTTGCGAATGATCAAGTGGAAAAGGGAAGTAGAACAATACGATCTTGATTATTGAAACCACAACCCTTCCTACGATGGACAAACACCAGCATTTCCTCTAAGTGATTCTATGACAAAGGAGCGTAACCTCTTCTCTCATATAAACAGTGATATCTATGATCAAACCAAAGGAATGGTATTCGAACGAGAAATAATGAAGGATTTTAAACACTTTGCTTCTAATTGGACTAAAAGGATAGTGCTTCAGTCTCAGAACACCTTGAAAAGAAGAGGCAAGGATATGGATGAAGCAACATAGTTTAATAACAAAAGGGCTAGGTTCCAACAATAAGAAAAGGATATTATACCTAGATCACCCAAAGGATGCTACCTTACCACTTCGATGGACAACATTTACTTCCTAACTAAAGAAGGACTCAATTATTGGTCGTCCGCAAAGAAGAAGCCCAAGTACGAAAGGAAATTGGGAGGGCCTTACTGTCACTATCATATGATGAACATACATGAAACTAACCACTGTAGAATTCTCGAAGGGATGATCATCAAGTTCCTCAATCAAGGACAATTGAGAGACTTAGTAAAAGGATCGAACTAAGTCCAATAAAAATTCTTAGAAAAAGGACTATCTACATAACTAAGGGTAAGGAAACCCTCTCAATAACTTAGAATAACCCAAGGTGAGTCATATCACAAATGGATAAAAACCCTTGTCACCGCCGAGTTGGCCAGGGCAAGGCACCCACCGGAGGGGGTGATGTGTAAGCCTTTCTCCGCACCTGAATCAGAAAGGGCTAGGTTAAAGCATCAAAAGCGTAAGCCTCTGATCCATGCCAGAAATGGTCCGGACGGAGCGTCTAATTAGCACGCTATGCCTTTGCTCGCATAAGAGTACGCCCTGCCTCTATTACGAACTAAGCACGTCCTATCTCTACTCGTAGAAGAGCACGTCCTACCTCTTCTTATGTTTCGCGTTACCCCGCAGAAGGGAACGCAAACCCTTATTATCGCCTACGATGGCCGGGATAAGGCACCATGTAATGACCCGCATTGGCAGAGGTATTATAATTAATTTATTTAATTATATAAATAGTGATATAGTGAATTAAATTGTCGTGGAATTAAATATGGTGAATATTTAATTAAAATAATATATTAAAATAATATATTTAATTCTGAAATAAACAGAATTGGCTGAAATGACGATATGGTGTGAACCGGATCATCTGTGATATTTAATTCAGCTTGGAATTGAATTAGAATAACGAATATATTTAACCGTCGATAGTTGAACGTATAGTTTATAATATAATTATAAACGAGCTCGAAATGGTGCTGCAGTTCGTAAATTGGCGATTCGAACTTCAACTGAATGTACAGGATTCGTTTTAAGCCGGATTTCTATGAAACAAGAAACATGTGGAGCTGGTGGAGTATATCTTTCTAGTGGAAGAGAAAAATCAGGATTTCGTCGTGTAGATTTTGAGTTACGTCCAAATCAAATTCCAGAAAAGTCACTGTGGAACTCCTTTATAATTCGTAATGCTTTATTTTCGTTATAAAAGGAATTTCAATATAAAATTAAATATCGATTCAACCAGGACTTGGAATATCGAGAATATAATTATTCTGGAGCTGTATGGTATTCCACTGTGAATATATACATTAATATTTCTTTATAAATATTTTATTTAATTATATTTAAATATATTTATATATTTAAATGGGTCATCCGGAGCTTTAAAAATAGCCACTTTTGCAAACGAAGTCGGAATTCGTTGAAACTAATTTTGTTGGATCCGCAATGTCAAATAGTTGTTATATTTCCAATTTCGTGATTTTTAGAGTCACTGTGTGGCCGTACGGATTTTTAGAGTGGAAAACAGTCAGTATTTTGAGAGTTAAAAATACGCTGTGTGAGCAAACACAGTCGGAATTCGACAAAACCAGTTTCGTTGGGACCGTAATGTCGAACACTAGCTAAATGTCCAGTTTCGTGATTTTTGGATGTTATATGTGGGCATTGGAAATTATAAATCGATGAAAAACAAATGAATAAAAAAATGAATGGACAAGGTTTGTACACCAAGCCAAACTCCACACTATAAAATACCCTAAATCGTTCTAACCTAATTATTTTATTCCTCTTTCTCTCTGAAAAAAAACTCGGTCGCCAGTCTTTCCTCTCTGAACAAAACAAGAGATTCAAAATAATCATATTAATTCAAATCAATCCCTGGAAATCATAAGTTATATATATATATGAATTCACGCAAGAGTGCTCACCAATTCCATACCCTTTTTATTTCATTCGAATGAGATTTTTGTCGCTGTAAATTTCACAGCGGGACTCGAAGAGCCTAGGGCTCCGATCCTTTGGTTTTTGTGGTGATTGTTGGTGGAAAGTTGAGTGAGTTCTTGGAATAAGGAGGATCGAAGAAAGGACTGTGAAGTGGTTCGATGTTGTCTGGATCTGAGCAGTTCGAAGGATCTTTCTCCGCTGATATTTTTACAGCGTACTATATGGAGGGAGTTGGGGATCGAGTGGGTCATGAAGTGGACTACGGTGAAGGGCATGGGGAGAGAAGGGGTTTGAGACAATCTGTGAGGGTTACGGTGGGTTGTAAGGGGAGAACGAGGTGATTTGTGGTGGAGTATGGCGTTCGATGCTGGAAGTAACGGGTTTGGTGGACATCGGTTTTGTGTGGGTGTTGCGATGTCCAGTACAGTTCTTGAGAAGGGTTCAGATGATGGTCGTGAGACCTGGAATGGTGGTGTTGGCCTTGACGAGGAGGGGGAGTGAAGGTGTTGGTGATTTTGTTTGATTGATGTTGATACTGAAGCGTGTATTCACGGTACAAGGAAAAAAAATAGTTTGACTGTTTGGTATGGTTCCTGGATGCGAGTGAGTAAGGCAGGAAGAAGGGGAGGTTAATGGGTTCGTATGTTATATTCGAACGAGTGGAACTGTAATGGTGTTTCATTAGAACAAGTCCCAGGGTCCGTAAATATTTGGGTATGATGGAGAAGTTTCAGCAAAATTGTTGTGTGGCATTCCAGGAAGAAGGATCATAAATTGGAGGTGGGCCGGATTCAAAATAAATTGCCCGAAACAAGCATCATCAGAATCGTATGAACGAACTCGACGTGTACAAATGGGAATGGAATCATTCAAAGGCAGTTGGAAATTTCTGTAGTTTCAAATGATTGTTTGAAACTATATAAAACAAGCAGAATCGTCAACTGCAAACAAAGTGAGTAAAAACTCACTAACTCTGCAGTTCATATTTTTAGAAATATAATCTAGTAATGATAAAATAATGATTTATTACTGTGTGTTGATTGTTTGGACTGTTAAATAGATTGGTTGAACTTATAGTTATTGTTATAAAAATAAATCATTAAGTATTGATTCTGTCTATCAGAATATTTCAAGTTGAAATAAAAATGATGTTATACGTGTTGTTTAACATCTGTGATGCAGGGAAACAGGTTGGAGGAATCCAACTGGATTCCTCAACATTTATTTTACTGTGATTCATATATTGTGATATATGATGTGATATATAATATGTTGTTGATTATGTGTGTTTGGACGATATTTATCGTTGTTATATGGTATGTTAAATACCATAAGAAATACTGGATGTGGGAAAGGGGATTTTCAAAGGGGTATTTTGAAAATGACTTATTTATATAAAATCGATGGATTTTATATAGAAAAGGAAAAGGATTTTTATAAAAGAAAATAATTATAAAATCGAAGGATAAGTTAGAATAAAGGAAATATTATTGGTTAGAATAAATAGAATAGAATAAAGGAATATTATTAGAAAATAAATAGGATATTATAAAGGAGAATATTTGGAAAACAAATAGAATTGAAAAGGGAATAGTGTTAACCAAATAAAGTTATTCGATTAGAATATATTCGAAGTAATTAGTCAAATATAGTTATGTTAGAAGTAGTTAATCGAATATAGTTTATATTCGAAGGAGTTAAATCGAATATAGTTATTCGAAAAATAAAGTTAAAACAGAATATAGTTATTCAATTAGAGTTATTCGATTAGAGTTAATCAAATAGAGTAAATCGAATAGAGGTAAAGAAATAGAGTTAAACAAAATTAGAAACTGACTAGAGATTAGTAAGTTGAATAGTTTTCTGAATATCGATCTGATGTTGGTTTCGGCCTTCGGGGTTTATACTTAGAGAATTGTTCTCCTACTAGTTTACAGTCAAGGACCGATAGTTGTGAAATGATAGTGATATGTAAATAAGCTATGGGAATGTTTTCCAATGTTAATAACGTATATTTTCTAAACATAGAAAATAAGGAAATGTGAATATATATATATATATATATATGATTGATGATTGATTGATAGAATTTCCATTTGGAAATGATACCGTTGTTTGCACACCTGTTTTTCTTTGATAGTTAAATCACAGACTATCGAAGTTTTAACCATTTTAACGTTGTTAATATGGAGAGACCAGTTGGATTATTATCCAAAGAACCACTCTGTATTGGCATAAGCATTGCGAATCATATATGCCAAAGATAATTGAAGACGGAGTAAAGTGCAAGGGCTATTGTATAAGTCTTAGATAACAGTGCCTAAGATGGATGTACTGAATAGTGCCTTCGGTTCATCATGTTCCTGGGTGACTTGTATGGATGAATGTCTGACAGAGTATTTCCCGAAAGGTCACGTACATTGATTTCTTCAATCGTACCAAGAGTGGAAGCGGAGAGGGAAACTTCTTTTAGCTGACACGTAATGTATGGTTGTAGACGTCAATCGGTGATCTAATGGATTTGACGATGTGGCATTCGAAGTGAATCTGGTGTGATGATGAAGCGTAACCTCAAGCCTCATCAACCGGTAAATGATAGAAATCGGGCAGGCAGCATGGCTAAGTCGGTCGCTCCGAAGTAGGGTGTGTAATCACTTGATCTAGAGTTTCATTTACTTCTAAAAATCTATTGTCGATACTGTCCCATTCGGGAAACAATTGCTGATCCCAACCGTTGGTGATATACATTCGATACACTCAAGCGAAATGAGTGGTCGGTCATGTGTGGCCGGGTTGCAAGATGTTCTTGTTGAACCCAGTGTATTCCTTTCTAGAGGTACACTAAGCGAAAGGTGGTTCCATACCTTGTCATAGTTGGAAATCCATTACCCAATACGTGCTTGCGGTTTTGATTGTATACTATATATGTAGAACGTGAGATGAAAGCATTTCTACTAGATGATTATTATATTATGGTTGATAGACATTATTATAATATCAAAAGGTTTTTGATATAAAGATAATTTGGATTCTCATAAGGGAAAAACCCGTTCCGTTATACGGCGTGGTCTTATGAGATATCGTTAAATGGCTCAAACTGTTTTAAACTGTTTTACTCATACCAGTCCCATGAATGACCCGGAGTTTATTTTGTTTTGTTTTCCCTAAACTCTTGGGTGCCCAATTTTGTACGGGCAGTCAAGTAGTCGGATTTACAGATATACTGGAAGAGCTTGGAGCAGGAGGCTTCAGGATTATATAGCTATAGTTATTTCCGCTGTGTTGTAAGTGCTGTACTTTGATAATGATATGTATATTCAAATACATATGTATATTTCAAGTTATGTTATATATATTATATGTTATTCGTTCCGCTGTGAGGTTCGTGTTACTCTGATGTTGTGTTCTTCTTCTTCTTCTTCTATTCTAAGTTTCTATCTTATCTAACCTCACCCTCTGTTTTCTTTCTATTAATGTTCTGATTTTCCAGTGTAATTGGGGTTGGACTTGTGTTTTTGGTCAGCTCAAATTGGACCAGATTTTCGGGTCATTACAATTGGTATCAGAGCTTAAGTTAAGTATTACCTTGGCTCTGTGGCGTGACTCGGTAGAGATAGGGTTAGTAATACCCTAGATTGAGTTGAGTGTATATATACGAGTGAAGGTATTTGTATTGGATTTAAAAATAATTTTATATTGTGGAGGTTTATCGGTTGAGTTGTTTATGGGTTCTGGTCGATCAATTTGATCCACTGTATCGGTAGGAGTTTATAAACACTCGAATACAATAGGTCGACACAGTATGTTTTGAAAAGAGGGTAAATTAAAATAAGTTACCCAAGGTATATCTTGATATAGAGAAGATATATATATCAAAATTATAATATATTGGATATATTGGTTGTTATTATAATCGAGTAAGATTGTAAATTAAATGGTTATGTAAATAACCAATCAGAATTCATATAAGTGAAATACGTGAAATCATATGAGTTGAATCTGAAATTTAAACCAGAAATTGAATTAAAATCCTGAAGAAAAAAAATTTGGATAAGTGTTTGTAATTGGATTTGGATTAAAAATAAGGAAGATTTAAGATCCTGGGAGATTTTAAATTGTTTTACAAGCAGTGTGAATTATATGTTGAAATGAATTTCAAGGTGGAAATGTTTAGAAATGGTTTTATAGTATTGAACTCACTTCGATCGCTGGAAAATAGATTCCGATGATGACAGCTGCGTCATCAGTATTCATTTTCGAGTTGTAAGTGACGAATTACTACCAGAGATACTGTTTTGAAATTGTTTTGGGAAAGACAAGTTGTGTTGAATTTCAAAATGGGATTTATAATATAGAATTTGATATATAGAATTTGAATATAGAAATTCAAATGGGATATATAACATAAAATTTGAATTAAAATAAAGCCAGTAAAGTGGTAACTGAGACTGAATTAGAATGATATCAAGACAAATTGGATTGTGAGATTCGAATTTGAAGTGTAAATTGATAATCAAGTTAAGAGTTGGGAATCGAGAATGAAACTCGAGTTTGAAATGGTATTTGGCTCGGAGATAAGCGAATGGTTGTGTTGTGGATAAAAGCAGATTGGAATTTGATTGGGATGACCCTTGTATCCGCTAAAGTGATAACAGGTGGAAATGATATAATGATATATCGACAAAAAGGTACAAGTTTATATTTCATATGGTATGAGATTTTTATGAGCCAAATTGGCAAGCCGCTTGGCTGTTTGATTTTCTTTTGGGTTGGAGATGGCCCAGAGAGGCGAGTTGGAGTTTGACCGATTGACCAGTACAAAGGAGGTGCTGGCGAAATTTTTCGAAGAGTTAAGGCGTTAGAAAATTTACAGGATTTTTGAAATTTTCGTTGATAAGAATTAATTAATATTTAATTGAAATTAAATTGGTTTGGTTGATACTGAAGTTAAGAAATGAACAAATATGTTCTAACCAGTCGATAGGGTCGTCCTCTACCTTTTAGCAATTTCGAGGACGAGATTATTTTAAGTGGGGAAGATTGTAATGACCCGCATTGGCAGAGGTATTATAATTAATTTATTTAATTATATAAATAGTGATATAGTGAATTAAATGGTCGTGGAATTAAAAATGGTGAATATTTAATAAAAATAATAAATTAAAATAATATATTTAATTCTGAAATAAACAGAATTGGCTGAAATGACGATATGCTGTGAACCGGATCATCTGTGATATTTAATTCAGCTTGGAATTGAATTAGAATAACGAATATATTCAATCGTTGACAGTTGAACGTATAGTTTATAATATAATTATAAACGAGCTCGAAATGGCGCTGCAGTTCGTAAATTGGCGATTCGAACTTCAACTGAATGTACAGGATTCGTTTTAAACCGGATTTCTGTGAAACAAGAAATGTGTGGAGCTGGTGGAGTATATCTTTCTAGTGGAAGAGAAAATTCGGGATTTCGTCGTGTAGATTTTGAGTTACGTCCAAATCAAATTTCAGAAAAGTCGCTGTGGAATTCCTTTATAATTCGTAACGCTTTATTTACGTTATAAAAGGAATTTCAATATAAAATTAAATATCGATTCAACCAGGACTTGGAATATCGAGAATATAATTATTCTGGAGCTGTATGGTATTCCACTGTGAATATATACGTTAATATTTCTTTATAAATATTTTATTTAATTTTATTTAAATATATTTATATATTTAAATGGGTCATCCAGAGCTTTAAAAATAGCCACTTTTACAAACGAAGTCGGAATTCGACGAAACTAATTTTGTTGGATCTGCAATGTCAAATAGTTGTTATATTTCCAATTTCGTGATTTTTAGAGTCACTGTGTGGCCGTACGGATTTTTAGAGTGGAAAACAGTCAGTATTTTGACAGTTAAAAATACGCTGTGTGAGCAAACAGAGTCGAAATTCGACGAAATTAGTTTCGTTGGGACCGTAATGTCGAACTCTAGCTACATGTCCAGTTTCGTGATTTTTGGATGTTATATGTGGGCATAGGAAATTATAAATCGATGAAAAACAAATGAAAAACAAATTAATAAAAAAAATGAATGGACAAGGTTTGTACACCAAGCCAAACTCCACACTATAAAATACCCTAAATCGTTCTAACCTAATTATTTTATTCCTCTTTCTCTCTGGAAAAAAACTCGGCCGCCAGTCTTTCCTCTCTGAACAAAACGAGAGATTAAAAATAATCATATTAATTCAAATCAATCCCTTCAAATCATAAGTTATATATATATGAATTCACGCAAGAGTGCTCACCAATTCCATACCCTTTTTATTTCATTCGAATGAGATTTTTGTCGCTGTAAATTTCACAGTAGGACTCGAAGAGCCTAGGGCTCCGATCCTTTGGTTTTTGTGGTGATTATTGGTGGAAAGTTGAGTGAGTTCTTGGAATAAGGAGTATCGAAGAAAGGGCTGTGAAGTCGTTCGATGTTGTCTGGATCTGAGCAGTTCGAAGGATCTTTCTCCGCTGATATTTTTACAGCGTATTATATGGAGGGAGTTGGGGATCGAGTGGGTCACAAAGGGGACTACGATGAAGGGCATGGGGAGAGAAGGGGTTTGAGACAAACTGTGAGGGTTACGGTGGGTTGTAAGGGGAGAACGAGGTGATTTGTGGTGGAGTATGGCGTTCGATGCTGGAAGTAACGGGTTTGGTGGACATCGGTTCTGTGTGGGTGTTACGATGTCCAGTACAGTTCTTAAGAAGGGTTCAGATGATGGTCGTTAGACCTGGAATGGTGGTGCTGACCTTGACGAGGAGGGGGAGTGAAGGTGTTGGTGATTTTGTTTGATTGATGTTGATACTGAAGCGTGTATTCATGCTACAAGGAAAAAAAACAGTTTGACTGTTTGGTATGGTTCCTGGATGCGAGTGAGTAAAG
Source organism: Allium sativum (assembly GCA_030737875.1). NCBI lineage: Eukaryota > Viridiplantae > Streptophyta > Magnoliopsida > Asparagales > Amaryllidaceae > Allium > Allium sativum. Next base: position 216,744,656 of record CM060920.1, read on the forward strand.
CAGGAAGAAGGGGAGGTTAATGGGTTCGTATGTGTTATACGAACGAGTGGAACTATAATTGTGTTTCATTAGAACAAGTCCCAGGGTCCATAAAGATTTGGGTATGATGGAGAAGTTTCAGCAAAATTGTTGTGTGGCATTCCAGGAAGAAGGATCACAAATTGGAGGTGGGCCGGATTCAAAATAAATTGCCCGAAACAAGCATCATCAGAATCGTATGAACGAACTCGACGTGTACAAATGGGAATGGAATCATTCAAAGGCAGTTGGAAATTTCTGTAGTTTACAATGATTGTTTGAAACTATATAAAACAAGCAGAATCGTCAACTTCAAACAAAGTGAGTAAAAACTCACTAACTCTGCAGTTTATATTTTTAGAAATATAATCTAGTAATGATAAAATAATGATTTATTACTGTGTGTTGATTGTTTGGACTGTTAAATAGATTGGTTGAACTTATAGTTATAGTTATAAAAATAAATCATTAAGTATTGATTCTGTCTATCAGAATATTTCAAGTTGAAATAAAAATGATGTTATACGTGTTGTTTAACATCTGTGATGCAGGGAAACAGGTTGGAGGAATCCAACTGGATTCCTCAACATTTATTTTACTGTGATTCATATATTGTGATATATGATGTAATATATAATATGTTGTTGATTATGTGTGTTTGGACGATATTTATCGTTGTTATATGGTATGTTAAATACCATAAGAAATACTGGATGTGGGAAAGGGGATTTTCAAAGGGGTATTTTGAAAATGACTTATTTATATAAAATCAATGGATTTTATATAGAAATGGAAAAGGATTTTTATAAAAGAAAATAATTATAAAATCGAAGGATAAGTTAGAATAAAGGAAATATTATTGGTTAGAATAAATAGAATAGAATAAAGGAATATTATTAGAAAATAAATAGGATATTATAAAGGAGAATATTTAGAAAACAAATAGAATTGAAAAGGGAATAGTGTTAATAAAATAAAGTTATTCGATTAGAATATATTCGAAGTAATTAATCGAATATAGTTATGCTAGAAGTAGTTAATCGAATATAGTTTATATTCGAAGGAGTTAAATCGAATATAGTTATTCGAAAAATAAAGTTAAAACAGAATAGAGTTATTCAATTAGAGTTATTCGATTAGAGTTAATCAAATAGAGTAAATCGAATAGAGGTAAAGAAATAGAGTTAAACAAAATTAGAAACTGACTAGAGATTAGTAAGTTGAATAGTTTTCTGAATATCGATCTGACGTTGGTTTCGGCCTTCGGGGTTTATACTTAGAGAATTGTTCTCCTACTAGTTTATAGTCAAGGACTGATAGTTGTGAAATGATAGTGATATGTAAATAAGCTATGGAAATGTTTTCCAATGTTAATGACGTATATTTTCTAAATATAGAAAATAAGGAAATGTGAATATATATATATATATTTTTTGAAAATTGGTTCACTTTATTGCTAAAAACCAAATATACCTCCTTTATAAGCCTCGTCAAAACCTTGTAATCCCCCTAACCTAGGTGGGTGCCTTACAAGGAAAAAGAGTACTTATAAATTTGGTTTACAAACATATGAAAGACAAACTAAAGTTCAAAAGAAAAGCTTACAACATAACATGTAATATAAAACTAAACATAAAGAAACGAACTCCAAAACTCTTCTTCACAGCCCAATACTGGCCCAAACTTCAAAACGACAGCTCAACTTATTCGAAACCGACACTAGCCGGTCATCCAGTGTCAAATAGTTCAATCCCCCATCTGCTTAGGATTGATTCGCTTCTTCTATCTCTCTCAATCTTGCTTCCGTTGTTAATTACCAGAGATTTGATTTCCCTTTCTATCTTCCAAAGGCATGTGAATATATATATATATATATATATATATATATATATATATATATGATTGATGATTGATTGATAGAATTTCCATTTGGAAATGATATCGTTGTTTGCACACCTGTTTTTCTTTGATTGTTAAATCACAGACTATCGAAGTTTTGACCATTTTAACGTTGTTAATATGGAGAGACCGGTTGGATTATTATCCAAAGAACCACTCTGTATTGGCATAAGCGTTGCGAATCATATATGCCAAAGATAATTGAAGACGGAGTAAAGTGCAAGGGCTATTGTATAAGTCTTAGATAACAGTGCCTAAGATGGATGTACTGAATAGTGCCTTCGGTTCATCCTGTTCCTGGGTGACTTGTATGGATGAATGTCTGATAGAGTATTTCCAGAAAGGTCACGTACATTGATTTCTTCAATCGTACCAAGAGTGGAAGCGGAGAAGGAAACTTCTTTTAGCTGACACGTAATGTATGGTTGTAGACGTCAATCGATGATCTGATGGATTTGACGATGTGGCATTCGAAGTGAATCTGGTGTGATGATGAAGCGTAACCTCAAGCCTCATCAACCGGTAAATGACAGAAATCAGGCAGGCAACATGTCTAAGTCGGTCGCTCTGAAGTAGGGTGTGTAATCACCTGATCTAGAGTTTCATTTACTTCTAAAAATCTATTGTCGATACTGTCCCATTCGGGAAACGGTTGCTGATCCCAACCGTTGGTGATATACATTCGATACACTCAAGCGAAATGAGTGGTCGGTCGGTCATGTGTGGCCGGGTTGCAAGATGTTCTTGTTGAACCGTGTATTCCTTTCTAGAGGTACACTAAGCGAAAGGTGGTTCCATACCTTGTCATAGTTGGAAATCCATTACCCAATACGTGCTTGCGGTTTTGATTGTATACTATATATCTAGAACGTGAGATGAAAGCGTTTCTGCTAGATGATTATTATATTATGGCTGATAGACATTATTATAATATCAAAAGGTTTTTGATATAAAGATAATTTGGATTCTCATAAGGGAAAAACCCGTTCCGTTATACGACGTGGTCTTATGAGATATCGTTAAATGGCTCAAACTGTTTTAAACTGTTTTACTCATACCAGTCCCATGACTGACCTGGAGTTTATTTTGTTTTGTTTTCCCTAAACTCTTGGGTGCCCAATTTTGTACGGGCAGTCAAGTAGTCGGATTTACAGATATACTGGAAGAGCTTGGAGCAGGAGGCTTCAGGATTATATAGCTATAGTTATTTCCGCTGTGTTGTAAGTGCTGTACTTTGATAATGATATGTATATTCAAGTACAGATGTATATTTCAAGTTATGTTATATATATTATATGTTATTCGTTCTGCTGTGCGGTTCGTGTTACTCTGATGTTGTGTTCTTCTTCTTCTTCTATTCTAAGTTTCTATCTTATCTATCCTCACCCTCTGTTTTCTTTCTATTAATGTTCTGATTTTCCAGTGTAATTGGGGTTGGACTTGTGTTTTTGGTCAGCTCAAATTGGATCGGATTTTCGGGTCATTACACACCCCTTGGAGGGGGTGGAGTGTAAGCCTCTATCACCGCTTAAGATGGCCAGGGTAGAGCATTGAAAGAGTAAACCTTAGTTCCACTTCTATGATGGTCCGGTTTAAGCATCTAAGACTTTATCAGTGCCTACGATGGTCAGGATGAGGCGCCTCTTGGAGGGAGGTCGGGTAAGTCCTTGGGCCCTGCTTATGGATAAGCTAGCCAAGTGCACCAGATGCACATGCTCAAAGTGTGGCCAACAAAGCATGTATGTCCTCTGCTTTGACAATAAAAGCCCAGAGAGTGGCTCAAGAAGCATGCACATCCTCTGCTTCACAAATCACACCCAAAAAGGGGTAACGAAACTAATGCCAGAAGTGGTCTCTGGTTTCCTATTTTAATACCTGAATCTGGGTTTGCTCGGATCTCAATTATTATCAAAAGTGGATTTCCGGTCTTATCCTAAATACCTGAATCTGGTTCAGTTCGAAATTTCAATTATTACCAAAAAGGGATATTGGTCTTCTTAATAACCTAAATCTAGGTTGGTTCCAGATTTCTATTATTGCCAGAGGCGGATTTCTGGTCTTGTACTCTAGTCCATAATATGGATCAAAGCCTGATTGCTACCAGAAAGAGATTTCTGGAACTCTATCTTTAATACCCTAATCTGGGACCCAAGGTTCTAACCCTTAAGGAAGGAATGTACCATCAACACAATGGATGGAGCCCATTACACAAGAGACCCTTAACCAAAGACGATGATCTTCCATATTGCTCAGGGAGATTTTATTAACTCATACATACATCAACTCATTATTCACTGTGTCAAATGCATACACGATACAAATAACCACACTACACTAGAACATAAGCTCAAGGGAAAGCTCAAGTGAATTTCTTAAGTTTTCCTAGAAAAACCTTGTGATGGAGGTTACACTCTTCTTAAATGTCCCAAGGAGGGGGATTTTTTGAGAGTTTCTTCTAACCGGAGTTGTCTTCTCTACACATAAAATATAAATAAAACCATCATGCATATCCTATGAGGATTAACATCAAACATTGTGTGTTAAGTTTACACATAATAGCATTGGAATCTTGAAAGAGAGCATCTTTGTCACAAGTTAAGACTACACATTCAGTGACACCTCAACAAGTCATAACTTCGTTTATAACACTATCACTGCAGATCATTATATATGGAGTATGATACATCAAGTACCTTACATTCTGCATATTTACTTACAAAAGAATTTGAAAAAAAATATCTCCCATGAGAGTAACATCCCGATTCTATCATGGCTTATGCAAACATAATCTAGTTCCCATGAATGTTATTACATGTGGTTAGTATAATTTTCAGGGAGAAAAGCGATCCTCTTTACTCTATTCAAGGTGTTAGCAGAATGATTAAGCGAGGAATCAAATGGAATTACAAACCCATCAGGTGTGTAAATCGGGGAACACTTGTGGTAATCTCATTCTCCGGTGGGTGGACTATCATAACCTCGAGTTAGCTTTGACCAATATGTGCAGATCTCTCTTAAGAAATGATCCTTTTCTCCACCAAGGAAATCAAGGTGGATCCGAGAATATTGAGTGTAAACCTTCTCAAGATCCCTTTGGAAGCAACGTTGTGCCAATGAGGAAAGAAAAGACTTCTCCAGGTATTCTCTTTTCAACTCAACGTAATCTCCTAAGAGATCCCTAGAAAGAAAACTTGAAGTAGAGGACAGACTCTAAGAAAAATATTTGAGGAATTAGAAGAAAGACAATTCATTACATCATAAGCTGAGCAAATACATTCATTACAGATAGTCCCCCTGCTCATACAAGACTGATCTGTTAAAAGTTTTGGATACAAATCGATGCTTATTAAACTTAAGGTTGTCTAAAGGTATCTCTCTGGGAATAGAGTTAACTCAGGGAAGGTTCCAGCACTCACCCAGGTGGAGGTCCACACCATGTTTATCTAAGCACCTTCTATGGAGACGCCTAAGCAAGACCCCGCTATGGTCACCTAAAAAGGAAAAATCCACTATTTCATATCTAATGTAAATTTGGTACAAAAAGTATACTAATGTGTCCCTGTCTTCAATTAACATCCAAAACAAAGGCATGAGCTTGACATTTTCTTTTAAAAGCCTCTTACATCGCAGTCGAGCAGTTCTCAACATAGGGACGACTTTTTCTCTTTAAAAAGCAGTAGTTTTGCAGCACTCTTATCAAAGAGGTGATATATGTTGGACAAGATGTTATATTCTTTTGTTTGTTTGTTTAGCTCTCTGGTAAGATGAACCACTTCTGACTGAGTCTTTTTAAGAAGGGAACGCCTAAAACCTAATCTTCTTCTTTTCGTCTATGCGAAAAGGAATAGAGACCAATTATTGAAAGTAAAATAAAAAAGATATCATAAAAAGTTATTGTACCTCAGAAACAAGAGTAGAAACTTGGAAATTCTCAACAGAAGAAGCACCTTTGAAGCTTGGATCTTTCCTCATCTTATGCGCTCTAGAAGGATTAGGAGGTTCAATCAGCACCAGATCACCTCCGAAGATCTTGGAATCTTTGTCACACGCTTCCTCTTGACCGTCAAGGGCCGATAAGGTGCAACCAACACTAGTAGAACCACCACTATGTTCTTCTCTGCCATCAGCAACATTTATGAACTTGGGACCACCATCGTTAGCACAAGCAACCTTTGGAACCTCAATAAGATCTCTTGCATCGTCAGCATGTGGTTCCTTAAAAGGAATATCCTCGATAAACAAAAGTTCAACCATGTCAGTCTCCTTCCTCTTAGGAACTTCTTCTCCCTTTCTCATACAGTTTATCTTAGACATAAATCTTTCCGCCAAAGACGGGTTGAGAGAAAGAAAGTCTAAATCTGAGCATCTATTCATATTATCCACATAAAGAAGAAGAAAAGCATCCTCAAAAGAATTGACAATGATTTCGTCTAAGGTTGTCTGTGGAAAACAAGAGACCCTCCGTTTAGCATCATGTACCACTTCAACAACCTTGACCAATAAGGCCTCTTTCCTGCTAAGCTCGATCTTGAGAGAATCCTTCTCTTTTTCCAAAAGAGAATTTTGTCTTTGTAAAGAGGAAAACGAGAATCAAACACGACAATCTCTTCTTTAGACTTCTCCAAGGTCCCCTTTAAAACCCGAACTTCTTCAGCCAAGATCAAATGGGACTCTTTTTCTGCAACGTCTTAGTTTCTCGCTTCTGCCAGAGCAAACTCCAGTTTATTTCGCTCTATAATCACACTTTCTTTAACATGGACGAGGGAGTCAATTTCCTTCCTCAAAGATATGTTTTCTTCTTTAAGTCTCAACAACTCAGAAGAAGGTTTGGAAGCATCATCTTGCATTAGAAACCACTGCTTGATAGCCCATAAGAAACACAATAGTCACATGCAAGACTATCGAAAGAGGTCCAGAAAGACAAGAGGGGTAAAAAAAACTCGTACCAAAAGTAATTGTTCAACCAAAGCTCGACAACAACCATAGGAATCAAATGAAAGACCAACATTGGAAAAGGTAGAAGAACAGATAACCTACCCGACTAATTCATTGAAGCTATCACCATTCGGAGGGTTGGAAAAGTCTTGAGGGACGAGATCCTCAGAAGAAGAGGATGTTAGATCTAGATTAACCCAAGAGGGGGTGAACATGGTTTATTGAATTTTATCGAGATATTAAAAATTATCACAGCACATATAATAGCAGAGTAAGTAAATGCGGAATGTAAATGACATAGACTTTACACAACTTCAGCAAACCCTGCCTACTGCTACATTCACTAAGGTTTCTACTAGGTAATAAAATAGATCCAGCTTACAAACCCTGTAAACTCGCGAACTCCGCTCCTATTCTAATCCTACGCTCAAAACCCTAGATTGATTTATATCTCCTAGATCATATTTTACCGTTGCTACAAACCCGTATCCTTTATACCTTAGTTATTACAGACACTAGAAAACTGCTAGTTAAAATCCTATAACTAGATGACCTAATTTTTACAGACACTGGAAAATTGACTGGAACGGTTTACAAATGAATACAAACAATTCAAAAATAAAACAAAACCCTAGTTTTAACATTGAAATATAAACTTAGCCCTAATTTATTTCCTTAAAAATAAGAGGGCTCAAGTGGAAAATAAATGGTCGGCCCCCTTGATTTCTTTTGCTTGTCCACTTGAAAATTTTCGGCTTCTCTTATCAATGATGACATGTCCTAGAGTTTTATTTTGGAATTCAGATCGTGACTTCAAAGATGATTCAAAATTTTCTCTGGCTTTGATTATTCAGTGCTTCCTGGTTGATCGATCTGATGCTTTACAAGTTGATCGAAAACCCTATATTATTGCGAGTGCTCTGAAATTTTTATTTGATTCCTCTACTTGATTTTTTGATGCTTGTGGTTTCGATATCATTTGCCTGTGATGAAAAATGGTGAATATATAGGATTATAAAATCTTATTTTGTCTCTAATTTCATTTTTCTGATTGTTGCGTGAGATTCGTCCCTTTATGTTGTTTTATTTTGCGTGAATTTCTCAGTTTACTTGTTGCCTTTCTTTGCCTTGAACCGAAATTGAATCGGCCTTGACTTGTTCTCGTGAAATCTCTGATTTAATTCAGAAAGCATTTGTTGATTACTTGCCATAAAAATTGGATTTACAATTTTGGGAAACAGACTCTGTTTTCATTTCCCCTTGCGGGATTAAATGATTTGTTGCCTTGTAAATGAGTTTCTGGAAATCAAAACTATTGGTTTCTTGGCCCATTTAAATTGTTGCCAAAATTCTTACGCATGCCAATTTCCCAAAACATTTATTCCTTGCCAAAAACTGGTTGATGCCAAGTATTGAATTTCTATAATCTCTTGAACTGTTTCTGAAACATTTTGAACTCGCCAAAAAAATAATTGCAGAAATATGGAAACAAAGAGAAATTTAAATTGTGGCCCCTTGCTTGATTTCTGCACTGCCATGTTTTGTTCTATCTTTGTAAAATCCTGTTTGAGTTATGCACTCGACATAGTGACTGCATTAAATAATTTGCCTTTGAAAAAACTTGTATATGCATTGGTATTTCATGTCAAAACTTGTGATGCCGAAAATCTAAACTGTTTGTAAAACTGACTTGACTTAAACCAATGTATAATTGGACTGTCTTGAGCATGCTCGAGCCTATCTTGATCATGCTCGAGCCTGTCTTGATCATGCATTTGTGTCTTGACTTTAAAACTTTCTTGAATGGTGTTTTGATGCCAATAAGGCTTGACTACGAGTATGTAGTAGCTTGTTTACCTGCTAGTTTTGTTTACTTGAACCCATCTTAGTGATGTACTTGCTGTACCATTTTCTTTACTTGTTCAAGGTGTTGAACTTGTTCTTGTCTATGTATACATTGACACTGGTCAGACCTGCAAGCTTGTTCGACCTTATGTGTTAGCTTCACCATCTCGTTGTTGTGTGCACACTTATGTAGCTGCTCTTCATGTATACATGTTGTCTTGGCTTTGCAAAAACTAATTTTCCACTGTACTTGAGCCATGCACCTGGTATATGTGGCTGTTATGATGCACTGTCCATTTATGTTTGATGCCCGATATATTTGAAACTGGCTCGACCACTTTGGCACTATCATGTTGGTATTTCATTGCTCCTCGACCATTTGTGTCTGAACTGTTCATTTTCACTTGCACTGGTTCGAGCTTGGTCTTCATGGCCGCTCCTCAGTGTATGTGTGTTCATGGATACCTGACCCATGCACTATGCATGTGTTTCAAGCTTCATCTGAACACACCTTGTTGACATATTTATCCAATGCTGATGGTATTGCCATTGCACAGAAATATGTGTATATACATACACATGTATGTATATACATGTATAGTGCACGTCCAGAGAATATATATATGTGAGCACTAGAAATAATATGTATCTTGTGGTATTTATAGTGTATCATTGTGAATATCACAAGTTGTCTAGACACAGATGGATGTCCATCAAAAATTAGATCAAGTCTTGAAAAATGATGGGCAACACACCAAAATTCTGAGGCAAATAAATTTTTAAAATAAAAATAATATTTGCTAGAATATAAAATTATTTATGTTCCAGATACTGTGTGTGTGTGTGTTTCTTTTTGTGACAGGTAAGCAAGAAACTGGACTGAATATGAAGATAAAGACAGAAGACAAAACTATGTTAGTGTATGTGTGAGTGACTGAAACTGAGTGTATGATTGAATATGTACAACTGAGTGACTGAGCTAATTATAGTGAGGAGCATTGTATAAAAATTAAATTAAATATAAAAAGTATTGTATTGTATTTCAGTGAAATGTACAAATAGTGGAGTTATAAATTTGTACTGTTTGGAATGTTGAAATAAAATATTAAATTTAAATAAAATACTATTTGAATATTTGAATTATTGTACAATAGTATTCTATTTAAATATAAATATTATATTCCGTCAGTGATGTAGTATAACAGTACAATTACAAACACGTTTATAATAATAAATAAATGTTTGTTATCATCAGACAAAAATCATAGGATTGTTAGATACAACAATCTCCCCCTTTTGATGATGACAAACATAAAATAAGATTTTGAATATACTATTATAATAATGTGTTTGACAATAAATTATTTGAACTCGCCCTATTTGAATGCTCTCCATACAACAAAACTCCCCCTAAATATGTGCAAGAGTGAAAAGCAATAATTAAACTTTTAATATTAAAATATTCAAAGAATATCCACTCGTCGATCAAAATCTTTACTCATTCTCCCCCTTTTGTTATCATCAAAAGGATACAGAAATTAAAATAGTGATGAAATAATTGACTAAAATTATAATAACAGCTTAAGAGGAAGAACAATCATCGTAAATCTCAATTAGTCAAACAAAAATCATAATATTTTAAGAACTAGCAACAAATTTCACATTGTAGAATGATGGATTTACGATGAAATTTATATAAATGGAGAGAGTTTAAAAAGAATTGATTCCAATTATTTTCAAAAGAATTTTTATAAAAATGAGCATAATCACAGTGATGGATTTGGACTAAAATTACAAATTCAATACGAGTGACGTAATCAAATAATCTCAAATCCCAATAGTTGTCAATCAACAAATCATAATACATTATAATATATTAACACATTTCACAAAATAGAAAATGGATTGATAGGCTAATTTTTACACACCAAGGAGGATTTCATATAAAAATTTATTTATATAATTTCCTTTTCTTTTTCTTTTTATTTAAGAGCACACTGACCACACATAACCAGATTTTGGATTTTTAAATGAGATCAGTTGCAGCTTAAATATAAGTATTCTCATAATTGTGCATGACCAGAGCTTGGATTTTAAAATGAGGTTAGAGAAACACTTACGAATATTATATTTTTATTATTTTCTGTTTCAAAATGAAAAACTCCTCAGTATATAAAACCAATATGGATGATAGAAATGTGATAGGTACAGAAATGGTTTCTGAAATAAATTTCTAAATTAATCATATTTTGAAATATGCTCAACTGTACCGGGATTCTTGAAAATTTTCAATTATCACTAATTCTGAAAAATAACACAGACACATTTCCATCACAAATATTTCCACTGTTTATTCAAGATGATTTTTTTATAAAAAAAATAAACTCTCACATAAATATAAATCATGATGGATGGAAGAATAATGGTAGATAAGGAGATGTTCGTGAAATAACCGCCAATTCAAAGATAATATAAAAATTGTCCAATCATCATGAAAAAATTAAATAAAATTTCCTCTCGTTGTGAAATATACTATAGTCACAATTCATCACAATTTCAATAATCTGATGATAATTTTGATGAGTTCTAAATACAGTTCATTTTGGTTATTGATTTCAATTTCTGAATTCATAATCAATTAATGATTTTAAAATTGAAAAATCAATTACAAGAGGGATTTAAAAATATTTATACAAGGAAAAAAGAATATGTGGAAACTATACAAGGTGAAGATTAGAATAAAGAATCAAAACGGATGAATGAGAAAATTTCAGAGCATGATAGGCTGATACAACGTATTGTCTCTGCTAACGGGGATTTCAATACCATCCTGGTGGCTAACAAAGATATTTTAGAGACTGATTTTGCGTACTGCCACTCGACACAGAAAATAAATAAAAAATTACCAAGCCCAAGCAGTTAAATCAATTACATCAATCATAGCAGCAAACAATTTTTACCGAAAACAAATAGTCATCAAAATACTTTCAAGACGATTTCTTTTATCAGAGCAGCAGATGAATATTTACAAAAACATATAGTCATTAAAAAAAACTTTTTCAAATCAATATCAGAGCAGCACAAAAATCAATTTCAAAGTAGACTTGTCAAGAAGATGTTTCACCGAAATTTCTGATGGTCACAAAAGATGATTCATGATCCAATATTAAAAACATAGTTTATTTTAAATCATTTGAAGGAATATGAAAATCTCTAGATTCAACGAATCAATCACACTATATTATAAATTTCAGTTCCAAGATTTGCGTGAGATTCACGAATTAATAATTTCAAATGATTTCAAAAAAACAAATATTCAAATCAAATGATCATGAAATAACAGTGAGTTTTAAGACCGGATTTTCAAAGAAATTTTCATAATTATTTCTGATAAGCACAAGAGAAATTTTAGAATATTTACATCAAGTTTGAGAGATATTCATGATCCAAAAATAAAGCGATTTATTTTAAATCACTTGAATAAATGTAAATTTTGAGATACAATGAATCAATCACAAGATTATTAATTTCAAATCTAAGAAGTGTGTGACATTGAAAATATCAAACAATTTCAAATGATTTCAACAAACAAATATCGGATAGATGATCATGAATAATAATTAAATTCAAGATGTGAACAATGATTCAAGCCAATTGTTTTTCAATTCATAAATAATCAAGCCAATCCAAAAACTCAATGAAATTATCACAACTGAAAAATAACAATGTGCTGTAATGAGTATAAATTTTCAAGTCCTTCCAAAATGAATTAGAAGAAACTCAACACAACAGAGGTGTATGAAATTTCATTAATTTTTCAGATCTTCAAAATTTTAGAATTCAAAATAATAGTGTTCAAGATATAACAGGAGTGCTTTAGCACTGTTATGAATTCAGATATAAAAAATAAACTTCAAAAAAATTGCAGATATTTACAAGTTTAAATTTAAGATCTGGAAATGATTAAAACATGAGATTTTTATTCAAACGAAGAGAATTTCCCATGAATTCTACAATTTGAAGTAAGAAAGCTCAAAATAAAATATATGGCAGTGTCAAATCAAAACAGAAATGACAAAGAAAAATAAGCAAAAGCGGTAGAAGGAGGAATATAATAAAAGCATACAGAGAATATTAACAGAGATGAGTTTAGAGATCATACCAAAATTCGATGTGAGAAAATGAATCTCTAACTCAACATACTTGGCTAAGGAACTCTGAATAATTTGAAGATGTGAAGCAGTTTGAATACAAATTTGCAAAGCAGTTAATCAGCCTCTTCCGGTACCTAAAAGTTTAGGGGATTGAGTGGTGTAACAAAATTAGTGAAACCACTCACAGTTTTGTTCACGTCTTTTAGTACCCAAACCTGTTTGTATAACAATCCATTCAACTTTACCATTGTACCTTTTGGAACCCAAATCTATTTGAATTTAGTTGAATTCTCTTTATTTGTTTTTGAGGTCCAAAATGGAATAAATAGATTGTTATCAAACAAAATCTTATCTTGTTTGTGATTCAAAAACCCTTTGAAATTCAAATTTTCAAAACAATTCTTTTTAAAGCAACTTGAGGAATTTTTAGAATCACAATAATTCAATTTTTCTAATTCATTTGTTTTTCCAAAACCAAGACAATTCCTATTACCAGAAGAAAACTGACTTTTCAATAGCATATTCAAAGATTTTTCTCCAGTTGAAAAACGTTCTAAACACAATTCAAGATTATTGATTTTGGATTTAAGATCAGAATTTTCTTTCATCAGATTTGAACAATGATTAATGCTGATCTTTCTCCTTTCAGTATCATTTTGTTTCAAAATCAAATTTTTGTTTTCAAGCAGTTTTATTTTGATCTTGGACTCAAAGATTTCAAATTCAATTTTTTTTAAATTAAAGTTTCTTGAAATTTTCAATCTCCTTTTCAAGCTCATTTAAAATCAAATCACTTTTCAATAAACTTTCTTTTTCAGCAATTTCTTGTTTGGAATTTCTGATGGCCTTAAAATTATTAAATTCTTTTGGCAAAGAATTGTTTTTACCTTTTACCTCAATCTCGTTATCTTTTAAAATCAGAGTTTCTTCTTCAAGCTTTTGAATGTTTTTATTGAGATAAACGAGATCAGTTTTCAATTTCAAACAATTTTCATAGTCAGAATTTTCTAATTTCATGACATTTGAATATTTTGATTCCAAACAGTTATTTTTGCAGAATGTGAATAGTAGAGTAAGCAAAGTAGCCTTCCAGAGGAGAAAAGATGGTGTCCATTTCATTTGGGGGAATGGCTTCAACACCATAAATGTTAAAATATTGCAGAATAGCATCAACTTGCTCTTGCAACAAAATCAGAGTATGTTTTTTGATGGCACAAACCCTCTTTGAAGCAGAAATGTCATTAGGCAAAGGATAATTTCTATCTGGTTTGAAGGCAATACATTTCTTTTGCATGCTGCTAGGTACAATCTGCATAATTTATAAAAAAAAAGGTAAAAAAACGATGCTCGAAAGGATAGGATCTTTATTCTCCTGGAAGTGTCTTGCTAATGACAAGAGGCTATCCCTCGAACATCTTTAGGAGAATAAAATCGGTAATTTAAGCAATTAAGTAAATTTGGAATTGGTAATTGAAAAACTGAAATCAATTTACGGCAAGCAAATCTGATAGTTACTTTGACTCAGAATAAACTAACAACCCTTCAGTTATAAAATCATGTGTAAATGACTTATAGAAGGTGCTTATCTAAAGATTACTAATTCTTTTCCGAGATAAATTTCAAATTCAGGAAATGATGAAGAAGAGAAGGAGCAAATAAAATGGAATAAGGTAGGTATATATACGAAGAAAGAAGCGGTTAATTCATCCAAAATTTGACCTGAAAAGTTTAAATTTCCCATTCACTAAGGGGAGGGAAAATGTTACTACCAAAATTAAAACCAAGACAGGCTATCAGTGGAGGGGTAATGAACCACCACTTGCATAAGAGAACGATCCAAGAGCAAAGCAACTGTCACCATCAACAAGGAAAGAAGCTTGAAGCTGATAAGAAAGGGAGAATACCGACAGGGTAGCCCCGACACAAAAGTTAGTCAACGGAAGCTCAAATCCAAAGAGAACCTGTAACCGGGATCCAAGGGAAGCGAAAGGGGTATAGGTGTTGACACGCTTTTTGTTCAAAGCCGCCACATGTGAAATCTCTAGTTAATAATACACTCAACTATTGGGAGCATCGTCGGATGACAGGAAGCAATTTGGTTGAAGTCACATCGCAAACTTAAAATAGCCTCAAACTCCTATCAAATGACTTTTTTGGGCCCGAAAAGATTAATTACAAGGCTTTTTTTCTTGTAGTCCTCTGAATTAGCTTCAGGTAGAGCTTTCGTTTGACCAAAAGGGACTTACGGTTTGGAAGTTACACCTGTTTCCTTGAACGTGCGCAGAATTGGAATAACCGAGAAACTTGGATTTGGTTGGCAAAGCCCCGAACCGGACCGGGCGCAATGGATCGGGTCAAATGGTTTGGATCGGACCCGATCCAATCCCACAATGAAGCGAAGCAACTTGGCATTTGGACCTCTGGCACGAGCACCTTCGGTTCGGATTGGAATAGGTGGAGCCGACTCGCCTTGCCATTACACCTGGGTACATCCTGTAACACCCCACGTCCATTAATGTCACTCACAAAGGGAATGCATTAACTTCTATGGAGCGTTTTAAGTGAGTATAGAACAGAAACTTAACAACAAGACAGATATAAACAGTACTTGAAGAATTAAAAACTTTATTTCATTGCAGCGGAAAATACATAGGTTTGATTTTATCATCAAAAACCAGAGTCAAAGTACATAATATCCATCTTGATTAAACCAAAGTACATAAATAGAAAGACCTAATCCCCAATACAAAATAGCCATAAATAAGAGAGGCTGAACTTTACTTCAGCGATCCAAGCAATCTTCTAAAAGCAAGAATTACAGCTGTCCAAAATCAAGCTCCACTGGTTCTAGTTCCAACCTGAGCACCTAAGGGGGGGGAAGGAAGAAAAGAGGGGGAAACAAAGGGGGTCAGACATAAAGTCTGGCGAGTGCGATAACTTTAACAATATAATTACCAAAATAACTAGGCTAAGGCATAAGTTGGAAAATAAGGAAATGACTGTGAACAATTGAGTATGACAGAGTAAACATGGAAACAAGATGAACTAAGATAACGTTAAAGCGCACCCTAAACCACTATAAGATAATTACTATACTGCACCACCTTTACTATACTGTACTGCACCACCACTAGTCACCCTAAGGTTGATCCCGCCTACAAACTTAATAATGATAATGGTAGTTTCGTGCACCCCTAGCTGCCTTCATAGGTGCCGCCTGCCCCTATCTCCACTAGGTGTACCCACTACCCCCATGTGATCGGCTCCCTAACTCGTAGATACCCGTGCTGGCCCCACAGTGGGGTGTATCACTCCCCAAAGTGGCAACCCGATACCACCAATAGTGCACGGCTTATACCTACACGATGCAACAACGTCTTACCTACCAGCCCGGGCCCACACACGCATATGAACCCGTTGGACTTACGTTGCCACCGCTAACCCGTTTTGGCCTCTTACAGTCAAGCCCAGTATGCGTGTCCCGTCCTTGACTTGGGTCGAGCCCATAAAGATACGTATGGGTTACTGGTTGAAACGCCCCCCCATTACTTGACACAAGCTATCCACCTAAGCCTGGTCCCCTCTAGTATATCCCACTTAACCCTCTTCTTATTCATGTTCACTTACATGTTTCAAATTTTGGTTAAGTGTTTCTAATCGTATTTCAAATGCCACCCAAGGCACCCACTACATTCCACATGCCACCCACTTAACCCCCTCATATCCCACTACATGTTTATATGGTTAAGTGTTTCTTAATTCATTAAGACCGTAACCTTATAAAGACCTCTCACATTAGACTGGCATTTGTGGCAGATGGATTTGCCTGGCGGGTCCGGGCAGTCTTACACCACAAAAGAGTCCAACCTCGTATCTTTACAACTGTTACGCATCTAGTTTATGCCTAAGACCTCGCACATTAGACTGGCATTTGTGGCAGCTGGATTTGTCGGGCGGGTCCGGGCAGTCTTACACCACAAAAGAGCCTAACCTCGTGTCTTAGACGATTAATTACTCTTAATTAATCATCCCCCAATTTGAATTACTTTCCCTATTCAAATTATCAATTAATTCCAAATTTAACTATGGCCATAATTGACTCAATTATGTCCATCTATTTATGGTATGTAAAATCATACCAATTTTCTCCACATATTTATTTTATGCCATTTAAGGCATTTATGCCAATTAAATCTTTTTAAGATTATCCCCTTTACCCCACGTTATACGTTCGTTCGTTTAACGTAAAATATAGTTTGACTCGAATAGTCTAACTCATGAAATAAAGAGAAAACATCACAACATACATATAATTAAAACTAGATCTAAACATAAGGGGCAAACTTGCATGTGTGAATGATGTTCTACATCTAAAACTTGCATAAGCCAAAGTTACAACTTGCATAAACTACATATGTCATAAATCCAAATCTAAAGGTGTAAACTTGTTGAGATAATGGTCACAAACTTGCATAAATCATGTATGTCATTCTACATCTAAAGGTGTAAACTTGCATAGGCAATAACCACAAACTTGCATAACATGATTCATATTCCAAACTCATATATTTATATAAACTTGCATATGTGATTTATGCAACATAACAATGGTCTAAACTTCCATCTAAACATGTAAACTAGCATGTAGAATTTAGCATATAACTCACACAAGTCATAGCCTAACCTTTGATTAAGTTTTCACATAAACTAGATGTTATGAACATGTAAGGTCACATATAATTTTACCCAACTTGCATATGATTCATGTCTAAATCAAAATCTAAACTTGCATACAGATGATTTATCATATGAATCAACATAACCAAACTAGCATATGAACAACATGATGATTTGATTAAACATAAGCCAATCTTAGAATTACAACATAGATGATAGCATCATAACTTTACAACATAGATGATAACATCACAACATAACATCATAGAATTTACAACATATAAGATAACATCACAATTTTACAACATAATTATAACATGCAGTCAATAATTCACATCAAATCCGTATAATCCACATCATAACTTAATCCAAATAAATTACTAATTATTTTATTAATATTATCAAACTCACAACTCAAAGAAGGTCTTGAGTTCTGAATTCTGAGTTCTGAAGTTGTAAAAGCTTTCCCTTGAAGAAGACTCGTTGTTAAAGTTGAAAATGATTGAATTAGATTTGCTTTCTTCCTCTCTAATTGGTGGCGGCTATGCTGAGTTGCTAGGTGACGACATGGAGGCCATGAATCTAATTTTATTTTGATTTTAGGGTTTGAGTCTATAGGTGTTTTTATAGAGTTTAGGATTAGTTTAAGCCGTCCGATCAACCCAGAATTAATCCCATCCAATCAGAGCATATCATAAACCTTAATGAGTCAGCACACAGTCACAAACAGGTCATAAATTAAATCTTCCCATGGGGGAGGGGGGCAGGTCGACCCACAGGTCGACCTGGTTAGGGCAGGTTGACCCCCAGGTCGACCCTACGGTCGACCTGGCCCTGGCGGGAATTTTCCCGCCTTGCCTGTCTGACTCAGAAATTTTGAAATTTGAAATCTATTTTGAATATTCTCAAACTTCCGATCGCCATAACTTCTTCATACGAAGTCCAATTCACGCAAACTCGGACTCTATCTCAACCAGAATTCCGAGACGAACACAATGGCGCAACCCGTTTCTCCTAATTCTCACATATGAGATTAGTTATTCTTTAATTTGTGAATATTAACATTAAAATTTACTGGGTGTTACATTCTCCCCTACTTAAAGGATTTCGCCCCCGAAATCTCCAAGTTAAGGAGAATGCATATCCTATCATTCAAACAACCATCTACTCAACCATCAAACACAGGCATCCATTGTCCTTATAAAATTCCTAATGTTGTATGAACATATGCAAGAGGTGTGTGTATATGTTTTCTATCTAATGCAAAATCAGGCAGTCTACTGATTCTGTTGACCTCCTTATTGCAAACCATGATAGTGCCATGCGTCCATTATGTATGCGAAAGAATCCTATCGATACATATTATTTCTACATGTGTGCACAACCATTCACCAAAATGTGATATCCATATGATGGTACAACCATTATACATCCATTAACTTAAATATTCACACACATTTATATGCAATATGCAATATGAAGTGACTGAGCCAATCTAGTGCCTAAAGTGTGTGTATATGCATCCACGAGCAACCACTAGCAAACACTTGCATCCACATGCATCCATCATACATAACATGTCTCAAACACATGTTTCAACCATAGGACTATCCTATCTAAAGGTCAAAGATACTAGCGAGAGGACATACAAAAGATAAGATAAGTACAAGCTAAGCGATAAAGGAGAAATTAAAAGACATACACTCGAAAAGAAAAGGGTACAATGAACGCATCTTATCTTCCATCTCCTAAGTAGCGTTGCTCTCGTCATCTCCCCACTGCACTTTGACTACCTCTCGATTCCTCAACTTCTTAATCTCCGACCCAAGAATGCACGTAGGAGCTCGTCAAATCGTCGCATCACGCTCTATCTCCACCTCTCTAAGCAAGCTCGACTCTACCACTTCCGCGGTCTCGTGCAAGCACTTCCTCAAATGTGATACATGGAATACGTCGTGTACACTACTAAGTCTCTCGGGCAACTCCACTCTATACGCCATCTGCCCAATTCTTTCCTTAATAGGAAACGATCCTACGAACCTTGGTGCTAACTTCCCAACGGACCCAAAGCGAACGACGTTCCGTAATGGAGACACCTTGACAAAGACCATGTCCCCAATATAAAACTCAAGATCTGTCCTCCTCTTGTTCGCATAAGATTTCTGCCTATCTTGCGCCGTCTTCATCCTCCTTCGAATCAAATCGATCTTTTCCGAAGTCTCCCTAATCATATCGGGCCCAAGCTATAAAAAAAAAGTCGAGTGTGTATACGACTTGTGCAGGATCTATAATATGGCTATGCGGAATATGATATGACAACAATATATATATCACAGATAACTTTAAATGCAGTAAAGTAAAGTAAAGTAGAGTAATGACACCAGGATTTTTATACTGGTTCGGACCTCCCGTCCTACGTCCAGTCCCGAAGCTCCTCTTCGGCTTTTCACTAAACAACACCCTCGCTTCACCCGGAGGAACAGGTTCACAACTACTTGATTTACGGGCTACAAGTTTACCCACTTGATTTCACGAGCTACAAGCTTACCCACTTGATTTCACGGGCTACAAGCTTACCCACTTGATTTCACGGGCTACAAGCTTACCCACAAGACGATTACAAGAGTTTGACCTTGAATGTGTTCTTTCTTCAACACTGATTAGTCAATGATTGAGTACAACCTTCCTATAATCTTATCCTCAAATATATATATTGATGTTTGCAAAGATTTGGAAGTGAATTATCGAGTTGAATCGCAAGTGTGTTTAATATGCTTGGAGATTCAAATGATAATTGAATGCTTTTGAGAGCTTTTAGAATGCTAAGAATAATACAATATAGATCAGAGAATGGAGAGAAAATTCGGTGGTTTGATTGATTGAAAACTGATGTTTTTATAGACATTGAGAAGTGGCAATTGTTGGTGAAAAGTTGCAATCAAAAGAAGTGATTTTAAGTGAAGAGAAATGGATGCAACTTTTGAAGAAAGAAGATGACTCTTCACGAAATTCAAAAATAGGTTGACATGAAAAATTAATAGGTCGACAGGTTTTTGACCGTTATTTCAAAAAGCTGTTGACCTGTTAATTTTAACAGGTTGACCTGTTATATTTAAAAATAGGTTGACCTGTTATTTTTAACAGGTTGACCTGTTTTTGTCAATATTCAGTAAAAACGAGTTTTCATGCATATTTTTGAAAGCAATGAGAAGTATGATTATTTGAGGATAGATTTTAACATAAAATACTCTAAATAACCAACTTCTAACCTATGAAACCATTGAATCTTCTTTTTGTCGATCATGAAGCTTCTTCTTGTCATTAATCAAAATAAGCATTGAAACCGTTGACTCAACATTCTCCCCCTTTTTGATTGATGACAATATAGCTTGATATTTTAATCTTTATTGCTATCTCCCCCTGTATATAAGCTCTGTCTCCCTTTAAACATCTTCATATCCATAATCTTAGCTCCATGTCATGATTTCCATTGATCTTTATTTTGTTGTTATCAATCGAAATTCTCGTGTCTCAACACAAGCAAGACCTTATCTGTAGAATCCCACCAACATGTAGGCGAACGACACGGCCGTCCATAAAGAGCCTCGAACGGTGCCATGCCAATGCTAGACTGAAAGCTGTTATTATATGCGAACTCCACCAACGGAAGATGTTCCTCCCATGTACCTCCGAAGTCTAAGATACATAACCTCAATAGGTCCTCTAGAATACAATTCACCCTTTCGGTCCGGCCGTCCGTCTGAGGATGATATGCGGTGCTCAAACATAACTGAGTCCCTACCGCCTCTTGCAAGCTTTTCCAAAATTCGCTAGTAAAGATAGGATCGCGGTCGCTCACTATGCTAGAAGGAACACCGTGCAAACGAACTATCTCTCGAATATGCACGGAGGCTAACCATGGAGCAGTCCTTTTACTCTTCACGGGAATGAAATGGGCGCTCTTCGTAAGTCTGTCTACCACGACCCAAATCCCCGTATTACCCTTCCTCGATCTCGGTAACCCGTCAACAAAATCCATCGAGACGCTTTCCCACTTCCATTGTGGGACCTCCAATGGGTGTAGTAATCCACCGGGATTCTTTTGCTCTGCTTTTACTTGTTGGCACACCAAGCATCTAGCGACATACTCGGCCGTACCCCTCTTTATACCGGCCCAAAATTAATCTCGTCTCATGTCCCCGCCGGGATGAATGGTCATCTTCGAACGATGTGCATCATCAAGAATGGTCTTCCTCAAATTCTCGTCCCGTGGTACACAAAGTCTACCGTTCCTACGCAACCAACCCTTATCATCTAGGGTATACCTACGAAGATGGCTCGATGACTCCCCCCTTTTGAGCTTCTCTACTAACTCAACCAACTGTGGGTCATCTCGCTGTGCCTCACCAATCCGTCCCAAAAGTGTAGGTCTGACCTCTAAGGATGCTAGCAAACCAGGTACAAAGTCAATGGAAGGTCTAAAGTCAAATGTAGAGATGAACTCTAAGCTTCGCCGCTCAACAAACAACGGACTCAAGGACAACCTTTTTCTACTTAAGGCGTCTGCCACCACGTTACCCTTTCCAGGGGTATATGCTATCTCGAAATCGTAGGATGCTAAGAATTCCATCCACCTTTGCTGCCTTAAGTTCAAGTCCTTCTGAGAGAACAAGTATTTTAGCGATTTGTGGTCAGTGAACAATTCGAATTTCTCGCCAAGAAGATAATGGCGCCAAGACTTAAGCGCGAAAACAATAGCGGCCAACTCTAGGTCATGTGTAGGGTAATTTCTCTCATGCACTCTCAACTACCTTCCACCATAGGCTATTACCCTTCCCTCTTGCATTAAGACTGCACCTAGTCCTATCCCACAAGCATCGGTATAAATGGTAAATGGCTTACTCCCATCTGGCAACACTAAGACTGGGGTTGTGGCCAAAGCTCTCTTTAAACGTTGGAACGCATCATCACAATCTACGTCCCATGTGAAAACTAAGTTCTTCTTCGTCAAGCGTGTTAATGGAGCTGATATTTTTGCGAAGTTCTTGATAAACTTCCTATAGTAGCCAGCCAACCCTAAGAAACTTCTCACCTAGGTAGCATTTTTAGGAACCTTCCAATCTTGGATGGCCACTACCATTGCGGGATCCACATCTATCCCTTCTTTGGAAACCACGTGCCCTAAGAATCGCACTTCCTTCCTCCAAAAGTGACATTTAGAAAATTTAGCTTTAAGGCTATGCGCTCGAAGAGTCTCCAACACTTCCCTAAGATGTAGGGCATGCTCTTCCTCGCTCTTGGAAAAGATCAAGATGTCGTCCACAAAGACTACCACGAATTTATTAAGGTACTCCCTAAACACCCTACTCATCAAATCAACAAAGTATGCGGGGGCGTTTGTCAAACCGAAGGGCATCATAAGCCACTCGAAGAAGCCGTCTGGAGTCCTAAAGGCAGTCTTGTCTATGCCATCCTCAGCCACTCTCAACTGATGGAAGCCCGTGGCTAAGTCCAACTGCGAAAACACTGAGGCGCCAACTAATTGATCGAAGAGATCGTCAATCCTCGGCAGTGGGTGTCTATTCTTCTTAGTAAGCTTATTTAGTTCTCTATATTCCACACAAAGTCTAAGGGACCCATCTGCCTTCGTGGCAAATACTACTGGAGCACCCCACTCCGATATACTACGTCTGATGAACCCCTTCTCAAGCAATTCTTTCACTTGCTTACTGAGTTCTCTCCTCTCTCTTGGAGCCATGTGGCGCATTGGCAATGCAACTGACTTTGCATTATCTACTAGATATACTCGAAAGTCTATCTCGCGTTTTGGGGGTAAACCCCTCACCTCATCGAAGACATCAACATATTCACGGACTATACGAACAGAATGTAAATCATCATCGGATGCGTCAAAGGACTCTAGGTAGCTATGCATTACTGGACCTCTAGGGTCACAAGAAATATCAAGGGTCTTTCCACAATGAGTCAACAATCTAACTACCCTTCTTTCACAATCTAGGATGGCCCCATATCTAGTTAGCCAATCCATACCTAGAATCAAGCCGTAGCCCATGAAGCCAAGAACAAAGGCGTTGCATTCAAACTCAACGCCCAAGATAAACACTCTCAAATCCCAACAAATCATAGAAAGATGAGCCGAACCACCAATAGGATTTGAGACTACTAAGGGATCAGTAACTAGACTAGTATCTAGGTGCAGTGTTTCAACTAATGATGTAGAAATAAATGAATGCGATGCACCAGAATCGAATAAAGTGCGGACAGGATGATCAAATAGAAAAACTAAACTTTCAACGGAAATTGCTCTACCTCGTTCTTGCAGCGGTGGGACCACGAGAGCCTGAACTTGTCCCCTTGCCTGCCCTGGTGCCATAAGAGGCTCCACCTGTCCTCCCGAGGCAGACCCTGCCCTCTGCCCTTTCTTTGGGCAGTCCTTAATAAGATGTCCCGCTTCGCCATAGTGGAAACAACCAGTCTTCTTTTTCTTCCTACAATCTTTGCTTATATGGCCGGGTGTCCCACAGTTAAAGCATCTTTTCTTTCCCTTAGCGTTGTTGCCTTTACCACCTTTCTTGTTCTGTTGTTGCTGTTGCGGCTTCTTTTGATCCCCTTTCTTCTCGGGAGCCTTATTAGAATTGGCGCCCTTCTCCTCTTCATGCATAAGCGCCATGTCAACTAGCCTCTCAAAGGTAGCCCCCATGGGGATGTGGGTCATAGCTAACCCATGAAGCGGCTCGTTCAAACCCTTAACAAATCTCAGGGCCTTCTTTTCTGGAGTATTTACCAAGTCCAAGCCAAATCTCGCCAACTGATTGAACTTGTTGATGTATTCTTTCACCGATAGATTCCCTTGTTGCAGCGCCAAAAACCTTTCCATGTATAGATTCTCTTCAGCCCTTGAGAGAAACTTCGCCTCAAACCTCCGCCTGAAATCCGGCCATGTATTGACTGGACGCTCTCCATTAGTGACCTCCCACCAAAACGAGGCCTCATCCTTCATTAGCCAGGCAGCTAACTGGACTTTTCTTCCATCATCCACTTCAAAGATTCCAAACAATTCTTCCACCTCCTTTAGCCAATTACGAGCTTCAACAAATGTCTCCGTCCCGTGAAAAGGTTTTCCACCCATTGCCCTAAAGTCCTTACATATCTTTGCGAAAGTATCGACACGAGGAAGAGAAGGAGGAGAAGGAGCATTAGCTGGACCTGCAGTGGTGGCCCTAGTCTCTAAATACCTCCTAAACCATCCTGGTATCGTTATCCCCTCGGGTATCTCGGGAAATCCGGACATACTGAAACGAAAAAGGAAAGATTCAATACAAAGGAACCGAAGGAAAGATATATGGCTCTTGGGGTTATGCTTTCTAAAATAAGCTTTTCTCTTGAAAATACTTTCCTTAAAACATACTTTTGAAGGTACTTCTTTATAAAAGTGGTTTTGAAAAACAGCTTTTCAAAATTCATATATGTTCTGGCAACCTTCAGCTCTGATACCACGTGTAACACCCCACGTCCATTAATGTCACTCACAAAGGGAATGCATTAACTTCTATGGAGCGTTTTAAGTGAGTATAGAACAGAAACTTAACAACAAGACAGATATAAACAGTACTTGAAGAATTAAAAACTTTATTTCATTGCAGCGGAAAATACATAAGTTTGATTACATCATCAAAAACCAGAGTCAAAGTACATAATATCCATCTTGACTAAACCAAAGTACATAAATTGAAAGACATAATCCCCAATACAAAATAGCCATAAATAAGAGAGGCTGAACTTTACTTCAGCGATCCAAGCAATCTTCTAAAAGCAAGAATTACAGCTGTCCAAAATCAAGCTCCACTGGTGCTAGTTCCAACCTGAGCACCTGGGGAGGGGGGGGGGGAAGAAAAGAGGAGGAAACAAAGAGGGTCAGACATAAAGTCTGGCGAGTGCGATAACTTTAACAATATAATTACCAAAATAACTAGGCTAAGGCATAAGTTGGAAAATAAGGAAATGACTGTGAACAATTGAGTATGACAGAGTAAACATGGAAACAAGATGAACTAAGATAACGTTAAAGCGCACCCTAAACCACTATAAGATAATTACTATACTGCACCACCTTTACTATACTGTACTGCACCACCACTAGTCACCCTAAGGTAGATCCCGCCTACAAACTTAATAATGATAATGGTAGTTTCGTGCACCCCTAGCTGCCTTCATAGGTGCCGCCTGCCCCTATCTCCACTAGGTGTACCCACTACCCCCATGCGATCGGCTCCCTAACTCATAGATACCCGTGCTGGCCCCATAGTGGGGTTTATCACTTCCCAAAGTGGCAACCTGATACCATCAATAGTGCACGGCTTATACCTACACGATGCAACAACATCTTACCTACCAGCCTGGGCCCACACACGCATATGAACCCGTTGGACTTGCGTTGCCACCGCTAACCTGTTTTGGCCTCTTACAGTCAAGCCCAATATGCGTGTCCCGTCCTCGACTTGGGTAGAGCCCACAAAGATCGTATGGGTTACTGGTTGAAACGGGCCCCCCATTACTTGACACAAGCTATCCACCTAAGCTTGGTCCCCTCTAGTATATCCCACTTAACCCTCTTCTTATTCATGTTCACTTACATGTTTCAAATTTTGGTTAAGTGTTCTAATCGTATTTCAAATGCCACCCAAGGCACCCACTAGATTCCACATGCCACCCAAGGCACCCACTTAACCCCCTCATATCCCACTACATGTTTATCTGGTTAAGTGTTTCTTAATTCATTAAGACTGTAACCTCATAAAGACCTCTCACATTAGACTAGCATTTGTGGCAGCTTTATTTGCCGGGCGGGACCGGGCAGTCTTACACCACAAAAGAGCTCAACCTCGTGTCTTTACAACTGTTACGCATTTAGTTATGCCTAAGACCTCTCACATTAGACTGACATTTGTGGCAGCTGGATTTGTCGGGCGGGTTCGGGCAGTCTTACACCACAAAAGAGCCTAACCTCGTGTCTTAGACGATTAATTACTCCTAATTAATCATCCCCAAATTTTAATTACTTTCCCTATTCAAATTATCAATTAATTCCAAATTTAACTATGGCCATAATTGACTCAATTATGTCCATCTATTTATGGTATGTAAAATCATACCAATTTTCTCCACATATTTATTTTATGCCATTTAAGGCATTTATGCCAATTAAATCTTTTTAAGATTATCCCCTTTACCCCCACGTTATACGTTCGTTCGTTTAACGTAAAATATACGTTAGACTCGAATAGTCTAACTCATGAAATAAAGAGAAAACATCACAACATACATATAATTAAAACTAGATCTAAACATAAGGGGCGAACTTGCATGTGTGAATGATGTTCTACATCTAAAACTTGCATAAGCCAAAGTTACAACTTGCATAAACTACATATGTCATAGATCCAAATCTAAAGGTGTAAACTTGTTGAGATAATGGTCACAAACTTGCATAAATCATGTATGTCATTCTACATCTAAAGGTGTAAACTTGCATAGGCAATAACCACAAACTTGCATAACATGATTCATATTCCAAACTCATATATTTATATAAACTTGCATATGTGATTTATGCAACACAACAATGGTCTAAACTATATGTTATGAACATGTAAGGTCACATATGTCATAGCCTAACCTTTGATCAAATTTTCACATAAACTAGATGTTATGAACATGTAAGGTCACATATAATTTTACCCTACTTGCATATGATTCATGTCTAAATCAAAATCTAAACTTGCATACAGATGATTTATCATATGAATCAACATAACCAAACTAGCATATGAACAACATGATGAACTGATTAAACATAAGCCAATCTTAGAATTACAACATAGATGATAGCATCATAACTTTACAACATAGATGATAACATCACAACATAACATCATAGAATTTACAACATATAAGATAACATCACAATTTTACAACATAATTATAACATGCAGTCAATAATTCACATCAAATCCATATAATCCACATCATAACTTAATCCAATTAAATTACTAATTATTTTATTAAAATTATCAAACTCACAACTCAAAGAAGGTCTTGAGTTCTGAATTCTGAGTTCTGAAGTTGTAAAAGCTTTCCCTTGAAGAAGACTCGTTGTTAAAGTTGAAAAGGATTGAATTTGATTTGCTTTCTTCCTCTCTAATTGGTGGCGGCTATGCTGAGTTGCTAGGTGACGACATGGAGGCCATGAATCTAATTTTATTTTGATTTTAGGGTTTGAGTCTATAGGTGTTTTTATAGAGTTTAGGATTAGTTTAAGCCGTCCGATCAACCCAGAATTAATCCCAGCCAATCAGAGCATATCATAAACCCTAATGAGTCAGCACACAGTCACAAACAGGTCATCAATTAATTCTGCCCGAGGGGGGGGGGGGGGCAGGTCGACCCTATGGTCGACCTGGCCCTGGCGGGGATTTTCCCGCCTAGCCTGTCTGACTTTGAAATTTTGAAATTTGAAATCTGTTTTGAATTTTCTGAACTTCCGATCGCCATAACTTCTTCATACGAAGTCCAATTCACGCAAACTCGGACTCTATCTCAACCAGAATTCCGAGACGAACACAATGGCGCAACCCGTTTCCCTTAATTCTCACATATGAGTAATTAGTTATTATTTAATTTGTGAATATTAACATGAAAAATTATGGGGTGTTACACATCCTGTCTTCGGTTTGAAGGCCATACATTAGTTCGGTTCATTCCTACCTGAACCGACCCACCTGGAGCATTCATGCACAACAAGCTTTGACCTATTCTTGCGACATAACTGGCTCTTACTTGTATGGATCGACTTCCACCTGGCATAGCACGATTTTGGGAGCATTCTCCACTACTTTTCGAGATCTCCTCTGGGCGTGCCACGTGGCATCCGACCCGAATCCCCTCTATGGCTATAAATACACCACTTGAAGGAAAATGAAGGGATTTTTTGGCACTAACCCCTCACGACTTCCACCGTTGTTATATGCAAGATCATTACTCAACATAGAAGCCGAATTCTACAATACAACACGAGAATTTCGTGTATAATCTTCATTTTTCTCACCTTTTTTCATTGTAAACACGAGGATTTAGTGTATAAGTCCGAGTGAATTGTACTTGTAACTTCTTAGGATTTAAGAAGAGATAAAGTGGACGTAGGCTTGGTTTGAGCCGAACCACTATAAAAATTTCGTGTGTCTCCTCTTATTTTACCGTTTTCGCATTCAATGATTTGTGAATTGTGATTGTGAGGACTTCACACTACATTTGGGTGTTAGTTCCAAATTTTGGTCTAACTATAGGCATTAACTTGCTTAATGTCAATAAGACCACAAATTAATAGTTGACCGCATTAACTTGCTTAATGTCAATAAGACCACAAATTAATAGTTGACCGCATTAACTTGCTTAATGTCAATAAGACCACAAATTTTGGTCTAACTATAGGCATTAACTACTGAGACCCCAGTTTGATGGTCACCGAGAGGCAACTTTAGCAGATGTAACAACCCGGAATTTTGACAATAAATAGTTATTTAATTAGAAGCTCAATAATAGTAATTTATGCAAACAATGGAATTTGACCATGAAACTTTAACCGTTGCGTTCATCTCGGAGTTCTGATTAACTTTCTTGTTTGGAGTTTCGTGAACGAAGTCCGTATGAAAAAGTTACGAACGAAATACGAAAACAGACGGAAAATAAATAAAACAGAATAATATATATATGGAAAATAATAATCCGCTAGCCACCTCACTATCAGGTCGACCAAGCGATCGACAGGGGCGGTCAACAGCTGGCTGCCACCGCTTGGTCGAGCTAGACAGCGACAACTAGGGTTAAGGGGGATGGTTTTATAAAATATTATAAAATGGATGGGCATAACTTAAAACTGATCTGAAAGTCCAAAGCCATTTCCACCCCTATAAATAAAGGTGTAGGGCCTCATTCTTTTCCATTTAATTCTATAGAGGCAGCGGAGCTCTGCCATTGTTCATCCTCTTCTAACCTAATTTCTAAAATTAAAATATATTCATACATATCAAATCAAATTCGTATGCAAATGGGAAGATTATTAGACTGAATGAAAGAGGATGCTCAACGATAGATTTCTTCACTCTCTTCCCTTTTATATTTTTGCAGATCTGAATTTTTTTTCCT
The DNA here is from genome assembly GCA_030737875.1 of Allium sativum. Taxonomy (NCBI): domain Eukaryota; kingdom Viridiplantae; phylum Streptophyta; class Magnoliopsida; order Asparagales; family Amaryllidaceae; genus Allium; species Allium sativum. The sequence goes on from CM060920.1 coordinate 216,774,406, forward strand.
TTCTAGATAAACTGTAGATTTATAAGAATTTGGGGATTGTAAGCCTAAAGGGTTCAAAACTGAGAAATTGGAAGCTATAAGGCGAGTGGGAAATTTACTAATATAATTATAATGACTTGTCTATTTCGTTTGAATCCAATCCATGTTTTATACCCATCGAACCTGTATATTTAAATAATTGTAAATTGTGGCAACCATCAGATCTGATTATGAATATGTTTATAAATTAGCAAATGATAAGTTGTGATTATGTATAACATGTATTGCAACATTTTTATATATTTTTTCCCACATATTCCTACAGTTATGTCATGAAATATGTTGTACATGTTACATAGCACCGTGGATCTGAAAATCATTCCATTAAACATAAATTTGTTGTAGTTATGTTTGAGATCTTTAGTTCAGTGCCGAAATGTGAAATATGTAAATTTGGGTAGAAAGATGAATTTGTGTATTATATGATTGTAAGAATAAAAGAAATATTCCTTGTCTGCATTCAATACTATTGGGATTTTGGCTTAAGCATTGTAAATTATGTCGTTTTCCTCATTTTTAAATAAAGAGGCATTATTTTAAAATCACAAGAGGTATGACAAAAAGAATTTAAAAGGGAAAAGTGGTGCAAAGGTACATATAAAAATAAATACATGTTTTTGTATGTAATTTGCAACGACTATTCCAAAATAAAAATACATTACATATATTTCTTGTGATTTGGAAATATGTCAATTCCATAAAGTAGGCATTATTTACAATGATTACGGCTAAAGGTCCTTGTGAGACTTGAAATCTTTTTGGCAAGATTGAATATAAAAAGGAAATGTTTAGTTAATTGATTAGACCAAATCATTAATTTAAATATAAGAATAAAAATAATAATAATAACTATGTTGACCGCACACAAACATAGAAATAAATATATACATATTATCCGTTCAAATCAGCATAAAACGATAAATTCTGAACTGTATTAAATGTTTGAAGGTTTGAAATGTTGAATGGTGTTCATTTATGGAATCATAAATGTAAATTATATCCCATACTTAATGAATATATTTTTGGTTACCGTTGTAGCAATTAGTGTAATTGATTGCTATAAAGGAGGCCATAAATAAATAATTGAAAATTGTGACCAATGTTGAATGTTTGGATAAGGTTCAATTATGGAATTATAAGTAAATATAATCCATTTTTGAATTAATACATTTGCGGTGACCATTTGTAGCAATCAATGTAATTAACTGCTATAAATAAGACCGCAAATTAATAAAGAACCATTGTAACCAATATTGATTTAGGGAAAATAAATGTGATGGGTAAAATGGTTACAATTCCTAAAATCAATTAGGATAAAAGTTGTGGACCCCAATTAGGAGAATTGAATTATAACCGCATTTAGACATGAGGTTAAACTCAACTTGTGGTGTAAGCCTGCCCAGAAACGACCGACAAATCCAGCAACCATAGGTAGTCAGCTTAATGTGATGGGTCTAATGTATAAAAATAAATGTACTACGATACGAGGTTAAGTTCACTTGTGGTTGAAGTATGCCCGTAACCGACCGGCAAATCCAGCATCCAAAAATAGTCAACTTAACGTGAGAGGCCTGTTGCATATATATATATATATATATGTATATATATATATATATATATATATAACGACCAATAAACAAATAAATAGATAAATAAATGAGTAAAAATAGAATTTTTTTTTGTTGGGGTACAACAATAGATAACTTAGGACTGATAAATAGTTGCCTTAGGAAAATATGACCGTTAGAGTCATAGAGGGCAATAAAATTGAAATAAAAAGAAATGGGTGTGATAAAGGAATTTATGATTGTCAGTTAAACACTAAGTTCAAATTAGGGAAGGTATTAACTGAATATCCTAGGGAAGGAAGGAATATAACCTTTCTTATTAATAGTAATGGAAATAGAAAATATAGTGGGATTTAGTATCTTAATAATGTAAAACATTATTAACCACATAAACCTGTAACGCAAATAAATGGTGTACGTATAGTATTTCCATAAAGGAACTAAACAGGAATGACTGAATAACGTAGCCTACTTTGTCCCAAAAAGGGAAAGGTGTTAAAGGCAAATGGGGGATGAACTAATAACCTTCGCGTATAGTTCGCTTCCTGGTCCTAAGAGGCTAAGTGACTAGGGTTAAAGAGTCCATCCGGGAATAGGTTTTTCAGTATAGGGATCTCAAATGGCAGGTGTGTGTTGGCTTACCCAAACCTGGAAATTAAAAGGGTCAAATATGGCCATCTATCCTACAGGAAGTAGTAAACAACTTAGGAGGTTATCTAATAAGGTCAGGTATAAGGTACAACGAACGATAAAATACCTTCTCTCGCCTATGCGGGGCACGGGTATATGCGTGAATGACGAAAGCCTAACTAGTATGGCCCGTTGCTAGTGCCCTCTAGTTTATGTTAACGCTGAATATATTATCAAGGGATAATAAATGATCAATAGGTCTTCCTAGGGTCTTTAGTGATCAGGGAGAACCCACCCTATCTATCATTGATAGTGAGGCGTTAAATAATAAAGAATAGTAAATGAGGATATAGATATAAACTCCTTAATTAGGGACCCACTCTCGATAGAATTAACCAGTTAAGTTCTAGTATAAAGGCTTCAGAAAAATGTATGTAAACGTCCTATCTCGGTAATATAACTTGGGAATACTACTTTGGGAAGAGTAGTAGAGTCGTGCGTAAGCTTTAACAAGGTTGGTTTAGAATTACTAACCTTGTCAGGCATACAACTTGGGTTGAACCTAATGGAATATATCTGTGTTATAGTCTGTGCTATACATTTCTTACTCATTAGAACTTGTTGTTCTGACCCCCTCCTCATTACAACCTTCCAGGTTTCCTAGAGAGGGCTGGGTTCTCACAGATGATTAAATTTGGCTTTGGTTCTCATTCTCTCTCACGCTCCTTATTGGCAAAGTGACTTACTTTGAAAAAGGTGGTTACTGGAGTTAATACTTGTTATCCTATTTTGTTTCCACCATGAGTTTTCTTTTATCGTACTCTGATTATGCTCATGCTCATTTATTGCAGGTACCAAATTACACGCTCCATGCTTGGATGTGTTCAAGTTTCGATTTTTGTCAAAATTTGGGCATAGAAAAGTGTGGGGTGTTACATTTGGTATCAGAGCCTAGGTTAAATGATCAGAGGAATTAGTTGTATTAGGAATCGTAAGAGAACGTAATTCGATTCTCTTTTCTATTTTTCTTCGTCTTTCTTACTTGACTCTAATTTATTTGACAATGAAATTAGTCGTGGGCCTGATTATATAAAATGGGCTTTGAGCAACTAAGAGTTTTGAGTTCGGGTTTCTAGCCAATTCTGTCTTACCCTACAATACGTTGGCAATTTCGTCTTGAAGAGCATGACGACGGCTCATGGTGGATCCCGTTGATTCGAATTTGGAAACTGGATATATATATATATAAAGTTAGCTACAACCGCGATAGTCATAAATTCCTGGTATGTTTTCATTAGTAGTTCCATTTAAGACCATTACTCGATCCAAAACAGGGAAAAAGCCCACGTTAATATGTCGTATCCATTTCAGAATTATAATTACATGGTTTATCCATTTATTACTTCTATAAAATTATGAATCTACTTTGTTGAAATGTTCAATTGAGTTGTTAGCCTTGTATTCGAGGAAATTTATTTTTAAAACTATTTGAAAAAATAAAATTGGATTTCAACTGGTTTTTAAAAACGGTTTCGGAAAATGGTTGTATAAAGGCCTAGTTTTATAAAAATGTGGTTTTTAAACCCTAAATCTATTTGTGTATCAAAATTTCAGTGTTATTGTGTAATTTTAATAGATGTAGTATGATTGGTAGAAAAGATGTAACTGGAAATGACAAGCAATATGCCACTAAACTTGAAAATAATAACTATCCATTCCTTGTATTTTTAGTATCCATTTTCCTATATATATTGGAAAATTTATTAAAGTTATCAAAATAAATCTTAATTATTTTTAAGCTCCAATATCTTTGAACATGAAAAGATTTTCCCAGTCTGAAATATAAACTGGAATATAAATAATAGTAAACAATAAATTTGGTTTACAAATATGAAACCGTTAGTTTATCATAAAAATCCATTTTTGTAAAAGTTTTAAATTTCTTTTTCGAAAAGGTTAAGGAAAATCCTTCGTCCGGATTTGGGGTATTTGATTTCGTGAATCGTCTGTTTGTTATCAGCTAGGCAAGGGGAAAATCGGTTTTAATTTATATTACGTTTTTCTGGCTGATTTTTTTTTTGAATTCGTTCGTTCTTTGTATAGTAGTAGCATCGTTGTTGAGACTATAAATCTTTGGAGTTGGTTCGAGGTTTTGACTGCGGCCTTTAAATACCGTGGTAATGAGATAATTATTTTCGGATCGCGTTAAATCTTGAAAGATGATGCGGGACGATTAAAATTTCAATCCGGCCTAATAAGGTCTAGATCCAACCTCTGTCCGAAGCCCATTGGGTAGTTGACAGTTTAATGCTATACTAGGATAGTAAATTAATTGATGAGTTTTGGTACAATTTGGACCAAGGACACAACCATAGAAGTTGCGTCCAAATTGCCCTTTAACTTTTTTCTTTCGTCCTTCCTTCCTTATCTAGCTGAACCAAATATATATCCTTCTTCTCTTTCTTGTCGTCGCCTCGTCTCCTCATTTTCCGCGTTTGTTTACGCATTAGATCTTGCCTCACTAATGCTCCAAGATCTAGTTTTCTTATCTCCAACCATTTCTTGGCCTATAATACCTAATTGAGCTATCTGATCTTACTCATACCATTTAAGTCTCCCCCTTAGGGAGAGATCATTTGGTTGGATTGGGAGGAGCAAAATGGTCTCACCGCCATAGGGCTAAGAAAACTTGTCGTGGAAGTTGGATTTGCACTGGTCCATTGCTCGAGATTTTAGAATTGGATTGTTGTATGTGCTGCATCTGCCTTTGTTATACCTTATTTGAATAGGTTCTTTCAAAGGTGATCATCGTTTCGGAGGTGAAGATTAAGCTATCTTTTGGATAGTTTTTCTGAGGAGAATCTCGAAGAGATTTTAGGGGAACCCGTGTTAAACATGGACTTGTATGGTCTTTTGTTTGACCGACTTTGGAGATTTTGCAGCAAATCTCTTTTTCTTGATGTCGGCTTTTGGAATCTACGTTTAAAACTGCCATGTAGACGTGTGACCCATTTAGCACATCGTTCTATAAATGGGAAGTTATGACTAGGTTTGTCTCATGATGCGGAAATTTATCCTTTGCTTGATTGATGGCGTAACCATCATTTAGTGCCGCATCATATTCGGTTCAGCTTGTGTTCTTGTGTGTTGTCTCACAGAGTTACTTTCTGTAATTACACCTATTTACTTTGTCCTTAGGCAATACTTGGTGGATTTCCATGAGAAGCAGTTTTGTGGTAGGTTTCTTTTCTCATCAAAAATTCTCTCCTAGAAGAGATGGTGATGTGGGAACCTCGAAACAACACCAGCAGCATTGGTAACGCGAGTTTGAGTATTTTTGCTACCATCACATGGTTAATTAAAGATCATAAATATTGGTTTAAGCTCCAGCCGCGGAGCAAGACATCTCATTGGTTATAGCCATTGTTTTGGGAGTTTTGGTGTTGTTTTGTTGTTATCCTTTCCAGCATCGGGTTTTTCGTAATGGTGATTCGTGCTTGTAAATGTTAGTGTTGTTTAAATCGCACGACTTAGGTTAATGAGATTTCTAAGTTTGGAAATGTTTGCGTCATTCACGCGTTCCTGTTCGAATGAAATTTCATTACTTATCTAAACTAACAGTTGTCCTAGAGCTGGAAAGAATAGAATTTTGTGTTAAATAGATTTTAGTGAAGGAATGATTCTATGTCACGGGTATATAAATAAATGAATCACCGTGCCTCGTCAAAACTAAAATTTATTTTTGTCTTTTGTGTGATTTTAGTTTTTGCATTTTTGGCATGATTGACTTCCTTTTTCGCCAACACGTGACATGAATCGTTTAAATTTCCACAATTTTCATTTTTTTTAAAGTTTACGGAAAATGTTGTTAAAAAAACATTTTTCTATGATTTTCTTATTTTATGAGAAAATGAAACCGTTTCGAAAGGAAGTTTCCAAAACGGACATAACAAGTTTTCAAGCGGAAATTTATTTTTATGAAAAGTTTCGATTTTTGGTCACATGAACGGTGTAAGGAAGATTTTTGGATGCTTTGTGTGCGCGTTTTAGCGGTGCAATAGGACTGATGATGCGATAAAAACATTAACGGTAACACGGAAAAGACTATTTTAGCCTTAGAAACGCGTTTTCCATGCCTTTCCAATGATGCGCGTGAGCTATTAATTAAATCGTTTTACGTTTTAGAGCTTGTTTTAAGCCTCCATTACAGTCTACAAATGGAAGTTTTTGGAGTATTTTGGGCAACTGAGGTGAAAATTCCACTGTAGGGCGGGAATTGAAAAGGTTATGAGCAGGAAAAATGTTAAAAATCTTAGCACCAGTTTCCTTTTTTGCAGTTTAGGAGAAATTAAATAGGAAACGATTAGATTGCGTACGTTTTGGATAGTAGGGTTTGGATGCAAAATTGGTTGCTTTACACTTTTATTCGTAATTATATGAAGGTTATGGATGAAAAAGAATTTTCAAAATTTGCATTTATATAGAACTGGCAGTATATTTAGGATGATTTGCATCATGTTTTTGAAAGTGTTTTAAAAATCTCAATACATACATATCGAGGACCCGATTAAGAATCATCTTGCATGCATGTTTTATTATTGAAATGCACTAAGTACACCATACACATATACACGTGGTTGAAAAGTGGATGTACCCAAATTGGTTATGTAGGATAAGATAACTAGGTGTCAGAATTTCGGGACGAAATTCCTTTTAAGAGGGGAAGAATGTAACAACCCGGAATTTTGACAGTAAATAGTTATTTAATTAGAAGCTCAAAAATAGGAATTTGTATAAACGATGGAATTGAACCATGAAACTTTAACCGTTGCGTTCGTCTCGTAATTCTGGTCAATTTTTATGTTTGGAGTTTCTCGAACGGAGTGCATATGAAAAAGTTACGGACGAAATAAGAAAACGGATGGAAATTAAATAAAACAGAATTATATATATATATGGAAAATAATAATCCCCCAGCCATCTCACTGCCAGGTCGACCAAGCGATCAACCGAGGCAGTCGACCGCTGGCTGCAACCGCTTTTTCGAGCCAGACAGCGACGGCTAGGGTTAAGGGGAATGGTTTTATAAAATATTACAAAATGGATGGACGGATATAACTTAAAACTGATCTGATGGTCCAAGGACATTTTCACCCCTATAAATAAAGGTGTAGGGCCTCATTTTTTTCCATTTAAATTTATAGAGGCAGCGGTGCTCTGCCATTTTTCTTTCTCTTCTAACCTAATTTCTAAAATAAAAATATATTCATACATATCAAATCAAATCAAATTCATATGCAAACGGGAAGATTATTAGATTGAATGGAATAGGATGCTCAATGATAGATTTCTTCGCTCTCTTCCCTTTTTCTTATATTTCTACAGATCCATAATTTTTACCCTTTCTAGATAAACGGTAGATTTATAAAAATTTGGGGATTGTAAGCCTAAAGGGCTCAAAACTGGGAAATTGGAAGCTATAAGGTGAGTGGGAAATTTACTAATACAATTATAATGACTTATCTATTTCGTCTGAATCAAATCCATGTTTTATGCCTATCAGATCTGTTTATTTAAATAATTGTAAATTTTGGCAACCATAAGATTTGATTATGAATGTGTTTATAAATTAGCAAATGATAAGTTGTGATTATGTATAACATGCATTACAGGATTCTTTTATATTTTCCCCACATATTCTTATAGTTATGTCATGAAATATGTTGTACATGTTACATAGAACTGTGGATCTGGAAACCAATCCCATTAAACATAAATTTGTTGTAGTTATGTTCGAGATCTTTAGTTTAGCGCCGAAATGAAGTATGTAAATTTGGGTAAAAAGATGAATTTGTGTATTATGTGATTGTAAGAATAAAAGAAATATTCCTTGTTTGTATTCAATATTGTTGGGTTTTTGGCTTAAGCATTGTAAATTATGCCATTTTCCTCATTTTTAAACAAAGAGGCATTATTTTACATAAGAAGTATGAAAAAAGAATTTAAAAGGGAAAAGTGGTGCAAATGTACATATAAAAATAAATACATGTTTTTGTATGTAATTTGCATCAACTATTCCAAAATAAATATACATTACATATATTTCTTGTGATTTGGAAATATGTCAATTCCACAAAATAGGCATTATTTACAATGATTACGGCCAACGGTCCTTGTGAGACTTGAAATCTTTTTGGAAAGATTGAATATAAAAAGGAAATGTTTGGTTAATTGATTAGACCAAATCATTAATTTAAATTTAATAATAATAATAATAATAATAATAATAACTACGTTGACCACACGCAAACATAGAAATAAATATATACATATTATCCATCCAAATTAGTGTAAAATGGTTAAATATGAACTGTATTCAATGTTTGAAGGTTTGAAATGTTGAATGGTATTCATTTATGGAATATTAAATATAAATTATATTCCATACTTCATGAATATATTTATGGTTACCGTTGTAGCAATTAGTATAATTAATTGCTATAGAAGAGGTCATAAATAAATAATCAACAATTGTGACCAATGTTGAATGTTTGGGTAAGGTTCAATTATGGAATTATAAGAAAATATAATCCAATTTTGAATTAATATATTTATGGTGACCAATTATAGCAATCAATCTAATTAACTGCTATAAATAAGACCACAAATTAATAAATAACCATTGTAACCAATATTGATTCGGGAAAAATAAATGTGATGGAAAAATGGTTACAATTCCTAAAATCAATTAGGATAAATATTGTGGACCCCAATTAGGAGAATTGAATTATAACCGCATTTAGACACGAGGTTAAGTTCAACTTGTGGTGTAAGCCTGCCCGGAACCGACCGGAAAATCCAGCAACTACAGGTAGTCAACTTAATGTGAAGGGTCTTATATAGAAAAATAAATGTACTACGACACGAGGTTAAGTTCACTTGGTAGAAGTCTTCCCGGAACCGACTGACAAATCCAACATCTACAGGTAGTCAACTTAATGTGAGAGGCCTAGTGCATAAATATACATGCATATACATATATATATATATAACAGAAATTAAACAAATTAACAGATAAATATTTATTCGTAGTCTAGTAATTTAGCTAGCTCCAGTGCTATAAGCCTGCTAGGTAGAGTGGACGGAACACAAAAAACTCCATAGGAGGTGGACGATCCACCTTAAAAACCGAACTAGCTGATTGTAACCGCAATCACCTGTACTATACTGTATTTTTATTACTGGTTATAATAAAAAAGTTTTACGGATCACTATAAAAACCGGCTGGCCTTGCCAAAAAAAGGATAAATAAATGAATAAAAATAGAAATTTTATCATTGGGGTACAACAATTGATAACTTAGGACTGATAAATAATTGCCTTAGGAAAATATGACTATTAGAGTGAATAAGGGAAATAAAAATGAAATAAAAAGAAATGGGTGTGATAAAGGAATTTATGATCGTTAGTTAAACACTAAGTTCAAATTAGGGAAGGTATCAAATGAATATCCTAGGGAAGGAAGGAATATAACCTTCCTTATTAATAGTAATGGAAATTGAAAATATAGTGGGATTTAGTATCTTAATAATGTAAGATATTATTAACCACATAAACTCGTAACGCAAATAAATGGTGTACGTATAATATTTCCATATAAAGGAACAAAACGAGAATGACTGAATAACGTAGCCTACTTCGTCCTAAAAAAGGAAAGGAGTTAAAGGCAAATGGGGGATGAACTAATAACCTTCGCGTATAGTCCACTTCCTGGGTCCTAAGAGGCTAAGTGACTAGGGTTAAAGAGTCCACCCGGGAATAGGTTTTTCAGTATAGGGATCTCAAATGGCAGGTGTGTGTTGGCCTACCCAAACTTGGAAATTAAAAGTGTCAGGTATGGCCATCTATCCTATGGGAAGTAGTAAGCGACTTAGGAGGTTATCTAATAAGGTCAGCTAGAAGGTACAACGAACGATAAAATACCTTCTCTTACCTATGCGGGGCAAAGGTATATGAGTGAATGACGAAAGTCTAACTAGTATGTCCCGTTGCTAGTGCCCTTTAGTTTATGTTAACGCTGAATATATTATGAAGGGATAATAAATGATCAATAGGTCCGCCTAGGGTCTTTAGTGATCAGGGAGAATTCACCCTATCTATCATTGATAGTGAGGCGTTAAATAATAATGAATAGTAAATGAGGATATAAATAGAAACCCCTTAATTAGGAACCCAACCAGTTAAGTTCTGGTACAATGGCTTCACAAAAATGTATGTAAACGTCCTATCTCGGTAATATAACTTGGGAATGCTACTTTGGGAAGAGTAGTAGAGTCGTGCGTAAGCTTTAACAAGGTTGATTTAGAACCACTAACCTTGTCAACAATACAACTTAGGTTGAACCAAACGGAATATATCTGTGTTATAGTCTGTGTCGTACATTTCTTAGTCATCAGAACTTATTGTTCTGACCCCCCTCCTCATTACAACCTCCCAGGTTTTATTGAGAAGGCCGGGTTCTCACAGATGATTAAGTTTGGCTTTTGGCTCTCATTCTCTCTCATGCTCGGTATTGCCAAAGTGACTTACTTTTAAAAAGTTAGTTACTTGAGTTAATACTTGTTATCCTATTTTGTTTTTGCTGTGAGTTTTCTTTTATGGTACTCTGATTATGCTAACGCTCATTTATTGTATGTACCAGATTACACGCTCCATGCTTGGATTTGTTCAAGTTTCAATTTTTGTCAAAATTTGGATGCAGAAAAGTGTGGGGTGTTACAACAAACAACCAATAAAGCACCGGAAGTCCCCTATCGGAAAGCCGAAGCCCACTTCAGGGGTCTACTGAAAGGCAAGCCAAAACTTCTAAGAGAGACAAGCTATCCACATTAACTTACTTAGTGTCAATACCGAAAGGGGTGATATCACCTGAAACTTAAGTATCCGAAGCACTAAGTTAAACTTCACGGAGAATTAATAGCAAGATCGAGAGCTCATGATCGGAAGCTCTTAACCGGAAGCCAAAAGCATGTCCTAAAGCTATCTATACCAACAGGCTTGGTATTGATAAAAGGAGATAGAAATAACATCAAAGAGGAGCTTCTGAACCCGAGGCCTTCCTTCCGAGAAGTCGAGACCGGCTGTAACGACCCGAGGAGTTTGACTCCTGTATTTCGACAATAATACTTTAAAACCTGTATTACTTGCCGAAACCCAAGTATCGAAAACACCGGATAGTTAATGAAAGAAAATAGAGGATGAGATAAGAAAGGAAGAAGAAGAACCAACAAATCAGCTAAACACCATCTCACATCGCAGCGGAATAAAATATAATATAGAAATAAATCTTTATTGAGAGCTTTGAAATAAATACTTATAATCATCAAAGTACATCAATACATCAGGACCATTATAATAATTTGTCCTCATATAAAACACACAGCGGAATACACTCACACACACACACACATATATATATCATCTTTCTGAACTCCTCCAGCACGTCTTCTGAAGTTCGCAACATCCAAACCTAAACCCTGTAAAACCTGGTCTAACCCGAGAATTTCAAACGCTGGGTCAGTTTGGTGAGCCAGAGTGAGAATCCCAGTAAGTTTATAAGCAACATCCAACTTCTTTTTAAAGTTAACAAATCTTTTCTGAAGGAAAGGATGATCGTAAGACCGATTCACACATAAACATGGATGGTTTTTACCTTACGATAACCCAAAACATTTTGAAATCATATCTTATTCTGATATTATAATAGTGTCCAAATCAAATAAATACCCATCTAACAGAACGCTTGCATCTCATGCTCTACATACATAATATAAAATCAAAAATCACTGGCTCTTATTGGAGATTGGATTTCGACTATGACAAGGTATGGAACCACCTTCCGATAATGTATCTATTAAGGGGAATACACTGAGTTCAACAAGAACATCTTGCAACCTGACCACACATGACTGACCACTCATTTCGCTTGAGTGTATCGAATGTATATCACCAACGGTTGGGAGCTACCAACTGTTTCCCGAAAATGGATAGCAATGAAATAGATTAAAGAAGGAAATGGATTTTGTCTAGATATGAGATAATACACCCTAATTGTGAGCGACCTACTTAGCCAAGCTACCCCATCATTGTACCTCCCCTCCGTCTACCTGCCTTCCGCCAACTTTGCCGCTAGCAGACGCTTCCCCTCCGACCATCCGCCTTGGTCCTCCCCCCTTTTTCCTTTTTTCTCGTCAACTGTTATAACCCATGAACCATTTTCCTGTACCCATGCAATGTAGTGCTCCCCATATCAGTTTCGAAGACTCCACGCACCACATACTTGCTTCCAGAATAGCATCTCCCTCTTCCCACTTCTGTTGCTGTTCCCGCTCCTGCTTCCTTCCAAACCACTCATCCGCCCATTTTCTTTTTATATACATGTGTGTGTATATATATATATATCTTATCTGGAACGAACAGAAATGATGGAGCAAAGTGCCTTTATATAGATAGAGAGAAAGTTAGGTAAGAACAACGTCTTTCGCGTAGGGACGTAGTGTAGGTTTGCAGAAATTTTAATGGTTCAGAAAAATAGAGTTGCATGGGTTTAGGCAAACATAGATTTGCATGCTGTGCGTGCGTGATAATATACGTGGAAGGTAATATTTGTCGCAACTTCGCAGTGAATGAAGAAAGAATAATATATATTTATAATTTATATATTTTGCATTGATTCGGTACGGTTATTTTATATAGTTATTTAAATTCTACCGCTATTTATCATCGAATGTTCAATATACGCACCGCCACACACGAACTCTAAATTACAACAGAAATGGACGCACCACTACGTCTTAACGTTCCGGTCTCAATGAAATTAATTTCGTTGAAAATGAACTCCGTTTGCAAAAACGGTGTTAGTTTATTTTAATTTATTTATCGGTTCACAATTAAATTGCATGCACAGGTAAAACAACTCTGATAGGCTCCAAACTAGAAATTTGGCAATAACTGGCCATACGTATTCCAATATAATTTGTTTCATCGAAAACGGAGGTCATTTGGAAAAATAGCAAATTCTAACGCTTATATAATATCGATCAAATATAAATAAATTCCAAAGTAATTTGGTTTAATAAAAATAAATTATTATCATTATATTTATCCAAATATAAATATATATATCTACAATATATTAACCAATATAGATTTCAAACTCAACATTAACATTTATGAATTAAACGATCTCCAAATTATATAAAAACCCTTTTATATTTATTAAATAAATGTTATTGTTTATTAGCGATTACCATAGCGACTATTTGAAAATTTGAATTGGACATAACTAACAATCTATAACATGAAATCTCGATTTTTATCTTTCACTAGAAAATTATCATCAAGTAGATTCAATCGGTTCTTATTTCAAAGAATTCCGACTTAAAATGGATTTTGTATAATCAATTGAAGTTCAAAAAGTAAATTACGAACTACCGCGATGTTACGAGCTTGTTTATAATTTAAATATAAATTTAACGTTCAAACTTCATTATATAAACGAATTATATATTATAAATCCATTTATAATTCCAAATCGATATTTAAAATAATAAAATATATTAAATATCTTACCTCCAAAAATACGGGATGTTACATTCCTTCCCTCTTATAAAAATTTCGTCCCCGAAATTATTACGGTAGAAGAAATGCTACAAATCCCATTATCCTTTCAAAAATCCAATTTAAATCGAAAACCAATTTATTATTATAAATAATTTTTTCTAAAATATCGAAAATTTTCTAACATCATAAATTCTCGGAAAAATTCGGCAGAGTCTCCCTTGTACGGAATAACTTCTGCGATATCGCAGGAACAATAAATATATATACAGCGACCCACATGTTCGGAAAACAAAATTCAAAAACAAAAATTTTATATTTTCTCGTAGGCGTACCTTTTACGAGCGTATTGAGCATACTTGCTCAACTTATATGTGATTCTTCGCAACCCTACTCTATTCTCAAGTCTTATGGTATCTGTACTCAACTTAATTCAACATGTAAGTAACAATTACATATAGTTCTTAAATAATATTTCATTAATCCACAAGTTAACTACAATAATTTCCAAAATCAAACATATAGTATCATTCATGTGCAAGTACAGAGTTAAATCATTAATTTCAATTCATATGTAATTCCATTCAAATTTATTATATTGGGATTCAATTTTAAATTCATTCAACTCTTATTAAATTATTGAGAATTTATATTCAACTTATCTAATAAACATTCAATAAACAATGCATAATCAACTCAATCAAATCATTCAATTGAATTTATCAATATCAATATTTACTTTGATAATATACTTTAATTATTAATCGGTTAATGTTCAATTGATTCCCATTCCATTACTATCGATTCAATTTCCAAATTAATTTATTTAATTCCAAGATCCATTCTTAACTAAACCAAGTTAAGTTTCAACTCTATATTCAGTTAAGTAATTAATCTCCAAAATTAGTTTACTTCCATTTCAAAATCCAAATTCTGATTTTATTTCAAAAGTATCCATTATCATACATTCTGTTTTAATCTTCATTTCATATGATTCACTTTAATTTCAAATTAAAATTCTCATTTACTAATTTCTTATTTGAAATCACCTTTGGTTATGTTAAACCATCCAAATCTATAATCCAATTAAATATCATTTAATTCAATCAAACACATCAATATTTTGATAATTTGATAAAATTATTTATTTTCTATGCAAAAATATAATTTGGGCAAAATTATTTCATTACCCATTTTATAAAACAATATTGTGTCAGTTTCTAGTTCAAATGCTTCCCAACATTTGAACCGATCAAATAACACAATATAAAACGATTGTATATCAAATCTATAAATACGCGCTCTTATATGTATACATTCAAATTCAATCTAGGGTATTACTAATCCCATCTCTATCGAATTACGCTACAGAGCCCAAAGTTATTACTAAACCTCGCTCTGATACCACTGTAACAACCCGAAGAGTTCGACTCCCGAATTTCGACAATAATACTTAAAAACCTGTATTACTTGCGAAAACCCAAGTACCGAAAACACGGGATAGTTAATAAAAGAAAATAGAGGGTGAATAGGAAAGAAAGAAATATTAGAATAGAAGAAGAACCAATTAACCAACACAACACAGTCTCACATCGTAGCGGAATAAAATATAATATAGAAATAAATCTTTATTGAGAGCTTTGAAATAAATACTTATTATCATCAGAGTACATAAATACATCAGGACAGTTATAATAATCTCTTTTCATATAAAACACGCAACGGAATATATATATATATATATATCATACGTCTGAACTCCTCCAGCACGTCTTCTGAAGTTTGCAGCATCCAAACCTAAACCTATAAAACATGGTCTAACCCGAGCATTTCAAACGCAGGATCAGTCTGGTGAACTAGAGTGAGAAGCCCATTAAGTTTATAAGCAACATCCAACTTGATTTTAAAGTTAACAAATCTTTTCTGAAGGAAAAGGATAATCGTAAGACCGATCCACACACAAACACAATTGGTTTTTACCTTACGATAAGCCAAAACATTTTGAAATCATATCTTACTCTGATATTATAATAGTGTCTAAATCAAATAAATACCCACTTAGCAGAACGCTTGCATCTCACGCTCTACATATATAATATAAAATCAAAAACCACGAGCTCTTATTGGAGATTGGATTTCAACTATGACAAGGCATGGAACTACCTTCTAATAGTGTATCTCTAGAGGGGAATACAATGGGTTCAACAAGAACATCTTGCGACTCGGTCACACATGACCGACCACTTATTTCGCTTGAGTGTATTGAATGTATATCACCAACTGTTGGGAGCTACCCACTGTTTCCCAAAAAGGGACAACATCGAAATAGATTAAAGATGGAAATGCATTTTGTCTAGATAGGCGATAATACACCCTAATTGGGAGTGACCCACTTAGCCATGCTGCCTCATCACCGTACCTCCCCTCCGTTCACCTACCTATTGCCAATTTCGCCACCATCAGACGCTTCCCCTCCGACCGTCCGCATTGGTCCTCCCCTTTTCTTTTCCTTTTTTTCGTCTACTGTTATAACCAATGAACCATTTTCCTATACCCACACAATGCAGTGCTCCCTATACCATTTTTGAAGACACCACACACCATATACTTGCTTCTAGAACAGCACCTCCCTCTTCCCACTTATGCTGCTGCGCCTGCTCCTGCTTCCTTCCAAACTACTCACCCGCCCATTTTCTTTTTATATATATGTGTATATATATATATATTTCATATCCGTAACGAACAAAAATAATGGATCGTAGTGCCTTTATATAAGTGGGGAGAAAGCTGGGTAAGACATCTTTCACATAGGGACGTAGTATAGGTTTGCAAAAAGATTAGTGGTTCAGAAAAATAGAGTAGCATGGGTTTAGGCAAACATAGGTTTGCATACGGTGCGTGCATGATAATATACAGGGAAGGTAATATCTATCACTACTTCGCAATGAATGAAGAGAGAGTAATATATATATATATATATATTTCAATTTATATATTTTTCTTTGATCCGGTATGGTTTATTTTATATGGTTACTTAAATCTACCACTATTTAACGTCGAACGTTAATATAAGCACCGCCATACATGAACTCCAAATGCAATAGAAATGGATACACCGCTACGTCTTAACATTCCGGTCTAAATGAAATTAATATCATTGAAAACGAACTCCGTTGGCAAAAACGGTGTTAGTTTATTTTAATTTATTTACCGGTTCACAATTAAATTGCATGCACAGATAAAATAACTCTGGTTGGCTCCAAACTAGAAATCTGGCAATAACTGGCCATACGTATCCAATAAAATTTGTTTCGTCGAAAAACGGAGGTCATTTAGAAAAATAGCTATTTCTGATGCTTTATAATATTGATAAAATATAAATAAATTCCAAAGTAATCTAGTTTAATAAAAATAAATTATTATCACTGTATTTATCCAAATATAAATATATATCTACGGTATATTAACCAGTATAGGTTTCAAACTCAACATTAACATTCACGAGTTAAATGATTTCCAAATTATATAAAAACCCTTTTACATTTATTGAATAAACGTTATCGTTTATTAACGATTTCCATAGCGACTATTTGAAAAATTGAATTGGACATAACTAATAATATATAACATGAAATCTCGTTTTTTCTCTTTCACTAGAAAATTATCATAAAATAAATTCGGACAGTTCTTGTTTCAAAGAATTCCAACTTAAAATGGATTTTGTATATTTAATTGATGTTCAAAACGTAAATTATGAACTACCGCGATGTTACGAGCTCGTTTATAATTTAAATATAAATTTAACATTCAAACTTCGTTACGTAAAAAAATTATATATTATAAATTCATTTATAATTCCAAATCGATATTTCAAATAATGAAATATATCAAATATCTTACTACCAAAAAAACGGACGTCACACCGGCATTCGAAAAAGCCATACTACATCTGTCAACAAGGCCAAAAGAACAGCTGAGAGCAAAGCAGCCAGAACCGAAAGAGAAAAGCGGCCGACACGTGGCTGCTGCACCCAAAAAGGGCTTCTGCTGGCCCAAAAGCAAAAGGGGTACCCATTTATCTATAAATAAGACCCCAGAGGTCTCATTTTTGGGGTGAATTCTCATTTCTCATTATTGTACTCTTTTCTTCTGAAGTGAACCCTAATTTCTAAATCAATTTGCGGATTTTTATTGTAATTACTTATGTACTTTAAATCAAAGATCAATAAAGAGTGGATCAACACATAGCATATTTCTTATGAGTTTTGTTAGTTATTTTATACACAACTTACCTAATTCTTTCCACATGGTCACGGTTTCTTACTCAAGTTTGAACCGTTCCGCGAAGTTATTACAAAACCCCTTTCTACCAGCCATTTAGCTTTGTATTGAGTATTGTGCTTAACTTGTCCCAAGTTAACTGTTGGTTCTTAAGTAACTTAAGCATGATGCTCATCCCTTTAAGGGAAGAGTAACTAATCTTTCAGGTTTTAGACCTTGATATCTAGGAAACAGTGAACTAACTCAAGCTCTTGGAAACTAAATAACATTGCTTCCCCCTTAGGTCCATTTTCGCAGACCTACCACCGGTGTTGATGAAAAATATCGTTAACACAAGCATTCTAATTTTAGTTAACAAGGCTAACACATACTTTCTTTGAGACAGAGATATATCTTCGCTGGATCTTGCTACTTCGATTCTGAGAAAATATTTTAGTCCACCTAAGTCCTTCATTTCAAATTCCTCTAAGAGTTTCTTTTCTAATCTTTTAATTTCCTCTTGGTCTTCTCATGTGATTATCATCTCGTCTACATAAATAATCAAAACAACTATCTTTATATGTCTTTTCCTATAAAACAAAGTATGGTCAGAATCAATTTAAATGTATTGATATTTACTCATAGTATTATAAAATCTCCCAAACCATGATTTAGGAGATTTTTTTTAACCCATATAGTGCATTTTCTAATTTGCATACTAGCTAGTTGGAATTTAAATGTAGATTTCTTTTTCGAGTTCACCATGAAGAAAAGCATTTTTCACATCGAATTGATGCAAGGACTAATCAAGATTAGCTGTAAGAGATAATAGAATTCTAATGGTATTCATCTTACCAACTAGTGAAAAGGTTTCCTGAAAATCAATATCGTGGCTTTTATAAATCCTTTACAACTAATATAACCTTATATCAGTCAACCAAGCAAGTTGGACCATATTATAGAGTGATTACCCACTTACAGCCTACTGTCTTCCTTCCTTTTGGTAAGCTAACTAATCGTCATATGTGATTTTTCTCTAACGCCTTCATCTCCACTCTCATTGCTTCCAACCACTTGGGATTGCTCATTGCTTCTTTAAGTCATTCAGGAACCCGAACAGAAGCAAAAGTAGTGTCGAATTCCTTCAGGGGTCTAGGCAAGTGTTTTGTTGTCATAATTTTACTAATTGCATAATTTCCTTCACTGTCCTCATCAGGTATGAACCTCTTAGGAGGTTTCTCTTTGTTATGCCTGTCAAGTAATTTGTATCTTATATTAGAAACTTGTAACTCATTCTCAACAGATTGGCCATGTTGTGGTAGAGGAGATTGTATTAATTTCTTTTGCTCATTTTCTTGTTCCATACCGAGTTCATCCCAACAATCAATGTTCTTTTCAGACTCAGCTTGAGATGGGCCCATTGTAGGTGTTAGATTTAATTCCTGCACAAAGCTCCCTGTGTGGACCGAACACGGAATAAATGCTGGAGCTGGGTTCTGGTCAGTAGCATCAGCTTGGTTCGGGTCACTATCATAAATTGAGTTTGAGTCAGTAACAGCAGCTTAGGTCAGATTTACATTAACTCTTCCTGTGTTGTATTACCATACTGACCCGATTGCTGCTAATTTTCATTCTCAAATGAGCTCCCCCCGAGAATGAATTGTATCCTTTCGAAAAAAAAACTTTTTGATTCAATAAAGGTGATGTCCATGGTAACAGATAACATTCTAGAAATAGGGCTGAGGCATTTATAATCTTTATGGTTTTGACCATACCCCATAAAAGCACACTTTTCTACGCAAGGTTCCAATTTTGACCGTTGATGTTTTTGTATATGGACAAATGCCACACACCCAAAAACTTAGGTGGGAGATTCAAAATCAAAGGGATTTGTATATATGAAGAGAGTACTTGAAGTGGAGTTCGGAAATTTAACACACTTGATGGCATGCAGTTGATTAGGTACACAACAATGGTAACTGCATGATACCAATAGATTTGTGGTACTTCATACTCAAATAACATAGACCGGGTTGTTTCTAAAACATGTATGCTTTTTAGTTCGGCCACTCCGTTATATTGTGGAGTTTCGACAAAACTCGCTTCAAGGATAATCCCTTTAGAGTGAAAAAAAATCCCAAAGTATAATATTCACAAACTAACCACCATCGTCACTTCCTAGAAATTTAATGTTCCGACTAAACTGATTTTGCACCATATTAAAAATATATTTAAAAACCTGTGTTACTTCATCTTTTGTTTTAAAGGCATACAACCACGTCATTCTAGTACAATCATCAATAAATAGTACAACCCACCTATTTCTAGCAGATGAACTAACCGGAGACGGTCCCCAAACATCGGAATGAACCAAGTCAAAAGGTTTAGTACTCTTATTCAAGCTATTAGGAAAAAAACACATGATGACTCTTAGCTCTAATACAAGTTTTAAAATCGAATTTTTCATTCTCATAGTCAGAAAATTAACCTGGTAAATTCTTTTTCGGTACCCAAAAGATGTATTCCGAATCTCGTTTGCCACATCCAAATGCGAGAGATCAGATTCGTTGCCGAACTTATAGAAAAATGAGCCTTTCCAACCACTGTGTCATCCAAATGATACAATCTCCCCTTCTAGTACCACAATCAATTATCTCCTTTGTAAGAAGATCCTGAAAGATATAAAACTGGGGATACATGAGAACAACACAATTCAATTATTCACAAATCTGACCAATAGACAATAATTTGGTTGTTAAAGAAGGCACAAGTAAAGTATTTGCTAAAGTAAGAGAAGATGAACACTAAACATCTCCAGCACCCTTTACAAGATATGATTGTCCATTAACATCGACCATTGCAGTTTCCTTGGTGTGTATATGTGACGGCCAGCCCCACACCAGCCGACATTTCCCTAGAAATGCGTTGTACCAATGTCCAACTAGCACGGGACGGTCGTTAAAAGAAAGGGATTTGAAACTATGAATCATCAGGAACCTGTAGTATATCTCACAGCGCGTGGAATAAAGTATAATAATAACATAACTTGACATAAAACAGGAGAGATAGTGCATAAGCTGAAAACTAAACCATCTTAGCAGCAGAATCCAAAATACAGCTTATAATCCAAACCATCATTATTACAACTTCAAAATACCGTCTCTAAAGCAAAATAGAAAAGGTACACCACTAATGCCCAAAGTAGTGACCAGCAACAGCACAGGGAGAATATATGTAAATAGTACGTGGAAGCCTCCTACTCGTCTCCAGACAACTACTCGTGCATAAACACCTGACCTGTCTCTAGTCTGCTCGTTTAGGAGCACCGAGAGTAATAAGAAGAGATATAAAACTCTGGGTCAGACAAAAGTCTGGTACGAGTAGCAAAGTAAAACAATAACAGGTATAAATAATCATACCTAAACCTGGACCTGCAACCAAAGAGTTAGCACAACAATATGTAGAGTACCCTAAGGTAACATAGCATAAAGCGTAAAATGTGAGTGTGCATGTCATGGTGATAGCAAACATCAAACATAGTAATCATCCTCACATCACTCACTCAGTGCATAAAGTATACGATATCCACCACTTTGATCACCAAATCCATTGAGGCCATGACGGAAACCCCGTAAAAATATTGCTATGACCATACTTCCCTGCTCTATAGTCAATAACCCTACCCAGTCCACACATCCCTGGCTCTAGGTTAAGGGCTAACCAGTCCACACTTCCCTGGCTCTGGTTCGTCTACATGCCCCCTCTCTTCAACGGTGAACCAAAGTTACAGGTATCGATAACCCCTTTGCACACTTCTCACAGAAAAGTCCAACTCTATAAGTTAACTCGTTGGTTCCCATCTGGATCCTGAGTGATAACTTCCCACTTGGACTTCCTTTGCATCTCAGGTTTTGGTTGAATTGGCGTTCGGTTCAGGTCTCCTCCTTCTATTCGGTTCGGTTCGGGTCTCCTCCTCCTTTCCGGTTTGGTTTGGGTCTCCTTCTCCTATCCGGTTCGGTTCGGGTCTCCTTCTCTCCTTATCTTATCCGGTTCGGTTCGGGCCTCCTCCTATCCGGTTCGGTTTGGGTCTCTTTCTCCTATCCGGTTCGGTTCGGGTCTCCTTCTCCTATCCGGATCGGTTCAGGCCTCTTTCTCCTATCCAGATCGGTTCGGGTCTCTTTCTCATATCCGGATCGGTTTGGGTCTCTTTCTCCTAACTGGTTCGGATCGGGTCTCTTTCTCCTAACCGATTCGGATCGGGTCTTCCTCCTAACCAGCCCTAAAAAATCTGCGACTTTTTCCAGCAAGCTATTTTCGCCAAATGACGGCGTTTTCAATCATTCTAACCTTCCTTTGACAGCAAAAAACATTCCAAATAGTAGTAACAACATATAGAATCAATCGAAAACATTAACACATCATTCACATGAAATATTTTAGATCAAACAAATCTAAAAAGCATGATTTTCCCCTTAATCCCCTTAACCATGTTTTAACTATAGGATTGGTAAACTTAATCCAAATTAACCCAAATTTTCACCAATGACATAAAACAATATTTAAGAATTTCTACATATTTTTCCATATATTTATGATGCATAATTTCATTAATTATCACTAATCACCCATAATTAGCCGTAATTGGTGAATAAACATGCTAATCACTCACCTTAGCCACAAATAAATCTCAGATCTGAAAATATCTCTGATTTGGTTCAAATTCCTATGTATTCCAGCAGCTCTATCTCGATTTTGATGCTAATCCGCCTTAATTTGATGTTGATTAGCTTAATATTGAATTAGAAAGTGATTAGGAGGTAGTTTAGGTGGAGGCCATTACTAGGTTTAATGAAATGAAAGTGGCGGCTGAGAAAATGAAATGAGATGGTTTCCTAACTCATTTTAGCCTCCCTATAACCCTAATCTCGAAATGGATTATGGGCTCATCCACTAATTATCCGGTTAATCGCGCTTAAGCAATTTTTCACCTTCCAAACTTTGTTTCAGCCATATCTCCCAAATGATAAGTCCGTTTGATTAATGTGACCACTCTACAGAAAGGTAAACCATCATCCGAATCCAATGGAAGTGGTTTCAGCTCAAACTCCTTACCAATCAAAAGTTATAGGCGAAACAAGATTCACTAGGGGAAAAACGGTCATTTAAAATTCGGCAAAAATTATGAACATGGGAAATGACCCCAATAGTCGCTTCCCATAGTTACATGACTATACGACTTCGTATGTGAATAAAATAAATATTCTACGATTCTCCGATGCGTAGAATGCGGGTCGTTACGCTCTCCGCTCCTTAAGAAATTTCGCCCTCGAAATTCCTTAACTAAGAAAACATACGATGGTGCCCCACATGTCTATCAGCCATTTACAAACAATCAAACATACATTATAACACAACAAGCGTATCCTAGCATGCGGTTTACTAACAAGCGAATAACTAAATCACGATAAAATCTTACCAGGCGAAGAGCTCTAGATACGACTTCCTTATGCTCTCCTCTGTTTCCCAAGTACAGTCATTCTCACTATCGCCCCACTGGACCTTGAATAGTTCCACCGTCTTCCTCCGAATTTGTTTCGTATCGTGTCCGATAATACGAATCCTCCTGCGACTCCCAACTGACTCGGATTCTACCTCGATATCATCCAACTGATCTGGTGAAATAGTCATATCAGATTCGTGAACGAACTTCCTTAACTGGGAAACATGAAATACATCGTGAACTCCCGCCATCTTGTCAGGCAATCCAACTTTATATGCTAAATTCCCTATTTGTTCAAAAATGGGAAATGGACCAATAAATCTTGGTGCCAATTTGCCTCTCCTACCAAATCGAATTACACTCTTCAACAGAGAAATCTTGACGAATACCAAGTCGCCAATAGAGAATTTCAAATCTCTTCGTCTTTTATCAGCATAACTCTTCTGCCTATCTTGGGAAGCCTTCATTCGCTGTTAATAACCTTGATCTTATCTGAAGTTTCTCTTATTACATCTGGCCCAAGCACAAATTTCTCACTGGTTTCCAGCCAACATGATGGTGAGTTGCACGGTCTTCCGTACAAAGCTTCACATGGATCCATACCAATAATTGGACTGACAACTATTATTATATGCGAACTCAACCAGATGAAAATGGTCATCCCATGATTCTCCAAAATCCAATATACAAGCTCTCTAGAGATCCTCTAATACACGATTCACCCTTTCTGTTTGACCATCGGTTTGAGGATGATATGCGGTACTGAGATGTAATTCTGACCCTAAAGCCTCTTGTAAGCTCTTCCAAAACCCACCAGTAAATAATGGATCTCGGTCACTCATGATACCTTTAGGTACTCCATGAAATCTCACTACCCACTTCATATATAATTCCGCTAACTTAGCTGCCGTTCTATTCGACTTGACCGGTATAAACCTTGCACTTTTGGTCAATCGATCCACAATCACCTAAATACTATCATGACCCGATCTAGTCCTTGGTAAACCATCAATGAAATCCATTGATACTTGTTCCTATTTCCATTTGGGAATTTCCAGCGGTTGTAACAAACCACTAGGCTTCTTTTGCTCGGCTTTAACTAACTGGCAGTTCATGCACTTGGATATAAACTTCCCAACGTCTCTCTTCATCCCTTCCCAGTAGTAGGTCTGCTTCATGTCTCGATACATCTTGTTACCACCGGGATGTATAGGCAGTTTCGAGTGATGACATTCCCTAAGCACTTCATCTCTCAATCCAATAACGTTGGGTACAACTAGTCTCCCATTCTTTTGAAACCATCCTTCTCGATCAAAACCAAACTTGTTCATTCTCTCGCCATCGACACCTATCTCTACCTTCGAGTTGATTTCCAATAGATTAGGATCGTCCGTCTGATTGGAACCAATCCTCTCAATCAAAGTCGGTCTGATCGTCAAAATTGCTAACATCTCTGGATCCAATTCGTGCTTAGGTCTGAAATCATATCCCGCAATATACTCTAGTTGCTTCCGTTCAAGAAACATAGCCCCCAAACTAGCATATCTCCTACTCAATCCATCAGCTACCGCATTGCCCTTCCCAGCTGTGTATGCGATATTGAAATCATATGAAGCCAAGAACTCTAATCATCTTTGCTGACGAAGATTTAAATCCTTTTGAGAGAAAAGGTACTTTAATGACTTATGATCGACAAACAGCTCGAATCTTTCTCCCAAGAGATAATGTCTCTACATCTTCAACGCGAACACGATCGTTGCCAATTCCAAATCATGGGTAGGATATCTTTTCTCATGTGGTTTCAATTTCCGACTAGCGTAGGCTACAACCCTACCTCCTTGCATCAATACAGCACCTAGTCCGGTACCACAGGCATCCGTGTATACCATAATCTCTTCGTTCCCTTTAGGAATAACCAATACTGGTGCGCACATTAACTTCTCCGTTAGACTCTTGAATGCATTCTCACACCTTTCGTCCCAAACAAAAGCTTGATTCTTTTTGGTCAACTGAGTTAACTGTGCCACTATCTTGGAGAAGTCTTGGATAAACATACGATAATATCCAGCTAACCCCAAGAAACTTCTTACGTCTGTTGCATTTTTAGGCGTAGACTAATCTTGCACTGTAGCCACCTTCGTAGGATCCACGGCAATACCATCCTTTGAAACTACGTGGCCCAAGAATCTCACTTCCCTTCTCCAGAAGTGACACTTAGAAAATTTTGCTTTCAATCGGTGTTTCCTCAACACCTCCATCACTGTCCTCAAATGTTCCTTTTGTTCTTCCTCTGTCTTGGAGTAAACCAAGATATCATCCATGAACATAAGGACAAACTTATTTAATTGATCCCTGAATACCCTATTCATTAGATCCACAAAATATGCTAGTAAATGGGTCAACCCGAATGGCATGACCGGCCACTCATAAAATCGACGTTCGAAATGCCGTTTTATATACACTCTCAATTGCTACTCTGAGCTGATGAAAACCTGTCACAAGATCCAACTGGGAAAACACTCTTGCTCCATTCAGTTGATCAAACAAATCATCTATCCACGGAAGAGGATACTTATTCTTCCTAGCCACCTTGTTCAACTCGCGGTAGTCTACACATAAGCGAAGGGAACCATCGGCCTTGGTAGCCAATACAACTAGTGCTCCCCACTCAGAAACACTTCTTCGGATAAATCCCTTCTTCAAAAGATCGCTTACTTGCACCTCGAGCTCTCGCTGCTCCCTTGGAACCATACGATGAAGTGGCATTACGATAGGTCTGGAATCTTTCGCTAAATCAATTCGAAACTCAATCTCTCAGTGTGGTGTGTAACACCCCGTATTTTCTATGAACGTCAAAGTAACAAATTAAAGTATATTTAATTTTTAAGAGAAGAATTAAGGGAAACGGGTTACGCCATTGCTTTTGTATTGGAATTCTGCTTGAGATAGAGTCCGAGTTTGCATAAATCGGACTCCGTATGAAGAAGTTATGACCTTCAAAAGTTTCATGGGTTTAAATAAAAAACCAGCCCGAATTCAAATTTAAAGTTTCGAAATTCAAATCACACACCCGGGCTGGGCGGGAAATTTCCCACCTAGGACCCAGGTCGACCAGGGGGTCGACCTGGATAGAACAGGTCGACCATGGGGTCGACCTCCCCCCTTTTCTAGATCCGTGGACAGATTTATTTTTCTGCATTTAGACGCCCGTTCTGACCAAATTCGTTGCTCCTAAGCTATTTAAACACCCCCAAACCTCACATTCTCTCCACACAACGTCATTATGCCTATACTTTACGCTAATTCATATCAAAATAAATCTAAGACGGGGTTATGCTGCTCAAGTCCTTCATAGAAATCAAGTTTAGAATTCTAGTAGAGATTCAAAGGCTAATTCAACGACTTCGACAACTATTTCTAAGAATCAAATCAAATCTAAATTAGAAGAACAAATAGTCTACTTCAAGGGAGAGCTATTCAATTTCAAAATACAAATCCCAGAATTCAAGACCCTTCTGTAATTTATAAATTCACATTACTTTCAGAAATAAAAGTTAATTGTGATTCTGACATTGTAATAAATCTGGATCTGAGATTATGCCTGTCTTTCTATATCCTTTGGATCTATCTCATTGATAATATTATGTCCGTTCTTTGTCTTTTCTTTCCTTCTTCCCTTTTTGTTTTATAGTCAGGCTACTGCGAGCCTGAGCCAAATCTCATAAGAGATGAACGTACGTTGGAAATAAAATTGGGCATAATTGAGTTGTAACTGATTTGAGTACATAACATATGTTGTATTCAAAACATAAAGTGTATCGAACATATGACTTGGGGTTTGAGGCATAAAGTATTGGACATATGACATGGGATTTGAGGCATAAAGTATTGGACATATGACTTGAGATTTGAGGCATAAAGTATTGGACATATGACTTGGGATTTGAGGCGTAAATTGAACTATAAATATAAAGCATAGTACATGTTGTGGTCTAAGATCTAAAATTGGGACATATATACATATATGATAGTTTATGATTTGGAAGAAGAAGATTAGGGTGTATAGTGATGTATGGCTTAGGCATGAAAACAAGATTTGCCTTTGTTTTGTAAGTCAGTTACTTTTTTTAGATTTGAACACCTAAATCTAATTGGGACATGTAATAAAATGGATATGAGAATATGCCTGATGTAAGCTATCCTTTCATTGAAATCTGCGCTTGAGTATATATATCTTTGGGAATCATTTTTGACTATGAAACTGGTCCAATCATATCTATCCTTGTTGTATATCGGAATTGTAATCCTTTTTAAGTTCATGATATAATTCTTATCATATCTATATGCCTGCGATGTATTCCTTGCAAAACTTGTCTTTTTAGTACATCAAGTTTATTGGACCAATAGTTCTTATCATCATATGACTATGCCTATTCTTACGATGTTCCATCTTGCTTCTCCCCTTATATTATGAATCTTGAGTAGAATCTCGAAATACGTACGTTATGAATGCGGGGGAAATTTGATATAACATGAAATTGACATTATTGGGCATAATTTGGAACATGTAACATGGCATAACTGTTAAGATGCAATTTGACATGAATTATGGAATATGTAATTTGACATATTGAACCTAGAATTGGCATGAACGACAAAGTAGGAAGTTGGCATATAAATCAAGTTTTGGGCAAAATTGTTATTGTTGCGAATTTGGGGTAACGTGAGTATAAAATCTAGATTGGGTGTAAAATGTAACATGACTAGTTTTGGTGAATTTGGTAATTAGCATGTAAAATCTAGATTTGGGTATATAGGGTAAATGTGTAGATTAAAGATGAACATGCCTAACCCGAGGTTAGATTGAGTTGTGATATAAAACTGCCCAGAACCGCCCGGCACATCCAGTAACCACAACAACACCTATCTAATGTGAGAGGTTAGTGCATCATTCCCAAGAAAAACCCGAGGTTAGATTGAGTTGTGCTGAAAAACTGCCCGGAACCGCCCGGCACATCCAGTAACCGCAACAACACATATCTAATGTGAGAGGTTGGTGCATTAATAAATCAATTAATGCTAATGAACAAGATGAATGAGTAGGGTTAAGTTCATAGGAACACTTAACCAATATAACATGGATGACTAGGGTTAAGTTAATCAGAAACACTTAACCAATATAACTTGATTTGTGGTAAGGTTAAGTTAAAACAAGAGGGTAACACTTAACCAATATAACTTGATTTGTATTAGGGTTAAGTTGACACAAGAAGGCAACACTTAACCAAAGTAACATGACAAGTAGGTGGGTTAAGTTAACTTGAATTGATTGATGACACTTAACCAATACATGATGAACACATGGGGTTATGTTAACGAGGAAACACTTAACCAATATAACTTGATGAACGAACGGGGTTAAGTTAATAAGGAATACTTAACCAACATGACATGATGAATGGGTGGGTTAAGTTAACATGAATGGACAACACTTAACCAATATGACATAATGTGCATGAGGGTTAAGTACATATCGGGTTGGTGGGTAATATTAGTAAATATAGGCCCACAAACTTAACCGTTAAATAAACATGCTTGAATCGATGGAAGGGTTAAGTACATATCATGTAGGTGGGTAATATTAGTACATATAGGCCCACAAACTTAACCGTTAAATAAACATGCTTAGATCGATGGGAGGGTTAAGTACATCTCGTGTAGGTGGGTAATATTAATACATATAGGCCCACAAACTTAACCGTTAAGAAGACATACTAGAATCGGTGGGAGGGTTAAGTACATCTCGTGTAGGTGGGTAATATTTGTATATATAGGCCCACAAACTTAACCAGCAGGAAACCCTAGTAACGGGGACCCATTTCAGCAATAACCCAAATAGATATATCATGGTACCCTGAAACTAGGCAGGGTGGAGCACGATTGCTGAGCTGATTATAAGCAGTCAAAAACAGCGACAGGGCGTATGTCAGTGTAGGTTCCGACGGTTTACGGGCGTGCACGTACTCCGGAGTGGGAAAAAGCAGGCGCTGGGTACCAGTAGTTATACATTGTGCATCTTGAATCGTGTCGTGTCGCTATCATAAGGATTGATACACCTTATGGTGGGACCAGCACAGGGTATCTACACACAAGTGAGGGCCGATTGACACAAACACATAGAACATTAATGCAAGTAAGGATCCGATCGATAGGGTAGTAAGGGTACATCTAACATGTTCATGGCAATTAGGCAGATTCAGGTGGAATCCTCACGATAGATGTACACCTGAAGGCTACCACAGTTACGGGGATTGGGATCACGTTATCATTTTATACAAATTACTAGTTGGGACACTAGTTTGGTGGTGCAGAGATAGATATAGAAATCAAAATAACAAAGTAGTAGCGAAGCAGAGAAAGAGTAGAAGCGCATTCAGTTTATCTTGCCTTATCATACCTTATGCTTATCCTATGTTATCTTGTTATCCCTGTTATCAGGGTATTGTCTTATATTCAGTTTATTCATGTCATGATACTTTTGCCTGTTTATATGCTGAAACTCACTGGACTTACTAGACTCATGTCTGACCTAGTTTTGTTTCGCCTCTTTGCTTCCGTTTCCCCTACCCCTCAGGTTCACAGGGAGGAAATGTCATCACTTAGCTCAGTTTTCCTTCCAAGCTCGAAGATAGTCGATGTATTGCTTTGGGCTCTCTCTTCCACTGCTATGGCTGGTTCATGTTTTATTGGGGAATATCATTGTTATTTTTATGCTTCTTTTATACTTGGAAGTTTTTGAATCAAGACAGAATTTCTATGTATTACTTTTAAGTATGATATAGATAATTGTTATAAAAGCTTGACTGAATTAAGTTGTTTATAAAATGACTTTATTTTCCATTACTTTATTTGTCTGTCTTGTAATTTATCTGCATCTTTTACCTATAATGCTCCACCGAAGTTAAGGCATTCCCTTTGTGAGTGACCTTAACGGAGGTGGGGTGTTTCACTTGGTATCAGAGATGAAGGTTACCGGATTAGATAAGAGATTTGAAAAATTATTTTCAAAACGGTTTTAAAAGATGCATTTTCAAAAGAAAAGTTTTGTTTTAAAGGCATATTACCCAAAGCCATATGCATTATCTTTTGATCCTCTGTTTCCTTCTTTCCTGAGTCTCCGGGGATCCTGTCTTTCTGGGAGGTAACCTCATCGCGGCATGGTTCCATAGGCTCGATGAGACTACGACACTTGTCAAAGGGCAAATAAGTGCCCAGCTTCCATCTATAGCCGCAGTAGTTTCACCTGCGGCTAATTTTCTTTCGAGCTTTGTATGATTCTCCGTGCGATGGAGGCAGCTTTCGAGAGACTTGTCAACGTATTACACAAGGATGGTAAAGATGAGACTAAGGGAGTTTTGCTAAGGAGCACAACCCAAGGATGAGGAAATCATGGATATGGACTTGGTTCACAAAGGAGGTAAAAAGGAAAGAATAGTAAAACCTAAAACAAGAGGAAGTGTCATTATTAAGGACAAAGGAAAGAACAAAGGACAAGATTTTCCGAAAGGCAAGTGCATGCTCTCACCGCCAGCATACCTGAGAGAGAGGTAGTAAAGCTTCGGTTGAAAAAGCCTATTTTTTCTTTTTGATCATCCTGTTAGTACTCTTTTTGATTTTAGCGCTTCACATTCGTTTATGTCTGCTTCCATAGCTGAGTCTCTACACCCTAGAACTTGTATAGTAGAGGATCCCATTATTGTCTCAAATCCAATTGCTGGTTCGGCTCATTTATCTTTGGTTTGTGAGGATTTAACAATAGCTATATTAATGCTTATGTTTTTGGTTCCATGGGCTATGGGTTGACTCTATGCATGGGATGGTTAACTAGTAATTGCGAAAGGAGGGTAGTTAGACCTTTTACTTGCCTCGGGAATACCCTCGAGATTTCATGCGATCCTAAGGGATCAGTTAGACTTAGCTACCTAGAATCACTTGATGCATTTATCGACGATTTGCGATCCGTTAGAATAGTCCATGAGTACGAGGATGTTTTGATTAGGTTCAGGGTTTTCCCCCTAAAACTCGAGATAGACTTCCGCATATATCTAGTTTACAATGTGAAGCCAGTTATGCGATCAACGATAGTTTTGGAACAAGATTGGCGAGGATAGCCAGGGTCGGATGAGTGCTCAATTGTTTGGTTGTTTTGCTAGTATCATCTCACATAAATCGTCTAAATTCGGAGGAGGTATTCCTTGGGTGCTTGTCTGATATTGATTTAGGCCTTTGGAGCTTGTACTTGAGGGATGTCGAGTTCGACTAGGATGGTTTGTGTGATAAATAAATGGTTGTAGCAGGTGCTTTAAGTAAGACTGACCTTAAGAGAGGTAAAAAGTACGTAGCAACCTTTAGCTTTAGACCCTCAGGTTTGTGACATGATGGATAAGCTAAGTAGAGGAGAGACCTCTAATTATCTAAGTATATACACTTGGTATCATGGTTAACATCTGTTAATTTTGGAAAGATAATTCGACTACATTGGATACCCTTTAGCATAGTAAGTGATTGAGGTCCTATCTTTACTAGTTGGTTTTGGAAATGGAGGTCAAGAAGCTTCGCAATTGTGAAGTTAAATTAGTTAACATATAGTGAAGTGAAGCTCAAGAAGATGAGACTTAGAAGAATGAAGACTAGATACGTGCATCATACCCTATTTGAGGGTATATCCTTGATTCCACTTTCTCTGTAATATTTATTTGCATGCTAGTCTTTATCTTTTAGGTATATCCTCTCGGTCCTATCCTCGATCCTTAGGTAGAAGTCAATGGATGTAAACATGTATTTGAAACATGTTATGATTGATGGTTGCAAGTGGCTACTAGTGGATGCTCGTGGATGCATATACACACACAGTAGGCACTAGATCGACTCAGTCACTTTCATATTACATATGCATATGAATGTATTTGTATATGGATTGAAACTTGATGTGTTATCATATTGATGTTGCATTTGTATGAATGACAGTGCACTCATGTAGAAGTTATAAAGTACGATTAGGAATAATTGCATACATGATGGACTCATGGCACTAACATAATCCGCATTAAGGAGGTCAACTGAATCAGTAGACCGCCTGATTTTGCATTGGATAAGGACATGTACACACGCTATGCATATGATCATGAAAGCATTAGAAATCTTTTTAAGGACAATGGATGCCTGTGATTGAATGGTTGAGTAGATGGATGTTGGATGTTAGGATATGCATTCATCCTAACTTGAAGATTTCGGGGACGAAATCCTTTAAGGAGGGGAGAATGTAACACCCCGTATTTTCTATGAACGTCAAAGTAACAAATTAAAGTATACTTAATTTTTAAGAGAATAATTAAGGGAAACGGGTTACGCCATTGCGTTCGTATTGGAATTCTGCTTGAGATAGATCCGAGTTTGCGTAAATCGGACTTCGTATGAAGAAGTTATGACCTTCAGAAGTTTCAGGGGTTTAAATAAAAAACCAGCCCGAATTCAAATTTAAAGTTTCGAAATTCAAATCACACACCCGGGCGGGGCAGGAAATTTCCCGCCCAGGACCCAGGTCGACCAGTGGGTCGACCAGTGGGTCGACCTGGGTAGAACAGGTCGACCTCCCCATCTTTTCCAGATCCGTGGACAGATTCGTTTTTCTGCATTTAGACGCCCGTTCTGATAAGATTCGTTGCTCCTTAGCTATTTAAACACCCCCAAACCTCACATTCTCCCCACACAACTTCATTACACCTATACTCTATCCTAATTCATATCAAAATAAATCTAAGACGGGGTTATGCGGCTCATGTCCTTCGTAGAAATCGAGTTTAGAATTCTAGTAGAGATTCAAAGGCTAATTCAACGACTTCAACAACTATTTCTAAGAATCAAATCAAATCTGAATTAGAAGAACAAATAGTCTATGTTAAGGGAGAGCTATTCAGTTTCAGAATACAGATCCTAGAATTCAAGACCCTTCTGTAATTTGTAAGTTCACGTTACTTTCAGAAATAAAAGTTAATTGTGATTCTGACATTGTAATAAATCTGGATCTGAGATTATGCCTGCCTTTCTATATCCTTTGGATCTATCTCATTGATAATATTATGTCCGTTCTTTGTCTCTTCTTTCCTTCTTCCCTCTTTGTTTATAGCCAGGCTACTGTGAGCCTGAGCCAGATCTCATAAGAGATGAACGTACGTTGGAAATAAAATTGGGCATAATTGAGTTGTAACTGATTTGAGGACATAACACATGTTGTATTCAAAACATAAAGTGTATCGAACATATGACTTGGGATTTGAGGCATAAAGTATTGGACATATGACTTGGGATTTGAGGCATAAAGTATTGGACATATGACTTGAGATTTAAGGCATAAAGTATTGGACATATGACTTGGGATTTGGGGCCTAAATTGAACTGTAAATATAAAGCGTAGTACATGTTGTGGTCTAAGATCTAAAATTGGGGCATATATATATATATATATATATATATATATGAAAAATTATGATTTAGAAGAAGAAGATTATGGTGTATAGTGATATATGGCTTAGGCATGAAAACAAGATTTGCCTTTGTTTTGTAAGTCGGTTACTTTTTTTAGATTTGAACACCTAAATCTAATTGTGACATGTAATAAAATGGATATGAGAATATGCCTGATGTAAGCTATCCTTTCATTGAAATCTGCGCTTGAGTAATATATCTTTGGGAATCATTTTCGACTATGAAATTGGTCCAATCATATCTATCCTTGTTGTATATCGGAATTGTAATCCTTTTTAAGTTCATGATATAATTCTTATCATATCTATATGCCTGCGATGTATTCCTTGCAAAACTTGTCTTTTTAGTACATCAAGTTTATTGGACCAATAGTTCTTATCATCATATGACTATGCCTATTCTTACGATGTTCCATCTTGCTTCTCCCCTTATATTATGAATCTTGAGTTGAATCTCGAAATATGTATGTTATGAATGCGGGGGAAATTTGATATAACATGAAATTGACATTATTGGGCATAATTTGGAACATGTAACATGGCATAACTGTTAAGATGCAATTTGACATGAATTATGGAATATGTAATTTGACATATTGAACCTAGAATTGGCATGAACGACAAAGTAGGAAGTTGGCATATAAATCAAGTTTTGGGCAAAATTGTTATTGTTGCGAATTTGAGGTAACTTGAGTATAAAATCTAGATTGGGTGTAAAATGTAACATGACTAGTTTTGGTGAATTTGGTAATTAGCATGTAAAATCTAGATTTGGCTATATAGGGTAAATGTGTAGATTAAAGATGAACATGCCTAACCCGAGGTTAGATTGAGTTGTGGTGTAAAACTGCTCGGAACCGCCCGACACATCCAGTTACCACAACAACACCTATCTAATGTGAGAGGTTAGTGCATCATGCCCAAGAAAAACCCGAGGTTAGATTGAGTTGTGCTGTAAAACTGCCCGGAACCGCCCGGCACATCCCGTAACCGCAACAACACATATCTAATGTGAGAGGTTGGTGCATTAATAAATCAATTAATGCTAATGAACAAGATGAATGAGTAGGGTTAAGTTCATAGGAACACTTAACCAATATGACATGGATGACTAGGGTTAAGTTAATCAGAAACACTTAACCAATATAACTTGATTTGTGATAAGGTTAAGTTAAAACAAGAGGGTAACACTTAACCAATATAACTTGATTTGTATTAGGGTTAAGTTGACACAAGAAGGCAACACTTAACCAAAGTAACATGACAAGCGGGTGGGTTAAGTTAACTTGAATTGATTGATGACACTTAACCAATACAACATGATGAACACGTGGGGTTAAGTTAACGAGGAAACACTTAACCAACATGACATGATGAATTGGTGGGTTAAGTTAACATGAATGGACAACACTTAACCAATATGACATAATGTGCAGGAGGGTTAAGTATATATTGGGTTGGTGGGTAATATTAGTAAATATAGGCCCACAAACTTAACCGTTAAATAAACATGCTTGAATCGATGGAAGGGTTAAGTACATCTCGTGTAGGTGGGTAATATTAGTACATATAGGCCCACAAACTTAACCGTTAAATAAACATGCTTGAATCGATGGGAGGGTTAAGTACATCTCGTGTAGGTGGGTAATATTAATACATATAGGCCCACAAACTTAACCGTTAAGAAAACATGCTAGAATCGGTGGGAGGGTTAAGTACATCTCGTGTAGGTGGGTAATATTTGTATATATAGGCCCACAAACTTAATCAACTGGAAAACCTAGTAACGGGGACCCATTTCAGCAGTAACCCACATAGATGTATCATGGTACCCTGAAACTAGGCAGGGTGGGGCACGATTACTGGGCTGATTATAAGCAGTCAAAAACAGCGGCAGGGGGTATGTCAGTGTAGGTTCCGACGGTTTACGGGCGTGCACGTACTCCGGAGTGGGAAAAAGTAGGCACTGTGTACCAATAGTTATACATTGTGCATCTTGAATCGTGTCAGGTCACTATCATAAGGATTGATACACCTTATGGTGGGACCAGCACAGGGTATCTACACGCAAGAGAGGGCCGATTGACATAGACACATGGAACATTAATGCAAGTAAGGAGCCGATCGATAGGGTAGTAAGGGTACATCTAACATGTTCGTGGCAATTAGGCAGATTGAGGTGGAATCCTCACGATAGATGTACACCTGAAGGCTACCACGATTACGGGGATTGGGATCACGTTATCATTTTATACAGATTACTAGTTGGGACACTAGTTAGGTGGTGCAGAGATAGATACAGAAATCAGAATAACAAAGTAGAAGCGAAACAGAGAAAGAGTAGAAGCGCATTCAGTTTATCTTGCCTTATCATACCTTATGATTATCCTATGTTATCTTGTTATCCATGTTATCACGGTATTGTCTTATATTCAGTTTATTCATGTCATGATGCTTTTGCCTGTTTATATGCTGAAACTCACTGGACTTACCAAACTCATACCTGACCTAGTCTTGTTTCGCCTCTTTTCTTCCGTCCCCCCCCCCCAGGTTCACAGGGAGGAAATGTCATCACTTAGCTCAGTTTTCCTTCCAAGCTCGAAGATAGTCGATGTATTGCTTTGGACTCTCTCTTCCACTGCTATGGCTGGTTCACGTTTTATTAGGGAATATCATTGTTATTTTTATGCTTCTTTTATACTTGGAAGTTTTTGAATCAAGACAGAATTTCTATGTATTGCTTTTAAGTATGATTGAGACAATTGTCGTAAAAGCTTGACTGAATTAAGTTGTTTATAAAAGGACTTTATTTTCTGCTGCTTTATTTGTCTGTCTTGTAATTTACCTACATCTTTTACCTATAATGCTCCACCGAAGTTAAGGCATTCCCTTTGTGAGTGACCTTAACGGAGGTGGGGTGTTTCATGGTGGAAGTCCGGTCACTTCCTCGAAGATGTCCGAATACTCTCCAGCAATAGGCACATCTGATAACTCATCCTGCGGGATGTCGAGGGAATGTAGAAAACTAGCCATCACTTCATCACTAGGTAGGCAACCCAATACCATCCTCCGCCCATCGTCCGCTCTAATGGTCACCGAAGACCCCTCACAGTCTACCACCACCACATACCTTTGGAGCCAATCGACTCCCAAAATAATGTCAAACCTAGTAAAGTCCAAAACAAAGCAATCACAAGCAAAAATACATCCATGACTCGATAAGACCAATTTACGGCAAATCATACTAAGGTTAGTCGAACCACCGATCGGGTTCGTCACAACTAAAGGTCTATCGACTATCTCGGGTTTCAATTCCAACCTATCTGCCAGGTCACTAGATATGAAGGAATGAGAAGCCCAGGTATCAAACAATACTCAAACAGGAACATCATAAATAGAAAGCATATCTTGAATAACGACAGCCTTTTCCTTCTACGCCGCAGTTGGGGCATTCGACGAAGAATGAACAACGTTTATAGCATATGCTTTCAACATTTGCTTCTTCTTAGGGGATTGCGGACATTCATTCTTAAAATGCTCCACTTGGCCACAGTTGAAGCACTTCTTTTCCCCTGGCTTTGCTCGACACTCTTTGGCATAGTGACTCTTCTTGTCACAGCTATGGTACTCGGTATCATTCTTATTCTTCTTTTTCTGACCATCCTTGGTCTGATTTTGTTTTCTCTTATTCTGAGAATTATTCTTGCCTCCACCGCTTGCCTGCGGCTTTGGCTCCTCTGCAGATGTAACAACAACCTCAGTTTTTGACTTAGGGTAAAGGCTCTAAGATCTCAATGCTTTTCCCACAATAGATTCTAAAGTCTCATCGATATGGTTTATGAGTCTTTCCCCAAGTACTCATCTAGGCCAGTTATGAACTTTTCGTTCTTCTTGTCGACAATATTGATAAGAGATAATCTGTATTTCAATAGAGTATCGAATTCAGCAATATACTCCGAGAGTTCCCTACCATTCTGCTTAAGCTCTAAAAACTTCCTGAACAATTCTGTTTTTTGAGCAGCTGGAATAAACTTGTCACTGAAACGGGTCCTAAACTGATTCCAAGTAACTTGATCCTTGGGAGTAGCCGCTTTAATGACATTCCACCAATTCATTGCTCGTCCTTGAAGTTGACGCGATGCTAACTTTCTCTTCATCGCATCATCGACCCCCAAATCCTCACAGATGCGCTCACAACAATCAAACCAATCCTGAACCTCCGTAGCCGACTCCGTTCTGCAGAACGGCTTCCCACCAATGCTAGTATAATCCTTCCAGAGCTTGGCGAAATCGGCTCTAGGCGCCTGTGCTACCACACCACCACCATTAGCAGCATTAGAACTGCTCCCTGAACATCCCTTAGTATCTCTCGTATGAAGCTAGTAAACATCGTCCTCATATCAGGGACGTTTCCATTATTGGCCCTTAAACCCATACTCCTCGTATATCGGCTCATCGTTCAGTCTGTAAAGAGAAAATGATTAACCAACTTCTTAGTGGTGCTAGTGCAATGCGACTTCATCCTTAGACATACTAATAGTATATATATAGTTTTTGAAAACCAAAATATCACAAATATGTGCTCTCATATATGTATACTATCTCTCCCTAATGTCTTCCCCTAGGTTAACTACGCAACCTAGGCTCTGATACCATGTATGATGGCCCGCTCCACATCAGCCGACATTTCCCTAGAAATGCTTAATACCAATGTCCAACTAGCACGGGACGGTCGTAAAAAGATAGGAATTTGAAACTATGAATCATCAGGAACCTATAGTATATCTCACAGGGCATGGAATAAAGTATAATATTAACATAACTTGACATAAAATAGGTGAGACAGTGCATAAGATGAAAATTAAACCATCATAGCAGCGGAATCCAAGATACAGCTTATGATCCAAACCATCATTATTACAACTTCAAAATACTGTCTCTAAAGCAAAATAGAAAAGGTGCACCACTAATGCCCAAAGTAGTGATCAACAATAACACAGGGAGAATATATGTAAATAGTACGTGGAAGCCTCCTGCTCGTCTCCAGACAACTAATCGTGCATAACCACCTGACCTGTCACTAGTCTGCTCATTTAGGAGCACCCAGAGTAAACTCTGGGTTAGACAAAAGTCTGGTATGAGCGATAGCAGCAAAGTAAAATAATAATAGGTATAAATAATCATACATGAACCTAGACCTGCAAACAAAGAGTTAGAACAACAAGATGTACAGTACTCTAAGGTTACACTAACATAAAGTGTAAAATGGGAGTGTGCATGTCATGGTGATAGCGAACATCAAACATAGCAATCATCCTCACATCACTCACTAAGTGCGTAAAGTATACGATATCCACCACTTTG
This sequence comes from Allium sativum, assembly GCA_030737875.1. Lineage (NCBI taxonomy): Eukaryota > Viridiplantae > Streptophyta > Magnoliopsida > Asparagales > Amaryllidaceae > Allium > Allium sativum. Next base: position 216,813,930 of record CM060920.1, read on the forward strand.
ATCACCAAATCCATTGGGGCCATGACGGCAACTCTGTACAACTATTGCTATGACCATACTTCCCTAGTCTATAGTCAATAACCCTACCCAGTTCACGCATAACTGGCTCTAGGTTAAGGGCCAAGCATTCCACACTTCCCAAGCTCTGGTTCGTCTACATGCCCCCTCTCTTCAATGGTGAACCAAAGTTATAGCTATCGATAACCCCTTTGCACACTTCCTACAGAAAAGTCCAACTCTAGAAGTTAACTCGTTGGTTCCCATCTAGATCCTGAGTGATAACTTCCCACTTGGACTTCCTTTGCATCTCGGGTTTTGGTTGAATTGGCGTTTGGTTCGGGTCTCCTCCTTTTATCCGGTTCGGTTTGGGTCTCCTCCTCCTTTCCGGTTCGGTTCAGGTCTCCTTCTCCTATCCGGTTCGGTTCGGATATCCTTCTCTCTTCTCCTATCCGGTTCGGTTCGGGCCTCCTTCTCCTATCCGGTTCGGTTCGGGTCTCCTTCTCCTATCCGGTTCGGTTCGGGTCTCTTTCTCTTATCCGGATCGGTTCGGGTCTCTTTCTACTATCTGGATCGGTTCGGGTCTCTTTATCCTATCTGTATCTGTTCGGGTCTCTTTCTCCTATCCGGATCGGTTCGGGTCTCCTTCTCCTAACCGGTTCGAATTGGGTCTTCCTCCTAACCAGTCCTGAAAATCTACGACTTTTCCAGCAAGCTATTTTCGCCAAACAACGGCGTTTTCAACCATTCTAACCTTCCTATGACATCACAAAACATTCCAAATAGCAGTAATAACATATAGAATCAATCAAAAACATTAAAATATCATTCACACGAAATATTTTAGATCAAACATACCCAAAAGCATGATTTTCCCCTTAATCCCCTTAACAATGTTTTAACTATAGGATTAGCAAAATTAATCCAAATTAACCCAAACTTTCACCGGTGACATAAAATAATATTTAAGAATTTCCACATATTTTTCTAGATTTTTATGATGCATAATTTCGCTAATTATCACTAATCACCCCTAATTAGCCGTAATTGTTGGATAAACATGCTAATCACTCACCTTAGCCACAAATAAATCTCAGATCTGAAAATATCTCTGATTTGGTTCGAATTACTATGCGTTCCAGCAGCTCTATCTCGATTTTGATGCTAATCTGCCTTAATTTGATGTTGATTAGCATAATATTGAATTCGAAAGTGATTAGGAGGTTGTTTAGAAGGTGGATGCCATTACTAGGTTTAAAGAAATGAAAGTGGCAGCTGAGAAAATGAAATGAAATGGTTTCCTAACTCATTTCAGCCACCACATAACCCTAATCCCGAAATGGGTTATGGGCCGATCCATACCCTATTAAGCCCGCTTAAGCAGTTTTTCACCTTCCAAACCTTATTTCAGCCATATCTCCCAAACGGTAAGTCTGTTTGATTAATGTGACCACTCTACGGAAAGGTAAACCATCATTCGAATCTAATGGAAGTGGTTTCGGGTCAAAACTCCTTACCAATCAAAAGTTATAGGTGAAACAAGATTCTCCAGGGGTAAAACGATCACTTAAAATTCGGCAAAAATCATGAACATGGGAAATGACCCCAATAGTCACTTCCCATAGTTACACGACCATACGACTTCGTATGTGAATGAGATAAATATTCTATGATCCTCCAATGCGTAGAATAGAGGTCGTTATAGTATATCTTCATAAGATCCTTTTCTGAGTAGGTCTGTTGCCCCTGAAGCTATTATCGAATCAGACTCATTGGTATGATAATTATTAGAAACAAGACAAGTTTTGCTTTCCATATGTTCCTTGTTCTCAACTGGTGGCAATAGAGTATATCTACCTGTTGAAATAGAGGTAGCAGATGCTTGATTCGATCCATTTATATCCGACTCAGTTGGAATAGTTTTCCTAGTAAGGGTATCCGCTCGAATAGGGGCACCTTTCACAACAGGGGCAACAATTGAATTAGCTGCAACCATTTGTGCCTCATCCCTATGCTGTTGCCAATCTCCCTATCTCTTCTTCTTTTTGTTTTTCCAACCCAGTGGGTAGCCAATTAATTTGAAACATTTATCCTTGATATGTCTTGGATTATGACAGTAAGTGCAACCTTAAAAAAGACTAGGCTTTAGTTTGGGGTTAGGTTTATTTATAGAAAGGGTTTGGTTTCTCACATGCATAACCATGTAATTTTCAGCACTATCTCCATTGTTTAACATCATTGTTTGGCGATTTTATTCCTTGTGTATTAAGGCAAGAGCTTGTTCTATTATGGGAAACAGTTTTAGTTGAAGAACAACAGACCAAATAGAATTCAAGCGATAATCAAGACCATCTAGAAAGGTCAAAACACGATTTTCTTGAATAAGATAATTGTATTTCTCAATATCAATTAGGGAGGTCATAGGGTTTGGTCTACGTACATCCTATTCTTTCCATAACCCCTACAATTTGATGTAATAAACCTCACCTAAACCATCACCTTGTTTTACATGGATAACTCTCCATTTTAGGCCAAAAAATTGGGCCAAGTCATCTCCATCAAAAAAGTTGTTCTTACCAAGTCTCGTACCTCTTTAGTCGTTGAGAAAGGGAGAAAATTACCCACTAAGTAGGGATCCATGGATGCGATCATGTAGTCTTTAACCGAAGAGACTTCCATCTGCCACTTACGATATCGGCTATCAGTTGTCAATGGTTTGAGTGTTGACCCCTCAATATAGCCGAGTTTATCATTCATCGAAAGTTTCATATTTAACATCTGTGACCATAGATTGAAGTCCTCTTATCTAATTCGATCGTCATAGCTGACATAACCCCATCTGGATTAGAGTTGCTTGGTTTTTTTTTGTAATAGTTGTGACAGGCTTGCCTTTAAGCTCCCAAGGAGAGGAACATATTCTGATTTCTCTACTTCCTCAGACATCCATTTATTTAAAAAAAGGATAGAGAGCAAATAAGATCTAATTCAGGTACAAAAAATAATAAATCTCAGAATCTAATTTGAGCTCTATACCATGATAAAAAGCAAGAATAAAGAACACCACGGTCCCATAAATCCTCTCTCCCTTAATTTGTTTGATAGGAAATAATGTGTTACAAGTTGCTTATCGTTGCACAATGCATAGCCTTCTTAAATAAAGTGGTAAAGATTGAATAAAGGAAAGTAAAAAACCGGGATCTATCCTTTCATTAGGAAAGAAATAACCTGCTATCTTGCATATATATCTTTCCTGTTATTCTTATATTTTCCTGTTATTAGACTACCTAATGAAGTCTGCTATTGCTACATATATCTTTCCTATTATTACATATATCTTTCATGTTATTAGAGTATCTAATAAGGTAGCTGTTACTACCAAAACTACCTCCGAAACAGGCTGTCAATGAAGGCGTAACAGACCGCCACAAGTAGAAAGGAGTCTTCCGTCAACAAAATCTCGACAAAAGAAAAAGCCGACAGTATAAGGAAAACAATCCGGGAGTTATGCTACCAACACCATCATGGAAGAAAAGATCTCAAAATCTGTACAAAGAAAGGATACCAGCAGGATGATTCCGGCACGATGAGTAAACAACGGGAGTTTACCCAAGACCGGAAGCCAATGAAGAAAAAGACCAATAATCCTATAAGTCGGGAACTGGAGGGACGAAAGGGCTACCGGTATTAAATTACTTAATACCGATACAAAAGGAGAAAAAAGCATCAAAAATACAAAGTTTGAGGCAAATGAAGATTATCCGGAGCCGATCTCCGAGACCACCATTAGTTGGTTCCCAAGAAGTTACCCTAATAAGTAACTAACAAAGCACTGGAAGCAACCTCCCGGAAAAGCAAGGATACGCTTCACGAATTTTTCGAAAGGCAAGCCGGAACCCTGAAGAGAGACAAGCTATCCACACTAATCTGCTTAGTGTCGATACTAGCAGGGGTGACGGACCCGACAACCTTTCACTTGAATCACAAAGGGATGCCCCACAAAGTGTTAATAACAAAACCAGGAGTACACATCTGGAAGCCTACATCGGAAGTCATAAACTTCTAAAAGCCATCTGCACCAACAAACTCGGGATCAATACAAAGTGGAAGGATAGACAATCAAAAAGGAGTTCCACAAGCTGGAACCCTCCTCCCGAGAGTAGAAACTGGCACCTAAAAAAGCCACAAGAAAAGGCTTCATAACCTAAAGAAAAGGTGGTCGAGAGCTAGTACTCCCGGAACCAAAGGGAAAAGCGATCGACAGGGGGTACTGCTGGCCTAATAGCAAAAGAGACCTTGATTTGTCTATAAATAAGACCCCAGGGGTCTCATTTTCAGGGCGATTTTCTCATTCTCATTCTTGTACTCTTTTCTCTAGAGTAAACCCTAATTCTTAAATCAAATTGGGGATTTCGGTTCTAATCACTTGTGTATTCTCAATCAAAGATCGATAAAAAGTGGATCAATACTTAGTATATTCCCTTATGAGTTTCTCATGTAATTTCTTAGCTATTATCAGTGCAACTTGTTATTTGATTTCTACATGCTTACAAGCTCTTACCCCATCCTAAACCCTTCCGCAATGTCAGTGCATAACCCGTTCCTGTAAGCCGTTTAGCCCTTATCAAGGGTTGTGCTTAGGGAACCCTTGTCCCAAGATAACTGTTGGTTCTCGAGTCGCTTAAGCATGATGCTCACCCCATTGAAGGAAGAGTAACTAATCTTTTAGGCTCAAAACCTTGATATCTAGGAAATGGTGAAATAACTCAAACTCGTGAAAGCTAAATAAACCTATTTTCCCCTTAGGTCCAATGACGTAGACGTGTCTCCGGTGTTGACGAAAAATATCGTTAAAATTTTGGAGCTAGAAGCAGGGTTTGAACCTCCGAGCTTGTGGTTAACGACCACATATCTAGCTGTGCTGCTCCGTCCCCAGTTGGACTAAGCTTTGAAGAAGCAGAAATCATGAATTGGAGGTCTCTACGAGTAACTAATGAGTTTCCCATGGTTGTATCAAGTACTAATGAGCCATGGATGGTCGAGAAGGTTAAGATAGGAACCCTGCATATTCATGATAAGGAAAAAGACGTAGAGCCTTATGATCCTGATCCTTGGAGCATTAATCCCTTCCATTCAGGACCAATCTCAATCTTTGCCCTAAGCAATTCCACAACAAGAGAATATAACCCCTTCCTTTATATCAAAGAGGCCATCCAAACGCAAGCTAGAGGAACAATATTTGGGCTAAGAATTGAGAGAAGTTACGTTCACCCTACTGCAAAAGAGTTTAAAAGGGATGCACTCTTGCATCAGGATATAGCTAAAAGAAAATTCGAAAATAAAGGGGGAGATAAGGGAATCAAGCTGTAAGAAGATCAAGTTGCAACATCAAAAGAAAACCTTTTAGTCAAGGTTATCGAATGGGTGTGGGCTCACTACATCAATTGAAGGTATCTACTACTTGACTAAACATGAATTGAACTTTTGGCCATCATTAAAGAAGAAACCCAAGAATGAAGCTAAGTTGGGAGGTCCTTATTGCTGCTACCATATGATGAATGGACATGAAACCAACCATTGCAGAGTCCTAGAAGGGATGATTATCAACTTCCAATGCCAAGGAAAGCTATATAGATATATAAAGAAAACATAGCTAGCTACAGTAGTAGATTCTTTGAGAAAAGGGATTTTCTACATAACTAAGGGCACAAAAACCCTCTCAAAGCTTGAAATAACCTAAGGTGGATCAAATCAAATGGATAAAACTGTTGTCACTGCCAAGTTGGCCAGGGCAAGACCCCCCGGAGGGGGTGCTGTGTAAGCCTTTCACCGCGCCCAAGTCAGAAAGGGCCAAGTTAGAGCATCAAAAGCGTAGGCCTCCGACCTATACTAGAAATGGTAGTGATGGAGCATCTAATTAGCATGCCCTTCCTCTGCTCGTAGAAGAGTACGCCCAGTCTTTACTATGAACTAAGCACGTCCTACCTTTGCTCACAGAAGAGCACGTCCTACCTATGCTTATGTTCTGCGTTACCTATAGAAGGGAACACAAACCCCTATCATCGCCTACAATGGTCAGGATAGGGCACCCCCTGGAGGAAGGTGGAGTGTAAGCCTCTATCACTGCCTACGATGGCCAGCGTAGAGCATCAAAAGAGTAAGCCTTAATTCCGTGTCTACAATGCCCCGATTTAAGTATCTAAGACCTTATCATCGCCGACAATGGTCAGGATAAGGCACCTTCTGGAGGGTGGTTGGTTAAGTCCTTGGTCATGCTTGTGGATAAGCTAGTCCAGTGCATCGGATGCAAAGCTAACAAAGCACGTATATCCTCTGCTTTGATAACCAAAATCCTAGAGAGTGGCTCAAGGAGCACATACATCCTCTGCTTCTAAAATCAAATCCAAAGTGGGTGATGAAACATTAATACCAAAAGCAGATTTATGATCTTCAATCTATTAAATACCCGAATCTAGGTTAGTTCGGGACTTCTATTAAATACCTGAATCTAGGTAGTTCGGGATTCCTATTAAATACTCGAATCTAGGTTAGTTCGGGACTTCTATTAAATACCCAAATCTGGGTTAAGTTGAGATGTCTATAGGAACACCAGAAATGAGTTCCTGGTTCTTTATGGAGCAATCCGAGTCTGGGATGGATTCAAAGCTTCAATTATTACGGGAGAAGAATTCCCGGATTTCATCCTAAAATTATGGTTTAAAACATCAGCCAAAGTTTCTAATCAATTACCAAAAGAGGCATCTGGCCATCTCTCGTTACTACCCAAACTTGGGTCACAAACACTTAGATTTTCACTTCCGAAGAAGAATTGATGAAACAAGACTTGAAGGAAAATGGAAAGTCTATTATTCGGAAGGTCTTTTTGGAGAAGATAAGTAATTGTCTCTCTTGTTCAGGGAGATTTCTTAAACTTTATAAATCATTATTGTCTTTATTCAATACAGGCAAAAGTCACACGACAAGTGATACGCACACAATTTACAAGTTCGTTTACAAGAATTGCATCATTGACTATTTAAACGTAGGTATGTACGCATTACAATTACAAACACTATCAAATGTCATGTCTCCCTTCATCCTCGGTTAAAGGGGGATTGATGGCATGACAAATTGCGATGCTTAGGAGCGCATTAAGTTTACACATCTTTCTGCTAACCTCACCAAGATTACTAGAGGGTTGGACCTGAAGTTTCAGAGCCTTATCATAAGCTCTACAAATGGCCCTAAGAGACTTGTTGTCTTTCTCCAACTCAAAAACGTTTACACACATGACGTGTCTTTCCCCTTGTAAAAGCCTAATTTGATCAACGTACCTACTAACACGGTCAAATGAATCGTTAATTAATTTGGCGTCGTAAATACTCTTCATCTCGGCTATCACCTTCTTGCACCATTCAGAAATGACTGATTACTCTAACCCTCGAGGCGGGTTCCTCAAATAAAAATGCATTTGTGAAGCAGAGCCTCTAGTCACCATCGCAGCACTAGAAGGTTGGGATGTCGTTATGATTGGAATATTTTTGAAAGAATGTTCCCATGTCTTACATTTTGCATTAACATTGTCCAACTCAATTTCCAAATTAATGATACATTGGCGTAAACCTCTTAACTCGTCTTCGAACTCAACAGAAGGCTTAGTCTTTATATATGTCTTTAATCCATGACTCGTTCTGTCCTTTCCTTTTAGTTGATCTTTAAAAGCGTCTATCCTCTAATTCAAATGTTTGATGGATAGATTTTGAAATAAGATCGTTCTCTCTCGGGATGTAGAAGTAACCTCATTTGCTAGTAGCACATTAACTTGAGACGAGAAAATCTCATGATGGTCCATCTACTCATAAGAACAAAGGGTAGTTTTGCGTAAAACTTTAGTCACCAAAATAGTGTTATATATCTATATAAAAAGCTTTGTGTAAATATTATTCAAAACCAATTTTCTGAGATTTCGATAAGCACACGGACCTGAAAGAATCATGAGGGTTCACATACACTTTTTAATACATGTATTACTCACATATTAACCCAGCATGTTCAATCCTAAATCTTTTTAAAGTCGCCTCCCGGTCTTCACCCAAAAATTTAAGGGGAAGCTGGGGGAATCTCGTATAAACACTCCTAAGTTCTCTTAGAAAGCGGTTTTTTTTCCTGAAAATGTGAGAAGATGTTGTCAAAAACTCCTTTCTCAATCTACAAGTCAGAAGTAATGCATCTTCATGATAAGCAAGGTTCTTTCATAACATAAACCAGTACATAGGCACGTCGATGGTCGTGTGGATAAATAAATTTGACCAAAGCTGATTTTGAAGTTTAGAGTGAGCAGCGTTTTGTGGCTGTTTGTGTGCAGAAATCATGGAGTTTGCAAAATAAACAAAACAAAACAAAAAACAGTGCGTGCAATAAATGTTTACAATGCAACAACATGGTGAATATTAATTCAGTGGAAAGCTAGTAACAAAGGAAGTAGAAGATATGCAGTGAATGTTTACAATGTATTTGCTGCGAAAATGTAATGCAGTAGTATATGTATTAGTATCAGCGAGCATAATATGAATAGTAAAATTTTGGTCATCCGTAACTGTTATAACAAAAAGTGCAGACAACTTTTAGGACTTCGACGCTTTCTACACCGCATCCCATTCATTGTACTTGTGAGAGAAAAGTTAGCATTGGGTTTGACTTGGCAACAATTCCTGCATTTATAGTAGTCCTTGCTATCCTTTGGTTTGTGCTGAAACCTCTTCTTGCAATGCCAAAGATCAGCTAATGTTTCTGAAAAGTTCTTCAACTTTGTTGGTCAAACATATAAATAATATATTTCCCAGAAATCATATGTGCAGGAAGAAAAGGGAAGATACAAGTATTGCATAGGTTTTTATACACAAAAGAAAGAACACTTAAATGCATTGTGGAAACATCAGCTTTACATTTAAATCTTGTATGTTATTTAATTTTGAGGAAACATCAGTTTTGTGTTCAACTTAAATTTGTGTAATTTAGAAATTCTCGGGTGACTTCCATGAGGTTGGAAATGAGGAAAGATGTGTATTCACCTAAAATAGTGTAATTTAGCAATTTTCAGGTAGTCGTAGATTTTGTATTGTTCATGAAACTGAAATTTTTGCTCTTTAGCAAAAAAAAAAACATTTTTTTGTAAAACAGAAGAGTTGAAAAACAAATATAAATTCAAAGCCTGCTTAACCAATTTAAAAAAGGAATAAGTCTTAAGGTCAAAAACTTAACGTCATCATATCGTTAGAATAAAAGAGCGCAACAATAGGGAACTTATTGATTATTAAAAAATGATAAAGAAAAAACTAAGAATGGATGTTTGAAAAACTTACCGTAAAGAAATGATTTAGTTGTATATCTGCTGTTGTTCTTTACTGGTACTCTGCAATCAGATTATGCACAGTGCCCATCTTCCTTGTCAGCCTATACTGACTCTACTGTTAAAACACATTCTCCTCCCATCAGCAATTGATTAGCTCTGTGCAATACTTTGTCCTAATAGTGTTCTCCTAATTACTAATTCATCGACCTCGCAGCGCAACAGCTCTTTTTGGCTAGCATATCAGCTCTGGTCCATTTGCATAAAGGCTTGCACCTGTAATCAGATGGGTTACATGTCTCAAGAATGATTTCCCTGCTTCATACAGCGGCTACATTAAGAAAGTTGAGCGAAAGTTGAGCGGAGAGGCCTAGCACATCAGATTTATGTATACAAAAATGATAAACAGTATATGTTAAAAAAGGGGAAGGCATAAATGGAAAATGCATAGAAGAAAAATTGTTCAAAGATTTGTATCAAATACAAAAACCACTACCAAAAAATATAAAGGACACTGACAGTTCAGCTAGGATAAAAATTTTATTTAGGAAATATAATTTAGTGTACCAAATTTCGGAGATCATTCTAGTGATGATAAAAGTAGAAACATTTCATACATACCATTAAAAGCCAAAGAAAATAAATTGGCAATTATTTATTGAATATACATCAATTCCCGGTGTTTACTTTGTCGTATATTTGGTTAAATAGTTCATATTTCTTCTCATTTTGTGCAGTAAATGATCAGTGCAATACATTGTAGTAAACATTCAATTGTCAATTTAGGGATCTAAGACCAAAAAACACATATAACATGCGGCAGAGGAACAAGGAAAAATAGTTGATGCAAGTTTTGTAATGTTAAATGTTGATATAGAGATCTAAGCAAAAAAATCTTAAACATGTTGTATTAGATGTAAACCAAGAACTGTAAAAAAAAAAAAAGGAAATTAGTAAAATATCTATTTAAAAATGCAAATAATGATAAGAGAATGCACAAAAGGGAAATGTATTTAAACAACAATCAGGGTAAATTAAATTAAAATAAAGTTTAGAAAGAATAACGGTATTATTGCAAATATAGTAATATTATAAGTAAATTAAAAGAGCATCTCAATAAGTGGAAATGGATTTACATATTTGATAGGCATAATACTGGAAAATTAACGTCGAAAGATATAAATGACAATTTACCAAAAAATAAAAAGTAGCATGTGTGTATCATTGAAAACAAAGATGGAAACAATGACTACGAATGATAAAACCATCAGTATTGTACCATTAACTGCCTAAACATAACAATAATTAATGAATAATTTTGATGATGAAGTTGTGAATGTGGAGAAATTAGTAAACGAAAGAGTTTTCTGATATTGGGACTGAAGGTATTACTTTGTTTGGGAAACAAAATATATTTGAAAAGGAAAAATTAGCACAAACTAAATTGTAAATGCAATGAAATGGCTATGTAGAAAAATAAATAAATGTTGAAGTAAATTCAATTATCACGTTGAAATGTAGCAGAAATTAATGATGTTATTCCGGAAATAGAGCTATGTTACATCTAATTAAAATGATTGATGTAAGTAGAGATATGTATTAGATATAAGAAGTAGGAAACTAATATAGGAGTATACAAAGGGCGATTTATAGAAATGAAAATCAAGATAGTAAAATGAACGATTAATCAAACCAACTTTGTCGGTTTTTCTTAATTCTACTGAGCCTTCAAAAACTTTTGTTCGTCTGAAGCTTTTTTACAATACCCATTTTGTCATCCTTTGAATGTATTAATTACAATGTCTATTGAATAATCATTACAAGCCTTATATATCAGTTCCTTGTATTTTCTTTCTTTATGTGCCTTTATGACCAGTTTTAACGTTAATGTTAATTAAATGCACTTTATACAATTAACTGATATACAAGACTTATACAATTTGATTCATTAATGCTCATTGAAAAACTTGCAACAATAATTATATAATCCAATTTTTGCCGTCTTTTTTACCATATATATATTAGTTATTTCATATTAATTATGAATCATTAAAAATAATAATTATTGATTATTATTTCTTATTCATCAATTGTTAATTAGTAACTACTACTTAATTGTAACCGAATATTGATTATTCAGTCTTAATTATTAAGGACTATTAATCATTATTTATTTATCACTTCTTATTTAAGTCATTAATTTATTTTAAAACAAAATATTTTTTATGGAAATAAGAAAATATTAGTAAATAAAATAAACTTTAAAGTAATAAAATTTGATACGAATTATATATATTTGTTCAAAGGTTAATGAATTATTTTATCAAATTGCTTACAAAATTACACAAATGTGTCCATAATATTCACAAATGTGTCCATAATATAAGACTTTTTCTTCACCTTAATGGCGGAAACGAAACAAAAGAATACATCTACTTTTTCTCATCAAAACAAAACTATCAATACATCTTCATCTATTGATAAATCTAAGCTAAACGTAGTTTCTAATTCTTCAGCAATTTCAGATCTGGTATCGGATCTGAGTAATCGAAAGCTCGAGTTTGTGCAACCAGCTCCAGATCATGTTTTCATTCCTGAAATCATATACAACAAATCAGACACCCTGGAAGTATACTATTGCATTGATTCCGATCCTATTCAGGTTATCTACTATAAAGCTTAAGGAATATGTATCAAAAGTTTGGAAACCTGTTGGTACATTTAATGTTCATTCGACTCCTGGTTTCAATTTGATTGCAAAGAGGATTTTGATCGTATAACAGAGTGTACTACATACTCTTATTTTGGTAGATTATTGTTTGTTGAGATCTGTTACCCTGGTTTCGATTTTAACAGCAAACAAAGTTCTATAGTTCAGATTTGGGTAAGATTGTTAGATCTACCATTAGATTTGTGGACTAATGAAGCTATTCAAATGATTGCTAGCTATATTTCAAAACCCCTATTGATTGATGTTAACACAGCAGAGAAAAAGTACACGAAATATGCTAGAGTTCTAATTTTAGTGGATACTTCAACTAAGCTCAAAAATGAAATTCCTATTCATATGCATAATGGTCAGAAATTAACGATTCAAGTTGAATATGAGTATGTACCTATGAAATGTCTTCAGTATTGTTTATTTGTCCATGAGGAAGATTATCATGAAGAATCTTCAGATCCAAGATGGAAGCTGCCTGACATTCATATTGAAACTCAAAATCAAATATCTGAAGATCAAAATGATAATTCTGTGCTTCAAAATGAGAATCCAGTACCTCAAAATGTTATACCTGATCCTCTTGTGAATGTAAATTCAAATAATTCTGAAGCTGTTATCCTTGGACAATCTCAATCTGATAATCCCCCTGGTGAAAATTTTGATCTGAATTCTTCTAAACTTCCAGATAACTTGATTCCTGACATGTTAAATAATGTGGCTGATCATATAGAGGAGACAGATAAATTGAAAAATCAGGGTAAAGGAAAGCAAGTTGAAACCTCTTCTTTAGTTGACAAAAATGTTAATTATTTGCAAGGTTCAAAACCAAAAAACCAAACTCCTGCTAAAAGAGCTACGAGGAATACTTCTTCAATTAAATGACACTGATTTCATGGAATGTTAGGGGTATGAATACTTCTTTTCGTATGAAAGAAATATTCACACTCCTAAATAAGTCTAAATCAACTTTGGTTGGTTTAGTTGAAACCAAATTATCTATAGCAAATTTGGTGTTATTTTCTTCTTTATTACCTAATGACTGGAAATACTTGACTAATAATTCTGCTTTGAGTTTAGGCAGGATTTTGTTGATTTGGGATTCAAAGGTTTGGCATCTAGATATGATTTCTTTTTCTCCTCAGCATTTAACAGTGAAGGTAGTTAACCATGGCGGATTTATGATGTTTTTTTACAGTCATATATGGCAGTAATACTTTTACAGAGAGACTAGTTCTATGGGAGACTTTGGTTAGAGAATCAATCTCTTATTCAAATGCTTGGATTTTAATGGGGGATTTTAATAATCCTTTATCACCAAAAGACAAGAAAGATGGAGCTCCAATACCTTATCATCATATAAGAGAATTTCAAAAATTTCTAATACAAACAGGTTTAACTGATTTAAAGCCTTTAGGTTTTAATTTTACCTGGCGTAGAAGAGGAGTAGCTACAAATATAGATAAAATTTTGGTGAATAATGTATGCCTACATCAGTTCCTTAATATGAAAGCTCTTTCATTCCCACAAAAATCAAGTGATCATAATCCTATTCTGTTGGATCTAATTCCTACACCAGAGATTAAGGGATTCCCCTTTAGGTATAGAAATGATTGGAGTTGTTATGAAGGATACCATGATGCAATTCAAAAAGGTTTAAGTTCTAAGGTGTGGGGTTTTTATAGCTATCAATTTCAGCAGAAGCTAAAAAATTGCAAAATAGAACTTAAAAATTGGAATAAAACTAGAAGTAGAGCTGCTTCTAATCTTACAGTGGCAGAACAGAAAGTTTCTCTTCTAGAATCTGATGTGGATCTTCATCCTGAGGACCTTCAACTGTATGATGATTACCTGCATGCAAAGAGGGATTTTCAAAATGTTCAGTACATGGTTTTTAAAGGTTTAAAGCAGCAAGCAAAAATTTCCTGGTTGCAACAAGGTAACACAAATTCAAAAAAAAATATATTCCAGAATGTCAAATAGAAGATATTTCAATCAGATTCGAGCTTTGATTGACTCTAATGGAAATCTGTTGTATAAACCTGATGATATTGAATCTGAAGCCATTGATTATTTTACTTCTATGTTTAATGGCTCATGTTCATCTGGTTTTCCAAGTTTTCAACCAATAGCTTATATCAATGATCAAGGTCAAAGGAATTTAGTGAGAAATGTTGAACTTGAAGACGTTAAAGAAGCTGTGTTCTCAATTCATGATGAGTCCAACCCAGGTCCAGATGGTATTAGTGTTAAGTTTTTTAAAATGCATTGGGAATCATTGAAGGCTGATTTGCTAAATGCAATTTCAGATATTTTTATGTCTGGTAAGCTTCCTAAAGCTTTAAACCATACTTTTATAACACTAATACCAAAAAATGATAGACCATCAGAAATTGCTCATTACAGGCCTATATCTTGTTGTAATGTCTATTACAAAAAAATTTCAAAAATTTATGTAACAGACTAAAACCTTATCTCCCTTCTCTGATTTCTGAAAATCAGAGTGCATTTATAAAGGGAAGATATAATGGAGGCAATATTTTACTTGCACATGAATTGTTAAGGGATTTCAGAAAATCTGGCATGCCAAAAATGAGTGTAAAAGTTGATCTACAGAAGGCCTATGATAGAGTGAATAGAGAATTTATTTGTTATGTGATGGAATGTATGCAGTTCCCTACTCATTTCATAAACCTGATCTATGAATGCATGACAACAACCACCTTTTCTATTATGATACAAGGAATTCCAAAAGGTTTCATCTCATTAGCAAGATGAATTAGACAAGGAGATCCTCTTTCTCCTTATTTATTTGCTCTGGCAATGCAATATTTCACTTTTTTAATGGATGAAGCTATCATTTCTAATTCTTTTCAGCCTAGCAATCAAGTGCAACCAGTGATTTCTCATTTACTCTATGCAGATGACTTATTAGTTTTTGGAAAAGCTTCATGTCAAAATGCAAATTGTTTAAGGCTGATTTTTCAGAAGCTTAGCATGTTTGTTGGTTTGAATGTCAATGCTACAAAAACTAAAATATTTTTTAGTACTTCAGTTTTAAACCAATCAAAAATAAAGAATATTTTGGGATTTGATCAAGGTACATTGCCAGTTAAATACCTAGGAGTTCCTTTATCATCAAATTACTTACACTATTCTAAGTGTAATTCATTGATTCAAAGGGTGCAGAGAAAAATACAAGGATGGGAGACTAAGCTATTGAGTTTTGCAGGTCGTGCTGAGCTTATTAATTCAGTATTAACCCCTATCATTTTATACTGGCTGCTTATCTATCAAATACCAGAGTTCACATTGGATAAATTGCAGTCATTATGTGCAGATTTTTTTTGGGGGGGTAGTGTACATAAAGTAGCTTGGTCAACTTTGTGTAAACCTAAGAAAGAGGGGGGAATTGGATTGAAGAATTTTTCTGACTTAAAGAAAGTTGCTTGTGTGAAGTTATTATGGAATTTCCTGTCTAACTCATCTTTGTGGAGTAGATGGATTCATAGCAGATATTGTAAGAATGATTTTTTCTGGACAATGGCTAAAGACCCTAATGCATCTAGCACTTGGAAATCAATTCTGAAATTAAGGTCAAACTCAAAGCAACTATTTAACAGGAAAATTTGTAAAGGGGAAAACACTTCTCTTTGGTATGATCCTTGGATAAATTGCAAGTGTATGGTGGATATGCTTGGTTATGATAGACTTCAGATCATTGGGCATCCTGACCAAACAGTGGATTTGATAATTAGAAATGAGGCTTTTCATCCTGAAATTCACCCTGCAACAAGAGAATTAATTAAAGAAATAAGTTCTATTACAATTCATTCAAATCAAAGTCAGGACTTTTATGAATGGTGTGAAGGTGGGGATTTTTTTTTTCACAAAACATGGGAGTATATAAGATTAAAGGATCCTTCTGACACTATATTTTCAGTGATTTGGCACAAGAAAACAGTAGACGAATGTCCTTTATATCTTATCTCGCAGTACTGGGAAGATTAAATACTAAAGATCGATTACTTCGATTTAGTTCAGTGGAAAGTATCATGTGTCCTTTATGTGACAATCATCCGGAATCTATTTCTCATTTATTCTTTCAGTGTGATTATTCATCATATATATGGAAATCACTGAAAGATAAGTTAGAAATACCTTTAGATCTTCTTGCTGATGTCAAAGAGGAAGCATGAAATCTATATTTGAGGTTTCCAAATAAAGATCAAACTAGAGATTTAGCTTTCGGATCTTTCACTACAGCAATCTACTCTCTGTGGAGAGAAAGGAACTTGAGGATCTTCCAGAGTAAGAGATCGTCCGCTTCTATTTTACTGAGGAGAATTGAAAGAGAGATTGTGGATCTAGTTCAAGGTAATGGATCGAAGACTGCACGGAACTCGAGAAGTATACAACTGTTGGATAAATGGGGTATCAAACTGATAGATGTCGGTTAACTGAAGAGTTTGAACAAGTTGAAGGCGGTGGATATTTGGGCTCTTTGGCGGGCCGAGAAGATGGGTCTTTTTCTTTGCTTTTATAGTTGTTTTCGATGTATTTTCTTTCGACTATATGAGTTTAGTTTTGTCTTGTATTTAGCCTATTTTACGAGTACTCTTTTTCCTTGTAAGGTACCCACTAGGGGGATTGCAAGGTTTTAACGAGACTTGTAAGGTAGGCTTTTAATTGGTTAGCAATAAGGAGAACCATTTTTTTTTTTTTTAAAAAAAAGAATTATTTTATCATGAAACTTGAAATTTCAATTAAGGCAACATTAAAAATAATCGTTGTAATTTCAATATATTGATATTTTTCTTCTAAAATTTAAGAAATTCTATTAAAATTGAGAAATTTTTGAAAAATTTAAAAAATTATTGTAAGAAGTAAAACCTGTTTTGTTAAATTTTATTCAATTTGGTATAACGAATTTCTAATTATGGATAATTGTGTTTTTAAGGTAATTGTTTACCATATTTATATCCATATATATGATGCAAGAAGTTGTCCAGGAACACTCATTTCATATGTAAAGTTATTTCACATTAATTGCAGCCTTATAGCGTTGTCTTTAAAGCCAAAACCATGATGCTTATTTTCTCTTATCACTTTTGAATTCCATGCACAAATTAGTCATAAATATTAATTATGAATGAACAAATGGTAGGGTACTTGGGTGAAATTTTCAATATGTCCATATATAAAAAACAACAACATGGAAATGTATTTTTTTCATTATATGGAAAGTAAATCAAGATGTATTACGAAGTCGGTTTTCCCACCGTTATGCGGTTACACTAGTTATACAATGAATACAAAAACAAAAACAGTCATTGGCATATCATTACCTTGCTGGGTATGACAACAAGTAAAAAAATATTTGTAATGATGAAGTCAGATATGGAAAGAAATGTGCATAGAATTTACCTGTGTAATGGCATGTCTCCAGCAGCTTTTCCAAAATAAAGAGGTTAGTAAGATATCTTCATCAATAACTTGCCTTTGTAATATATTTTAATATCAACAGAAATATAGCAGGAATTATTTTCTGGTCTTCCTACAATTGGTACACATGATATAGACTGTTGTTAAAAAATAGGTAAGAAATTTATTTACAGATGCATATGTAATGCATGTTTAGTGCTAAATTTGGTATTGCAAGCACACTTGTCTAATTAGTGATCTCAGCTTAAGATAGTAAATATATGTTATGGTAATTATAAATCAAGGAAATTTGTTCACTATACATTTAATGATGGGAATGCATAAAAGGGAAGTGCACAAAAGGAAATTTGTTGAATGGCCTATATTAGATATGGATACTGAAAACAAATGGCAAGGGACGGTGGCACTGAAAATTCAACTAACAAAAGTAAAATATGAGAAACAGTATGGTAAAGATGGAAACGTTTTTGAGATATAATTGAAAGTCAAATTCACCACAACGTATGCATATATCTACATTCATAAATACACATCCAGAGATATGCATATATTAACTTAAATATCCCAGCGCTCATGCATACATATGCAGACGACATCAAAATACAGTTTTAATATATTATCCTACTAATAGAATTATAAATACTACTTACTAAGAAATAGAAATTCCATATTCTAACAAAGCTCTATTCATATTCATAGTCTATAATATGAAACCGCTCCATAGATTAAAAAATTAGTCATGAAAAGAGAACGTTTTATACATGTTATTGTTTATAAGTACAAATTTTTATTTGACTTGCCTTGAAAGCCTTCCTATTTTGATAATAATACCCTAGATATTACTATTAATGCAAACCAACTACAATCAAATATCCAAATATCATAACAAAGGAGCATGAAAATAGCAAACTTTTCAACTAAATGTACGATGAAAATAAACAACGGAAACATAAGCAAGGGCAAAGAGGTTCCCAGCAAAATGTTTTTCTAATGGTTTGAAAACAGAACTTTTACAATAATAAAAAAAGGAAATTAATTTTTGCCACTAATTTCTCGAATCCATAAAGGAATTGAGTAATTAATAACTTCTCTTATGTTTGTATTACTTTTACCATTTATAATAGTAACTGATTTGCATTCTAATTATTTTAATTGCTTGTACTTCGTGCTTGTAGCAATATTAACTTGTTACACGGCTTTTAGAAGAAGATAAGAATGATAAGAGTTCGATAATCATAATATTACTCATATTGAATATGAAAGAATAAAGCCAGCTGACCGTAAGTGATAAACAACTAAGCCTAACTTCAGATATCAAGTACGTGATATAGATCAACTTTTCAACAAAACCAATTTGAAAATTTGTCTTTACCAACATCCAATAAGAAAAAACTATTAAATAATAAAAATTACAAGCTGGACTGGAAGAACACTGCAAACTCAGAACCAGTATACTTTTGTTAGTTTGATCCACTAGATCAAAATAGAAACATCATATTTGATTGTATTTTCATAAACCAATCTTCAAACAAATATCAATCGGACAGTTTTAACGTTAAATTTCAAAGGTAACTTAAAAGCCTTGCATAATTCTTACATTCAGGTTAAAATTATGGACATGATTGATATTAAGTTACTTCCATGGAAAACAAATATGGTACTATCTTCATCTTATCATTGAATTTATCTGTTTACCTGCATAGTATGCATTTTCAAATTAGTTGGTTTGATTATATTAAATGAAGAAAGGAGCAAATCCATTGGTTTACCAATGAGAATAAGCAAATAAAAGATTTCATGCCTTATCTAAGAGTATAAAATAAGAAGCCATATACCTATGATAATGAGATGAAATGTATTGTTTTTAAAACAATGCATATATTATTATTTTCTTGTGCACAATACTTATAATGATAACCTAATATGTGAGGAATTTTGACATTTTACAACAAAGATATCCTAGTACACAATCCTCGTTTATGTTTCTGCCAGTGCCTACTATCAAACAAAATTCGAAATTTGATGAATTGTTATTAAAGTTTTTTTTCTTTCTAAAGTATAATCATATTGTCTATGTTAACTATCCTGATTTACTCAAATGATCAACATAAATCATGTTCGGTAATCATCAAAAATAATATTTGTACCTTACATCAACCAAATACTTTGCACTTAAACTACAAAAATTAAATGTCCTACAAAATTAATGCACTTTATAAAGTGCATAACATCTCAAGGAAATAAAATCCTTCGTTGTTTTATCGAGCATAAAATATGACATGCAACTTGAACGTTTATGTGCTATGTTGATCTTGTAACCGATCTCAATGTTAGAAACTATATGATATAACTTATATCATAATCAAATATACATACATGATAATGATACACAAAGTGCTTACAACTAATTCTGTGTAGGAGAATTTTTTTAAGAAATAAACCATACCTTATTATGTTTAGTAGTCTTCTTCCGGTTGGTCTCCTTTCCCATCCCGTTGAAATCATCATCAGCAATCTGCTTTCCTGAGCTGGATTAGTTATGCACAAAATTAATTGTTATAAGCAAGCAATTTGTTATATAATCAATGAGAAATTATGATGAACATGAGGGGCAAGTACTAAATAGAAAATAAAAATAAAAATCAATGGTGATATATCATAGTGAGTTGAAAATTTGAATCTAATAAATTGCATTAAAGCTTAGAGATGAATATATCATAAAATCTTAAAATACTACTTGTTCATTGTTAATTCCACTCTTGCTAGAAGTATTATGAAATATTTTGGATTCCACTTCGTCGTCAACTCACTATCTGCCAGAAAGGTTGAGAAGATAGAACATAAGCAGGGGACTAACAAAGTCATAAATTATTTGTTTCGAAAGCACAAAACTGCATCACGTGAATAACCTAGTATGCAAGGGAAAGAGCAATAAAAATTGAAATTAGAGAACCTATAACACCTGAGTGGTAGATCTGAAGCAAGAACATGTTGATCCTAATGAGAAAGGTAAAAGGTTCAGCTATTACATGTGTACAACGAATTATTCAAACAAATAGCAGGAATATGTTATAAAAATTTACCTCTACCATTCTTCCATCCCCAACTCGGAAAAGGGGTGTCAGATCTGCAGAAATAGTACTAATTAGAACTAATTATTGTAACAAAGAGTAGGAATAATAAAAAACAATTTTACCTCTACCATTCATCCAGCGTCTGGTCAGAAAGGGGGTGTCAGATTTTAAGAAGAGATAACATGCGAAGGAGAAATTATGGTCTGAACCTAACGGGATCGAGTAGGTTGACCTAGGATCTCGCGCGGTTACATGACGAAGATGGAAGCTTCTAGTTCTGAGAAGGAACGGGTCGGAGGAGGTAAAAAGTGGTTGGAATTCACAGCGGAAGTGGAAAAGCTTGTAATATTGCGGTAGATAGGGTTAATGAAGTGGGGAGGAATGGAGAAGAAAAGAGGATAGTAGCGAAAACGTGAATGACGGAAGAAAAAAATTAAAAATAGGAGATCGGTTCAATAACCGCAGTAATTGTAGTGGGTAGTAGAACATGTTAGGGGAAATACCGTGTATGCCCCTCATGTGAACGGCTTATCCAATTATGTTGTAAGGACAGGCAAAGGGGTTTTTCAGTAGTGTGAAAAAGCTTTACCCCATCCAATGATTTTCTTTATTGGTAGAGATAAGAGAATTGGCAGTCATATATAGAAAATAGCATCCCATACATGTTTTATACAATCACAACATCAAGGTTACAAATATTCCTCCTGTTCGTACAAAATCGACCTTTTAAACAGTTCAGTGATAAACCTATATTTGTTATACTCAAGATTTTCTGGGGGAAGATCCCTAGGAATTGATAGAACCATTTCGAGGTTCCAGAATTCCCGGGATGAGGGTCAACTCCAAAGTCATCTAAATAAAGTATGTGAAGACGACGTATTAGAATTCCACTATGTTCTCCAATGAAGGAAAGTCCACCGTTGTATATCACTTGTAGACCTCATATAAAAAGTTAACTAATATATATCTGTCCTCAATCAACATCCAAAATAAGGTCAACAATTCCTTATTCTCCTCCCGGAGAGCATACATATGCTTACGGGCTTTTCTTAATCTAGGTGCAGCCTCGTGCTCCTAATAACGCATAAGCTTAGACGCACTCTTCTAAATCATGATATCTCTGAGATAATGTATTATAATCCTTTAATAACCTTCCTTGTTCTGCACGAAACTGAGTTATCTCCCTTTTTTCATCTAATTCTGCTCTAAGTCGTGAGGCGTCATTTCCTTTGATTTAGTTAATATAACAACAAGAAGCTAATTACTATTATACATGTGAGAAAGGAAGAGCGTTGCGAAAATACAAGCTACCTGAGAAGGAGAAACCCCAGGTTGACAAGGTTGTTCTCTTCCTGAGAGTCCAAAAGTATTACCTTTATTGGCGGAAGGAGCTTCAGAATCTTGAGCATCATGAGCAACTCCAACGTCAGGACTATATTCTGTGTAATCATATGAGACATCTGGAGCCACTAAAGGACCGCTCCCGTCCTTGCCATGATCATCTCGGCGGTCGCTACCATTAGGTATGTCACTATCCTCGCCTCCCTCATCATCAGCAAAAGCCAAAGGCTCCTCTTCCTCACCTGAGTCATCAGAGAGATCCTCAGTGAATAGGAGATCTTCAGCTTTGAGCTTCTCCCTCTCTGGTATCTCGACTCGTTGCTTGGCATTGTTAATCCTCTCCATAGCCCTATCCTTAATAAAAGAAGGGATGGTGGTGAATTGCATCTCAGGAAGAATCTAAAGGTCGTTGGACATAACATGAAATAAGGCGTCCTCGTAGTACATCCGCGGAAGATGAATATGCAAAAAGTTAAAAATCCTGCCTTTCACCTCATAAATTATCTTCGCAGCATGGGAGAGTTTCTCGTCTTTCCTCTTATGTCTGTCAGCATGATTAACCATGTTTTCTAATATTTGGTACTCTAAGGCTGAAACTTGGTCAGGCGATGAATTCTTTGTCTGCCTTTCTTTTTCGAGAGCTTCGTCGGCATGTTCAAGGGAAGCTTTCAACCTCTCGCATTCATCACTTAAGGCCTCATTCGTCGCTAGGATTCGAGTAACCTCGGGGGAAAGTGATGAGGAAGTAGCCTTAGACAAAATCCATCTTTTGGTAACCTGAATAAGAAAAGGGATTCAACTAGACACCATAACAAGTTAAAGACAAGAGAAGAGTTAAAAATGAAAAATCTATATCGAGAGTTGCTGGTTAACTAAATGTTGATAAAAATCTTCCTTGTTTAAATAAGTCGAGAATAATGAAATGTTCGTAGCTTCAGGACAAGAAAGAGCAAGCTTCACGAAGTCATCAAAACTCATCAGGGGCGCGGGAAAACTCGAAGGCTCAACATGTTGAGAAGTGGAAGTTTGAGCCATGGCATGCTTGTCCACTTCTGACGTACTTGGAGAGATTGACGGTAGAACACGACACTCGCATTCTTTACCAAGGGTACCCTCGAAAGAAACAATAATAGACACCATGGTAGAATCAACAACAGGGGCTGTTGAGACAGAAGCTTTTCGATCAACAACCTCAATAGTGGCATCTTGAGAAAGAAAAACAGAACTGTCAAATCTTACTCTTTTAGCCGGTAGCCCAATGGTTGATTCGGCACAACCTCTTAATAGAGGTAGAGGTGGATTGATTTATAGCTTCGATAAGAGTTACAACTTCAGAAGCCGTGGCCCTTGATTAAAATGTGAGATACAAAGGTAAATTCAGGAATGAATATCTTGCGTATTAAAGCTGTTTGAAAAAGAAGGTAGCAACCCCAATAAGGATACCTGGAAATAAAGGGGAGGAAGTGGTAAATGCATTCGAACCCAAAGTCAAATACTTGGATCCTAAGAAGTGGATGGGTGGACACCCAAGATCGTTTGCCCGTCGGGAAGGAGGTTATATTGACACAATTTATCCAAGGTCAACAAAGTTGATCGACTCTGTGGCTACTCAAATGCTTTAGAGATAATTTCGAGTGCACGAGACTCACTCTCCCTTAAAGAAACTCTCTTGGAAGCAGGGTCTGGAAAGCGAATAAAGTTAAACAATGCTAAAAAAAGTATGATCGCTCGTGAAAAAGTAGGGGAACTCACCAAAATCTGCAAATTAATTTGCCTGAAATGCTTGCTGGGCATCTAATGAAAAAGAATTAGTCTTCCTAAGGCATAGTTTTGCCACTGCCGCCATTGACAATTTCTTCTTGGGGTTGGCACACAAGATGCGCGAGTCTTCTTTTTTCGAAAACCGTACCAAATGTTGAATGAGGCTAGGAGTAAGGGAAGCCTAACCTGATTCAAGTGCCAGACTTTTGAGACAAAGAAGCAAAGTATAAGTGCTCGGCAAAAGTTGGATAGGTGCAATTTCCAAGTCCCGCAAGAGTCAAGATATAAAAATAGGAAAGGGAAAGAAGCCTCAATGCCAAATGTGGATTGCTGAATATGTGAAATAACCATTCGGAGGATTTCTAATACTATCCCGATTGGTGGAGGGGATGGCATCTACGTCAGACATCCCAAAGTTGTTAAGAATGGAATCCACTCATCTTGAGAAGTGATTAAAGTCTTCTTTAAAGCAAAGGGATTCTGTTTCTGAAAGAAGCTGGGAACACCGAGTTTCAGTTGAATAGAGATCCTTTTGTCGAACATAATGCTGCTAGGTGATATAATTTCATAAACAAGTGAATTAGCACCACATTCATTAGTACGAAATAAGTAAATAACATGTAAACTTATTTAGTGTTTGATACTCAAACCGTTGCACTTCAGGATGGTCCTAGATATTAATCTAGATAGAGTTCAAACTAACCTCGCATTCACTTAGAAACAATCAAGCCCTTAATGATGATAAAATTAGCCATCCTAGCACCAAAGATAAAAAGAAACGAAAGAATGATGCTGGGAAGACTAAATAGAACTGGTAATGGATAAGCCGAGACCAAGTGATCCTAAATCATCACCGGGAGCCTGACTGGTCCTCGGGTCTGACACACGTGGAATCAAAGTCAAGAGGTTACAACAATAAAACACTTAGACTTTATCGACACCCAAAACTGAAGAACAAGCCAACCCTTCGACACCCCTATCGGATGGTTCATTATTACTGGATTAATTCGGCACTTACATATTGAACCAAAGCAGGATTTGGTGTCGGTAAAGTCGAACAAACAAGCCAAAAACATTGATAATGAGTTCACTGGAAACGAAAGCATAAATTGCATTTTGTACTAGTAAATAATTATTCTTATGAGAATTGTACATCTCATACCCCAAGAAGTAACAATAGGAAAGAGCATTTGTATAGTTCACAAGGAATCATAATCTAAATCGCCTGTAAATTAAATGGCATTTAACACACTAAACCCTATTTGATTCGAGTAATTGGTATTAAATTTCTGCTCATAATTAAAAGTAGGAGTACACACCAAGAATCAAATCAGAAATTTTCGAAAGAACTTCAATAATTCTCGATGAACAACAATTTGGTTTATGTGGTAGGTAAAAATGAAGAAGAAGAAGCGATGGTAATTATACCAAATTACCATTAATCCAAGCCGTACAAACAAGAGTTAATCAGCGGGTTCGATTAAGGGAGATCAAGAGACAGAGAGCCAAAGAACCGAAAGGACAACAAAGTTTGACTTTGAAAGTCGAAATTACCCCTTCACAAAGGGGGAAAATGTTACTACCAAAACTACCTCCGTAACAGGCTGTCGGTGAAGGGGTAACAGACCTCCACAAGCAGAAAGGAGTCGTCCGTCAACAAAAGCTCGACACAAGAAAAGCCGACAGTATAAGGAAAACAATCCGGGAGCTATGCAACCGACACCATCATGGAAGAAAAGAGCTCAAAATCTATACAAAGAAAGGATACCAGAAGGCTGATTCCAGCACGATAAGTAAACAACAGGAGGTCACCTAAGACCGGAAGCAAATGAAGAGAAAGACCGATAATCCTATAACCCGAGACCTGGGGGGACGAAAGGGCTATCAGTAATAAATTACTTAATACCGATACAGAAGGAGACACAAGCATCAAAATTACAAAGTTTGAGGCAAATGGAGATTATTCGGAGCCAATCACCGAGACCACCATTAGTTGGTTCCCAAGAAGTTACCCTAATAAGTAACTAACAAAGCACTGGAAGCAACATCCTGGAAAAGCAAGGATACGCTTCAGGAATCTGCCGAAAGGCAAGCCGGAACCCCAAAAAGGGACAAGCTATCCAAACTAATCTGCTTAGTGTCGATACCGGCAGAGGTGATGGACCCGACAAACTTTCACTTGAATCACAAAGGGATTCCCCGCAAATTGTTAATAAAAAAACCAGGAATCCACATCCGGAAGCCATAATCTTCTGAAAGCCATTTGCACCAACAAACTCAGGATCAATACAAAGTGGAAGAACAGGCAACCAAAATGGAGTTCGGTAGGCCCGAACCCTCCTCCTGAGAGCAGTAATCGGCACCTCAAAAAGCCATAGGCAAAGCCTTCAAAACCTAAAGAAAAGGTGACCAAGAGCTAGTACTCCCGGAACCAAAGGGAAAAGCAGCCGATAGGGGGTACTGCTGGCCTAATAGCAAAAGGGACCCCAATTTGTCTGTAAATAAGGCCCTAGGGGTCTCATTTTCAGGGCGATTTTCTCATTCTCATTCTTGTACTCTTTTCTCTAGAGTAAACCTCAATTCTTAAATCAGATTGGGGATTTCGGTTATAATCGCTTGTGTATTCTCAATCAAAGATCGATAAAAAGTGGATCAATACTTAGTATATTCCCTTATGAGTTTCTCATGTAATTTCTTAGCTATTATTAGTGCAACATGTTATTTTCTTTCTACATGCTTACAAGCTCTTACCCCAGCCTAAACCCTTCCGAAAGTCAGTGCGGAACCCCTTCCTATAAGTCATTTAGCCTTTATTGAATGTTGTGCTTAAGGAACCCTTGTCCCAACATAATTATTGGTTCTAGAGTCGCTTAAGCATGATGCTCACCCCATTGAGGGAAGAGTAACTAATCTTTTGGGCTTAAAACCTTGATATCTAGGAAACGGTGAACTAACTCAAACTCATGAAAGCTAAATAAACCTAATTTTCCCTTAGGTCCACTTCCGTAGACCTATCTCCGGTGTTGACAAAAATATCCATAACAACATCAAAACTAGTTGTGTGCCTCAAGCTTTTACCCTTCATCGGTTGTCCGTATATTATTCATGAGTACTGAAGACACTAAGAAGTTACATACTAATAATTGTTGGGTAATTATAAAATGACTCATTCAATTGTTTTTTGTCAAATATAACCAAAGTAAATAAAAAAATATATCGACGTGATTGTAATAAAAAATTCTCTTAATTTATGAATACCGTTGATCTTCAGTGTTGAAGATTCGCTTTGATTTAATTTGCGGAGTCCATTAAACGACTGTGGTTGAGTCGGATGGAAGTGCTTGAAGTGAAATGCTACTTAAGAGAGAATTCTTCTTCTAAAGTATATGAGATTAGCATCATGAGTCAACTAAAGTAAATTCAAAGTTAAAATCTATGCCTATAGCTGTACAGTTAGTGAAATCTGCTATTATTGAACCAAAGACTTTTGGAATATAAAATTGAATGTAAACGATACTGAATTTGATCATCACCAAAATCATAATTTCTAATATGATATAGTTTTAGAGAAGAAAACTAATGCAAATAATTTTCATTACTAAGCACGCTTAGGTTAAAATTTGGAATTTTCCAAGAGCTATATAAATGATAAATTTAGCCTGTGTCAAACCATCAGCTAAAGTGACGTGTGAACATCAATATTTGAATAGTCTGACATTAATTATGGATCGAACAGGCAGTAAATGGTTAATACAACCACAATGTTGGATTGTCCATCTATCATACAATTCAGTTAAATTAGAATTATAATTAATATATTTAATATTATTTATAATCTAGAGTTTAGAATATGTTGGTTGGTATTTCGAATAGTGTGTATATAAAAGTTATGCACACATTTGCCGAGATATGAAATCAATATTCGTTAAATTTTGATTTAAAAGCGAATACCTAAATTCAATTGAAATAATTTGAGGCACGATAAGGGGACATATATGGCCAAGCATAATGCACAGAACTGACTGGAATTTGGTTTCAAAAGTGTGTAAATTACTAAGGAAAAATGATATATTTTTATCTTGAACCCCCTTCTTTACTATGCTTCTTTAAAATCTCTTACCATGATTCTCTCTCTAAGGTTTGTGCCTCTAACTCTCCCATCAAAAGGGTAAAAAATCTCTCTTCTTTTATCAAAATTCGAGCAAAAAAACTAAAAACTAATATATAATCAAAATCAATAGAATGTTGTTGACCAACTTTTTGGCGAAAGCTGTCGTGGTTCAACGGATCGAATCCCAATATCCCGAAATTATCTTCAACATCGATCGATCGGTCAAAAGAGTAGTACACACTCCAAAAAGCCTAGGAAAGGTTCGGCCTAAGCCAGCTTCCTTCAAAAACAGCCCAAGCCTAGGCTGACTCGAGCTAGTCTCTTTCAAACAATGGTTCACCGAGCTCAGAAGAATCGCTCTTCTTAACCGACCGAGTTAGCTGCTTCACACAAAATCGTATCGACCAACTATCTCGGATTCATCTGGAAATATCCAGCTAAGTCATTCATTACATAGAACAATTCTAAAGGTAATAGAGGTAGTCAAACAATACCAGCCAAAGTTCTCCTCTTAATACACCTCGTATCAAGTGCCGCTAAGCCACATTTTTCAAGGATACTATTGCTCAACAGTGGAGTTGGTCTTCTAGCCGTAACTATGCCCAAGGATCAAGCTCCACGTGTCCAAGCTTTCCCGAAAGGGCAGGCCACGTTGCACCTGCCCTAGTCGACTTCTCCATCTATAAATATCTTCTTCCCCAAAGAAGAAAGGCATGTTGTTTTCGGAAATCTAAGCTCTAAAGAAAGGAAAACCTATGGCTTATTCCTCAAATAGCCAACTCTTGTTCCTCTTAAAACTTCTCATCTCCCATCTTTCTTCAGATAGAAAATATATTGTACTTGTAATCGAAAGCAAATCAATACATATCAAGTGGACGTAGGCACCATCTTTGCCGAACCACTGTAAAAAGTATTTCATGTTCCCTGTTTTCTTTACTTTACCGTACTTTATAATTATTATTCATGTGCTCTCCACACGATTGGGGGTCGACTGTCACTAGTGACCAACTTTTGACGTCAACACTTTGGCACGCCAGGTGGGGGCACACACCGACATACTTTACGACCTTCAGCAAGTTCCAATCCATGGCGAACAAACGAAAGAAAGATGCAACATCTTCTCGCCACACAAACGCTGATGCAGTCGAGATAACCACTGCAGAAGCGAGTCTATAAGCCTCCTCTTATGAAGACATGTCCCGATATCTTACTAGGGACGACATGAACAATATCCTGGCCGTGTTCAGAGGCCAGATGACATCTCAGGGTAAACTCCTCGAACGAAATCAACAGTTGATGGATCACCTTCTCGCTCGGATGGAAAAGGGATTTAATGCCTCAACACTCCACCGAGCGAGGCTGGGGCAATAATTGATCTTCGGTCTACGGATATCCAAGCCCCAGATCGGGTCACACCATTGCTTCCTCCTGGCTCGGCTCCACCTCTCGACCAATTGCAGCCAGGAATATTGCTTCCAGCAACTACCGCAGTCGCAGTTGCAGATTCACAAGAGGCCCACGATAAAGATCTAGGTCATTCGACCACTTTGCCTCCACTCTTGGGGATAGCTCGACCCCCCCGGGCCAATCGAGCAACCACTAGGTCAGTTAGGATTAATGTCATTCCCATTACAACCTAGTATCTTATAGCAGACTCGTCTTATGTTGCCTCTCCTTCAACGAAGAGCTGGTGGAGCCTTCCCTTCGAACCAGGCAGACCACCCTACCATGCAGGTTCCCAGATTGGTGGAGGAAAACGCAACCATAGACCCTTCTAACATCAACTCGGGCAGGGGCATCGTAGAGCCGCGAACATCACATGCTATGATGGATCAACCCGGACCTTCCGTCATGGGTTCGGCCCGGTCCAATTCTCATCAGGCTCAAGAGGCGCCAGTCTGCCCAGGACCAACCGCTGTGATGAATCCTCGCCCTCACCTTCACTCAACCCTCGGGGGTCGTGACCAACCAATGGCCACCCTTCCGAGCATGATTTCATCGGATCCTACTACTTGAGCTCTCCCGAATGCAGAGCTGGATTCATAGCGACTCCTCAAAGATGGAAGCTAGCTTGCACACATCATCCGACATTTCACCTGGTGCAATTCTTTTCAGCAGGATATAGATAATATCCATCGCGGCCCCTTTACCAGGGAAATCAGGAACTCCCGCAATCCTCTGAACATCAAGTTTCCATCCATTGAACCCTACAACGGGCGGATCGACCCGACCATCCATCTCATGCGATACATGTGTCATATGGAAGTGCTCGGCGCATCGACCAATTTTATGGCCAAGTGCTTCCACTCTTCCTCATGGATATAGCCGGCATGTGGTTTCGGCAGCTAACGACGGAGCCGATCAGCAGCTGGAACACGTTGGTCACCTGCTTCATCGAGCAGTTCAGAGTTCACATCTCCCGACCGAAGAGTGTTATGTTCCTGACCTCCATCAAGCAGCGCCTGGGAGAGACACTTCAATCTTTCCTCAAAAGATTCAACGCGGCCGTAGCATCAGTCGATCGACCAGAGCCATCGATGGTGCTAATGGCCGCCATCGTAGGTGTTCAGAACCGAAAGAATTCTCTATCTCCTTGACCAGAGATCCACCTAAAGATATTGAAGATTTCTATGCAGAGCCAGAAAAGTTCCTCTAACAAGAAGATGCCAGCATTTAGATGGAGATCCTCGATGTCCTTGCCACCAAACAAGGTGGTCCATCCAACGGCAATGGCCAGAATAAAGGAAGAGGAAAGGCCCCGGAAAAGAATGAACGCAATGTACGACCTCGAAGAGAGAACAAGTACGATCAATATACCGAGCTCAACTCTTCCCTGCTTGACATCTATCTCGACGTACGAGGGTCCCTATCTTTCCCAAGACCTCCCCGAAGAGAGCCGACCCAGAAATAACTCGATTCTGGAAAGCACTGCATGTTTCATAACATTGCCGGTCACAGCACCAGTGAATGCAGGCACCTACGCGATCTCATCGAGGATAGGGTCAACAGAGGGGAGCTTCCCAAATATGTCAAGAGAAACACACTGGCCATGCCGCCACAATTTTTTTCCCAAGCTCTTCAGGCCGGTCCTCGAGCTCCTAGAAACGGAAAGGACCCCGAGCCCAGTACTTGGGGCATCATCATCAATTAATAAGATTTAGATTTCTTATTTTCAATGTATTTTTATTTCTTTTAATAAAATGGATATGTTGATGTACACATGTATGGGGTTAGGATTTAGCTTATAGACATGCTCTGGAATCAACGTTCGTCCTCTTAGAATTTATTTTCATTTCCTTATAATAATTCTTTAGCAACAAGGAACTTTCTTCTGCAAACATGGGTTATGTTTGAATGATCTAAGCCGAGCGTGACTGACGCTCGCCCACCCGAATATGGTCAGTGCAAAGCCGCCATTCTTAATATACGGTCAAAGCCTGCCACCATCTCTAAACCTGCTCCTCAAGCCGAGTACGGTCAGATCTCCACAAGCCGAGTATAAATCATACTCGCCCCTTCTCTAAACCGAGTGAATTATCCCCTTGTTGAACTTCACAAATGACATTATATATGCCGAGCATGTTTAACACTTGCCATAAGCCGAGTATGGATAATACTCGCCATCTCTGTAAGCCGAGTATGGATAGTACTCGCCATATCTATAAGCCGAGTATGGATAATACTCGCCATCTCTCTAAGCCAAGTGCAATTACTGCTCGCCCTTATCTTCAACCCGAGTATGGTTAATACTCGCCCAAATGAGACCAAAAGCCTTCTCTAGACCGAGAATGGCATGTAAAATCTTTGCCGGTATTGGTTTTCACGACCCGAGTTAACAATTACTTTTTCGGCCTTAATGCGGTCCTCAATGGTTGTCAGTTTTCTGACCTTAATACGATCTACTTCGATCATCGGTTTTCTGGTATTAATACAACCACCGGGACCGTCGGACTTCTGGCCTTAATATAGTTCAGCGCAACCATTGTTATCCGCACATTGGACTTCGATACAAGGATCAGAACACACCTCCTTTACCAAGAAAGTTGTATTCTGAGGGGAAAAGCGTTGACCAACATTTTGGAAAGAGCTATCGCGGTTCAACGGATCGAAGCCCAATATCCATAAATTATCTTCAACATCGATCGATCGGTCGAAAGAGCAGTACACACTCCAAAAAATCCAAGCAAGGTCCAGCCCAAGCCAACTTCCTT
Source organism: Allium sativum (assembly GCA_030737875.1). Classification (NCBI taxonomy): domain Eukaryota; kingdom Viridiplantae; phylum Streptophyta; class Magnoliopsida; order Asparagales; family Amaryllidaceae; genus Allium; species Allium sativum. The sequence goes on from CM060920.1 coordinate 216,845,935, forward strand.
CAAAAACAGGCCAAACCTAGGCCGACTCGAGCTAGTCTCCTTCAAGCAACGGTTCATCGAGCATGGAAGAATCTCTCTTCTCAACTGACCGAGTTAGTCGCTTCCCTCAAAATTGGATCGACCAAATATCTCGGATTCATCTGGAAATATCCAGCTAAGTCATTCATTACTTAGAACAATTCTCAAGGTAACAAAGGCGGTCAAACGCTACCAGCCAAAGCTCTCCTCTTAATACACCTCGTATCAAGTGCCACGCAAGCCACATTTTCCGAGGATACTATTGCTCAACACTGGAGTTGTTCTTCTAGCCGCAACTATGCCCAAGGACAAGCTCAACGTGTCGAAGCTTTCCCGAAAGGGTAGGCCACGTTGCACCTACCCTAGCTGACTTCTCCATCTATAAATACCTTCTTCCTCAAAGAAGAAAGGCATTCTATTTTGGGCAATCTAAGCTTTAAAGAAAGGAAAACCTACGGCTCATTCGTCAAATAGCCAACTCTTGTTCCTCTTAAAACTTCTCATCTCCCATCTTTCTTCAAATAGAAAATATATTGTACTTGTAATCGAAAGAAAATAAATACATATAAAGTGGACGTAGGCACCATCTTTACCGAATCACTATAAAAGTCTTGTGTGTTCCCTAATTTCTTTAATTTACTGTACTCTATAATTGTTGTTTGTGTGCTCTCCGCACGATTGGGGGTTGACTGTCACTAGTGACCAACTTTAGTCGTCAACAAATGTTATGTAGCTTTCTCAATCAGGTTGCGATCTTTGTAGATATTGAATAAAGATTCAAACAAGCAATAAAGAATCAGTATTCAAGGTACTCTCTTGGGTTGTAGCCATGTGCTATCTTTGTTCACAAATTCCTATATATTTTGGAATCGATAAAGATACGTTTCTTACTTAATAGAGTTGTCTATAATCATGATTCCATATATGTATATAAGTGTTACGGCACGTGCTTTGCGCATGAGTTATTTGTTTATTTTATATGTTTAACTCACTCAAAATAAAATGATTTGCATTTGTGTTTTGGTGTTAAAATCGGGTTTTTATTTAATTGTAATGTTGTATTATCTAATATTTTTAAGTGCTAATCTTCATTTATACTATTAATTAATGGAAAATGAATCTGTATATAAAGGTTACTTGTTAGATCCTATTTTAAAGCAATACTAAGACTGGTTAATATTTATAGATGAATTCTTTGAATTTATACATAAAGTTTATCTGTAAGATTCTATTTTTAAGCGATAATATGATCTAATAATATTTGTAGACTGTTATTTTGAATTGGTAAATAAAATGTATTTGTAAGATCCTATATTTAGTAATATTAAGATTTATAATATATATAAGGGCATTTTGGGTAGTTTACATTTACACCAAAAAAGTGTGACATCAAAGATGTGTTACAATATTATGAGTTATTTGTTTACAAATTTTATATGTTTAACTCATTCAAAATAAAATGATTTATATTTATGTTTTGGTATTAAAATCATATATTTTTAATTGTAATGTTGCATTATCTTATATTTTTAAGTGTTAATCTTCACTTGTATAATTAATAATGAATATGTAAATAAAGGTTACTTGTTAAATCCTATTTTTAAGCCATACTAAGACTGGTTAATATTTATAGATCGATTCTTTGATTTTGTGTAAACATAATATTAAGTGAATTTGATTTTTAATCATTATTGTATTTTTTTTAAGATCTTGAGCATACTCTTAGTTACAAACAATACATAAATCATACCTATAGACATTGATTGAGAAGAAGATAATTGGATGTAGATCTATAAGTTGTAGATATGGAAATTGCCTTCTCTCTCTTAGCCGTACTATTATTTGTGATGTCTTTTTGATAACCCTAATGATAAATATTGGTTTGTATTTATAGGCAGAGAGAGGGGACAAATTCCGTTATGGATATAATCTCAACCGCTCATCAAGGTTTACCGTTAATAGAGAATATCCATATTTAAAGGAATATACTTTCTATTTCAATCTTATCCCCTCAAATCAACGGACTTCATAAATGACCACATAATGACATTTAATACTAAACTAATAATTCCATATTCGTTATATGGACCACATAATGAGATGTATAAAAATTCTTACATTCTCCGGCTTGGTCCGTATGACAAATGCTTTAATGGTCATATAGGAACAAACATAAGGCGTGCAAAAATGCTAAAATGATTTTTTTAATAAGTTTATCTTAATTACACTTAATCGATGTGAATAATCAATTAGGATCACGGCGGTTCTACATTAATTAAAGAACGTAGTCCCTTCCATGTACAACAAACTAACAATCAAAACAACTAAGTCTGTATAAGTAGAAGTAACCATAATGGTCCTCATTCATGTCTTCATGAAAGACTAGTTCTGTTATCATGTATTACTTTGATATGTACATAAACATAAAGATACATAATATAAAATAGAAAATTTCATAAATTGCAGTAATGTATACTTCAAAAGTATCATGATAAAAGCACTTAGCAATCCACAAAATCATAAATAAGAAGAGCGACATTATTGGTTACTCTCAAGACCCATTGATTCAGCATGCTTCTTAAATGTCTTAGGCGGTAACACCTTAGTTAATGGATCTGCTATATTAGATCGAGTATTGATGTACTCGATTGACGCTCTTTTCTTTTGAACTTCATCCTTAACTGATAAATATCTCATATCCATATGCTTTATACCCTTGAAATACTTATCATTCTTTGAAAAGAATACAACTGCGGTGTTATCACTATAAATTTTCAGCGGTCTAGCAATAAAATCCATGACTGTAAGCGCTGAAATGAAATTCCGCAACCATAATGCTTGAATCGTAGCCTCTAAGCACGCTACGAATTCGGCATCCATAGTGGATGATGTTGTGATGGATTATTTGGCACTTCTCCATGAGACAGCACCATCAACTAACATAAATACATAACCAAAGTGCTCTTCCTAGTGTCCACACATCCACCAAAATCCGAATTCATGTATCTAGTTAATTCAAGGTGATAAACATCCCTAAATGCGAGCATAAGTTTCTTTGTTTCTTTTAAGTACCTCAACACTTTCTTTGCAGCTTTCCAATGATCAATGCCTAAATTGCTTTGGTAGCGACCTAGCATGCCAACTGCAAAAGCGATGTCTAGTCTAGTGCAAACCTGTATATATCCCAAACTCCATACAAGAGATGCATAAGGATAGCCACTCATTCAATCACGTTCAAACTCAGTTTGAGGACATTGACTTAAGAAAAATTCATCCCCCTTCTAAATTGGAGCAGCATTAGGATCACATGATGCCATGATAAAATTTTCCAAAACTTCTGTGATATAGGTATTTTGAGATAGTCCTAAAATCCTACGTTATCTATCACAAAATATTTCTATCCTAATCACATAAGAAGCGTCTCCCATATCTTTCGTTTCAAAGTTTTGAGAAAGAAAGTCCTTGGTTTCTCGTAATAAGCCAAGGTCACTACTTGCTATTAAGATATCATCAACATATAGAACCAGAAATGCAAACTTACTATCACTGATCTTCAGGTATATACACTGATCAACCATGTTTTCAATGAACCTAAAGATGGTAATGGTATCATGAAACTTAAGTTACCATTGCCGAGAAGCTTGTTTTAGACCATATATTGATCTTTTTAACAGACATACCATGTTTTCCTTTCCATCTATAATGAAGCCTTTTGGATGATCCATATAGACTTCTTCATCTAAACTCCCATTCAGAAAGGCCATTTTCACATCCATTTGATGTAACTTTAAGTCAGAATGAGCTAATAAAGCCATGATGATTCATAAAGAATCCTTCTTTGAAACTAGAGAGAAGGTCTCATCATAATTAGTGCCCTCTTTTTGATGGAACCCTTTAGCTACAAGTCTAGCTTTATGTCGTTCGATTTTACCAAGAGAGTCACGTTTAGTCTTATAGACCCATTTACAACCGACTTTCTTATGTCCTTCTGTTAAATCGACCAATTCCCAAACTTTATTTGCAGCCATAGACTTCATCTCCTCAAACATGGCATCAATCCATTTCTCATGATATTCACTTTTCATGGCTTGTGAATACGTAGACGGATCTTTTTCCAATGTCATGTTTAATTCACATTCTTGCAAGTACAAAATATAATCATCTGAAACAGCTGGTCATCGTGGTCTAGTGGACCTCCTTAATGCTACCTCAGGTGTTGTATTCACATTCGGTTCAATGGCAACAGGCTCATAATGAAGTGCATGATCATTGACAATTGGTTCTACATTATTGGCTGGGCCAAGGACATTAGGTAGATTAATGTCAGTCAAAATTCTAGGAAAAGGAGTTGGTATAGGTGCTTGAATCTCTTTGATGACCACTTCTCTTACTGGATCACTCCCACTGACATCGCCATTCTCAAGGAATTTAGCATGATAGGTTTCCAAAATTCTGGTGTTATGATTAGGATAGTAAAACTTATACCCTTTTTGTAACAACCCGGAAATCCTGAACCAATTTAAATTTTTTACTTTAGCTATTTGAATGGGTTTTGAATATTTAAAATGATTTATTTTATTAAAATTTATTTAAATCGAAGTTAGAACGTATAAATTTATTTTAATTATAAAACGAGCTTGAAATGGCGCGGTAGTTTGAAAATTCGATTTTCAATTTCAAATGAATGTACAGTGTTCAATATAAGTCAGAATTGAATGAAACAAGAAATATTTGAATCTATTTAAGAATATCTTTCTAACGAATGCGAAAAATTTAGATTTTACTTTATAAATTATAAGTTATGACCTGTTTAAAATTGAAAATAGTTGCTATGGAATTTATGTGTATATATATATATATATATATTAATAAAATATATAGCCCTTAATTATAGCCATTTTGCAAACGACCTCCTTTTTCGATGAAACCACTTTTGTTGGATCCAGAATGTCAAATTATTGTTAGATTTCAAATTTTATGATTTTTGGATTTAATATGTGAGCGTGGTAAATTTAAATGTATTTGGTAATTTCAGATTGAATTTAATCGACTAAAAAAGGCCATTTTTCAAACGGTCTCCAAATTCGACGAAATTAGTTAGGACCATATCATCAAAAAATAACTAGATTTATTTTTTCTATAAATTTTGGAGTCAGTATGTGGCCCCGGTAAATTAAAATGTACGTTGAAATTCAATATATATTGTTTAATTTTGGCAAAAACTGATCGAAATAGTTGAATTGGCTTAGAAACATATTCCAGTGTCCGGAATGTGGGTATTTAGCTAGGGGCGACAGTCGTTGGGTTTGATTAGGAGTTCGGATTGAAAAACAGATAATATTGGAATTAAAATAATAATAAAATAAACCTATATAAGCTCCTAGTCTAACCTAGGTCAAACCCTAACCCTCATTAACTAAACCCGCCGCCCCTCTCCTAAAAGAACGAACGCTCCTCGTGCTCCAAATTTCTTCCTCCAATTACTTTCAAAATACAACGAATTACCAACGATTTTTATATGAGAATGGAAGAACAACTTCTAATCTTCAAAACCATACGGTTATGATCATTGTTAATTCCACAAATCGAAAGAAATTTCGCCCCAAAATGCTGGACTTCGCATGCAATTCGAGGGTGATAGGTTGACCGAATGGGTGGCGGCGCAGAGGGTGGAGAGGCGTCACATAGTCGCAGCTCGTGGCGGAGGATGATCGGCCTCCGATCATCTCCGATGGCGGCAATGTTGGTTTTCCTCCAACGAGGAACGAGTTTCAGAACGAACGGGCTTAAACGATGGAAAGAGATTAAAAATATAATTAAGGGCTTTAATTATATATTTAATTATTTTAATTTTGTATTTAGTGTTCAAAATCCATATCCTTTTCATACGAGTCCCAAATTGAACGATTTCAATTGCGTTGCACTCGTGAAAGAAAACTCTACAACATGGAACTGAGCAGGATGGAAACGGAGCACACTAGATTTTCAGCTAAAATAAACGCATGTTTAATTTAGTTGAAAAATACAATACAGAAATAGAAAAATGGCAGAGTGGAACCCAAAGTGAGAACTCCTTCTCACTAAATTATATTTTATCATGTTTTTGTATTCATGTATAAAAATATATAGAATTGCCCGTGTAGATTTTTAATAGTTTTAATTATTATTATAAATTGTATACGGTGTCTGTTAGGTCACCTCCCTCGTCCACAGACCATGGACGATTTAATTGACTGTGTTGTGTTTTGATTGTGATGTTTTAATGAATAATATATTAAAAATAATGTTAACATTAATGTGGTAATTGTAATTAAATTATAAATATTTATTTATAATTTAAGTTGTGAAAATTGGTAAATCAGAAAAAAAATTCAAATCGAATTAGAACTGGTTAAATTAATTAACCAATGATTATTTTGAATAGACTATTGTTGCTTGAAAACCCCACACAGGTCTGGGGATGGTAATTTATTCACACCTCCCCTGAATTTAATTATATGTCAATCGATAGGTTGATAGACTGTGATGAGCATTATTTATTTATTTTAACGCTTATACAGTGGTAGAATGCACTCTGGATGATGTGCAGATGTTTAATGATTATTTATCATTATTGTGAATACATGCGATGTATGGAAATCTATATAAATATATTTATATGGTAATTGATTGAGTCTGATTTCAATTCAGAGATAACGAATAGTTTTAAGATAATACATAGTATAGTTTTAAAATAATATATAATATAGTTTTCAAATAATATATAGTATAGTTTTCAAATAATATATAGCATATTTTTCAAATATTATTCGGTATAGTTTTAAATTAATATTCTATATAGTTTTAAAATTATATTTGGTGAAGGATCAAAATATGATTTTGATGCCCGATTTTGGATGGACACAAAAATATATATGGAAATATTCATAACTGTGATGAATATGAAGCCGAGTTGAGTAGTTAAACGCCATTTTAACCCGAAAGGGTTTATCGATCCGTTTTATTCATTTTATAATGAATATCGAAAAGAATAGATTTCAAAATCTGATATTTTGAAAAATATTATCATTTTAATATTATAATAATATATAATATTCAATTTTGATTTAAAATTGAAAATGAAGTTGAAATCATTTTAAAATGAATTTATAAACGATTTATAAAATACGTTTTAAATAGAAATCGATGATATTATATATATATATATATTAAATGGCCTGAATAGAATGCGCCGCGCAGCGACCGTTTGCGAATTTCGACCATTAACTTTAAATGGACATAACGGGAGACCCGACCATCGGATTCTCCTAAAACAGGAACCGTTGGGTTCGTATCAAAAAGAGCTTTCCAATGAATGTAAGAGATTTGAAATCTAACGGTTGGATTTGGAATTATATCCAAACCAATTTCAGAAAAGGTCGCTATGAATGTAATTCGTTGGCCGTTATTGGAAACCGACAGTAAGTGCCTTAATAAAATTATTAAAAATATGAAAAAATTATGTAAAATCATAATAAATGATTTGGAAAGATTTTGGATGAAAAATTACAAGTTTTGAAAAGATAAATGATATTTTTATTGAAATGAACTAATTATTAACTAGAATAATAATCCAATGTTTTTAAATAAATAAATTGGATTCGAAATGGTTTCGGTATAATCAGAATTTTCCAACATATGAATTGGAATGGAAATAATCTTCGGAATATTTCGATATTGGATTCCGTGATTATACGGATATTGTTGAGGAATTTGGAAGATATAAATATCGTTATTCCCAATACGATATTTGTTGGTTTCAGAATTTGATATTGAATATAAGCCGATAAAATTTCTATTCAGAGCCTTGTATTTAATGTCAAATTGGATTATGGGTTTGTCATGAACAGTGTCTTTATTAACATTGTTCTTAAACCCTGTTGAGATAAGAATAAATCTTCTAATTAAGATTTAGAGAAGTTTACCAATTAATTAATATTTAATTTGAGTTGAATTGAAATTCGAATTTTGGGTTTATCATGAACGATGTTTTGGACATTCGTTCTTTAACCCAGTTAAAGACGGGATTTATTTCCTAAATTTGAATAATCATTAAATAATGATTCTTGGGAGATTAAAACCAAGCGGAGTTTTAATGAATCTTTAATTAGACAGAAAAGTTAATGTGGTAATTAAATTTGGCAAATTTGAGAAGTGATCGAGAATGGAGTACTATCAGTTTTACTCTAGGAAATAGTTAAATCTTTAATTAGATTTGAACGTGAAATGGTAGTTAAATTTACCGATAACACAGTGGGTGTTAGATGTAGAGTACTACCAGTTTTGCTCCATGGGATGAATAGGTTGGGATTGGAATTAATAAATAAATGATTACTTCATTAAGGTTTGTTAATCCTGACTAGTTAATAAACCTTAATTTGGTTTAGAATTGATAAAGGATAAAATAAAATCTATCCAAAGGAAGATTAAAGAATAAATTTGAAAGAATTTATCTTTGATAAAATTAATAGGAACCTTTCCCTAATAAAGTGAATATTTGAATAAAAGAATATTCTGGATTGGAATGAGGCGTATGATGTGTTTTTATAGTACTTGATTATTGATTATAAAATACGAGACTTATTCGGAAAGGTCGCGTTTAATCCATTCTGAATAATTAATACGACGACTAAAAGTCGACGATGAAAACGGTGGTTGAAGACCGGAGATCTTCACATCATTTGGATGATTACTGATGTCTTGATTGGGCTGTACACCCAAGACAAGGTAATAAGTGGTGATCGTCCAGACGTACTTGGAGATCGACCGGATACGCGAGGAACTCTCTCCTGTATTGGACATATGGGATGAGGAATAAGGTGTCTCCGGTTTCGTTCAGACCCAGAACGGACTTGTAATTGGATGGTATGTTAGACATTGTATTCCTTTATACTTTATTCGTTGATCTCTGCTAAATATATAGCTGTTTGGTAGCGGAGAATTTATTCTCTTGCTTAACACCCTTCTCTGAGACGTACGAGCTTAGAGGTTATATATTGGTGGAAACCAGTGGTATGTTATGGATTGTCAATGTGGCATGCTGAGATGCAAATGATCATGACTTTTGTTGAAAAGCAGAGTCTTGTGGTTAATGATCAAAATACAGCTTTAATTAGCATAGCTTTATGTATAGCGTTAATTCGCAAGCCTCACAACCGGTATGAGTCAAAAAGGGGATAGTCACCACAAGGAGAACTTGCGTTTCATTCTAGCTAGAAGTGGTGTCATGGTATGGAGCCTAGACATTTTTACTTATGTGGATGATGGATTGCGAGGTGCCTCGGATATAGGTCTATATGCTCATAGGTTCGACATACTGACCTGTTTGGAGGTCTGATAGGACCGGGAAATGTATTGTTCAGGAATTATTAATCCACTAAAGTAAGTGTGGACCAGCCCTACCATTCACAGGGTTCACTGTGGGGGATCTTGAGGCATTTGCTAGATTGTTTTGAATTGAAAGGAGCCATCCCTAGCCTCGATTCATGATGGAAATCCAATTTCCAATACGACATTCTTCGGTTTTAGTTGTAGAGCTAGTATGGCGACATGATATATGGTACCCATGCCGCCTATGATTGATACATTTATATTGAAGTTGTTTTTAACACTATGCACTTATAGTAATATCAAAATGATTTGTTTTAAAAGCATGTTTGGCTATTATAAGGGAAAACTCTATCCTCCGGCTTGCGTTGCATTGTGTGATGGGACCTGAGTTTTATAATAACTTCATTTTTTCAAAAAGCATTGCGTTATTTTATTTTAAACTAAGAGTCATGTGGAGTAAACCCGTTCCATGTTATATGACGTGGTCCCATGATTTCCCAACTTTTAAAATAAAGATTTAATAACTGTTTTAGTTTTCACTCCAGTCCCATGACCGACTCGGAGTTTATTGTTTCTACCTAAACTCTGGGCGCCCATTGTTTCCACACGGGCAGCTAGTAGTTTTGGTATTTGCAGATATTTCTTTTCATGGGATCCTGGATTACAACTGGAGCTATATTCAGAAAGCTTTGTATCTGTGTTTTTCTTTCAGTTGTGCTAGTATGATGTATTCCGCTGCACATTTTATTCATGTATTATACTTTCCGTTGCTTTGTATTTTAGTATCTAATATTATTTTATTTCCGTTGTGTAATATTATTTATTTGAACTCTAATATCTTGTACTCTGATGTAATTGTTGTAATAACATTGAAATGTTCTAGTTTTTGTGTTCTGATGTGTCATGTTCTCAAAGCAATCCACTATTTTCCGTCTCTTCGGAGATTTGGGGATTTCGGAACGTTACAGTTGGTATCAGAGCTTTGGTTTACAAAGCTCGAGAACAAGACACATTAGAACCATACAAAAGAATTCATCAAAGATAGGATTAGTAACTTCCTATAAGAATGACTCATTAGAGATAGGGTTAGTAATACCCTAAAATGAGTTAAAAGAGTGTTATTTATAAAAACAATTTGGTTTTGAAAATTATACTTTAATATATATGTATTTGAGTATTTTATTTTATATTTATTTTGGACTATTGGGTATAAGGAGATTTCTAATATACGTCTGATCCATGTGCATTCGAAGTCTCAAATATACTGGATAGATACAGAATCACATTCTAGTCGCCCGGAGATGATTCTGATGATTGACGCATCATCATCAGTGTTTGTGTTCGAGTTTCGAAGGTGCGATATCTATATATTTCCAATTGACTGTTGTGAGAACCAAAACTTAGTTAGAAATTATTGTTGTGATTTGGCACTAAAAATATGATTTTTCAGAATATATTGAAGTTATATGATTGAAAATTTAATCAAAAAATTGATTGTTGGTTGTGATGTTTGATTATTAGTATAACTAATAAAAATATTGGAATGATAATTAATTTAACCAGTATAAGGATGAATGATAAATTTAGCCAAATCGAATCGAATATTGAACTGAATTGAAAACTGATTGGAATGGGATACATATACATGTATATATATTGAACAGGTCAGAGCATGGAAGCTAAGAAGAGGAATAAAATTGTATGCCCGACAAGTAGGTACATGTTTACTATATTCATTGGGTTTGATGATTTTATGAGCCGATTGGCTTTTTCCTTTTCTTTTGGACTGATGAGGGCCTTGTGAAGCAAGTTGCAGTTTTACCAATCAGCCCGTACAAAGGAGGTTATGGCGAAATTTTTCGAAAATTTAGGGTGTTATCCAAATTTTTGAGAAATTTGAAAATTCTCAGAAACTGAAAAGTTAAAGAATGAAAGCCAGAATGAAAGTTGAGCTGGTTAGTTAAACAACTTTCAGCTCCATTCCTTTTCGACAACGAAAGGATTTTAAGTGGGGGAGATTGTAACGACCCGGAAATTCTGAACCAATTTAAATTTTTTATTTTAGCTATTTTAATGGGTTTTGAATATTTAAAATGATTTATTTTAAATAAAAACGATTTAAAATCTAGTTAAATTGAAGTTAGAACGTATAAATTTATTTTAATTATAAAACGAGCCTGAAATGGCGCGGTAGTTTGAAAATTCGATTTTCAATTTCAAATGATTGTACAGAATTCAATATAAGTCAGAATTGAATGAAACAAGAAATATTTGAATCTGTTTAAGAATATCTTTCTAACGAATGTGAAAAATTTGTATTTTACTTTATAAATTATAAGTTATGACCAGTTTAAAATTGAAAATAGTCGCAATGGAATTTTTATATATATATATATTATAATAAAATATATAGCCCTTAATTATAGCCATTTTGCAAACGACCTCCGTTTTCAATGGAACCACTTTTGTTGGATCCAGAATGTCAAATTATTGTTAGATTTCAAATTTTATGATTTTTGGATTTAATATCTGAGCGTGGTAAATTTAAATGTGTATGGTAATTTCAGTTTGAATTTAATCGACTAAAAAAAGGTCATTTTTCAAACGGTCTCTAAATTCAACGAAATTAGTTTTGTTAGGACCGTATCGTCAAAACATAGCTAGATTTTTTGTCTGTAAATTTTGGAGTTAATATGTGGCCCCGGTAAATTAAAATGTACATTGAAATTCAATATATATTGATTTATATTTTAATTTTGGAGAAAACTGATCGAAACAGTCGAATTGGCTTACGAAACATATTCCATTGTGTCCGGAATGTGGGTATTTATTTAGGGGCGATAGTCGTTGGGTTTGATTAGGAGTTCGGACTGAAAAATAGATAATATTGGAATTAAAATAATAATAATAATAAAATAAACCTATATAAGCTCCTAGTCAGACCTAGGTCAAACCCTAACCCTCACTAACTAAACCCGTCGGCCCTCTCCTAAAAGAACGAACGCTCCTCATGCTCCATATTTCTTCCTCCAATTACTTTCAAAATACAACGAATTACCAACGATTTTTAAATTAAAATGGAAGAACAACTTCTGATCTTCAAAACCATACGGTTAGGATCATTGTTAGTTTCACAAATCGGAAGAAATTTCACCCCAAACTGCTGGACTTCGCACGCAATTTGAGGGTGATAGGGTTGACCGAATGGGTGGCGGCGCTGGGGGTGGAGAGGCGCCACGTAGGCACACCTCGTGGCGGAGGAGGATAGGCCTCCGGTTATCTCCGGCGGCGACGACGTTGGTTTTCCTCCAACAAGGAATGGGTTCCAGAATGAATGGGCTTAAACGATGGAAAGAGATTAAAAATGTAATTAAGGGCTTTAATTATATATTTAATTAATTTAATTTTGTAATTAGTGTTTAAAATCCATATCTTTTTCATACGAGACCCAAATTTAACGATTTCAGTTGCATTGCACTCGTGATAGAAAACTCTACAACATGGAACTGACCATAATGGAAATGGAGCACATTGGATTTTCCGCTAAATTAAACGCATGTTTAATTTAGTTGAAAAATACAATTCAGAAATAAAAGAATGGCAGAGTGGAACCCAAAGTGAGAACTCCTTCTCACTAAATTATATTTTATCATGTTTTTGTATTCATGTATAAAAATATATAGAATTGCCAATGTAGATTTTTATCAGTTTTAGTTATTATTATAAATTGTATACGGTGCATGTTAGCTCACCTCCCTCGTCCACAGACCATGGACGATTTAATTGACTGTATTGTGTTTTGATTGTGATGTTGTGATGATTAACATATTAAAAATAATGTTAACATTAATGTGGTAATTGAAATTAAATTATAAATATTTATTTATAATTTAAACAGTGAAACTTAGTAAATCAGAAAAATAATTCAAATCGAATTAGAACTGGTTAAATTAATTAACCAGCGATTATTTTGAATAGACTGTTGTTGCTTGAAAACCCCACACGAGTCTGGGGATGGTAATTTATTCAAACCTCCCCTGAATTTAATTATATGTCAATCGATGGGTTGACAGACTGTGATGAGCGTTATTTATTTATTTTAACACTTATACAGTGGTAGAATGCACTCTGGATGATATATGGATGTTTAACGGCTATTTATCATTATTGTGAATACATGCGATGTATGGAAATCCATATAAATATATTTGTACGGTAATTGATTGAGTCTGATTCCAATTCAGAGATAACGAATAGTTTTAAAATAATATATAGTATAGTTTTAAAATAATATACAGTACAGTTTTCAAATAACATATAGTATAGTTTTAAAATAATATATAGTATAGTTTTCAAATATTATTCAGTATAGTTTTAAATTAATATTCTATATAGTTTTAAAATAATATTCAGTGAAGGATCCAAATATGATTTTAATGCCCGATTTTGGATGGACACAAAAAATATATATGGAAATATTCATAACTGTGATGATGAATATGAAGCCGAGTTGAGTAGTTAAACGCCATTTTAACCCGAAAGGGTTTATCGATCGATTTTATTCATTTTATAATGAATATAAAAAAGAATAGATTTCAAAATCTGATATTCTGAAAATATTATCATTTTATATTATAATGATTTAGAATATTCAATTTTGATTTAAAATTGAAAATGAAGTTGAAATCATTTTAAAATGAATTTATAAATGATTTGTAAAATACGTTTTAAATAGAAATCGATGATATATTATATATATATTAAACAAGAAAAAATTGTGAAGGACAAAAAAACCAAAAAAATTGCCCAAAAGGACAAGGGGCAAAAAACTTGTCCAAAAGGACAAGTTTTAGTGCAAAGTGGAAAAACATGTGACCCCCCTGAAATTCACCATTTGCACTAAAACTTGTCCTTTTGGACAAGATTTTTGGTGGTTGTCCTTTAGGGCAAATAATTTGGTGAGTTTGTCCTTGTGGGAAAAATCCCCTATATTAAATATATATATTAGATGGCCTAAATAGAACGCGCCGCGCAGCGATCGTTCGCGAATTTTGACCATTAAATTTAAATGGACGTAACAGGAGATCCGACCGTCGGATTCTCCTAAAACTAGAACCTTTGGGTTCGTATCGAAAAGAGTTTTCCAATGAATATAAGAGATTTGAAATCTAATGGTTAGATTTCGAATTATATCCAAATCAATTTCAGAAATGGTTGCTATGAATGCAGTTCGGTAGCCGTTATTGGGAACTGACTGTAAGGGCCTTAATAAAATTATTAAAAATATGGAAAAATTATGTAAAATCATAATAAATGATTTGGAAAGATTTTGGATGAAAAATTCCAATTTTTGAAAAGATAAATGAAATTTTTATCGAAATGAACTAGTTATTAACTAGAATAATAATCCAATGTTTTTAAATAAATAAATTGGATTGTTTCAGTATAACCAGAATTTTCCAACGTATGAATTGGAATGGAAATAATCTTCGGAATATTTTGATATTGGATTCCGTGATTATACAGATATTGTTGAGGAATTTGGAAGATATAAATATCATTATTTCCAATACGATATTTGTTGGTTTCAGAGTTTGATATTGAACATAAGCCAATAAAATTTCTATTCAGAGCCTTGTATTTAATGTCAAATTGGATTTTGGGTTTGTCGTGAACGGTGTCTTTAATAACACTATTCTTAAACCCCGTTGAGATAAGAACAAATCTTTTAATTAAGATTTAGAGAAGTTTACCAATTAATTAATATTTAATTGGAATTGAATTGAAGTTGGATTTTTGGGTTTATCGTGAACGATGTTTTAAAGGACATTCGTTCTTTAACCCAGTTAAAGATGGGATTTATTTCCTAAATTTGAATAATCATTAAATAATGATTTTTGGGAGATTTAAACTAAGCGGAGCTTTAATGAATATTTAATTAGATAGAAAAGTTAATGTGGTAATTAAATTTGGCAAATTTGAGAATCGAGAATGGAGTACCACCAGTTTTACTCTAGGCGATAGTTAAATCTTTAATTAGATTTGAACAATTAAATTTATCGTTAACACCATGGGTGTTAGATGTGGAGTACTACCAGTTTTGCTCCATGGGATGAATAGGTTGGGATTGGGATTAATAAATAAATGATTACTTCGGTAAGGTTCGCTAATCCCGACTAGTTAAATTAACTTTAGTCTGGTTTAGAAATGATAAAGGATAAAATAATCTTTTAAAATTGATATCAAAAAGAAAGATTATAGAATAAATTTAAAAGAATTTATCTTTGATAAAATTAATGGGAACCTTTCCCTAATAAAGTGAATATTTGAATAGAAGATATTCTGGATTGGAATGAGGCGTATGATGTGTTTTTATAGTACTTGATTATTGATTATAAAATACGCGACTTTTTCGGAAAGATCGGGTTTAACCCATTCTAAATAAATAATACGACGACTAAAAGCCGACGATGAAGACGGTGGTTGAAGTCCGGAGATCTTCACATCATTTGGATGATTACTGATGTCTTGATTGGGCTGTACACCCAAGACAAGGTAATAAGTGGTGGTCGTCCAGACGTACTTGGAGATCGACCAGATATACGAGGACCTCTCTCCTGTATTGGACATATGGGATGAGGAATAAGGTGCCTCTGGTTTCGTTCATACCTGGAACGGACTTGTAAATGGATGGTATATCTGACATTGTATTCCTTTCTACTGTATTCGTTGATCTCTGCTAAACATTATCTGTTTGGTGGCGGAGAATTTATTCTCTTGCTTAACACCCTTCTCTGAGACGTACGAGCTTAGAGGTTATATATTGGTGGAAACCAGTGGTACGGTATGGATTGTCAGTGTGGCGTACTGAGATGCAAATGATCATGGCTTTTGTTGAAAAGCAGAGTCTTATGGTTGATGACCAAAGCACAGCTTTAATTAGCATAGCTATGTGTATAACGTTAATTCGCAAGCCTCACACCCGGTATAAGTCAAAAACGGGATAGTGACCGTAGGGAGAACTTGTGTTTCTTTCTAGCTAGAAGTGGTGTCATGGTATGGAGCCCAGACATTTTTACTTATGTGGATGATGGATTGCGAGACGCCTTAGATATAAGGCTATATGCTCATAGGGTCGACATACTGACCTGTTTGGAGGTCCGATAAGACCGGGAAACGTATTGTTCAGAAATTATTAATCCACAAAAGTAAGTGTGGACCGGCCTTACCGTTCACAGGGTTCACTGCAGGGGATCCTGGGGCATTTGCTAGAGTGTCTCGAATCGGAAGGACCCATCCCTAGCCTTGACTCATGATGGAAATCCAATTTCCAATACGACATTCTTCAGTTTTAGTTGTAGAACTAGTATGGAGACATGATATATGGTACCCATGCCGCCTATGATTGATACATTTATATTGAAGTTGTTTTTGACACTAAGCACTTATAGTAATATCCAAATGATTTGTTTTAAACGTACCAAGCATGTTTGGCTATTATAAGGGAAAACTCTATCCTCCGGCTTGTGTTGCATTGTGTGATGGGACCTGAATCTTATAATAGCTTCATTTTTCCAAAAAGCATTGCCTTGTTTTATTTTAAACTAAGATTCATGTGGAGTACACCCGTTCCGTGTTATACGGCGTGGTCCTATGATTTCCCAACTTTTAAAGTAAAGATTTAATAACTGTTTTAGTTCTCACGCCAGTCCCATGACTGACTCGGAGTTTATTGTTTCTACCTAAACTCTGGGTGCCCATAATTTGCACACGGGTTGCTAGTAGTTTTGGTATTTGCAGATATTTCTTTTCACTGGATCCTGAATTACAACTGGAGCTATATTCGGAAAGCTTTGTATCCGTGTATTTCTTTCAGTTGTGCTAGTATGATGTATTCCGCTGCACATTTTATTCATGTATTATATTTTCCGCTGCTTTGTATTCTAATTTCTGATATTATTTTATTTCCGCTGTGCAATATTATTTATTTGAACTCTGATATCTTGTACTCTAATGTAATTGTTATAACAACAATGAAATGTTTTAGTGTTTGTGTTCTGATGCGTCTGGTTCTCAAAGCAATTCGCTATTTTCCGTCTCTTCGGAGATCGGGGGATTTCAGAATGTTACACTTTTGATCTTCCTGGATATCTAATTAAAAACACACTTATGGTTTTTGGGTCCAGTTTCCTCTTATGTGGACTATAAATGCGTGCCTCTACTGGACATCCTCAAATATGTAAATGTCTTAAACTGGGTTTCCATCCTTTTCACATCTCAAAAAGTGTTTTAGGGACATCTTTACTAGGAACCAAGTTCAAGATATATACAACAGTCATAAGATCATGCATCCACAACAGTATGGGTAAGTTTGAATTACTCATCAAACTCCTAACCATCTCTAAAAGTGTAAGATTACATCTCTCAACAACATCATTCATCCATGATGAACCAGGCATTGTGTACTGAGGAACAATTCCTAATTTTTCAAGAAATTTAATAGAAGGGCCAGGGTGTTGTCCCGACTCATCATACTTTCCATAATATTCACCACCTCTATCAGACCTAATGATTTTTACCTTTTTACCAAATTGTCTCTCAACGTCAGTTATGTAGGATTCTACAACATTCACAAATTGAGATTTATCATGCAAAGGGTAAAGATAACAATACCATGAGTAATCATCGATGAAGGTAATGAAATATTTTTCTCTACCAAAAGATGGATATTCTTAAAATTAAATTTCACTTACTAATTCAACATGTCAATCTACAAATATTAATAAAATAGAATCGCTTAAAAACAGGATCTTTCACATAAAATTTATTTACAAATTTAAAATATTCATCTATAGATATCAACAAGTCTTAATATCACTTAAAATTTTGATCTAACAAGTAATGTTTATGTATGAAATCATTTTTCCTTTAACGAATAATAAAATTGAAGATTTACACTTAAAAACCATAAGATAGTACATTAAAAAATACATAATTTTAACACCGATATATATATATATATACATATATAAGTAATTTTATTTTGAATGAGTTAAACATATAAGGTTTACAAAAAAATAACTTATGCACGAAGCGTGTGCCATAACGATCGTATATATAAGGGCAATTTAGGTAGTTCACGTATATACCAAAAAAAGTGTAACACCAAAGGTATTACAACTATTATTAAATATGTTTTCGGCATATGATGTTGAAATGAATATATGTATAAAATCTTAATTTTAGTTCTATTGAATAGGTATATATGTTTAGATATGGAATCTTATCCATGAAATCAAAACTGAATTTCTCTTTCAATTTTAAAATTGGCAATGTTTGTCGATGATTTTCGATAAATTGACTAAATCTATATAAACTATAGTATATGTGTATAAATCTATCAGTTAGTTAAATTCATTTGGATGTATTTTTATTTACATGTAGATATCAAAATTTATGCGTACACCTATATGTATGCATTAGAAAATGCAATTAATTTTCAAGATGTATCATAAATCAAAATTCATAATTATATGTCTATATATTTGATGAATACAAATTGTTCATATGTGATGTATTTTCAATTTTGAAAATAATCGATTTATGGTTGCTTATGCGCACACACAGATGCGTATGTCTATATTTACTTACTACTTATATTTAATACAAGACTATATTTGTTTTCATATTTTGGAATTGAATAAAGAGAAAATTAGGGACTCAAACTTATTTTTTTATATCATTGTCTTTTGTATTTTATACATTTTTTTGAAATCCTATTCCTTTTATATCATTGATTGTTACGATGTGTATTACGACAGTTATAAGTTATGGACGTATACTGTAAGAGTGTTTGTGAAGATTAATTAGATTATCTAAATACCACCCCCTCATAAAATTTACATTATCTTTAAAATATTAATGTAATTTATAAAAGGACAAATTGACACGATTAATCCCAAGTTTTACGTGTCTTCCCAAATTAATCCTAAGTTTGGATTACTTTTAAGTAATCCCAAGTTTGGGGGGTCCCTTCCATATTGATCTCAATTCCCTGTTAACCTGTTATAGTAGGTTTCAAGCTTTAACTTTCTAAAATCTAACGTGCTTAACCCATCATAATTCACTAATTACCGTTTTATCCCACCTTACACATTATTAACCCATCATAATCCATATTCCCAAAAACTACCTATCCATTCCCCTTCAAAACTTCTGCCTTACCAATTCCATTCTAGACAACCCATCAACAACAACCAATCAATTTCCAACCAAGATGCCATACAACTCCTTTTCAACGATCATAGCACAACCTTACACCTACAAATCTCATTTCACAAACCACTTCAGCATCACCTACAGCTGTGAGTGAACCCCCGACAGTATATGCCCATCAAGAACAACTTATCTTCCGTAATTATCTACTTTTACATACTGGAAATTATTGAACGATGTAGGTGGGAAATAATTAATCGGTGAAAAGTGAGACCAATTTGATCCTGCTAATAGCTCGTTCCAAGCTTTCACCGTAGGTCTAAAAATCTCAGGCATCATCGACCACTGCTTTTCCCTTTCTTCTTGTGACTACAATAGCAAAGGATAAGCGTTCAATTGATTGGAAGTACAATCAACAATAGCGAAGGAGAGACTGAGAAAGGAAGGGGGAACTCTGAGGAAGGTGAAGGCTAAATGGTGAAGAGGAAATTGAAACGAGAGAGAGAGAGAAGAAGATTATGGAGACGCGGATTTTCCTAGTGATTGTAGCAAAGAGGAACTCCCTCTTGTGTCTAGATCTCACGAATTTTCCTGGTAGTTGTGGAGACATGGATTTTCAATTTGAGGAAGAAGGTATGTGTCAGGTGAGAGAGGGGTGATGAATTCACGTTTGATTTGGGACGATTAAAACTTAAACCGGCTGTAACAGGTTAACAGGGAATTAGAATAAATATGGGAAGGGATCCCCCAAACTTGGGATTAATTAAAAATAATCCAAACTTTAGATTAATATGGGAAGGCACGTGAAACTTGGGATTATTTGTAATAACCCGGAAAATCTGAGCCAGTTTAAAATTTTTATTTTGGCAATTTTGATGAATTTTGAATAATTAAAATGAATTATTTTAAATAATATCGACGAAAAATTTATTTTGAATAGAATTAGAACGTATATATTTATATAGATCGCCGTTAGAATATAAATATTATATTTTAATTGTATAACGAGCCTGAAATGGCGCGGTAGTTCGATTTCAAATTTCAATTGAACATACCGGGTGCAAAATAAACCGGATTTTAGTGAAACCAAAAATATTAGAATCTATTTGAGAATATCTTTCCAACGAATCCGAAAAATTACGAAATTTAGAATCTGGCAATAATTTGACATCGCGGATCCAACAAAAGTGGTTTCGTCGAAAACCGAACCCGTTACTTCCCCGTGAAGGAAAGAGCGGATACTTTGAGAACAACACACAAAAGAACGCAGACAGAAGAACATTTCATTGTTATTACAACAATTCCATCAGAATACAAGAATATACAGAGTATGAATAAATAAAATACATTCGATAAATATAAGAGATTACAATAAATTTACATAGCAGCGGAAAACAATATAAAACACAACTGAAAGTAATACACGGATACAGAGCTTTTCGAGTATCGTTCCAGCTGTAAATCAGGATCCTGTGAATATAAATCTGCAAAACCGAAACTACTAGCTACCTGTGTCGAAAATAAGGGCACCCAGAGTTTAGGTTAAAACAATAAACTCCAGGTCAGTTATGTGACTGGTGTGAGAACTAAAACAGTTATTCAAAACTTTACTTTAAAAATAAGGTAAATCAAGGGACCATGCCGTATAACACGGAACGGGTTTCCTCCCAAGAATACCAGTGCATAGGATAAACAACGCAACGCTTTTTCGAAAAATGAAGCTATTATAAGACCCAGGTCCCATCACACAATGCAACGCAAGCCGGAGGATAGGGTTTTCCCTTATAATAGCCAAACATGCTTGGTACGTTTAAAACAAATCATTTGATACTATTATAAGTGTATAGTGTCAAAACAGCTTCAATCATAAATATCAATCATAGACGGCATAGTATCCCATGCGACTATGTCGCCATACTAAGCTCTACAAATAAAACCGAAGTATCACATATTGGAAATTGGATTTCCATCATGAGTCGAGGTAAGGGGCAAGCTCCTCTCCGCTTCGAGACACTCTAGCAAATGCCTCAGGACTACACACTCTGGGCAACCCTTGGATCTTCAGGGCCGGTCCACACTTACGTTAGTGGATTAGTATTCCTGAGCACACGTTTCCCAGTCCTAACAAACCTAAAATCGAGGCGCCTCACATCCAACAACCACATAGGTGAAAAGTATATAAATGTCAGCCAGTTTAAGCACTGACACCACCACTAGCTAGAAATAAACGTCGTGCTCTCCCCGCAGTCACTATCCCGTTTTTGACTCATACCGAGGTGCGAGGCTCGTGAATTCACGTTATACACAAAGCTGCGCCACACAGGCCGTGCTTTGATCATCAACCACAAGACTTTGCTTTTCAACAGAAGCCTTGATCAATTGCCACTTAGGTGTGCCACACAGGCAATTCATGCCATGCGACTGATGTCCATCGATATACAACCTCTGAGCTCGTACGTCTCAGAGAAGGGCGTTAAGCAAGAGAATAAATTCTCCGCCGCCAAACAGATGTATATTTAATAAAGATCAATCAACACAGAATAAAATCCAATGTCAGACACACAGTCCATTTACAAGTTCGTTCTATGTCTGAACGAAACCGAAGGCACTTTCCTCGCATGTCCATCGATCTCTAAGTACGTCTGGATGATCACCAACTGATTCTCTCCTCTTGGGTGTACAACCCAATCAAGATCATCAGTAATCACCCAAACGATGTGAAGACTTCCGATCTTCAACCACCGTCTTCATCTTCGACTTATCGTCGAATCAGTTATTCGGAATGGGTATAAACCCGGCCTTTCTAAATGACCCACGTATATAATAAACAAATGTTACACAAACACAATATACGCCTCATTCCAATTCACCAGTCACTAACCGTAGATTAGCAAGAGAACAATTCCCCAAATATTAACCCCGAAGGCCGAAACCAACATCAGATCAATACCCAGGAAACCATCCTTCTTAGCTAACCTACAATTAGTTTCTAAATTTCACATTCTTAGGGAAAGGTTCCCATTAATTTTATCAAAGATAAATTCTTTTAAATTTATTCTTTAATCTTCCTTTGGATATCATTTCAAACCAAATTATGGTTTTCCAAACTAGTCGGGATTAGCGAACCACACCGAAGTAATTATTTATTTTATTTCCCAATCCTAACCTATTTATCCCATGGAGCAAAACTGGTAATACTCCATATCTAACACCACGGTGTTATTGGTAAGATTAATTACCATTTCATGTTCAAATCTAATTAAAGATTTAATTATCGCTTTGGAGTAAAACTGGTGATACTCCATTCTCGCTCACTTTCCAAATTTGATAATTTAAATTATCAATTCACATCTCAATCTAATTATAGACTAATTAAAACTCCTTTTACTGGGTTAAAGAACTAATGTCATTTAAAACACAGTTCACGATAAACCCAAATCACATCTTATTTATTGTCGGGTTAAAGAACAAGTGTTATTTAAAACACCGTTCACGATAAACCCACAAATCAATTCTAATTCAATTTATTTATTTAAAAATAATTGGATTTTAATTCTAGTTCAAAACTAGTTCATTTCGATAAAAATCTATTTTTATCTTTACAAATGTGGGATTTTTCATCCCAGTTCTTCACAAATCATTTCTTATAATTTTACACAAATTATTGATATTTTTAATAATTTTATCAAGGCCCGTACAGTCGATTTCCATCAACGGCCATCGAACTGCACTTACAGCGACCTTTTCTGAAATTGATTTGGACATATCTCCAAATCCAACTGTTAGATTTCAAATTTCTAATATTCGTTAGAAAGCTCTTTTCGATACAAACCCAATGGTTCTGGTTCTAGGAGAATCCGACGGTCGGATCTCCCGTAATGTCCGTTTGAAATTAATGGTCGAAATTCACGAACTGCAGCGGTGCGGCGTGTTCTATTCAGGCCATTATATTATATATATAATATATATTTCGTCGATTACTATTTAAAACGAATTTTATAAATAGTTTTAAATTCGTTTCAAAAACAATTTCAATTTCCATTTCAAATCAAAATTGAATTTTTCCTTATAAATTCGTTTTAAATTCATTTCAATTCAATTCAAATTTCAATTCAATTTGAATTCATTTCAAATTGATTTTTATTCTATTTCGATTCGTTTTCAATTCAATTTGAATTCCTTTTCTATTCGAATTCAATTCAATTCGAATTTGTTTTATATTTAATTCAATTCGAATTCGTTTTCTATTCAATTCAATTCGAATTCGTTTTCTATTCAATTCAATTCGAATTTGTTTTCTATTCAATTCAATTCGAATTCCTTTTCTGTTCAATTCAATTCGAATTCATTTTCTATTCAATTCAATTCGAGTTCATTTTCTATTCAATTCAATTCGAATTCATTTTCTATTCAACACATGAATCTATATTTTTGTCAACACATGACTAATCTCAACAAATGCGTACTGTCCACATGTGACTATTTTTGTTATTCAATATATTTTATAAAATTATGATTTCTATCGTTTAATTTCTAATCAGACTCCAACCGTAAATTAGTAAGAGAACGATTCCCTAAGCATTAACCCCGAAGGCCGAAACCAACATCAGATCAATACCCAGGAGACCACTCATCTTATCTATTATCCAGTTAGTTTCTAATTTTATATATGATAAAGATGTAAATTTTATTGTTAAAATATTTCATCCAACACATGACCAATCTCAACGAATGAGTACTGTCAATACATGAATCTATATTTTATAATATTCTTTATTTTCCCAATTGGAATGAGGCCCAATCAATTCCCATATAATATTAATTATATGGATTCCATACAACACATGTATATAATAGCAAAGATAAATAATCAACCATCATCCAAAGTGCACCACCCAACTGCATAAGCATCAAATATAAATAATTATCGCTCACACAGTCTGTCGACCTATCGATCGACATACAACTAAATAATTGGGATTAGTGTATACCAAATATCATCCCAATACCCGTGTGGGGTTTCAAACAATCAAATATAGATTTTATTTGTGCAGTTGGGTGATGTGTAAAATTTATCGTCCCAATCAATGTCCTTCAAATAGGTGTACATAAACAAACCGTCCGGTTTGTAAATGAATATTTATTCCTTCACATTCACGTTAAAATTATATTTTTAACGATAAAATATTTTTAACGATATAAATATTTTATTTTATTTCACATCACACAATCAATTCAATCAAATTTATCAACCAAACAAATAAATCAATCACCAAACAATTAACTAAACAAACAAGCCGTCCATGGTCTGTGGACGATGGGTGTCGGGTGCTACTAAACACCGTCTACATCCTAGTATATATTTTTAACTAGAAAAGGAAATTTAAATTGAGAAGTTCTCACGGACTAGCTAAACCAAACGCCACGACTCTTCTTATGTAGAAATCTTCGTCGTGCCCGCCTTTCTTCGCTTTCATTGTCCGTAGCCACTACGTATATAAAAATCACATTTTTATATTGTTACTATATAGATAAAAATTCTATTTTTATATCGCTATTATATAGATAAAAATTCTATTTTTATAACGTTACTATATAGATAAAATTATATTTTTACCACGCTATTCTCTATATAAAAATTATATTTTTATATATAAAGATCGTATTTTTGTATCACTGATACATATGTAAAAATCATTCCTTTACAACGCTACTTCCATGATAAAAATTATATTTTTATCTCGCTAGTAATATAATAAAAATTATATTTTTATTACTCTACATAAATAAAAATCATATTTTTATTCTTCCTATGATATAAAGATCAAATTTTTACTTTGCTACTCATATAAAAATCGAATTTTTATTTCGCTACAACATATATGAAAATCGAATTTTTATCGCTAATAAAGATTATATTTTTACTCTTTCTATATTATAAAAAATATATTTTTATTCCGCTAACTAAATAAAAATCATACTTTCTTCATATAATTCAAAAATCTTGTCTTTACTTCATTAAAAATCACGTCTTTACTTAATGAAAATCTAATCTTTCCTAAATTAAAAATCGAAGCTTTATCATAGTATTTTTATATATGTTTAAAACTAAACCAAAATCAGTATTATAAACTCTCCCTTTATGTAAGAAAACTGATTTTTCTAAATATATGAAAATAAAAACGAATGAAGACTTACAGGTTTTGTCTAAACGAGGAGGGCTTCACGTCGGTCGGAAGGAGGGGGTTTAGGAGTCGGAGGGGTTGCGTGGACGTGGTGGCTCGGGGTGCTAACGGCGGCTAGGGCGGGGGGAGGGGGGTGGTCTGTGCGTTGGGAAGGAGAGAGAATCGAGGCGCGAGAGGAGGGAGAAGGCTGGAGGGGAGGTCGCGGTTCCTAGCAGAGGGAGGAGGAGAGGGGATCGACGCGGGGAGGGGTCTCGGTCGGTGGTGGCGCTCCAATTGGAGGAGCGACGGGATCCTCCCCTTTTTTTTCTTTTTTTTATCTGAATTTGAAGTCAACGGTAGGGGAGGGGTTTATAGAGGGAATAAGGATTTTTGTATTTTATTTATTTAATATTTAATTAAACCATAAAGCAACTTCTTAATTCGAACTCGAAACGAGACCCACCGACTGTCGTCCCTAGCGTTTTACCCCCATTCCGAACACAATGGGATATGCATCGTAGGTTGATTCGATCGTTTCGATCAGTTTTCGTCAAAATCAAAATATAACTCTATATATTGAATTTGAACGCACATTTCAATTTACCGGGGCCACATACTAACTAGAAAAATTCCCAAAAAATATTTTCTAGCTTCGTATCGACCATACGGTCCTAACAAAACTAATTTCGTCAAATTCTGAGACCGTTTGAAAAATGGCCATTTTCCAGTCGATTAAAATCAACGGAAACTGGTCAAATGCGTTTTCCTTTGCCACACTCACATATTGATTCGAAAAATTACGAAATTTGGAATCTAGCAATAATTTGACATCGCGGATCCAACAAAAGTGGTTTCGTCGAAAACCGAGGTCGTTTGTAAAATGACTATTTTTAAGGGCCTGAATTCCATAGCGACTATTCTGAAATTTCAATTGGACATAACTTCTGATCCCCGCTATGAAATTTCAATTTTTTGGATTCGTTGGAAAGATATTCTCAAATAGATTCTAATATTTTTGGTTTTACTAAAATCGGGTTTATTTTGCACCCGGTATGTTCAATTGAAATTTGAAATCGAATTATCGAACTACCGCGCCATTTCAGGCTCGTTATATAATTAAAATAAAATATTTATATTCTAACAGCGATCTATATAAATATATACGTTCTAATTCTATTCAAAATAAATTTCTCGTCGATATTATTTAAAATAATTCATTTTAATTATTCAAAATTCATCAAAATTGCCAAAATAAAAATTTTAAACTGGCTTAGATTTTCCGGGTTATTACATTCTCCCCCACTTAAAACTTTTCATCCCCGAAAAGGAACGAAGCCGAAAATTGTTTTACAAACCAACTCAACTTTCATTATTTTCTTTACGGCTTACGTTCTTCAACTTTTCAGTTTCTAAGAACTTTTCAAAAATTTCAAAAATTTGGCTAACACCATAAATTTTCGAAAAATTTCGCCATAACCTCCCCTGCACCGGGGACTTCGGGATATTTCATATAGCCTCCCATGGCCTTCTTCAACTTAAAAGAAAAAGAAAAAGCCAAGCGGCTAGCCAATCGGCTCATAAAATCATCATCACCCAAACAAAACAGTAAATTATGGTAAACATGTACCTATTTGTCGGGCAAACAATTTTATTCCTCTTCTCTAGCCTCCTTGCTATGACCTGTTCAATGTATATATATGTATATGCATGCAATTCTAACAAATTTTCAATACAGTTCAGTATTTGGTTCAATTTGGCATACCGGTTCAAAATTATCAACCAAATAAACAAACAATACAACCAGCAATCAATTAGTGGATTAACGTTTCAAATTCATAATTTTGATACATATACAGAAAATCATGTTTTTGATGCCAAATCACAACAAATAATCCTATCTAATTTTGGTTCTCACACCAGTCTAATGGAAATATATAGCTATCACACCTTCGAAACACGAACATAAATACTGATGATGTCCGGACATCACCAGAATTATCCCCGGGTGTCTAGAATGTGATTCTATATCTATCCAGTATATTAAAACTTCGAATATACGTTAATGACGCGTATATGCAAAATCTTTATATATTGGACTGTCCAAATTCAATATAAATAAATATTCAAATACGTATAAAACGATTTATATTTCAAAACAAAATTTGTTTTCATTTGAAAAATATACTCTTCACACTCGTTCTAGGATACTACTGATCCTATCTCTAACGAGTCATTCTAATTGGATATTACTAATCCAATATCTGATGAGTTCTTTCGTTCGGTTCTAATGTATCTTGTTTTCGAGCTTTGTAAACCAAAGCTCTGATACCACTCTAAGGACCCGTTACTTCCCCGTGAAGGAAAGAGCGGATACTTTGAGAACAACACACAAAAGAACGCAGACAGAAGAACATTTCATTGTTATTACAACAATTCCATCAGAATACAAGAATATACAGAGTATGAATAAATAAAATACATTCGATAAATATCAGAGATTACAATAAATTTACATAGCAACGGAAAACAGTATAAAACACAACTGAAAGTAATACACGGATATAGAGCTTTCGGAGTATCGTTCCAGTTGTAAATCAGGATCCTGTGAATATAAATCTGCAAAACCGAAATTACTAGCTGCCCGTGTCGAAAATAAGGGCACCCAGAGTTTAGGTTAAAACAATAAACTCCAGGTCAGTCAAGTGACTGGCGTGAGAACTAAAACAGTTATTCAAAACTTTACTTTAAAAATAAGGTAAATCAAGGGACCACGCCGTATAACACGGAACGGGTTTCCTCCCAAGAATACCAGTGCATAGGATAAACAACGCAATGCTTTTTCGAAAAATGAAGCTATTATAAGACCCAAGTCCCATCACACAATGCAACGCAAGCCGGAGGATAAGGTTTTCTCTTATAATAGCCAAACATGCTTGGTACGTTTAAAACAAATCATTTGATACTATTATAAGTGTATAGTGTCAAAACAGCTTCAATCATAAATATCAATCATAAACGGCGTAGTATCCCATGCTACTATGTCGACATACTAAGCTCTACAAATAAAACCGAAGTATCACATATTGGAAATTGGATTTCCGTCATGAGTCGAGGCAAGCTCCTCTCCGCTTCGAAACACTCTAGCAAATGCCTCAGGACTACACACTCTGGGCAACCCTTGGATCTTCAGGGCCGGTCCACACTTACGTTAGTGGATTAGTATTCCTGAACACACGTTTCCCGGTCCTAACAGACCTAAAATCGAGACGCCTCACATCCAAAAACCACATAGGTGAAAAGTATATAAATGTCAGCCAGTTTAAGCACTGACACCACCACTAGCTAGAAAGAAACGCCGTGCTCTCCCCGCAGTCACTATCCCGTTTTTGACTCATACCGAGGCGTGAGGCTCGCGAATTCACGTTATACACAAAGCTGCGCCACACAGGCCATGCTTTGATCATCAACCACAAGACTTTGCTTTTCAACAGTAGCCTTGATCAATTTCCACTTAGGCGTGCCACACAGGCAATTCATGCCATGCGACTGATGTCCATCGATATACAACCTCTGAGCTCGTACGTCTCAGAGAAGGGCGTTAAGCAAGAGAATAAATTCTCCGCCTCCAAACAGATGTATATTTAATAGAGATCAATCAACACAGAATAAAATCCAATGTCAGACACATAGTCCATTTACAAGTTCATTCTGGGTCTGAACGAAACCAGAGGCACTTTCCTCGCATATCCATCGATCTCCAAGTACGTCTGGACGATCACCAACTGATTCTCTCCTCTTGGGTGTACAGCCCAATCAAGATCATCAGTAATCACCCAAACGATGTGAAGACTTCCGGTCTTCAACCACCGTCTTCATCTTTGACTTATCGTCGAATCGGTTATTCAGAATGGGTATAAACCCGGCCTTTCTGAATGACCCGCGTATATAATAAACAAATGTTACACAAACACAACATACGCCTCATTCCAATTCATCAGTCACTAACCGTAGATTAGCAAGAGAACATTTCCCCAAATATTAACCCCGAAGGCTGAAACCAACATCAGATCAATACCCAGGAAACCATCCTTCTTAGCTAACCTACAATTAGTTTCTAAATTTCACATTCTTAGGGAAAGGTTCCCATTAATTTTATCAAAGATAAATTCTTTTAAATTTATTCTTTAGTCTTCCTTTGGATATCATTTCAAACCAAATTATGGTTTTCCAAACTAGTCGGGATTAGCGAACCACACCGAAGTAATTATTTATTTTATTTCCCAATCCCAACCTATTTATCCAATGGAGCAAAACTGGTAATACTCCATATCTAACACCACGGTGTTATTGATAAAATTAATTACCATTTCACGTTCAAATCTAATTAAAGATTTAATTATCGCTTTGGAGTAAAACATGTGATACTCCATTCTCGCTCACTTTCCAAATTTGATAATTTAAATTATCAATTCACATCTCAATCTAATTACAGACTCATTAAAACTCCTTTTACTGGGTTAAAGAACTAATGTCATTTAAAACACAGTTCACGATAAACCCAAATCACATCCTATTTATTGTCGGGTTAAAGAACAAGTGTTATTTAAAACACCGTTCACGATAAACCCACAAGTCAATTCTAATTCAATTTATTTATTTAAAAATAATTGGATTTTAATTCTAGTTCAAAACTAATTCATTTAGATAAAAATCTATTTTTATCTTTACAAATGTGGGATTTTTCATCCCAGTTCTTCACAAATCATTTCTTATGATTTTCCACAAATTATTGATATTTTTAATAATTTTTATCAAGGCCCGTACAGTCAATTTCCATCAACGGCCATCGAACTGCACTTACAGCGACCTTTTCTGAAATTGATTTGGATATATCTCCAAATCCAACCATTAGAAATCTCTTTTCGATACGAATCCAACGGTTCCGGTTTTAGGAGAATCCGACGGTCGGATCTCCCGTAATGTCCGTTTGAAATTAATGGTCGAAATTCACGAACTGCCGCGGCGCGGCGCGTTCTATTCAGGCCATTATATTATATATATAATATATATAATATATATTTCATCGATTACTATTTAAAACGAATTTTATAAATAGTTTTAAATTCGTTTCAAAAACAATTCCAATTTCCATTTCAAATTCAAATCAAAATTGAATTTTTCCCTATAAATTCGTTTAAAATTCATTTCAATTCAATTCAAATTTCAATTCAATTTGAATTCATTTCAAATTGATTTTTATTCTATTTCAATTCGTTTTCAATTCAATTTAAATTCCTTTTCTATTCGAATTCAATTCAATTCGAATTCGTTTTATATTCAATTCAATTCGAATTCGTTTTATATTCAATTCAATTCGAAATCGTTTTCTATTCAATTCAATTCGAATTCGTTTTCTATTCAATTCAATTCGAATTCGTTTTCTATTCAATTCAATTCGAATTCGTTTTCTATTCAATTCAATTCGAATTCGTTTTCTATTCAATTCAATTCGAATTCATTTTCTATTCAATTCAATTCAAATTCATTTTCTATTCAATTCAATTCGAATTCATTTTCTATTCAATTCAATATAAAAACGAATATAATCGATATAAATAATGTTCGCGTCAAAATAGCGCATCTCTAATCAACACGGCTTTATACTTTTCAATAATTCCGTTATTCTATTCAACAAATGAATATTTATTCTATTCAACACATGAATCTATATTTTTGTCAACACATGACTAATCTCAACAAATGAGTATTGTCCACATGTGACTATTTTTTTATTCAATATATTTTATAAAATTATGATTTCTATCGTTTAATTTCTAATCAGACTCCAACCGTAAATTAGTAAGAGAACGATTCCCAAAGCATTAACCCCGAAGGCCGAAACCAACATCAGATCAATACCCAGGAGACCACTCATCTTATCTATTTTCCAGTTAGTTTCTAATTTTATATATGATAAAGATGTAAATTTTATTGTTAAAATATTTCGTCCAACACATGACTAATCTCAACGAATGAGTACTGTCAATACATGAATCTATATTTTATAATATTCTTTATTTTCCCAATTGGAATGAGGCCCAATCAATTCCCATATAATATTAATTATATGGATTCCATACAACACATGTATATAATAGCAACGATAAATAATCAACCATCATCCAAAGTGCACCACCCAACTGCATAAGCATCAAATATAAATAATTAACGCTCACACAGTCTGTCGACCTATCGATCGACATACAACTAAATAATTGGGATTAGTGTATACCAAATATCGTCCCAATACCCATGTGGGGTTTCAAACAATCAAATATAGATTTTATTTGTGCAGTTGGGCGATGTGTAAAATTTATCGTCCCAATCAATGTCCTTCAAATAGGTGTACATAAACAAACCATCCAGTTTGTAAATGAATATTTATTCCTTCACATTCACGTTAAAATTATATTTTTAACGATATAAATATTGTATTTTATTTCACATCACACAATCAAATTTATCAACCAAACAAATAAATCAATCACCAAACAATTAACAAAACAAACAAGCCGTCCATGGTCTGTGGACGACGGGTGTCGGGTGCTACTAAACATCGTCTGCATCCTAGTATATATTTTTAACTAGAAAAGGAAATTTAAAGTGAGAAGTTCTCACGGACTAGCTAAACCAAACGCCACAACTCTTCTTATGTAGAAATCTTCGTTGTGCCCGCCTTTCATCCCTTTCATTGTCCGTAGCCACTACATATATAAAAATCACATTTTTATATTGTTACTATATAGATAAAAATTCTATTTTTATATAGCTATTATATAGATAAAAATTCTATTTTTATAACATTACTATATAGATAAAATTATATTTTTACCACGCTATTCTCTATATAAAAATTATATTTTTATATATAAAGATCGTATTTTTATATCACTGATACATATGTAAAAATCATTCCTTTACAACGCTACTTCCATGATAAAAATTATATTTTTATCTCGCTAGTAATATAATAAAAAATATTTTTTTATTACTCTACATAAATAAAAATCATATTTTTATTCTTCCTATGATATAAAGATCAAATTTTTACTTTGCTACTCATATAAAAATTGAATTTTTATTTCGCTACAACATATATGAAAATCGAATTTTTATCGCTAATAAAGATTATATTTTTACTCTTTCTATATTATAAAAATTATATTTTTATTCCGCTAACTAAATAAAAATCATACTTTCTTCATATAATTCAAAAATCTTGTCTTTCCTTCATTAAAAATCACGTCTTTACTTAATGAAAATCTAATCTTTCCTAAATTAAAAATCGAAGCTTTATCATAGTATTTTTATATATGTTTAAAACTGAACCAAAATTAGTATTATAAACTCTCCCTTTATGTAAGAAAACTGATTTTTCTAAATATATGAAAATAAAAACGAAAGAAGACTTACAGATTTTTTTCTAAACGAGGAGGGCTTCACGTCGGTCGGAAGGAGGGGGTTTAGGAGTCGGAGGGGTTGCGCGGACGTGATGGCTCGGGGTGGCTAACGGCAGCTAGTGCGTGGGGGGGGGTCTGTGCTTTGGGAAGGAGAGAGAATCGAGGCGCGAGAGGAGGGAGAAGGCTGGAGGGGTGTCGTGGTTCCTAGCAGAGGGATGAGGAGAGGGGATTGACGCGGGGAGGGGTCTCGGTCGGTGGTGGCGCTCCAATCGGAGGAGCGACAGGATCCTCCCCTTTTTTTCTTTTCTTTTTTATCTGAATTTGAAGTCAACAGTAGGGGAGGGGGTTAAAGAGGGAATAAGGATTTTTATATTTTATTTATTTAATATTTAATTAAACCATAAAGCAACTTCTTAATTCGAACTCGAAACGAGACCCACCGACTGTTGTCCCTAGCGTTTTACCCCCATTCCGAACACAATGGGATATGTATCGTAGGCTGAATCGATCGTTTCGATCAGTTTTCGTCAAAATCAAAATATAACTCTATATATTGAATTTGAACGCGCATTTCAATTTACCGGGGCCACATACTAACTAGAAAAATTCCCAAAAAATATTTTCTAGCTTCGTATCGACCATACGGTCCTAACAAAACTAATTTCATCAAATTCTGAGACCGTTTAAAAATGGCCATTTTCCAGTCGATTAAAATCAACGGAAACTGGTCAAACGCGTTTTCCTTTGTCGCGCTCACATATTGATTCGAAAAATTACGAAATTTGGAATCTAGCAATAATTTGACATCACGGATCCAATAAAAGTGGTTTCGTCGAAAATCGAGGTCGTTTGCAAAATGACTATTTTTAAGGGCCTGAATTCCATAACGACTATTCTGAAATTTCAACTGGACATAACTTCTGATCCCCGCTATGAAATTTCAATTTTTCGGATTCGTTGGAAAGATATTCCCAAATAGATTCTAATATTTTTGGTTTCACTAAAATCCAGTTTATTTTGCACCCGGTATGTTCAATTGAAATTTGAAATCGAATTATCGAACTACCGCGCCATTTCAGGCTCGTTATATAATTAAAATAAAATATTTATATTCTAACGGCGATCTATATAAATATATACGTTCTAATTCTATTAAAAATAAATTTCTCGTTGATATTATTTAAAATAATTCATTTTAATTATTCAAAATTCATTAAAATTGCCAAAATAAAAATTTTAAACTGGCTCAGATTTTCCGGGTTATTACATTATTCATGTCAATTTGTCTTTTATGAAACAAAATTAGGGTAGACTTAAGGCAAAAAATTTATAATCATAGTGATGTATGCCAAAAATTTCCATGGATTAAATTAGATTCTAAACATTAAGTTTTACATTAGTAGTTAGAAAATCCCTTGCTTTATAATATAACAAGTCTACTAGTTTAAACATATGTAATCTACATTATTTTATAAAATAGATTTTCTCTCTCTCTCTCTCTCACACGCAAACACACACACATAGAGAAGGATATTGTGCAACAAATATGTATATTGAGGGGCTATCTTATCTGTTGTGTTATAAGTTCCAACACTAACACATAGGTAAGTCAAACTATGTACACAATCTAAATAGGTACGTCTGCAATATTTACATAAGAGTAATTTAGATGTGCTCACAACTTACACCAGGTAAGAGTTTGTTAAAACTGTCATTTCTACAAATTAATGGATTGATTTAATTAAGTGATCAAAGGAATGTAAACTTCCTCTAACTAATGAGAGAGTTTAATAAGAGTGAAACAAAATATTTCTTTCTCTAAAAGAAAAAACCTCTAAATTATTTAAATAAAATTGAATTACAATAAATGATTTTGATTAATGAGGTTAATTAAATATGACAGTAATGCAACAATAAATAGTTTACATAATTAACAATTTGGCTTTTACTTATTGTTAACCTGCCTTTTTATAAGAATGCAACACTACGGATTTGGCTAAATAAATATTTTAGTTATTGGGGTAAGATGCATGGAGAGATGATTTATTGGCTCGAAAATTAAGTACATGCAAGGTTGTGAAACCACTGTCTAGGTATCAAGCAGATGACATCCTATAATTGGCTAAGTATGGATTTATGCCACCCTTATGTAGGGGATTGGTACATATACTTCCTTAGGCATGATACTGAAGTAGATTATTATGGCTATGGATAACTTAAACCATTTGTTCACTTTAATAGAAATCGGTCGACTACTTCAAAAAAACCTAGGTAAGATCAGAAAGTAACTAGAAAGACCCGACCTAAAAAATAGGGAGAATCACCCAACAAGTTGTAGGGCTCTACAAGGCCTTTTTAGCGATCTGTTTTAATTCCCCCACTGCTGTCGTCGTAAGTTCCTCAAATCATGGAACTAGGGGTCAATTTTTTTCTAGGATGGGTCATAATCTCGAGGTTATGTAAGTAAGTTTTTGTAACAACTCGCCCCAAACGGGCCTAAATGCCGACCCAGGAAAGGCACATCAAAACTTAGAGCCATTCTAAGCAGGTCACTGGTTTCTATAAGAAATAAAAATAATAGAGCCGGACTACGACGAAATCAGTCCTTACAACAAAATGGATAAATATAATTATCAAAATAGATGCATCATATTATAAAACATCCAATGCTGAATACATTAAAACTAATCCCAAATATCATAATATATAAGTCAAATTACATCATACCTATTCCATAGATACAATTAGACACTATTAGTAATAATAAACTAGATAAAGATCACCATTTTCAAGCTCCATCTTCCATCTCATCATCAAGCATGCTCTACCATCCTACCTAACCTGTATTGTTAATAGAAGGTATCATAAAAGCAGTTTTGGTGAATGGAAATTCTTTAAATTTAAAAGGAAATGTATTTCCTATACTAGGCAGTATAATACAGATCGAGTTTATGCCTAGGCGAATTCAAACATGCATACACAAATTTCGACATTTAATGGAAAGAGACGAACCCTACGGTAACTTAAGGCCATCATAAATATGGGCGGATTCCTACAGTCACTTGATACCCTTTGGCCGACCTTAGTCACTTATGACGTCGTTTCCTAGTAGATTACGCTATATAAATATTTTCTCAATGTAATGCGAGGAATCGTAACCAGCCACTTAATACTGGATTCAGGCAGACACTTAATGCCATTTATGACTCTTCAGACGGACCCTATGTTACTATCTAGCTATCACTATAGGTAAACTCCTAATCACTTGATACTTCATTTCGATAGGTGTAATACACAAGAATTTGGCGTTAGTTAAATTAGTTATTTATTTAGGTTTTAAAAATGGAACTTGAAACGATGGAATTTGACCATGACTGTTGCGTTCATGATAGAATTCTGGTCAATTTTCATGTTTGGAATTTCGCAAACGGTCCATATGAAAAGGTTATGGACGAAAAACAAAAACGGACAAAAAATAAATAAATCAGAAAAATTAATATATATGTCACTTGTCGTTGCTAGAGGCAGGATGACCAAAGCGATCAACTTAGGGGTCGACCGCTATGTGCGACATACTAGTCACTATTTCCAATGGCGACTAGGGTTTTATATATTATAAATTATAAATTTGTGGATAGATTTTTATAAAATAAAACCAAATGGTCAAGGGTCATTTTGGCGCCTATAATAATGGCCTAGACCCCACTCTTTTGCTCATATTTCCTGGAAGCAACAACGATTCTCTGTCATTTCTATTTCTCCAATCTCTTTTAAATTTCAAATAGATATATATATTTTCCAATCAAACAATCAAGGATTTCAGATAATGAATCCAGATTAATGAACAAGGACTGGTTCTGCATAATTTATATTATTAGTATTCTTTCCCTTTTTCCAGTTCTTTTTTAGATCTACAAATCTACATACACATGTTTGTCCCTTTTTATGAATTATATAGATTTGCAGGAATTTGTAGACACAAACCTAAAAGTTGCGATTTAGATCTAGATCCGGGATAACTATTCAGGTGAGTGTATATATATATATATTAGATTTGCTTCGTTTGTATAATCTAAAATTTACATGCCTAAATATGGATCTAAAATTTGTAATCTTTTACATTGTAATATTCTATCTTGTCCACAATTATTCTGTAGTTTGTTATTATTGTTTAAAACTTGAATATGGAATTTAGTACCTAAATAAATTTTGAGAATTGTGTTGTATTATTCCAGATCTATAAATTGAGTGTAATTTATGAGATTTGTGTAAGTTGATAAATTTTAAATCTATCCATGTTTTAGATTGTTTGAGGTTTTGTGTAATTTTTTTAAATAAGCCCTTTTGTCCTTTTCCGTAAAAAGGGGCAGTTTGGAAATTACAAGTAATACGCTTAAAAACATATTGGAAGAGATATTTAAATTTACTTATCATTTTTGAAGTTTACATTGCCATTTTCAATCAAAACTATTACCCATTCGTTATGATTTTTAAATATTTCTCTTTTCAGGACGTTTTGTGTAATTTATGGAAATTATCACAAATAACCTTTTTGATGAGATTGGAAATCTTGACAATTCAGAACATGGAAGGATTGTTCCAGTTAGTAACATGGGATGGAATGTAAATTAACTAAAATAATAAATTAGTAACTACGTATTTCTGCATTTACATTATATACATACATACACACACATATATATATATATATAGTCTGTCTGAAAATATACGTAAACAACGATAGTATAATTATAAATTAGAACAACGTTAAGTAAGTTTTGATTTAATGTTTACCATTAATGGTGGGAATATTTTAATGTTTCACGTAATAAATAGGAAATAAATAATTTGTAATCTTGGCATTTTGGCAATCAATATGGAATTGATTACAGAATTTGTAAAGGTTACAAATTTTAAATATGAGAAATAGGATTGTAACCAAGTAATTTATGGAAAATAAATATGACAATAAATGACAAAAGGTTACAAATAAGTTTAAAATGGAATTAAGATTGTAACCAAGAATATAATGGAGGAAATTAACTAGAAAGTAAATGCCAAATGGTTACAATTCAAAAATAAATAGAAATAAATGTTGTAATTCCAATTAGGGGAATTTATATAATAAAATTATTTATATTTTATATACACCCACAAGAACCAATAAAGTAAATAACAATAGTAAATTAAATGGAGTTACAACGAATAAAATTAATTTGACTAAATGGGACCGATATTAATAACATTTAATAGTGTGTCATTGCCTTAGGAAATGTGACTGTTATAGTCATTAATGGCATATGATACTCACATAAATTAATTTAGTAATTGTGTGTCCATTTCCTTAGGAAAGCCGATCATTATGGTCATTAATGACATGTGACAATTATGGAATTTAATTGGCTTAACTGAGTGTCCACTGTCTTAGGGAATATAACCTTTGGGATCATTCATGACATGTGACCATAATAATAATTAATTTAATTAAAGGGGATTTAATGGGACATTCAGATACTGATTGTCATAGTTAATACTATGTCCAATAAATAAATAAATATCCTAGAACTATGAATCTTATGAAATCATCCTTATATTATTCTAGTTTAATTTCTAGAAACAATATCTTTAATTAAAACAAGGACTGAACTTAGTAGGTTAGTGATGCGAGGTCAGTTGCATTATTCGATAGAAGTTCGCACTTTCCAAAAGTTTGATATATGTAAAACTGATGTGAGATATCATTAACCTAGGAACTCATGACGATAATTATTTGCGTAATGCAGATTTATTCTAAAGTTCACCATAAGTGTTGAGATACTAAGTAGGGTCATCCCCCCTTCCGAAAGTAGAAACCAAAAAGGGAGTAATGTGATGGTGTAACCTACTTCAGGATTAGAGTTATTAAGTAGTGCGATCCGCTTATTTGGTATTAAGTGATTGGACTCACCCTTCCTCTTAAGGGCAGAGTAATAGGTATACCCTTATAAGGTATTAAGTGATCGGATAGCTCACCTCCTCATAAATAAGAAGTATAAAATGGCTAATTGGGTACAAGATTGGTGATCTCCACAATAGTCTGCTTCCTCTAGGTAGTAAGTGACTGGGTTATAGTCCGCCTTAGGATAATGTATTAAATGATTGCTATGGAGATACCATAGATTTGTCTATCCTGCGGGAAATATTAAGTGACTAAGGTATTATCTAATAAGGTCAGCTAGATAGTAATATAGAGGCCTACCGGGGGAAGGTCATAAATAACGGTTTGTCTGTAGGTAATAAGTGGCTGCTTACCATCTCTCACCTTATGCGAGGTTGGGAATATGCATGAATGAAATAAGCCTTAAATTATTACTGATTAGCATCTAGTGACCTATAATTTATAACAGCGTGTTTTAAACCAGCTAGTAAGATATTAAGTGATCAATGGACTTGCCTTGGGTCTTAAGTGATCGTAGGGATCTGCCTATATATATTATATCGTGAGTGAGGCTATAGGTGGCTCCTTTATTAGAAGGGCATTAAGTAGTTGGAAAGCTCGCCTCTTGGTGTGGTATCGTTTCGTGTGGTGGTTTGGTGGCATCATAATTATGTGTAAAAGGTTATATCTCAGTGTATTATAATAAGTTATCTTTGGGATGTGCTAGTATGATAGTAGTTAATCGTCGTGTGTAATGCTTACAAGGTTAGGTTAGAATTACAAGCCTTGCTAGGCATTTGCTTTTTGTGTAACACCCCGTAAAATAAACCTTAAATAAACATAAGATAATTTATATTAAATAAATAATAATAATTAATAGTAAATTAATGGGCTGAAAATAGAATTTTGAATAATTGGCAATTGGGCCATGAAAGTATTACTATTGCTTTCGTGGCGAGATTCTGATCCATTTCTAAATTTAGTTACTGAAAACGGAGCCTGTATGAAGAAGATATCAATAAAACAAGTTATGCATAAATATTTACATACAAGGTTTGAAATTCAAATTGATAAAATATAAATCTGAAATTTAATTAATTATAGATTGACATAAAAAAATATTCCAAGAGGATTTGAATTTGTGTGTATATATTTATGCAAAGGGGATAAAGGTAATCATCATAAGGAAATAAATCAAAGCCTTAAATTCAGAAATTAATAAAAATGACATTAAAGGAGATTCAAAATCTCCTAGCTCGACCCCAGAAGGGGGGTCGACCACCCTTTTATAAAGGGGGTCGACTGCCTCTTGAAGGATGGGTGGTGAAGGTGTATTTTTTTATAGGGAGATTTTTATAGTTTTACATCAATAGACCGTCCAGATTAAATCGAAATAATACAGCTGTTTATAAACAAACTTGCAACTATAAGTATAGCTCCCAAGCCTCACTCTAAACCCTACTCTCATTTCATTCTGCGCCTCCATACCGTCTTTCTACCATTGCTGATTCCAGAAAAAAGTTTAGGATTCTCTTCTGTTCCTCTAACCCCTTTCTATCCTTTATAATCTAGATTCATATAGATTTAGATTCTGGAATTTAGTTATATATATAAGATTCGAAGATTTGATTCTTATATACATATTATATTAGAAAGATTCGACTACGATTTCGAAGACTGAATCCAGACTTGATTCTGCACAAATCCTATTGTTCTTCCTTCTCAAATCACTGTGAGTGGAAACCCTATAAGTTGCCATTTTCTATCTTTTGTAGCATGATTTAGATTTTTATGCCTGAATGGGATTTGGATCAACAAAAATAAAATACTATAAACCATCCAAATTCTATGTTTTGTTTATTGCGGAAATGGTCAATCAAAAGTGATATGTTGGGTTTGTGTTATTAGAATAATAAAAGTTAAGCTTTGGGTGTTGTGAAATTCTTAGTTTTTGGGTCTGATTCACTTGATTTTCACTTCAATTATTCATGTGTGTTTGTATACTAAAATGTAAGATTTGTGTATTATAAATTAATAGGTTTAAACAACTATTTCAAATAGATTTGTTTGAGTTTATTATATATAATATATTAGGATCTTAAGTTTTTGTATGCAACATAAAATGCAAAGTGGAGCAGCGCCAAAAGCAAGGTTTTTGCATATGTACTTAGATTATTGCACCTTGCCTATACTTTTATTATTTAAATAATTATTCAAACCTAGGTTGCAACTTTTATTTACATATATTATTATTTCCCTTTTTATCATTTAATGGAGGTATACAGGTTTGGACCATGTTAATTGATAAAGAAATTAAATTGTATACCTTAATTGTGATTATTAAGATTGACATTTCAAATGTATGAGGTCGTCATTCTCATGTGTTAAATTCATGCCTATTTATTTATACATCTATAGCATAATAAACATAATATAAATATGTATTAGTTGCATACTAAATGCATTTAAATTAGGTAAACAGAAATTGAATGTCCCCATTAGAATTTGTATGTTTGTGAGTTAATGGCTTTTAATTATAATTAATGACACACAGACACGAGGTTAACCATTACTTGTAGTAGAAGCATGCCCAGAACCGTTCGGCGTATCCAACATCTAAAAGTAAGACTGGTTAATGCAAGAGGTCTATGTGCCATGGGCAATTATAATTATTATACTAAGACGCGAGGTTAAGCCCAACTTATAGTAGAAGCCTACCTGGAACCACTCGACAAATCCAACATCTACAAGTGGTCGGTTTAATGTGAGATGTCTGGTGTGTGTGTGTGTATATATATATATATGTGCGTGTATGTGTATATGTGTGTGTGTGAAGTAGGCTAGCCTTGAGAAGGTATTAAGTGGCTGACCTACCTTGTTGGGTATTAAGAGGTTAGGACTAGGTTCATTCCTATGCTTCATTCCTTGGCTTTGGACCAGAGTCATAGGACCAGTCCTACTATGTATTAAATGGTCATTAGGTCCGCCTTTTTCTTATAAGGAATTAAATGGTCCTAATAAACGATGTCGTAGGAATGAGGTAGTTCTCCGAAAGAAACCGCTTCTTATTTAGGGGCTTGGCCTAGGGATGGGCTACTAAGAGTTTCACCGATGATGTAAGGGGAACCGCTTGTCTAAGGGAATTATTAAGTGGCTAAGAGTTCACCTATAATACCAGTTAAATAGTAACGTGTGGGTCCGTCGGAGGGGTCTTAAATGAAAATGAGGGTCTGCCCTAGCCCGGTTTTAAGTGATAGATAACTATTTCTCGTATTACAAAGGAGAGAATATATATAATAGCGTTGACGATTATAAGATGAGATATTAAACGACTAGGGTCTTCCATAAGGTATTAATTGATAATGAGAATCCTCTCTAGAACAAATATAAAGTAATGGCCTTAAGTGACCAAAGGGTAGTTCGTCTCATAGGGTATTAAGTGATGATAGAGAATCCACCCTTAAATAAATAAGTAGTAGGATTTAAGTGACTATAGGTAGTCCACCTCATAAATTTATATCATTGATTGTGTGTTAAATTGCATAAACATAAAATGAAGAATTTACACTTCCAAATATAGTCATTCCTTAACTTATGATATTTTCATCCATCAGAACATTATGTTCTGACCTCCTTCCTTTTAACATAAACAGGTTAGTAGGTGAGGATGCTTGGGATCCATAATGACCTGTGATGCTTTGGGGATGGAGCCAGATGATAGATGTTTTTAGTTATTTACGACAGTATAATTATTATTGTTACTGTGTTATCATGATAGTTATTGATGTACCTTTTATTTGAGACTTGTTGTATCAAACATTTATGATGGTTTTATTCATGGTACATCTATTTTGATATATTATGGTTTTATTCATGGTACATCTATTTTGATATATTATATTTTATTCCTTCCGCTGTGTGAGACTCTGATTTCATTTAGATTGCTCTGGTATATCTATTTTAGTATTTCCTTATAGGAACCAACGATCTGTTTAGAATGGATCTAAGTTAAGATGGCCTTTTCTAGACCGTAATTTAGGCATATTCCGGGCGAGTTGTTACATGTGGTATCAGAGCATTGGTTACCTGATTACGGGGAAATATATGTATGAGAGGCGTATTTGTTATTTGAAAATGTTTTTAAAACTATATATACACGTACTATACCCCCAAAGACATATGTAAGTATACTAGGCAACCTTTATCTTCCTTTCTGGCCTTGATACTATCTTAGGAAGTCCACTGAAGGGTTTTTCCTTTTTCTGATAGTAGATATGGCAGATAATCAGCCCGAACAGTGGAACACTACAAGGCCTCAGTGCTTACCTGAATGGTTGCAATTGTTACTTAAGATTTTGAAACAAGTCCTTACTGCCACCCCTACCCTAGAGTAACCAAT
The DNA here is from genome assembly GCA_030737875.1 of Allium sativum. Taxonomy (NCBI): domain Eukaryota; kingdom Viridiplantae; phylum Streptophyta; class Magnoliopsida; order Asparagales; family Amaryllidaceae; genus Allium; species Allium sativum. The sequence goes on from CM060920.1 coordinate 216,889,477, forward strand.
AACTCAACCCGCTGATTTCAACTTTCCTCGACTCTGCAAAAATCTCGTGAATTTAGGAGACAAGCCATTTTTAGGAACCGAAAGCTTCCTTAAAGCTGAAGCATGGATAACTGAGTGCGAACGGATCTTCGAAGCTACCATATGGGATGACCAGCTAATGCATAGTGCAGCGGCCTGGCACTTGAAGGGAGAGGCCCTAGAATGGTGGAACATGATTTCGGAAGAGAATAAGGGTAAAGTATTTGCTTGGGAGGAGTTTAAGACCCGTTTTGAAGCTAAGTTATTACCTAACGTCGAGATGAGCCTATAGATGGAAAAGTTCATTCAACTAAAGCAAGGGTAGTTAAGTCTGAGCGAGTATGTAGCAAGATTTACGGAGGTATCCAAATTTAAGAGAGAATTTGTGGACACCCTTATGAATAAAGCATTATGGTTTGTCTAGAGATTAAATTCTTTGTTGAGGGAAATGTTATTGGCTTATGTGACATTTGGAGCTATGTTCGAGGCACTTGTTAAGACAACTATCTTGTATACGGCTGAGGAAATGAAGGAAGTCAAGAACACGAAAGGGGAAGGTGCTTCTAGTTTTAGAAAGAAGAAAAAGAAAAGTTTTTGGCTAAAGAAGAGAAATGAGGAAAATGCAAGGAGGCTAAGGTGTGTTCGAGGAACCATAAGAAGGGACACGAGGCCAAGAATTGTAGGGTGAACCTAGCAAAGCCGAAATTCAAAGGAAAGTGCTTCAAATGTCATGAGGATGGACACTTGGCAAAGAACTGCCCTAAACCTAAAGGAGGACAAAGTGGACGAAATTATGCTTTGGAAGTAGCATTGCTTCGAAATCAACCCCCTAGATATCAAGGCAGCCAGCTTTAGGAGGTATAATCTCTATTCTATGAATTTCTATTTGTACCTTATTTGATTCAGGAGCAACCCACTCCTTTAATGCTAGAAAGATTGTTGATACATCAATCTTCCCTTGTCATTTGCTAGTAGTTTGATAGGGATGTCTAACCCCATCGGAGGAGCCAAGCAACTTTCTCATATGTGTAAAGATCTAGTATTAGATATCAACGATGTCGATTTTTTTTGCGATGCGTATATACCAAAATTTGAGGGACAGGGTCTCATACTAGGGATGTATTGGCTATCATTTTATGGGGCCATCATAAACTGTGATAGGAGAGTTATTTGCTTAAGAAGTCGTGGAGGTCGTAGCTTAGGGATCCCTTATAGGACTGGGGATAGGGATTCAGCCTTATTTCATCCCTTATCGTCTGATTTAGAATGACCATCTTCTTTTCCCATTGTATGCGGTTTCCAGATGTCTTCGAGGAAGTCATGGGACTTCCACCCAATAGAGAAATCTCGTTTAGGATAGACCTCCAAAAGGACTCGAGTCCAGTAGCATTGTCATTAAGGCACATGGCTCCTAAGGTAAAGAGAAAGCTGGATAGAAAAATCTCTGAGTTATTACAGAAAGGGTTTACTCGAAGAAGTACATTAGAGTGGGATGCGCCAGTAGTATTTACCATAAAATGCTATTGATAATTAAGACTATGTGTGGATTACAAGGAACTCAACAACCTTACTAACAAGAATAGATACCCCATACCTAGGATTGATGACTTGTTTGACCATTTGGGAGGTGCCTAAATCTTTTCTCGGTTAAATTTGGCAACATGATTTCACCAGTTGAGGATTTTTGAAGAGAGTAAGCCTAAGACAACGTTTAGGAGGCCAGATGGATTACTTGAGTGGGAGGTCATGCCCTTTGAATTAACGAATTCCCCTGCTTTCTTTCTATATTCTATAAGTAGGTTATTTAGGGGCATTCTCAACTAGATAATAGTAGTGTTTGTGACATTATTATCTTTTCCAAGGACTTAAAGGAGCATGTTGATCACTTGAGAAAGGTCCTAGGAATTCTAAGGGAAAATCAACTTAAGGTCAAGTTTTTGAAATGTTACTTTTGAAAAGAAGAAGTTAAATTTCTTGGGCACATTGTTTCGGGGAAAGGATTGTCCATAGACCCCGCTAAGGTAGAGGTTGTTCAAGAGTGGAGGATACCCCGCGATGCGACGGAGGTTAGAAGTTTTCTTAGGTTAGCGGGCTACTACAAGAAATTTATTAAGGTCTTCGCAAGGATTGTAGAACCTTTAACCCAATTAACTAAAAAGAATTGTAAGTTCATATGGAGTTAGAAGTGTGGTATTGCTTTTGAAAGGTTGAAAGAATCTTTCACAAGTGAGTCTACCCTTGTTATTCCAGATGGAACGAAGATGTTCACAGTTTTCGCTGATGCTTGTGGGACCGGTTTAGGGGCGGTACTCATGCAAGATGGTACATTAGTTACCTATGTAAGTAGATAACTTAAGGACCATGAGAATAGGTACCTCGTCCATGACTTAGAGTTGGCAGCTATGGTCTTTTCCCTAACGACGTGGAAATACTACCTTTTAGGAGAAAAGTTTGAGCTCTTTACCGACCTTAAGTCTCTTAGATATTTATTTTCTCAGTGAGATATAAACTTCGACAACAGTGGTAGATGGAGTGCTTAGCATTGTTTGACTTTGCTATTTAGTATACCCCTGGGAATGGTAACGTCGCTGCCGATGCTTTGAGTCAGAGGCACGCTACCCTAAGTGCAATCACCAGTGAAAGCAATTAGAGTTTCTTTCTAGTTTCAATTTTTAGCCCCCATTTGGAGCAGCTCAAGGATTCCCTGGAGTTATGGAAGTGAGACAAGTTTTGATAGAAAGAATTAAGAGTGAGAACGATAGGATGATAAGTTGAGGACGTTAAAAGAAAATATGTCTAAGGGAGAACCTTTTTCTCATTCGGATAGATATCATGTTGATAGCTGTGGTAGTTTGAGAAGGGACAATTGACTTTGTGTCCCTAGGAATGGAGACCTTAGAAGAGAAATTCTAGAAGAGTGTCATCGTTGAGGATGACCATACAACCTGGAGGTGGTAAAATGTTTAGGGATATGAGTAAAATAAAGGAGAATTGGATTGATTGTTTAAATTGGGTAGTTAAGGAGTGGAAGACATCACTTAGTTTTATTTTCAATCAATAAATACATTATTTTGTTTGGTTCTCCCTATTTTCAAACATTATGTTGTGTTTGGAAACACACTCACTATTGTATAGTGTGTAATTTATTTATTAGATCTAACTCTTAAGCAATATGATTTAGTAATATAATATTTTTACATCAGTATTTCAAATTTGTATAGAAAGTTCAATAATTAGATGTTATTTTTAAGTCAATAATATTTTGGGATGTTTTGAATTTGTAAAGGATATATTTATTTCTTTTCCTATTTTAAAGGAAATTAATAGTTGTAATATTTTTAGATTTACGTTTTAGATTCGTAAAGTTGAATTAGATGTTATTTTTAAGTCGTTAGTATCTAGAGGTTTGAATTTATAAAATAAAGTTAATTTCTAGATCCTAAGAAATATTAATAGTTGTAATGTATAAAATAGGCAGTCCTGGGTAATGGTTGATCAACAGATCTTGATCATGGTATTGGCCGATGGGTTTTGAACGTTAATTATTATTTATTTTATTAACTCTTTATTAGATTATTTCTAACTTGAAAGAATCAAATGCTTATAACTTCTTTGTTTGAACTCCAATAACAAGACTTTGTACATGAATGTTGCTTAGAAAATTGCCACAAACATAATTACGTACGTTTCCTAGCCAAATTTTAATAATTTCTCAACTTCCATTTTGATCTTTATTTAATTATTTGTTGATTCACTTTAATTAATTATTACTTGTTTCACGAGTGGTGTTACAGCGCGAGGACCGCACCTAAAGTAAATGAAATAAAGCATTAGATATATGGATTTGAATCAAAAGTTAAATATGTATCTGGATTTATTAACCGAAGGCTAAAGGGAATGAGGACTATACAGGAACTATTGGTAAAGGAGGTGATTTTTGAAACCTAGATTTGAGATTCTATATGTTAGAGAAACGATACTAAACTAAGTCAGGTTTCCATATACGAGGCCGAACGCAATAATTTCCAACGGCAACTGGTAATCTATAGAATGTTAAGATTGGAACCAATTAGCTTTTATGAGAATAATGATGCTAAAGCCTATGGTCATGGTAGAAACTAGTGCTCAAAATACTAATGATAATATATTAAGTAATGGAGTTATGCGAAGGTGATCAACCTTATAGTATCTTAGTGAATAGCTAAGTGAACGCCAAATGTATGAGTGGTTAGATAGGTAGTTTGGTGGTTGGTAGACCGCATAAGGATGTTGTAGCTGCCAAGAGTTGAAAGTGCAGAAGAAAGGGCTTGGTGGCATTCAAAAATGAGAATATGGGTGTGAGGTCTTAGTTGAAATTGAAGCAGGAAGTGTTAGTAAAGATGGACATGACAACCAGAGCTGAAAATGTTAAGGTAATGCTTAAGATGCATTCGAAACATAAAATAAATTAGTGTAAGACCATATGTGAAAATCAAGAAAGAATTTGATAGAGTGCATATGGCATATGGTGATAGTCAAAAACCAAAAGCAAAGGTGTAAGGCCTATGTGACAATAAAAACACAAAAAGGTATAAGGATCAAGTGACAACAAAAATAAAGTGCGTGTTTAGTAGAATTAAGGAAGTGGTGCTTTAATGGAAGCCAAATGATAAATTATAACTCTATATTAAAAGAATGCAAGGCAGTGAAGGTAAAATGTTTCTGGTTTTGGAAAGAAAAGAGAATGTTTAATGAGCAGAAAATAACATGAAATGACAGTTGATTGTAATTATAATAGAATAACATGTATATGATTATTAGGATGAAATAAATAATGTCTTCTTATGTTTAAATCTATTAATGAATGATGTTCGTAGTGAGGGGAAAATGGGCTAGGAATATTGCTTTTGAGAAAATAGAGGAGGATGTCCGAAGAGTAAGAAGGAGATAAGGCATTATTTGTAATTTTGACTACTTTGTGTTAAATAATCATATCATCGACTTTATATATTGGGCATGACATTATTTACTATAAATAAATTATGTATTTGATCACTATATGACATTGCTATGAGAATAATCTAAATGTGTGAAGACACACATCTTTTAATTTCTCTCTTTACTCAAAGTCTTATTCCTATCCCCAAAATATAAATCCTCGATGGATGTAGCATATTAGAGTTCTGTCTTTAGGTTTCAGAATAAGAGATGCTAGAATTTGTCTCATCTATCTAATGTGAGATAAATTAGCCAATTAAGCATAGAAAATTAGGCAATTTAGATTACCTTAGTAAAGTATATATTACTTCACATGCTTGATAGCTTATAGGGTTAATGACACTTCATACATTCCATAGCTTATAGAGTTGATAGCATTTTATACATATGGTAGTCTTTTAGGCATGATGGTGTCATACTCATGCGATGATAACTGATAGAGTAGATAACACTATGTACACTTGATAGTTTATACATTCGATCGTATTTCATTGACATGATAGATTTATAGGGATCATGGCTTCCTATCAATATGATAATAGATAAAAAAATAATTCTCTTTGTGATCAATATAAAATTAGCGGAATTTGTTTGGAAGGATCGAAAAAAGAATTTGTTCTTCCATAAGAATTCTTCTAATAAACTCAAGCATAATCTATGGAAAAATGAGTTGTGTACTTTTATGTGTAAGAATTCGATGTAATATTGAATAGAGAATTTGTAATGCAAAAAAAAAAAAACAGAATATATTTTGTTTATTATTGATACTTGAATAATTGAATATAATGTCAAACTTCTGTATTTATGTACACGTTACAAACAGTAGGCTTTGAATTGAAAATTAATAAAAGAACTAGGTCAGGTTCGATATCTGAATAACAGAATACAAGATAAAAACATATCCTAGGGTTCGTTTATCTCATTACACACCCATGTTAAAAGAAGCCTAGGTTTCCAGTGCTCAGCAGCCATGCCGAAATCCACCAAATCAATGAATCAAAACTGTCAAAAATGGCACAAATCGGCCTTGTTCAGTACTTTACTTCGAATGAGGGCGAGGATTTGAGAGATTTAAACTCCATTAGAACAAAAGTTTTAAAGACCTCTACAAGTTCATATCTGCTACTTGAATTATTTTTGTTTTCATTGCTAGAACAAAGATGACTCATAATAGATGCCTGGATCTGGTCTGTTGAATCTTAATAAAGAAGCAACATTTAATTTCATGGATGATTGAACATTAGGGTTTTTGGATTTGCTAGTACATGCTGGATCTGTTTCTGGATCCGAAGCTGGTTGCTTTATGGCATGGAGGAACTTTGGCTTCTTCATAACTTTAAGTTCAGATCTAAGTCTGGTAAAATTCTTACTTGATAGTGGTTCGGTAAGTATATGTGCATTTGATGAGTTGCTGGCACATGATTTACTAGAAGATTCCCCTTAATAACTTGTAAGTATATCTGCAATTTCATTAATGTATTTTTTCTGACATAAAAACATTTGTGATTGAGGTACTTTAGAAACTTCAATACCCAGAAAAGAAATTAATTCTTCAAGATCCTTGATAGAGAATTGTTTGTCCATAGATGAATGAGTTTCTTTATTTCAATCTCATTGTTACCTGTAACAGTAAGATCATCCACATATATTAAAACATATATAACCATAGAATGATTTATATTAACAAATAGAGAGTGATCTAATTTGGTGGATTGAAACTTCAACTTAGTTATAGTAAGTTTTAATTTGTTAAACTAGACTCTAGGAGCTTGTCTAAGCCTATAAATCGCTTTGTTTGACTTGCACATAAGTTCTTTGTCTTTCTGATATCCGTGTAGCTGACTCATATACATTTTTCCTTTAGATCGCCATTTAAGAGCATTGTTTACATCCAGTTGATGTATTCCCTAGTTATTAAGCAAGTCTATAGTAGGAACAATTCTTATATCAGTTGGCTTAACAACTAGTGAGAAAGTTTCCTCAAAATCTAAACCATATTGTTGAATGAATTTCTTAGCCACAAGTCTAGCATTGTATATATGTATTGACCCATTTGCATTTCTTTTTAGCTTGAAAGTCCGTTTGCTGTCAACAATGTTTTTATCCTTCGTTGCTTTGACAAGAGTCCATGTTTTTTTTGTTTATTAGTGCTTGATTGTAACGAACAGGATTTTTGTATAAGAATATTAAATTAATTTAAATATTTAAAATGATCAATTTTAAGATTTAACGACTTGAAATTTATTTAAATAAAGAATTGAACGTTTAATTAACTTGAAAATGAAAATATTGAATCTGAAAATCGAGTTAGGTTAATTTGAAGTTATATAAAATTCTATTTGAATATATACGATAATAATAATTTATTATCAATAGATTTAATTATTTTGAAATCAATTTATATTTTATCGTTTTAATTTAACATATGAAAATTGCCAATTTTCATACGACCTCGAATTTTAACAAAACTAATTTTATAAAATTCGTAATGGTTAATTATTATTAGATTTCAAGTTTCGAGTCAACTGGTGTTGTGTTTTGATCGTGCGCAATACGAACGCGTATTAATTAACGATTTGACAATTAAAATAGTGTTTTTGCAAACAATCTTGGAATTCGATGAAACTAATCCTATAGGATCCACAATAGTATATTATTATCGAATTTCAAATTTTGTAACGTTTGAAGTTACCATTTGGTCGTACGAATTAGAAACACTTATAAATAATTTAATTTAAATAAATTTAAATCATCAATTATAAATTGATATCTCCTCCATACGTTCGAATTAGAACTCGAAACTTGTTTAAGTGTGTTTAAGATAACGGTTAAAGCCTAAAATCGTCGGTCACGGCGTCTTGATTGGAGTCTGTAACAGTAAGATATTTTGGAGTTAAATAATATTTTAAAATAAGGCTCGCTTTCAGTACGTCAGCAAATCATTTTCAAAATATTTATAAAACTTTACAAAATCCTTAAAAAAAATCTCAAATCTTAAAAAAGATAATAGCAAATCCTGCGTATTTAGTTCAACGTTTTTGGCTGATAGTGACGGGTATCTTGATTTTTGAAAAATTCTTCCTTCGTCCTTATTCAAAACCAGCAAGCTGAAAACGTAGCCACTTTCAATCCTTCTAAAAATTCTATAAAATCAGATTCAAAATGAAATCGAACATCGCTCGATCCGTTAGGATTGAATACTTTAGTTGGAGCGTAATTATGACAAGGAGGTAGAGAGTTTGAAGGGGAGTTCATCAAGGGTTGTCGTGTGTTGTTTGGTTGAGAAACAAGCATGGGGTAGATGGAGGAAGTTTCGGCAATATCCCGTAACTGGGTTGGTGAGTTTGAATTTTATCTTGGAAGGAAGAAGGATTTTGATGTAGATTAAGGTTAAATATATTTTTAATTAATCGTTAATGACATTTTAATTCGTTCAAACTTGTAATATTAATAACTCTTTCATACGATATCGGACTGAAGTGAAACAAGACCCGTTGGAATTTTATTGACGAATACTACGCGCAGGAACTTGTTTGGAGTGATTGGAGCTGATGAGGATTTTGTCTAATTTTAAATGCTTGTTTAAAATTAGATAATATGTCGCAAAATCGTCGATTGAATTGAAATGTGAGTTAACTCTTACTCTTTCTGGAATTCTTTTGAATAGTATTATTTCGTATCATAATATTCACTATTCTTATGATAAATTGTGTGTTTGGATGCCTTGGCTGATTTTTGCTTTGTTGATGATTGTCGATTTTTATATTCCAGTTATCTTAAATAAATTAGATTTGATTATCTATATCAAATGCATATATTAAATGATATTATGAGCTGTGATGTAGGGAAAACAGGTGGAGGGATCCAACATGATTCCTCAAATATTTTGGATGTTACTTATTTTCATATTATTCATATATGAACTGTTTAACCCAAGTAACGTTAAATTTGTTTGGATGTTGATTATTGAATTGGATGTTGGTTGTTGATTTTTTTCTTCAACATTTAAGTCTTATTAATCAATAAAAAATATTGATTAAGTGATTGGAAGTAGATGGCCTTAAATCCCTTTTTTTAAGACGTTGATTCGCCGTTAAGTGAATTGGCGAAGTTAAAGTTGTAAAATTTATTTTTATAACTGAAGCAAGGTTTTCAAGTTTATTTTATATAAGTTATATAAAATTTAGGTTTTATAAATAAATAAATATTTTAAGTTGGTTTTTATAAAGTAATTATTAAATATTTTATTTAGCAAATTCCTGTATTTAAATAAATTTTATAAGTAAGTAAGTCAGAAATTAACCTAAGGATTAATAGTTTGGAATGGTTTTCTGAAGAAACAATTAAGTGGGATTATGTTAAATTAATTATATTATTATTAATTAATTTAAGAAGGAATAATTTCAATGAAATCAATTAACAGTTTACTGTATTTTCGAGTTGACCATGTCAACTATTTAATTGAAATTGGTTCTAGAATTAATTTGTTTAATAAAGATAGATTTAACAAAAAGGGTTGTTTAAACTTAATAAGATTTCTTAAAAGTTAATTAACCTTTTAACTAACCGTGTTTAAAGATAATTATCAAGTTATTAGTTAATAATGAAGTTATTATTCTAATAAGGAATTAAAGGGAATTAACTGTTCTATCCTTTTTTAATAAGGGAATTAACTACTTTTATTTTAGTTAATGATGAAGTAAATTATTATTTTAATTAATAATAATTAAAGTGATTGCTTTTAATCGGCATTCATTTAAGAAAGTAATCAAATTCCTAATGAGACAATATTTGAATTAAGTAAAGACAATTGTAATTGAAAGGAGATTTCCAAGAATGCAAAGGAAAACACTTAACAGATTTGTGTAAAAGAATTTAGTAAATGGATTATACTAATAAAATGCTAAATTAAGTTTTATAATAATATGTTTAACGGATTTGGGTAAAGAATTTAGTAAATGGATTTATGTGATTGATCCAAGTTGCAAACAAATTGTATTAAAGGAATTTAAACTAAAAGGTTGTACTTTATTAAAAGTTAACTTAATAAATAAATTAAGTAAAAGTGGTGATAATTGGAAGGATATTTTCATATGTAACAAGTGGTTTATAAAATCATATTTAAATGAAATAGTAAATAAAATTGGTATGATATCTTAATTAATATCAGCTACTGAGTTACAAACATTTATCTATCTCAAGATAAGAAAGTTGTCGAATCAAGGTCTGAGAGGTAAATAAAATACCCTAACTTGAACGACTTCATGAATATCCAAGGGATGATATTAGTTTGAAACGATAGTGATATTGGAAATATTTTATTATTTCCATAAGAAAAACATTACAACATTATTTTGCAAGATTTAGAAATTTAATAAACTGTTGGGTTTTATTTTAACAACGCATCACATGGCATTTTTCAGCCCAGATATAAAGTGTGATTATACTTATACCATTCGGTTAAGTATATAGCATTATTTTCTAAGTAATGAAAATAGTATGGTTTGTGAATATACTTATCCAAGAAAATAAATAAATGGCTAGGGTTTTCAAAGAAATGAAAACAAGAGGTTATATTGGGTTTGAAATAGAAAGGGATATTGGAAATTTAATTATTTTTTCCATAAATGTTATTGTAAACTTTAATTGGCAAAGTTTTGAGGTTAAATAAAACCGTTTGGGTTTATATAGTAAACAATGTGTCGAAGAACAATGTTTTGGCCCATATAAAATTTGTATATTAGAATTGTACCATTTGGATAAGTATATATAGAGATAATTTCAAAGTAAAGGAAATAAAGAGAATTTTTGTGTATACGTATATTCTGAAGAGATAAGTGTATGGTTATTGTTTTCAAAGTAAAGATAATAAGAAATTTGCGAATATACTTATTCAGTTGAGATAAGTATATGGAACCAATTTTTAAGAACAATGAAATGGTTTTAACGAATGGTTTTAATTAAAAAGGCCTGAGCTACTGATATACTTAACTATACTGTTTGAGTTGATAGTTGAAGAGTCGGTTACCAATGAATATCCCTTTTGACTATATACGTGTTAATTCGAGGGGATCGGGATGGGAACTGGATCTAAAACCACTTCGAACCAACTTTGCATCGAAAATTGAATTTACAAGTATACCGATGCATATTAAGATGATTGAAGGCGTAGACCTTCGGAGCGAAAGGGGTGCTCGCTGATGTCTTTGGTTAACTACCGGGATTATACTTCTAGCAATAATCCCTACGTTCTGGGTTCTTCATTAAGCAAGGACTTTTTGTTACTAATCTTAGGGTTTATTCTGACAGGATGTAGTAAAAGAGTACCTTTGGTTTGTCATGTTCCTGGACAACTTGTATGGACGAATATATGACAGAGTATTTTCTAAAATCACGTACGTTGATTTTTACAAATATACCGAGTGTGGTGGTGGAGAAGGTAACTTCTTTTAGCTTAACACCCAGAGTATTTGTGAACGTCAATTAGTGATTTGGCGGATCTGACAATATGGCATTCAAAGTTTGAATGTGATATTCCGAAAAAGTAATCATGACCTTAAGCCTAATAAACTGGGAAATGACTGAAATCGGGTAGACAACAGGACTACGTGGGTCATACTCATTAGGGTATAACATCACCTGATCTAGAGAAATTGATTGTCCCTTTTTGTATACTTCAAAACGAGTACTATTGGATGGCCTACAACCATGGCGATGATATATTTGGTACACCCAAGTTGAATGAGTGACCGGTTCTGTATTATCGGGTTGCAAGATGTTCAGTTGAACCCTATTGTTTTATCTCTAAAGAACACTGATCGGAAGGTAGTTCCTTACCTAGTCATGAATGGAAATCCAAACTCCAATACGAGCCGTATAATTTCAGATATAAACCAAGTTTGTCGAAAAGTGAGATGCAAGCTTTTCGGCTATATTCCTATTTTATTTGTGGATTGGTAGACATTATTATAATATCATTGGATTTATAATAAAAAGTGATTTGGTTATCATAAGGGAAAAACACATGCCATGTTTATATGTGGTCGTGTCTTAGGAGAGTTCCATTCTTTTATAGGGTTCCTAAAAAATCGGCAACTCGCTTGTGATGTCATTTTCTCATTGTAAGTATTCTAAACTGACAATCCATGTAATTTTGTTGTTCACAAAATGGTCTCAGTCAGACCGAGTACATTTTCCAGGTTGCACTGGTTTTTGCTTGGGGCTTTAGGAGAGGAGCTGGAGTCGAGATGTATTCCCGTATTTTCTGGTATAAGTTTATTTTCGCTATGTGTGTAATATTCATCAGCATTATATAGGCTTATCTAGTCATGTACTCTGATTGTATAATCATATATATATAGTTTCTCTTTGTGTAAAGAATATTGATATATTAAATTTTGTTCATTCTGCTGTGAGATTTTATTTTACTCTAATTCTGTAGTATAGGTCTTCTTCTTCTCCTGACCCTCTAACATTTCTTTCTTCTTCTCACCTCTAACTTCTTTCCCCTAACTATCAGCTTTCCTATGCCCTTTTGAGTTTGACATGTAAGGTTAAATGTTAGCTTGAATGGTACGAAAAAGTTGGGTCATTACAGATTTGGTATCAAAGCTTAGGTTGAGCGAATACCTAAGCTTTGGTGGAGATTTACTCAATAGAGATGTGGTTAGTAATACCTTAGATTGAGTTTGAGTATGTACGTGTGTGTGTGTGTACATATATATATATATATATATATATATATAAATATGAGAGCGTAATTTTTTAGTGTTATAATATGTTTTATATTATGTTGTTTATCTTTTGAGCAATATAAATTCCAAATCGACGCGTGACGTGGTCGATATAGATTTTTAAAAGGCAAATTGACATATTATTATTTTAAAGAATTGGTAAATGAAAAAATTTTACTAAGATTTTATACATAAAGGAAATTTCAAATAAATATAGTTTTATGGATGATTAGTTTGATTGGAAATTGTAGTATTCAATTATTATCATTTATCGTTTGGTTAGTCATGCTCACTTTTGGGCATTGACTATTGTTGATTAACTGGTAGTGTGCCCGACCAGTTTATGGGTATTAACTACTTGTTTGGATAAGAGAAATCTTATCATTATTTTGCATAGGTTGGGTAAGAATTTAACCTTAGTAAAGTTGTTTAATATGAATTTAAACAAGGATGAACCTGTGTGAGGCAATTTTATATACAATTACAAGTATATAAGTGTGATTTATAAACGTGGTTTATAAATAGGAATGAATTTGAGTTGAGAATGAAAGAATATGAATTTTTGAAAAAATTTGAAAATGTTTTTTCAAAAAGAAATAGTATGATTATTTGAAGGTGTTTATGTATATAAATGGATTTAAAAAGATTTAAAAAAGCATAGATCTTGCTCGTGTCATTGGAAAATAATTCCGGTGATGACTGCACGGCATCATCGGTGTTCATTTTCGAGTTTCTAAGTAAGATTTGCTACCATAAATAAAATTTTGGATTAAAATGAAAGTTGGTTTTGAATCCATAAGTTATGATTTTGAAATCCGGAGTTTGATCCCAAAATTTTCAACTAAATTATAATATGGATGCATGTAGATCTTAAGTATTGAAATTGATTGATTTTGCATTTGACTTGATGTGATGTTTCGTAGGTTTGTAATGGAATATTCGATGATTTTGGATGGTCAAAATTGTCGGGTTAAATCTGAAAACCTAACTTAGTTTATAATGAAAACTTAAGTGAATAGGGTTGGAATATATGAATTAAAAGAAGTTTGAACGTATAAATAAAATTTAATTAAAAAGGGCTCACCGCATCGTGGTAATTCGTAATTATACGTTTTGAACTTCAACTAGATATATAGAATTCAATATAAGTCAGAATTCTTTGAAACAAGAATCTTCTGAATCTATTCAATTATAATTTTCTAATGAAAGAGAAAAATCGAGATTTAATCTTGTAGATTTTGAGTTATGTCAAAATCAAATTATCAGAACAATCGCGGTGTTGTAGTTTATAAACTACAATGATTTATTTAATAAAATGGAAAATTTTAAGTGAATAAAATAGGAATTTACATTAATCACTACACCAGAAAATGCCTTTAGTAGCGTTGTAAAAACGCTACAATAACTTTTAGTAGCGTTTTGATAAACGCTGCTATACGACATGCAACTAAAAGTCTGAAAGTTTTTGTTGCGTTTTAGTAAACGCAACCGAAATTGAAAATATTGTAGCGTTCTGAAACCCTACAAAAAGTTTTTTGGCAGCGTCTTAAAAATGCTACTAAAGTGATACTTGCATCATTTTTCAATTTTTTTGTAGCGGTTTTTCAATCCTACTATATGTTTTTTGTAGCAGTTTTTCAGTCCTACTATTTGCCTTTTGTTGCTTTTCATTTCAGCTACAATATCTTTTATAAATTATACTTGTAGCACTTTTTCAATGCTACTAAAACTTACTGATGTACACCACATTTTAATTGCGGTTATTTACTGTTAATAGCTTCTAATATTTCCATCAATCACTTATATATATTAGAAATATTAAAGAAAATAATAATATGAGTATCATTTTCAAACTAAAATCAATAATTGCCATATTTAAACACTTAAAAAACACATTGCTCGCAATACCAAATATAACACCCATAATCATCTCAATAGTAGTATTTCGATAAAATAAGTGAATCCACATACCACAATTGCTTACAAACAAGTCTACCCGACTAATACAAACAAAATAATAGTTGAAGTCTTCTTGATAGCTTAATAACCACCGGTTCCTTGATGCGGGCGTTCTTCACTTTGGAAATATAACTACCTGCACATAAGTATAACGATCAACGATAAGAATTACATACAAATATAACGATCAACAGTTAGAATTACATAAATGGGTAAAATGCATAAATTATATATGCTGACAGGTGGTCAAATAGGTTTGTAAATGGCAAAACATATGGTGCATAACATATGTAGTAAAAATGCCCACTGAATCTTCAAAAAGCCCACCAATTTTCTTCCCCTTTCCAATTTCATCAAATCCAAGTTTTAAAAATTATATGCATCATTAAAAAAAAATCAAAATCAGATTGGCAATTCGAATAAAATAATCCGTTGTAATCACAAGTATCTGATATAACATGAAATTTGACTATGTAACAACAGTTCAAGATTAAAAATAATGAGTACAATGAAGCCTTAGGTCCTACCAGCTTGATACAGTGTTAACAAAGGTATATGAATTTTTTTTGTATTTGAATATATTGTTAATTTATCAAGTTATGCAGTAAATTCTAATACATGGTTAGGTTGATCATTATTTAATCATAAATTTCACCAAGGATAATCACTAATGCTTACGTTATTTTCAATTTATTAACTTTTCAAACTTGACATAAGATTTTAAAACTGAAAAAGGAAAGTTTGTCTAAATCAAAGAAGTTTTGGTCAACAATTTGATTTTTTTGAGCATTCTTGCCGATAAGGGAATTCAGGGACAAAAGTGAAAAAGAATTTGAAGAAAAATAATGGACACGAATTGATTTTGTATAAATATTAATAACTTAGTTTTTAAAAATAATTTACCTAACAAAATTTAGATTACTTTTCCCCTTAAAACTTTTTCTTCCTGTCTATTTTGATTCTCCTTAGTAATTGCCTTTTTATTTCAGCGTGGATTATATAATCTTCCCAAATTGCCATTTTATTTTAGCTTTGGATGGTATTTTGAAGATTGAATCATAATCGGAGATTCAATTCAAATCACATGATTCAAAGATTTCTTATACCATTGATTTACATGTTTTTACATGTAAAAATAAATTAGATTTGTTACTTTTCATTAAGATAACTTATATTTTTTGAGTTAATGAGTAGTTAATTATGCCTATTTACTTTATTAAAATATATTGCTGAAAATATAGTTATGTAAGAATTCAAAATTTTCAGATGTAAAAAAAATGTTTAAATAGATGTATAGTGGATTCCAAAAAAACATATTTAATTAAATGATGGTTTAGAGAAAGTAATGTATTCAATTAAAGAGCATAGGGTTAATTTAAATGGACCATAATTTTAAAATTTTCGGTGAGTTCAAGTTAAATATTGGTAATAATACTTGAATAGAACAATGGGAAGTTTGAAAATGTGGAGAAGTTAGGTGAAAATATTGATGAAGGATTACAAGAAAGTAACAGAGAATGTGAATATACAATGGACTTAAATGAAAATGTAGTAAGAGAATCCAGAAGAGCAAAGCAAATGGTTCTACTTGACTATTATTCAACAGATTAGTAGAAAGATTGAGTATAACCATATTTCCCAAAATTACCTCAGACCAAGTTGAAGAAGGGATAAGGCCAAGAACACCAATAGCTTCTTTGATTTCTTTTTCATGTATAACAAGGTCTTGCAAATGACTTTCTGCAGTTGCAACAGCTGTTGCAGCTGCTTCTGCAGCTGTTGGTCTTTGTCCTGCTGTTGTAGCTGTTGGATTTTGTCCTGCGATTATCACACAGACTCACCAGTGTTAGAATCTTGCCTATGCCTTCACAAGTGTTAGAATCTTGTATGTGCCCTCACAAGTGTTAGAAGACCAAAAAAACACGCAAGGGTATGTGTTAGAATCTTGCTTGTGCCTTCACAAGTGTTCCCAAAGTGTTGTTTGTTGTTTTTAAGAGATTATCGAGCTTGTCTAGGGCCAAAGTCGTATGTAAATCATCAAACATAGAATCCAGAAATTCTTCACGGAGGCCTTAACTGATTTTTGAGCTTGCGCAGAGGGCTTACTTTTAGAATTATCATCAATGGATGAGGAAACCGCTACTTCATAATCATTGAGAGTCTACATACCAAACACAACTTGTTAAGCATAGATACATATAAGCACAATTTGGATCAAACGAACTTTTGTTGACATGTTCTTACTTCGCTCAAAACCATATTCATAAAACTTTGGTTAATCTGGATACCCGGTAACGCTTTTCTGTTCTCCTCTGAAATAACATCTTTTCTACACCTAACGCTTGCTACCAAGCTGATTATTTGGATATTATGTTCACATCATACTGTAGTTTACATTTATGTTCACTTACCTATCAGGGTTTGGCATCTTACACAAATTAAAGTCAAGTTTTGGTATCCATGATTTATGATATCTTCCTCATCTGAATTTATAATATAATCAATGTCATACAACAAAATATCAATTGCAATAGTGAGTTTCATTCAAAACTAGTTACAAAAACTTTTCTGTTTTCCATCAGTTCACTGTGTTTTCATAAACTTGTTCTTCTGACCTTGGTGAAAAACAGACATTTTTCCAAAGAAACTCATTATTGCAATTGGCTATTCACTGAGCTTATTATCCCAATAAAAAAAGTCTTCTAGGGGTATGATAAACTTATAAATGTTGCAAAACCAAGAATGTGAAACTTACTTGCTAAGCTTCAGAGTGCCAAATTATACTGGCTTGGGAAAACCCACAAAGCAAGCTTTTGAGTCCAATCAAAATACAAATTAATGCGATTTAGTTCCACGCTTTTCCTGTGCCAATTCTGTAAGGGCATAAACATTCTGGTTTAAGAGCTTGAGCTGGCATGATGGATCTAAAGATGAAGTCTTTCGTACCATATATGGTCAGGTCGATGTTTTTAAAACTAATGAAGAAGCATGAATTTGGCTTCCCTCGTTTTTTGTCCTATGAACTACAGTACACGTTTGCTTGTTGATTTGCGTAATGCTTGAAATGGTTTAGTAAGTTTTTTTGTTTGTGATTGAAAAACACATTAAATGTCAGCCGCTCCAATGGGTTTTGACAAAGAAGACCTCGTGATAGATTAACACAATCAGGATGCAACAGTTGTACCATGTCTTGCGTGGCTTCCCAGTAAGTAGCTAATAAAAAATTGCTCCCAGACTCCATAAATCGCCACAATTATGTCACTTGATTCCATGCCACTTATTTTCCTTCATACTCATCAAAGGCCCTGTAACTAAACTCATAATCATAACATAAGTTTATGTTGACAAACGAAAGATAACTTACTTCTAATCATATCGTAAGATTTGTAATTGTTAGACCAAAAAGTGGTTCTAACACCCAAATTGATTAAAAGCAAAATGAAACGAGATCAAAAATAAAAATGAACACACAGGATTTATAGTGGTTCGGCGAAGAAATGCCTACGTCCACTTGTCTTTCCCTATATTCAATGATTTAGTTGCCGATACAATGAAATATTCACTTGATTTCTCTCACAACTCACTTACAATCACTCAATTGACTAAAAATAAATAATGAAAGAAGATTTGGATTCTCCGGGAGTGCTGGAACTCGGGTTATGAAGGTGGTTGAACTCTCAAAGTGCCAGAAAAAAGATCCTTTTCTTTGTCTCCAGACAGGGTATTTATAGGTGAGAATTTGCTCAGAACCCGATCCGGATCGGAGCCACGTGTCCTCCATCCCATTAGCCTCGGGTTCGGATGAATTTCTATGTTGACAATGCATCAGAGTAGTGGACGTTTAGGGTAGGAACTGGTCACTGCCGATCCGAATATCCAGGCGCCCATGCAGGAGAGTGACGTGGAAGACAGGCTCGGGTCGGAGGGGCATGCACAAGGGGTTCGGATCGGGGTACCCGATCCGACCCGGATTGACTTAGAACCAATTCTCTCTTTTCTTTATTCTGCTCCGCTCCGATCTATCTCCGTAGCAATCAGGTGACTTTCCGATCCGACTGGGAGTATATTGCCTTCCGATCCGAACAGCTGTGCCTCTCTAATCCCAATAGTAATAGTTCACCGATCCGGACAGCAAATTTTACGTTACCCGAACCGCTACCTTGCCCGATCCGACCCGCTTCAGAGTTTTTCAAGTTCTTCAATATTTCATATCTTGACTTTGTGTTGCCCAGTTCACAAAGTGGGCTAACATTTTGCCCCCTCAAAGGATGCTTCTGTTGGAGACGGAGCATGCTTTGACTATCAATGTATAGTGCTCTTCGAGGTAATTTCTCTTTTGATTTTCTTTGTGTTTTCACCTTTTTCTTCAAATTTCAATTCAGTTTGTTGCTGAGCTAAAGGACTCGGTTCGGTTCGGATTCCGATCCGAACAGACCCCTTCTCCCTTCTATTTTCCACTGGACTATTGGGCCAAGCTTTACTTCTGGACTGCCCATCCGATCCGAACGGGGGTTCTGCTATTGGGCTATCTGTCCGATCCGAAGGGGGAGACGAATAGCCATATTCCTTTTCTATATAAACGTTGCCTCCTTTCTTCATTCACTTTTACTATTTCACCATTCGAGCTCTGCAAAACGAGAAAAATTTAATTCGTGAAACTTCAAAATTCTTCTTAATTCTCGAAGTAATCACACTGGTAGGTTATAAAACTTTGAACAATCCTTTTTTAATTACTCCCAATTCGAATTCGTAGACGATTAGGACGATTTGAGCATGAAATTCTGATGAACTCGCCGCCGTAACCCTTCCTCGTCATCATCACCAATGAACTCGCAGCGTAGAATTGCTTGGCTTCGATTTGAGTGAATGGCACGAAATTGGCCTCGGAATTGGATAGGGAAGAAAGAGGGTGAAGGAGAAGAAGAAGATGATGTTGAATCGGTTCGGTTCAGGGAGACATGGAAGTTGAAAAAATGAAGGGAAGAAGAAGGGAGTTCAGGAAATCGGACCGGGTCGGGGCACGCAAAGAAAGAAAAAAGCAAAGGAATCCAGGAGATCGGATCGGGTCGGAGCAAATATTTGAAGAAAGGGAAAAGGATCTTACCTAATCGGATCGGGTCGGACCGTAAGATGACGGAGGAGAAGAATAACTACGTGATCCGATCCGAACCGTTAGGGGACTTTGCCTCTGATCCGATCCGTCTTTGATTTCTGAGTTTCAATGTAACATTCAAGCCTAAGGCCATGCCCCCGATCCGATCCCAATGAATGGATCCGAACCGAACTGAAGCACAGTCTACCTTAACGCATAAAAACTCGTCTAACTGGCCCAATCAACTTTTGGCATGATCTTCAATTTAATGGACAGTTAGGATAGTGTCTTGCGAACGTAACTGGACATCAAGAATTACTTCAACTCTTTATATCTTGCCAAACTTTTTCGTCGCACTTTTAAACATTTACTTTGCACTTTCCGTATACACTGTTTGCACTTTAGTTTGCACACACGCACGGGGGGATACGGGCTAATTTACTCTAATGTGTGCTATTGCTTCTTCAATAGTTTTATGACCATGAGACCCAGACGCTCTTCCAGATTAGCCGAGAGGAAAGAAGCCCCGGAAACCTCAAACAAGATTACTCTCGAGGACATATC
This sequence comes from Allium sativum, assembly GCA_030737875.1. Taxonomy (NCBI): domain Eukaryota; kingdom Viridiplantae; phylum Streptophyta; class Magnoliopsida; order Asparagales; family Amaryllidaceae; genus Allium; species Allium sativum. Next base: position 216,909,820 of record CM060920.1, read on the forward strand.
TTCTTCGTCGGATCCAGAATGGGATAATGAGGGTTCGGACTACGACGTCGGAAATCGTAAAAGTGACGAAGCGTCGTCAGAGAATGAAGTTTCTTTAGGGTTTGAAGAATAAGGAGGGGTTGGCGACGACCGGGCTCCTGATGAGTTTGAATCGGCTATAATACTGGAATCACCTCCAGATTCCGTTGAATCAACAATCGACAACGATCGACTTATCCGAATTTGCTTAAAGTACGGGATAATGAAAAGGAACACTATAGTGCCTTCAAGCTCTGACCGTCCCCACAACCCTCCAGAAGGATATATGGCGGTCACTCGGTTGATGTGTATGGTCGGCGCTATTCCTCCATTTTCTCCCTTTATCGTTGACTTTCTAAGACAAATGCGGATTGCCCCCATGCAGCTGCATCCCAATTCTTATGCCTGTTTGCACACTTTATACATAGCATACCGTGAGATCTTAGGAATAGAGCTCACGTTCGATGACGTTCATTTCTTCTATAACTTCAAGCATCGGACTCGAGAGACTCCATCTTTCTGCTATTTTGAGTCAGTTCCAAAAAGGAAGATAATCTCGGCACCATTCAGCAGTAAGGCTGGAGATTCCAGACTGGAATGGTTCTACGTGAAGCGACAGCCTGGATGTGCCAGGAGGTGGACAAAATCAAGTAAAGCACTGATTTTCTAAATCCGGGCTCTATACACTTGAATCATCACCTTAACTTGTTTTCCTTTTTGTTTATAGTCGACAATCCCAAACAAATATCAGATCAGGTGTTCTTTGACCGGATGCACCAACTTCTTAATGGCGATCAGAAATTCTTGACTATTGATGAAGTCCTTAAAGACGAATATCTTCACTTTCATGGGTTGTTATCAGTTTTTCGTAGTATTGGTCATGGGACGGCTCCATACGTATATATTCCTCCAGTGGAGGTAGTCCCAGAGACAGGAGAAGGCTCGGGAGTTCCTACGGTGCCTCTTCAAACTTCACCTTCTCCATCTTCTACACAAGATGAGGAATTGGCTAACCTGGCCGAAAAGCATCGTGAAGGATATACTGCTCCCGAGGAGGCTACTTCTCTGGAAAAGTCAACATCCTCCCAAGAGTCGCCACTTAATGCTTCCGAGGGGAATGTCCCTAGTACTGATGACCAAATATTTCAGGGTTTGGGGGATCTCCCCTTACCTAAAACTATATACACTTCAGAGGATTTTAGGAAGGATCCTTTAGTTTTCACTCTTCTGAAGAGACCACTCCTGCTAAGGCCAAGGAGCCTGCCCGTACTAGTCTAGCTTCAGACTCGGGTTGGTTGGGGGGAAACACACCACTTAGGACACACTTTATACAATAGCATTAGCATTCATTGCACCTCTTTCTCCGTGAATCCATTGATTCTGAATTTCGTTTGTCTTATTGTGCAGGTACGATGTCTCGATCCTACTATGATATCAGGAAGCTTCGCCGCAGCATGTCTAATCCACCTCAGGATATCGAGTATGATCGCCGCGATGATCGCGGCAGGGAGGAGAGAAGGCCTTATGATCCCTATCACTCTCGACCCTCACGTTCTCGCTCCCCCGTTCGGTCGGAGCAAGAGAAATACAAGAGTTATCAAAGCCGTAGGGAAGAAGACAGACCACAATCGAAAGACTCCACCTATTCCCACGAAAAACGTAGCAGAGAAAGAAGCCCTCCAAAAGATACTGAGTCTCGAAGTAAGCGCAAGGTCCCCGCTACTAAACGACCTAGGACAGACAAAGAAACTACTGAATCCTCTACACACAGGGACACTGAATTGACGATCCCCGCTCCTCCCCCACTAGATGCGGAAACTGCAATAAAGAGGGCATATTTGGAGGAGCAATTTCCCGAACACTACTTCGAGACTTTGACTTTTTTACCTGCCCTTGAACCCGTTTCTTCTAAGTGGGCAGATGAGGCCAAAGCAAAGATAGACGTGGTTGAAAAACAGTATTCTGAGATGCTTAAATATTCACGCAATCTTTCCAGAATTATCCGTACTCTAATCACGAATGATGATTCAATGCAAAAAACCGCGGATGAAGATGCTAAGGCCTTAAAGAACCTAAGTAAAGATTTGGAGGACACACAGGCCCAGCTTGCTATTGCTCAGAGGGACGCTACCAACTTCAAACAACAGTTTGAGGATATGCAAAAACGTTATCATGACTTGCTTGAATCTCACACTCAAGAGCGTTCTGAGTTAAAAAAGCAAGCTGATGATGCTAAGTCAGAAGCTGCTAAGACGCGCCTTGCTTATACTGATCATGAGCGGAAAAATGCCGAGTTAGCAAAGAGGAATGCTGATCTAGAAAAGAAGAATGCTGACTTGGCTTCAAAGCTATTGGAGGCAGAGAACAGAGCTGCCCTGGCCGAGGGCAATGTTGAGTGTGCTATCAAATCTGCGGAGGAATCCCGCAAACAGCTGTCAGATGCGGAGGCTGATATTCAGGGTTTTGGCGAATTAATGATTGAATTCTTCGCACATATCATCCGTCGCCGAAACATTTCTTGGATCGAGGATTATCCATCCACTCTAGCTCAAGTATGGAATCATATCGTCGAGTGGGAAAAAGAGGAGCTCAAGGTCGATTCCATCGATGAAGATAAGCTAATGGAGAAATACTCGAGGGATGATGAGCCAGAACGCCTAGCTGAAGGGCGCCGCCTCATTGCTGAGGCCATGGAAGAAGAGAGACGGAAGTCCAAACAGAAGAATGTTCTCGAAGCTGGTTCCTCTTCTGCTGCCCCTGCAACTTCTGAAGTAGAGGGGTATGATCCTGAAAATCCGGGAATCCCCCGAACAACTCTGCTATCCCCTATTCCTGAGACAGCATCGGAGGCAGTAGTTACCCCTGCCGAGAAGTCTTCGGAAGGTATCCCTACCTTTTCTCCTCAATTTGTCAAGGCTATTTCTACCTTTCGCCACATGATTGATCAATCGATGAAAAACCCATTGTTTTCGCCTGAGTTGATAACTGTTGCTTCTCATTCTGTAGGTATTGAGTCATCCGGAAGAACAGATGTGACTCAGGGAGCCACCGCTGGGGTAGAGCCTACGGAAAAGGCAAAAGGAGGGGAGGACAAGGCTGCTCCTATAGACTTGGGAGAAGGAAGTGAGCCGACTAAGGCCGACACTCCCCATGATGAAGAAATGATAGCAGCTTTAAAGGATGATGGCGGTGACGGAGGTCATGAGGAGGAACCAGAAGTTGCAATAGTCAGGGAGTCAAAAAATGCTGATGATGTTACTTTGGCTGCGATGAAAGCTGATCAAGAGAAACGCTTGCAATTAAAAGCTGAAGAACTAGACCCTGAAGCCCTCAAGCCCCTCGCAGTTGTGGATGCGGGATCAAGGTTAGTTGTTAAGCTCTCAACTAGATCTATTACAGAGGAACTCGCTAGAAAATCTTCTCTTGATTCCAGCGCTCCGCCCTCCGGGAAGAAGTCAACAGGCTCCAGCACCGCATCTTCAGGAAAGAAGAAATCGAAACGAATCTTGACAGAGGCCGAGAAAGAGGCAAAGGATGCGGAGAAAGCTGCCAAGAAGTCCAAGGCTCACTCGAAATCTAAATAGTGGATTGCCTTGTGTTGTTTTAGCATTTAGTGAACCAATAATTGCTGCTACAAGAGCGGCTCTTGCACCTTCTTTTTTAGCTACTCTCCTGTACAAATTCATTCATTCGTAAATAAATAAAAAATAATTCATTTTCTGTAACGTCTGTTTGTCAGTAGTTCTGCACTTATGTAAAAATGCATGTCTTACTATAGTTATGAAATAAAGTTACGGAGGGAGGAAATATGCGTATACATATATGCCCCCAGTCAATTCTCACAAATTATTTAGTGCTTAATCAAGCAATCTGAATGCTCCCGATTTTCTGACGGGATAGCATTTCCTGTATCGTCAGTGCCTGTCGTTTTTTCTGGCATTTCTTTTATACTCTCCTGTCTTATACTCAGGTTAGAGTTCTTACTGAGGCGGTCCCTCGCCTGGGTGCACCTTCATGCCTCAGAGGACGTCATCTTCCCGTCCTTTTATACTCTCTCTCTCTCTCTGGAGGGTTAGAGTTCGAGCTCAGCAATCTATTCATTCCCCGGTCTTTCAACGGGGAAGGATCTCTTTCTCAGCGCTCAGTTGGAGACGCTTTTATACTCTCTCTCTCTCTCTGGAGAGTTAGAGTTAGGGGAAGAATTTCTTTTTCAGCGCTTAGTCGGAGACGCTTTTATACTCTCTCTCTTTCTGGAGAGTTAAAGTTAAGAATGTCGTTTTCTCATTCTTTTATGTCTTGTCGCACGAACAGTCGTTGTGCTTTTTCTTATGTTTAAACTGTCTTCAACCTTTTCTGGTTTTGAACCATCCTGTATTCCATAATCACAACAGAATAATCGATGAATGTATGTATATAATGCCTAAAAGTAAATAACACACAATATTTTTATAGTGGTTCGGCTAAGTCGTAGCCTACATCCACTTTATAGTCCTTTATTCATATCGTCAGATTTTCCCAAGGCAAGTCGTGCCTTATTACAGAGTTCATAAGAAAAATAACAAAGAGTACAACATTTCTAATCCAAATATCGCATTAAGTGTTGGGCATTCCATGCTCTAGGGACTTCTTCGCCATCTACGGTCGTTAACTTGAAGGTTCCTTTTTCAAGTTTCCGTTGGATGACAAAGGGTCCTTCCCACTTTGGACCGAGGTGAGGAAGGGATGGAAAGACTCTCTTTAGCACCAAATCTCCTGGTTCAAAAGTCCTGAGGCGAACTTTTTTGTCGTAATAGCGTGCCATCTGACGTCGATGTCTTGCCGCATGCAAATCTGCTTCATCCCTTTTTTCTTCGACTTCATCAAGAGATTCAAGTAAGAGTGCCCGATTCGTCATCGGGTCATCATACGTCACCCTGTGGGAAGGAACTTCCAGCTCAACTGGAATTACTGCTTCTGAGCCAATGGAGAGAGAGAAAGGGGTATGACCAGTAGCGGTCTTAAAGGTTGTCCGATATGCCCACAAAGCTAGGGGCAATTCGTCAACCCATTTTGCCTTTGCGCGCTCTAACCATTTCTTGAGGATGGATTTCATTACTTTGTTTATTGCCTCAACTTGCCCATTTGACTGCGGATAAGCAACCGCAGTGTATCGCTTGTCGATCTTATACTTCTGGCAGAAATTTCTGAATTCAGTGCCATCAAACTGGGTTCCGTTGTCAGTTATAATCGTTCTTGGGATCCCGAATCGGCATATAATATTTCTGACCACGAAACTTATCACCTTTCTTGCCGTGATTTTGGTCAAAGGTTCAGCTTCCACCCACTTCGTAAAATAGTCCACGGCCACTATTGCATATTTCGCTCCTCCTTTAGCAATCGGTAGAACTCCAATGATATCAATTCCCCATGTGGCAAATGGCCAAGGACTCACCATTGACTTGAGTTGGGTCGACGGTGCTCTGGGGATTTTGGCGAATCTCTGGCACTTATTGCAGCGTCGTGAATAATCAGCTGCATCTTTATTAATTGAGGGCCAGAAGTATCCGTATCGCAATATCTTTTTTGCTAAAGTCTGACCTCCTGTATGATCTCCACACTCACCTTCGTGCACTTCTCTCAGTACACGCTTGATGTCGTCGTGTGCTATACATCGTCACAGGGGCATAGAAAATCCTTGCCTATAAAGAGTATCATCTTGCATGACATATCTGGTAGCCTTGCGAACTACAGCCCTTTTCTCACTCTTCTTTGATGGGAGTGTCACATTCTAAAGGAAGTTCTTAATTGGGGTCATCCACGACTCCTTTTCTGGTTCCGCTTCGAAAGCGAACTCAACTTCCATCGACTCAAAGCTTGGCGATTCCAACGTTTCAATCGGAATTATTTCAGTCTCTTCTGGATTGTCGGAACTAGCCAGCTTTGCCAGCCTATCCGCCTTCTGGTTTTCAGCTCTTGGGATATGTGTTATGTTGTACCGCTCCAAGCTACTCAATAGCTCTCTCACTTTCCTGAGGTAGGCGATAAGTCGAGGTCCCCGAGCCACAAATTCCTCTCGCACTTGGCAAACAACGATTTTAGAGTCACAGAATATGTCCAACGTTTTTATTCCGAGGTCTTTAGCAAGCTTCAGCCCGGCAATCAGGGCTTCATATTCAGAATCATTGTTAGTCGCCGAAAATTCTAATCGTAGAGCGTAATATAACGACCGTCCTTCAGGAGTGACTAAGACGATTCCAGCTCCAGACCTTCGGTCGTTCTTGGCTCCATCTGTGTATAACTTCCACGGATCTATCTTTAACTCATCCTCGGACTTAACCACTCTGTCATCGATTACTTCCTCCTCTGGGATGGTGAATTCCGCAATAAAGTCTGCCAGAGCTTGCCCCCTGATCGACTTTCGTGGTTGAAAATTCAAATCAAACTGACTTAATTCTATATTCCATTTGATCAACCTTCCCGATGCTTCGGGTCTCTGTAACACCTGCCTCAAGGGTTGGTCGGTGTATATGGTTATTGGATGAGCTTGGAAATAGTGACGAAGTTTTCGGGATGCGATTAGGAGGCTGTAAGCGAGCTTCTCAATCTTTGGGTAGTTGCGCTCTGCCGCTGCCAATTTCTTGCTTACATAATATACTGGCCTTTGTACTTTGTCTTCTTCTCGAACCAGAGCTGTGCTAACGGCGTGAGCCGAGACTGCCAAGTAAACAAACAATTCTTCGTGATCCACTGGCTTTGACAAAATCGGTGGTTTCTCTAGCAGTTCCAATAAATTTCGAAAGGCCTCAACACAGTCCGGAGTCCACTCAAAGTTCTTCTTTCCCCTTTTAATCAAATCAAAAAACGAAACGCACTTGTCTGTAGCTTTGGAGATGAATCTACTCAACGCGGCTACTTTCCCTGCAAGACTTTGGACATCTTTAATTCTCCTCGGCTCTTCAATGTTTCTAATCGCTGCTATTTGGCTAGGATTGATTTCAATTCCTCGGGAGCTCACAATGAAGCATAGGAACTTTCCCGATGCCACTCCAAATGAGCATTTCAAAGGATTCAACTTCATCTGATACCTTCGCAGGATTTCAAACATTTCCGCCAAGTCTTGCGTATGGCTGGAGGACTGTTTCGATTTGACAAGCATATCATCCACATAAACTTCCATAGTCTTTCCTATTTGATTATAAAACATTCTGTTCACCAAGCGCTGATAAGTGGCTCCGGCGTTTTTCTATCCGAATGGCATTACAACATAGCAGTATAACCCCAAGTTCGTAATGAAGCTCGTATGCTCTTGATCTGGCATGTGCATAGGAATTTGATTATATCCGGAATATGCGTCCATGAAAGAGAGAAGTTCATGACCTGCTGTCGAATCTACAAGCTGGTCAATTCTGGGAAGTGGGAAACTATCTTTTGGGCAGGCTTTGTTCAAATCTGAAAAATCAATACCCGCCACTTTCCATTCGGCTTCTTTACCAAGACGGGATTCGATATCCAGTCGGGATATGTCGAATCTCGAATAAATCCATTCTGCTTCAACTTCTCCACTTCCTCTTTGAGAGCAGCCGACCTCTCTGGGCCCAACATGCGTCTCTTTTGCTTCACAGGCGGATGTTTCGGGTTTACATTCAATTTGTGACTTATAATGGATGGCGATATCCCACACATGTCAGCGTGGGTCCAGGCAAACACGTCCAAGTTTGCCTTTAAGAAGTCCGTTAGTTCTTTGGCTTGACGTGGATCCAATTGAGAACCAATCTTCAAAACTTTTGTCGGATCAGCTTCATCAATGGGAATTTCCATTGTCGCTTCATTAGGAGTTGCATTCCTAGCCTCTGGTTCCTCGTCTTTTCTGGGATCCAGGTCTTCAGGCGTTCCTTTGGGCAACTCCTTCGGGGTCAATCTCTCTAATTGCTATGCCGAGCCCCCCTTTGAGGGAGACGAGGCATCTTTACTCTCGATGTTAAGTCCTTTCATCAACATCTTTAATTCGGCCACATAGCAGGCCCGTCCGGAAACTTGATCCCCTCTCATTACTCCAGTTCCGGCTTCGGTCGGGAACTTAAGCAATAAACACCAAGGGGCGATACAAGCTCTGAATTTAGCAAGGGCAGGCCTCCCCAAAAATGCATTATAAGGCGAATCTACGTCCAATACTACGAACTGAAGCATCCGCACTCTTCTGTGTTCTCCATGCCCCAAGGTCACGGGCAATTCTATGTATCCCATGGGAGCTGTCGACGCCCCATTGAAGCCTCTGATCCATCCTTCACATGGCTTCAAATCCTCAGATTCAAGCTTCATCTGATCGAATGACTTTTTAAACAAAATATTGACGGAACTTCCGTTGTCTACTAACACCTTATGAACCAAGGCCGGCCCAATTGTGGTAGTAATGACCAACGGATCATCAGTGGGTGATTGAATCCCAGTATTATCTCTGCTGCATAATACCACGTCGTCAAACATGGTCTTCTGTTGTTTTATGGGGCGATATCTTCCAAATCATCACCTTCATTCACATCTACGTGTTTGGCAGCATTTAGATATTGATCCATTGCTCTAAAGCTACGGATCGCCGGGTGAGGCCCACCCACTATGGAGTTGATAACAATTCCCTTGCCTTTCTGCTGCGCTGTAGGCTTGGGAGCTGGTAGAATCTGTTTTGGAGCCTGGTCTCCTTGCCCCCTGTCCCTCGGGGCAACTTTATATTCATCCAGTTTCCCTTCACGCAGCAGCTTCTCAATCACGTCTCTCAAATGCCGACATTCATTGGTTGAATGCCCATGAGTTCCATGAAACAAACAAAACTTCCCTGTCGCCATTTCTTTCTCGGTCGAATCACGAGGTGGCGGTCTTTTGTACTGCAAAACGTTGTACGTATCCAGGTAAATATTCTCCAGGGTGTCGTTCAATGGTGTATAATTCTCGTAGGTCTGGAATCGGGGTCTTTTGTTAGGATCACTTCCCCTATTTCTGTTTCTTCTGTTACCGTTCGCATTACGGTTATTGTTGTTGTCCCCGTTTCCAGCATTGTTGTTTCCACCCTTGTTACCCACATTTACTTCAACTTTTCCGGAACTTTCCCCAGACTGCTTCACGGCGATGTTACTCTGAACATTTTCTTTTGATGCCGCTTCAGACTTTCTCTTCCGATTTGCCCTGGCTTCCTCTCGTCTTAAATAAATATCGGCCTTTTCATAGAATATTTCTCTCGTGGAGGGCGTCTTTCCAGAAAGGTAATCCCCGAACTCGGATTCAGGATCGACTCCTTCTTTCAATGCCATCAGAATGGTGGGCTCATGAGGATCACTAACTTCAGTCACAGCTAAGTTGAAGCGGTCAAGATACGACCTCAAAGACTCTCCTGGCGCCTGCTTAATTCTTGATAATTCAATAACACTTTTGGACTTTCGGGTATGGAGTCGAAACTGATTCATAAAACGTTCGCTCAGCTCCCTGTAGTTCGAAACCGAACGAGGGGGAAGTCGGGTAAACCAGAACAGCGCCACATCTTCTAAATAGATCGGGAATGCTTTACACTTCACTTCATCAGGGGCAGCAGCAGCATTCATGAGCCACGAGTATCGCATCAAATGCTGTCCCGGATCGGTTCTCCCGTTGTACTTGTCCATCTGTGGCAGGTTAAAACGCCGAGGAAACTGGAAGTCTAGGATATTGTCGGTGAAAGGAGTATGGCTTCGCTCAATGCCATAATCTTCATTTGTATAGTTCCGGCTCTCGGACATGATCTGGCGCACCATTGCCTGTACATCAGCATTAGTTAGGGGCCGTTCAGGTTCCCTGGCCCTAGTATCCGGATTCCTTCTGGGCTCTTGTTCAGGAGATGCCCTTCTTCTTCGAGCTGCTTCTGCTCTATTCCGTTCCCTACGCTCCCGGTCGATCTCGGGAGGAGGGGACTGGAGCCTTTGCCCCCGAGCGGGGTCATTGTTTCCTAGTGCTCGTGCAATATCCTCATGAGACCCCAAAGATCCGAATGTCAGCTGCTCCACATTCTGAGGTCGTTCGAGTGGCCTTCGTTGACGGGGCCGCTCTTCCTCGGAAGATGAAGACTGATCCACTGGGGTGTGACGAACCGGTGATGGGGTTCTCTGTCGACGTAGTTCGCTAATCTCCCTGCTCATGAGCCTCATATTTTCCTGCATCATGAGATTAGTGCGCTCGTGGACTTTCATAGCCTCCCTAGTACTCTCGAGCATGTCAAGTAAGCGCGAGTAATCTCCTTGAGTAATGGGCGCAGATGGATTGACCTGATTACTGACCCTGGTGGCTGGAATCGGAGCATTTGTAGGGACTCGAGTAGAGGTTCCAACATCACCAAGAGTCGGATCGGATCGGAGATGGGAGGTCGGGTCGGTTCGGAGCTGGGGAGCCTGTTCGTATCGGTACATGGCCAGCTGCTCGGGTCGGTTCAGATTGGGGGAATACACTGCTTCAGAATCTCCTACCCGGATCGGATCGGAGCTCTCCCCCTGGAGGCGGTTCGGATTTCCTGCATCGGTTCGTCCTGCTGCTGAACTCTGCCCACGAGACCTTGTTATAACCGCATTTTGCTGATCTTCGCCAACTCCATTTCCTCGACCAGCTTGAACTTCTTTGCCTTTTCCTTTGGCCATGATTCTTCGACAATCTGTAACGACCCGTGTTTTTTGACCATTTGAATATGAATATTTAAATTAGTTTTAAATATTATATTGGGAATATTAATGAAATTTAATATTGAATTCGCTATTTAAAAACGAAGTTGAACGTTATAATTTATATATAATATAAATTCGAGCTTGGAAATGGCGTGCAGTTCGTAAATTTGAATTTTTAACTTCAACTGAGAATACATGATTCGATATAAGTCGGATTTCTGTGAAACAAGACACGTTGGGATCGTGTTGACGATAGTTTTCATATGAAAGAGAAAAATCCAGATTTCGTGTTATAGTTTGATAGTTATGGCCAAATCAAATTTTGAAATAGTCGCTATGGAAAATCGTTATTAAATTATAGGCCTTTAAAATGGCCGTTTTGCAAACGGACTCAGATTTCGACGAAATCAGTTTCATTAGAACCGTAACGTTAAATTATTGCATGTTGTTAAATTGCATGGAAAACCGGTGTCGTATGTGACCACGATAGCCGTAAACGCCCGTTCAATTTCTATAGCGCGCATTCAAATAAATAAAGGGACATTTGAGTGTAACTTGAGAAGACGATCGAATTAGGCCACGAAACCAGTTCCGTTGAGTTCATATCGTCGATTAGAGTCAGGATAGGTATATAGTTTGTTATTTTTAGAGATCGGGAAATTTGACGTTAAAAAGGGTAGGGCGGTTCAGGGTAAAAATAGCCTACCGGGGCAACAGTCGCAGAATGCGACGAAATTAGTGCCGTTGGGTTCGTATCGAAAAGTTATTATCAATGTTCGCAGTTTCAAGTGGATTTGATTTATCTGGTGACTGTGAAAAAATTTAACGCGTGTTCATTTCTGGTTTCATAAAGGAAATTTTTTCATATGACCTCGGATTTCGACGAAGCTTGTTCCATTGGATCCGGAATATCGTTTTACATCAAGAACAGCCTTTTTATCAGTAAACAGAAATCAATTGTGAAAATTTTATTAACTACTTCGCGGTGAAATTTCGTATAATATTAAATCAGTCCATACCCTTTCTATATAAACCCTTTAAGACAGTCTAACCCAATACAAACGTACAGATCTACCCAAAACATCCGATCACGCAGCTACCTATTGAAATGGAAGACTACAAGGCCGACCTACTCTATGTATTTTCTTTTCAATGTAAAGTACCTTGCCGACCAAGTTAGAAAATGTCTGCCCTACCCTACATGTGTACAGAGTACTTACAAAACGTGATGGGCACATTTCCGTTCTACTATAAATACACGAACCTTATTCACGTTCCTCTCAGGCATTTCAAAACAGAACAAAAAGAACAATATATATATAAGGGCGGCTTGTTTATATTCATGGCGGAAGAGGTGCTGTCTGGGCACGTTCAAGGGGGCAGCAGCTCTTTCTTCGATGCAGTGGTGGGTTTGAGTGTTTTAATCATGAACAGAAGCATACTGGAAGATAGGAGCTGGACACTTTATATTTACAAAGGGAGTTGGTCTTTGGAGCGTGAAGAGGTGTCTTGCTGTGGAGCCTAGCTGAATCGGAGAAGCAAAAATGGGGTGGTGGCCGTGGTTCCGAAGGCAAGGGGGTGATGCGTGGCATGGGCAGCGTTGGGTTCGGTGGAGACATGAGGGCGGTCAATCCAGTATTGCTCCGAACAAATGGAAGAAAATTTAACAGTAATTGTCTATGTTAGCTTATTAAAAACCATATTTAATTTATTAACTAAGTAATTAGGGGAGAAATATAAAACGGTGGGGAAGTTTCCACTTGCGAAGAGTGTCAGCATGTTTTTTTTTTTAGATGGGGCACATATAACGAACGGAAGGGACACAGAAGGTCCGAGAAGGCATTGAGCGGCAACATGGAGAGGAGCTTGCTGTTTTAAACAAGAGAAGGGTGACGACCAAATTTCCCCTGATAACCAAAGTAATTAGTGATTTAACTTTTAATTTAAGAGTTATTTGTTAGATTAATTTAACATATCATAAACAATGTGAAAAGTAGGAACGTGAGTGGAGCAGTCCAGGGAAGATGGTAACGGCAGCAGACGCGTGTTGTGTATGCAGTGAAATTATGGCTAATCAAGGTTTACTAGGAATAACTCGGCAAATCAGACGTATTGGAATGGTACCGGCGAGCACTTCATTTCTAAGCTAGAGTAGATGACAATGGTATCAACTGAGATTTTTAACCAACCGCTTTAACGACAAATGGAAACCCTAAGTGAGTTAAACTCACTCAGTTACCCTTTTTATATTTTATATAAATTGGGTGTTTTTATTTTGTATGCTCTGCTTGCCAATGGTTGACTGTTTTGCTAGTTATTTATCTGTTGATTTAATCGATGAAATTAAACCGTGTTTAATTTCAGTGAAATACCAAATCGTTATTTTTAATGATTAGTTCCAATAAAGGTGACTCACCTTGGTTGGTCATGTTTATTTATAAACATGTTTAAAATGGTTGCATTGTTTGAATTGCTTATGGTTGATGTTAAATGGTCGTTATTTAATTTATCAGTTAAACAAAACTGAACCGTCTGATTTGAGATAACCGTTGTGATTACAGGGAAGAACAGGTTGGAGGGATCCAACCGGATTCCTCAAATGTATTATTTATTTTCATATGCTCATATATGAACTGATCTGTTTGTGTGATTGATTTGATGGTTGATTATTGAATGTTCAACATCGGTTAGTTTAAAACCAATGGGTGATATTGGTTAAGTGTTTGGCAGAGTATGGCCTTTAAAAATCAATCGGTTTATAGATATGGATTCACCGTTAGGTGAGTCGATAAAAGTGAAGTTATAAAGTTTATTTTATAACTGGACTCAGATCTTGGAATATATTATTTGAATAAAGTATAAAAGGGAATTAAATAAATATTTCATTTATTTAAGACCTTGATTTATGGTTGGTTTATTTTATAAAGTATATGCTGATGTTAATCAGATTTTCAAGTATAAAGATGAGAAATGAATTAAATGGTTAAACCTTGAAAGAATTGTTTTGAAAAGAAAACAAATAATTGGAATCTATTTAAATTAATTATATTTTTAATTAATTTAAAGCAAGGATTGTTGAAATCGGTTAATGAGGTAATCAAGTTTTGAGTTAATTAAATCGACCGTTTGGAATTAGAATTGTTTATCAAGTTAATGTGTTTTGACTAAAATAGTTAAACGAATATTGTTTGAATTTAAATAAGGATTTAAAAGGGATTTAGTTAATAAAGGGATTAACTACTAAAGTAGTTAATGTTTGAAATAAGTTATCATTTTAATTAATGATAAAGTTAGGAAATATTTTTAAATGGGAATTCATTTAAAAAGTTACCGAATGTGAGATGCAAGCCAATTGAATGGTGAAAGGAAATAAACGTACTCAATTATATGAATTAAGTGAAAGGAGATTACGATAAAAAGGGTTTATTATAAACCAGAGGTTTCAAGTGAGATTCAAAGTGTTAAGACGTTAATTTTACATTAACGTTATTTGAAAACGAGATCTAGTAAAAAGGAGGATTTTAATTGAAATTTCAAAATGGGAAATTGAATATAGTTATTCGGGATAGAATTAGCCAAACATAATTATTCGGCTAAGTTGCCATTGCGTACGACTGCTAGCGTAATTCGCAGGGCTGCAGATAGCCTACGGTGGTCGGATGTTTCCTGAGGGAATCAGGCGTAACCATTGTGATCGCTGTGATCTAGAGTCAAGCGAATGGAGTTAAGACGAATGTTAATTAATCAATTAGAGTTATTCAAATATCGTATTTTTGAATATTTAAAGAGTTAGAAATTTCAATTTAACAAAAAGGAAATTAGTTTGTCAAAGGCCAAATAATGCTAAATACTGAATCAGTGAACTCATTGGAGTGTCATGTTTGAAACACTGTATATTTTGATAGTTAAAACACCGACTATCAAATCTGTCCAATACGATTGTTGGTATGGAAAGACCGGGATCGAATTTATACTCGAAATCCATTCCGACCAACAAATACGTGAAGATACCAGAAGATGGTCGAGATGGAGCATTGAAGACCGTGGGTTTTCATAAACGGAAGAACCACTAATATTCTCTGCCTGGCAAGCAGAGAAAAGCTGTGATTCTGTCGTGGTTGGAATCAACGGGTTGCAAGGACTTCTCGCTATTGATCCATGGGGTGATTCCTATATTGGATGCAGTAGGAGAGTGCCTTCGGTTCATCCTGTTCCTGGATGACGTATATGGACGGATGTCTGACAGAGTATTTCCGAAGGATCACGTACGTTGATTTCTTCAAACGTACGATAGTTGTTGGCGGAGAATCGCCGTTCTCTAGCTTTCAGCTAGAGTATTTTTGTGGACGTCAATTAGTGATATCTGACGGATCTGACGATGTGGCATTCAAAGTGAATGACGACCAGATGTTCAAGAGTTAATTCTGGCCTCAAGCCTCATCAACCGGGAAATGACAAAAATCGGGCAGGCAGCATGGCTATGTGGGTCGCTCCCATTAGGGCGTATGATCACCTATCTAGAGGAAATCCTATTTGTTTCTTAAATCTATGTTTCGATGCTGTCCCTTTTCGGGCAGACGGTTGCTGATCCCAACCGTCGGTGATATACATTCGATACACTCAAGCGAAATGAGTGGTCGGTCATGTGAGGGCCGGGTTGCAAGACGTTCTTGTTGAACCCAGTGTATTCGTCTCTAGAGATACACGATCGGAAGGTGGACCCATACCTTGTCAAGTTGGAATCCAATATCCAATAAGCGCCTACGGGTTTTAATTGTATACTATATATGTGGAGCGTGAGATGCAAGCGTTCCACTAGATTGTTATTTACTTGTATTTAGACATTATTATAATATCAGGAAAGATATTGGTTTCAAAACTGTTTTGGATTATCGTAAGGTAAAAACCGTCCGTGTTTATGTGTGGATTTGGTCTTACGATTATCCTTTTCTTTTGAAAAGATTTTGGAACTCTAAAATCATGATTGGATGATTCACCCTTATTGCTGTGCGAGTTTATCTCACTCTGGTTCACCAGACTGACCCGGTGTTTTGTAAATGCTCGGGTTAGACCGGGTTGTACAGGTTCAGGTTATCGACTGCTATGAAGAGACGAGCTGGAAGAGTCCAGACGTATGATATTATTACTATTCCGCTGTGTGTTATATGAGGACAGATTTTTATCACTGTCCAAATGTGTACTCTGATATTGTAAGTATTTTAAAAGTTCTCAATAAAGATTATTTCTGTACTATATTTTGTTCCGCTGCGATGTGAGACTCTGTGTGGTGTTTCTTCTTCTTCTATTCTAATATTTCTTTCTTTCTTATCTCACCCTCTAACTTCTTTCTATTAATGATCTGGAATGTTCGATGTCTGAATAGTCAACATGGTAGTTTGATGTTGATTTTCGGAGTCGAAAATCCCGGTTCGTTACAGTGGTATCAGAGCTGGTTGCTTAATTGGTACGGATGATAGGGGGTTCTCGCTTCGCGTTTGGTGGCGAACGGGAGACTCTTACCCCTACATCTCCCGACAATGTGGGTTGGCTGTGAAGTCGAGAGGCTGGCCGTAAAATCAGTTCTGAGGTATCACTGGATGTCACGGTGGGAGGTTAGCCCACTGCCTGATGGTTGCAAAGCCTAGGGCCGTTTCAGTGGTATCAGAGCTGAAGGTTAAGTAATTACCTTGGCTCTGTGGCGTGACTCAGTAGAGATGGGGTTAGCAATACCCTAGATTGAGTTTGAGTGTATATATACGAGTGAACGTATTTGTAGATTTTATAAAAATTGTTTTATATTGTGGAGATTTATCGGTTGAGTTGTTTATGAGTTCTGATCGATCAGTTTGATCCACTGTATCGATAGGAGTTTCTAAACACTCAAGTACGATAAACCGACGCAGTATGTTTGAAAGAGGGTAAATGAAATAATTTTACCCAAATTATATTTCAATATAAAAGAATGATATATATTTGAAGGATTATAGTATATTGGATGTGTTGGTTGATTATAATTGAAATGGTTATATAAATAACCAATTAGAATTCGTATAACATGGAATCAGATGAATTAAATCTGAAATCTAAACCAGAATTGGAATTAAAATTCCTTAAAGTGGGAAGGATGATTGCAAATGAACTTGGATTGAATATATAAGAATTTTAAAATCCTGGGAGATTTTAAATTGTTTACGAGTATCATGTTTAGTATTTTGAAATAGATTTCAAATTGAAAGTGTTTAAAATTGGAGTTTTGAAATGATATAGTATTGAACTCACTTCAATAGCTGGAAAATAGATTCCGATGATGTGCGCGCCATTATCGGTGTTCATTTTCGAGTTCTAAGTGACGGATTGCTAAAAAAAAAAAAATCTTGTTTTGGATTGCTTTGAGAAAAACAAGCTGTTTTGAGGCCTGAAAAGAAATATTAATTTTTGAAAGAGCTACTGTTTAAAAACTCCCAAGGGAATTGTTTTAACAAAAACAAAAATTTAAAAGAAATTTGTGAAAGTAAATATGAATTAAATTAAAACCATTTAATTGGAAATTGGATTGGGATAAAATATGTCGAGTAGAATCAGATTTGAATGGTAAGACAGGAATCTGAAATGGTGGTGGACTGGTGAGTTAAAAGTTGAAATTGATGATGGATGGAAATTGAGTCAAGAATGGAATTTGGCTTGGACGCGTGAAGGATTTGGTTTTGAGGATCAAATTGGAATTTTGTTGGAAATGCAATTGTATATGCTGACAGGGCAGCAGATGGAAAGGATATAATGGTATGCCCGACAAAAAGGTACACGTTTATTTCTATATGGGTTTGGTGATTTATGAGCCTATTTGGCAAGCCGCTTGGCTGTTTATTTTCTTTTGGGATTGGAGAAGGCCTAGAAAAGCGAGTTGTGGTAATACCGATTGAGCCGTACAGAGGAGGTGCTGGCGGAATTTTTCGAAAATTTGAAGTGTTAGAAAATTTTCGATATTTTTGAAAATATTTATTTACAGTATTGAATTGGTTTCTAATTTAATATAAAATTAGATTTGAAAGTTAATGGATTTATAACGTTCTTTCTTACTTTAGCAATTTCGAGGACGAAATTATTTTAAGGGGGGAAGAATGTAACGACCCGTGTTTTTTGACCATTTGAATATGAATATTTAAATTAGTTTTAAATATTATATTGGGAATATTAATGAAATTTAATATTGAATTCGCTATTTAAAAACGAAGTTGAACGTTATAATTTATATATAATATAAATTCGAGCTTGGAAATGGCGTGCAGTTCGTAAATTTGAATTTTTAACTTCAACTGAGAATACAGGATTCGATATAAGTCGGATTTCTGTGAAACAAGACACGTTGGGATCGTGTTGACGATAGTTTTCATATGAAAGAGAAAAATCCAGATTTCGTGTTATAGTTTGATAGTTATGGCCAAATCAAATTTTGAAATAGTCGCTATGGAAAATCGTTATTAAATTATAGGCCTTTAAAATGGCCGTTTTGCAAACGGACTCAGATTTCGACGAAATCAGTTTCATTAGAACCGTAACGTTAAATTATTGCATGTTGTTAAATTGCATGGAAAACCGGTGTCGTATGTGACCACGATAGCCGTAAACGCCCGTTCAATTTCTATAGCGCGCATTCAAATAAATAAAGGGACATTTGAGTGTAACTTGAGAAGACGATCGAATTAGGCCACGAAACCAGTTCCGTTGAGTTCATATCGTCGATTAGAGTCAGGATAGGTATATAGTTTGTTATTTTTAGAGATCGGGAAATTTGACGTTAAAAAGGGTAGGGCGGTTCAGGGTAAAAATAGCCTACCGGGGCAACAGTCGCAGAATGCGACGAAATTAGTGCCGTTGGGTTCGTATCGAAAAGTTATTATCGATGTTCGCAGTTTCAAGTGGATTTGATTTATCTGGTGACTGTGAAAAAATTTAACGCGTGTTCATTTCTGGTTTCATAAAGGAAATTTTTTCATATGACCTCGGATTTCGACGAAGCTTGTTCCATTGGATCCGGAATATCGTTTTACATCAAGAACAGCCTTTTTATCAGTAAACAGAAATCAATTGTGAAAATTTTATTAACTACTTCGCGGTGAAATTTCGTATAATATTAAATCAGTCCATACCCTTTCTATATAAACCCTTTAAGACAGTCTAACCCAATACAAACGTACAGATCTACCCAAAACATCCGATCACGCAGCTACCTATTGAAATGGAAGACTACAAGGCCGACCTACTCTATGTATTTTCTTTTCAATGTAAAGTACCTTGCCGACCAAGTTAGAAAATGTCTGCCCTACCCTACATGTGTACAGAGTACTTACAAAACGTGATGGGCACATTTCCGTTCTACTATAAATACACGAACCTTATTCACGTTCCTCTCAGGCATTTCAAAACAGAACAAAAAGAACAATATATATATAAGGGCGGCTTGTTTATATTCATGGCGGAAGAGGTGCTGTCTGGGCACGTTCAAGGGGGCAGCAGCTCTTTCTTCGATGCAGTGGTGGGTTTGAGTGTTTTAATCATGAACAGAAGCATACTGGAAGATAGGAGCTGGACACTTTATATTTACAAAGGGAGTTGGTCTTTGGAGCGTGAAGAGGTGTCTTGCTGTGGAGCCTAGCTGAATCGGAGAAGCAAAAATGGGGTGGTGGCCGTGGTTCCGAAGGCAAGGGGGTGATGCGTGGCATGGGCAGCGTTGGGTTCGGTGGAGACATGAGGGCGGTCAATCCAGTATTGCTCCGAACAAATGGAAGAAAATTTAACAGTAATTGTCTATGTTAGCTTATTAAAAACCATATTTAATTTATTAACTAAGTAATTAGGGGAGAAATATAAAACGGTGGGGAAGTTTCCACTTGCGAAGAGTGTCAGCATGTTTTTTTTTTAGATGGGGCACATATAACGAACGGAAGGGACACAGAAGGTCCGAGAAGGCATTGAGCGGCAACATGGAGAGGAGCTTGCTGTTTTAAACAAGAGAAGGGTGACGACCAAATTTCCCCTGATAACCAAAGTAATTAGTGATTTAACTTTTAATTTAAGAGTTATTTGTTAGATTAATTTAACATATCATAAACAATGTGAAAAGTAGGAACGTGAGTGGAGCAGTCCAGGGAAGATGGTAACGGCAGCAGACGCGTGTTGTGTATGCAGTGAAATTATGGCTAATCAAGGTTTACTAGGAATAACTCGGCAAATCAGACGTATTGGAATGGTACCGGCGAGCACTTCATTTCTAAGCTAGAGTAGATGACAATGGTATCAACTGAGATTTTTAACCAACCGCTTTAACGACAAATGGAAACCCTAAGTGAGTTAAACTCACTCAGTTACCCTTTTTATATTTTATATAAATTGGGTGTTTTTATTTTGTATGCTCTGCTTGCCAATGGTTGACTGTTTTGCTAGTTATTTATCTGTTGATTTAATCGATGAAATTAAACCGTGTTTAATTTCAGTGAAATACCAAATCGTTATTTTTAATGATTAGTTCCAATAAAGGTGACTCACCTTGGTTGGTCATGTTTATTTATAAACATGTTTAAAATGGTTGCATTGTTTGAATTGCTTATGGTTGATGTTAAATGGTCGTTATTTAATTTATCAGTTAAACAAAACTGAACCGTCTGATTTGAGATAACCGTTGTGATTACAGGGAAGAACAGGTTGGAGGGATCCAACCGGATTCCTCAAATGTATTATTTATTTTCATATGCTCATATATGAACTGATCTGTTTGTGTGATTGATTTGATGGTTGATTATTGAATGTTCAACATCGGTTAGTTTAAAACCAATGGGTGATATTGGTTAAGTGTTTGGCAGAGTATGGCCTTTAAAAATCAATCGGTTTATAGATATGGATTCACCGTTAGGTGAGTCGATAAAAGTGAAGTTATAAAGTTTATTTTATAACTGGACTCAGATCTTGGAATATATTATTTGAATAAAGTATAAAAGGGAATTAAATAAATATTTCATTTATTTAAGACCTTGATTTATGGTTGGTTTATTTTATAAAGTATATGCTGATGTTAATCAGATTTTCAAGTATAAAGATGAGAAATGAATTAAATGGTTAAACCTTGAAAGAATTGTTTTGAAAAGAAAACAAATAATTGGAATCTATTTAAATTAATTATATTTTTAATTAATTTAAAGCAAGGATTGTTGAAATCGGTTAATGAGGTAATCAAGTTTTGAGTTAATTAAATCGACCGTTTGGAATTAGAATTGTTTATCAAGTTAATGTGTTTTGACTAAAATAGTTAAACGAATATTGTTTGAATTTAAATAAGGATTTAAAAGGGATTTAGTTAATAAAGGGATTAACTACTAAAGTAGTTAATGTTTGAAATAAGTTATCATTTTAATTAATGATAAAGTTAGGAAATATTTTTAAATGGGAATTCATTTAAAAAGTTACCGAATGTGAGATGCAAGCCAATTGAATGGTGAAAGGAAATAAACGTACTCAATTATATGAATTAAGTGAAAGGAGATTACGATAAAAAGGGTTTATTATAAACCAGAGGTTTCAAGTGAGATTCAAAGTGTTAAGACGTTAATTTTACATTAACGTTATTTGAAAACGAGATCTAGTAAAAAGGAGGATTTTAATTGAAATTTCAAAATGGGAAATTGAATATAGTTATTCGGGATAGAATTAGCCAAACATAATTATTCGGCTAAGTTGCCATTGCGTACGACTGCTAGCGTAATTCGCAGGGCTGCAGATAGCCTACGGTGGTCGGATGTTTCCTGAGGGAATCAGGCGTAACCATTGTGATCGCTGTGATCTAGAGTCAAGCGAATGGAGTTAAGACGAATGTTAATTAATCAATTAGAGTTATTCAAATATCGTATTTTTGAATATTTAAAGAGTTAGAAATTTCAATTTAACAAAAAGGAAATTAGTTTGTCAAAGGCCAAATAATGCTAAATACTGAATCAGTGAACTCATTGGAGTGTCATGTTTGAAACACTGTATATTTTGATAGTTAAAACACCGACTATCAAATCTGTCCAATACGATTGTTGGTATGGAAAGACCGGGATCGAATTTATACTCGAAATCCATTCCGACCAACAAATACGTGAAGATACCAGAAGATGGTCGAGATGGAGCATTGAAGACCGTGGGTTTTCATAAACGGAAGAACCACTAATATTCTCTGCCTGGCAAGCAGAGAAAAGCTGTGATTCTGTCGTGGTTGGAATCAACGGGTTGCAAGGACTTCTCGCTATTGATCCATGGGGTGATTCCTATATTGGATGCAGTAGGAGAGTGCCTTCGGTTCATCCTGTTCCTGGATGACGTATATGGACGGATGTCTGACAGAGTATTTCCGAAGGATCACGTACGTTGATTTCTTCAAACGTACGATAGTTGTTGGCGGAGAATCGCCGTTCTCTAGCTTTCAGCTAGAGTATTTTTGTGGACGTCAATTAGTGATATCTGACGGATCTGACGATGTGGCATTCAAAGTGAATGACGACCAGATGTTCAAGAGTTAATTCTGGCCTCAAGCCTCATCAACCGGGAAATGACAAAAATCGGGCAGGCAGCATGGCTATGTGGGTCGCTCCCATTAGGGCGTATGATCACCTATCTAGAGGAAATCCTATTTGTTTCTTAAATCTATGTTTCGATGCTGTCCCTTTTCGGGCAGACGGTTGCTGATCCCAACCGTCGGTGATATACATTCGATACACTCAAGCGAAATGAGTGGTCGGTCATGTGAGGGCCGGGTTGCAAGACGTTCTTGTTGAACCCAGTGTATTCGTCTCTAGAGATACACGATCGGAAGGTGGACCCATACCTTGTCAAGTTGGAATCCAATATCCAATAAGCGCCTACGGGTTTTAATTGTATACTATATATGTGGAGCGTGAGATGCAAGCGTTCCACTAGATTGTTATTTACTTGTATTTAGACATTATTATAATATCAGGAAAGATATTGGTTTCAAAACTGTTTTGGATTATCGTAAGGTAAAAACCGTCCGTGTTTATGTGTGGATTTGGTCTTACGATTATCCTTTTCTTTTGAAAAGATTTTGGAACTCTAAAATCATGATTGGATGATTCACCCTTATTGCTGTGCGAGTTTATCTCACTCTGGTTCACCAGACTGACCCGGTGTTTTGTAAATGCTCGGGTTAGACCGGGTTGTACAGGTTCAGGTTATCGACTGCTATGAAGAGACGAGCTGGAAGAGTCCAGACGTATGATATTATTACTATTCCGCTGTGTGTTATATGAGGACAGATTTTTATCACTGTCCAAATGTGTACTCTGATATTGTAAGTATTTTAAAAGTTCTCAATAAAGATTATTTCTGTACTATATTTTGTTCCGCTGCGATGTGAGACTCTGTGTGGTGTTTCTTCTTCTTCTATTCTAATATTTCTTTCTTTCTTATCTCACCCTCTAACTTCTTTCTATTAATGATCTGGAATGTTCGATGTCTGAATAGTCAACATGGTAGTTTGATGTTGATTTTCGGAGTCGAAAATCCCGGTTCGTTACACAATCACTTCAACAAATATCCAAGTGCGTTGAAACTTGAGGATTAACTTCTTCGAACTCAGCGGCCCAAAAAGTAGAATGATAATCCCGAAAAACAAAGAATTCAGCCGAATTCCCAGTGAAAGCGCCAAAATGTTAGACCAAAAAGTGGTTCTAACACCCAAATTGATTAAAAGCAAAATGAAACGAGATCAAAAATAAAAATGAACACACATGATTTATAGTGGTTCGGCGAAGAAATGCCTACGTCCACTTGTCTTTCCCTATATTCAATGATTTAGTTGCTGATACAATGAAATATTCACTTGATTTCTCTCACAACTCACTTACAATCACTCAATTGACTAAAAACAAATAATGAAAGAAGATTTGGATTCTCCGGGAGTGCTGGAACTCGGGTTATGAAGGTGGTTGAACTCTCAAAGTGCCAGAAAAAAGATCCTTTTCTTTGTCTCCAGACAGGGTATTTATAGGTGAGAATTTGCTCAGAACCCGATCCGGATCGGAGCCACGTGTCCTCCATCCCATTAGCCTCGGGTTCGGATGAATTTCTATGTTGACAACACATCAGAGTAGTGGACGTTTAGGATAGGAACTGGTCACTGCCGATCCGAATATCCAGGCGCCCATGCAGGAGAGTGACGTGGAAGACAGGCTCGGGTCGGAGGGGCATGCACAAGGGGTTCGGATCGGGGTACCCGATCCGACCCGGATTGACTTAGAACCAATTCTCTGTTTTCTTTATTCTGCTCCGCTCCGATCTATCTCCGTAGCAATCAAGTGGCTTTCCGATCCGACTGGGAGTATATTGCCTTCCGATCCGAACAGCTGTGCCTCTCTAATCCCAATAGTAATAGTTCACCGATCCGGACAGCAAATTTTACGTTACCCGAACCGCTACCTTGCCCGATCCGACCCGCTTCAGAGTTTTTCAAGTTCTTCAATATTTCATATCTTGACTTTGTGTTGCCCAGTTCACAAAGTGGGCTAACAGTAACATACTCTCTTCAAAGATCCTTCACCAAGAACATCATTATACTGAAAATTCATGAGTCAAAACTATGTCAGTTATTTCATACAATGAAAATTAATACCCATAACTTATTGCTTGACTACTATTTTTGTTTTGGTATGTTTAATCCTTAATTATATGTATGCAACAACAGAAATAGCAAGAAGAGAATCTTATCCCATAGCCACAGTTTCAATCAAGTACTATCTTACCCCGCAACACCAACTGAAAAAAACTTCAAACAAAGTATTACTTGAGTTTTAGTTTTGAAAATGTTACAAAGTAAGATATATTAGCCATATAAATAAATCTCAAACTTACAGCACAATAATCAAACATTCATGCAAATGGATTTGAAGACAATAATGATTGTATTTGCATAAAAGACAATATGAAATTTACCTTGTTTGTGATAAAATGCGTAACACAAACAAATTCAATTCAAACCTTCGCTGACCATGGTATTTTAATATCAAGAAATAAGTTACATAAAACATGGGACTATATCATAAAATTCAGTTCAACACAAAGTATGACTTGTCGCTACATGATTTAAAGAGAAAAAGACAGATAACATGGGACCATATATTCTCAATATCTAAAGCAATTCCAAAAAATTAAGGAAGAACATGAAAAACTTGTCTTTTGCCCAACTATTGTAGAGAATATAATAGGTATATCTCAATATCCTAGACCAACATCACCCATATTCACTCGATCAACAATCTGGTGGTAAGCACTTGGAAAAAGGGCATTTTGTATATTTCCATACAGATCCAGAGTTACCAGCGCCTGGTGGTAAGCTTTGCGTTACACATATGTTAGATTTATCGGATAGTTTTGGCGTTTTCTGCATTTATTATGACAAAGAAAAACAGAATTCATCGTAAAGAATGTTTACGGAGAGTGTCATAATCTCTGCTTTGCACCATTTTTTTAGGGGAAAACTGTATATAAAAACTGTAATATGCAGCAGTATATTGGGGGAAAAAAATACCTCCTATTAACTTCAATTTGCACACATCATTACCATCTCCCTCCGCTTTGCCTTAATAGAAACATGTCCTCCTAATGTAAATATTTAAATATAATTGCAAATTAAAAAATATCCTAATAATCATTGTTAAAATGAACAGTAACATGATGAACTACTGAGAACTATAATCTGAAGGGGATACGACAAACTAAGTCATCATGTCATAAAACATATATTACAATTTAGTATGCATAACAAATACTACAAATATGATTGAGGCTCAAGGACTAATATCTTAGAAGCAGTTCCCAAGCTATATCACTATTAGCACCCTCAGGAAAAAAAAATCCACCAATGGTTGTCCACTACCAGTGGTGTAAATAGTCTATAAAATATCATGTAATGTTCTTGCACACAACAGAGAATTATGATCTGTTGATAAAACATTAATTTATTTTCACTGCTCTACTCTTAAGTTAATCGGCACGACTAATCCTCCATCTTTTATCCTACACATTGCTAATAGGTTCCTTAATTTAGATATCCGATTAGTAAAATCTGCTATTGCTATATTATAAGGATGCACATGCTTCGGTCATTTATGAAACCTGCTAGTAATTGGACAATTGTCATATAATATAAATGAAGTATTGGTACTACTAGTAGAAAACAAATCAAATTATTAAAAACATAAACTCTAAGGTAATTCCAAATTGTCCACTTAAATAACATAGATATATATACAGTTTTGTAACTTACTCTCAATTCAAGTTTTGAATTCCCCAAACATATGTTTTAGATTTTTAAGCTCCTTAAGAAGTCCAGCCAAATTCTGATTCTTGGTTTGCCACATATCATGTACCCTTTAGTTTGAAAAATAATCAAGTCATGCCTTGCAAAAGAAAAATAATCAAGTCATGAAAAGAGCACACTTTCTTAATGATTAATACACTAGTAACAATTTCAAGCTTACTAATTTGTGTTCTTAAAAAAGAAACGACCTACAAAATGCACTTAGAGCATATGAAAAATATATGAAGTATGTAAAATAAGACCTAGATTTGCACTTAGAGCATACAAACATGCAATGAATTCATACAGAAAGTAACATCTATACCTGCCAGCAAGGATCCAGCAGCTAACTTCTTACCATGAAGAAAACATGCCGAAGCTTTGTGTCTGAGCTCTAATCCAGGTGACTGCAATGAAAAATAAATTAGTGTTTCTTAACATGACATGAATCTTGCCCCTTGCATTAAAACTACTATAATTTTATCTCATACATGCATCTACATTTTGCATTACTTAGATCTAAAGTCAATAGCGTCAAAAGTGTGCAATTATGCCTGTCACCCTATCGATATGCCCAAATTGTAGTGAACACGTGACATCATATTTATAAGATATAATTTTCAAAGAAAATATAGAACTTTTGAATCTTATATTTTGTTCAATTTTATGTATTATATAATACCATTAGAAATAGCACAAATTGAGATTTAATATTAATAACTGTTTGTTAATCAGATGTTCGTAGAGAATATCATTTAATTTTAGATATTTAAATTAAGTTGTGGATTATACAGTAAATTAAGAGGAAAAATTCCTAAATCAGGTTTTGTGTACACTTGCTGTACAATAAAGGTCAGATGATATTTCTACGATACATTGTTACAACATGAGAAAAAGTGGCCTAACTGCGGGTACTCTATTTTGTTAGAGAGCAGCTCATAGAAAAATTCTATAAATAAGAGAGAGCTTTATAGAAGCAGACTACACCCTAGTATTTAAAATCCAAAGCCGAGCTTTGGTACTTTATATACCTCATTTATAGTAAATCTAGATTCAATTCGCATTCACCCATTTAAGCAAGTACATAAGAGCAATCAACTAGCTCCCATGATTTTCTCTCTTCACATTTAGAATTTTGATCAATTGTCCTAAGTCATTTTACGTAACATAAATCATCGTTCTTCCTCTGTTTTCTAACCACAAAATTCCATGCTCTTTTCACACATCATCCTTCTCAAAAAAAAAAAAAAAGATATGCACATGTTTTATTCTAACTTGGAAATTTCATCTATTTCTCGTTATTTACTTGATTTACCTATCCTTAAAAAAACTCCAATCGACCTTTCAAGAAAAGCATATCCTTTCATTTGATTTGTTGTCAATGCGACATAGGCTAGACTATGAAAGCAACCAACTCATTGAATGATTGAATGCAATAGAACAAAGAAGTGTATTTTGTGGAGGAGGAAAGCAAAAAAAATTGAGGATGGAAGGAGGAATATGCAGAAACAAACAGGGCAGTAACATTTTATGTTTTCTCTTTTGTTTCCATTTCCTGAATATGCAGAAACAAATAGTGCAGTAACATTTTCATCCGAATATAAGGAGTAAAAAATCTGAGGGAAAGAACAGTAGGGGTCCTTTCCATGGCATATAAGTATTTTATGAAATATCTGGTTTTTATATTCAGATGGAGGAAGTTGGATCCATAGTACAGGGTTAGAAAACTTCTGCCTTAATTGCGACAAAAATGGGCAGAAGGATATTGCCTACTACCAAAAAGATAAAAGCAATTGAGCTTCACAACAATAACTCCCCTCATCCATACCTCTGGTCAGATTTATGATATGATCAGAACTGAGCAAACATATAATGTGCCTAATAAAGAAAAGAGGGAAGAGTGGAGTTGAGGTGGAACATATTGTCATTTCCATGGAGCTAATAGTCATCACACAGATAACCACCGAAATTTGAAAAATGAAACAAAACGGATAATCCAAAAAGGTTGTCAGATCAGTTTCTAGGAAGCTAACAGGGAATCCCTCCAATCTTATAGCTTCCATCCACATGGATTACACTTAGTTGGAGCAAGCAAAAGGCACAACAGAGATACATGCAAGAAGCTAAAATATGAGAAAAGCCAGTCTTCCAAATAAAGAAAAAGCCGACATTAGAAAAGATATTTATTGGTGGATGTAGTAGGGTTGATGTTTACTGATCAAGATCCATTTGTTATCAAAGAGCATATATCAAAATTCACCATGGAAAATTCTAAAAATTAATAACTTATTTGGTTCTATATAATCATTTTTATACCAATACAGACAAACAAATGAACTCAAATTTTTGACATGAATTAATCATACCATTGCAGGTCCTTGACTGTTATTTCTCATCACGTCATCGATAGGAAAATAAAATGTGTATACCAAAGGAGTACAAAAGGTAATCACCATGGTTATAGCAAACTGGTTTTATGGAGGTAAAAATGAGATGCAAAAGCAAAAAAGTATTAAAGAAACTCACATTATCTCCTACTTCATATCAGGCTTGCAGTCTTAGGTATGAACAACGCCTAGCAAAATACCTCGCCCACCAAAGATATCGCCTGTTGTATTCTTGCTCTAACACAGTGGCAAATGTAAAGGGTGACCCTAGAGCAATAGACAATCTAAGAGCAACATCGGTTGCTCCACCATCAACATCCTATTTATAGCGCAAAAATACATTACGTGAATTATGCCAATCGTCCAAAATAAAACATTAATCACAATTGGACTTTAACAGAATTTTAACTCAACATCATCTGACAAGAAATTCAACAATAAATCGTGTTTTTAATTCAAGACGAATATATACCATTGACTATTGTAATCAACAATTTCAGTTCATTTCTAATACATATAAATTTCATTTCATTTTTTCAAGTTGAACATAAATATATAATAAGCTGTTGTGTATTGAAGTTGATCATTACTAAATTACTTAACCAAAGTTACTAAATACTAAATTAAATGATCCACTATCACAAAATTAGTATATTTTCTTTTTATTATCTTATTCTTGATCCTGGTTTTAACCCCATTATCTTTCTCGTTGCTGCAACATTTTCTGAGAAAAATGGCGCTCGAGATAAGGAAAAAAATCATTAGGAAAAGATCTAGGTTACCTCATTCCAGCAAAGAGGCTCTTGCTAAAAAGAAATAGAAAGTATCTATTTCCTCAACAAAGGCTCTAAGAAAAATATTTCAAAATTGAATTCTAAGAAGAACAAGAAAGCCATAGAAATTACAAAAGCTGCAGTTGAAGGTAATCTTCCTAGTGCTATTACTAAAAAACATGCTAGGCCCCAACTTCTGCTCCAGAGGTCTAAAAGACGACTGAATATGGCTTATGAAAGAGTATCAAGGTAAAACAAATTTCTTTTATTGAATTGTAATTTCTATATTTGTCCTCACGCCATTTTGCCCCTTTGTAAACGGGTGGTAGAATTATCCGCCCTTCAAAATGAATGGTACGAAGGAAATAGTAGTTGCAGCTGAAATAACAAAAGAGGAGTTTTCAGAACACAAAGCTACCACACCCTCCACTACCAAATCGCCAACAAATTCCCATTAATTTCTGGTCCAATTTGAAGCCAGGTGATTCCGATCTAACGTAGCAAGAATCGATTTGGAGGCATAATTTTTGGGTTAAAGTGACGATTTTGCAATTGATAAGTAATTAACTGGTTTTTTGTTGGTAATGATCCTGGGCAATGGATGTTTAACAGATTTGAGAAGAGGGGAGGAAATAATAAATTTTAGGGCTTTATTTTCGTTACGGCTACAACAAAGAAGAAGGACAAAAATTAGATATCACGTCGTCAAGCAGGAATGGGAAAATTAAAGAAGGAAGACAAAAATTAGATCACATGTTGTCAAGCGGGAATGGAAAAATTAATCTCGCCTTCTAAATCTAATATCTAAATCTGAAACCCAACTGTTTTAGCGAGTTCAGCAAAACAGTCGCATTTAGTATTCAAACGCTGCTGTATATTGTAACTAAAAGCATAATTTCTTGTAGTGAATAAATTATACTTGTTTGGTACATTAATTGTGGTGAGTTTGGACTTGAATTTTTGACTTGCTCTGTGAAGACCCGCAACTTCCCCGTAAAGGAAAGCGTCGGATAGTTCGAGAACAGGACACAGCAGAACGCATATAAAAGAACGTTTCACTATATATCACAACAGTGCATCAGATTACAGGAATATACAGAGTATAAAAGAATATTACACAGAAATATTAGAGATTTAAATTACATTTAAATACATAGCAGCGGAAAATAATACAATACACAACTAGAAGTAGATATACGGATACAAAGCTTTCCGGATATCGTTCCAGCTGTAAACCAGGAACCTGTGAATATAAATCTGCAAAACCAAAACTACTAGCTGCCCGTGTCAAAATAAGGGCACCCAGAGTTTAGGTTAAAACAATAAACTCCAGGTCAGTCATGTGACTGGTGTGAGAACTAAAACAGTTATTAATCTTTATTTTAAATCATTAGGTAAAACAAGGGACCACGCCGTATAACACGGAACGGGTTTCCTCCCAAGAATACCAGTGCTTAAAACAAACAGCGCAATGCTAAATAAAGAAAAATGAAGCTGTTATAAGACCCAGGTCCTATCACACAATGCAATCGCAAGCCGGGGGATAGGGTTTTCCCTTATAACAGCCAAAGCATGCTTGATACGTCTAAAACAAATCATTTGATACTATTATAAGTGCATAGTGTATAAAACAACTTCAAATCATAAGTATCAATCATAGGCGACATGAGCGTCCCATGCCACTATGTCGCCATATATAGGTTTACAAATAAAACCGCAAAGTCACGTATTTGGAAATTGGGTTTCCAACTATGAACCGAGGCTAGGGGCAAGATCCTCAACCGATTCGAGACGCTCTAGCCCGCCCCTCAGGAACAGCCGCAACTGCCCCTTGGATCCTCAGGGCCGGTCCACACGGAGTGGATTATTATGCCTGAACACTACGTCTCCCCACCCTATGGGGTGTAAGTCTGGTCCGTCAGCCGACCAGAATGCATTCGGCCGAAACCGATATAACCGAGGCGCCTCGCAACAGCAACAACCACATAAGTCAAACTCGTCAGGGCGTGTAAAACCACTGACGCCACTTCTAGCTAGAAAGAAACGCATGCCCTCCCTGACGTCCGTCTCCCGTTTTTGGTTCATACCTGGTGTGAAACACGCGAGGTAAACGTTACACAAAGCTACGCCACAAAGGCCGTGCTTTGATCATCACCACAAGACTTTGCTTTTCAACAGAAGCCTTGATCATTTGCATCTTAGCATGCCACACCGGCAAACCACTCTATGCAACCGATATCAGTCACACAGAATGAAATCCAATGTCAGACACACAGTCCATTTACAAGTCCGTTCTGGGCCTGAACGAAACCGGAGGCACCTAGTACCCCGCATATCCATCGATCTCCAAGTACGTCTGGACGATCACTAACTGTTTCCATCTTCTTGGGTGTACAGCCCAATCAAGATCATCAGTTATCACCCAAACGACGTGAAGACCTCCGGTCTTCGACCATCGTCTTCATCTTCGACTTATCGTCGTATCAGTTATCCAGAATGGGATAAACCCGGTCTTTCCGAATAACTCGCGTATATTTAAATAAGTGTTACACAAACACAACATACGCCTCATTCCAATTCATTAGTCACTAACCGTAAATTAATCAAGAGAATAATTCCCCAAATATTAACCCCGAAGGCCGAAACCAACATCAGATCAATATCCAGAAAACCATTCTGCTTGGCTAACCGACAGTTAGTTTCTAAATTTCACGTTCAAATCTAATTAAAGATTTAACTATCGCCTGGAGCAAAACTGGTGATACTCCATTCTCGATCTTTTCAATCTAATTAAAGATTCATTAAAACTCCACTTAGTTTTAGTCTGTGACTGGGTTAAAGAATCAGTGTCATCTAAAAACACGGTTCGCGATAAACCCAAAGTCACATTCCATTAATTATCGGGTTAAAGAACGAGTGTTATTTAAAAACACTGTTCACGATAAACCCAAAAATCATTCCATTAATTATCGGGTTAAAGAACGAGTGTTATTTAAAACACTGTTCACGATAAATCCAAAAATCAATATCAATTCAATTCCAATTAAATATCATTTAATTGGTACACTTCATTAAATCTAAATAAAAGATTTAATCTTTTCTCAACTGGGTTCAAGAACAGTGTTAGTGAAGACACCATTCACGACAAACCCAAATCACATTCGATATTCAATACAAGGCTCTGAATAGAAAATATATCGGCTTATATTCAATATCGAATTCTACGACTAACAAATGTCGTATTGGAAATAACGATATACATATATATCTTTCAAATTTCCATAACAACACCTGTATAATCACGAATTCCAACATCGAAATATTCCGAAGACAATTTCGATTCAAATCCACTCCAATGCAA
Organism: Allium sativum; assembly: GCA_030737875.1. NCBI lineage: Eukaryota > Viridiplantae > Streptophyta > Magnoliopsida > Asparagales > Amaryllidaceae > Allium > Allium sativum. The sequence continues at coordinate 216,942,357 of CM060920.1, forward strand.
TCATTGGAATTTTGGTTACTTTTAAAACCCTTTTCGAATTCAATTTATTTATTTAAAAATAAATAGAATTATAATTCTAGTTCAAAACTAGTTCATTTCGATAAAAATCTATTTTTATCTTTTCAAATAGGGAGTTTTTCATCCCAATTCTTTCTAAATCATTTCTTATGATTTTACACAAATTATTACTATTTTTAATAATTTTATCAAGGCCCGTACAGTCGATTTCCATCAATGGCCATCGAACTGCACTTACAGCGACCTTTTTCAAATTTGATTTGGACATAATTCCAAATCCAACCGTTAGATTTCAAATTTCTAATATTCGTTAGAAAGCTCTTTTCGATACGAACCCAACGGTTCCGGTTTTAGGAGAATCCGACGGTCGGATCTCCCGTAATGTCCGTTTGAAATAAATGGTCGAAATTCGCGAACTGCCGCGGCGCGGCGCGTTCTATTCAGGCCATTATATTATATATATAATATATATAATATATACTTCGTCGATTTTTATTTAAAACGAATTATATAAATAGTTTTAAATTCGTTTCACAAGCAATTTCAACTTCCTTTTCAATTCAAATCAAAATTGAATTCTTCTTTATAAATTCGTTTTAAAATTCATTTCTATTCAATTCAAATTTCAATTCAATTTGAATTCGTTTTCAATTCATTTCGAAATCGTTTTCAATTCAATTCATTTCGAAATCGTTTTCAATTCAATTCATTTCGAAATCGTTTTCAATTCAATTAATTTCGAAATCGTTTTCAATTCAATTCATTTCGAAATCGTTTTCAATTCAATTCATTTCGAATTCGTTTTCAATTCAATTCATTTCGAAATCGTTTTCAATTCATTTCATTTCGAATTCGTTTTCAATTCAATTCATTTCGAATTCGTTTTCAATTCATTTCATTTCGAATTCGTTTTCAATTCATTTCATTTCGAATTCGTTTTCAATTCATTTCATTTCGAATTCGTTTTCAATTCGATTCATTTCGAAATCGTTTTCAATTCAATTCATTTCGAATTCGTTTTCAATTCATTTCATTTCGAATTCGTTTTCAATTCATTTCATTTCGAAATCGTTTTCAATTCATTTCATTTCGAATTCGTTTTCAATTCAATTCATTTCGAAATCGTTTTCAATTCATTTCATTTCGAATTCGTTTTCAATTCAATTCATTTCGAATTCGTTTTCAATTCATTTCATTTCGAATTCGTTTTCAATTCGATTCATTTCGAAATCGTTTTCAATTCAATTCATTTCGAAATCGTCGATTTCGAAATCACTTTTCAATATTCATTTTTAAAATGAATAAAATCGACACAAATATCGTTCACGTCAAAATGGCGTCAATCTAATCAACACGGCTTCATAAATTTCTATTTTCAAATTTTCTTTATTTTTCAAATTGGAATGAGGCCCAATCAATTACCATATAAAATTAATTACATGGATTTTCATACAACACATGTATATAATAGCATTGAAAATAATCAACCATCAACCAAAGTGCACTACACTGCATAAGCATCAAATACAGATATTCAACGCTTATAACAGCCTGTCAATCAATCGATCGACATTTTTAATCAATCAGGATGAGTGAACTGCATATTTCATCCTAACACCCGTGTGGGGTTTTCAAACAATCAAACAAATATTTTATTTGTGCAGTTGGGCGATGTGTAAAATTTATCGTCCCAATCAATGTCATTCAAATAAGTGTACATAAACAAACCGTCTGGTTTGTAAATGAATATTTATTTATTCACATTCACGTTTAAAAATTATATTTTCAACGACAAAACATTTTATTCCAACATATGAATTTCTATTCAATTCATTTATTCAATAAAAACGATATTTTTATTTTTCTAACATATTTTAGAAAATTTCGGCGGCATAACGGCACGATACTAGAAACGGGACAAGGCCTAGCCTTATCCCCGGTCTAGTGAAGGCCCACGCCATTCACATATCAATCAAATCAATTCATCTCACCAAACAATTCAATTCAAACAAATAATTCAACTAATCTATGCAACCAAACAACCAAGTCCATGGTCTGTGGACGATTGTGTCGGGTGCTACTAAGCACCGTCTGCATCCTAGTATATATATATAACTAGAAAATAAATTTGAAAGGTGAGAAATTCTCACATATAGCTATCCTAGCTCCACGGCACTTCTAATGCAGGACATCTTCGCCAACTCGCCTTCGTTGCCCGCTTTCACTACATATGTAAAAATCGAATTTTTTACTTCGCTATTCAATATATAAAAATCATATTTTTCTTTCGAAGCTCAATATCTAAAAACCACATTTTTAATTCGAAGTCTAACATATAAAAATCACATTTTTAATTCATAGATTTCGCCTTTTCTAATATAAAAATCTAATCTATTTCATTTTCAAAATCTAATCTTTTTAACATATGAATTCCTATTTTTACTTCAAAGTTCAATATATAAAAATCGAATTTTTACTTCAAAGTTCAATATATAAAATCGAGTTTTTACTTCAAAGTTCAATATATAAAAATCGAATTTTTATTTCAAAGTTCAATATATAAAAATCGAATTTCCTTACCGCTAATATATAGACAATAATCTCATTTCCAAAAATATTGATTTCGCCTTTATAAAAATAAAGTTTTCACCTTTTTAAATTAAAGTCTTCACCTTTTTATATTAAAAGTTTTCACCTTTTTAAATTAAAGGTTTTCACCTTTTTAAATTAAAAGTTTTCACCTTTTTAAATTAAAGGATTTCTAAATAAAAATCATATTTTTATCCTTCCTATCATTTAAAAATTATATTTCCAATCTTTCCATTATATAAAAATTATTCCTTTCTCATTTTACAAAAAATTAAACCTTAATACCCTGTTTTAACATATAAATAAATAAATAAATAAAAGATCAGATTTTAAACAATGTATTTTATAAGCAGATAAATAAATAAAATCACCTTTTACTGCGGAGAGAAGGGGTCTTGCTGCCGATTTGCGAAGGGGGGGGGGGGGGTTGCGTCGTTCCTGCGGTGGCAGGCATGGGCTCTGGCCGGCGGCGATGGGCCCTAGGAGGTGGAGTGGGTCGCGCGAGGCCGAAGGTGGCTAATTTGGGGAGGCTAGGGCGCTGCGTCGGATTCGACAGAGGGGGGGACGACGAAGAGCGAGAGAAGCGGTGAAGCGATAGGGGGAGGTGATGGAGGGGGAGGAGACGGCCGGAGTGGCGCGCGACCGGGAGTGGGGTACGAAGCGATGGCGGCGGCGTTTGGGATTAGGGGCATCGAGTTATTTTTTTTTTTTTTTTTTATTTGATTTCAACTGATGAGAGAGGGGGGGTAAGATATATATATATTTTAATATTTAATTACTTTTATTTTCAAAAAAAAGCAATTTTTATTTTCGACCTCGAAATCGAACCCACCGACTGTCGTCCGTAGCGTAATACCCCCATTCCGAACACAATGGGATATGTATCTCAAGCTGATTTGATTGTTACAATCAGTTTCCTTTTGAATTTTCATTTAAATCACTATATTGAATTTTAAACGCACATTTCAAATTACCGGGGTCACATACTAACTAGAAAAATTCCATAAAAATATTTTCTAGCTTCGTATTGACGATACGGTCCTAACAAAACTAGTTTCGCCGAATTCTGAGACCGTTAGAAAAATGGCCAATTTCCAGTCGATTAAAATCAACTGAAATTGGTCAAACGCGTTTTCCTTTGCCACGCTCACATATTGATTCGAAAAATTATGAAATTTGGAATCTAGCAATAGTTTGACATCACGGACCCAACAAAACTGGTTTCGTCGAAATCCGAGGTCGTTTGTAAAATGTCCATTTTTAAGGGCCTGAATTCCATAGCGACTATTCAGAAATTTCAACTGGACATATCTCTTGATTCCCGCTACGAAATTTCGATTCGTCGGATTCGTTGGAAAGATATCATCAATTAGATCCTATGATTTTTGGTTTCACTAAAATCCGGATTGTTTTGCACCCGGTATATTCAATTGAAGTTTGAAATCGAATTATCGAACTACCGCGCCATTTTCAATTCTATTTATAATTATATATAAATATTTATATTCTAACGACGACGCGTATAAATATATACGTTCGAATTATATTCAAAATAAATTTCTCGTCGATATTATTAAAAATAATTCAAAATAAATAATCTAAATTCGCTAAAATTGCCAAAATAAAAATTTTAAACTGGCCCAGATTTTCCGGGTTGTTACATGCTCGAGGCAGCATGAATGAATGGTTAAGTAATAACCTGAGATTGTTGAGTGAACGGCGATGCTTAACAGGTTGTTTATCATCCTTGTGTGATGATAAGATTTATACTCTGATTCTCGAGTTAAGATTTTAGTGTGTATAACACTATATGATAATGATGTGTGTTGATTGATTATGGTTGCATTGGATGGATATGTTTGTTTATGAGTATATTGGTTGTTATTATATTACTTGTTTATTTGCTTAACTCTCTTTGGGTTATATATACAGGTATATGGAAGCAAAATCTGGTTAGCTTGCTTCTAGTTTTTGGTTTCATAAGTAAGAGTCTAATTGCCCAACAAATAGATACATGTTTATGTTATAATTCGTTTGGGTGATATTATGTCCCCAATATGGGTGGCCGTTTGGCTTTTATTTTCTTGTTGGATTAAATGAGGCCCTACGAGGCATTTGGAATTTTTCGGATCAAGCCATGCAAGAAAGACTCAGCCGAAATTTTATGAAAATTTTGGATGATAGAAAAAATTAACCAATTTTAGTAGGGAATGTTTTTGAATTAAATTTAATCAGTTTATAACAATCTTCTTAACTTGTGATTTCGGGGATGAAATGCATTTACGATGGGAAGAATGTAACAAGCCAGATTTTTGTATAAGAATATTTAATTGATTTAAATATTTAAAATTAAATGATTAATTTTGAGATTTACTGACTTGAAATTTATTTAAGTAAAGAATTGAACGTTAAATTAACTTAAAAATGAAAATATTGAATTTAAAAGTTGAGTTAAGTTAATTTGAAGCTATATAAAATTCTATTTGAATATATACGATAATAATAATTTATTATCAATATATTTAATTGTTTTGAAATCAATTTATATTTTATTGTTTTAACTTAACGTATGAAAATAACCAATTTTCAAATGACCTCGGATTTCAATGAAACTAATTTTATAAAATTTGTAAAGGTTAATTATTGTTACATTTCAAGTTTCGAGTCAATTGGAGTTATTTTGTGATCATGTGCGATATGAACGCGTATCGATAACAATTTGATAATTGAACTATTGTTTTTGCAAACAATCTAGGAATTCGACGAAACCTATTCCATTGGATCCGTAATAGTATACTATTATTGGATTTCAAATTTCGTAACGTTTGAAGTAACCATTTGGCCGTATGAATTAGAAACACCTAAAAACAATTTAATTGAAATCAATTTAAATCATCGATTATAATTTGACATTTCCACCATACGTTCGAATTAGCCTCAAAACTTATTCCAGTGTGTTTAAAATAATGGTTAAAGTCTAAAATCATCTGTCGTGGCATCTTTATTAGAGTCTGTAACTACAAGATATTTTGGAGTCAAATAATATTTTAAAATAAGGGTCACTTCAGCAAATTGTTTTCATAATCTTTATAAATCCTTACAAATTTTTAAAAAAAGTTTCAGCAAATCTAAAAAATATCTTAGCAAACCTTGTGTAATTGGTTCAAAGTTTTTGGATGATAAGGATAAATATCTTGATTTTAAAAAATTTCTGCTTTCATTCTTATTCGAAACCAGCAAGCTGAAAACGACGCCACTTTCAATCCTTCTAAAAATTCTATAAAATCAAATTCCAAATGAAATCGAACATCGTTCTATCCGTTAGGATCATATATTCGAGAGCTTCACAGTTGTATATTCAAAGGTAGATTATCTTAAAATTCCTTCGCACCTATTTCGAACAACAAAGTTAAGGTTGTTATCTTAGGCCGACGTGGAGGATGTTGGGTTGACTAAACATTGGCGTTGGATTTCTGGAGGATAGGCGCGCGTGTAGGCAAAGTTTGGTGGGGTTTCAAGGTGAAAAGTGTCATGCGCGTTGCCTGGATTCATGTTGGGCAGTCAAAGTCGGGATCTTGGGGAGGACTTCGGGTGGAGCGTAATGATGACAAGGAGGTGGAGAGTTTTGAAGTGGAGTTCATCAAGGGTTGTCGTGTGTCGTTTGGTTGAGAAACAAGCTTGCGGTAGATGAAGGAAGTTTCTGCAGTGGTCTGTAATTGGGTTAGTGAGTTGAATTTTATCTTGGAAGGAAGATGGATTATGTTGAGGATTAAGGTTAAATATATTTTTAATTAATCGTTAATGATGCTTTAATTCGTTCAAACTTCTAATATTAATAACTCTTTCATATGATATCAGATTGAAGCCAAAAAATATTCGTTGGAATCGAATTGACGAATACTATGCGTAGGAACTGGTTTGGGGTGATTTAGAGCTAATGAGAATTTTGTCTAATTTTAAATGCTCGTTTAAAATTAGATAATATGACGCGAAATCGTCAATTGAATTGAAATGTGAGTTAACTCTCACTCTTTCTGGAATACTTTTCAATATTATTATTTTGTGTAATAATATTTACTGTTGTTAGGATAAACTGTGTGTTTGTCTGCTTTGGTTGATTATTCCTTTGTTGATGATTGTCGATATTTATATTTCATTCATCTTAAATGAATTAGATTAGATTATCTATTTCATGTGCATATATAAAATGATATTATGAGCTGTGAAGAGGGAAAACAGACTAGAGGGATCCAACAGGATTCCTCAAATATTTTGGATGTTACTTGTTTTCATATTATTCATATAGGAACTATTTAACCCAAGTAACGTTAAATTTGTTTGGATGTTGATTGTTGAATTGGATGTTGATTGTTGAAATAAAATTCAACATTTATGTCATATTAATCAATAAACAGTATTGATTAAGTGATTGGCAGTAGATAGCCTAAAATCCCTTTTTTAAGATGTTGATTCGCCATTAGGCGAATTGGCGAAGTTAAAGTTAAGAAATTTATTTTTATAACTGAAGCAAAGTTTTCAAGTTTATTTTATATAAGTTATATAAAACTAAAGTTTTATAAACAAATCAATATTTTAAGTTTCTTTTTATAAAGTAATTATTAAATATTTTATTTAGCAAATTCCTGTGTTTAAATATGTTTTATAAGCAAGTAAGTCAGAAACTGACGCAAGGTTTAATAGTTTTGGAATAACTGTTTTTAAGAAACAATTAAGTGGGATTATGTTAAATTTATTATATTGTTAATAAATTTAAGAGGGGATTTATTGAAATCAGTAAACAATTAACGGTGTTCTTGAGATAACCAGGTCAACTGTTTAACTGAAGTTGGTTATCTAATTAATTTGTTTAATAAAGATAGTTTTAACAAAAAGTGTTGTTTAAACTTAATAAAGTTTCTTAAAATTAATTAACCTTTTAGTTAACTATGTTTGAAGATAATTACCAAGTTAATAGTTAATAATGATCTTATTATTCTAATAAGAATTTAAAGGGAATTAACTATTTTATCCTTTGTTAATAAGGAAGTTAACTACTTTTATTTAAGTTAATGATGAAGTAAATTATTATTTTTAATTGACAATAATTAAAGTTAATGCTTTTTAATTGGCATTCATTTAAGAAAGTTATCAAATTTGTAATGAGATAATAATTGAATTAAGCAAAGACAATTGGAATTGAAAGGAGATTTCCAAGAATGTAAAGGAAAATACTTAATGGATTTGTGTAAAAGAATTTGGTGAATTGGATTACAGAAATAAATCCCAAATTAAGTTTTATAATAAGATTTGTAATGGATTTGAGTAAAGAATTTAGTAAATAGATATATGTGATAAATCCAAGTTGTAAACGAATTGTATTAAAGGAATTTAAACTAAAAGGTATTGTTTTATTAAAAGTTTACTTAATAAACAAATTAAGTAAAAACGATGATAATTGGAAGGAGATTTTCATATGTAAGAAATGGTTTATAAAACCATATTTAAATGGAATAGTAAATAAAATTGGGATGATATTTTAATCAATATTTTCATTTGAGTTACAAACTTTTATCTATCTCAAGATAGGAATGTTGTCGAATCAAGGTTTGAGAGGTAAATAAAATACCCTAACTTGAATGACTTCATTATTATCCAAGGGATGATATTAAGTTTGAAGTGGTAGTGATATTGTAAATAGTTTATTATTTCCATAAGAAAAATATTGCAATATTATTTTGCAAGATTTAGAAATTTAATAAACTATTGTGTTTTATTATAACAATGTATAACTTGACGTTGTTTAGACCATATATGAAGCGAGATTATACTTATACTATTTGGGTAAGTATGTAGCACTATTTTCTAAGTAATGAAAATAGTATGGTTTCTGAATATACTTATTCCAAAAAAATAAGTAAATAGCTAGGGTTTTTGAATAAATGAAAACAAGAGGTTATACTGGTTTGAAACGAAAAGGGATGTTTGAAATTTAATTATTATTTCCATAAACGTTATTGTAAACTTAAATTGGCAAAGTCTTAAAGTTAAATATAACCGTTTGGGTTTATATAGTAAACATTGTGTCGTAGAACATTGTTTTGGCCCATATAAAACTTGAGATTATACTTTTACCACTTGGGTAAGTATGTATGGCAATAATTTCAAAGTAAAGGAAATAAAGAGGATTTTTGTGAATACGTTCATTCTGAATAGATAAGAATATAGTATTTGTTTTCAAAGTAAAGATAATAAGAGATTTATGATTATACTTATTCAGTTGAGATAAGTATATGGAATTGATTGTTAAGAATCATTGAAATGGTTTTTTTGAAGACAGCGCAAATATTTTATTAATCAACACAAAAATTACAATATGTACAGACACTCTAATATATACAGTACATCCATTACCAAGCACAAAAAACTACTATTACCAAATAGCTATTATTCACTAAACATACTCTAAAAAATATACTGCACTAAGCAAAAACTAACACTATTCTACCACTAAATAGCAGCAATAACAAGCTTTAAGAGCACAAGTATTCCCCTCCAATAGCATCATGATAATTGCAGCTTATGATCGCCATAACCAATTCACCTCTAAATCTCTCATCACTATCAGCATATGATGACTAAAGCACACTTACCAGAATACTATTAGCATATGATCACCATCAGCATATGATCGCCACAAGAATACTCTCGTATAGCAGATAAAAGTTCAATTACCATAACACTCTTGCAAAATTTATGTTATGTACTGCTAATCTTATTAGTTGTTGCCTTCCATATTTACAAAATACACCAAAAACCATAAATCTCTTATTAGCTGCAAACTGTTGACATCCTTATATACCAAACTTTTCCAAAATATACCATAAACTCCATCAAACACTTTGTTATGAACTGCAAATATATCACTTAAGAGCCAAACTCACTATGACATGAGCAGCTGACTTCCATATATACAAAATATCACCAAAATTATCACTTCAAGATATCATAAAATTATCACTAAATGGTGCACACAAACTACTTCAATTGCTGCATATAAACAAACTCAAACTCACCTCAAGATTGGATCAAAAAGGAGTGATAGATTGCTCCTCATGTGTCTTATTGATGACTTCAAATTTCCAGCACTTTGAAGAACCTCATCTGGCATACAATCACTTCCCTGATTCTGAATTTTACGCTCAGCTGCCTTTTTCCCCTTCTCACGCCTCTTACTACTCTTTGATACAAATATTGTAGCAGCATCAGTTGGTGTAGAATCAGGTGAAAACAAGTTATAAGGAGTGGAAGATGTTGACAAAGCATCATTAGAAGATTTTACCGGCATTGATGTACTAGTCATACCATTATTAGATGTATTAACCGTTGTATTAATGTCAGATTGCATTGCTATATGCACACAGTTATTCACACCATCAAAAATATTGCCTAAGCTTTCATTCATACCACCATGCTTACTATTATTTTCTTCTCCTGCATTATTCATCTCACTAGCATTAAAGCTTGAAATATCATTTGCCTTATCCTTTTGTGTCCCCTCTTCTCTGTCTTCACAAGCGTCATCAACATCAGTTGTCATTGCCTTATCACCATTAACTTATTTCCTCTATATCATCCTCTTTTTTGTGTTAACCTAGTCCAACCAATATCAACATTCTCCCTACTCCTAAACATATCAATATCATCTCTCACCTCACAATATTCTCCTGAATGAATATCATCAAACGACTTATCTCTTACATAGTGATCACAGTCAACTGTTTTATGGCCAAAGCATTTACAAATAGTGCAGATATTAGGTTTCCAGTCATACGAAAGCCTTACTGGTGGACAATCACCCAAAACATCTAACTATATAAATTCTGGCAGATCACAATCACGTGAGATTTCCACAAGCGCCTTGGCATACCTAAATCTTTGCATTCTTTAAGTACTGTCATCAAAGCAAATTATCTTGCTGACATGACAAACAAGCTAATTAATTCCAATTACCATCCAAAGAATCATAGGAATTCGATAGAAATGTATCTAGACAGGAACCTTCTTAATTTGTAGTTCTGAATTACCAATAGTTGGATCCCATTTTGTTATTAAAAACATACTATCTATGATAAAGATCGGATCAGACTGAAAAACTTCCTGTCTAACAAGCTCGTTTTCAAATTTAAAGAAAAAAATACTCCAGCAGATTTGACACTGAAATCACCTAGTAATTTCCAAAATCGCTTAAGATAGTTGACCATAGAGAGATAAGAGAGAGTACCATCCAAGAAGAATCCTACCAGATAATCGCTCCAGAATTTGAGACCCTTGCTCTTGACAAGATCTGGAAGAGTCTTAGGTTTACCATCTTTTAAAATATTGAAATGGATCAGTTGATAGACATTAGCATTTCTTGGAAGAGCCTTGAAAAAAGATGCGTAATCGACCTTTGTAGTAAAATTGTTAGCTAGTGGTGGATTTGGATCCAAATTGACAGTAGCCTGCTTTGGATCTATAGCAGCACGATTTGCATCAGGAATAGTAGCATGAGAAAAGACAGAAGAGGAGGGAGGAGGTGGATCAGGAATAGGTTTGGATAGAAGAGGAGGAAATGAGGAGAAATCGAAGGAAGCAAAAGAAAAGCCATCAATTCGTCATTATCGATCCGTTTAAGCTTTTTGGCTTAATCAATGAAATAGTTTTAGTAAATGGCTTTAATTAAAAAGGCCTGAGTTGCTGATATACTTAACCATACTGTTTGAGTTAATAATTAAAGAACTGACTATCAATGAGTATCCTTAGTTCGAGGAGACCGGGATAGGAATTGGACCCCAAACTACTACGAACCAACTTTGCATTTGAAAATTGAATACATAGGCGTGATGATGTGTATTAAGATGATTGAAGGCGTAGACCTACAGAGCGAAAGAGGTGCTTGCTGATGTATCTATTTAACTACCTGGGTTATACTTCTAGCGGCAATCCCTATGTTATGGGTTCTAAATGATGCAAGAAATTCTTGTTACTAATCCTAGTGTTTATTCTGATAGGATGTAGTAAAGAGTACCTTTGGTTTATCCTATTCGTGGACAACTTATATGACGAATGTCTAATAAAGTATTTGCTAAAATCACGTACGATGATTTTTACAAATATACCGAGTATGCTGGCGAAGAAGGTAAATTATTTTATCTTAACACCCAGAGTATTTTTGTGAACGTCAATTAGTGATCTGCTGGATCTGACAATATGGCATTCAAAATTTGAATGTGATATTCCAAAAAGGTAATCGTGAGCTCAAGCCTCATCTATTGGGAAATGACTGAAATCGGGCAGGATGTAGGGCTGGGTCATACCGATTAAGATGTATCATCATCTAATCTAGAGAAATCGATTGTCCCTTTTTGTATGCTTAGGAATGAGCAATGTTGGATGGCCTACTACCGTGGTGATGATATATTCGGTATTGTTGACATCTAAAATTGTCATCAACATCCGAGAGTTCCAAAAATTTGAAACATAAATGTCCAGAGCGGAAAGTATGGTAGATGCAGTAATAATGTGCAGGAAAGTAAAGGACATAATAATTTATAGTGGTTCAGCCCATTGGGGCTTACATCCACTTAGAAGGCTTCACTGACTTTATTTCACTATCATTAAAGTACAAAGGAAAATTTCATTGTAAATGAATACAATGATTAACGATGTCCTATTAGTCCTTGCTGTCGAGTTTCCTTTCTGTCGAGCTTCCTTGTTGCCGAGCCTCCTTGCTAAGCAGGAGTAGTCGAGGAGTTGTCGATAATGTGGTGGAATCGGGAGGTTTCGAGAGGAAGGTCAGAGTCGAGGTCAAGGGCTCCAAGGGAAGCGGAGGATTGGAACACTCTGAGGCCTTCTTCTTCTTCGTTGAGTAGAAAAGGTGTTGACTTGTCCAACAATCTCTGAGAGGTCCGGAAATGTCCAAAGGTAGTGTAAAGGTCCTTGTAGATTTCCAAAAGTAGATGGAGAGCATGTACGCAACGTGTTAGTGGTCCACTCTACATCCAATGGTCATGTAGGAGAAGATGGAAGCCATTAATGGTGCTTGAGAGCTTCAAAAGGTCCAAAGGTGGTTTAATGTCCACAAGTATGATTAAACCCTCAAGAGTATGCTCATGGGTCCAACCGCATGTGTCTTCTTCCTTTTATGATGAAGGAAGGTGCCTAGAAGACTTTGGGAAAGAATGTCTTCTTCCTGGGAAGCCATTAAAGCTTGGGAGAGAGCTTGGACCAATCCTGTGTAAGTTGTAAGTGAGGGGTATTTATAGTGGGAGGGTTAGGTGGGAGTAGGTAGGATATGGGACCCACAATTGTACATTTTAGATCCCAGAGTGCAGGCTTTCATAAACTCGTACCCCCCTCATCTTCCCTAGAAAACTCATACCCCTCGATGGGGTACGAATCTCATACACAGAGGGATACAAATTTCGTACCCCATGGGGTACGTTAAGTTCTGGAGAGTTGGGATCCAGAAGGGTTCGAAACACGTGTTGAATTGGGATCGATCGACGAATTTCCTTCCGAACTCTCAACGGTATTAAGAGGAAACATGATGAAGCTGTCATACAAGAAGCGCTGGCAAAGGCTAGGAAGGATGCTGAGGAGAAGGTTGTCGTTGTGTTGGTGAAGGAGGAAGCTGTAAAAATTTTAGAACTCTCGGATGTTGACGACAATTTAGACGTCAACATTTTGGCATGCCAGGAAGGGGGGAGTAAAGCATGCATCTACTGTCAACTTTATGTCACTTCCTTATAGGAATCGAAACCTCGCATTTCCTTCTACTTAGTTACCAAGAATTTGGATGCAACTTAAGTTTTCTCGGACTTACCAACCAAGCCTATCGACAGTGGTGAACAAAGGAAAGAACCCATGGTCGGACCTTCCACTGTCAATCCTGATTCGGAATTTCCTCCTTGGCCTCGACTCCTTGAAGCTCCAACCAACCTTAATGCTCCCAACCTTGACGCATTCGTACACAAAGAAATTAAGCATAAGTCCAGCGAGACTCTGCGGAAATTCATGAAATGGTTCAATGCTGCGGTCGCTTCAGTCGACAGACCAAACCCTTCCATGGTTTTAATGTCTGCAGTATCTGGTGTTCTAGATAAGTCAGAATTCAGGACTTCACTGCATCGGGACCCGCAAAGGGACCTTGGCGAGTTCTATTTTGAAGTTGAAAGATTCCTTTAGGAAGAGGATGCTAAGGCTGATAGTAACAAAAAGTTGTCGATGTTAATGCTGTTAAGGACGTGAAACCATCTGATCCTGGAAAGGCTAAAGAATCTACGGATGTTGAGGAACCTCCCTTGGGGAGTGATCACAACAGAACTCGGGGGGAACCCAAGTTCTTGTCTTACTCATAACTCACTCATACCCTCGAGGAGATTTTCCGAGAGGTTAACCCCAATCATCCTTTCAGATGGCCTCCCCCAAGGGACCTAACTCAAAAAAAGGGATTCTGATTGGCATTGCCTGTTTCATGGCTTCAATGGATGGCCACGATACGAAAGATTGTCGTCATCTTAGGGACATGATAGAAGAGCATACCAGGCATGGATTTCTGACATGGTTTGTATAGTTCAGTACTTCTACTTAATGTCGTTGAGAGTTCCGAAGGAAATTCGTTGGTCGAGCCCAATTCAACACGTGTTTCGAACCCTTTTAGATCCCAGCTCTCTGGAACTTAACGTACCCCACGGGGTACGAAACGTGTACCCAACTGGTACGAACTTCTTACCCCCACCGAGGGGTACGAGTTTTCCATAGAAGATGAGGGGGGTCCTAGTTTCTGGAAGCCTGCACTCTGGGATCCGAAATGTACCATTGTGGGTCGCATATCCTACCTACTCCCACCTAACCCTTCCATTATAAATACCCCCTCACTTCCAACTTACAAAGGGTTGGTCCAAGATCTCTCTCAAGCTTTAATGGCTTCCTAGGAATAAGACATTCTTCCCCAAAGTCTCCTAGGCACCTTCCTTCATCATACATGGAAGAAGACCCATGCGCTTGGATCCATGAGCATAATCTTGAGGGTTTAATCATACTTGTGGACATTAAATCACCTTTGGACTTTTTGAAGCTCTCAAGCACCATTAATAGCTTCCATCTTCTCCCTTATGACCATTGGACATAGAGTGGACCACTAACACGTTGCGTACATGCTCTCCATCTTCTTTCGGACATCTACAAGGACCTTTACACTTCCTTTGGGCATTTCCGGTCCTCTCGGACATTGCTGACCAAGTCAACACCTTTTTTACTCAACGAAGAAGAAGAAGGCCTCGGAGCTTTCCAAATCCTCCGCTTCCCTCAGATCCCTCGACCTTGACTCCGACCTTCCTCTCGGAACCTCCCAACTCCGCCACATAATTGAAAACTCCTCGACTACTCCCGCTTAATTTGTTGTTGGTGAGTGCTTTGTACTCTTCATCCATTGTCTTTTTCCAGCTTTATTGTTAATTTGTTGTTCATATCTACTTGGTTCCTTAGAGTTGTAGGTTGCATAGTAAATTTTTGGCTTAAAAATGCTACTTTTGGACCTTGTGATCATTGGATGCCCAGCCTGCATTTGTTGTATGTCTTAACTTTGACTTCTGACTTTGACTTGTTCCGTGCTTTGTTGAATGTCTTCATCTTCCATATTAGTGTTGTGTGTTTGATTTTTAGTTGAAAATTATGTGGGTTGATAAAGTGGTTCATCCTGTCTATGACATGGCTTAAGTCGCATTGTGAGTTGTGGATCTAATTTGCCATCAGCCCACTCATCTTCTTGATCAATATTGCAAATAGATATGGGTAGTATGGATTGCTTAGCATTATATTTTTTTGTGTTATGCAAATTTCAGTGTTAGAGAAAGGGAACATATTTTTATCAAACACAAGATGTATGCTAATAAACACTTTACCATTTGTGTCTAAGCACTTGCACCCTTTTTGATCACTGGCATATCCAATAAATGTGCATGGTGCAGACCTCAATCTTAACTTGTGTGCATTGTAGGGCCTAAGATAGGGATAACATAAACATCCAAATGCCTTTAGTCTATGATAATCTGATTTTACATTGTGTATCACTTCCAATGGACTTTTTCCATTCAGTACTTTAGTGGGTAATTTATTTATTAGATACACCGCAGTATTAAAGGCATCTGGCTAGAATTTCATTGTTAAAGAAAGAACTTTGTGCCAACAATGTAAGACCACAATTCACAATATGTTTATGTTTTCTATCAACAAGAACATTTTGTTCTGATGTGCAGGGACAACTCAAACTATGAGTGATTCCCTTCTTTCGAAGTCACTCAGTGATTTAAATTCTGTGCCCCCATCAGTTTGCAAAATTTTCAATTTCTGTCCAGTAACTTTTTCAGCTTTGTTAATGAAATAGATAATATCTTTACTAGCTTCAGACTTAGATTTCATAAAGTATACCCAAGTGTATCTAGTGTAAGAATCGACAAGTGATATGTAATGGTTGAAACCATAATGTGAGTTTACTGGTGCTGGTCCCCACCAGTCCACAACAACTAGTTCAAGTGGTTTTCTATACATGGTTTGTGAATCAGAGAAGGGTAGTTTGTGAGTTTTACCCATCTTACAGTGTATGCATATATATGGTAGAGTTATACTTTCAAAAGAAATATTTTTTTGCAACACTTGCTTTACAACTTTTACACTAGGATGCCCTAACTTGACATTCCAAGAATCAAATACTTGTTTTTCTTCGAACTTCAAATAGAAAACAGTCATTGTTGTTTTTATTAGATTTTCCTGAGTTAAATATTTACTTCCTGTGTTAACAACTGTGAATTTGTATAATCCCCTATTAGCTTTGCCTTTTAAAAGAATTTCATTAGTGAGTATGTCTTTAACCAAACAGTGACTAAGGTGAAATTCAAAGTAGACACCATTGTCTATAGCAAACCGAGATACACTTAGCTAGTTCTTTTTTATTTGTGGTTCCCATAGCAAGTTGTTTAATTACAATTGTTTTGTACCTCTAATGCTATCAAAGCCAATGAGTGTAATGTTAATACTTTTACCATTACCCGTATGAATAGTTTTATTACCTTTGTACTCCTTCTAGCCGAGATTTAAGTTGTCAAGATTGTTTGTAATGTGGTTTGTTGCACCTGAGTCAGGGTACTAGTTATCATCCCCTAAGTCTTCGACCTTAGTTTGGTTGTTCCTTGAACTTTATGTTTGTAACAGACCGATTTTTTTTTTCAAAATTCCAATCTATCGTAACTCATGTTGGTTTTCTCTGGTATCCTGTAGAAAAGACAGAGACATAAAATATGTCAGAACTCCGAAAATATCTCACAGCGGAATGGATAAAATATAATGTAATCAAAACATAGCCTTACCGTATTAATAATACTAGCTACCTAGCATCCAAAGCTATCATGTCTCTACCACAAATCAAACCTACGGGTATGTTATGAGGAAGGGGTCTGAACACAAGTTCTGGTGACTGGGTTTAAACTATACACTTTGGATAATCCTACATATACCGGTCAATCATATTTTCTCATTTATTAGTTTACTTGGGTTAACATCACTCAAGGCATACACACACGTCGTACCCATTTACTTCCCAGTGGATTAACCAAATACAATATATATGTAGCTACTCCCAATATTAAGGTGCACCCTATGGTACCCCACTCACATGGTCTCCACCGTAACACCATCGAAATATATGCAGTCCCTCATCCTACAACGTAGTGGCGTACAGATCTCTATATAACAATGTTACGCTCCTCATATGTCTATCATTGCTATGCTATGTAAGCATACGGAATGCCACCTTCGATCGAATCAGATTCCATACCAGAGTAATGCTCTCAAGTCTACTATACACCATCCAGAGCAGACATGCATGTATCTAGACCCTCCCACGTACGTATCGTCAATTGTAGCTCGATGCCTTAACTGCACGTCCTCTAATGTGCACCGAGTTTAGTAGCAAGGTGATACAAGAAACACGGAACTCGGTTGGGAGCTTTTCCATATCTATACAGGCCCACCTTTAAGAGCCTCAAAATACAGATATTCCTAGGGTCTGTTTTTCATGGTGGCTATGGCCCCACCTTGACCCCTCCCTCAACTAGTAAAGACTACAAGAGCTAAGCGAGATGCCCCTAACAACAAACAATCTAAAAATCCAGTTGGCGTCTCCCCTCAGCCACCGTACCTCAATAGTGAAAGGTGAATGGTCTATTGGGTTTAGCTATAGTCTTTTCGCGTCCCACTGGCTGCCGATGACGGGCATCCGACTATCTACTATCCTTGTTGCTCGTGACCTTCTGCCTCCCCGTTGAGCAGACCGCCGAATCACCCTAGTATCACCTCGTCAGGGCATTATGACTGCAAAGCTAATTTTATAGTCAAGGCCTACCCACCTGGTAGTTACGCGCAGACCCAACCTTTGAGAGCACAGCCTAAACATCTACCACCACACAGAGGACAACCAGGAGCACCTTAGAGTACCTCAGGAAGCCGCGTGCATCCCCTACCAGTCCTTCGGAGCCGACAAAATAATCAGATGAATGTGCACTCCCCTCGTGCCTTATGACACCATGATGATCTACCCGTTGGGTTATTCACCCTCAAACGTGTAGACTGGTCCAAGCGCCTTACTTTAATATGTTATTAGACCTTATGTTTAAACATTCATTTATGAGCTTGCTTTACCTCATCGAATTTCCATTTAACTTGGTTATCATCTTAACTTTTTATCCAGGTTACCAAGTTCTTTCTAGCCCCCTTATATTTCTAAGGAATGGGCCCTCTTCGCTTATTAATTTCAATCATATAACTTAACCCATTTAAGTTTATTAATAAGCCCATAACATGTTATTCTCTAGATTGTGATCCAAGGTCTATAATCCACAATCCCTTTATTTTCTTGTTTGCTTCAAGGTTACAATAACATGTTTTACTTAAAACGTAGTTAAGTATATCTCAATTTTCATATTTTCTGTCTAATATGTCAATTATCATTTACGATTAAATATAACTTATTTAATTTCATAAATTTTCCTCATTCTTTCTTATTTAATCATAATCTCATCTTACATTGTCACTACAACTTATCGTTGTTGACTTATTAACTTAGTTCTCTTAACTAAGGTTCACTGATAAGTCTCCTTTCCATTTATTATAACCTATGTTATAATTTCCTCTTGTCCCTAGGACAAGCCTTAACACGTTATTATTATCAGCATATTTCAAACTTCCATTACTTAATTTATAATTAAGTACAACTTCTTACATTTCATAATCTTTCCCCCTTTTCTCTACTTATTACAAACAACTGGTTTCAGGTTTTCCCATTTACTGATTACTTAATTTACAATTAAGTGTCACTTATCTCATTTCACCAGTTATCTCATTTCCTTACTAGATTATTATAACCTAAGTTATAATCTTCACTTGTCCCTACGACAAACCTACCTATTATATAACATTCTCATTAATGTAATTCATTTATAATAGGTTATTATCATTCCCCGTTCATTCCCTTTCCTTTACTGTTGCAATTATCTTTCATTCAATTCCATTCACTCCCATTGATTACAATTAATGTCATTTATAAATCTGCCATTTACATATATTTAAATATATGTTTATGCACTACACCTCTCACATTAAGCCTACAATTGTGGATGCTGGATTTGTCGGGCGGTTCCGGGAAGACTTCTTCCACAAATTGACTTAACCTCGTGTCTTAGCACTGTTACATGTTTTATTTATGCACTTAGACCCCTCACATTAGATTTACCACCTGTGGATGCTGGATATGTCGGGCGGTTCCAGGCAGACTTCTTCCACAATTGTAATCTAACCTTGTGTCTAAGCGCGGTTACAGTTTCTTATTTACTATAAACCTTCTATATAATCTTGGCATGTCTCTTCTTTCAAATTTTCACTATAATTTATAATTTACGTGTCATCATATTATGCTTATTTTATGTCATATGTTCTTTCTAACATATAATCAATTCCATTCTAACATGTAATCAATTAATTAGAAAATTGTTCAAATTTAACAATAACTTGTGATCACCAAATCATGTAATTTTTCTAGCTTAACATGTAATTTTCACAATTTCTATCGTTAACGGTCTAGGTACATAAATATCACAAGTTAACATGGAATTGAAATGACAGTAATTGCTATGCACATTTTGACAAAATTTCCAACATATTAATATCTTAGCATATTAATATTCCAACATGTCATATTCGTCACTTTAATCCTTTTAACATATGTTTAAACATTTCAACGTATCATATTTAAACATGTCATAATAACAATTCAATATTTTTAATTATTCTAGCAAATTCACATTATACGATAACGGGGAATGTTAAACGATAATAGATCATTATCAAATATGATATAACTTAAAACCACTCACCTCATATGCTTTCCAAATCCTGGATCTGGTCCAGATCTATCATTCCATGGATTTTCCCTAGTTGATTCAGAGCCTAACAACCATGGATTCATAATTTTTAATAAAAGAAAGAAAGAAAAAGAAGAGAATGGAAAATAGACTAGATATAGGAATTACCTCACTTCGTTAAGAGATTTGAACACCCATTTACAAACATACGTTCCTTTCCTTCAGATTTGAATTCAGAATTTTTCCAAACTAATAATCTTAATTTTCTGAAGAGATTTGAGGAGGAAGACGAATGGCAGAGCTCCTGCGCTGTCTCGGAAATATGAGATTTAGGGTTGGCTCCACAGACTTATTTATAGGTGTTCAGAAATGAATTTGGCAAAGAAACAGTCCACGTTCGCAGCAAGAATCTGCCCCAGATCTATCGGGGGTCGACCCATGGGTCGATACCCCCTTATGGGGTCCACCCATGGGTCGACACCCCCTTAATGGGTCGACCCCTATAGGTCCGGATGCCGAAATTGACACAGGAGCACTTCACAACTGCGGTAGTGCAAAATTACCTTGGCGCACTTGCCAAATGCGCCAGTTGTTCTGGCCTGCTTCCAGCTTTCTTCGTCAAACTTCTACTGTCCATAACTTTTTCATGCGTTATCCGTTTTACGCAAACCAGGTGTCTGTCTTGACCGGAATTCCGAGATGGACGCAATGGCGCAGTCCGTTTTACTTAATTCTCATTATTTAATTAAGTTACTCATATTTTATTATCTTAAGTTAAAAATTTGGGGTGTTACATTCTCCCACCCTTAGGAAATTTCGTCCCCGAAATTTTATAAGGGTAAATTCAGTAATCCCTCACATAATACACATCTACCATGTGTGCATCCAATTTTTGCAAAAATTGTGCACTTGTGCAAAGTGAAATACAACATAATAATACATGTATGCCTAAGCGGTACCTCCTATGTGTATGCAAACTTTTCAAAAATCCTTTTAAAATATGATGCTCACATTCTAAATATACTGGCAGTTATACATGAATGCAATATTTTAAAAATCAAAAATGCTTTTTATCCAAATTTTCCCACACTCTTACTGAGTAAAAGCGTAGTTCATCCAATTTTTGCATCCAAAATCCTACTAACCAAATTTATTTTTCAAATTTTAGAAAAATCTAATTTTCTAAATTCGATTTCTTATGTTACAAAAAGTGGAAAACGGAAAATTTCACATCTTCCGTTTTTATTTTTCAACCTTTTTCTTACCATACTTGGATTTTATGTAACTATTTATGAAGATTCCCTATTTTTCCTATCCAAGCACATCCCACATAAGAAAATTTTCTTTGTTACAGCTTTTCTTTTTCGACTTATCTGGGAAACTTTTATTCTTATCCATCTTTTCTCATAATTTTCCATTTTTCTTTAACTGTCATATTTGTTGCTTTACTAATTTTTTTTGTTTCCTTTTTAGTTATGCCATTACTCTTTTCTTAGCATATTTTATTATCTGATTAAGTTTAGTTTTCAAATAAGCCTTCTAGTATTTCAACTAAAACAGGAAAACAGACACCCTATACAGCTACCACTAATGGCCAAGAATCTCGGGACTATGTCCCCCTCAGATAGAAAAGTCCAAACCATGGGATCCACGACAAGTTTAGGTATTACCCTAACTACCCAACAAGAACAAAATAACGGAACGATCCCAACAGAATTGCAATAACGGGCTTTATCCCTAACATGAAAATTAAACACTTACTTGCCCTTTTCATATCTAGTAGTCACCACTAATTCTAGCCGTGTACCAATAATCATTTTAAGCAACATCCTAGGCTTTTTAATGCTTATGCATTCTACAGGAATATACCATTATTCCAAGATAATTCTTGCTATTTACTTCATAGCCTCAAAAACTTTCCCGTTTTTCCTAGGTTCTAATCCTTACATACTCCATACTTTATAAAACAAGGTTTGGCCTTTTCATTTCACTATTTTTTTTAAAAGTTAAAAGTATCGAAACTTTGTCTTCCTCATCAAAACTTACTTTTTCCGAACCATAAAACATGTCATTTAAGAAAATGTAAGTCATCATCATTTTTTTTTCAAATCACAAAAACTAGAGTAGATAAATGACAACTATTCCTCACATTGGTTTATAACTTGTTCTTACCTATAAGGTCAGTTTAGTCTCTTACTACAAGATGCAACCATCTACTCTATTCTTAATTTCTACAACTCATTTTGTCCACCCAACAAAATTTTCTCTTTTAAACAATTTATCAAAAATGATTATCAAAAGAATAGAGACTACAAAACTAAAAATTCTTGTATGAAATATAACAAGAAAACTAGCGAGCTATACATGCTCTATAATATGCACCTTTTACTGAGAGAATCTTACTTTATACAAAGTTTTCGCAAGAAATCGCTATTTACAAAATATACCCCATTTTACTTTAAAACTCAATATTTATACTTCACATATTTAAAACTATAACTTTTAAGATTAAAACTTGAAAACACCATAAACCATTTCCCCAAAACTTCTACAATTTCAAGTTCTTAAAAGTTAACAATGGGGTTACTCAAAGCAGGTCCAAATTTTCTAGGCTTTCCCAGACACTCCCACAAAGTCAATTCTCTCAACTATATATATTCCTAATCCATTTTTCTCTTTTTAACCTTTTCCAATTTATAAAGTTTTACTGCCAAGCCCACTAATCCGAAGTACTATCATATGGGATCCTTCTTTCTTTATTTCAAAATATATTGTACACTTTACAACCTAAATTTCCTAAAGGTCTCAAATTTCCATATTCATTCCTTTAATGTATAATACAGTCATCCCAATTCTTACCATATTATAATCTTTCTATTTAGTGGGTTCCTCTATGGATCTAGGTATATATATATATATAATATTTATATTTAAAAAAAACAAATACGTTCACTCACTATTTATACAGGAATCCTAAACCTAAGCTATGATAACAGATGTAACAACCCGAATTCCGACAGATCGATTTTTTTTTTCAAAATTCCAGTCTATCGAAAATCGTGTTGGTTTGCTCTGGTATCCTGCAGAAAAAACAGAGACATAAAATATGTCAGAGCTCAGAAAATATCTCACAGGGGAATGGATAAAATATAATGTAATCAAAACATAGCATTACCGTATTAATAATATTGGCTAACTAGCATCCAAAGCTATCATGTCTCTGCCACAAATCTAACATGCGAGTATGTTATGAGGAGGGGGTCAGAACACAAGTTCTGGTGACTGGATTTAAACTATACACTTTGGATAATCCTACATATATCTTTCAAACATATTTTCTTATTTATTAGGTTACTTGGGTTAACAACACTCAAGGCTTACACACACGTTGTACCCATTTACTTCCCAGTGGATTAACCTAATACAGTATATATGTAGCTACTCCCAATATAAAGGTACACCCCATGGTAGCCCACTCGCACGGTCTCCACCGTAACACTATCGAAATATACGCAGTCCCTCATCCTACGCCATAGTGGCGTACGGATCTCTATATAACAATGTTACGTTTCGCAAATATCAATCATTACTATGCTATATAAGCGTACAGACTTGCACCTTCGATCGAATCAGATTCCATACCAGAGTAATTGTAACAACCCGTATTTTTGAATAACATGTTATAACATAAATCAGGGAATAATTTAATGTTAAAATCTGAATCAAGGGAAACGGGCTATGCCATTGCGTTCGTCTCGGAAAAATATGCGAAATAGAGTCCGAGTTTTCGAAAATCGGAGTCCGTATGACCAAGTTATGGCCCGTCAAAGTTTTCAGAAAATTTCAAGTTCAAAAACAGTTCAAATTTGAATTTAGAATTCAAATTCAGCCAAAACAGACTGGGCGGGAAAATTCCCGCCCAGACAGGTCGATAGGGGGGTCGACACTAGGGTCGACCTCCCCCCAACCAGGTCGACACTAGAGTCGACCTGGGGGTCGACCTCCCTGGTCGGCCAGGTCGGCCTGGTGCACCTATTTTGGCTGTTTGGACCTGTTTTGGAGGCTAGTGACGTGATTTGATGGCTCAGATTTGATTTAGGGTTAATCCTATGGCTAAAACTAATCCTAAACTCTATAAAAAGACCCTAATACCTAGCCTAAATCATCATAAATCAATCCTATAACTAAACTATGCCAAAATGTTTAATCATGGCCTCCGCCCTCTTGTCATAGCCTCCATCTTCATCCATATGAGAGTTCCTAAGCTTGTTTGAGAGCTGCTAAGCTTGATTTAAGGCCAAAGTTCAATCTTTCTTCATCAAAGCAAGGATCTTTTTCTTGTTTCTCAAGGGTTTTCATTGGAGCTTATCATTTGGGAGTGTTTAGAGTTGCTAGTGGCTTCGTCTCAATCTTATTTTATTTTATAAGTCTTCATAGCATTGTAAGCCCTATACTACTCTTAGATTCTAACTATGAAGTTAAAAATGACATGTTGCAAGTTTGAGTTTGGGCCTAAGTATGATATGTGCTTTGATTCTAACATGTTATGCATAGGTTTATTCTATGCACGATTGTAAAGCTATCACCTTGACCTTGTGGGCTAAAAGCTATAAGCTTTATGTTGAAATGTTGCATTATGCAACATGAGAACTCTCATAACCTTTATGATAACTTGCATATAATGTTATATGCGAACTTCTAGCAATCATTCTATGTCATCTAGGACCATGTATCACCTATTCGCTAAGTTTGAATGTTATGCATGCTTTGAGGCTTATAATGTAACATGCAAGTTTAAATGAACATATTTATGCCTCATATGCCACCATGTTTAACTTGTGGCCAACCTTATTACCTTATGCCCTTTTTGTCATGCTTTTGCCAAGTTCCCTCTTTTGATCTATGTTATGTTATGCGAAACGTACATGCAATGGGAATGCGTTGGGTTTGGGTAATATTAATGACATGAAAACATGGTTTTAAAATATGACATGAACATTGACTTGTGATTATGTTTGTAAACATAATGATGGACATGACACTTAGAAAATATGAGTGTGGCCAACTCGAGGTTGGGTTGAGTTTGTAGCATAAATCTACCCCGAACCGACCGGCTTAACTAGTGGCTACAAACAATAGGACCCAATGTGAGTAGTTGGTCATGTTGTGTTTAAACCCGAGGTTAGACTAGGTTGTGGTGTAAAGCTACCCGGACCCGCCCGGCTTAACTAGTAACCACAACAAGGTCTAATATGAGAGGTTAAGGTGCATTAAATTAATTAATGCCACATGATAGGGTTAAGTCATGGACCACGTAACACTTAACCAACATGAACACGATGGGTTGATAGGGTTAAGTCATGAACCTTGGGTACACTTAACCAACTGGATACTTGATTGGATCGGGTTAACCACATTTAACCCGTTAGGAAACCCTAGTTACGAGGTCCTTTTCACCAGTAACCCTCTTGGTTGTATCATGATACCCTAGGGACTAGGCTAGGGTGGGGCACGATTACTGGGCTGACATATAAGCGACCAAAACGACGGCTGAGTAGGTGCGTCGGTGTAGGTTCAGGCGGACTATGGTCGTGCACATAGTCCAGAGTTGAAAAAGCAGACACGGGCACCAGTAGGTTTAGACTGTGCGTGCTTGATTTGTGTCCGAGGTTGGCACCCTAGGGATTGATACACCCTAGGGTGGACCTAGCACAGTTTGACTACACTTCGTGATTGGGCCGTATGACACCGACACTTGACGAGTTAGGCTTTTAGGGAGCCGATCGACTAGACCGTGTAGTTGGACCTTGATTAGGTCACCTCATGATATTGGGCCAGCTTTGGGCCAAGGGATCATTTCTTGTTTATGCTTGACATGGGTTGGAATGCTAGTACACTTGGTGCAGAAAACTTAACCTTGTATATGCGATGCCACACTTGAACTATCTTGTTAACTTTTCACCATGCCAGTTATCACCCTACATCTCATCTCTGTTTTACATGTTCAGTTAACTTTATTAGTTTTTATACTAATAGTAGATAGGACTTACCAGTCTTTTTGACTGACCCATTTTCTTTCGCCTCTTTTCTTCCGTTTCCCCCCTCAGGTTTACAGGGCGGGAACACTGGTACCTAGCTGGATCTTTAGCTGCTTTTCTGGATAGCTCACGTACGGTTTGGACTTGAGCTCGCTATGGCTTTATTCTACCTTGGGGATAGTTACTTTATGATTTTCTTTCCAGTTTTCAGTTGATGTTTCTAGACTATGTTTTGTGGAAAATAATGACCAAGTACTTTGATGTAACTTGACTATGGTTTTGAAATGTTAGTTTTATCCGCTGCTTTATTTACTCTGTTTTTTTACTTATATGTTCTGTCTTGTGATATCTGCATGCATGTTTACCTTGTTTAACGCCCCTCCAAAGCTAGTGTGCTTGCAAGAGTGGCATTGGCGGAGGTGGGGTGTTACATTTGGTATCAGAGCATAAGGTTTACAAGATTTGAGCAAAAGGTTTTTAAAACTTACCTTTTGAAAAACTATTTTCAAAACCAATTAAGTATTTTTCCAAGAAAAGTCTAGTTATTTTAAAAGGCTATTCCCCAAAAGCCATTAGCAATATCCTTCGTTTCCTCGTTCTGAAACTATCTTTTTCTTTTTTAGTATGGCCGATCTTAACCTTCCTGAGGGAGTAACCATTCCCGGATGGTTCCGGAGGTACTTGGAAGCTAGGGCCAACGATGTGGGCCCAGCAAACACCCCCACCATAACTGAGGTCCCTCCACCTCCTCCTCCTCAGAATCCACAAGCAGATTTCGCTAAGGTTTGCAAAGACTTTAAGGCAATGGGTGGCAAGAATTTTATTGGGACGGAGACTTTTGTGGAGGCAAGAAATTGGTTGAAAGAAACTGAAGATCTCTTCGCCATCTTTGATGTGGAAGACCATAGAAAAGTTCTGTTGGCAGCGTGGCTATTGAAAGAAGAAGCTGCTTATTGGTGGGAGGTCACCAATGCTACTAGGCCTATAGAGACTTGGGCCGACTTTAGGACGAGGTTTGGGCTTAAGTTTCTATCATCTGCTGAGGCGAATCTGCAATTGGAGAAGTTTATATCTTTGAAGCAAGGGGACATGACAGTAAGGGAGTATGTGAATAAGTTTAACCAGCTTGCTCGATTCGGTTTGGACATGGTTAATACTCCCCAGAAGAAGGCTTTACGCTTTGCACGAGGGTTGAATGAGCCATTACAAGGTTTAGCCCTGTCTCATATACCCATGGGGGCCACTTTTGAAGGCCTAGTGGACATGGCATTGCTTCAAGGAGACGATAAGAATGGCAAGAAAGAAGTCAAGCCTAATGAGACTCAAGCCAAGAAGACGGACTCCAAGTGGGGAGGAAATCAGAGCAATCGGAACAACAAGAACAACAAGGGCAATAAGGCCAACAACAGCAAGGCAAAGGACCCAAGAAAATGCAACTTATGTGGGATTGTTGGGCACATAGCCAAAGATTGCAGAAAGAAGAAGAGGAAGTTGGGCGAATGCTTTCACTGTGGAGAGCCTGGACACCTTAGCAAGGATTGCCCCAAGAAGCAAGGACAAGGGCAAGGACAGACTCAGCGTGCAGGACCTTCTGGAAGGCAAGTGCATGCCCTCAAAACTGCTCCAGTTTAGGACCGAGGTAGTATTTCTGTAGAAAGCCTTGTTTATATTTCTGATTATCCTGTTCGCACCTTATTTGATTCTGGCGCATCGCATAGTTTTATTTCTTCTGACATTGTTGAAAGTTTGCACCTAAGTACTAGTCTAGTTGAGGATCCCGTTAGTGTTTCAAATCCAATTGGGGGTTCCGCCCATCTATCTATGATTTGTGTGGATTTGAAGATTTCTATCTTGACCGTGGAATTCACGTGTAATGCTTATGTTCTTGGGTTCACGGGATACGGGTTGATTTTGGGTATGGATTGGTTGTCCAGTTATGGAGCCATCCTCGATTGTAAGCATAGGGTGGTGAGGCTCATGACTCGCCTCGGTAATACCCTAGAAATTTCTTGTAACCCTAGAGGTCCCGTCATGTTATGTTATCTTGAATCTCTTGACTCGTCCATCGATGATCTGCAATCTGTAAGGGTGGTCCGAGACTATCCTGATGTCTTTGAAGAAGTTAAGGGGTTACCCCCTAAACGAGAGATAGATTTCCGCATTTATCTAGTCGATAATGCCAAGCCAGTATCATTGCCCGTTAGGAACATGGCCCCACGTGAAAGAAGGGAGCTCAGTAAGCAAATCAAGGAGTTGCTTGAGAAGAATTTTATTAGGCGAAGCATTTCTGAATGGGGTGCTCCTGTGGTATTCACTACTAAGGCGGATGGTTCGCTTCGTCTATGTGTTGATTATCGAGAGTTGAACAAGCTGACAAAGAAGAATAGGCACCCGTTACCGAGGATAGACGACCTCTTTGACCAGCTTGTTGGTGCTTCTGTTTTCTCTCAGCTCGATCTAGCCACCGGATTTCATCAGCTTAGAGTGGCTGAGGATAGTATTGATAAAACTGCGTTCAGGACTCCAGATGGATTCTTTGAATGGCTTGTCATGCCATTCGGTTTGACTAATGCACCCGCCTACGTCGTAGATTTGATGAGTAGGGTGTTCAGGGAGTTCCTTAACAAGTTTGTAGTTGTCTTCGTGGATGATATTCTGATTTTCTCAAAGGATGAGGAAGAACATGCTAGACATCTCAAGGAAGTGATGGATACGCTTAGAGCTCATCAGTTGAAAGCCAAGTTCTCCAAATGCCATTTTTGGAGAAGGGAAGTTCGATTTCTTGGACATATAGTTTCTAAGCAAGGCATAGCTGTGGATCCCGCGAAAGTGGTTGCAGTTCAAGACTGGAAGACTCCTAGGAATGCAACCGAAGTAAGAAGCTTCCTCGGTCTGGCGGGCTACTATAGGAAGTTCATCAGGGACTTCGCTAAGATTTCAGCCCCTCTTACTAGATTGACGAAGAAGAACCTAGTCTTTGCATGGGACTTAGAATGTGAGCTTGCTTTTCAAAGGCTCAAGAGGGCCCTTACTACAGCTCCAGTTTTGGCATTACCTGATGGCGGTAAGATGTTTACCGTGTACACCGATGCATGTGGCACGGGGTTAGGTGTTGTTCTGATGCAGGAAGGAAGAGTGATATGTTATGGGGGTAGGCAACTTAAAGTTCATGAGAAGAACTATCCCACTCATGATTTGGAGTTGGCGGCGATCATCTTTGCTCTCAAATCCTGGCGCCACTATCTTCTAGGCGAAAGGTTTGAGTTGTATACTGATCACAAGTCACTCAAGTACCTCTTCTCACAGAAAGATCTGAATCTAAGGCAGCAAAGGTGGATGGAATTCTTGGCATCTTATGACTTCGAGATAGCTTATACCCCTGGCAAGGGTAATGTTGTGGCAGATGCACTAAGCAGAAGTAGGTTGACTTTGAGTCCCTTGTTTGTTGAGATGAGGAGCCTAGAGTTCTTGGCAACCTTTGATTTTACAACAGCTGTTGAGTCGATGACGGGTTCGTTAGCATCCCTTGAGCTTAGACCTATACTTCTTGATCAAGTTGGGGCTTCGCAGAAAGGAGACCCGCAGATAGTTGAGGTCATGGACAAGTTGATTCGTGGTGAGACGTCTAGTCACCTTGCTAGATATACTATTGATGACAAGGGTTGGCTAAGGCGTGATGGGAGGCTATGCGTTCCACAAGTAGGAGACTTGATGCATAAAGTTCTCGAAGAAGCGCATCACTCGAAGATGACTATACATCCTGGAGGAGATAAGATGTATAGGGATATGAAGCGCATTTTCTTTTGGGCTGGAATGAAGAAGGATGTGGCAGAGTATGTTTCAAAGTGCATGGTGTGCCAACAAGTGAAAGCCGAGTCGAAGAAACCCGGTGGGCTATTACATCCATTAGAGGTCCCGCAATGGAAGTGGGAAAGTGTCTCTATGGATTTTGTGGACGGATTGCCTAGGTCAAGGAAAGGGAATACGAGCATATGGGTCATAGTTGATAGACTTACGAAGAGTGCTCATTTCATTCCAGTGAAGAGCAAGAGGACCGCATCATGGCTAGCATCTGTTTATCTTCGAGAGATAGTGAGATTGCATGGGGTTCCTTCTAGCATAGTTAGCGATCGTGACCCTATCTTCACTAGCCAGTTTTGGAATAGTTTGCAAGAAGCGATGGGTACGCGATTGAATCTAAGTACAGCCTATCACCCCCAGACAGATGGCCAAACCGAAAGGGTGAATAGAGTGCTAGAAGATCTCTTGAGGCTTTGTGTTCTTGACTTTGGTGGTACTTGGGAAGACCACCTCCCTCTTGTGGAGTTTGCTTATAATAATAGCTATCAAGCTAGCATAGGGATGGCACCATTTGAAGCTCTGTATGGGAGGCCGTGTAGGTCACCATCTTGTTGGTGGGAGACAACGGATAGGCTTATACTTGGGCCCGATATGATACGAGACACATCCGAGAAAGTTGAATTGGTGAGAAGACGGATGAAAGCGGCCCAAGACAGACAAAAATCCTATGCTGACAAGCGAAGGACAGATTTGGAATTCGAAGTTGGAGATATGGTTTTCGTGAAGGTTTCTCCTTTGCGTAATGTGGTTCGTTTTGGAGTAGTTGGGAAGCTGGCACCAAGGTTCGTAGGACCCTTCCCTATCATAGAGAGAATTGGAAAGATGGCTTATAAGGTGGGATTGCCCGAGAAGCTAGCCGGACTGCATAATGTCTTTCATGTCTCGCATCTCCGAAAGTGCTTACATGAGTCCGCTGAGGTGGTTGAACCTAGCATTCTTGAAGACGTGGAGGTAGATAAAGAGGCAACCTTGAGGAGAGCTCCGATTCGTATCTTGGGAACGGAGACCAAGAAGCTAAGAAATCGAGAAGTCAAATTGGTGAAAGTTCAGTGGACTGAAGCCGAAGAGGATGCAACTTAGGAAACCGAGGAGAAGATGCGTGGACTTTATCCATTTCTTTTTTAGGGTACATTTTCAATCTCTTTTCCTAGTTGGTATATCTTTCTTTTGCTATCCATGTTTATCTAGTTTATCTTGTTTCATAAATCTTGTCATGAGAACCTTAGGTAGAAACCCTTGGTTGAAACATGTATTTGAAACATGTTATGCTTGATGTTTGCCAGTGGTTGCAAGTGTTTGCAAGTGGATACTCGTGGATGCATGATACACGTTAGGCACTAAGATCGACTCACACACTTTCATACCGCATATGCATGAGTGTTTATGCTTATTCATGGATGAAACTTGTATGCTATCACATGGATGTTGCATATGGACGGATGTTATGTGCACTCATGTAGATACTATAAGTTATGTTAGGAATTTGCATACATATGGACGCATTGCACAAACATATTTTGCATTAAGGAGGTTTACTGAATCAGTAACCGCCTGATTTTCGCATTAGATAAGTGCATATACACACACTTTTGCATATGTTCATACAGCATTAGAAATCTTTTAAGGACAATGATTACTTGTGGATGATGTTTTGAGTAGATGGATGATGGATGGTAGGATACGTTCTTCCTAACTTGAAGATTTCGGGGACGAAATCCTTTAAGGTGGGGAGGATGTAACAACCCGTATTTTTGAATAACATGTTATAACATAAATCAAGGCAGAATTTAATGTTAAAATCTGTATCAAGGGAAACGGGCTGTGCCATTGCGTTCGTCTCGGAAAAATACGCGAAATAGAGTCCGAGTTTTCGAAAATCGGAGTCCGTATGACCAAGTTATGGCCTGTCAAAGTTTTCAGAAAATTTCAAGTTCAAAAACAATTCAAATTTGAATTTAGAATTCAAATTCAGCCAAAACAGACTGGGCGGGAAAATTCCCGCCCAGACAGGTCGACAGGGGGGTCGACACTAGGGTCGACCTCCCCCCAACCAGGTCGACACTAGAGTAGACCTGGGGGTCGACCTCCCTGGTCGGCCAGGTCGGCCTGGTGCACCTATTTTGGCTGTTTGGACCTGTTTTGGAGGCTAGTGACGTGATTTGATGGCTCAGATTTGATTTAGGGTTAATCCTATGGCTAAAACTAATCCTAAACTCTATAAAAAGACCCTAATACCTAGCCTAAATCATCATAAATCAATCCTATAACTAAACTATGCCAAAATGTTTAATCATGGCCTCCACCCTCTTGTCATAGCCTCCATCTTCATCCATATGAGAGTTCCTAAGCTTGTTTGAGAGCTGCTAAGCTTGATTTAAGGCCAAAGTTCAATCTTTCTTCATCAAAGCAAGGATGTTTTGCTTGTTTCTCAAGGGTTTTCATTGGAGCTTATCATTTGGGAGTGTTTAGAGTTGCTAGTGGCTTCGTCTCAATCTTATTTTATTTTATAAGTCTTCATAGCATTATAAACCCAATACTACTCTTAGATTCTAACTATGAAGTTAAAAATGACATGTTGCAAGTTTGAATTTGGGCCTAAGTATGATATGTGCTTTGATTCTAACATGTTATGCATAGGTTTATTCTATGCACGATTGTAAAGCTATCACCTTGACCTTGTGGGCTAAAAGCTAAAAGCTTTATGTTGAAATGTTGCATTATGCAACATGAGAACTCTCATAACCTTTATGATAACTTGCATATAATGTTATATGCGAACTTCTAGCAATCATTCTATGTCAACTAGGACCATGTATCACCTATTCGCTAAGTTTGAATGTTATGCATGCTTTGAGGCTTATAATGTAACATGCAAGTTTAAATGAACATATTTATGCCTCATATGCCACCATGTTTAACTTGTGGCCAACCTTATTACCTTATGCCCTTTTTGTCATGCTTTTGCCAAGTTCCCTCTTTTGATCTATGTTATGTTATGCGAAACGTACATGCGATGGGAATGCGTTGGGTTTGGGTAATATTAATGACATGAAAACATGGTTTTAAAATATGACATGAACATTGACTTGTGATTATGTTTGTAAACATAATGATGGACATGACACTTAGAAAATATGAGTGTGGCCAACTCGAGGTTGGGTTGAGTTTGTAGCATAAATCTACCCCGAACCGACCGGCTTAACTAGTGGCTACAAACAATAGGACCCAATGTGAGTAGTTGGTCATGTTGTGCTTAAACCCGAGGTTAGACTAGGTTGTGGTGTAAAGCTACCCGGACCCGCCCGGCTTAACTAGTAACCACAACAAGGTCTAATATGAGAGGTTAAGGTGCATTAAATTAATTAATGCCACATGATAGGGTTAAGTCATGGACCACGTAACACTTAACCAACATGAACACGATGGGTTGATAGGGTTAAGTCATGAACCTTGGGTACACTTAACCAACTGGATACTTGATTGGATCGGGTTAACCACATTTAACCCGTTAGGAAACCCTAGTTACGAGGTCCTTTTCACCAGTAACCCTCTTGGTTGTATCATGATACCCTAGGGACTAGGCTAGGGTGGGGCACGATTACTGGGCTGACATATAAGAGACCAAAACGACGGCTGAGTAGGTGCGTCGGTGTAGGTTCAGGCGGACTATGGTCGTGCACATAGTCCGGAGTTGAAAAAGCAGACACGGGCACCCGTAGGTTTAGACTGTGCGTGCTTGATTTGTGTCCGAGGTTGGCACCCTAGGGCTTGATACACCCTAGGGTGGACCTAGCACAGTTTGACTACACTTCGTGATTGGTCCGTATGACACCGACACTTGACGAGTTAGGCTTTTAGGGAGCCGATCGACTAGACCGTGTAGTTGGACCTTGATTAGGTCACCTCATGATATTGGGCCAGCTTTGGGCCAAGGGATCATTTCTTGTTTATGCTTGACATGGGTTGGAATGCTAGTACACTTGGTGCAGAAAACTTAACCTTGTATATGCGATGCCACACTTGATCTATCTTGTTAACTTTTCACCATGCCAGTTATCACCCTACATCTCATCTCTGTTTTACATGTTCAGTTAACTTTATTAGTTTTTATACTAATAGTAGATAGGACTTACCAGTCTTTTTGACTGACCCATTTTCTTTCGCCTCTTTTCTTCTGTTTCCCCCCTCAGGTTTACAGGGTGGGAACACTGGTCTCTAGCTGGATCTTTAGCTGCTTTTCTGGATAGCTCACGTACGGTTTGGACTTGAGCTCGCTATGGCTTTATTCTACCTTGGGGATAGTTACTTTATGATTTTCTTTCCAGTTTTCAGTTGATGTTTCTAGACTATGTTTTGTGGAAATTAATGACCAAGTACTTTGATGTAACTTGACTATGGTTTTGAAATGTTAGTTTTATCCGCTGCTTTATTTACTCTGTTTTTTTTACTTATATGTTATGTCTTGTGATATCTGCATGCATGTTTACCTTGTTTAACGCCCCTCCAAAGCTAGTGTGCTTGCAAGAGTGGCATTGGCGGAGGTGGGGTGTTACAGTAATACCCTCAAGTCTGCGATACACCAACAAGAGCGGACATGCATGTATCTAGACTTTCCCAAGTACGTGTCGTCAATTATAGCTCAATGCATTAACTGCACGTCCTCCAATGCGCACCGAGTTCTGTGGCAGGGCGATACCAGAAAACACGGAAATCGGTCGGGAGCTTTTCCATATCTGTACAGACCCGCCTTTAAGAGCCTCAAAATACAGAAATTCCTAAGGTTTGTTTTTCATGGTGGCTATGGCCCCACCTCGGCCCCTCCCTCAACTAGTAAAGACTACAAGAGCTAAACGATATGCCCCTAACAACAAACAATCTAAACATTCAGTTGGCGTCTCCCCGCAACCACCGTACCTTGGTAGTGAAAGGTGAATGGTCTATTGGGTTTAGCTCTAGACTTTTCGCATCCCACTGGCTGCCGATGACGGGCATTCGACGATACTATCCTTGGTGGTCATGACCCTCTGCCTCCCCATTGAGGCGACCCCGAATAACACTAATGTCACCTCGTTACGACATTCTGACTGCAAAGCTACCTTTGCAGTCAAGGCCAACCCACCTAGTAGTTACGCGTAGACCCTACCTCTGAGAGCACAACCTAAACATCTGCTACCACACAGAGGACTATCAGGAGCACCTTACGTACCTCAGGAAGCCGCGTGCTTCTACTTTCAATCCTTCGGAGCTGACAGAATAATCAGATGAACGTGCGCCCTCGGGCCTTATAACACCATGATGATCTACCCCGTTAGTTTATTCACCCTCAAACGTGTGGACTGGTCCAAGCGCCTTACTTTAACATATTATTTGACCCTATGTCTAAACATTCTTTTATGCGCTTGCTTTACCTCATTTGGTTTCCATTTAACTTGGTTATCATCTTACCTTTTTATTCAGGTTACCAAGTTACATCTTACCTTTTTATTCAGGTTACCAAGTTCTTTCTAGCCTCCTTATATTTCTAAGGAATGGGACCCCTCGCTTATTAATTTCAATCATATAACCTAATCCATTTAAGTTTATTAATAAGCCCATAACATGTTATTATCTAGATTGTGATCCAAGGTATGTAGTCCACAATCCCTTTATATTCTTGTTTGATTCAAGGTTACAATAACATGTTTTACTTAAAACGTAGTTAAGTATATCTCAATTTTCATGTTTTCTGTCTAACATGTCAATTATCATTTACGATTAAATATAACTTATTTCATTTCATAAATTTTCCTCACTCTTTCTTATTTAATCATAATCTCATCTTACATTGTCACTACAACTTATCGTTGTTGACTTATTAACTTAGTTCTCTTAACTAAGGTTCACTGATAAGTCTCCTTTCCATTTATTATAACCTATGTTATAATTTCCTCTTGTCCCTAGGACAAGCCTTAACACGTTATTCTTATCAGGATATTTCAAACTTCCATTACTTAATTTATAATTAAGTACAACTTCTTACATTTCATAATCTTTCCCCCTTTTCTCTACTTATTACAAACAACTGGTTTCAGGCTTTCCCGTTTACTGATTACTTAATTTACAATTAAGTGTCACTTATCTCATTTCACCAGTTATCTCATTTCCTTACTAGATTATTATAACCTAAGTTATAATCTTCACTTGTCCCTAGGACAAACCTACCTATTATATAACATTCTCATTAATGTAATTCATTTATAATAGGTTATTATCATTCCCCGTTCATTCCCTTTCCTTTACTGTTGTAATTATCTTTCATTCAATTCCATTCACTCCCATTAATTACAATTAGTGTCATTTATCAATCCTTCCATTTACATATATTTAAATATATGTTTATGCACTAGACCTCTCACATTAAGCCTACACTTGTGGATGCTGGATTTGTCGGGAGGTTCGGGGCAGACTTCTTCCACAAGTTGACTTAACCTCGTGTCTTAGCACCGTTACATGTTTTATTTATGCACTCACATTAGATTTACCACTTATGGATGCTGGATATGACGGGCGGTTCCGGGCAGACTTCTTCCACAAGTGTAATCTCGTGTCTAAGCGCGGTTTACAGTTTCTTATTTACTGTAAATCTTCTATATAATCTAGGCATGTCTCTTTCTTTCAAATTTCCGCTGTAATTTATAATTTACGTGTCATCATATTATGCCTATTTTATGTCATATGTTCTTTCTAATATATAATCAATTCCATTCTAACATGTAATCAATTAATCAGTTAATTGTTCAAATTTAACAATAATTTGTGATCACCAAATCATGTAAATTTTCTAACTTAACATGTAATTTTCACAATTTCTATTGTTAACGGTCCAGGTACATAGATATCACAAGTTAACATGGAATTGAAACAACAATAATTGCTACGCATATTTTGACAAATTTTCCAACACATTAACACCTTAGCATATTAATATTCCAACATGTCATATTCGTCACTTTAATTCTTTTAACATATGTTTAAACATTTCAACGTATCACATTTAAACATGTCATAATAACAATTCAACACTTTTAATTATTCTAGCAAATTCACATTATACGATAACGGGGAACGTTAAACGATAATATATCATTATCAAAAATGTATAACTTAAATCCACTCACCTCATATGCTTTTCAATTCCTGGATCTGGTCCAGATCTATCATTCCATGGTTTTTCCCTAATTGGATTCAGAACTAACAACCATGGATTCATAATTTTTACTAAAAGAAAAAAAGAAAAAGAAGAAAGAGAAGAGAATGGAAAATAGATCAGATCTAGGAATTACCTCACTTCATTAAGAGATATGAATACCCATTTACAAACAAACGTTCCTTTCCTTCAGATCTGGATTCAGAATTTTTCCTAAACTAATAATCTTAATTTTCTGAAGAGATTTAAGGAGGAAGAGGAATGACAGAGCTTCTACGTTGTCTCAGAAGTATGAGATTTAGGGTTGGCTCTACAGTTATAGGTGTTTAGAAATGAATTTGGCAAAGAAACAGTCCATGTTCGCAGCAGGAATCTGCCTTGGATCTCGGGGGGGTCGACACCCCCTTAAGGGGTCGATCCCTGTTGGTCCGGATGCCGAAAATTGACACGGGTGCACTTCACAAGTGCATCAGTGCAAAAATACCTTGGCGCACTTGCCAAGTGCGCCAGTTTTTCTAGCCTGCTTCTTGCTTTTTTTGTCAAACTTCTACCGTCCATAACTTCTTCATATATTTTCCGGTTTACGCAAACCGAGTGTCTATCTCGACCAGAATTCCGAGACAGACGCAATGGCGCAGGCCGTTTTATTTAGTTCTCATTATTTAATAAGTTACTCATATTTTATTATCTTGAGTTAAAAATGCGAGGTGTTACAATGTTTGCATTGACATGAGTCACATTTACACTGGCACTTGTCTTTCTTTGATTGTTTTGACTTTGACCTGGCATGTAGTTAGAATTGAATCTGAAGTAATATTTTGTTGTTATATGCCTAATTTTCTCAAAAAGTATTTGATATTTTGGTCTACCACTATCACTGTTGTGCCTTCCTCTGCCTTTAGATCTGTTATAATAGTCACCTCTCCGCATTGATTGTTCTATTTTATTTCCCTGATTTCTTCGTTTGTTATAATCAGCATAGCTGACAGATAAGTCAGAATATTGGGATTTTCTTGTCTCAATCCTTGCCTCATGAGATAACAATATGGCATGCACTTCCTTTATAGTACACACAACCTTCTAAGATGAAATCACAACAACCACTGTCTCATATTCATCACTAAGACCATTTAACACAGTGAGAACATGTTCTGATTCTGAAATTTTTGACCTGCTGCCTCTAGTTGATCACACATATCTTTAACTTTTGCTAGATATTGTCTTATAGATGAGTTGTCCTTTCTTGAAATTTGTAGCTGTTTTCTGTAGTACGTAATCATGATGGAAGATTGAGTATTGAAAGATTTCTCAATTGATGACTAGATTTCATTT
Organism: Allium sativum; assembly: GCA_030737875.1. Lineage (NCBI taxonomy): Eukaryota > Viridiplantae > Streptophyta > Magnoliopsida > Asparagales > Amaryllidaceae > Allium > Allium sativum. The sequence goes on from CM060920.1 coordinate 216,980,834, forward strand.
GATGTCTTGCACCCTATTACTCAAGAGTAAATTTGCACTTATAAATGATGATAACCAAGCACTAATTAGCTTATCTTGTCTATGATACTTGGTGTATTCATCATTTCTAATTACCCTATTTGTGCATCATTGATGAATTTTGACGGTACAGGTTGTGTACCAAAGATATAGCCTTCTAGCCCATATCCTTGAATTATTGTTTCGACTTGCAGTTTCCAAAGGAGATAATTGTTTTCTTTGAGATGAACAATCACTAGTTGACTTTGTAGGCTGACGACTGTCTTTATCAGGCTTTTCGAGGTAGCACTGGTCTGAACATGGGTTACATTTGCATTGTCAGAGGATGCAAAGTTGCTTTCGTCTTCCATGGATGAAAACAACAAGGATATAGCGCCTACAAACGTAAGTAGTTATGATTTATACTGTCTAGAATTTAGATGTCAAGAAATCATGATGCTCTCAAGATTGATGCAATCTTGATAAGCTAAAAGTAATGATAACTGTATTAGAAGTCTGGTAGACTTGCTTGAAAGGCACTTTCTTGACAAAGAACGTTTTTTTGGTATTCTTGATCAGCAGAATTCTTTAGAACTGTTTTCAGTAGAGTTCAACATAGTATCTTCGATGCAGTCACTAGTTTTTGGCGTGGCACAGAGGCACTGTGTGTCTCAACAACTTTCAGAGGATGAGACCTTGAATCTTTGATGAAAGTGAATCCAAGTAATGAATCTTTTCTGATGAATTGTAAATGATATCTCCGCTGCACAAGATCAAGTAGGACCAATGAGTGTTTTGAAGCGTTTTATGCTCTGATACCATGTTGACATTTTGATAAAATGAGTGACGACGATTTAGATGATGTAATTTGTAATGCATCAATATATATATATATATATATATATATATATATATATATATATATATATATATAGCTGATATATCAACCCAACAAGGTATACGCGCCAAGGCCCAAATGCAAAACAGATAAAGTAAAGAGGTTTCGTTTTTAGTGAAAAATAGGAGAAGGTCAAACTTAGCAAAAAATTTGGCTAAAAGTAAAAAACATTTGTTTTTTAGTCAAAAGTCCAAATTTTAGTTCAAAATGGAAAACGACAATGAATCCCCTGAATTCCACATTTGTAATAAATTGTGGACTTTTGTCTAATTGCTCAGAAAGACTTATTATTCTGAAATAAAAGTCTAATAGGATTATTTCTCTTTAGTCTTTGGAGACTTCTCGTTAGAGTTGACCGAATGAAAGCACCAAAGTATGGCTCAAAAGGAGACTGAACTGAAGGTGTGAAAACAAACGCAACCCATAAAGAACATAGAAGTAAACACTAAACAGGCAGCGATCAGATTCAGATGGAAGAAAAGAGTTGAGTTAGATGGAGTGTTTAATTTGGGTAGTTGAAGAGTGGAAGACATCAATCGCTCACTTTTATTCCCGATCAATAAATGCATTGCTTGTGACTTCGTCTGCATCTCTGGGTTTTCAAACATTTAATACTGGATTCTGCGTAATTAATGCCTTCTTACACTCAATGGTCTTCCAGTTCACATGCTTAGATACGGTACTTGCGTGTTTCAGCAATAAATGTTCTACCACAAAATTTCTAAGTTCACATTTCTTACTGTTCAATCTGTTGACTCAGTGGATGTCATTTGCATGTACGCATACATACTGAGGTTACCTTTGTTGCAAAAAGAGACAAGAAAGAAGCGTTTGGAAGTAAAACCGTCAATGAACATCCGAAATACTCAAAATTCGTTCGTATCCGAAAAATAGATAAATGCCTGATATTCAAAAAAAAAACAAATACGATTATAGGCATATCCGTATCTAAAAATACTACGTATAGAGGGATTAGAATTAAGCAAGGGAGTAGTACATGAAAGGAACTATCTGTTTTTAAATGAGATTTCTTGAAATTTCATCGAACTAGGTCATTTTTAAGCATTTTGATTTGGTACGCTTGGTTACGAAATTTGTCCCATATGTTGAAAGTGAAACGGAATTTTAAGCGTGAAAGTAATGAGAAATCCTTGGCTCGTATCTTATGTTTAATAGTGAGAAATCAGGAGATTTTGGCTTTGCTAACAAACTTATTCAATACACTACACTGTACGTTGGACATCAGATATGAAATAAATAAAGTTTGATTGGTGTACCTTTCAAGTTTCTTTATTCATTGGCTACTATGATTAATAAGCTCTGAATCAACTGGACGAACTTATATACCATAAATACGGACATCCCTTTTCCAACGGCAATTCTTTGATAAATAAATGTTGTAAAGCAATGTGAAAGCGATGTACATGATTAGATGGTGCATCTGATGTACGTCAATAATCAACTATCGTCTGCAAACATATGTATGACCCGTTCATACAAGACCAAATGCTGAACCATTTAAATGGAGTAGAATAAAGGTCTCCTAATTTACAGAAATGGACCTTTTTTAAAAACCTTTTATTACGCCTACCAGGACAAAAAATAATAGCAATGACCAACCTATCCATACGTTTGATTAATAGTACTTACGGTGTAATGTTTACATACTCCATTGAAAAAACTGAAATGAAGAAATTAAAATAAAGAAGAAGGTAGAGAGAGAAGGAAACCACCATATCTCCCAGGTCTCTCACGATAAAAATAAAATTTTCGGCTTTTAATTTGTTTTCATCTGAGTTAAAAAGCGAAAATCATAAAAAAATAAGAATGAACAGTGTGAACCCGTCTTTTTTAAAGATCAATATGTGATAGAATCGGATTACGCAACCATCAAGGTGATCAACTCAGAAAGGTTTCCTAATCGTTCGGGAATCAAATACTAGAAACTTGACTAAGTTTGGATCAATACAATTTCAATACATAAAATTTTAGACTTCAAAACTTCGCTCAAAAATAAAAAATTTGGATTTTAAACTAGCTATAAAAGCATACACAAAGGAACAAAAAAAGCCAAAGGGGACCCATCCTGGGGTTGCATCCAACCCTAGAGTTCGCACCCGGTTGGATGCAACCCCGAAGGGGTCGGTACCGATCCTTCCAACATAAAGGATTCGGGCTCCACTTCTACTTCCTGATTATCTTTCCTGGATGAACCTACCAGTGAATTTCTGAGCCAATCTGTCTTCATCTTCTCAGATATAAATAGACCTTTAGGAGCACAAAATAATAATAATAATAAACATTTCTTCTCTTCTTCACGACGATGCTCTATCATTCTTAGAAGACAACTTCATCTTCTGCTTTTTGTATTCATACAAAAAAAAATTAACTGTACTTGTAACCAACATTATAAACAAAGATTACTTCAAGTGGACGTGGGGACAAAGTTTGTCGAACCGCTATAAAAATTGGGTATTCTCGTTTTCTTTTACTGCTTTTTCAATTACTACGTAATTACTATGAAAACATAGGTTGTTGTTTCTACTTTATGATCTACAGATTATCCGTGACTGTTATGTGGACTATATTCATTTGGATGTTAGGCTTGGTTGATCAATATCAAGTATAACATTTTTGGCACATCAAGAAGGGGATTGCTTAAATCTAAAGCTCAGAAAATTAGATCTGTTGAAGCTATAACAGAAAAAAAATGAAACACATACAAACGAGGCTACGCAAGGAGGGAGTTAAGAGGCTTCCTCCGAATAAAATCCTCCCTTGTACTTAATAAGTGAGGATATGGACTAAGTTATGAATGAGCTACATGATAGGATGTTTAAACAAGAGGATAATCTCCGACGATAGAAAGAAATGATGATTAACTTCTTTCAATGAATAGGACGTGCTAATAGAGCAGAAATCAAAGCTTAAGCATTGAGAGCATTGCAGGAAGTCATGGAAATAGAGCTCCATAATAAGAACCAACATTCGAAATTGGATCCCCAGTCGGTGCTGACCCCGTGCAAGGGATTATATCCGATCCTCAACAGATCTAGGGCATGGTCTTGGTACAATTTTTTATAGTTCTTATGTAACTTAAGAGTTCTAAATTCTACAACCGGATGTGTCTTGAATGAAATTTGCAACACAAACCAACCAGAAGTAAACCCCACACAAGAAAATCGGGTCGTATCCAACCCCCCCTAGAGAGTTTGGTGTAGACCCCCTAAGTCTCGGAGGCATACCTCCAGATCAAGCTAATGTAGGAGCAGCCGCGCTAGCAACTGCCGTGGATGTTCAAACAAGAGTTCCAAATGAAAACTGGTGATCATTTTTCGAATGATAATGATGGGAGGATTTCGTTGGACTTCAAACTTCCGGTGTTGAAAGCTTATGATGGGAGTAAGGATCTGACCATTCATCTCATGAGGTATATGCAACATATAGAAGCAGTAGGGCATCAGATGAAGTAATGGTGAAATGATTCCCACTCTTCCTTTAATATAGCTGTCATGTGGTTTAGGTAGTTGGACAATGACTCTATTGAAAGTTAGCCTAAGTTAGTTGAAAGTTCATGGGTCAGTTTCGAGTTTATGTTGATCAACCCCAAAACATGATGACATTGAGTACTATGAAGCGAAGGACATGAGTGAATTTGCATAAATTTCTTAAAAGGTTTAATGTGTTAGTCATTTTAGTGGAACGACCAAATTCGTCTATGACTTTAATGGTCACAATGTTAGGAGTGTTAGATAATTCTAATTTCAGAGTTTCACGAGAATAGGATCCCCTAAGGGATCTCGAAGAATTCTACCATAAAGTTAACAGGTTTTTCAAATGGGATGATGCGAGGGGAAATCGAGTAAAGTCCCGAGGATAATGTTGTTGAGGATGGAGGATTTTTTGGTTCGAGAACGGAAAACGGGAACCAAAAATTTGAAGACAATCATGGCTAAGGAAATATGATGAAAAAGGACCAAAGCACGACTCATATGCAGGATTGAATGTGAGTCTGGACCATATTTATATGGACATTATTGACCGCAATTTGCTGGGAATGCCATTGGAAGGGAGTACATAAAGCGAGGGAGGGCTTCTGGAAAATTCTGTTCATTTCATGACATTGCTGCACATGTTTTAAACGAGTGCAAACACTTATAAGACATAATCGAGTAGCAAGTGAGGAAGGGACAACTGTGACGATATGTCCTGTATAGGACAACAACAGTGGAACAAGAGTAGCCGTCAACCATAAGGGAAAGGAGCGGACCTAGCTCACGTGGTGGCATTATCATTAACTAGTAATTAGAATTAGATAATAAGAAGATGAGTCTTTTACCAATGTAGGGGATCCAGTAAGATCCCTAGAGATGCTCTTTGATGATGATAAATCGTTAACTTTACTTTTGTTATAGTCAACTTGTAATAAGTGGCTAAACCACTTACTCTTGTACGGGATCTGGTGAGATCCCAAAGTAAGCTCTGAGATGGTGGTAAACCACTGATTTTTAATATAACAAAATCTATGCTTTCTGGTACTTTAATAAAATTATTTGGCGAGTATCGATGATGTTCAATAGATATGAAACTGGCAATCGAATGTTAAACTTTAGCTATTTACTTGACTATCGTGTGTAGCTAATGTACGAAAAAGGCTAAAAGGTTTTGCCAAGAACCTAGCAAGGCTACCTACTTAGGATTGTCAAATACGATTGATGCTTAGCAACGATTGGGCAGGTTAGAACGTATATGTGGCTAATGCTTGACAAGAACCTAATAAGATTACAAATCATCGAAAATGAATTATAACTAGAATGTGAGACTTGGATCATCAATTGTGACAGTGCTCGGCAAGAGCCTAATGAGGTTAGGATCATCAAGTGCAAGTGGCACTTGGCATGGGAGGGAAATGACTGTCAAGTATAAACCATGCTTGGAAATGGTTTGGAGAGACCAAAGACAGACCCAATGAGGTCGAAAATACCAACGATCAACCTGGAGTAGTCACAGAAATTATGTTAAGAACTCAAAATTCATTGGTCAAACAAGTAGATCATACACGTAAGGACCAACACAAACCAAAGAGAGACATACCCTGGGGTCGCACGCTGTTAGGTGCAAACCTTAAGGGGATGGAATCGACCCCTTTATAGGGGTCAGTATTTACCCCTCTAATGTAGGGCGTCCTAGGCCCCACTTTTGGGACCTGGTCATCTTCCCTCAGTCGGTCCCCTTATGAGTTTCTATGCCGGTTCGTCTTCATTCCCTAGCTATATAGACCTACAGAAGCATAAAAAAGGGATCTTCTCTTTGCCACACAGATGCTCTTCCATTCCTAGGAGACGACCTCGTCTTTTTCTCACTTTAGTCATGAAAACAACTAGTTGTACTTGTAATCAGTAATATAAACAAAGGTTACTTCAAGTAAACGTAGACCATAGTTTGCCAAACCATTATAAAAATTGTGCCTTCTCAACTGCTTTTACTACTTTTTGATTACTCTATGATTGCTCTGAGACTGCCAACTATTTTTCTACTTTGTGATCTTTGGATGATATGTAATTACTTTTTGGACTATATTTATTTAAGGTGTTAGGCTCGATCGATCAAAATCCAGTCTAACAAATAGTAAATAGCAAAACTTAAAAAAGTTATAAACATTTATAGTTTATGAAGCATTTATTATATGTAAAAATTATAATAAATTTATTAGACATGTTCAAAAAAACAGTATTAGCACTATTGTGACATTTTTAGTAAATACAAAAGTAAAAGCTCCAATTATATTTTATAAAACAATATTAACACTAATATGATATTTTTTCACAATTTTATAAAATAAAACTGATTATGTATTACATTAATTTTAACTCCTTCGAGTTATGAGTTATATCCATTTTCATTCTCGATGCACCACTTCATTCTTTACTGTAATTATTTTTTATTTTGCAATATTTTTAGTAATTTATAAGCAATAATTTGTAATTTAATATCAATCATTAGCATATATTTAATAGTTAAAATAATTTTGAAGCAGAAGAATTCAAGAAATCACTTTATTTCATTGTTTTCTATGAATAAAAATGCAGAAGCATTTTGACAATCTTTTCTTACTTAAAATACCTATTTCACACTTAATGTCTCCCATTAAAAACCAAAAGATAAATATGGATGATGATGTGTTCACCATCATGTTTATTTCCTAGCAACGAAACTAAGATCGATATAGTTTTTTAAAAACATATAATCAAATAGAGCAACTAACATTTTCATTACATAGTGTTACCCAACCTTTGTGTCTGACTACTTTTGGTTATCAAAACTGGAAATACTTGACAATTACTGTGGCAAATTACTCAGAGAGATGGTTAAAAGATCGAACATCAAGTATGGATAACACAATGGGACAATGGTCGAGCGGACGTAGCAGAATGTCACACGAGAGCTCGCTAAGTGAGGGATCAACATAATTATATGCTCCGGATCAGTATAACTATACGATGAACTAGATAAAAGTTCAAATTCAACCAAAGTCACTCTGTATATCTCAAATGACAAGGAAGATAACTAAGCATCATAAAATCAAGTTGAAAACACTAATACAAGCATCCATGATAGATTACACCAGCTAAATCCTCATTATAAGGGATCAATACTAATCTCTATTATAGGGGTCGATACTGATCCCTGTCTTATTGGGTTTATGGGATGGGTTTCCTTCGTGGACTCCTTCAAATAGCCTTTGATTTTCCTAAAAATATTTTAGACAACCTACATCTATAGAAAGCAGCAACCTTGGATAGAAATGGAACTTTTTGGCCAATTGCTCACATTGTAATATTTAAATCATCAATAAAATAATCTAAACCTTCAAAAGGAATGCATTTTAAACAATGTCAAACCATTATAAAATTGTCATGTTCTTATTTCTCTTTTTTTGCTTTAATTCTCTTTTTCCATTTACTTAGTTCTCTTCAGAACTCTTCGGTGTTTGTGTTAACTTTTGGTTAACAATCTAGCGCTTGAACAACTCAACATTCTTTATCTTTTGCTCTTTCAAGTTTACATCCCTCTTAAGATTTACAAAGATCTATGTCAGGAAGCTTTATTTCATAGCTAATAAGAAGATCTCCATTTCTCATGCTTCTGGCACAACCCATAAAGATCAAGGAGATGCCTCTATTCAGTAGCAATCTCCTTCTGACTATCAAAACCACAATGCACTTGATGTGGCAATACCTTCTAACTTGGTGCTTCAGTAACCAAAGTACAATTAGAAATCATGATAAAAAAGTTGACTGAGACTTAATTGCACCTCAATAATCAGATGCAACAGAATATTGATCTCATTCGGCAGTTGCAACATCGGACTTAAGTTAATTTTGACTGACTTAGGAGAAACAAGAGGACTCAAACTCCCCTTAACTACATATCAGAAAGCTCCTCATATTCGTCTCAATAAAGAAATTGAAATTTATTGAGCGAAACAAATGATGGAGCGGGTATTACCGTCATAGAAGGGACAAACCAACCTGATCATCCTCAGGTCGATACTGAACCCTCCCAATGGGTCAACCCTGATCCCTCCACACAGGGACGCCTACATTGCCACCATTTGGAACTTGGTTCCTAGGCTTCTTACAATCAATTAGAGCTAAACTGCTCCTACATAGCCTCAAAGAAATAAGCATGATGATGTCGTTCAACGAAGAGGCCACCTCGCAAATGTCATTCAAGATTGGATTATGACCATCGTCAATTGACAAAGATCACAACTCTTGACCTAAATCGCCATGTTTCGCTAGATCATCAGAAAGGAAAAACGATAAGCTTACAATGATCGTGATACTGTCTCGAGGTGAAACCCTTCTACTAAAGGTGTTTTGAACACCGGATGACCAAAGTGATTAAATATTACCAGTATGCATACTTACTCGAGAAAAACAGATCGTTGGCGATTCCTAAATAAATATGAATGGCATATGTTTTCAGCAAGCGCAATCAAGGCGTGGAAGTGCAAGTGCTTTCCTGTATTTGTTGTAGGTGTGGCACTGTTATAGCTCTCTTGAGTTCCCTTTTGACTTTTGATTGGCTTGCACAAAAACTGGTGGAACGGTTTTGTATGCACACAACCAGGCCAAAGGATATCATGTCTATATCCAACATCTTCTAGAGGGATGGAGAATCATCCAAAAGCTTTCCGGAATGCTTTAACAATTCCCCAATGAAGGTTGATAACCCTAAGAAGGACATCATTCTTATGCCTCGAGACTGATTTTGATGAATGGCTCGAACAGAAACTTCTAAAGATATTATAACACCTTTACGAAAAAGAGAACAATACCTGCACCAAGAGGATGCACATAGGAACATGGCGAATCAATAAAATCCTCATAAACAACAACATGATGGTGGTTAGAACAAAGTTTCTATCAAGTAGATTAGAGAGAGCTATGGAAAGGTTAATGTCAATGTTTAGGATAAACTTTAACAGAATGACAACAGGGCTGAAAACCACGACAAAAAGAAGGAATAGGAGAAAAATAGTGATTCCTCCTTATAACAACTACGCTCCAAAAAATTCTCAACTGGAGACCGTTTATATGGAATTCTACAATATTATCCCATAAAATCCAATCCAAAAGAGTCCATGGTTAGGGAAAAGCAATTTGAGAAGTATTGAAGTTTTCATGAGATGTTCGGTTACAATAGTAATGAGTGTTTATGTCTCCAAGATGTTGTAATGGTGCTCATTCGTGAAACTCTCAATGAAGGATTGTAATTTATACTATTTTTGAAGCCCTCATACAATTGACAAAATTTGGAGATGAATGGAGGAGTACACCAATTCAAGAAAGTGCATTGAATATAAAGAGTGTTTTCCTATGATTGAGAGGGTCTGAGCCAAATAGTGAAAGACGAGGAATGATGACATCATCTTCAGGCAAGGAAAGACTAACGGGGTGGAGGCCCCAACTATAAATCTACTCATTATTTCGAACATCGCACTCTTGCATGTGTATTGTTACACCCCACACTTTTTGTGCCCCAATTTCAACAAAAATCGAAACTCAAACACATCCATGCACAGAGCATGTAAATCTGGTACCTGCAAATAAAAGACCATAAGCATAGTCAGAGTACGATAAAATAACTTACAGCGTAGACAAAATATGATAAACTAGTATTAACTCAAGTAACTACCTTTTTCAAAGTAAGCCACTTTGCCAATACCGAGCATGAGAGAGAACGAGAACTGAAAGCCAACTTAAACACCTATGGGAACCCAGCCTTCTCTGTAAAACCTAGGTGGTTGTAATGAGGAAGGAGGTCATAACAACAAGATTCTGGTGAACAGGAAATATACAATACAAATTACAATACACATATGTATCCCACAACCCAACATGTATGCCTTCCAAGGTTAGTGATTCTAACCTAACCTTGTAGATGTTTACACACGACTCTACCACTCTTTTCAAAGTGGTATTCTAAGATATAATACCAAGATATAATGTTTGTGGATATATTTAGGAAGCCTTTAAGCCATAATTTAACTTATTATTAGACCGAGGAGTGAACTCCCAACTGCAGGGCCCTTATATATGTATATGCATTTTCATCCACTTTCCCTTTATCGTTTCTGCCTCACTATAAATGATAGATAGGGTGGATTCTCCAGATCACTTAAGACCCTAGGCGGACATATGGGTCGGCAAACTTATTGGTTGGTTAATACCTCTCGCTAACTTATTCCATATTCTTTTTAAACTAGAGAGCACTAGATTTGGGCCCTACTAGTTAAGGCTTCCGTTGTTCATGCATATACCCTTACCCCGTGTTAGGTGGGAGATGGTATTTTATCACTCTCTATACCTCTAGCTGACCTTATTGGATAATCCCCTTAGCCGCTTACTATTTCCCGTAAGGTAGGTAGCCATATCTGACGTTTTTAGTTTCCAGGTTTGGGTAGGCAACACACACACACATGTCGTTTAAGGCCCCATACTGAAGGACCTATCCCCAGGTGGACTCTTCGACCCCATCCCCTTAAGACCTAGGAAGCGGACTACACGTAGAGGTTATTAGGTCGGTACCCTATTAGCCCTTATTACCTTTCCCTATTGGGATAAAGTGGGTTGTCACTGTATCTTTTCCACTTTGTTATTCTTCACAGAAATATTGTATGCATAAGGTTTTTTATCATCACGGGTTACTATGGTCAATAATATTTTTATGTTATAACCTACTAAGTCCAACTATGTTTTTAATCAAAAGTTCTATATCCATTAATATAAATAAGGAAGGTTATATCCTCTTCATCCTAGGATATTTATTTGATTACTTTCCTAATTTGGACTTGGTATTTAAGCAATAATCAATATCCATTAACCCCTTATGACACCCATTTTCTGTTGTTTCTATGTTTATTTCCCTTTATGTCCCTAATGGTCATATTTTCCTAAGGCAACCATTTATCAGTCCCAAGATATTTATTCGTTGTACCACAATAGACAATTACTATTCTTATTCATTTATTTGTTTATTTATTTGTTGTTTGCTATATATATACTTATATACCGGACCTTTCACATTAAGTTGACTATCTGTGGATGCTTGATTTGTCAGTCGGTTCCGGACAGATTTCTACCACAAGTTGAACTTAACCTCATGCCTTGGTATATTTATATTTACGCATTAGACCCCTCACATTAAGCTGACTACCTGTGGATGCTTGATTTTCCGGTCGATTCCGGGCAGACTTCTTCCACAAGTTAAACTTAACCTCGTGTCTAAATGCGGTTATAATTCACATTTCCTAATTGGGGTACACAACGTTAATCCTAATTAATTTAGGAATTATAACCATTATCCAATTATATTCACTTTCCCCATTCAAAGTTGGTCACAATTGTTATTTACTGATTTGCAGTCTTATTTATAGCAATTAATTGTATTGATTGCTACAAATGGTCACCACAAATATATTAATTAAATATGGATTGAATTTTCATATAATTCCATAATTGAATACCATTCAAACGTTCAATACAATGTACATTTTATCATTTTACGCTGATTTGGATGGATAATATGTATGTTTATATTTTTATGTTTTCGTGCGGTCAACATAACTACCTTTGATTATTGTTGTTGTTGTTATTGTTATTATTATTCTTAAATGATTTGGTTTCATCAATAACCAAACATTCCTTTTTGCATTTAACCCTGCCAAAAGGTTTAAATCTACCAAAAAGACCATTAGCTGTAATTATTGTTACTTATGCCTGATTTGTGGATAGACATAGTTCAAATTCACAAGGAATATAAATATGTTTATATATAATTTGGAATAGTTGATGCAAATTATGCACAAATATGTATATTATATTTGTACGTACATTTGCACCACATTTCCTTTTTAAATTATTTTTATCGTATCACTTATGATTTCAAAATAATGCCTTTTTATTCAAAAGGAGGAAAACGACATATTTACAACAATTAAGCCAAAACTCAACAGTATTAAATACAAACAGGCATATTTCTTTTAGTAAATAAAATCACATAATTTAAAACTTTATCAATTATTCACATAATAATATTATTCAACACTGAATAAAGATCTGGAATATAACTACACCTAGTTGGTGTTTAATGGGACTGATTTTCCAGATCTACAGTGCTATGCAATGTCCACAGTACATTTTACAATATAATTGTAGGAATAGGTATAAAAAAATTTAAGAATCCCACAATTAACATTATGCCTAACCACAATTCATATATTCAAGTTTTAACAATGTTTATAATCAGATCCGATGGGTGTCAATCCAATTACAATAATTTGGTGAATATATTTGATAGAAATAGGCATAAAAATTTACATCTAATTCAGACAAAATAGATAAGTTATTATAACTGTATTCATAAATTTCCCACTCGCCTTAAAGAGTCCAAATCCAAAGTTTGAACCTTTTAGGCATACAATTCTCAAATTCTTGTAATTCTACAGTTTATCTGAAAATGGGATAATTTCAAATCTGTAGAAATGTAAGAAAATAGGAAGAGAGGAGAGAATCTGATTTGGAGCGTCAATTTGCATTCTTTTCCATTAGATCTGATAATCGTCTAAATTCTATATGAATTGGATTTGATTTGCTTTATAAGAATATTTTTTTAATTAAGAATTTAGGATTGGAGAAGGAGGAAAATGATAGAGCTTCGGTGCTGCCCACAGATTTGTGTGGAAAAGAATGAGGCATTACCCCTTTATTTATAGGAGTGTAATTGGCCTAGGACCATTGGATTCGTTTTAATTTATATCCGTCCATTTGTTATATTATTTTATAAACTGAACCTATAAAACCAAGCCATCACTAGGCGTTTTGACGCCCAATGGGTCGACCGCAGCGGTCGAACCCTATGGCGACTGCCTGGGTCGTCAAATGCCCAGGTTGGCTAGTTAAATAAGGTATGTATAATATATATATATATTCTAATTTATTTATTTTCCATCCATTTTCGTATTTCATCCGTAACTTTTTCATATGGACTCCGTTCGTGTAACTCCAAACATGAAAGTTGACCAGAATTCTGAGATGAACGCATCGGTTAAAGTTTCGTGATCAAATTCCATTGTTTACAGAAATTCCTATTTTTGAAATTCGGATTATCAATATATATTGCCCAAATTTCATGTTGTTACATTCTTCCCTCCTTAAAAGGAATTTCGTCCCGAAATTCTGACACCTGTAGTCCTATTCTACACAATCAATTTGTGTACATCCACTTTGCAACCATGTGTATATGTGCATGTGTACATAATGCAATTCAACCCTAAAATATGCATGCAAGGTGATTCTAAATTGTATCCTCCTATATGTTTGCATTAAATTTTTGAAACACCTTTGAAAACATGATGCGAAACATCATAAATATACTTATAGTTCTATATGAATGCAAATTTTGAAAACTCTTTTTCATCCATTACCTTCCCACAATTACAAATAAAAGTGTGGAGAAACCAATTTTGCATCCAAATCCTACCATCCAAAACGTCACACAATATAATCATTGCATATTTAATTTCTTCTAAACCGGAAATAGGAAACTGAAGCAAAGAATTTTAATATTTTTCTCGCTTACATCTTTTCCATTTCCCGTCCTATAGTGGAATTTTCGCCTCAGTTACCCAAAATACTCCAAAATTTTCCATCTGTAGACTGTAAAGGAGGCTTAAAACAAACTCTGAAACATAAAATGATTTAATTAATAATTCTCACGCATCATTGATAAGGCATGGAAAAAATGTTTCCAAGGCCAAAACAGCCTTTTCCTTGTTATCGTCAATGTTTTTATCATATCGTCGGTCCAATTGCACCGCTAAAATGTGCATACAAAGCATCCAAAAATCTTCCTTATGCTATTCATGTGACCAAAAATCGAAATTTTTCATAAAATAAATTTCTGCTTCAAAATTTCTTATATTTATTTTGAAAATGTCTTTTCAAAACCATTTCACTTTCCTATAAAATAAGAAAATGATAAAAAAAAATTATATATATATATATATATATTAAACAACATTTCCCAAAAATTTCAAAATTGATTTTTTATGAAAATTTAAACGATTCAAGTCACATGTTGGAGAAAAAGGAAGTTAGTCGCGCAAAAATGCGAAAATTAAAATCACATAAAAGACCAAAATAAATTTTAGCTTTAATAAGGAACAATAATTTATTTATTTATATACCCGTGACGTAGAACCGATCCTTTACTAAATTTATCCAACAAAGAACTCTATTCTTTACAGATCTAGGACAACTGCTAGTAAATAAATGAGATTCTATTCAAATAAATATGCGTGAATGACAAAACATTATCAACATAGAAATCTCATTAACTAAAGTTGTGCGATTTTCAATACTAGCAGTTACAACACTACAATCAACAATAAAGATAAAGAAAAATGATGGATAGGGTAACACACGATACAAGATACAACATGGTTAAGGCATGCATTAACAACAACTATGGTGACCCACTATAGGCCGGTCTACCTTCGCGAGTGGAGCCCGATCCATTATCACGCCCGTGCTAAGAGCGTACTATTGTCGGAGATGCATACAATCTCATGCTCCTATCGGCGCTGCTCATCGCGAACCGCTCTGAGCTCAGCCCGTATAGCGCAGATGATAGTGAGCTCTGGACTCTCGTGACCAGGCTTCTGTGGCTACTGAGGCTGCTGAGCTGGAGCGGGTGGTGTGGGGATAAGAGAATTGGGCAACTGATTGCCTATCTTCTGAAGAGTGGCACGACTGATGGCGGTCAGCGCCTTCCTCACTACCGCCTCCTCAGATAGTCACACCTGGAAGTGTCGGAAGACATGGATGAGAAGGTGACTATAAGGAAAATGGCTTCATGGGGTGCCGACGAAGGGATCATAAAGATGGATCATAAGCACGTGCGACCAATTGATGGCTATGCCGCCAAGAATAACACAGGTGGCGCGACAAACAAAAGGATATATCTGCTCCAAGCTTCCCATCTTCAGGATGATGTTGTGCTTTATGATGCGCACAACAACATGGCCGATGGGTCGCAGATTGGCGGTGGTCCAGGCTCCGGGCTCTCCCAGAAAGATACATTGAAGGATTTGGGGATCATCCAACTATATAGCATCAAGCTTGGCTCCGACTGCTGAGATGCCCAAAATCTGAGCTAAGTCGTCGACTATTAACTAGATGGGGGCTCCCATAAACATAGATCTGATGATGTATGACTCGTCATCAATGTCTGAATCCATCTGGACATCAAACAGACGGACGCAGCGCGGATACAGGTCGCGCTCAAAAGTGTCGAAGCGCAGGATTAGTGCTAGGCTTGCCATGACAAAAATCTCCTCCAAACCAAAAGTGGCAAAGTCAGCGAACTTCACCGGTCGATAATAATGAAACTCAAAGCTGGATGAAGCAAGGTAGTGATATTCACCTCATTGCGATCTAACCAAGCGGCTTCGTGAGGCGTGAGACCGGGGTGTTGCGTGCGAGGTGCCATGGATGAATTGACAAATTGGGCAAGAGAAATTACTAATATGGAGTATAATTGGGTAGAGACCTACACGAGAAGGATTTTTGGAGGTAATTAGGGACGAAACGGAGCGGGGTTTGCCTGGACTGGAGCTTGGGAAAGAGGAGGGTTTGGTTTTCGGTGGAATTGGGGGTTGGAAGAAAAAGAGTCGACTGAACGATATATATATATATATATATATATATATATATATATATATCATTTCAGTCGATTCGGGTTGGGTCAGGCCATGCTCACCGTGGAAGAGCGGTAGACCAGGCCCAAGGAGGGCGGTCGACTCCTTCCCCCATAATGGGCGCGGTTTGAACCTCGACCCAACGACCCATATAAATTATGTAAAATTAAAAATAAAATTTCTGTTTATGTTGAAACAACTTCTACTCCCATCCGAATTCTCGCATCGACTTCCACCACTCGTCGAGTTAAGAATTTTAATTTTCCTATGCCTTTTTCCCTGCCTCCAAAAAGATTGTGACCACCAAATCAAACGAAATTAAAACAGAAAATCAGCTAGAAATCCATAATGAAATTTAAAACAGATTTTCCCTTTAATAGCCGAAAAAACTAAACGACTCGAAATCAAATACCCCAAAATCTGAACAAAGGATTTTCTTTAGCCATTTCGAGAAAAAATTTAAAACTTTTCCAAAAATGGAACTTTATTATAAACTAATAGTTTTGTATTTATAAATCCATATTATCGTTAATATTATTTATATTCCGGTTTATATTTCAAACTGAAAAAAAAACCATTTCGTGTTCAAAATGGTGAAGCTAAAAAAAAATTAATATTAATTTTGGTAATTTAAATAAATTATCTAATATATATAGGAAAATGGATACTAAAAATCATAAGGAATAGATATTTATTATTCTTGAGTTTAATGGTATATTCCTTGTCATTTCTAACTCCTTTCATCCATCCAATCGGATTATATTTATTAAAATTACCAAATATCCCTATAAAATTTGAAACACGAATATATTAAAAACCATATCTTTATAAAACCATTTTCCGAAACCGTATTTCAAAACTCAATCATTTTTCTAAATAGCTTTAAAAATGAATTTTCTTCGAATACAAGGCTAAGAACTCAAATGAATATTTCAACAAAGGTATACTCGGAAATTCAACGAAGTAACAAATGGATATACCTTGCAATTATATTTCCAAAATGGGTACGACATAGTACCGTGAATTTTTCCTGTTTTGGGTCGAAGAATGGTTTCAACCGGGACTACTAACGAAATAAAAACTAGAAATTGTGACTATCTTGGTGGCAACTTGATTTTTTTCCAGTCTCCACACTTGAATCAATGAAATCCACCATATGTCGTCCTCATGCTCTCCACGATGAAATCGCCAATGTACTGTGGGATAAGATTGGAATGGCTAGAAACATGAACTTAACATATTTAAACTCTTAGTCGCTTAAAGCCCATTTTATATATTTAGGCCCACAACTAATTCATCGTTGAGATAAATTAAAGTCGAGTAAGAAAGACGAAGAAAAAAGGAAAATAAAATTGAATTACGTTCCCACACGAGTCCTAATTTAACTAATTCCTCTTATCATTTAACTTATGCTCTGATACCAAATGTGGCACCCCAAATTTTCAACTCCCAAATTTCGACAAAAATCGAAACTAAAACACATCCAAGCATGGAGCGTGTAAATCTGGTACATGTAAATAAATGAGCATGAGCATAGTCAGAGTACAATAAATAACTCACGGAAACATAATAGAATAAACCAGTATTAACTCAAGTAACTACCTTTTCCAAAGTAAGTCACTTTGCCAATACCGAGCATGAGAGAGAACGAGAACCGAAAGTCAACTTAAACACATGTAGGAACCCGACCTTCTCTAGAAAACCTGGGTGGTTGTAATGAGGAGGGGGTCAGAACAACAAGACTATGGTGAATAGAAATGTACAAAATAGATTATAATACACAGATGTATCCTATTTGGTTCAACTTAAGATGTATGCCTTCCAAGGTTAGTGATTCTAGCCTAACCTTGTAGACGTTTACGCACAAATCTACCACTCTTTCCAAAGTGGTATTCTAAGATATAATATTGAGATAGAACGTTTGCGAACATATCTAGGAAGCCTTTAAGCCATAATTTAACTGATTATTAGACCGAGAAAAGAATTCCCAACTGTAGGGTCCTCATATATGTATATACCTTTCCGTCCACTTTCCCTTTATCGTTTCTGCCTAACTATAAATGATAGATAGGATAGATTCTCCCAATCACTTAAGACCCTAGGCGGACGTACGGGTCGGCGGACTTATTGGTTGCTTAATACCTCTCAATAACTTATTCCATATTCTTTTTAAACTAGAGAGCACTAGCTATGGGCCCCACTAGTTAGGGCTTCCATTGTTCACGCATACACCCTTACCCAGTATGAGGTGAGAGATGGTATTTTATCACTCGCTATACCTCTAGCTGACCTTATTGGATAACCCTTTAGCTTCTTACTACTTCCCGTGGGGTAGGTAACCATATCTGACGTTTTTAGTTTCCAGGTTTGGGTAGGCAATGCACACACATGTCGTTTAAGACCCATATACTGAAGGATCTATCCCCAGGTGGATTACCCTACCCTATCTCCTTAAGACCCAGGAAGCGGACTACACACGAAGTTATTAGGCTTGTACCCCATTAGACTTATTACTATTTCCTATTGGATAAAGTGGGACAAGTCACTGCATCTTTTCCGCTTAGTTACTCTTCATAAAAATATTGTATGCGTAAGGTTTATTGTCATCACGAGTTACTATGGTCAATAATATTCATATATTATTAACCTACTAATTCCAACTATGTTTTTAATTAAAAGTTCTATATTCATTAATATAAATAAGGAGGGTTATATCCTCTTTATCCTAGGAAATTTATTTGATTACTTCCCTAATTTGGACTTTGTATTTATGCAACGATCAATATCCATTAATCCCTTTATGACACCCATTTTCCGTTATTTCTATTTTTATTCCCCTTTATGGCCGTAACAATCATATTTTCCTAAGGCAACCATTTATCAGTCCCAAGAAATTTATTTGTTGTACCCCAACAAACAATTACTATTCTTATTTATTTATTTATTTATTTATTTATTGTTTGTTTGTTATATATATGTATATACTTATATACCAGACCTCTCACATTATGTTGACTATTTGTGGATGCTTGATTTGTCGATCGGTTCTGGAGAGACTTCTACCACAAGTTGAACTTAATCTCATGCCTTGGTATATTTATATTTACGCATTAGACCCCTCACATTAAGATGACCACCTGTGGATAATTGATTTGCCTGTCGATTCGAGGCAGACTTCTTCCACAAATTAAGCTTAATCTCGTGTTTAAATGCGATTATAATTCAAATTTCCTAATTAGATGAACAACGTTAATCTAATCAATTTAGGAATTGTAACCATTATCCTATTATATTCATTTTCCCTATTCTACATTGGCCACAATTTTTATTTACTGATTTGCAGTCTTATTTATAGCAATTTATTGTATTGATTGTTATAAATGGTCACCACAAATATACTAATTCAATATGGATTGCATTTTCATATAATTCCATAATTGAATACCATTCAAACATTCAATACAATGTATATTTTATCGTTTTACGCTGATTTGGACGGATAACATGTATGTTTATATTTTTATGTCTTTTGTGCGGTCAACACAGTTATCTTTTATTATTATTATTGTTGTTGTTGTTGTTATTCTTAAATGATTTGGTTTAATCAATAACCAAACATTCCTTTTTGCATTCAATCTTGCCAAAAGGTTTATATCTTCCAAAAGACCGTTGGTGTAATTATTGTAACTTATGCCTAATTTGTGGGTAGACATATTTCAAATTCACAAGGGATATACATATATATACATATATATATATAATTTGGAATAGTTGATGCAAATTACGCACAAATATGTATATTTATATTTATACGTTCATTTGCACCACTTTTCCTTTGTAAATTCTTTTTATCGGATCCCTTGTGATTTAAAAATAATGCCTTTTTGTTCAAAAGGAGGAAAATGACATATTTACAACAATTAAGCCAAAACACAACAACATTGAATATAAATAGGCATATTTCTTTTAATAATTACAATCACATAATTTAACACTTTATCAATTATTCACATAATGATATTACTCAACATTGAATAGAGATCTGGAATATAACTGCACCTAATGGTGTTTAATGGGACTAATTTTTCAGATCTACAGTGCTATGCAATGTCCATAATACATTTTACAATATAATAGTAGGAATAAGTATAAAAAAATTTAAGAATTCCACAATTAACATTATGCCTAATTACAATTCATATATTCAAGTTTTAACAATGTTTATAATCAGATCTGATGGGTGTAAATCCAATTACAACAATTTTGTGAATAGATCTGATAGGAATAGGCATAAAAATTTAGATTTAATTTAGATGAAATAGATAAGTTATTATAACTGTATTCATAAATTTCCCACTTACCTTAAAGCATCCAAATCCAAAGTTTGAACCTTTTAGGTCTACAATTCCCAAACTCTTATAAGTCTATAGTTTATTTGAAAAGGGGATGATTTCAGATCTGTAGAGATGTAAGAAAATAGGAAGAGAGAAGAGAATCTAATTTGGAGCATCAGTTTGCAATCTTTTCCATTGGATTTGATAATCCTCTAAATTCTATATGAATTGGATTAGATTTGCTATATAAGAATATATTTTTAATTAAGAATTTAGGTTTGG
This sequence comes from Allium sativum, assembly GCA_030737875.1. Lineage (NCBI taxonomy): Eukaryota > Viridiplantae > Streptophyta > Magnoliopsida > Asparagales > Amaryllidaceae > Allium > Allium sativum. Next base: position 217,001,613 of record CM060920.1, read on the forward strand.
AGAACGAGGAAAATGGTAGAGCTTCCCTGCTGCCCACAGATTTGTGTGGAAAAGAATGAGGCATTATCCCATTATTTATAGGAGTGGAATTGTCCTAGGACCATTGGATTCATTTTAATTTATATCCATCCATTTTTTATATATATATTTTATAAACTAAACCTATAAAAACTAGCCGTTACTGGGCGTTTTGACACCCAATGGGTCGACCATAGTGGTTGAACACTATGATCAACCGCCTGGGTCGTCAAATGCCCACGTAGGCTAGTTAAATAAGGTATATAATATATAAATTCTAATTTGTTCATTTTCCATCCATTTTCGTATTTCGTCAGTAACTTTTTCATACAGACTCCATTCACGAAACTCCAAACATGAGAGTTGACTAGAATTCTAAGACGAGCGCATCGGTTAAAGTTTCATGGTCAAATTCCATCATTTGCAGAAATTTCTATTTTTGAAATTCTAATAATTAATTTATATTACCAAAATTTCTGGTTGTTACATATATGGAAAGTCCTTATTGGTAGTGGTAGTTTCATCATATTCCATTCAACAAGGCCTATAACAAAATGAAGCTTGAGCCCAAAGACTTGAAAACCTTGTATTGTTAAAATCCATGGCTTTATTGGTACCGCAAATGAACCGATGGGAATCATCGACCTACTTATCGAACTTGGTGAAGGAAATCGTCAAAGAGTGAGAATTATCTCCTTCATCACCGTCAATATCTACTCTCCCGACAAACCTTATTTGGGTGATTGGTCGTTGCCTATTTCAGAATCTGCATGGCTTCATGGTGCATCCTCATGAAATTCTTAATAGATAATGGTGTTGGAGTTATCAGAGGTGATCAAATCACTGGAAGAATATTCTACATAGCAAAATGTGAAGATGCCAATCCTCGATATAAATAAAAAGGTGTGGAGACTTCACTCTGCACCAAGAACCTCGATGTATAACAACTAATGTCCAAAACCTATAAAGAGCATCATAGTCATATTTTCCAAGAGTTGAACCAAGAGAAGGAAAAGAATCTAATTATGAAAGATCCAAACTTGCCAAGAAAATACTGACAGTCCTATCGGCCACAAAGATCCATCTCGGGTCTTGAAGATTGGTTCATATCTCAACCCTACTTTTGCAAAGAGACTCGTTAACTTCCTATGGGCCAACCTTGAAGTGTTCACATGGATCCATACTAACATGTATGATGTCGCTCTTGGAATCATGAGTCATACCCTGAACAACAACTCGAAGTTCTCTCCAATTAAACATAAGCGTCGAACCTTGGTGTAAGATAGATCGATTGGGCTTAAACAGAAGGCGTATAAGCCACTAAATGTTAGCTTCACCTGCAATGTCATCAACATTGAATGGATCTTGAATCCAGTGCTCATAAAGAAATAAAACGGGGAATAGAGGACATGCAGATCATTCCGACTTGAATAAAGCATAGCTAAAGGACATCGTCCCGCTTTTTCACATAAACCAACTTGTCGACGCAATAACTGCCCATAAACTCCTGTCATTCATGAATTTATATTTGAACTACAAGTAAATACCGATGCATGTCCTTGACCAAGAACACTCTAATTTGATTATTGATATGGAGTTGTATTACTACGTTGTCATGCCTTTTGGGTTGAAAAAAACTGGGGCTATCTATCAACGACTTGTTGACAAAATGCTCAAAGACCAATTTGGGAAATCCGTGGAAGTTTATAAGGACGACATGCTCGTGAAGTTACGACGGTCGAATAAATATTCTAATGATCTGATAGAGATGTTTAGTTTTCTTTGCAAATATGACATGAAATTCAATCCCCTGAAATGCTCTTTTGGCATCACATCGGGAAAATTCTTGGGTATCATTATCATTTCTCTTGGGATTGAAGATAACTCCAAGAAGATTAAAGCTGTCTGAAAGATCAGAGTTTTAAAAATATTAAAGGCATTCAGAGCATTAATGGAAGGTTGGTACACTGTGTCAATTCATCTCCTGAGCTACCAACAAATGCATTCCCTTCTTAGACTTGATAAAAAGGGAGAAATGAAATTTTCTTATATGTAGGAATGTGTTGATGAATTCCAAGACTTAATGAATCACTTGGAGAGAACTTTATTCCTCTAAAAATCTGTGGATTATGAGCATCTATTCATTTTTACCTAGTTATCTCTACATATACTATCAATTCTACACTCATGCACGAGGATAATTATATCCAATAACCATACAATAAATCAACAGAAATTAATACGTGCCAAAAGTAACTATCCCAGACTTCAAAAGCTTGCATATAACCTATTAATCTCCTCTATGAAGCTTCACTAATATTTGCAATCTCATCATATTAAATCTACACTAACCAATTGTTATGACAGGTCCTCCGGTGACCGAGGAATCCAGAAAACTCTTGAAATGGAACATCTAACTAAACCTGTTAGACCTCAACTTCGTCCCTCAGAGAGCCACCTGAGGATAAACATTGGTGGATTTCATTGTTGAATTTGCAGCCTCTGATGACTCTTTGAAAACCAACGAATGGTCAATCATCTGATTGAAATTTTGTATGGATGAATCAACTAATGGTCGTTGTTCTTGCACTAGAGTGTACTTGTAACTCTTGAGGAACACTCTATTTGTTATGCACTGAAATTACATCTCCAGCTACCAAAAATGGTGTTGAATGTTAACCCTTGATTGATGGACTTGGTAGCTAAAGAGTTAGGGATAAAAAACATCTAGATTTTTTTTCTAGATTCCCAACTTGAAAAAACCAACTTCCTCGATTATCAAAAATTGACACTAATACATCCACGATATTCATGTGTCACAAAACCAAATTTCAGAGAAGAGAAATTTTGTGGTAAGAAGGGAATAGAAAGAAGCAGAAAGAATAGAAACTTACATAGCGTAAAATTGTATACATATTCATCATTAAAAATCATTACAGTGGAAAATTTAATCGTACTTACTAGAGTGCAGTTAATGTCATGCTAGACAGTTTTAATACCTTTCCTTAAAAATGTAGGATAATCTAAGTGAATTAGAGTGGGAAAAGATACCTATCTCTAGAATCTTCAACTCCAGGCTCTCTCCAGTTGATCCAAGTAAAACCTAAGCATCTAGGCTACCGGAAGAAAATAGTGGGAACCAAAGTTTAAGGAAAAATAACTCTAAATCAGTCATTAGACTGGTATGAGAAATTTAATCCTTTATTTTGTAAAATAAAATAGTTTTTCTAAGACCACGACCACGCATAAATATGGAACGGGTTTTTCCCTTATGGTAACCAAATTCTTTCTATGTAAAACTATCTTACATTATTTTAAATGAGTTTCGAGATAAAGACTATTGGCGTCAAAAAATGGTCCTTTGACAATCAACCTCCAAAGCGTACAATCCATACACAAATCAAATAATATTCTCACAAACACAACCATAGAATGCATGAATAAAGTGAAAACAGGGAGCACAAAATAATTTTTATAGTGCTTCGGCAATCCGGGCCTGCGTCCAATTTATAGTCTCTTGTTTATACTATCAGATTACAAGATACATCATAGTTATTCATAAAAAATGTAGAGAAAGAAGTGATATAACACAAATTCCTTGCATTGATAATGGAGGTCGACCGCTGCAACACAATGTCCTTGCGTGTGGATGAGTGGAGAAGAAGAAGGTCCCTGTTTGAGTTCGAAAATGGGCTATTTATAGGTGTTACAGACCCCGGGTCAGTATGCCACGTGGCAGCTAGTCTGGTTCTCCAGAAAATCATGGAACTGGTCTTTATGTCTCAAGGGATGTCCTCTTGGAGTCATCCTTGGGCACGTGTAGTCCGATCCAAGGAAATATGAGATAGTTGACCACGTATCTTGCCAATAGAATAAGTCCGAATGCATTGCTCCCGGGTCCGGGTCGGTATGACCACTCCAGTCCGAGTCAGTATTTCCTGGGTCAGTATACCCTAGGTTAGTATGACCACTCCAGTCCGAGTCGATATATCTCGGGTCAGTATGACCATTCCAGTCCATGTCGGTATTTCCCAAGTCGGTATAACCACTCCAGTCCGGTCCAAGCTATAGTGAATAGCTGGAGTGTTCTTGGTTAGCCAAGGAAAGTCCTTCCATCTCACTCCTTGCCTCATCCAAGCTTGATATGCTCCTATCAGAACAATGTGTAACGACGAGGGTTGATACAATTATTTACCGAGCCGGGTTCTCCGACCCGAGATCCAAGTGTGCTAAACAACCATATTTGAGTTGCCATGTGACCTCCATGTAGTAAATTCAAGGTTGCCTTACCAAAAGACGGGTCAATACTTTCCCCTTAAAACATATCTTTCGGTGGAAGATATGTTTTGAATAATCAATTAGCCTCAGAAATCCAGAATAAAAAGCCAATATCCAAAGTCTAAAAGTACACGATCAACCAGATTGTAAGAAGTAATAATAGAAAAACAGAAAACCATGACCGCTCCGGATCGTATTATAAGAGAAATCCAAATTCAAGAAAACCATGGCCTCACCAGTCCTAACGAATGTGCGTCTAATCCATACTTGCAAATAAACCTAGGGAATAGCTTTGCCAAATCTTGACAATACTATTTAGCCTTTCCAATCATAAAGTATGCTTGGAAATTCACGGTGAGTATAATCCATACTCAATCCATGAATGAATTGCCTTGTTAACACCTAAAAAGATAGCTTAACCCTTTGTGCTTAATCCATTCCCGGAAATCCAAACTGAGCATAATCCATACTCAAGTTGCGATTGAGTTTTCTCGACAAATCCAGGCAAGATGGTCTAACCTTCCTGGGTAAGTCCCATACTTAGGAATCCAAAAACGAGTACAATCCATAATCACATCGTGATCGAACTATGTTTGCCAAATTCTAACAAGAAAATTTGTCCCCTTAGGTATAATCCATACGTGGAGTTTCAAGGTAAGTATAGTCCATACTCAGGTTATAATTAAGCAGTATTACCAAATCATGACAAGGTACTTAATTCCATCAAACATATTCCACGCTTGAAAATCCATTTTATTAAATCTAGAAACCATTAAACAAATAATGCAAGTGCTAATGGTTTATAGTCGAGTGCAGAGTATGCCTAAGGACTACATCCTAGCCCCATATATGTGTACATCAACTTAGCAGTTTATCATCAAATGATTTTTTTTGTCGAGCACAGAGCATGCCTAAGGATTAAATCCTAATCCCTGTGCATAAGTGAGTCGGCATAGCCATCCAGGATACAAAAAGAAATGAAAAAACTTATTCTAAGAAATCCAAAAATTTATTGTGATCCAATCCAGATTAGCTAATGATGATTTCGCGCGTTCTTGGTCCTGCATTATTCCCTCTCTGGGAAGCAGGAGGCGGTAAAGTCGGTGTCGGTGCGAGTGTTGTTGGTTGCTTGACATATTCAGGTATCTCTCCACATATAACCTATTCTTCAATTAAGTCATGCAAATGTCTGTAGTCGTTAGTAGCGTAACCAGGCATGTTATGGAATATGCAGTGCTTTCCATATTCTCTTTCCTTTTGAGTTGGCTCCCTCTAAGGAGGCCTTAGGAAGTGATTGATCCACAAGTTTCCAATAAGATATCGAACAATGAGTAATTGAGATTAGTGTAGTTGTCGAATTTGGCCTCCGGGGCTGAAACTTCTGATCATTCTTAGGTTGGGCATTTCCTTTGCTCTTATCCTTTCCAGAGCCAGATGGTCCTCCAACCTTAATCATATTCACCTAGGGAACATTCTTCCCGATATTAACATCTTCCTCATGTAGGAATCTTTCTGCATCAAAGTAGAATTTGCCAAGATCCCTTAGCGGATCCCTTTGCAGGGAAATCTTAAATTCCATTTTATCTAAGATGCCGGATATGGTTTCCATCAAGACTATGGACGGTTCTGGTCGGTCCACCGACACCACCACTGCATCAAATCTATTAAAAAATGAGCGTAGATTCTTTACAGTCCTCTGTTTGATAGAAGTAAAAGACATTACATTTTTGGGTTGAGTGATATAGACCCTAAACTGCTCGATGAATCATGCGACCAGTACGTTCCACCTACCGATCGATTCTATTTCGAACTGCCGAAACCACACAACAGTGATGCCAGTTAGGTATAGGGGAAACATTTAGCCATAACGTTGTTCGACACCGATAGCACTTCTATGTGGCACATGAGATGAATGGTATAATCCATACCACCATAAGCCTCAGAGCTGGTATTTAAAGTAGGCGGGTTCCGGGATTTCCTGATATCCTATGTAAAAAGGCTAAGGTTGACGCTATCCACGTCATCGTGAAATGCTCCTCCTTTAGTGAATCAATGAATCACGCCGTCCATCCAAATTCCATTTTTGTTCAGTTATCCAATCTAATGCTGGTGCCCCCAGCGTAAGTTCCTACAGAGGGTGGAAGCCTATTCGTCGCACCTAGGTTAGGCTTGATGTTGGCCCCAGTTCCATATTCGATATGGTCAAACAGGGGTTGTTCACTAGTATCGACCAAGATTCCAATAATTCCTATGCCACTTCTATCTAAAGCGGCATTAGGCCGAGTTGTCCAACATTTCTATCCAATATACCATGAGTTGAAGCATCACGATGTATGTCATTAGGTTAGGGAGAATGCCCCTACCGCGCTCGAGTTGGCACTGTTTCTTGGCTGATCTAGGGCTTTTGGCAATCAGATCTGGGGTATAATCCCTGGTTGAGTGAGGCTATAATGCTGGTTCCTGTTCTGATGCCTAAGCCTTGACCTCCTGGTCATCCAAATCCATCCATCCTTGCAAGGAAAGAATTCATCATTTTTTCTTGCTTGCAGAGAAGCTCTTCATGTTTTTCCATCCTTGACCTTAGTTCAGCCAACACACCATCCATCTCTTCGTTAATCAAGTAGATTGGGAGATCACCACCAGACAAAGTCTCTTGACCTCCCTCATTTTTTACGCCTGCGTTAGTAGTTTCATTATGGCAGAATGCTCCATCCTTCTTCTGTTTCAACATTTTAATCCATAGAATAGCATTCCATATCCTCCAAGATAGAAAGTAAATTTGTTGCATATCCCTCTTCCTGGTGCGCCAAAGTGTTGACATCAAATGGTACTTTGATGATCAACCCTTAAAACATACAATTAGTATACAAATCATATAATATTCTCATAAACACAACCACATAATGCTAGAATAAAGTAAAAACAGGGAACACACAATAATTTTTATGTGGTTTGACAATCCTAGTCTACGTCCATTTTATAATCTCTTGTTTGTACTGTCATGTTACAAGATACCGTACAATTATTTGTAAGAAATTGTAGAAAAAGAAGTGATACAACACAAAATCCTTACGTTGATAATGGAGGTCATCCTCTACAACACAATATCCTTGCATGTAGATGCGTGGATAAGAATAAGATCCTTGTTTGAGTCCAAAAATGGGCTACTCATAGGTGGTACATATCCCTACTTATTACGCCTTGTAGCGGCATATCCGGTTCTCCATGAAATCTTGGAACTGGTATCTAGGTCATGGAAGATGTCCTCTTTGGGTCGGCCTTAAGCACGTGTAGTCTGATCTGAGGAAATAGGAGATAGTTGACCATGTATCTTGCCAATAAAATAGGTCTGAATGCAATGCTCTAGGATTCAGGTCGGTATAACTTGGTTCGGTATGACCACTCTAGACTGGGTTGGTATTTCCCGCATTGGTATATCCCGAGTTAGTATGACCACTCCAGTCTAGGTCAGTATGACCACTCCATTCCGGGTCGGTATAACCACTCCTGTCCGGGTCGGTATGACGAATCCAGTCCAGATTGATATATCGTGGGTCCGTATGACCACTCCATTCCAGGTCGGTATAACCATCTAGTCTGGGTCGGTATATCCCGACCCAGTATGACTACTCCAGTCCTGTCCAAATGATAGTGAAGAGGTGGAATGTTCTTGTTGATCCATGGAAAGTCCTTCCATCTCACTCCTTACCTTATCCAAGCTTGATATGCTCTGATCCGAAACATGTGTAATCAGGAAAGTTGATGCAGTGCTTCAACGATTCAGGTGCTTCAACCCGAGATCTAAGCATGCTAAATCAACATATTTGAGTTGTCATGCGACCTCTATCTAGTAAATATAAGTTTTCCTAAGCTTTTACTCAAGTACTGAGTACTTAGATGATTATAAATCTGTATTGTGACTACCTTGCCAAAAGGTGGGTCAACAAAGACCCATAAAGTAAATCATTTATGCAAAATTATTACCATTATTAAATTTCACGCTTCTGTTGGGGATCTACATAAAGTACCGCAAGCTCTTACAAATAATGGTTTTCCATACAATGATAAGGTAAATGACTTCCTTTCCGTACAGTACACCACTAACTGAATGTACCGAGGACCAGTGCCCTCCAATCTTATGGAAAGGTCGGGTTAGCTACACAAACCCTTTGGTGGTGCACTGCCCGAGAACGTCATCACCCTGGTTGTAATCAACTAGTTCGAGATATCTCATTCTCCACTACCCGACATATAATGATAATCGTCTCCTAATGAGCGCTACCCACTTGATCTCTATTTGTTCCCATTTTCTGCCAACTTTAATTAATAAGGCAAAAAGTCTCTGATTGCCTTTTCTTTAAGCATGTCCTCACTTTGAATTCCATGTTGCCAAATCTGATATATGCGATTAATTTCCACTAATGTACAATCTCTAATTCTCGTATATCTCTAAGAAGGGTATATATATGCAGGAGAGTTACTTCCTACATTACCAAATAGATGTGCATTCATAAAGATCAATACATGCATATTTTAAATGCAATGCCGAATATTCATCCATACAAGTCATCCTGGGTTTGGTAAACTGAAGGCACTACTCTGACTGGACTATACGATCTAGTAAAGATAAGTCCTTGCACCAAAAAACTGAATGCAAAACCATTATCAATTAATGATATGGGAAAATCCCCCTCGAAGGTCAGTGACAACGTCCCTTTATTCAATCTTCATAATTCTTCTTTCTTCAGTCTTCATTTTTCAAAAACATTTAGTTGATTTGAAGTGGTTTTCATATAGGAATCATGCAAAAAAAATTCCCAATCTCCTCGAATCAATCACCACAAAAATATTGTTTAAGTAGTATTGAGTGATCTTTATTTCTAAATTCATTACTTCATAAAAAATCTTTTAAGGATATATAACTACAAATATTCTTCAGGTATATATATATGGAACCATTAAACCCCGTTTATTTTGTCTTTGTGGATGGTGAATCTTTCTTAGTACGGTATCCAAAGAAATCATACTCACTCTACTCTATATCAATCTCCATGTTCAATCTCTGGCATTCATTGAATAACGGTGTAAACACATTTTAAATTCTCATGGATAGTAAGGATACTCTCCTTGGAATTCGATATTAAACATAACAAGGTCATCTCTAAGAAATTCGATTTATTTATTTTGAGGAAACTTGATCTTTTATGTTTAACTCGTCTCCGATATTTCAATCGTATATATCTTTCTCCCTTGGAAAGAGCCAAGTGATCCAGAGCACTGGTTTCTCATGAACATCTCATTAGTCAAACATCCACAAAAAATCTCAAAATAGAAAAATCAGGCATTATCATCATCTTATTAGAGCAAAAATTAAATCATTTACTAATTACAGATTTTTGATTTAATTCAATTATTTAACATCTTCAAATAATTTATAGAACTTTAAAACAAACTCCAAATTAGTTCATTAATTATCTGTAGTGGCCCGAATTTCCATACACTTTGAGTTGACTACTTACACCAAACGTCTAACCCAAATTGCACAGAAATACGAATCATTAATAGAAAGAAGTTAGAGGATGAGAAATAGAAAGAAAGAGAAATTAGAATAGAAGAAAATGAAGAACATAAATCTCACAGCGGAATGAATAAAATATATTAAATAACATAATTTTTACAAATCAATAACTGTTTATACATACCATCATCAGAGCACAACGGTTATTTCTGGAACAATTATAAACACCTGTTTCTAGATACAACAAAATACACAGCGGAAAATATGATAGTCTATAGCTAGCTGATGAAGCCTCCTGCTTCAAGCTCCTCCAAATGAATCTGTAAACCCCGACTACTTGACTGCCGTACAAATTTGGGCACCCAAGAGTTTAGGGAAAAACAAAACAAAATAAACTTTGGGTCTGTCATGGGACCGGTGTGAGTAAACTCCAACCATATTGCTTAACTTTGAAAAATCCTTTTGAAAGAAAGGATAATAGTAAGACCAGCCCACACATAAATATGGACGGTTTTTACCTTACTATAACCCAAAACACTTTGACACGAAAATCCAGTGATATTATAACAATGTCTAATCAAATAAATAATCAAATAGCAGAACGCTTGCATCTCACGCTCCACATACATAGTATAAAATCAAAAACCGCAAGATGCTTATTGGAGATTAGATTTCCAAGATGAAAAGGTGTGGAACCACCTTCCGATAGTGTATCTCTAGAGGGGAATACACTGGGTTCAACAAGAACGTCTTGCAACCCGGCCCACACATGGCTGACCACTCATTTAACTTGAGTGTATCGAGCATATTATCACCAACGGTTGTGATCAGCAACCGATATCGAAAGCATACAGCAGTGAATAGAATAAGAAACAAATGAAATTTCTCTAGATCAGGTGATAATACCCCTAACGGGAATGACCCACTTGGCCATGTTGCCTGCCTGATTTTTGTCCTTTCCCGGGTGATGAGGTTTGAGGTTACGAATAACTTTTCAGAACATCCTGTCACCACTTCCTTTGAATGCCACCTTGTCAGATCCATTCATATATGTTGCCTTGGGACTGGACAAACCGAAGGCACCATTCTATTTATCCATCTTAGGCAATTTCTACCTAGGATTACAGAACAGCCCTTGCACTTTACTCCGTCCTCCATTATCTTCAGCATAAGTTTATTCGTAATGCTTATGCCAATACAGAGTGGTTTTCAGATATTAAATCTGATCCAGGTTTCTTTGTATTGACAACAGAGGTATAAAATAAATCAAAACTTTGATAGTCAGTGATTTAACTATCAAAGAAACATCCATACAATCAACGGTCCTATTCCAATTGGAAATTCTACCGACCAAGCATCAAACAACACTGGCCCCTTTTTATATTAATTCCTTATTATATTATCGATTCCAATTCCCATTTTCCATCTTCTAGATTCTTTCAAAAATTCAATTATCTTCCTCGATTCTTGGAAACCATTTCCATTATCATAATTCCTTTATTCGAGAAAATATCTCTTATTCCAGTTAGAAAATATTTCTAAATATTCACAAATCCTTATTTTCTATATGCAGAAAATATACCTTATTAATATCGGAAAATATTCCCATATTCCATTTATTAATTTCTCGTTAACTAATTCATTTCATTTTCTATGCATAGAAGATAGCTCTCATTTTACTTGGGGAAACATTTCAAAATCCTTTAAATTAACACAATGTTATAAAACATCGTTATTATAACTCAAATCATTAATCATTTGTTAACTAACCATATTGCTAACCAATCTTCACTATCGAACCTTAACCATTCCTCCATCAATCATTAAGTCAATCGAGTTGGGGTATAATTACCTCTCAGACCTTAATTGAATGAAATTCTCAACTTTGAAATAGTCAAAGCTCACAACTTCAACAAAACATCGCTTAAGCGACTCTCAGATTCAATATAAGAATCCACTTATTTTACGGAAGAACATTCATTATAACGGTAGCGTTATAATCGTTGTTTCCAAATATTTGATTTATAAGTCAATTATTATAATGACAGCATTAAAATCGCTGTATAGATTTACAAAACATTTATTACAATAACAACGCTAAAATCGCTATTTAGATTTACAAAATATTTATTATAACGACAACGCTAAAATCGCTGTTTAGATTTATAAAACAATTATGATAACGGTAGCATTATAATCGCTGTTCCCAAATAATTGGTATACAAAAATATAACTTGTACTTATTAATTCAATCAATAAATAATAATTAGATTTGATTCAAAAACGGAAAGTAAAAATAACTACTTCCCTAAATTCGATATAATCGAATTCCAATAAATAACTCTCTCTCGAATAATCTATATTCGATTATATTCCGAACTTTAGAATTTATTTATCATTTCAGTTTAATTCAAATTCCAAAATCACTTTTGAATTTTTCCTTTCCAAATCATTACCAAATTCCTTTATAACCGTTCCAGTCTACACTTTATTTTAAATTACGAAATTTTAACCAAACTCATTGTTTTCTTTTAAAACAATTACCCATTTCCCTTTTCATTCAATGTCCAATTTGGATTCATATATAATTCCCTTTAGAGATATTTCATTTGCAAGATAATTTCTTTAAACCATTCATTCAGGTCGTGAATATATTTCTTTTATATATTGTTTGATTTCGCAAACATATCTTAAACCCAAATTTTATTTATAACTTCTATTTAGAATTATTCATACAAGCCTTATCTTTTTATTTCAATTATTTAAAATCTCGTTTAAATTTCCTTAATAATAGCTAATTTTAATCTTATTGAAATATTGGCTTCGAAACCGATTTCCACCTTTTTGATATAGATTCAAATTTGAATTTATAACTCACTTAATTTATACTCTCATTTATAAACAACTTCTTAATTTGTCCATTTGCATAGATTTCTATTTTCAATTCTATTCGAATTTTTATTTCTATTCTGGAAATAATTCCAGTTTTAAATGCCAATTCCCGTTCCCCATTCAAAAATATTTTACGGTATCAAAAATACCAAGTTTATAGGGCCAGGGTAAATTAAACACTAACATATCCAATCATGGATTATATAACAAATCACAATCAAATAAAAACAGCAATATAAATGTTGAGGAATCCAGTTGGATTCCTCCAACCTGTTTCCCTGCATCCATATATGTTAATCACATCAATAATATTATTTTCACATGAGTATGAAATATCATAGTAACAGAACTAATAATCGATCAACGATAATAATTATATCAACCATTTCAACCATTTTTTTGTTTAACCATTCATCCAAACAACCATCACATAGTATAAAATTACTGTAAATAAATTTAAAATTCGTTTATATAAAAATATAAACGAGTCAGAGTTATTTAGTTTACTCATCTTGTTTTGTAGTTGATGATTCTGCTTTGGTTTCGTTTAAAATCGAGCAAGCATTTGATTTTTCTATGGAATTCCAATAGCTCAGTTCTCCGCCACATTCGCTCCACGATATAGATTCCGTTGTTACGATCCCACCGTGACCAGTTTTATGTGATTCTATTAATAATTGCATTAGATATGGACTGTGCAAGCTTTTTCATGATTTAACCATCATTACTTAATTTAATAATAAAAATTAAAATGTTAATTACTTTGATAATCCGTTTTTGCGGGTTTGAATTCTTCCCAACCCATGCTGATACTTTTTCCTCAACATTGTGCTTCACTGATTTAACCAAATATTGAATCCCATTATAACGTTCACTTCACCTCCGCGAACTGCTTCCACCTATCTCCACTATCACACTATTCAAGCTCAACCGTCCCTTGTCAACTTCGTCCTAGAACGCAACCATCGCTGCTAAGCTTCATTGCTAACATTTCACATCAAAGATAAAACAACTCCACTGTTTAATGCCCTTTCCTCCTCAAAACATGGTTCGAACAACACTACATCCAAGCCAAGACAACCGACTTCCTCATAGTTTTGCTCATGAACACAATCTGCTCATTTTCCTTTTCAGATAAACCACCACAAACATTAACACCCCATTAACCTTACATAATTCTTAACCCCGTATTATTCCCCTTAATTACCGATTACCATCACGCTTTCCAGTTCCAGAAACGAGCTTGACTTCCCTGATTACCCAGCGCCTCTTGGATCCAACTTCTGCTACATTTTATAACTCCTAAAGCTTCTAACCCCGGACCTTCCACTCCATCACCCCATCATCCATGTCCGGCACAAAAAGGTGCGAAAATCATTTGCACCAAATCCTACGCTAACCCACTCGCAACCCTTACTGTTCAACAACGCAACTCCTTATTTCTGAAAGCATCAAACATAAACTTGTCACCTGTAGCTCCTTTATCCTTCCCTAAAACTTTTTTTCCACCCAGTTCGAACCATTGCAGTTCCCCTCCTCTCCCCTTACTTCAGCAATTTCCTCCATACAACATCCAAAAACCCCCTCCACCGATCAACCGTACAACTGCTGCAGACAACCCGGTACTACGTCAAAAAAAATTCATGAAATCCCTCCTGAAAACCTTTGCCTGAGCGCCTTCCCATCGTGAACCCACCGACACCTCTCGTTCTTCCCAGCACTCTTCATGAAATCCAACCTCAAGCTCAAAGAACTCGGCTATAGGAAAATTGCAATAATTTATATTTGCCAAAACCAAATGCGAACTAAAATTGATCGATTCCTAGCCAAAATTATGCAGTAATGTGTAAAATGAAATCACAAAATTGAATACAACATGGATTTCATGAATCAAAGCTTAAAACTCCCCAAATACCAAAGCCCTAACTAGCGCTGGTAAATTTTCCATGAACCATATGTTGTTCGAAACACTCCAAAGGCACCTGAGATCGAAGAGCGGCTCTCGGTTAATCCGTATATGTGTGATATGAAATTTATGGAGATTTATTTATTTTTATCTGATTTTACGAAGTGTTGTTTTTCAATGGAAGGTTGAGGCGTTGTCTATTTTGACTATGGGTGAATTTGTTTTAGGGTTATTGACTTCGAGTTTACATAATGAAGAGGTATTTATACAAGAGAGGATTAGCTTCCTGTAGAATGAATATATCGGCTAACTTATGTTGAAAGGAACAGATTGACTTTCATTAGAAGCCTCGCGATCTTTTTATTTATTTATTTAGTATTTAAAGACCCGCTACACAGAATTTCGTTCACTTACCGACTACCCTAGACAAGAATAAAAATACTATCGTGTCAAGCGATGTGGCATGATCCCAAGAATTTAATAATATATACAAGTTAACTTATATTGTGATATCCCAAAACGCTGATATAGGGTGTAAAATGCTTCAAATAAAAAGTAGCTTATTTTTCAAAATAAAAATTACAGTAAAATTATAAAAATTAAATTATAACTACGGCTTGAAAATCTTGCCAGAATAATCTATTTTGGATATGTATAAAATTAATCTCGTTAAATTCCTATATCGTTTAGAAATTAAATCAAACCAATCTCCAATTAACAAATAAATTACATATCCAATCTAAATATAAACATATAGCTTCAAAATAATCTAATTTGCATATTAAACTCGATATTTCTATATTTAATTTAAAACGATATTCGATATAAATTAAAAATCCATTTATTTATAAAATAAATCGTTATATTTTTAATAATGAATTCCATAGCGACTATTTGAAAATTTGATTTGGACATAAAACAAAATCTACAATATTAAATCTTGATTTTTCTCTTCCATTAGAAAAATATAATCAAATAGGTCCGAACGTTTCTTGTTTCAAAGAAATCCGACTTATATTGGCTTCTTATAACCAACTGAAGTTCAAAACGGAATATTACGAACTACCGCAACATTACGAGCTCGTTTTAAATTATGTTATAAATTATACTTTTAAATATCGTTTTAAATTAATAAATTCCATATAAATTTCCATTTTCACTTCTAATACAACATTTAAAACAACTTAAATATTCAAAATTAAACGGCTAAAAATCCGGGTCATTAAATTATCAAAAAAGATTTACCAAATATTTGAGGAAGGTTAATTTATCTTAAATTCAAATTTAAATTGTTATTTAAAATGCAACAAAAAGTGCTATGAAAAATGCTACTTTAGCTTATTTGATCAAAATAAATTTTCTATCTTAGAAAACATCATATATTGACCTTAAATCACTTTAAAAACATTTTAAAAGACTTATAAGATGGATTTCACTTTTTTATTAAATTTAAAACCACAGTTTCAAATAAGTGTATTTACTGAATTTTATAACGCAAATTCACGATGTTTTTCATATGACGCAAAATATATTCAATGAAATCTTGATTTTTCGATTCATTGGAAGATAAGTTTCTAAGAATTTGGAAAATTTTGACTTTAGAAAAATTGGATTCATATTTTGTTGCATGCAAAAATTCACATTTTAATGCTTGTAATCATGAACTACGTTTTACAATACACCAAAATTTCTTCAAATTGTATATTCTTTTCAAACTTCATATAAACACTTAAATGTAACTATTCTTCATTTCTAAAACGTAATAAACTATTTTCAAGGGTTTTAACCATTATCATCCTTTTATTTAAGAAAGAAAAGTTATTTCGTTTATGCGTATTGACGTGTACAACGTGACTTGTTAAATAATCCGTACAATCAACATAATAGCAATCAAACTTGGCAACAAACATTATAACACCCTAAAATTTTAACAATACCAAAGGTGATAAATTAAATAATAATTAATTTAATATTCGGAATCAAGTGAAACGGACTACACCATTGCGTTTGTCTCAGAATTCTTGTCAAAATGAACACATGGTTTGCGTAAAATGGACACCGTATGAAGAAGTTATTAAGGTTTGAAGTTTGTATACACGCAAGAAGAAATATATATATATACACATAATTAAATCTAGAATTTAAAAATCAGTTCGAATTTCAAAATTTGGGGAGGCAGCAAAAATCCCGCTCAGGGGCGTCGACCCCTCAAGGGGGGTGTCAACCCCTGGGTCGATCCCATAAGGGGGGTCAACCCCCGTGCGACAGATCTGGCGGATTAGGGTTTTGGGGTCGGCTATAAATATGGCCTCATTTCTCATATTTTTGCTCACAAAAAATAATGGAGAACTAGATGTTGCCTCTACCCGGATTAAATTAAGTCTTTTCTTCTTCTACAATCAAGTTATTAAAGCTTAGAGATCTGTGATTCGATTCTTCTGTTTTTCTGGATCCAAACACTGTGATTTTAAGTTACTTTTAGATCTTAATAATTAAAATGTTAATCTTAACATGACTATAACTTGGATCTATGCCTGTGACTACTTGAATCATATCAGATCTACTATAACCTTTGTATCTATGATATTCTGACATGACCATGACTTAGATCTTAACCTTTATCATGTCAGACCTGCCATTTTTTTGTAGATTTAGTCCATTTTTTAGATCACATCATGGTTGTTACCATTATGTCTGTGGCTAAATCAGATCTGTTATAGTTGGTTTTCTAATTTAGTAGATCTTATCATGCCTGTTATGACATCCATACTATGTTAGAATCAGTTCTATTGTCACTTGTTCGTTAGATTTGTTCCTATATGCCTATCTTGTCATTATGCCACTATATGTTTATGCATTTATATGTCAACCTTGTTAGTATGACCATTTCTGTCATCTTCCCTTCATCCTTTCCCTTTTATTTCTATAGCCAGGCTACTTGCGAGCCTAGGCATACCGCTAAATTAAGCAAACGCGTTAAATTGGGAACGAGGGGAAAACATTAATATTGGGGCATAACTTGTAATTGGAAATTTGGGCATAACTTGAATGAAAATATGAATATGAATTTCGGGCATATGGTTCATTATGAACAAGACCTGGGAAAGGGGCATGAAAACCTATAACGACATAGGAATAATTGGAATGCCTTGGATTACAGTAATTAGAAACTGTAGCCGCGCTTAGATATGAGTTTAGATTACACTTGTGGTGGAAGTATGCCCGGAATCTCCCTGCATACCCAGCGACCGCAAGTGGTGAATCTAACGTGAGGGGTCTAAGTGCATAAACACGAGACATGCTAAGACATGAGGTTAAGTTCAACTTGCGGAAGAAGTCTGCCCAGAAGCGACCGACATATCCAGCATCCATAAGTGGTAGGTTAATGTTGGAGGTCTAGTACATTATAACCATAAATGAATATGGCTATGAAGTTGAATACTTAACCTAGTCGAATCCATAGGGAGTGTATGAATACGATAAATTGAATAGGATTTAAGTAAACTTGTTTGAAACAGTGGGTGGGTTAAGTAAATCTTGGGTTGGTGGGTAATATTTATATATATGCCCACAAACTTAATCTTTTGGGATTAAGCAATTTTATGACACCAGTAGGTAGGCATAATCTATGGAAAACCTAGTGGGGATGCAAGACAAAGGGTAAATCTTGCATCATCTTGTGTATGGGACCCGTTTCAGTCTGTAACACATATATAGGTATCAAACGAGTCCTCCGAACTAGGTTGGAGTCGGGGCACACTTACTGAGCTGATTGTAAGAGATCCAAAAGTGTGGGACAGTGCGTGCAGCGCGTACCGACCGGGTCATGTGCGTGCATGGTCCGGACCGAGGGAGATAAGACGCCTTGACACCAGAAGATATAGTTGTGCACATCTGGAAAATGAAGGTTGCCGCTTTAGCGAGTGATACACCTTACTGTGGGGCCAACACAGAGTATCTACGGAGTTGGGAACTGATCGATTAGGGTAGTAATTAGGGTACATTTAGACTTTGGTAAGTTTAGAAGCCCGTTATTATCCTTAGGGGTAACTCCGGTATGTTGGGCTGGCTGTTAATTGTATGGGGTTAAAACCACTCACCAGAAGTACGCCTAAGTCTACCATCTTATATATGTTGGGGATCATCTCATTCAGGTTATACAAGTATCAGTGCATAGAAATCGTTAGGGAAGCGCAATATACTCTATCATGTTTACCTTGTCATATATGCCTTTTATGATATTACCTCTCTTATCCATTTTATATGTCTATCATGATACTTTTACTTATTTTTATGCTAAAAGTAACTGGACTCGCCAGACTTTATGTCTGACCCTTTTTGTTTCCTCTTTTTTCTCTTCCGTTTCCCCCAGGTTCCCAGGGTGGTAATACTCAAGCTTGTTCAGGACTTTGCTTTAATCTTGCTTGGATCTACTTAAATGTATGGCTCAAGCTTTTATCTCTCTACTATGGCTATATTATGGGGATTATGCTTCTTTTACTCATGTGCTCTGATGCTTTAAGTAAAAGACAAAAATTTCAATGATGTACTGAGTTTTTAGGTATTTCAGACATATGATGTAACCAATTTTTGAATTAAGATACTTTATGATTAATAGAGTTTTAAATTTTCCGCTGCTATTTTATATATGTCTTGTAATGTTTCTATTTCTGTTTACCTATAACGCTTCATGAAACATAAAGCATTCTCTTAATGAGTGACATTAACGGACGTGGGGTATCACACTTGGTGTCAGAGCTGAAGGTTACCAGATTAGATAAAAGTTTTTGAAAATTATTTTCAAAAAGGTTTTTAAAGAAAGCATTTTCAAAAAGAAAAGTCTGTTTTGAAAAACATGTTTCCCAAGCCATATGTAATTTCTTTTGATCCTTTGTCTGAGTCCCTTTCCTTTCTTTTCAGCATGTCTGGGGTACATAATATTCCAGAGGGCACTATGATACCAGGCCGGTTCCGTAGGTGTCTAGAGGCCACAATGCTTGTCGGTAGTCAAGCTGATGTTCCTTCCACAGCTGCACCGGTCGTTCCTTCTCCTCCGCGTGTAGATAACTTCTCTAAGATCTGCAAAGATTTTTGTGCTATGGGAGGGAAGCCATTCCGTGGAACTGAGGCGTTCGTGGAGGCAAGGAATTGGCTCAAAGAGATGGAGGATCTATTTAGAATTTTCAAAAGTGGACGATCGTAGGAAGTTTCAGCTAGCCGCCTGGCTATTGAAATATGAAGCTTCATTTTGGTGGGAAATAACGCAAGCAAGACGTCCGGTGGAGACCTAGGATGATTGTAGACAAAGGTTTGATATGAAGTTTCTTTTTCAAGCTTAGAAAATCATGCAAATGGAAATATTTTTGGCACTCGAGCAAGGAGGCATGATTGTTAAAGAATATGTTAACAAATTCAACCAACTAGCGAGTTTTGGGTTAGAGCTAGTGGATACTCCGCATATGAAAGCTTTGTGGTTTAATAAAGGACTCAATGAACCCCTTCATGGGTTAGCTATGTCCCATATTCCAATGGGAGCAACTTTTGAAAGGCTCGTTGATATGGCCTTGATGCATGAGGAAGACAAAAGCGATAAGAAGGAAGTTAAGGTTGAGGAAACACAAAACAAGAAGTATGGCCCAAGGAAGGACAACAACAACAATAATAGAAGAAGAAGGGATGGAAAAATGACAAGGCTAAGGATAAGAGGAGGTGCCATAGTTGCGGATGCAAGGGTCACTTGGTAAAGGACTGCAAAAGAAGGAAGAATATTTGCTTTAATTATGGAAAGGTCAGACACGTTGCTAAGGAGTGCCCAAAGAAATAGGGATAAGGTCAAAGGGCAGGAGCTTCTGGAGGGCAGATGCATGCTCTTATGACCAGTGCACCTGATAGAGGAAGGAATGTTTCCGTGGAAGGTTTGACTTCTCTTTCCAATCGTTCTATTAGAACTCTTATTGATTCTGGCGCTTCGCATTCAATTATTTCTAATTCTATTGTTGAGTCTCTGCACCTAAATACTAGTATGGTAGTGGATCCCATTGTTGTCTCAAACCCCATTGGTGGTTCGGATCATTTGTCCATGATTTGCCGGGGTTTGAGAATATTTGTGTTAGGCGTCGAATTTGAGTGTGACACATATGTGCTCAGTTTTAGGGGCAATGGTTTGATTCTAGGAATGGATTGGCTAGCCATGTATGGTGCCATTCTGGATTGTGAGAGGAGGTTCGTTAGACTTTTGACTTGCCATGGAAGGACCCTCGAGATTTCTTGTGACCCACATGGGTCTATCATGCTTAGTTTTCTAGAGTCTCTTGATGCATCTATCGATGATCTGCAATCTGTGCCAGTAGTCCGAGACTATCCTGATGCTTTTGATGAGGTACGGGGCTTACCTCCGAGGCACGAGATCGTTTTTTTGTTTATATTTAATGGACAATGCAAAGCCAGTTGCATTACCTGTGCGCCATATGGCTCCAAGGGAAAGAAGGGAGCTTATCAAGCAAGTATGGGAGTTACTTGAGAATGGGTTTATTAGGCGAAGCATATCATAATGGGGTGCTCTAGTGGTATTCGCAACTAAGGTGGATGGTTCGCTTCGCTTATGTGTAGACTATAGGGAGTTGACTAAACTCACTAAGAAGAACAGGCACCCAGTCCCGAGGATAGATGATCTGTTTGACCAGCTTGTTGGTGCATCAGTATTCTCTCAGTTAGACTTGGCCATGATGTTTCATCAGTTGAGGTTGGCCGAAGAGAGTATAGATAAGACCGCTTTTGGACTCCCGATGGTTTCTTTCAATGGCTCGTTATGTCTTCTGGGTAGACGAATGCACCCGCCTATTTAGTTGATCAGAGGAGTAGGGTGTTTTAGGAGTTTTTGAATAAATTTGTCGTAGTCTTTGTTGATGACATCTTGATTTTTTCGAAGAGTTAGGAAGAGCATGCAAAACATTTGAGAGAAGTTTTAAAAACTCTGCGTGTGCATCAGCTTAAGGCAAAGTTCTCCAAATGCCATTTTTGGAGAAAAGAGGTGAGATTCCTAGGGTACGTGGTTTCTAAAGATGGGATAGCAGTAGATCCCGCGAAGGTGGTTGTAGTCTAGGATTAGCAGATCCCAAAGAATGCAACGGAGGTGAGAAGATTTTTGGGGTTAGCAGGCTATTATAGGAAGTTCATTAAGGACTTCGCAAAGATATCAGCCCCACTCACTAGGCCGACGAAGAAGAATTTGACGTTTTTGTGGGATATAGATTGTGATGTTGCTTTACAGCAATTGAAGAGGGCTCTGACAATAGCCCCAGTCTTGACCTTTCCCAATGGGAATAAAGTATTTACAATATACACTAACGCATGTGGTATAGGGCTTGGTGCGGTTCTGATGCAAGAGGAAGGGTAGTATGTTATGGAGGAGGACAACTAAGAGTTCATGAAAAGAACTACCCTACCCATGACTTAGAGCTAGCTGCCATAATATTCGACCTTAAGACGTGGCGTCATTATTTTTTTAGGGAGAAGTTCAAGTTGTACACCAATGATAAATCTTCAAGTAATTGTTCTCGCAGAAGGATCTTAATTTGACGCAACAAAGGTGGATGGAGTTCCTAGCATCTTATGACATTGAGATTTCTTATACCCCTGGCAAGGGAAATGTGGTGGCAGACGCACTGAATAGGCAGAGGATGACCTTAAGTCCTCTGTTTTTGGAAAGGAAAAACTTGTAGTTTACGTTGACTTTTGAATTTAGGCCCTCCACTCAGTTTTTACCTGGCTTATTTGCATCATTGGAGGTGCGATATACTCTTATGGATCAAATAGGAGATTCACAGTGAGAGGATCCACAGATTTCAGACATGTTGGATAAGCTCAGTAAAGGGGAGACTTCTAGTCACCTCAGTAGATACTCTACAGACGAGAAAGGGTGGTTACAACGAGATGGAAGGCTTTGTGTTCCCCAAATTGGGAGCTTGTTAAAGACAATCCTAGAAGAAGTCCATCATTCTAAGATGTATTCATCCAGGTAGCGATAAGATGTATAGGGAAATGAAGAGGGTTTTCTTTTGGGCTGGGATGAAGAAAGATGTGGCGGAGTTTGTTTCTCAATGTTTGATTTTCCAGCAAGTTAAAGCTGAGCAAAAGAAGCCCGGTGGTTTACTTCATACTTTGGAGGTTCCACAGTGGAAGTGGGAGAGCGTCTCTATGGATTTCATAGACGGTTTGCCAAGATCAAAGAAAGGTAACAACAGTATTTGGGTTGTAGTAGACAAACTTACAAAGAGCGCTCATTTCATTCCGCTTAAGAGCAAGAGGACGACAACAAGGTTTGCAGCAATTTATGTTTGTGAGATAGTCCGTCTTCATGGACCCCATCTTCACCAGTGAATTTTGGAGGAGCTTGAAAAAAGCATTAGGTACACAGTTGTGTTTGAGCATCGCTTATAACCCTCAGACAGATAGACAAACGGAAAGGGTGAACAGAGTTCTTGAGGATATTTTAAGGATGTGTATCCTAGACTTCGAAGGGACTTGGGAATAGCATCTTCCTTTAGTAGAGTTCGCCTACAACAATAGTTATCAAGCTAGCATTTGCATGACACCCTTCGAAGCATTATACGAACGACCCTGTAGATCCTTGACTTGTTGGTGGGAATCTACAGAAAGACTTCTACTTGGACCAGATATGGTTAGAGAAACGTCAGAGAATATTGATCTTATTAGATAGCGAATGAAGACCGCTCAAGATAGGCAGAAATCCTACGCAGACAAGAGAAGGACTGACATTGAATTTGAGATAGAAGACATTGTTTTCATTAAGGTTTCACCTTTGAGGAATGTGGTTTGCTTCGGATCTGTAGAGAAATTGACACCAAGATTTGTAGGGTCATTTCCCATAACAAAAAGGATTGGCAGAATGGCTTATAGACTAAAGCTACCAGAGAGACTATCTGGCGTTCATGATGTTTTCCATGTTTCTCATTTGCGGAAGTGCTTGCATGATACCGCGGAAGTTATTGAGCCGAGTATATTGGAGGAAGTAGAGGTGGAACGGGAGGCAACAGTCTAACGAGTTCCTACCCGTATTCTTGGAGGAAAGTTTAAGAAGCTACGCAATAGAGAAGTCAAGTTGATGAAGGTTCAGTAGGGAGATAACCCAGAGGATGCAACTTGGGAGACTGAAGACAAGATTCATGCTTCGTACCCTTTTCTTTTCAAGGGTATGTTTTTAACTTCCATTCCAAAGATTTTATTTATGCTTGTTTCTATCATTTAAAGTATATCATATCGGTCGAATCTTCGACCTTTAAGTAGGAATCCCATGGATGTAAACATGTGTTTGAGACATATTATGTTTGATGGATGCAAGTGGATGCAAGTGTTTGCTAGTGGTTGCTCGTGGATGCATATACACATACATTAGACACTAGATCGGCTCAATCACTCTAATATTGCATATGGATGTGTGTGCATTTTTCTTCTTTTTTAATGTATGAAAGTGAGTGTATCATCGTATAGATGTTGCATTTGGATGGATGATTGTGCACACATATAAAACTTACATGTAATAATAGGATTATTTGCATACATCTTGGATTGATGGCACTAATATAAATTGCATTAAGGAGGTCAACTGAATCAGCAGACAGCCTGATCTTCGCATTATTATTGGGACATATACACACACCTTTGCATATGTTCATTTAAGCATTAGAAGCCTTTGAGGACAATGGATGCCTGTGATTGTGGATGAGTAGATGGGTGATGGATGGTAGGATATACATTATTCTTAACTTAAAGATTTCAAGGAACCACTAAACTTGATAAATTAAAGAATAATTAATTTAATATTCAGAATTAAGTGAAATGGACTGCACCATTACGTTTGTCTCCGAATTCTGGTCAAAATAGACACCGGGTTTGCGTAAAACGGACAATGTATGAATAAGTTATTAAGGTTTGAAGTTTTCATACGCACAAGAATATATATATATAATTAAATCCAGAATTTAAAAATTATTTCGAAGTTCAAAATTTTGGGAGGCAACAAAAATCCCGCTCAGGGGTGTCGACCCATGGGTCGATCCCATAGGGGGGTCGACCCCCCTACAACAGATCTGGCAGATTAGGGTTTTGAGGTTGGCTATAAATATGGCCTCATTTCTCATATTTTTGCACACCAAAAATAATAGAGGACTAGATGCTGCCTTAGCCCAGATTAAATCATGTCTTTTCTTCTTCTACAATCAAGTTATTCAAGCTTAGAGATTTGTGATTTAATTCTTCTATTTTTCTAGATCCAAACACTGTGAGTTTAAGTTACTTTTAGATCTAAATAATAAAAAAGTAAATCTTGACATGACTATAACTTGGATCTATGCCTGTGAATACTTGAATCATATCTGATCTGCTATAACCTGTACATCTATGATATTCTGACATGACCATGACTTAGATCTTAACCTTTATCATGCCAGACCTGTCGTTGCTGTATGTCTAGCCCATTGTTTAGATCACATCATGCTTGTTACCATTATGTTTGTGGATAAATCGGATTTGTTATAGTTGGTTATCTAATTTATTAGATCTTATCATGCCTATTATGACATCCCTATTATGTTAGAATCAGCTCTATTGTCACATGTTCATCATATCTATTCCTATATGTCTATCTTATCATTATGCCACTATATGTTTATGCCTTTATATGTCAACCTTGTTAGTATGATCATTTCTGTCATTTTCCCTCCATCCTTTCCCTTTTATTTTTATAGCCAGGCTACTTGCGAGCCTAGGCATGCCGCTAAATTAAGCGAATGCGTTACATTGGGAACGAGGGGAAAATGTTAATATTGGGGCAAAACTTGTAATTGGGAATTTGGGCATAATTTGAATAAAAAAATGAATTTAGGGCATATGGTTCATTATGAACATAACTTGGGAAAGGGGCATGAAAGCCTATAATGACATGCGAATAATTGGTTAATAATTTTAATGCCTAGGATTACAGTAATTAGAAACCATAACTGCACTTAGACACAAGGTTAGTTTACACTTGTGGTGGAATTCTACCCAAAACAGCCCGGTATATCCATCGACCGCAAGTGGTGAATTTAATGTGAGGGGTCTAAGTGCATAAACATGAGACATGTTAAGACACGAGGTTAAGTCCGACTTGTGAAAGAAGTCTGCCCGGAACCAACCGGCATATCCGACATCCATAAGTGGTAGGCTTAATATGGAAGGTCTAGTACATTATAACCATAAATGAATATGGCTATGAAGTTGAATACTTAACCTAGTTGAATCCATAGGGATTGTATGAATATGATAAATTGAATAGGGGTTAAGTAAACTTTTGAAACACTGGGTGGGTCAAGTAAATCTTAGGTTGGTGGGTAATATTTATATATAGGCCCACAAACTTAACCTGTTGGGATTATGCAATTTTATGACACCGGTAGGTGGCCATAATCTATCGAAAAACCTAGTGGGGATGTAAGACAAAGGGGAGAGCTTGCATCATCTAGTATGTGGGACCTGTTTCAGTCAGTAACCCATATATAGGTATCAAACGAGTACTCTGTACTAGGTCGGACTTGGGGCACACTTACTGGGCTGATTGTAAGAGATCCAAAAGTGGGGGACGGTGTGGGCGGCGCGTACCGACCGAGCCATGTGCATGCATGGTCCAGACATAGGGAGATAAGATGCCATGACACCAGTAGATATGGTTGTGCACATTAGGAAAACGAAGGGTTTCCTCTTTAGGGAGTGAAACACCCTACTATGGGGACAACTCACGGTATCTACAGAGTAGGGACCGATCGATTAGGGTAGTAGTTAGGGTACATTAGACTCTGGTAAGTTTAGGAGCCCGTTATTATCCTTAGGGGTAATTCCAGTATATTGGGCTGCCTATTGATTGTACGGGGTTAAAACCTCTCTTCAGAAGTACGCTTAAGTCTACAATCTTATATATGTTGGGGATCATCTCATTCTGGTTATACTAGTATCGGTGCAGAGAAATCGTTAGGTAAGCGCAATATACTCTATCATGTTTATCCTGTTTACCTTGTCGTACCTACCTTTTATGATATTACCTCTCTTATCCATTTTATATGCCTGTCATGATATTATTACTTATTTTTATATTAAATGTAACTAGACTCACAAGACTTTATGTCTGACCCTTTTTGTTTCCTCTTCTTTCTCTTCCGTCCCCCCCCCCCCAGTTTCTCAGGGTGGGAATACTCAAGCTCGATCAAGACTTTGCTTTCATCTTTCTTGGAGCTACTTACATGTATGGCTCAAGATTTTATCTCTCTACTATAGCTATCTTATGGGGATTATGCTTCTTTTACTTGTGTACTATGATGTTTTAAGTACAAGGCAGAAATTTCAATGACGTACTGGGTTTTTATGTATTTCAGACATACGATGTAACCAAGTTTTGAACTACGATGCTTTATGATTAATAAAGTTTTAAATTTTTCATTGCTATTTTATATCTATCTTGTAATGTTTCTGTTTCTTTTTACCTAACGCTTCACGAGACTTAATGCATTCTCTTAATGAGTGACATTGAGATCATCATAGCATACATAAATATCATTTAATCATCATTTTAACAATCATAATCATTTAAACAACATATGGATAGTTAGGTTCATTTATAGTTTAGTTCCCACTTTCATTGGTTTCTTAAGTTCCTAAAATTCGTTATAACTCTGCTACAATCGCACCAAACTTTCCAGACTCGGGTATTATTCTTCCAATTTCTTGGACTTGCTTTTTCCTTCTTCTTTGGGTCTGGCCTTGACTAGATGGGGCTCCGAATCTCCTGGTTTTTGCTTTAAACTTGGTATAAAGTCCTCAAATGATGATATAAGAGTCTCATATGAGTCTGGGAGGATTTCAATTTAGATTTCGTTTGATATGACTTTGAAAAAGTTAGTAAGGTATGAGATGATTTTTCTTTATTGATACTTAGAAGACACTAATGAGCTAAAGAAAAGTAAGAAATATAGAATCTAGGAGGGAGAAGAAATGGTGTGGTATTTATAGGAAAACTTTAGAAAAAATATCTAAATGTGAAATGATGCAAATCTTTACCCTCCCCCTTAATTACACAAACAATCACCCTCCTTTCTTATCACCCATAAATGTGAATGTAATGTGGTGCAAGTTGAGTTAATGTTGTATAAGGTGAGTTAAAATTTTGTTTTCTTGTGAAAAGTAAACACTTTTGTCTTCAATGCTTACTATTTTATATCTTTCCTAGTTTAATCAATTAATTTTCTTATTATTAGATACTGGTTTATAAGTGTTCATGTATATGTAGATGTTTGTTACATATAGTTTATAACATTATTTGACTTCTTCTCGTCAAAACATCGATTTTTCGAAATCAACTTTTTGGCCATAATATCAATTTCTATTCATTTAAGTAAAAAAAATAAAAAAAATTCCTTATCATCATTAAATAATTAAAACCTAAATATTTGAGTATTAAAATCATATATTGAATGTAATATCCTTATTGGTGACGTCATCAATACATTTATTCTTCAAAAATTAAACATAACAATATATTTTGTGTTCTTATTCAATTATGAAAATGTTAGACCAAAATCTGGTACTAACACCCCAATGCAGTGTGAAGTCCTCAGAATCACAAATCTCATATTACAGAATGTAGAACAGGAGACATGCGAGGTTTTTATAGTGGTCCGGCTTTAGATGTAGCCTATGTCCACTTTATAATCTTATTGTTATATTAAAGGATTACAAGAATCAGTTACAAGAAGTCACACAATCTGTGTGTTGAATGAGAATAAAGAGTTTATACACGTTATCTTTGTGTTTGAATGAAGCGCAATGTCCTTTGAGTTGTTGTAATGGAGGCCGAGAGTAAGAGTGGCCAAAGATCCTCTCAAAATCCTTCGAATCGTGTATTTATAGCAGTAGGCGAGTTCCGGTTCGGATGCCACGTGGCGGGCATCCCTTTAGTCTCAAAATGTAGTGGAGCAGAAAGTCTCTCCGATTCGTGGTATGCCATGTGTCAACAGATCCGAGCGGATAGGAGGCGGTTAGCCCTTAAGAATCGGTCAAACTCGAGTGTGTACAGAAGCAGGTCCAATAGGATCAGATCTGAACCGAACCGGTTTTTCTGAGCCGAATGCATATGTGCACTTCTGTGTAGAGGTCTGTAACGGGTTTGGTCTTCCTACCTCGATCCGATCCGGGGAGTGCCAAATTTCCAATGCCAAATTATGCCATCGGTTGGGTCCTCCAAACCCGATCTGATCTAAGGCACCCGATCCGACCCGAAGGGTCGAGTAATCCATGCTCGTGAGTTATTCCAGTTCAACCCACATTCAAGGAAACAGGTGTATCTTCCAAACCGTAAGTCCGTTTTTCCTAAAAAATCTCTACCTGAAGCTGATTCAGAGGGTTACAAGAGTTACGGGGCAAAGCCCTGTAATTGATATTTTCGGACCCAAAAGAGGCCATCTATTAGGAGTTTCGAGCCATTCTTTGTTTGTGACATGACTTTAACCAAATCGCTTTACGTCATTTGACGACCTTCTCATTGCTTGAGCGCATTGTTAACCAGAAATTCCATGTTTGACTGCTTTGACTAAAAATCATATCAACAGAAAATAAGTGTACGTATCTAGAACCGATAGCGGTCCTTATGAATAAAAGCCAATTTTATTACAAAACGGTTTTGGCCATTTTATCAGCATTTTCCCTGAGGAAATATTCCCTAAAATAGTTTCCAAAATTGAGTTCAATATCATTATTATCACTTTAAACTTGATTATAAATAAGAAATAATCCATATTTGAATATTTAAACTAATTCAAATATTCCAGTTAAGGTGATCAAATTACAGGTTATTACAAGTCTCATCGTTTGCCAAGTGCAAAGAAAATTTCAAGCAAAAGGAGTGCAATTGCCTCGTTTTCTCGCTTGGGTACATAAACTTCTCAATAACTTCAATCATTACACTAAGAATCATTTTCCTTGAGATCAAAATGAAAAAGAAGACTCTTAGGCTAGGCTTTCCAGTTCCAAAATGCTAAACTCATTGGAAATATCCTAATCGAACTATTAGAATCTCCATGTATCATGCAAACGAAAACTAAATGGATATTGACGATAGAGCCCGAGTAGGAGTCATGGATGACTCCGATTATAAGCTACTTGCAATGGGAAATCCTTCCTAAAAGCGAAAACGGATAATGATCTCTTCCCCAAAAAGCATCACGCTACATCATTTGAGAAGTGATATACCAAAGAGGCTTCCTCGTTCCACTATTCTAGTTTGTACCAACAACGATGCTAAACAAGTGTTATGTGAAGTACATGAAGTCAAAGTACAACGACCATTCCAATAGATTTGATAAGATTCCAAGAACCCTACAAAAAAACATTCTATGAAAAATGCCAATTTGATAGCTCTTAATCGTGATTCCGCTGAATGCATCCATTTCTATGAAAAATGCCAAAGATTTGATAAGATTCCAAGAACCCTACAAAAAAACATTCTCAATGGTCACAATTTGGGGAATTGATATCGTCAATACATCACCGACGTCTAACAGCGGTTCGAGTTATGACATTGTCCCTATTGATACATCAATAAATAAGATGGAGTTGAGCCCTTGACTAATATCTCAATAAAGAAAATGATTAATTTTGTTGTTTGAGACATCACATGTCGCTTTAGTGTTCCCAAAACCGTTATTTTGGGAATAGAACCCAATTTGATAGCTCCGAGCTTAAACTTCTAACGACGTCATTACATTGAACAAAGATTTGCAGCAATTACTCATTCTTAACCCAATTGACAAGCTGAAGAAGCTAACAAAATCATAAACTACATCTTGAAAAGGCTGGAAATGTTTGAAGGCAAGGGAGTAGATGAACTTTAACTAGCCTTGTCGACATTACCGAATTAAAAACAAGTCAATGACTGACCATACTTCATTTATCCTTTTCCTGAGCTTTGAAATCGTCATTCATGTCTAATTGGAAGTCCACTCTCATCGAACTACCCTTCATGATCCAAAAATCAACAATTATAATTTTTTATGATCTTCATATATTATAGATGAGATATGTGAAGAGGCTAAACTCAGAGTAGCCGCCTACCAACATCAAGTTCCTCAATACAAAATTCCAATGTCTGTCCAATACACTTTGAAATTAGCAATGTAGTCATCGTGAGAATTTTTACCACATCATTCGATCTGGACTCTTTATGGGAAGGTCATAACGTCATCAACAAATTGCTTATAGATGGAATCTTTAAGCTAACAATCGTTGATGACGCTGAGCTACCAAGAGCATGGAATAACGAGCATTTACTATGCTACTTTATTTAGCCTTTATTTTGTATTGTTTCATTTAAATTAGATTTTTTATAGCAACGTAATAAGGAAGAGGTTTTCTATTTTTATTTAGGTTTTAATAAAGGCTATTGGTAGCTCATGCTCTTGATATCTCTTCATTAAGTATAGCATGTTAGTTGTGATACGTCTAACTAGCTTACACGAGCGCATATCACAAAAAAAACGTTGCCTCAGATCTTGGCATTGACGCACACATCCAAGTCCATTATTGGACTCCCACAGCTTGGGTGTGAATCGATCATCCACCTTCTGACTCGACCCTTAAACAGATGACAAGGATTGTTGTATATAACAATATGATTTTTGTTTGATGATAACAAGCACACACACACACACACACACATATATATATATGTGTGTATATATATGTATTATAAATGTATTTGTAATTGTATTATTCTACTACAGCACATACAGAAATAAATATTTATATTTGAATAGAATACTACTGCACAAAAATTTAAAAATTCAAACAGTATTTTATTTAAATATAATATTTTATTTCAACATTTCAATGGTACAAATTTCACGGCTCCACTATTGTACATCTCAGTGATATAATACAATCAATATTCATTTATACATTGAATCCTCACTACAACACTCATATTTATCTCTATTACATATTCAGTATCACTTATGGTTCATTTGCATAATTTTCCTCACCACATTTCATTCTTTCTCTAACACAAACATGAACACACTTGTCTTCAGTCTGCTTCTAGGTCAGTCCATCACATTGCATACATGTCACAGAAACAAACACGGTAAACTGAAACAAAAATATTTTTAAATTCTACGAGATATAAATTTATTTTAAATTTTATTTGCCTTAGAATTTTGATGTATTTCTCATCATATTTCTTGACTTGGTCTTATATGTGTGTGTGTATATATATATGTATGTTTTTGACTGCTTGTGGTATTCATATCGATTCACTATAAATACCACAAGGGAGACTGTATCTCTAGTGCTCACAGACTGTCTGCAATTGAAATAGCTTGCATATATAAACTGCACATGCACGATACATATATACACACACATGTGTATGTATATACACATATATTTTGTGCAGGGGAAATATGGTCAAATATCAGTGAATGCACATGAACCAAGAAATTCAGTGCATGGGATGAAAGCAGATGTGAAGCAGCACCCATATACAAACATACACACACACACACACACACACACATAGACAGACATACAATTGTGCATATATACATGAATGTATACACCACATGATAATATACATGGCAGATGAATCAAATACACAAAACTGGAGCATGGTTGAGAAGTTCTAAAATATAAAGTGTACAACAACTTGCATAAGAATTTACACATGTTCAATCTCGTGTACACAAGTGCACAAATTTAACAAGTGAATGGACACATACAAGATGCATGGAAAAAATGTGAAGGCACATACACGAATATATATATATATATATATACACACGCACACATGTTTGTGTGTGTATATGTATGTATGCATGGATCTCAAACAGTGCAGCATATCAAGTTCTTCAAGTGTAGTATACAAAAGCATGTATGCACAAGTTTATTTGTGCAAGTACAAACAATGAGTACATGGGATGTATATACAAAGCTAGAGTGAAACTGTCATGTATAACTTGAATAACACAAGATGCATGGGAAAGGATTGATACATATGGAGTGCAGCATTATAAAGGCAAGTGAATGAGCATGGATATGCAAGTACAAGGCATTACAGAACCAAGCAAGAAACACAAACAATATGGAGATAACATCGTCCGGAATAAGCAAAAAGTAAAGAGGTTCAATACAAATATACATAGCAACAGGATGCCAAATTTTCAAGTTCAAGCAAATGCCAAAATACATCAGCTATGTATTCAAATTGACTCGGTCTCATGTTTATGGCCGAGTCAACAAGTATAGCTGCAAGTGCAAAGCAAGGTTACAAGCACAAGTCAAACCAGATTGAAACAAGTGCAAATCACAAAATACGCAGTGGCATTGCATCAAGTTCAGTTCAAATGCAATCGAGGAAAAATCACCATTTCTATGCTTTAAAGGATCAGTACATGCTCAGGAAAGAAGGCAGCAGCATCATATATATATATATATATACACACACACACACATGTGTTTGTGTGTGTGTTATGTGCAAATACAACATGGAATGTATATACGATGTATATACATTCATGGGTACACAGTCATGAGGCAAATATTTGTAATTTTTTAATTGCAAATTATGTTTCCAATATACATAGTGAAGTATACTCAATAAAATGAAAGAAGTGAAATACTAGCAAATGGAAATTCTTTGGAAAGTTTTTTATATATACAAGAATATGTTTCCCGATCAGCGAATCAAGGTTTCATTACTTTCTAGAATTGAAATTTTTTAAACCGACATGTAAGAATATTGTAACAAACCGAATTTTTATAACATGTTGAAACTAGAAATCAAGGTAGAATTAATTTTTAAAACAAGAATCAAAGGAAACGGGTTACGCCATTGTGTTCGTCTCGAAATTCTGCTTGGAAACGAGTTCGAGTTTCCGAGAATCGGAGTCCGTATGAGGGAGATATGACCCTCCGAAGTTTCGGGAATTTTCAGAATAAAAAACAGCTCGAAATTCGAATTCAAACCCCAGAACAGGCTGGGCGGGAAAATTCCCGCCCAGGGACCAGGTCGACCTGGGGGTCGACTATAGTGTCGACCTCCCAGGGACCAGGTCGACCATAGTGTCGACCTGGGGGTCGACCTGCCTCCCGAACCTGTTTCCTGCACCAGATGCATTCTGATGTATTTAGACTTCTTTCGTGACTAGATTCGTCTGCCTAACCCTATATAAACTCACCCCTAGCCTCATTCTCTCCACACCATTTCATTTATGTTCTTATGCTTCTTCTAAAATAATTAAATTAAATTAAAAAGAGAATGGCTACTTCTTCTTCGCAACATCTAGGAATTGCAAATTGGGGGTTTTCAAGCAGAACAAGACTAAACAAATAGAGATTCAACAACTGCAACAACCGTTTCTAGAATCAAATCTCTGCACTCTAGTTCTCGATCCGCGCTTTATAAGTTCTAGTTACTTTGAGATTTAAACTTGTTAAATTTAATGTGGGCATGGAATGAAATGAAATTGGACCTAAGCTTGATTATCTATTTAGATCTGTTCTTGTCTCTTCTTGAATCTATGATTTTGGGTTATTTCTTATCGATTGAATCAGGCCTATTCATGTTGTTGGACCTAGTTTATTATTCAAACGCTAGATTGTAACATAAATTCTTGGATCTTGACTATTGTGAATATTGTCCACGACGTTGAAACCATTGTTAATGACATAAGACTATGACTATGCCTATGACTGTGGACATAGGATTTTGCCTATGCCTATGACTATGACTGTGAACATAAGACTATGCCTATGCCTATGACAGTGAACATAAGGCTATTGCCTATGACTATGACAAGGACAATTGTGGCTAATCACCTATGACTCTTGACTATGAGAATTATTACCTATGATTATGAACATAAGGCCATTATCTATGACCATGACTTTGAAACTATTACTGTTAATTGCCTATGACTATTTGCCTAGAACTATTCGTGATAAATATCCATGATTATTGTGATGAGTCGCTTGTGATCCATAACTATGAGATTTCTACCTATGACTGTTGGGGTTAATTGCCTAAGGCTAATTTAGTTGATTGTTCATGCCCATGACACTATAATTGAAAACCATGTTGTACACCGAATTGGCAATTTGTTGGATCGTATACCTAGGGTGTGACTTGCTTAGGTTATTCGCAATTATGTACACCAAAACCACTGGATCCATTATCCTTGTATTTGGCTTGCTTTTGCATGCCTATTCTTTTATGTCAGGGTTTATCATAACCATCGCCTTATCTTGTTAGATTTGAAATCCTATATGCCAGTGATGTTGTAACCAATTATCTCAAGTTAGATCATACTATTCTTGTAACCCCTTTTATCGCTTTATGCTAGTCCCTTTTGCCTATCATAGTTTTGATGCTATTCCCTCTATTTCGCGATTTGGATTTATTTGGAGTATAGATCGATTCACGTTCACGTGCGATGGGAATACGATTTGGGTAGATTAGGCAAAACATGAATTGGTTATGAACATGAATTATGAACTTGATATTAGGAAAAACTTGAAACATGAACATTGTTATAACTTGAATATGGATTTGGGCATGAAACTTATCCTTGAAACTAGACACGAACTTGACATGAAACTTATCCTTGAAACTAGACATGAACTTGACATGAAACTTGAACATGGACATGACATTAGAATAAACATGAGAATGGCCAACTCGAGGTTGGGTTGAGTTTGCAGTGTAAATCTGCCCGGAACCGCCCGACAAATCCAGTTACTGCAAACAATAGGATCCAATGTGGGTAGTTGGTCATATCGCGCTTAAAACCCGAGGTCAGACTGAGTTGTGGTGTAAATCTTCCCGGAACCGCCCAGCATATCCAGTGACCACAACAACAAGTCTGATGTGAGAGGTTGGGGTGCATTAATGAATTAATGCCACATGATAGGGTTAAGCCATGAACCGCTTGAATATACTTAACAAATTTAACACGATGACTTGATAGGGTTAACTCGTGAACCGCTTGAATATACTTAACCAATTTAACACTATGACTTGATAGGGTTAAGTCATGAACCGCTTGAATATACTTAACCAATTTAACACGATGGTTTGATAGGGTTAAGTCATGAACCGCTTGAATATACTTAATCAACTTGACACATGATTCGTAGGGCTAAGTCATGAACTTGAATGACAACACTTAGCCAATTTGACATGACACGTAGGCGGGTTAAGTCACGAACTTGAATGACAACACTTAACCAACTTGACATGCTAGACTGATGGGGTTAAGTCTCGAATTTAAATGACAACACTTAACCTACTGAACGGAAACCCTAGGTCCTTTTCAGCAGTAACCCACTAGATGTATCACGGTACCCTGGAACTAGGCAGGGTGGGGCACGATTAATGGGCTGATTGTAAGCGACCAAAACGACGGCTGAGTTGGTGCGCCCTTGTAGGTTCAGGCGGACTATGGTTGTGCACGTAGTCCGGAGTTGAAAAAGCAGGCATTGGGCACCAGTAGATTTACACTGTGCGTGCTTGATTCGTGTCGGTGGTTGGCACCCTAGGGCTTGATACACCCTATGGTGGACCTAGCACAGGTGACTACATTTCGTGATTGGGCCGTATCACACAGACACATGAACGAGCTAGGACTTGTAGGGAGCCGATCGAT
The DNA here is from genome assembly GCA_030737875.1 of Allium sativum. Classification (NCBI taxonomy): domain Eukaryota; kingdom Viridiplantae; phylum Streptophyta; class Magnoliopsida; order Asparagales; family Amaryllidaceae; genus Allium; species Allium sativum. The sequence goes on from CM060920.1 coordinate 217,037,965, forward strand.
TAATAAATCGTTACGTGGAATTCGTTAGGTAGATAATCCCTAGTGGTCCTAGGTGGCATAAACCCTAATCGAATCTAGAAAACGTTCAATAGGTAGCATAATCCCTAGTGGTCTTAGGTGGCATAAATCCTAGTTGAACACGCGATAGCTCATGATAAGGAAACTTAGCCAGAACAAGGGTGGCGGTCCAAACAATTTCAAGAATGGTGGCCGACATAAGACTATGACTATGCCTATGACTGTGGACATAGGATTTTGCCTACGCCTATGACTATGACTGTGAACATAAGACTATGCCTATGCCTATGACAGTGAACATAAAGCTATTGCCTATGACTATGACAAGGACAATTGTGGCTAATCACCTATGACTCTTGACTATGAGAATTATTATCTATGATTATGAACATAAGGCCATTATCTATGACCATGACTTTGAAACTATTACTGTTAATTGCCTATGACTATTTGCCTAGAACTATTGGTGATAAATATCCATGATTATTGTTATGAGTCGCTTATGATTCATAACTATGAGATTTCTACCTATGACTGTTGGGGTTAATTGACTAAGGTATTATAGTTGATTGTTCATGCCCATGACACTATAGTTAAAAACCATGTTGTACACCGAATTGGCAATTTGTTGGATCGTATACCTAGGGTGTGACTTGCTTAGGTTATTCGCAATTATGTACACCAAAACCACTGGATCCATTATCCTTGTATTTGGCTTGCTTTTGCATGCCTATTCTTTTATGTCAGCGTTTATCATAACCATCGCCTTATCTTGCTAGATTTGAAATCCTATATGCCAGTGATGTTGTAACCAATTATCTCAAGTTATATCATACTAGTCTTGTAACCCCTTTTATCGCTTTATGCTAGTCCCTTTTTCCTATCATAATTTTGATGCTATTCCCTCTATTTCGAGATTTGGATTTATTTGGAGTATAGATCGATTCACGTTCACGTGCGATGGGAATACGATTTGGGTAGATTAGGCAAAACATGAATTGGTTATGAACATGAATTATGAACTTGATAATAGGCAAAACTTGAAACATGAACATTGTTATAACTTGAATCTGGATGTGGTTATGAAACTTATCCTTGAAACTAGACACGAACTTGACATGAAACTTATCCTTGAAACTAGACATGAACTTGACATGAAACTTGAACATGGACATGACATTAGAATAAACATGAGAATGGCCATCTCGAGGTTGGGTTGAGTTTGCAGTGTAAATCTGCCCGGAACCGCCCGGCAAATCCAATTACTGCAAACAATAGGATCCAATGTGGGTATTTGGTCATATCGCGCTTAAAACCCGAGGTCAGACTGAGTTGTGGTGTCAATCTGCCTAGAACCGCCCAGCGTATCCAGTGACCACAACAACAGGTCTGATGTGAGAGGATGGGTTGCATTAATGAATTAATGCCACATGATAGGGTTAAGCCATGAACCGCTTGAATATACTTAACCAATTTAACACGATGACTTGATAGGGTTAAGTCATGAACCGCTTGAATATACTTAACCAATTTAACACGATGACTTGATAGGGTTAAGTCATGAACCGCTTGAATATACTTAACCAATTTAACACGATGGTTTGATAGGGTTAATTCCTGAACCGCTTGAATATACTTAACCAACTTGACACATGATTCGTAGGGCTAAGTCATGAACTTGAACGACAACATTTAGCCAATTTGACATGACACGTAGGCAGGTTAAGTCACGAACTTGAATGACAACACTTAACCAACTCGACATGCTAGACTGATGGGGTTAAGTCTCGAATTAAAATGACAACACTTAACCTACTGAACGGAAACCCTAGTTGCGCGGTCCTTTTCAGTAGTAACCCACTAGATGTATCACGGTACCCTAGAACTAGGCAGGGTGGGGCACGATTACTGGGCTGATTGTAAGCGACCAAAACGACGGCTGAGTTGGTGTGCCATTATAGGTTCAGGCGGATTATGGTCGTGCACGTAGTCCGGAGTTGAAAAAGCAGGCATTGGGCACCAGTAGATTTACACTGTGCGTGCTTGATTCGTGTCGGTGGTTGGCACCCTAGGGCTTGATACACCCTATGGTGGACCTAGCACAGGTGACTACATTTCGTGATTGGGCCGTATGATACAGACACATGAACGAGCTAGGACTTGTAGGGATCCGATCGATTAATAGATCATTACGTAGAATTCGTTAGGTAGCATAATCCCTAGTGGTCCTAGGTGGCATAAACCCTAATCGAATCTACAAAACGTTCAATAGGTAGCATAATCCCTAGTGGTCCTAGGTGGCATAAATCCTAGTTGAACATGCGATAGCTCATGATAAGGAAACCTAGCCAGAACAAGGGTGGCGGTCCAAACAATTTCAAGAATGGTGGCACTACGTTGAAGTAGTATAGAAATACATGATGAAACCCGTACGATATACGGCAAGGGACTGTACATATACTTGGAAAGGATGATACGGGTTGGGATACTGGTACAGTTGGTGCAGAGAATATAGGAAATCAAAGAAAATAGTGGAACGGTGAAGCTTAGAAATCTGGCGATGTTATACTTTGTAGAAACCTTGCAATGTGATACTTGGTAGGAACCTTGATATTCTTGATAGGAAGCAGGGGATGTTATACTTGATTCATCGTGCCTGTAGCTTACCTTGTCATCATGCTTATGTTTACTTTCAGTTTATTCATGCCATATTATCTTCACCTGTTTTTATGCTGAAAGTCACTAGGACTTACTCAGTCTTTATGACTGACCCAGTTTGTTTCGCCTCTTTTTCTTTCATTCCCCCCCCCCTCAGGTTCGCAGGGTGGGAATACAGCTTAGTTCGGATCTTACCAAGCTCCAAGGCTCTTTCATGCACTGCTTGGATTTCTCTTGGCTATGGCTTGCTTTGCCGCTTTATTAGGGAATGATTTATAACTATGGTTTTATGCTTCTTTACTATTGCAAGACAGATTTTGATGTAATGGATTTAATAGCATTTTGATGTAAAAGGCTTTAGACCTTTCTAGATTTTAAAGCAATAAAATTTGGTTCTTCTTCCGCTGTTTTATATGTTCTGTCTTGTAATATTTCTGTGTATGTTTACCTAGATAATGCTCCACCATAGCTAGTGCATTCCCTTTGTGAGTGACCCTAGCGGAGGTGGGGTGTTACAAATATCCATTATGTTTTTAGATGCACAGAGGGTAAAAATATGGCCATAATCGTTCAAGGAAATCATGCATGAATCAACGTAACCATGGTTAACTTTTTATCCAAGAAATTCAATCTAAGTTTCCAGAAATTCATATGTGTGTTCAATGGAATAAATATTTGGCAACAAATCTTTCCATGGAATCAAAGAGCACTTTCTGGAACAAGAATCAGGTTTCCAAAAATTCATAGGGTATCTTTTTAGCCAAGAAAATCATTACAAGTTTCCAGATTTCAATCACAGATTCACATCAAAAAATCAAGCAAGTTAATCATACAAGAATCTATTCAAATCCGTGGAAACAAAGGGGGAAACTCACACAAATCACACATAATCGACGCAATGAAATCAGAGAAAAATCAGGGATCTTAAATCTTATAAATTCACACATACTTCATCACTGGCATGCATCAAAACAACAAGCAACAAAATCCGAGGTCAAAAATCAAATCATGATACTCTCGAGTTTCAATCACATAGCATTAGCCAAATCAGTTGACCAAGAGCAATAAAAATCCAAAGCTGTCAGAGAAGATTATCCAGAATTTGGAGTCATGATTTGGAATAGAACAAAACCCTAATTTTTGTTCACCGATCATTGAAGATTAAAAAGAAGAAAGCCGATATTTTAAGTGACAAAAAGGAGGCCGGCCATTTCTTTATTTTAAAGGTTTTTTTTGTATTTTCTTTTGTGACGATCTTACAGTTTTCTAGTTTTCCGTAAACTAGGGGTTTACAAGTTACGGGCTTATAGTTCGGGAAAAATATAATCTTGGGGATAAAGATCAGTCTAGGGTTTTGAGCGTACGATAGAGTAGTAGCTGGGTTTGCGAGTTTATAGGGTTTTATAAGCGGGAATATGTTTTAATACCTACCAGAAATCATAGGGATGCAACGGTAAGCAAGGGTTTGTCGAAGCTGAGTAAAATTGTGTCGTTTACCTTCTGCATTTATTTTCTCTATTGCAATTTGTGTTGTGATAATTTTAATATATCGTAAAACTCCAATAAACCCTATTCACCCCCCTCTACGGTTAATCTAGATCCAACAAGGATGAGCATAAACAATTCAGATGCTCATAACTAGAGTGTCCAACTAATAGCCCTTTGTCTCAGGACATAAGGCCAACCAATTCAAACCTAGTTGAATATGATGGTGACTGTGCACTTAGCCAACCTCAATCCTCAAAGCTTGGATTAGAGTACAAATTCAAAGGGCTAACAAATGATGCCTATAACTCTAACCCAAAAAACAATGAGAAAGTATAAAGGATGAATCAATGACATCCACAACTTGAACCCGATCCAGCGATGGGTGAGTATAAATTCAATAAGATATCTGTGATACCGAACCTGATGTTCCATATGACTTGAGACCAACAACTTAAAGGAGGTCTTGAGAGTGGAAATAAAAAATCCAGGCTTTGCATGATTCGATACCATGACCGAAAGGGCGTATCGAGAGTGGAACTCCTAACTCTAAGCCTTATATGACTTTGGACCATGACCGAAAGGAGACCTTGAGAAAAGAGATATGAACTATGAGTTTTGCAATACTTAAGGCCATGATCGGAAGGTGGCATTAAGAGAAATACTCCTCGATGATGAACCACATGACCTGAAGCCACTACCGAAAGGAGACATTGGGGGTGGTCCACTAAACCAATGCTCGAATTGTTGAGCGACCAACCAATGCTAAGTGTAACGATGACTGAGTAAGTACAGTACATGGAATGTAAAGTATGAAAACATTACCAGCTAAACAATTAAATATAGAGTAAAAGGAAAGTAAGTTTTTATTCATACTTGAAAAATTATAAGTTTTATCACCGAAGAACGAAAAGAGAGGTTCATTCTCAAACAAACTTAACTCACAAGACAAAAAGAATCATATTTATAAAGTTAAAAAACCATCAGTTATAACCTCATTTCTCTTCTTTGGCTTCTACTTTTGCATTTTGCTTTTAGTGGTCATTCTTTTCCTCTTGCGGGAGCTACTCTTTCTCTCCTTCTTTCTTTTCATAGACATGAACATTGGAGTAAGAACAATTTTATAATCATAACTATAATCGTGCTCTTCCTCCTTCACATACTCGGGCTCACCTAGAGCAATCATAACAAAAGGATGGGGTCAAGCTGGGAATTCTATGCCTTCTCTCTGTCCTTATGTTGTACCTCTTCTTTTTTAAGTATCAAATCCTAGCTAACTTTTCCTATCTAGCAATCCTCGTTGCCACTTCTTTCCCAAGTATCTTTTCAAAGTTGTATTTCTCAAGAGGATCACACCCTTCAATCTCAATTATCTTACCTAGCTTCTTTTCAGTAGCAAAGTCCCTGGTTTCAGTGCACATTAAGGCTTTAAGCATATCAACATCCCATCGAGTCTCTATAGCCAAATGTTCAGTTGGCATGAATGGAATATGGATAGAGATGTCTTAACTTGATGATTGGCTTGTTGATCCTGCATCATGAGCAATAAAAATACCCTTGCTCATTATTGTCTTGCATTGTTCCATAGCCGTACTACCCCCTCACTTCTTCTTGCTCTTTCCTTGTAAATGTCAACTATTTTTAATAATTCTTGGCTCATTACACTTCACATATTTATTCGTTAGTTCATCTTCATTAATATTATCACTGTCTATGTATAACATTTCAACATGAATAAACCTCTCTCATGAAACAATGATACCCTTGAATAATTCCTTAACCAAGAGAAATCTTGAAGGTAAAGGACATAGGTATAAACTCTACGTATTGCAGAGTCGGTTTCTTTCTTACCCACCTTCGCCTCGTTCACCTTCGCTCTAAGATTTTTGACTTCCTCCTCGATCCTTCGCTTAGCTGAAGAAGCCTCATATAGAACGACCTGAGTCACCTCCTCAACTATCTCCTTATCCTTTTGGACTACCTCAAACTCAGCCTTAAGGGCTTCTCTCTCACTTCTTGATTGCTCATTTTCTTTCAAAACCCTTTCATTTTCAACATTGAGCGACTTTTTATCGTTCCTCCAAAGCATTGGTTGTAAGAGATGCACGGTGCAACTTCTTACAAAACTATTTTGGGCCAATTCAGCCTCTTTCTTTATCCCGACTATTGCCTTTTAGGCTTTATCCAGCTTGAAATGACCTACTTCCTCGGCCCTTGAAATCGACACAGATGTGTCACAATATTTATGTGCCACAAATCCAAGTGCCGAAGAAGCAAATCATTTGTTGTAAGGTAGAAAATAGAAAGAGAGTGGAAAAATAGAATCTTGTACTGTGGAAAAAAAATATATATTTCAGTATATAAAACCATTACGGCGGAAAATTTAACATATGTAATATAGTAAAACTAATGTAAGCCTGGGTAGTTACGAAACAGGTCCTCACAAATGGACAATGTTAAGTAAAGTTGGGAATAAATGTCTATTTATAAAATCTTCAGCTCTAGGATCCCCCGTTGATCCAAGTAGAACCCAAGATACTAGGCTATCCAGGGCAAATAGGGCACCCAAAATTTGAGGGAAAACAATAAACTCCTAGTTAGTCATGGGATTAAAGTGAAAAACTTAAATCTGTTGTTTTTGAAACAAATCTCATAAGACCACGACACACGTAAACATTTAATGGGTTTTTCCCTTATGGCAACCAAATATTTTCTACGTCAAATTAACTGATATTGTCTTAAATTACTTGCGAAATAAAATCCATGAAGTAAATCAAACAAACTATGCGAAACTGTTACCATTATTAAATTCCACATATGTTAGGCAATACAAACAAAATCTCAATATCTTAGGAAGAATTGATTCTCTAAAATGGAAAGGTAAGGGACTACCTTTCCATACAGTACATCTTTAGTGGAGGTACTGACAAACAACTTCCCTCCTCTTTTATGGTAAGGCCGCCCGTTACACAGACTCGAAGGTGGTGCACTGACAAAATATGTCATCACCTAGGTTATAACCGACCTATCTGAGCCAACACTTGCATACTCCACTTACTCAACATATAATGAGTAGTGTTAAAAGGTGATGATCATCTCCTAATAGACACTATCGAAAAACCTCACTATGTGACCTTTTTCTGCCTTCTTTGGGTGATGAAGCTTTAGGCCTCCAATTACCTTACACCAAGAATGTTTTTGACTTTGAATGCCACATTTTCAATTCTAACATATGAAACTAATTTCTTCTAACGTACAACCTCTGAGCTCGTATTTCTCATAGAATAGTGTTATAGTGCAGGTGAGTTACTTCCAACGTCACCAAGAAGACGTACATTCATGAGATTAATACATGAATTAGAATTGCAATGTCAAACATTCATCCGTACAAGTCATCTAGGGTTAGGATATGCCAAAGGCACTCTTTTACCACACCCTGGATAAACCTAGTGATAGGTAGCATGGAGCCCTTGCGTCGAAGATTTGAATGTAGAATTATCGTCATTTTAGTAATATGGGAAAATTCCCGCAAGAACTGGTGATAGCAACCCTTCATTCAATCTCCAAGATTCTTCTTCCTTCCCTTTTTTTTTGAAATTTCAAATGGTACTAAGTGGTTTTCAGATAGGAATCGGCAAAATCCGATCCCACTCTCTTTCGATCAATCACAAAAAACACTGCTTAGATAGTATTGGGTATTCTTCATTTCTTAATTCATTTCTTCATAAAACATCTTGTAAGGATATATATCTTTCAAATATTTTTTGGGCATATTCATGGGATCATTAAATTTCATCAATTCATTATGCCTTCTTGAATGATAAGTCCATTTTAGTGCGATATCCAAAGAAATCATACTCATTTTACTCAATATGAATTTTCAAGTTCAATCTCAATTATATATCGAATAACAACATAAACACCTTTTGTATTCTCACGAATAAGGATTCCCTCCTTGGACTTTGATAACAAATACAATTTGACAATGCTCATAAGAGCGGACACGTAATGAGTTACGTTATGACAGTGCTTGACTAATACCAGGCTATAGCCATAGTTAAAACAAGAAAACCTATAAAACCTGTCGTATATCTCACGGTGCACGGAATAAAATGTAATAATAAGATAAGTTATGATATAAAACAGGTAAGATAGTGTATAAGCTGAAAAATGAATCATAAGCATCAGAGTAACAGATCCACGTTACATCATAATGTCTAATGAGTCATATATAGATACATCTCCAAAATAATGTCTCTAAACAAAATACACTACTAATGCCCAAAGTAGTGATTGAAAGAACTAACATGGATAAGAGTATATATAATACATGGGAGCCTCCTGCTCGTCTCCGATCAGCTATCCTAGGTCACCAACCTGTCTATAGTCTGGTCATTTAAGAGCACCCAGAGTAATAATAAGAAATGCATAAAACTCTAAGTCATACAAAATCTAGTGTAGGTGATAGTAATCTCAATCACAAAATAGGGTAACACAATAGGTATAGAGTGTCACACCCCACATGGCCCTGCATCCAAAGATTCAGAACACATAATCATGTACCTACTTTATGGTAATTATGGTATGGAGTGTGACTGGAATTGTGTGCGTTATAGTGATAGAAACCATCCAAACATAGCAAACATCCTCATGTTCTCTCTATAACACCCCACCTCTATACTCGTGTTAGCCGAGGATATTGCAAGCAATGGTGTCAGCTTACCCGAAGAATAAGGTCGTTGAGGAGCGACCATCTGTATAATAGCTTTGAATAAGTGTTAAATGTATCAAATAATTTGGTTTTCTTTTCGAATCTCATGAGGAAATCTAGCACATCTAATTCAAGTTCAAAACTGCTACACAATAGCTGTATATATATATATATATTAAAATCAATATGAAATATATAACAATAAAATCGGAGTCAGACATAGATATTCACATTATTAAGGCAGAAAAGATATGAATATAATACATGAGTATAAATACAAAGTTAGTGGTCATAGTCGAACCATTATACAATAAAAGAATAGGTACATATTCTAGCCAAAAGAATATGTATACAATGATGTCTCGTATACATAAACCCCTAAATTACTACAATAATAATATAGATACAAAAAAGGCAAGAATTGGTCCCTACTAGAAATCTAATGTAAGCACATGTATACTCGGTCTGACCCAAGTATAATTTATAAGAATAAACAATAAACGGATCAGTCCAGCTGTACTCATCATGATAAACTGAGATAGTAATAAATATACAAATATAAATGACATATAAGAAATAACAACAATGTTCACATGTAAAATGTGAAGGCTCGATACGTCCAGAAAATAGGTCAAAGAAATCTTGGTGCTATATAAAAGAATGTCACATCATAAACGATATAGCTACAATCAGAAAATGATCTCCCGTATCTAATCAACATGAAATAGATAATACTATATCAATAAGTAAATATGATCCTGAACCAAAACTGTACTAAGATCATCGCAAGAACCGAAGTTCCATAGATAGTCCGAAGACTCTCAAGATGAGACAAAGATCGATGATATGGAAATCATCGATACAAACAAATGAATCAAAGTTCCTCAGGATGATCTGGAAATCATTGATAGAATCAAATGAATGAAGTTCCTTAGGATGATCTGGAAATCATCGATATAATCAAATGAACGAAGTTCCTTAGGATGATCTAGAAATCATCGATATAATCGAATGAACCGAAGTTTCTTAGAATGATCTGGAAATCATCGATGATCAAAATTGATCAGTATAGTGTAAACTACGTCAGGCTAGTAAATATAAGAATTCAAGCTACATGTCCCATAACCACTTGCTCTACTCGAATATTTACGAACAAGTTGTATATTCTACTACAAAATACGAAATGATCATTGCCATGGTTTTCAGTCGAACTAGTCCAAGAATTAACCGTCAAAGCAAACGCAAGGTTTCATAGTCCTTGATTATACTAAGGCGTTTAATTAGATTTCTCATAGGAACGAGAAAAAGGTTTATCAAATATATATTAGTAGATTTGTAAATCAACTTTTAAAATAACTTCATACCATGAAGTCGAATTAGAAACCAATTTGGAAAATAACTTCATATAATGAAGTAGAGTTAGAAACCGTTTAATAAAAGATTTGGTATCTAGTGATAATTTAAAAACCCTTTTATATAGTTTTGAAGTGGCAATTCTCATTTAATATCGATTGCAATAGCAATCGACCTCAAAATTCACATTTTGATAACATAAATTAAATATCACGACTATCGATTATAAATTCGTTTATCACAAATGAATCGGAAGTCCATGAAATCAAAATGCACAAATCTGTGAACCAGAGAAACTGAAAAGTTACAAAAAAGGTCGAAGGGGCCGAAACTCGGCTAGGAGAGAGCCTGAAACAACCTAAACGGTTGACTGTAGTTTCCACTGGTCAACTGCAAAAAAACAGGCATCAGACGTCTGAGCACCCAGGACAGACATCTGAGCAGACAGACAACATTTTTTTTCCCAATAGATTGGACAGACGACTGACCTATATGGTCAGACGTCTAAGCCAAAGCAATTAATTTTTTTGCTTGTGTATGACCTCCAAATCAATTTCGGGGGAGCCCAGACCAATAGTGAAGTCTTGTGATGTTTAGGGGGGTCATTTTCACGCTCTATACCCAAACATAACATGCACAAACATTTAATCATGAGATTGCAATGATTTTGATTATAAATTCCAAAACGAATAAATCCCTAATCAAAGCAATCAGGTGCAATTCAAACTATGACACAATGGTTTGGCAATGCTAAAGGGAAATTTTAAGGACTTGTGTGCACACAAGAACTTTACCTATAACATACACAATCCAAATATATTTTATACGGAGATTTCCAATACATGAAAATCAATGAAATTGACAACCCAAGCAATTAACCCAATGCATACAATATATTCACAATTCAAACGTTCCTTAGGCACACTATACAAGCCTAAAGCTTGAGGAACATATGTGAGTTCATGAAGAACTCACCTTTGACTCAATGGTGGATAAATGAAGGATCTATAAGCTTGAAAATGAATGAGAGGCTCTTAAACAAGGCAAGAACACTTTCTCTTCAACCAAAACTCAAGAATCAACAAACTATTATCATAAAAACATATCTTCTAAGAATTAGGTGATAGGAATTATGATGAATTGAAGTGGGAATGAGATGGAGAAGATGAAGATGAGGCTTACTTAAGCTTCTCTTTAATTCCTACTTCAATTTTCAAGCTCCAAGAAGCAACCTAGGTTTAGGAATTCCTAATTCCCTTTTCTTTCCCCTATTTTCTATTTTCTTTGAAGTGTTAGAGTGAACAAGAGAGAAGGGAGGTCATTTGGTATAAGGAGTGGGCTAGGTTTAGCCATCCAAGCCCCAACCAAAGTCCAAATATCTGAAACTCGGAATACATTGATGTTTACACTTTTTGCTGTCGTAAACGACATTTTCAACTCAATGGAAGTGATTTCGAGTCCAAATTCATCCATATGTAAAAAGTGATATTTTGGACATACACTCGGTGAAAAAGACCAGATTTCACCCAACTTTAAAGGCATCGATGTTTATATTCTTAAAAGTCACAAACGACATTTTGAACTCAATGGTAGTGGTTTCAAGTCCAAATTCATCTGTATGTAAAATGTGACTTTTTGGACACACACTCGATTAACAATTAGCGACGTTATATTTAAATAAAATATTTAACTATATTGTTGTTAAATATGCAGGTTGTTACAAACTTCCCTCTTTAAGAAATTGCGTCCTCGCAATTACTTAAGGAAAAACTCTAAAGTAACAACCAAGCATTACAAAATCTATATAATAATAGATTAACTCAAGAAATTCACTTTTGAATAATTTCATAGAATTTAACTTTGAGTTATAAATCACAATATAACTTAATTTTATACATTTATAATGTTCATATAAAATTCATGAACATATACAAGCAACTAACTTATTTTTCTCATAAGTATTTTTAAGAAATTAGAATTTTCTTACTCAAATTCTGTATATTCTAAACCATCAATTTCAATAATTATTTAAATTTTAATCGCAAACTTCCTTATCGCGATTTTTTTGAAAATTTGGTTTAGAAATATCTAAAAATTTACAAGATGGAATTCAAATCTTTTCCTTTCATTAGAAAACTACAATCCAATAGGTTTGAATAATTCTTGTTTCCAAGAATTTCGACTTATACTGGATCATATACACTCAAGTGAAGTTCATTTCTCAAAAACACGAACTACCACTTTGCGGTAAGCTTGTTTTAATAAAAATTTAAATTCATTTATTTAACGTTCAATAAATTCATAAATTATAAACCTATTCACTTACGTTCTCAACATAAATAATCAAATGTTTAGATTCAACTTGGAAGTATCGACTATCCAAAATCGTCGAATATTCCTTATCACTTTTTAGCTAGAAAATTTTACCTATCCCTTATAAAATTTCTTAAAAGTACTCTAGTGTGTAAAATTTTCTTACATTGAATAGGATGTATATGATGGTTATATATATCTCATTCACAAGGATAAGCGGTCTTGTTGGGAAACAAGATCATAAAATGAAATTCGGGTTATATACCCCAAATTGGAAATATTAGCACGTCCTCTAATATTCCCAAAAACAAATAGTTGGAACTTTAAGTTTCCATTTAACCCCTAATATTTCAAAAACAACTTCTAAATCATGGAAACATGATAAATGGCAGAAGTTGAAAGAATTCCATAAAACTTTAAAATTTTTGGTTTTCAAAATCAAGAGGATACTACCAACAAGGACAAGGTCAAACTAGTCGGGTTATGACTTCGAAATTTTTGATTCATTAAGGTTAACAACATAAACTAGAATATTTGTTAACCCATGGATAAAAAGTGCACGAAATTAAAAAGTTGGTAAAACTTAATTGCTAAGTCTAGTGAAGTAACTATAGCACAACTAACTTATCGAATAGATCATCAATCTGAGGTAAGGAACTTATTAAGCTTGTCGTGGTCGCAAAGCTATAACATTCCATCATATCAATTCCACAAAAATAGCTCTTTTATGTATTCTTAGTGGTCGGTCACTAAGAAGGTTAAGAAGACAGATTTGGCCACGAAGATGATTATCAATTCCAAACTCAATTACCCATTAAGGCTGTCTTTCTAGAATGGGTGCAAGGACTCCAGAAAAATTCATGAGAAAATGTGTATCATAAAGCATTTCTTCCTTAATGTCATTACAAAATTAGTGAAATAGTAAGCAACACAAAGGCACACAAGCAACAAGAGGTGGATCCATACCGATTACACCTCCTTGAATATCTTTTTTCCATTTTATATATAGAATGTGTCACAAAACGGGAGCCTGAAAACCACTAGCACGTGTATTTCAAGATGGGAGCCTGGAAACTCCGCAAGACCGGAGCTTGAAAACGTTGAAGCAGCTTGAAAGCTTGTTAACGCGTGTTTTTCAAATGAGGTAAAATCTCTAGGTATCTATTTGAGCCTGAAAACTTAAGATTTTCTTTAAAAAAATCATCTGAAGTTACACTCAAAGGTAATTCACGAGGAATTATCAACTTTTTGTGAAGTTGATCTATCAAAATGCTAATCCCAATTTAGTATACAAGAGATGAATATTGGGAATCACCCATTATCCCTAACATCATGAAAACCCAGAGATCAAGAATCGAAATATAGAAACAAGAGACTAAGTTGGATAAGACAAATATAGCTTATCACCTTTCAAAAGTAGATTTGAGATAATTCAAAAACTTGAACCACCAAAATTCCAGAAGTCACTCAAAGAAATATAGAAGATCATAAAATGGAAAGACACTCAAAAAAGTGTGAGCGTACAAATCCATAAACCACCATGGTGGAGGCCTATAACAAGATGGGAGCCTGAATACTCCACAAGACAAGAGCTTGAAAACTCCATAAAACTGGAGCCTGAAAACTCCATAAGACTGGAGCTTGAAAACTGAGAACAAACCTGAAAGATTGCTTAACAAAAGGTGGGAACCTAAAAACTGACCGATACGTGTTTCGAAAGATAGGAGTCTAGACCCTCCATAAGACCAGAGCCTGAAAACTCTGTAGAAGTTTGAAAACTTGCTAACACGTGTTTTTAAATGAGACATGATCTCTAGGTAGTTAACCTAAAGTTTTGAGCCTGAAAACTCAAGATGAGCCTGTAGACTCACCGCGTGTATCATAAGATGAGTGCCTGAAAACTCCCTGGCACCCTGAAAGCTCACCATCACGGGTTGTGAACCCTCAAACGGTCCGAACCTCAGAGGGATCGTCAGCGATCAACGAGGAAAGCGTAATTTACATTAAGCTAGTAAATAGGAAAGTTCAGCCAAATGTCCCATAACCATTGACTCAACTCAAATATTTACGAAAGAATTGCAAATCCACTATAAATATAAAAAAACGATTGCATAGCTTTACGGCTAGAAGTGTAATAATTATGTATCATAATTACACATTGAAACATACTTGTAGTCCATAAATGGCCAATCATCAAAGAAAGAGTTTGAACATCCATGAATCTGTAGAAATAGCCAAAGGAAATAAATGGCTGACTCAAACTCAAAAATCACCAAATCAGTTAGTACTAAACTAGGCAAAGGGATAAACAATTTATCTCATGACAAGTTAGCTTCACACAACAAAGAAATTTGATTCAAAGAAATTAATTTTCAATCAATTAAGCCCAAAAATTATCGACGAAGTAAACGCAAGTGTTTTGAATCACTTGTTTTACTAGGACGTCTAATTTAATTTTCTTATGCAATCGAAAAGACAAAATTACTTGTTTAAAATGAGTTATACTCCAAAGAAAATGAAAATACTCAATCATTACCCAAAGAAAGCTGAAACATCGTAATAGCAAAATACATGGGTTAAAAAAAATCAAAGCATGTAAGAATTTTCACAAAACGTAGTTTTGGGAAATTAACACACCTAGATATAAAAATTAAGAAATGCCCTATAGCACCTAAGGACATGGTGTCCCCAAGTTCCCTTGACATTAAAAAGGAGGATGATTATAATTTAAAAGAACTTGAATGAGATGGTCACAATAATCATCATCATAAAGAATAAAATGGACGGTACCCTTATAGGCGTTAGTTTCCCTACCAAAAATAAAATATCTCAAACTTCATAGTTAAAAATTCAGACTATGAAAGGTGTAAAGGACACATATGATGGTTATACATACTCCATTCTCAATTCATTATCTTATTAAAATCCCTACGATTGCAAATCAATAATCAACACTAATGATTAGAAAATCCTATCGATATCATAGCGGCCCACTTCTTAATTAGTATTGCTAACATACTCAATAGGCAACTCAACACAATAAAACATTTTACGTCCAAATAGGGGCGCAAATTTGTAGACAAATAATTAGAGGTGCAACCATTTATTTATGAAATAAATTTGTAATCATAAATAAATGAAAACATTTCATAGTGCTTAGCAGAAATAATTTATCCGTTTTCGCCTTGCAAAGCTAATCTCAAGCGGATTAGTATTTTACTTAGCCAATTTTTTTCACTGAACTGTTTTATAAAATAATTTATAAATAATCAAAACATAGTCCCAAAAGTTATTTCAACCCAAAAGTTGAAAACAATATGAATTCCTACATAAGGAAAAGGATGGGATTCTAGGTTTTTCTAGGCCATGATTCACAAAAATGAACTCAAAATTTTTTATTGGTCAACCAACGGATCATGATATAAGATAGGATATGACGGGTCCTAAGACTTGATTTAAATCCTAAACACGATTTCTAAGAGAGATATAGGATAATGATCCTCGCCAGAATATCCTATATTGTTCCGAACTTAGCTCTAATGCTAAGTGTAACACCCCACCTCTATATTCGCGTAGCCAAGGCCATTACAAGAAGTGGTGTCACCTAACTCGAAGAATAAGGATGTTGAGAAGCGACCATTTGTATAATAACTTCGAACGAATGTCAAACGTATCAGTTAATGTGGTCTTACTTTTTAATTCTCATGAGGAAATCCGACACATCTAATTCAAGTTCGAAACTACTACACAGCGGCTGTATATATATTGAAATCAATATACAGTACATAACAATAAAATCAGAGTTAGACACAGATATTCACATCCTTAAGGCAGAAAAGATATGAATATAATACATGAGCATAAATACAAAGTTAGTGGTCATAGTTGAACCACTATACAATAAAAGAATAGGTACATATTCTAGCCAAAAGGGTATGTATACAAAGATGTCTCATATACATAAAGCCATAAATTACTATAATAATAATGTAGATACAAAAAAACCAAGAATTGGTCCCTGCTAGAAATCCAATGTAAGCACCTATATACTAGGTTTGACCCGAGTATAATTTATAAGAATAAACATTAAACAGATCGGTCTAGCTGTACTCATCATGATAAACAGAGATAGAAATACGGATACAAATAGAAAATGACATATAAGAAATAACAACAATGTTCACATGTAAAATGTGAAGGCTCGATATGTCCAGAAAACATGTCAAAGAAATTTTGGTGCTATATAAAGGAATGTCACATCATTAACGATATAGCTACCATTAGGAAATGATCTCCCCTATCTAGTCAACATGAAACAGGTAATACTATATCAATAAGTGAATACAATTCTAAACCAAAATGGTACAAAGATCGTTGCACGAACCAAAATTCCCTAAATAGTCCGAAGACTCTCAAGATGAGCTAAAGATCGATAATCTGGAAATCATTGATATAAACAAATGAATAAAAGTTCCTCGGGATGATCTAGAAATCATTGCTATAATCAAGTGAAACGAAGTTCCTTAGGATGATCTGAAATCATTAATATTATCAAATGAACTGAAGTTTCTTATGATGATTTGGAAATCATCGATGATCAAAATTGATCAAGTATAGTGTAATCTCTGCCAGCTAGTAAATATAAGAATTCAAGCTATATGTCTCATAACCACTTTCTATCTGCACGCATATTTACGAACAAGTAATATATTCCACTAGAAATACTAAACGATCATTGCCACGGTTTTCAGTCGAACGAGTCCAAGAATCAACCGTCAAAGCAAATGCAAGGGTTCATAGTCCTTGATTTTACTAAAGCGTTTAATTAGATTTCTCATACGAACAAGAAAAAGGTTTATCAAATATATACTAGTAGATTTGAAAATCAATTTATAAAATAACTTCATGCCATGAAGTTGGATTAGAAACTAATTTGGAAAATAACTTCATATAATGAAGTAGAGTTTGAAACCATTTAATAAAAGATTTGGTATCTACTAATAATTAGAAAACCCTTTTATATAGTTTCGAAGTGGAAATTCTCATCAAATATCGATTGTAATAGCAATCGACCTCAAAATTCATGTTTTGATAACATAAATTAAATATTATGACTATCGATTATAAATTCATTTATCACAAATGAATCGAAAGTCCATGAAATCGAAATGCAAAAATTTGTGAACTAGAGAAACTGAAAAATGTCAAAGAAAAAGACCGAACGGGCCGAATCTCGGCTGCAAAAGAGTCTGAAAAAACCTAAATTGTTGACCGTGGTCTCCATTGGTCAACAGTAGGAAAAAGGGCATCAGACATCTGAGTGCCCAGGACAAACGTCTGAGATGATAAACAACAGGCTTTTATTTTTTCCGAGAGATTGGATAGACGTCTGACTTGAAGCAATTAAATATTATGTTTTCATATGACCTCCAAATCAATTTCCGGGGAGTCCAGACCAATAATGAAGTCTTGTGATGCTTAGGGGGTCATTTGCATTCTCTAGTACACAAACATAACACACAAAAACACTTATTCACGAGATTGCAATGATTTTGAATATAAATTCCAAAACAAATAAATTCTCTAACCAAAGCAATCAAGTGCAATTCGAACTACGAAACAATGGTTTGGCAATGCTAAAGGGAAATTGCAAGGATTTGTGTGCACACAAAAACATTACCTACATACACAATCCCAAAAAACGATGATTTCCAATACATGAAAAGAAAGGAAATCAACAACCGAGGTAATGAACCCAATGCATACACAATGTATTCACAATTCAAATGTGCCATAGGCACACTATACATGCCTAAAGCTTGAGGCATATATGTGAGTTCATAAAGAACTCACCTTTGACTCAATGGTGGATAAATGAAGGATCTTTAAGCTCAAAAATGAATGAGAGGCTCTTAGACAAGGCAAGAACACTTTTTCTTTAGCCAGAACTCAAGAATCGACAACCTATGATTACAAAAACATATCTCCAAAGAATTAGGTCATAAGAATTATGATGAATTGAAATGAAATTGAGATGGATAACATGAAGAGGAGGCTTACCTAAGATTCTCATTGATTTCTACTTCAATTTGCAACGTCCAAGAAGCAATCTAGGTGTAAAAATCTCTATTTCCCTTTTCTTTCCCCTAATTTTTATTTTCTTTGAAGTGTTAGAGTAAATGGGAGATAAGGGGAAACATTTGGTTATAAGGAGTGGGCTAGGTTTAACCATCTAAGCCCCAACCAAAGTCCAAATTTTCGAAACTTGAAATATATCGATACCCTTTTTGTTGTTGCAAATGGCATACTGAACTTAATGGAAGTGGTTTCGAGTCCAACTTCGTCCATATGCAAAAAGTGAAATTAGGGTCATACACCTAATGAAAAAGACCAGATTTCACCCAACTCTAAAGGTATTGATGTTTGTAGTTTTAAAAGTCATAAACGACATTTTGAACTCAATGGAAGTGGTTTCAAGTCCAAATTCATTCGTATGCAAAATGTGACATTTTGGACACACGCTCGACTAAAGATTAACGACGTTATATTTAAATAAAATATTTTAATATTTTATCGTCAAATATGTAGGTTGCTACACTCTCACTCAATGCATTGAGCATAGGATATTTGATAGTCGTCTGATCAACAAAGACACTAGCAGACCCCACCGCATGAGCTCCACTTGACTATCGTTATTCCCCACCATATGGGCTATAATTAATAACCATCTGCACCGCATTGGCTCTAGGGTCCAGGCCGATGAGTCCACACTGCATTGGCCTGATCCCTCCTCGTGTCACTCCCTTAATGACGTACTAGAGTTACAAATACTAAAATCTCCTTTACACGCGTTCACGTAGTGAAGTCCAACTTAGAAGTAGCCATGGTGGTTCCCATCTGGATCCTTGGCGATAATTTCCCACACAAAATTTCCTTGCATCTCGAGTTTAACTATTCGTATTGGATTTGGTCTTCAAAAGAGGTCAATAGTCGTCATGGAGAGATTTACTACGCATACATATCTACCTAAAAACCCACATCCTTAGTCCTCCTCCGGATCGGCCCATGTTCGGATCATCAATGTCAATCCGGACATGGTCATTACTTGATATTCCAGTACTCCTGAGCTTCGATACTTCGATACAACCGAACTCCGGTACTCCGAGAATGTCGAACCGGGAATGTTGAACCAAGAATGTTAAACCGGGTTTGTTGAACCGAGGATGTTGAACCGGGTTGTTCAAATGAAATCTAAAAATGATGAACTGAGAATATTGAACCAAAAATATGGAACCAAGAATGTTGAACCGAAAATGTTGAACTGAGAATGTTGTACCGAGAATGTTGAACCGAACTTCAAAGCATCATAACTTAGTATCCAAAATTCCAAATGACTTGAAACTTGGCTTAGATCCTTCTAGGACCTTCCTTGTCATCTCCACAAAATTTCGTGTTGATCCATCAACATTTTTCCAGCTCAACCTGGTCGAATCGGGAATGTTGAACTAGAATCTGCTATGTGCATTTAAGTGATTTTAACACCATTTTTCGTCACTCGACAGCATCTGCATCCATCCTATGTTCCTAGGCACTATCCTAATATACCAAACAACTAAAACAACATAGAGATCAACCAAACAAGATCAAAATACCGAAGAAGCATACTTTCCCTTAATCCCTCAGATTTGGGATTCAAAAATCAAGTCCAAATCAATCCAAACTTATATGTGTCTCATAATATGATTAGTAATGAATTATAAGCATTTTCATACATTTTTATGAGTAAACTATGTGCTAATCTACACTAATTAGTGCGTAAGAACACTTTTACTCACCTTAATCACCCCAAACAGGTTAGATCCAAAAAAAGAGAAGTTTGGCTCGGTTTGATAATTTGTGCAGCAGCCTTTGTCTTGATGTGGTGTAGGTTTGACTTGTTTTGCTCTTAATTTTGCTGTTGGATGTTTAAATGAGTGATTATATGTTGGTAGAGGTCATTAATAAGTGTTTTGGAGCTTTTCGGCAGTTGGCAAAGTGAATATGGGAGATTCACCTACACCTTCAGCCTACGCTAGGTTATCCCACCCGAAATGGGTAGTGGACCTACCTATTAAAGACCCAAATAGACCATTTAACCTTTCCCAATTTATTTCGACCATTTCTCTGAAATGGTAAATCTGTTTGCTTAATTTGACCATTCTACGGAATGGGATACCATCATCTGAATCCCATGGAAGTGGCTTTAGGTTTAAATTCTTTACCAATAAAAAGTTAGAGGAGAAACAAGATTTTCTATGGGTAAAATGGTCAAATTAAAATTTGACAAAAATCATAAAAGTAGGAAATGGCCCTATTAGTCATTTCCCAAAGTTATACAGTCATATAGCCTCCTATGAAGGTAATCTAAATATTCTACGATCCTCCGATATGTAGTATACGGGTCGTTACATTCTTCTCCCTTAAGAAATTTTGTTCCTAAATTTCCTTGAGCGGAAAATAAAATTGTCCTGCACGCTTCTCTATCACCCACAGGCAATCAAGCACATACAAAGTATGCGTGAAAACAAAGAAATCTAAATCTATCATAGCGATCGGGATACTAATGCAGGAAAACCGATGATATCACAAATGGAAATTTAAGAGTAGTGTATAAAAACTTACCAAGTAAAGCTCTTGATAGAGCTTCATTATGCTCTCCTCGGTCTCCCAAGTACAATTGCTCTCGCTCCCACTCCACTATGACAAATATGAATTATTTGTGTATAATGTATATATTTTGTGCACAAATATTTGTGTATAATGTAAATATTTAGCATAGTGGTTCTGGAAATTTAACACAATTGCACAAATATGAATTTCGAATAACCACTATGACAAAGGTTTACATTATACACAAATATTTGGCATAGTGGTTGAGTTGCCTCGGTAGTTGCCTAGGGACATAAATGAATTATGAATTATTTCCAAGCAATTGTGTTCCCCAGCCAACTACCGAGGCACCTCAACCACTATGCCAAATTCTCAACCAGTTCAAGGACTGGAAATAAACCGACAAACTTCGATGCTAACTTTCCCCTACTACTAAACTGAATCACGTTCTTTAAAGGAGATATTTTTACAAACACTAAATCAGCAACAGAGAACTCCAAGTCTCTCCGTCTCTTATTGTCATAACTCTTCTACCAATCTTGGGCGGCTTTCATTCATTGCTGAATGATTTCAATCTTTTCTAAAGTTTTCTAACCATGTCTGGCCTAAGTATTAGTTTCTTACCTACCTCTCACTAAAAAGAGGGAGCGTTGCACGATGTCCCATATAACAGTTCATACGAAGCCATACCAATGCTTGACTGATAGTTACTATTGTATGCAAACTCAACCAAATGCAAAAGGTCATCCAATGATCCTCTAAGATCTAGGATACATGCTCTCACGAGATCTTCCAATATGAGATTTACTCTTTCTATCTGACCATCAGTTTGAGGATGATAAGCCATACTGAGATGCAGTAAGCTCTTCTAAAATCCACTAGTAAACAATGGATGTCGGTCACTCATAGTTCCTTTTGGTACACCATGTAATCACACAACCCATTTCATATACAATTCCACTAGCTTGGTTGCATTCCTACTTGACTTGATGGGTATAAGCCTGTAACTCTTGGTCAACTTATCCATAATGACCCAAATACTATCATGCTCCATCATAGTCTTTGGCAAACCATCAATGAATTCCATCAAAACTTGTTCACATTTCCACTCGGGAACCTCCGCGGTTGCAACAAACCACTAGGCTTCTTCCGCTTAGCTTTAACCAATTAATAGTTCATGCACTTGGATATGAATCTTCCAACGTCCATCTTCATGCCTTCTCAGAATTACATTTGCCTCATGTCTTTATACATTTTGTTACCACTAGGATGTATGGTCAACTTTGAGTGATGACACTCTTTAAGTACTTCGTCTCTTAATCCATTGACGTCGGGTACAATCAATCTCCCACCTTTTTGAACCAACCCTCACAGTCGAGTTCGTACATGCTCTCAACCTCACCATCCATTCTGGTCTCTACCCTTGTGATGGTATCTAATATTCTAGGATTGCTCCTCTGACTGGAACCGATCCTTTTGACCAAAGTTGGTCTAATTATTAAGCTTGCCAACATCTCCGGCTCCAACTCACATCTAAGTCTAAAGTTATAGCCAACAATATATTCTAGTTGCTTCATTTTAGAAACATAGCCCTCAACCCAGCATGTCTTATACTTAATGCATCAACAACCGCATTACCTTTTCTTAGGGTGTATGCGATATTAAAATCATATAAGCCAAGAACTCCAACCGCTGCTGCTGACAGAAATTTAAATCTTTCTGATAGAAAAGATACTTCTATGGTTTATGGTCAGTAAATAATTCAAATCTTCCTCTAAAAGATAATGTTCCCACATCTTCAAGACAAATATAACCGCAGCTCATTCCAAATCATGTGTGGGATACCTCTCTCATGTGGTTTTATAGCCTTCTAGCATAAGCGACAACTTTATCCCTTGCATTAATACTACACCTAACTTGGTACCACAAGCATCGGTGTACACTATCTTCTCTTCACCTCCTTTCAGATTAATCAACGCTGGAGCACATGTCAGCCTTTCCTTTAGGCTCTCAAATGCACGCTTGCATATTTCATCCTAGACAAAAAGTCTGATTATTTTTAGTTAACTGAGTTGACCGTGCTATTACCTTGGAAAAGTCCTAAATAAACTTACGATAATATCTGGTTAATATCAAGAAACTTCTCACATCAGTTGCATTCTTAGGCATAGGCCAATTTTGTGCTTTCACCACCTTTACAGGGTCCATGACAATACCACTCTCAGAAACAACATGGCCCAAGAACCTCTCTCTTCTCTCCTCTAGAAGTGACATTTAGAAAACATGGCCTTAAGTCAATGTTTCCTTAACACTTCCATCACCATCTTCAAATGATCCTTGTGCTCTTCTTCTGTTAGAGTAGATCAAAATATCATCAACAAATACATGTACGAACTTGTTTAATTGATCCCTAAAGACCAGATTCATGAGATCTACAAAATACACTAGACGCGTTAGTCAACCTTAATGGCATGCACAACCACTCATAAAAATCAAACATCGTTTGAAATACAGTCTTAGGCACACTCTCATTTGCTACCCATAGCTGATGGTATCTTGTCACAAGTTCTAACTAAGAGAATATTCGTGCACCATTCAACTGATCAAAAAAACCATCTATTCATGGAAGAGGATACTTATTCTTTCTTGTCACCTTGTTCAACCCACAATATTCTACACATAATCTAAGGGAACCATCCACTTTCGTGGAAAATCCAAGTGCTCGCCACTCAGAAATACTTTTTTGAATAAACCCCTTGCTCAAGAGGTCACTCACTTGCACCTCGATCTTTCGTTGCTCTTTTGGTGCCACCCTTCGAAAAGGCATCACTATAGGTTTGAAATCTTTCACTAAATCAATATGGAACTCAATCCTTCTGTGTGGTGGAAGCGCGGTCACTTTTTCAAAGATGTTCGGATACTCGCCAGCAATAGGCACACCCAATAACTCATCGTGCAGTATGTCGAGGGAATACAGAAAACTAGGCATCACCTTATCACCATGTAGGCAACCCAACACTACCCACCTCCCATGCTCCGCCCTAATGGTCACAGAGAACCTGTCACAACACACCACCAACCCTTGTCTCTAGAGCCGATCGACTCTAAGGATAATACCATACCCAGTAAAGCCCTAAACAAAGCAATCAAAAACAAATATGCATCCATGACTCGATAAGACCAACCCATAATAAACCATGCAAAGGCTAGTAGAACCACCAATTGGGTTTGTCACAACTATAGTTCGGTCGGTAATCTTGGGTTATTATCCCAACTTATCTTCTAGGTCACTAGATATGAAGGAGTGGGAAGCCCAGTTATCAAACAAAACTCAAACACATATATCGTAAGTTGAAAGCATACCTTGTATTATGACACCCTTTTCCTTTTTTTTTTACTGCCGTTGGGGCATTTGATAAAGAAGGAACAACATTGATAACATATACTTTCACAATTTGCTCCTACTTAGGTGGTTTAGGGTAGCCCTTCTTGAGATGTCTAGTTTGTTGCAGTCATAGCAATTCTGGCCTCTAGCCATACATTCTCTAATATAGTGATCCTTTTCCCCTATATAAGTAACATGCTACCTCAGATCTGGGCTTCTTTTTTATCATCCTTAGCTTGAAATGGTCTTCTCTTATTAGCGAACCTTTTCTTCTTGTCTCCACCTTTTTCTGTGGCTTTGACTGCAACTTAGGGGCGACAATAACAACTTCAGTCTTGGATTTAGGATAAAGGCTTTTCGACCTCAAATCTTTTCCGATGATGGAATCGAAAGTTTTATTGATGTGATTTATAAGCCTCTCTCCGAAGTAATCTTCTAATCCAGTAATGAACTTCTCATTCTTCTACTCAGTGGTATCGATAAAGGACATTCCATATTTCGAAAAAACATTGAACTCAACGACATACTTAAAAAAAGTGCAACCATTTTTCTTTAGCTCAGCAAACTTTCGAAATGGTTCCGACATCTGAGTAGCTGCAATAAAATTTCCGCAGAATTGGGCTTTGAATGGATCCCAAGTAAATTGGTCTTCAGAAGTAGGAACTTTAACGGCATTCCACCAATTCATGGCAGTTCCCTGAAGTTGGCGTGAAGCCAACCTTCTTCTCGTAGCATCATCGATCCTAAGTTCCTAAAGATACATTCACAAGTATCAACCTAATTATGAACCTCCATAGTCGACTCTGTAATGACTTGGATTTTTAGTCAATTTAAAATATAAGTTTAAATACATTTAAAAGGGTTTTTAAATGGATAATTCTAGCAAAATTTCAAATTTTGATAAAAATTGAATCTAAACTTGAAAATTTATGGGAAATGGATTATAACTTTGTTTTATATATTAATGAAATTAAAATAAGGCTAGTGAACTTTTAAAATTGGTTTAAAAGTAAATATATTGAAATTTAATAATTAGTTATTGTTTTAAAAGCCTAAAAATAGAGATTTTGTAAACGATCTCGGATAGCTATGAAACCTATTCCATCGAATCCGGAACGTTAAAATAATGCAAGATTCCAAATTTCATACTAATCGGAGTTAGTATGTGAGCGTACGTAACACGTGTTGAAAAACCAATCGAAATTTGTTGAAAAACCAATTGAAATTTAATAATAACATAGAAAGAGTCCATTTTGCAAACGACCTCTGAATTTGACGAGATCGGTTTCATTGGAACTGTAGCTATGAAATATAGTGGAACTTGAAATTTTGTATCGATCGGACTTACGGTTTGGCCGTACGAGATGAAAACGTATAACAGTTGTTTAATTAAACATTGAATTAAAATAATCAACCCATTATTATTTTTCCTTTTCTTGTTTTGCTCTCTTCATGACACCTCATCGGAGACAACATAATTATGTCTCTTAGGAATAAAAAAATTAGAATTAGCACTTAAAATAAGAAGAGGAGGAATGATTACTTCCTTATATATACCAGCTTACCAATTCACTTCTCTTCCATTTTATTCCTCCTTCTCCCTCTCTCCCCTACACCCCCACCAATGGCAGCCACCTCCCCACCTCCACCAACCCAAGCACAGCCTCCAACTATCCTATGGTCCCTATTTTGCTCCAAGCGCCCTCCTTTCCATCTTAACCACTTAAAAATCCAACCTTTAACCATGTAACCACCACTACACCACTCATATACCCTCTCTACCGCCACCCTCCCCTACCCCACACCCGAGCGCAACAACCCCACCAGCACCCCCACAAGCCGTGGGCCTTGCTCCTCCTAAACCCCAATTAACCTATTAATTATTTCGTCTTTGTCCTTTTAAATACATGTTGAAATGTATATGTAAGTATAGTTAGTGTTTGCGATGTATTTGAAATAGAAAAGACAAAATCTTGGTTATGTAGAGACGTTGTCCCTACAATAAATTTTGGCGTAGCGGATAATCTATGATGAGTAAATCTTGTCCACGTTTGGTTAATTAGTTTAGTTAGTGAACACACTTAGTTCACATTTGAAATCAATTACATATGTTTGGTAATTGCTATGTTGTGAATAGTAACTTTAGGTTAATATTGTTAATGGAAGTTAGTAAGATAATTATTTGATAGTTTGGTAATTAATATGAACACCCTAATGATTATGAAGTTAATCAGGAAATAAATAATTGGTTAATTTGGTTAATAACGTGATTGTTATGTTATGGATGAATAGTAACATCAATAAATTTTGATGTGACGTTTATTGACAACTTAATGTGATGTATGTTGACATTAATTGGACATGATTGGACTTGCAAATCATAGCAAAAAAATTATTAATGATGGTTAATAATTTAGTTAAAGTGATTTGAAATAGTAATCAAGTGTGAACGATCTTATTGCTTACGTTATTGACGTAATTAAATGATAATTGGAAGTTAATTACCGTTAACAATTATTAATGATTGTCAATGATGAGTTGAA
The DNA here is from genome assembly GCA_030737875.1 of Allium sativum. Taxonomy (NCBI): domain Eukaryota; kingdom Viridiplantae; phylum Streptophyta; class Magnoliopsida; order Asparagales; family Amaryllidaceae; genus Allium; species Allium sativum. The sequence goes on from CM060920.1 coordinate 217,065,080, forward strand.
CCCATATAAGTTAAATTATATGGTACTTGATTGATTTTTATTCCAAATTGGAATTTAATTGAATATTTTATTAATAAAATATTGAGTGAAAAAATAAAGTTTGAATTCTAAATCCAAAATGATTTTTAAAGATAGTTTAAAAAATTACGAATAGTTTACGTAAAAGACGGAAGTTTATTTGAAAAAGTTCAAACGGTTAAGGCATGTTTTAAATTCAAATTTAAAATTGAATAGTAACTTTAAAAAGTGAAGTTCAGTTTGGATATCTCGAAAAGGTTTAACTCGATTTTATCATCCAAATCATCTTGTTTATTTTCATAATGGACTTTAGGAAAGTTTGAGTTCAAAAGATAAAGTTTGAAAAATGATATTATCTTAATAAATTAAATAACATCATAATATTTAAATAAATGAATATTTGAATATAAAGTTAAATATTGGAAATATAGTTTTCTGAATTTATTATACAGTGAATAAACTACTTTGAAAGTAATTCAGTTTGATTATTAATTATAATCGATGTTTGGTCTGAATAGAAAAATCGCGTAATGATAGTTCGTGAATTTCAATCATTGACTTTAAATCGACGTGCCGGGAGATCCGACCATTAGATTTTTCCCGAAATGAAGAGCGTTTTGTTCAAAATTAATAGAGCTTTCACATGTATAGATTTTTTTTAAAATCCAACTGTTAGGTTTTGAGATAAGTTCATATCAAATTTGAATAAAAACAACGCTAGTGCCGTTAGTGACCCGAAACTGGATATGAAACGAGCTATTTTAAATTATTAAAAATAGAAATAAATTATGATAAATAATAATAAATGATTTGAAAGAGATTGGGTAGAATATATAAAGTTTGGAAAGTTAAAAAGCTATTTTGTAAAAATAGGTTGTTTTCAACAACACTATTTGCGACGGATTTTGGAACAGTTTAAAATTAAAGGTTTAGAGATATCCAAATGATTTTCAAAAATATCCAAAGTATAGAATGAATATTTTGAGATATATTTGGGATTTGAGAAGTTTGAAACAAACTTAAGTTTTCCAAATTGAATTGAAGTTGAACATGAATCGATTTGGTTTTAATTGAGATAAGTCTCTACAGATGAAGACCTCTATTTGAGGAATTTAAAAAGCTTTGTCATATTCTGTTTATAGTATTAGTCGGATATGGAAATTCATATCGATTGTGAGCTGACATGGCTTTCGTGAAGATTTCATTGAAAATGAAATAATGATTTTGTGGCTATCGTAAACGATGTCTTAAATAACATCTGTTTTGTAACCCATTTAATGGAAAGATAAATTTTCCAAGATAAGTTGAAGAGTAATCTTGAGTCTATGTGAATATAAAGATTTAATGAAAGAGTTTCCCCTAGCAAATGATAATGGGAACAAAGTTTAAAGATCGTTTAAAAGAAGATAAGCATGATTTTCGCGTAAATATAAGATTGAATCTTAAATAAGATTTTAGGGTAAAGAAAGAAGTTGGAACTTGACTGTTTTATCTTTGAATTGAGAGATCTTCTGGGTATTTGATTTGATGTTGGTTTAGGCCTTTGGGATCATGCCCTTGAGAGATCATTCTCTTGGAATTGTGCAATCGAGAACTAATTATGGTTAACGAATGGTTTTCCTTTAATAATAAGATTGATAAATCATAAGTACGATTTTGGGATATAGATATGATCAAAGAAATATAAAGAAATCTACCCTAATCAATGATTAATGGAAGAGTGGGTTTGGGTAAGTATGTTTTCCCAAAAAGAAAGACTGAATAATCATTAAGGACTGTTCAGAAGATTTAACCCTGGATTCAAGTTAAGAAATCAATGAAGAATGATTTTGAAGATTAAAACTAAGTTAGAGTATTAATAAATCTTTGTGTTAAGATTTGAATTTAAAGGATGGTATTAACGAAGGTAATTAAATTTACCAAAATATGGGGATAATTAGATATGGAGTATTGCCAGTTTTTCTCCATAAGATGAATAGGATTGGAATGAGATAAAGATTTGAGAAATTACCTTTCTCGTAAGTTTCGATAATCCCAATAAAGCATTGAAACCTTGGTTTGAGTTAAATCTATGAAATGATATTTTAGAATCAGTTGAAATGATTTACAAGATGGAATAGGACTCATGATATTTTGTAAATCTTTATTAATTTTAAAGATGTGCTAATTATTCAAAAAGATTGGGTTTCAATCCATTCTGAATAGCTATACGATGAGCATTGAAAATATTTGAAGATGGTGGTTAAAGACCGGGAATCTTCACATCGTTTGGATTAATTATTGATGTCTCAATTGAAACTTATGCCAAGACAAGGTTATAAGTTGTAGTGATCCGGTAGTATTTGTTGATTTTCCAGATTTTCAAGGGCCTCTCTCCTTAACTGGACGAGGAATAAGGTACCTTCGGTTTTGTTTACAACCCAGAATGGACTTGTATGGATGCGTATCTGACATTGTATTTTGTAGTGTGTAATGGATTTTTGCTAAACATATTTCTGTCGGTGGCAGATAATTTATTCTCTTAGTTAACACCTTCTTTGATATGTACGAGCTAAAAGGTGATACGGTCAGCGATTATCGGTTATATGTTATGAGATGACAATGTGGCATGCTAAGTGATGAGCTATTGATGATCAAAGTTTTTTGTTGAAAAGAAGTGCTTTGTGTAAAAAGTGACTTCAAGACTTCACAACCGGTAATGAACTAAAACATGTTGAAGTACAACAGAGATAAGGACCAACATTTCCTTCTAGTTGAGAAGTGAAGCCATGGTATGGATCCCAGGCAATTTACTTAGTAGATGATGGAATGAGGCGCCTCGGATAAAGGTCAACAACGACCAGGAGACGTTATGTTTAGAAGAAAGCCGAACTACACCTGGTATAGGTAGTACGGCTCCGCTAATATAGAAGGAGCAATATGTTGATCCTAGGAATCCTGCTAGAGGTGTTCCGAATCGAGGTAAGGAAGATCCTTTTCCCTAGTCATTGATGGAACCCAATTTCTGATACGAAGCCCAACGATTTTAGTTGTACTCTATATATGTAGACATAATATATGGTACTTATGTCTTCTAAGATCGATACATTTATTTTTAAAAGGTTTTCAAAGATAGACACTAATGATAATATCGATAAAAATTCTCGTACCAAGCATATTTGGTATCATATGGTAAAAATTGCTCCTAATGATTCGCGTTTGCATTATGTGATGGGATGCAGGTCTTATGGTAACTTCATTTCCCAAAAAGCATGCACAAAGTTTTGAACCCCTTTGGTTGATTACCTAAGATGTGATGACTTGTTATCTAGTTCTCAAGCCGGTTAATCCAAGCCTGACTTGAGTGTTTTTCACTCAGGTTAGATCTGAGTGTATTTTAGGTTTAGAAAGGATTCGAGGAGTTCCCAGATCCTTGTAGAGAAGCCGGTGTTTTTCATCAGAAGGCACAGCTTATTCTACTATCTATACTTGGATGTCATGGTTGTATTATATGAGGATGGTAATTATCACTATCCATAGTATGTTATTTCGATTTTAAAGTTTATGCTATTAAGTTATATTGGAATATTATATATGTTCTATTCTATTGAGAGATTATGTTCTTCTCTTTTGTTTCTGTTCCCCTGTGTTTTCTCTAATAAAAACTTTTTATGAATTGAGTTTGCGATATTTGGTTTTTCGATACAGGAACATCGTGGATGTGTTAAGTATAGATTATCGAATATCAGAAATTCAGTTTACCCCATGATTCTAAGGATAGTTACTTTTTGGACTGGACTTGTGTGGTTTATAGTCGGTTCAAAGGGTGAGGGTTTTTGGGTCGCCACAGACTCCTTGGAACATTTTACCATGCAGAATGGTGTAGTCCTTATTCAACTTTGCAAAGTCATCTCTGGGTGCCTGCTCAAGTGCACCACCACACTTAACCACATTCGAAGTAGATCCCTGAGTGTTTCAAAGCATTTCCTAATGAAAGCTGTGAAAATCGTTTGTATATCAGGAGTATTATCATTATTAGCTTTTGATCCTGCTCCTTACTCAATTCCCAAAGTGGAATTCCTGGCAATATTTCATTCTTGACGACTCATTGTTCAATCTTAAAGAAGTCGATTAGTCGTCTTTTAACGAAACCCTGCTCAACGGTGCCTGTGCAGTATGCCTTCCCTTAAATATACTAGTAGCATATACAGGTATAGTTTTGAAAACCGAAATACTACAACGCGCTCTCATATAAGTATACTCTTCTTCCTAGCACCACCCACTTTGGACAAACTACGCAACCTAAATGCAGATACCAAATGTGATGACCATCCTGTATAGTCAATACCCAACGAGTTGCACTGTGATGGTACTCGACTAATACAAAACGATCATTAAAGTTGAAATAATAAAACCCAAGTAACTTATCCTATACCTCACAGCGCATGGAATAAAATATAATAATAACATAAGACAATATATAAAATAGGCGAGACATTGTTAACTAAATAAATCACAACTTAGAATAATAGATTCATTTCATAGCATAACTACTAAAGTAGGCAAATAAAGGTACATCTCCAAATTACTATCTCAAAACAAAATACACTAATGTACAAAGTAGTGATCAACAAAGAAAAACATGGATAAAAGTTTACATATTATGTGGGAGACTCATGTTCATCTCCGGGCAGTACTCGGCACACCAAACTGTCTCTAGTCTGCTCATTTGAGGGCTTCCAGAGTAATAAGAAGCAAAGCATAAAACCCGAAGTCATACAAAGTCTGGTGTGAGCGATAGTAATCTCAATCACTACATAGCATAACACAATAGGTACGATAAATCATTCCTGACAAGGCCCTGCACCAAAAGAGTTAACTCATATAATGTACTCTACTCTACAATAACCGCATTACTAAATGTAATGTGAAGTGTGTATGAAATACTAAAAACAAGCATTCAAACATAGAAAACATCCTCACGTTCTCTCACTCAATACCTTGGGTATACGATCACGTTTTGGTCTGTACGGTACCCCATGGATAAGGACACGAACCTGGTCCCATGTGTCTCTCATTTTTTTCGAACCTAGAATAAACCTCCCAAAGTTGGAGAAAAAGACCTAAAACTGGTCCAAAAATGAACCGCGCACTTAGTATTGTCAACTCTGAGTGCCATATAAACCTTACGCATTGGCAACACTTTGCATTACGTATCCGCGACAAAGTCCATCTCGGGAGTCACCCCGACGGTTCCCACCCGAAGCCTTTGAGGTAACTTTCCCCTTAGACTTTCTTCACATCTCGGATTAGTCAGTCATATTAGAATGTGTCTCAAAAGGTGTCTGAGCATCATCAAGAAGTAGTAATGCACCACGTAGTACGGTAAAGAACCCAATCCCCTTGCCCATTCTCGGATTGGCCCATCTCGACTCGCCATATTCAAGTCGAGCTAGTACTACTATCCCCGAATCGAATATATCAATCCGGGTTTGGGTCACCTTATTCAGGTCGGTGGTGGACCCAGGTTTAGGTCACCTCATTCGGATCGAAAAAGTCAATCCAGATCGAATATATCGATCCAGATTCTAAGTCTCTTAGTGAGATGGACCACCTGTTCAAACACCGACCTGGGATCCCCGCTCTTGTCCCATTATTGTTCTCTTCTCCTTTGCTCTTGGTCGAGCCGACCTTGCCGATCCGAACTTCGAAGCTCCATAACTTAATCTACTGAACTCCAAATGACTTAAAATTCGGCCTATAACCTCCTAGGATTTTCCTTGTCATCCTTATAAATTTTCATGTAATTCCATTGAAATTTGTCCCCGCTCAGTTTTTTCGAACCCACTTGGTCGACCAGAGACCTGGAGCTATTCAAGGGAACTTTCTACTGCTATATTTCGCCATTTAATGGCATTTTCATCCAATCTAAGGTTCCTAGATGTTATACAAGCATGCCTAATACTAGAAGCAATTTCTAGGCTAATAAAGTAAGGAAAATCATCACAACAAGGCCAGGAAAGCATTTTAATTTTGGTTTCCCTAATTTTTGTGATTAACTAAACTTAATCAAATTAAACCATTTTCATATATGTGCAATAACATTTTAAATCATGATTTATGACATTTTTCTATTATTTTCCGAGGTGATTATCTACTAATTAACCCTAATTAGTGAGTAATGAAACTAATCACTCACCTTAATTTCCCCTAAATAGTTAGATTTGAAATTGGTTATGATTTGGCCCAAACCCCAATGTTATGCAACAGCCCCAAACTTGATTTGATGTTGAGATGATTAAATCTTTGCTAATATTAGATTTAGGCTAAATAAAGAAGGGATTAGAAGGTGTTTTAGAGGATGTAAGCCATTAGATGTTGATGTGACCTTTCTTGATAGTTATGAAAGTGAGAAGGAATCATTCTCCTACCCCCATTCAGCCCCCACATAACCCTAATCCCGAAATTGACTTTTGGCCTTCCCACTAATGATCTTACCCATCCTAAATAAGTTGCCTAAACTTGCCCAGATCTTAATTCATCCATTCCTCTCAAATAACTAGTCGGGTTGACTAATGTGACAACTCTATGGGATGGGAAACCATAGTCCGAACTAAATGGGAGTGGTTTTAAGTCAATATCTCTTACCAATCAAAAGTTATCGGCGAAACAATATCCACTAAGGGTTAAATGGTCACAAAATTCGGCAAAATGGTGAAAGTAGGAAATGGTCACAATAGACATTTCCTAAAGTTATACGATTATACGACTTCGTATGAAACTAAAATAAGTATTCCACGATCCTCCGATACGTAGAATACTGGTCATTACATTTATGCTTGTTTCTACTTTATCAATAAAATCATTATCATAACTCGTTTAAAAGAAATCATAGTTTTTTAAAATACACTATTGTCGAAAACCAAAGTCCTTTTATTCCTGTTATATTGATACTGGAAAATTCTTTATTACCCTTTGAATTGCTTAGAAATTATAACTACGGTGTTAAAAAAGAAATGTGCATAAAATTTATTGCAGAAAGATTTTGATATAATTAATAAACATTTCATACTACAAATGCTAGATCGAAAAAGGTTTAATGAATTTTTTTATAATGATATTAAACAATGCATTGACACCATTACGTATTCTATTCTCATTAATAATTCAATTTGTCACTTTAAACACAATAATAGAGGAATTAGACAGAGCATCCCCTTTTGCCTTATTTATTTACCATTACTATGGAATTTATTTCAATTCAAATGGAATTGGAATTCCTAAAGGTGAATATTGAAGCCACAATAAAGTTCTACGATATATTACTAGTCGTTTTATGCTGATGATTTATATGATTTCTAAATGCATATGTTAAAAGTGCTTTTACCATTGCCTCAATATTTGAGAAACTTAAAAGCTTTATAAGATTGGAAGTTAATGAAGGAAAAAACAAAATATTTTAAGCAAAATTTGCCCATTCAAACCAGAAACTTTGAAAAAAAATTAATTCCAAGAAGGAGAGTTGTTGGCAAAGTATCTAGGCCTTAGCATGAATCAAATTAATGATAAGGATTGTGCAAGGCTCTTTGGCTTTCTACAAAATAAATTAGAGGATTAGTCATCTAAACTACTCTTACTTGCAGGGAGACTTGAACTCACTTATGCAGTCATCATTGCTACTATTTTGTAATGGATAAAACTCCTCAACAATCTATGTAAATCAATTCAAAAAATTGAAAGAATGTGTTCCAATTTTATTTGGAAAGGAAAACAAATAAATCTCCTGGGATGCTATTTGCAAAGCAAAAGAATTCGGTAGCTTAGGACTAAGAAATCTCAATGATTTAGGTTTTGTCTTCCACTTATAATTGTTCTATAAATTCTTGAAAGGTAATTATTTTTGATCAAAATGGTTAAGGATAGATATGTTAAAAATAAGTGTTTTTGGGCTTACAAAATTGGATACCACTACGCAGATACTTTGAAAAATATTCTCAACTATGAAAGCATTGGTACTAATTAATTGAAAAGAAGATTAAAGATAAAAAAAATCAATCAGCTTATGCTTCGATTTATGGATCAGTGATAATTCATTGATTAATCTTCTTAGCTGGTCAGATTTATTGTAATTTGGAGATGCATATTTAAAAGTTCTAAGCATTATTCAAAATTACAACTATAATCCCAATCTTCATGTAGCAACTTTAATTTTTTAAAAAGGCTATTGGAAAAGTTGTAAATGATTCATGTATAAGCTACATGGCTTTGGAAATTCTCACTAAAAAAACTCATTACCCTTCAAAAATACTCGGAACTATATAAAAGTAGAACAAGCGAAAGTATATTGGCATAAAATTATTAAAACAAGGCAAACTACCATAAATCTACACTGTTCTTATTTTGCTTTGCTTAACATGTTACCCACAAGAGACAAACTTCAAAAATGGAGAAAAAAAAGAAGAATCAACATGTCTTCTTTGCAAAACTGATCTAGAATCAATTATTCGTTTATTTTTTGACTGTCTATACCCAAGACATATTTGGGCTAAACCTCAACCATTATGCTTCCTTGGACAATATCTTAAATGCAATAAAATTCATGCATGAAAATTTCATACCTAAAAGCAAATCAAATAAGCATAGATAATTTAAATAAAGCTTGAATTATGCTCATAATTGTCATTTACCATATATGAAACAAAAGAAATCCAAGACTGCATAAAAAGAAACAAGCAACCTTTAAATTTGGAAACTCATAGAATCAGAAAGTCAATTTCTCAACGTAAAAGCTAAGAAAAAGATTAAAGACCTTCAAAAATTTTCTACTAATGATCGAGATAATTATGAGAAAAGGCTAGAAGCATACTTACATAGACCGAAAGCTTTTAATAGCATTTCCCATGGCTATTGTCAGAGTTTCTCCAACGTACTAGCTATAATTTGGGTAATGGAGGTAGTATCTCCAATTTTTATTCCTCCTCATACTATTTCCTAGTGGTGGGTATCTCTCTATCAATTCCAAGTCTTCAACTTTTCAGGGAAGAAAGAACTCTTTTATTGACTTTAATTTAAACTTTAATAACAATGGATTATATCTTACCATGGTTAACTAGAACTAACTAGGGAAACTACCTCACACCACTTCAAATCAATAATTTTTGTTGCTTAAATCTCAATAATCAGCGATCTGGAGCATTACACTTCAAAGTAAAATTATTAATAGATTTTATCACTTATTTATTTGTAAAAGGGGAAGCAGTAAGCAGTAAGCAATAGGAAGTCGTAAACTAATGTGAAAAATATTACTTACTCTCAAAGCCACTTTGATAATAAGCACCTAGATCAGGAAGACATCCACGATCTTCGAAGATCCGACAAGCCTATGAAAGTGTTGTCCCACCCTTTTGCAAGGCACCCACATGTCGGTTAATGGCTATAGGAGTACTCGAGACTCGAGTACGAACTCACGAAGGTTTAAAGCGATTTGGATGAAGACACAAAACTCAAGAAAAAAATTTAGGAACTTGGCTAAGTGTTTTGGGGTACAACTCCGGAAACATGTTCGGATAGGTGCAACTTGCAAAGTTCAGAAGAGGCTGGATATTTAGTTAAGTAACCTAGGGTCGGTATTCGTTTCACCGACCCTGGGTCCGTATAACTTCGACTTTGGCCTCCGTATCCCACAAAGGTGGAATTTGTATATGGCATGTGGGGTACGAAATGAGGAGGATCAGTATTGGCTTAGTAGGGATTTTTGTATCTCTATTTCATGTGGGAATTCATACCTCACTTTAGGGGTCGGTTGTAACTACCTCGATTTTTATAACAAGAATATTTAATTATTTAAATATTTGAAACGATTAATTTTAATATTTACTGATTTAGATTATGTTTTAATTGAGACTTGGTTAGTCGGAAAGGTGGCTTTATACATCGGTTACTTTATTTCATATACTTGAGATACGAAGACACAATAATGGTGGTTTCGTGGATTTCTTTAAGGCATAGGATACAAAGTGGTGTTTCATACTGCATGGGATCGATGTTGATTCACTTTATGTTCCAGGTTACAACACGAAGGGTAATGGTGGCATTCGAAGATTTAGTTTAAGGCGTTGGGAATACAAAATAAGAATTTTGTATCTGGAAGGCAAAGCTTGGCTTAGATTGGATGAGTGCTTCAATTACGGGGCATCGGAATTTGGTTAACACCCGGGTTCGATATTGATCCCTAGGTTGGTACAGACCCCTAGGTATGAAATTCAAAGGATGCAAAACATGTTATCCATTCCTATAAAGACCACATGTGTTGGCTTATTGTAGGATCTTTTGGCTATTTCATTCTGCAGGCAGGAAAGCTTGGTTTGGAGCTCATTAATAGCTTTCTACATGGGTTTATGGACTTTGGATACTCTTTTCGACTTACGAACTTCATTTAGAAGATCACTCTCAACATTTTGGCGTTCAGGTTCATGCTGGGCTTTCTCTTTGGACATTGAGGATTCTTAGAACATTTTGGCAAAGGAGGATGATAATTGCTGTTTTGGCTTGATAGAGAGAATTAGCATGGCCTTTGTTATTCTCACCTCATAACTTTGTAAACATAAGAAGTGGAGGAAGAATTATACTTGTAACTTTGTAAAACATAATATATAAAGTTACCTAAGAGTGGACATATGCCCAACTTGTCAAACCACTATAAAACTCGGTGTTATTTATTTTTCAGTTTTCTACGTCTGCGTTGTGTTTGAATTTGTTGCATAACCCATAACTTATCAGGTGTTGGCCTGCGTTGACCAATTCCCCACGTCAACATTTCGGCATGTCAGGCAGGGGCCCGTGCAACTTTGGATTGCTAAGGATTCAAATTGCATAGAATTTTAAGGATGGTTAAAAGGAAACAGATCATGCTAGCTCATTCAGAAGGATCAGGAATAGAGGAAAGTCAGGAAGTTTCTTCTACTGAGTACCTCTCAAATTATATTATTCGAGAGGATATGGATGCCATAGTCAAGGATTTGACTAAGAATTTGACTTCATGGTTGGAAATTCAAGAAGAGCATTTTAGAAAACAAGAATCGATTATGAATGCACTTATGGCTAGTAGAGAAAGTTTCAAAAGGCTGTTGGGCCTATAGATATTGTTGGATCAAGTATTAGCATTCCTCATGGTTTAGCTCGGGACATGGGGGCAATTCCAGAAATTCAACCATGTGTCGATACCAATACGCGAATCGGTTCTGGATCAGCTAGAATTGGGGGCAGCACCCGTAATCCTGATGGGAGTTCTGCTCAGGATGCTTTGGTTGGTCAGGTTTTTGGGTTTCGAAAATATTGTGAATGTTGCTCAAGCACCGACATGAACGGGTTTGGCTACATGAACAACCACTACTCTAGAAGTAAGATTTATGACAATAGCAGCACCTCAGGCTAGGATTTAACCAAATATTCTTATTAGGACTCAACATCTTGCTAATTCGGGACTTGACACCAGGGGCATCTGTGTGTGATTAAATGATAGGAGTCAACTACTTGGAAATGAAAGATGTAGTTAGACCGCTGATGTGATCCGGTGATATACTTGAAGGGACTTATCTCTTTAGGACTTGGATTGTGTTACTTGCAGTCCGTTTACTTAGGATATAAGGAATTCTCAGAACCCAACGGATTTCAAATAGCCGGTGTTTGAGGCTTTTGATGGAAGGAATGATCCGATCGTTCACCTGATGTGTTACATGTGCCACATGGAAGTGCTTTCAGCATCGAAGAATGTTATGGAATAGGGCTTCCCACTTTATCTTACGAACATTATTGCCATGTGGTTCAGCAGCTGGACAATGAACCGTTAAATAGCTGGAGTGTGTTGGTTGGAAAGTTTGTTCAATAGTTCAGGGTTCACATTGCTCGACCTAAGAACAAGATGACTCCTTCGGTGATTAAGCAAAGGTTTAATGAGACTTTTCGGAAGTTTCCGGGAGGTTCAATGCGGTGGTAGCTTCGGTTGACACAGACTGGACCCGTTAATGGTTCTTATGGTTGTTATTTCTGGTGTTTTGGACAAGATGGATTTCTTGATCTCGCTTCAATGGGATCCACCATAGGATATGCGTGAATCCTACCTTGAAGCACATCGTTTTATGAGGGAGGAGGATGCAAGAACATACAAGAAGGTTCTTGAGGTTATTTCAGTTAAGATGAAGGATCGTCCAGCTTGGGCAATGGCAAATGGAAACTTCCATCTTGTAATGCGTATCAATGGAATTAGCCAAAAATTCCCTTTGTACTCTGAGCTTAATCATACTTTGGAAGAAATCCATTTGAAGGTTCACCCAGTTGCTCCCTTCAGTAAGCCACCACGTGGGAGCCATCTCCGAGGGAGAGGGACTCTAGTCAGCACTGTTTGTTTCATGACCTGTATGGTCATGATACCAATGACTGTAGGCATATTCTCTATATCATCGAGGTCGGGCATGGAGAACTGGCGGATTTTGTTCGGAATCGAGTTGTTGTACTAGGACAGACATAGCTACCTCCTCCGGCACAGTATAGGAATGGACGAGCGCATGGAACCAGTGGTTTGGTCATTAATTGATGTGGTTTCCAATGGATGCACGACTCTTGGATTTCGAGCTTGGTTTCTGGTTTTTTGGCTTTTTTATTTTCTGGCTTTATGATGTGGCTTTATGTTTATCTAGACTTCTGGCTTGTGTATTTTTGCTTTGGGCCTTTGGGCTTTAGTTGTATTGGCTTCGGCCTCTTGGATATTATACTTTTGGTATTCAAATTATAGATGATTTTAAGTCGGCCCACCCACGTATGGGGCTAGACCTTAATCCTTATGCATGCTTGGTACCCAAGTATAAACCATCTGCCACTCAATTAATTAATCTTTTTTTATTTCATGATTGTAGCACTTCAGAGGGCTAAGACTACCTACCCATTTACGAGATCAGGTCTTTATCCCCATGCATGCTATTTGCGGATAAAAAGTCAACCAATCTCCAACACTCATGTTCAGTTATCTGGCTTGGGACATCGGCGGGTTAAGACTGCCTACATATGCATGGGATTAGGTCTTTTTTGATTTTCGTATGGAACGTACGACTTCACTCAAGACATTGCTTGTCAGTCTGAGTAAACCCCACGGGTGGTGTACACCCCGATTTTTCAACGTCTACGCACCATCAAGATAGCCACCCTAGAAGTTGGCAGAGGCGGCCCTCGAACCTGAGACCTCCTATGTCTCATCCCAATTCGCCCGCCTCTAACCAACTGAGCTAGGAGTGTTAGGTTACACGGGATTAGGTCTTAATCCTTATTCATGCTTTTTGTGGATGATAAACCATCCGATCTCCCACACACATTTCTGTTATATGATTTTGGAGTTTAGAGGGCTAAGTCTTCCTGCCGATGTACGAGATTAGGTCTAAATCCTAGTCATGCTCTTCATCAACGATAAACCATTCATTCTCCTTCTCTCATTTCTGGTTACAAGGGTTAGGATCTTGGAGGGCTGAGTCAATTTACCCGTGCACGTGGACCGACGAGATCCCTAAGCATGCTCTTTGCGAACGAGAAACCATCCAACTTCCCACACTTGCTTCTGGGTCAGGGTGGATAAGTCATCCTACCTATGTGTGGGGACTAGTGAGATCCATAGGCATACTCTATACCCGACGATAAACCGTCCCCTTCAGAATTAACTAAATTCAATAAACTTGAAATCGAAAGCAGCTAAGTCGGCCCACCCATGTACGGGATTAGGCTTTAACCCTTAGGCATGCTCTTTTCCTGACGATAAATTGTTTGGTTTTACTTTTAATTTTATAAAAACTCCTAACCTTTGAAAACTTTAATAAAATTACTTTGCTCATCAGGACGTTGCTTGCGGAGTATGATGTCTGGAATTGGAATTTCAAACTTTACGGACTTGGTGCAGTAAAGAATTTGCTCTTTAGGTACAAAATTTGGTCCCCAATGAAGGGCTTTGCTTATGAAGGGACGAATTGTCTTGTTAGGACTTGGGAAGGTCCCTAATCTAGTTGCGAGTAAGGACTTTGACAATTTGATTCTGGTTTGTACTATCAGGACTTGGCAGAAAACTCATCGTCTCTAGTAATCACGGATGGTCTTGTCAGGAGTTGGCCAGATCATTCGATCTAGTTATGGATTGTTCTGTCATGACTTAGCAGGGCAATTCATTTTTTTTTGTAGGTATGGACTATACCACATCTAGTTATTATGAGTTTCAGATTTATCCGATCATTTGGTTATCTGGTTATTGGTTACTCTAGTTTTGTAGATTTCGAGTTTCCTCGATTTCCCGCCTTGGGATGATCTGGTTTCATGGATTTCAGATATTTTGGGTTTGGTTATCTCTCATAATACGATCCGGCCGATCATTGGATTTCTTTGGTTTTCTACCAATACGACCCAGGGTGGTTGTGCCTTTCGGTCTTCTAATTTTTGGTTATTGAATTTCTAGCGGACTTCTCTCGGTTAGCGCCTACTAGATTCTCGGTTTTTGGATTCTTCAAAACACGTCTTCCAACATAAAGACATGTTTCAAGGGGAAAGTGTTGGCCCTCCTTTTTGCAAGGCAGTTACACATTGATTTAAAGCTATCGGAGTACTCGGGACTTGAGTACAGACTCACGAAGGTCTAAAGAAATTTGGATGAAGTGTGAAACTCAGGAAAAACTCGGAATTGGCTAAGTGTTTTGGGGTCGATACGACTCTGAAAACTCGTTCAGATCGGTGCAACTCGGGAAGTTCAAAAGAGGTTGGATATTTGGTTATTTATTCGAAGGTCGGTATTCATTCCACCGACCCTAGGGTCGGTATAGCTTCAGCTTTGGTCTCTATATCCCACAAAGATGGGTTTTGCACAAGGCACGTGGGATACAAAATGAGCAGGGCCGGTGTTGGCTTGGCAGGGATTTCTGTGTCTTGGTTTCATGTGGGAATTTGTACCCCGTTTCAGGGGTCGGTATTACTTTATTTCATATCCTTTGAGATACGAAGACACAACGGAGGTGGCTTTATGGATTTCTCTAAGGCATGGGATACAAAGTGGCATTTCGTATTGCATGGGATCGGTGTCAATTCATTTCGTGTTCCAAGGTATGATACGAAGGGAAATGGTGGTATTCGAAGATTTGTTTTAAGGCATTGGTAATATGAAATATAGATTTCGTATCTAGAAAGAAAAGATTGGCTCAGATTAGATGACTTCGTCGTTCAAGAGGGGTCAGCATTCAGTTAACATCCGGGTTCGATATCGATCCCTAGGTCAGTACCGAACCCGGTTTATGAAATTCAGGGGATATGAAATGTGTATCCTATAATGACCCAAATATCAACAATCCCAAATTTTTTCAAAAATCCAAATCTATCGAAGCTCGAATGGTTTGTCTGGTATTTTGTACAAAGTCAAAGTTAAATATATCAGAGATCATAATAAAAAATCTCACAGCGAAATGGAAAAAAATAAAATAGTAGGTAAACACTTACCATTATAATGACACTTATCTAACAAGTGTCCCTAAGCTACAGAATCTCTACAACCTACCTATCCCGTGGGTTTGTTAAGAGGAGGGGTCAGAACGAAAGTTCTAGTGAATGGACAAATTATATTTTCTACAAATAACACTACATATACTATTCTACAACCGGTTCATATTTATTAGGTTATTGAGTTTAATTCATAATATACTTTCGATTTTTTCCGTATAAATGGCACGCATCTACTGCCCTGTAGATTTACCTAATAAATCATATATATGTAGCTAAATGCCCTCATAACTCAAGTTACTCCCATAGTACCCTCCTTATACGATCTCTACCATAACGCCATGGAAGCATACCTACCTCCAACCTATGCTTAGCTGCATACAAAATCTCTATCACACCACCACGTAAATGCAAAGAGCCATCATCGTTGTGCCACGTAAGCATATAGATCCTCATTTCTTAATGCCACAGTCAAGCTAAGCCCCGACGCCGAGTTCAATGCCCTGACGTCTACGATACTCCACCTTGCGCGTGCATTAAGACCCTCACACGGATGTGCTGCCTACTACAACCCGAGTTCCGCGGTCGGGCACATCTGTGCACGAAACTCAATAGAGAGCTTTCGTTATCTGTAAATTACAGCTTCGTTTGGCCTACAATAAAGATACTTACATATGGGCCTATCTCTTTTCACAGTGGCGATGCCCCCGTCCCGACCCCTCCATCAACTAGTGAAAGACTACTTCAAAAGTTAAGTGACGTACCCCTAACATTTAATCTAAAGCATCTAATTGGTGTGTCCCTCATCCAATGTCTTGATAGTGAAAGCTCATTGACATGTTGGTTTAGCTCTAGTCTTTATGCATCCGACTGACTGCCGATGACAAATATCTGAGAATTACTATCCTTCTTTGGTCCTGAACAACCTCCTCCCCGAGCGAGGCAACCGCAAGATCATCGTAAGGTCATATTACCAGCCTTCGGGATGCCACATTATAATTGCATCCATGATATACTCTTAGATGGAACTACAGGCCTGCCACTGGGCATACGACTTCATCCAGTTTCCCCAGATGGCCATCCGTGAGTACCATTCCGCATCCTGAAGAAGTCTCATACTTCCTTCCAGTCCCATCGAATAACAAGGTGGACGTGCTCCTCTCGTATCCCCAGACACGCGCGATAATCCGTCCTATTGGGCTCCTCATCCTAAATACATACGAACTTGGTTAAGCGCATCTTATCATTAAGTTATTAGGCCCTATGTCTAATCTTCAATTATGCGTTTGTTTTACTTACCACATTGCTAGTTAACTTAAGCATTTACTTCTTTACTTTGCATTCAAGTTATTTTTTTATTAGTTTAGTTGGCCGCTTAGTTACCCTAATCGGACTTGGCTGTTAGAACAGACCACCTTTCATTCATTTTATTGGCCACTTATTTTCTTCAATCAGTGTTGCTGGAACGGACCACTACTTATTATTACATTCATTAAACTTAATTGCTCTATTATAAGTTTATTAATAATACGCCTACTCTACTCTTTTCCATTTTATTATAACCTCATGTTATAATATTACCACAATTGTCCAGTTCATTTATATTAAGCCTCTTACTTTCCATTTCATCTTTTAATCATAACATGTATGTTATAATCTTAGTTGTCCCTATGACAAGTCTACCTATTATATTACATACTCATCTTATATAATTTATTATAATAGGTTACATTCCTCGTTCATTACATGCTTCACAGGTTTCTTATTAGTTAACATAACTCTTACAGTTATGACACTAATCTACTTACCTCTTTGAAAGTTTACACATTTGCAGGAAATGATTCATACACCTTATCTAGTTGACTGCTGGAAATGTACTAAAATCTATTTCAATAATATAAATTAACCGAAACCCATAATAGCAAGATCTTACTATTTAGTAGATTATTTTTAGGTTACCGGTTAGTGCACAATACGAAAAAAATCTCAACTTTGCGATAAACCACATAATTTCCCTTTTTCTTGCAATTACGTTCTCCGTATTTAACAAGAATTTAATTACGGAAATGTATCACTTTTCCACAACTAATTGATTCAGTCCATTGCTACTTTCTCACTTTTTTTTAGTTATATTATTATTTATTATCTCTTATATGTTTCCCAACATCTGTATTTATTCCATTTTTGAATCTGAAAGGTAATTCCTTACAAATAGTATGAAAATTCTCATATTTACCCTTTCTCTCCAAAACTTACTGCACATAACCTTGATTATGCCATGTCAATCTGTGTCACATTTATTTAATAAGCCTTACCAAGTTTGCCTACTTCCAAAATTTCTTTTTATTACAATTTTGTCATAATACATTTATTTAGCTCCAAATCATCAAGTTTCCCCTTTTTATTACAGTTTCGACGTAATATATTCATTTATCCCCAAATCATCAAATTCCCCTCTTTTGTTCCTAATTCCGATTAATTTGCGCATAACCACCATTCAATTAATTTACGCCTAACCACAACTCAATTATTTTGCATATAACTACAATCCAATTAACTTACATCTAATTACAATTCAATTATTTTGCACATAACCACGATTCAATTAATCTGCACATAGCCACGATTCAATTATTTTCCGCATAACAACAATTCAATTTAAAACTGCAAAATCCAATGTAGAAGAGGGATAAAAGGCTGAAAGAGTATTTTATTAACTTTACAGGAATCGTACAATATCATATACCATTATATGAAAAATATAAATCTGATTGCTCACCAATTCTAAATCTGATTCACAGATTTGACATTTGTGGTTTCTCTAATTCGGATCCCACACGGGCGGGAAATCAGAGAAGCCATAGCCTAAACTACAACCTTTCATCTACAAATATTGAATCGGAAATCCTAAAACTAACATATATATTTTCTGAAGAGTTTAGAAGAGAAAAGAAAATGGCAGACCTCTGGCGCCCTCTTAGAAAATATGAGTTGGAGGATAGACTCTGCTAGTTTATTTATAGCTACTCAAAATAACCTCGTCCATCCGATGATAAATGTTGTTGTTAACATTTATATTTCGTAACTATTTTATTATTTTTTTCTAGTTTTTAACGCACGTTCAAGCGCATAACTAAATGTGCCCATTTAATTTCCCTCTGCTTTTAAATTCCATTAATCTTGTGAACATTATTATTCTCTTAACGTTTTAAATTTATTCATTTCCATTTCTTTGCCTATTAGTTTTAGATTCAACGCATATTTAATATGCACATAAATTTCTTTGAGTGTTGCTTTCAATGTGATTCTATGGTTCCTGTTTTAATGTGTGTCATAATTTTAAATTTAAACGCTTATTATATATCCCATTAACGCATAAGTTAAGTTTCCCTAATTTATGCTTGTCGATTCTTTTATGAAAGTTGTACAAAATATTTATCTGCGTTTCTGGTTTTTACTAAATTTTCTTCTATTCTCAACATGTATTAAATCTCACTTTCAAATGTGTTCATTCCTGAAATTAATATGTGTGCACATGTATTCTTAAATGAATATATCAATGTATATTTACCCACACTTGCTTTATTTGTTTTGAATTAAAACAAAACTTAACTAATGTCATTTAGAATCCCTTGTTATTGCATGATTTTTTTCTATTTTTGCCGCGCATTGTTAATCAAAGAAATGTTGCAATTTATAATTAATTGTTTTCCATTTCTAACGCACATCAAATTCCAATTCCAAACATAGTCATTACTGGAAGTTTATATTATTAAATGGTTAAGCTTGTTAATACCTTAATAACCTTTTGTTTTATATTCAAAGGAACATTGTTCATACAATTAATGTACGTACCTATTGTTCCATTCTTTTGTTCGTTTCTTTATATTTAATTATATATACATACTATTGCGCTTTAAGTTTATATAGTGGCAATTTTTTATTTATTGCTCAATTTATAGCATGCATTCATTTTCAAATTTCAAACGCACATTATTCCACAATTATTTTGACAATTTTGTTAATCTTAATTATTTAAAAATGCGGTGTGTTACATTCTACCATCTTTAGGAAATTTCATCCCCAAAATCTGGTAAGGGTAGAATTATGTAATTCGTCGCATAATTTGCAAGCATAATGTATACATCCAATTTTGCAGCCATGTGTGCATTAGTGCAAATTGTAGCATAAAATAAAAATATATTAATGCAATGAATGCCTAAGCGGTACCTTCTATATGAATGCAAATTTTCTTGAAAAACATTTGAACATGATGCACATATCATAAATGCATTGGTATTTTCTATATAAATGCAATATATTGAAAATCAAAAATACATTTTCATCCAATTTTTCCCACACTCTTACAAAGTAAGAATGTAGTTCATCCAATTTTTCCCACACTCTTACAAAGTAAGAATGTAGTTCATCCAATTTTTGCATCAAAACCCTAATAACCAACTTTAAAGTTGCGAATTTCAAAAAAAATCTAATATCCTGAATTCAGTTTCCTATGTTAAAAAAAGATAGAAAATGAAAATTTCCATATTTCCCATCCACCATTACGCACATTTTTCCCATACTTGGAAATCTTAATTTTCAGTCTTACCAAAATTTCTATTTTTTATTCCAGCATAGTTTGCACAAAAGATTTTTTCTTCAGTTTTGCAAAATTACTTTGAAAGAATTTATTTTCTTTTAATTGTTCATCTTTTTCTTTCATTTTCATTTTATTAACAATATACTATATTTTCGTTCTTATCTAGCAGTCACCACAAGCACTTAGGAAGAACATATCTCACTAAACTATTCAACTTTTATAGAGCAATACATAGAAATGCAAATCAATACTAAAAGAATACTTTCCTATTTCTTCAAGGGTACTAAAAAAAGGATATCCATTAATTACTAACCATGTCATAAATTTACTTATAAAAATCTTAACTTGTTTTTTCTTATTCATTCCCCCATTAGCCTCTTACCTTAAACCATGAAAGTTTTAATTTACTTTTTTCCTTCTTTCCATTAAACAATATCACTTGAAACATCTTTTTAAACTTTCCCCTAACCTTCGCTAATTGTTCATACACCTTAATGGAAATAAGATTAAGTTTCTATAAAAATCTTTTAAAGAGAAATTTTGTGTTCTGTGTAAAGTAAAAAAGAAACTTAAGAAAAAGTTTTTTTTTCTCGAAATTGGTAGCACAAAATATGGTGCTTCACTTATATTTTGTATACCTCTTTCACTGCACATTTCCTTGCCCCTTTAACAAAACATGTTACTTGCAAACTTACTGGTTTGTAAAAATTATCTTATAGTTCTTCTTATTCCAACAAATTAAAGTGTGTCACATACCATCCTTTATTAAAGCTTTTATATTTTGTTTCATTTAAGGTCACATATGCATCACATAGAGCTAATTCATTTATATTCGTTTTTTCTCTTAACCACTTATATCGCTTAACCCCACAATTTGCTTACTCATTCAATACTTTTTTGAAAAGTTTCTCTCAAAAATCATTTAATGCAACTCTTAATATTAAAAACCAGTGAATTTCTAAAATTGTAAATTTTCAAATTTTGAGACTTGAAAACTTTTTCTATATTTGCATTTTTTTCAAGTTTTTTAAAAGTCTTAACTATGGGGCTAAGTATAAAGTGGTTTCTAATTTTTGTATTTATTAAATTCTTTGCACAAAATTAATTTTTGTTGTCCTAAATTTCTCCACATAAATTCCTATCAAACTATGTCTAAACAGAAGAACAAAACTAGCTCCACTTTAGCATCAAATGCATATATATATATATATACATATATATATAATTCATTTGTTCAACATTCAAGGCCCTACAACCCAATCCACTAATCTGAAATACCAAAATTTAGGTTATTAACACATTGAATCTTCTCTCTTTTTCAAAACATATTGTACACTCAACATTCTTTTCCACTTATGGGCCTATAATTTTCAAACTTCCATAACCAAGTGTACAATATCAATAACCTAACTTTTTTTTCATGTGTTACTTTACTTAATTAGTGGGTTCCTCTATGGCTATGTGGGTATATATATATATAATATTTATAATACAAATACATTCATTCAATATCTATATATGAATCCTAAACCTGAGCTCTGATACCAAATGTAACAACCCGAATTTCGATAGATTCGATTATTTTCTTCAACAATTCAAATCTATCGAAGCTCGGATTGGCTTGTCTGGTATCTTGTAGAAAGTCAAAGATAAATATATTAGAGTTTATAATAAAAATCTCACATCGAAAAGGAGTAAAATAAATTTATAGATAAATACTTACCAATATAATGACACTTATCTGACAAGTGTCTCTAAGATGCTAAATATCTACCATCTATCTAACCTACGGGTTTGTTATAAGGAGGAGGTCAGAACGAAAGTTACAGTGAACAAATAAATTATATTTTGTAAAAATAACACTACATATATTGTTCTATGATTGGTTCACATTTATTAGGTTATATTCGTGTTTATTTCATAATATACTTTCGATTTTTCCGCATAAATCATACCCACTACCCCCAGTAGATTTATCTAATAAATCATATAGATGTAGCTAAATGCTCAACATTTCAAGGTACTCCCCATAGTACCCTCCTCGTACGGTCTCCATCGTCACGCCACAGAATCAACCTAGCATCCAACCTTTGCCTAGCCATTTACAGAATCTCGATCAGTACGCCACGTAAACAAACAAAACCATCATCATTATACCATGTAAGCGTATAGATCTTCGTATCTAAACTCAACGGTCGAGTTAATCCCCGACACGGTGTTAACTTCCTTGAGTCTACGATACATCACCCAGTGCGTGCGTCGAGAGCCTCGGACGAACTACTGCCTACTACAGCCTGAGTTCCGCAATCGAGTTGCACTTGCGCACAGAACTCAATCGGGAGCTTTCGATATCTATAAAGGACAACTTCGTTAGACCCACAATACAGATACCTACGTACTCTTTTCACGTTGGTTGTTGCCCTTCCTTGGTCTCTCCCTCAACTAGTGAAAGAATACTTCAAGTGCTAAGTGGCGTTCCCCTAACATCCAATCTAAAGCATATAATTGGCGCATCCCACATTAAATGTCTCGATAGTGAAAGATCATTGGCCTGTTAGTTTAGCTTTCGTCTTTCCGCATCCCACTAGTTGTCGATGGCAGGTGTCTGACAATTATTGTCCTTATTTGGTCCTGATCAGCCCCCTCCCAAGCGAGGTTACCGCCAGATCGTTCTAAGGCCACCGCCTAGCCTTATGGATGCCACATCGTAATTGCAACCTAGGTATACTCTTAAATGGAACTACAGACCTACCTCTGGGTATACGGCTTCATCTGGTTTCCCATAGGGCCATCTCAGAGTACCCTCCCACATCTCGAAGAAGTCTCGTTCCTTCCAGCCCTATCGAATAACAAGTTGGACATGCTTCTCTCGTGCCTCTAGATACCTGCGATGATCCACCACGCTGGGCTCTTTATCCCAAATACGTACGGACTGGTCCAAGTGCATCCCGTCATTACGTTATTAAACCATATCTCTAATATTCAATTACGTGCTTTTATTGCGTTGCTAATTAACTTAAATAGTTTCTTGTTTATTCTGCATTCAAGTTATTTATTTATTAGCTTTAGTTGGCCACTTATTTTCCCTAATCAAACTTTGCTGCTAGAACAGACCATCTTTCATTCATTTTATTTGCCACTTTTTTCCCAATTAGCTCTTGTTGCCGGAACGAACCATTGCTTATTGTTATTATTTATCAATAATAAGTCTACTCTACTCCTTTCCATTTAACTATAACTTCATATTATAATATTACCACAACTATAATTGTGGATTTGCTTATTAGATTTATTTCCTGTAATTTAAGTTCATTCATAATAAGCCTCTTACTATCCATTTCATCTTTTAATTATAACCTGTATATTATAATTCTACTTATCCTAAGACAAGTCTACCTATTATATTACATTCCCATCTTATATAATTTATCATAATAGAATACATTATCCATTCATTACATACTTCACAAGTTTCTTATTATTTAACATTACTCTTATAGTTATGACACTAATCTACTTACCTCTTTGTAAGCTTACACATTTACAGGAAATAATTCACACACACCTTATCTAGTTGGTTATTAGTTGTAGTAAAATTTGTTTCCATAATATAAATTAACGGAAACCCGCAATTGCAAGATATTACTCTTTATTAGATTATCTTTAGGTTATTGGTTAGTGCGCAATACGATAACATCCATGTTTCGTACTAACCCACATTGATTCCCATTTTCTTGCAATTACGTTTTCCATATTTAACAAGAATTAATAATGGAATGTATCTCTTTGCCACAACAAATGATTCTGTCCATTACTATTTTTTTTTTTACTTTTTATTAGTTATATTATTATTTCCTATCTCTTAATCATTTCCCCATTTTTGTATTTATTTCATTTTAAATCTAAAAGATAATTCCTTACAAATAGTATGAAATTTCTCAGGTTCACCCTTTTTCTATAAATTTACTGCACATAACCTTAATTATGCAATATCAATCTATGTCACATTTATTTAGTAAGACTTACCAAGTTTGCCTACCTCCAAATTTTCCTTTTATTACATTTTGGCATAACACATTTATTTAGCCCCAAATTATCAAGTTTCCCCTTTTTATTACAATTTTTGACATAATATATTCATTTAGCCCCCAAATCATCTAATTTTCCTCTTTTATTCATAATTCCAATTAATTTGTGCTTAACAGCTACTCAATTAATTTGTGTCTAACAATAATTCAATTATTTTGCGTATAACCACAATTCAATTAATTTAACAGCAATTCAATTATTTCGTACATAACCACGATTTAATTTGAAACTACAAAATCCAACGAAGAAGGGGTAAAAGAGGGCTGATAGAATATTTTACTAATTTACAGAAATCAAACGGTATCACATATCATTATATAAAAAATATAATTTAAATACACTCACCTAATTACTCTCCAATTCTAAATCTGATTCAGATATGACGTTCATGGTTTCTCTAATTCAAATCTCACATAGACGAGAAATCTGAGCAACCATAGTCTAATCTACAACCTTGCATCTCAAAATCTTGAATCAAAAATCGTAAAAATAACATATATATTTTCTGAAAATTTTAGAGGAGAAAAGAAAACAATAGAACTATGCCGCCCTCTCAAAAAATATGAGTTGGAGGCTAATCCCTACAGGTTTATTTTTAGCTTCTCAAAATAACCACGCCCATCCGATAGATAAACATTGTTATTAAAGTTTATATCTCTTAAATATTTTATTATTGTTTCCAATTTTTATAGCGTGTTCAAGCGCTCAATAAATATGAGTATTTGTTTTTCCTTTTCTTTCAAATTCCTGCATGTTTAATTTCTCTAATCTTGTGAACGTTATTATTCTCTTAACATTTAAAATTTATTTCTTTCCATTTCTTTGCCCATTAGTTTCAAATTCAACGCCTATTTAATATGCACATAATTTTCTTTGAACGTTGCTTTTAATTGTTATTCTTTGGTTTCCTATTTTAACGTGTGTCCCAATTTTAAATTCAAACGCTTACTATATATCCCATGAACGCATGCATTAACTTCCCCTAGTTTATGCTTGTTGATTCTTTTTTGACAGTTATAAAATAGTGGAAATTAGGCTAAGGTCCCTATTTAGGTTTAAAAACTAGCGCAAGTCCTCCCCTAAGTTTCCATACATATCCGGTCCTTGTTATTGAGCGGTCGCCCAAAAATTTTTGGTCCCACCTTTTGCCATTTATGACCCAAAAAAAAATGCGTCAGCCACTTAATTTTTTTTTTTTTCCAAAAAATAGGAAATATTCCCAAAAGCATTCACCAAAAAAAAAGTTGCGTACTTTTATGCAACAGTAGCATATATGTATGCATATATTCATGTGGCGTATTTATATTGAAAATCTGGACCAATATACGCATACATGTATGCAACTATTAGCAAATAACTGCATACATATATGCATAGAAAGTTGAACTGAGATTCATGTATTACGAAAAGTTGCATACATAAATACAACTATTCTGTATATATGCATGCATGTGTATAACAAATTTAAAAGGGACGAAGGCTTCTAAATATGCACATGAATGCATACATGTATTCTGTACAAGAGCACAAATGTGTGCAATAATGTCTGAAAACGACGAATGGTTGAAAAAACAGACCAAATTTGAATATATATGCATAAAACGATGCATATATTGGTGTTTAGCTGCATATATGTATGCATTTATACTGCAGTTCGGAGCAACAATGAAATATAAGCATGAATATATGCAACTATATACGAATATGTGCATTTTTTGATGCAAAACCTGTTGTTTCGCTGTTTTTGTGTTATTTTGGGTTTTGACGTAGTTTTTGATTGTATTAACACATGAATTTTTTGGAGTGAACGTGTTTTATTTAATAATGAATTTTCGTGATATTTTTTTAAGCAATTTTCAAAAAATAGGGACCTAATTTATATGAAAAGTTTGACCGGATGTGAGCCTAATTTTGAAACTTAATAGGGACCTGTGACAAACAGACCCTATAAAATATTTATCTGTATTTCTGGATTTTTTATTATTTTTTCTTCTATTCTCAGCACCGTATTAAATCTCAGTTTCAAATGTGTTCATTGCTGGAATTAGTATTCATGCATATGTAATCTTGAAATAAATATATCAATGTATATTCATAAGCATTTGTTTTGTTTGTTTTGAATTAAAACACTACTTGACTAACGTCACTTAGATTTCCTTTTTATTGTGGATTTTATTCCATTTTTGCCGCACATTTTTAATAAAAAATGTTGCAACTTGACATTAATTGTTTTTCGTTTCTCATGCACGTCAAATTCCAATTTCAAACATAGTTATTAGTAGAGGTTTATAATTATTAAATGGTTAAGCCTATTAATACTTTAATAACCTTTTGTTATTTTAAATTCAACCGTTCATTTTTTATCAGTTAATGTGCATACCATTTATTTCATTCTTTCTTCCATTTCTTTTTTTAAAATTATATGTACATACTATTGCACATTTAGTTTATATAGTGGCTACTTTTTGTTTATTGCTCAACTTATAACATACGTTCATTTTCAAATTTCAAACGCACATTCTTTCATAATCATTTTGACAATTTTGTTAATCTATATTATTAAAAAATGCAGGGTGTTACATATTCCCACTCCTATAAATACCCCATTTATTGGTTTTTTAGGATCTTTTTGTTGTTTCATTATGCACAAGGGAAATCTTGGTTTAGAGCTCATTAATAGCTTCCTACATAGGTTTATGGAATTTGAATACTCTTTTAGACTTATGAACTTCATTTAAAATATCACTCTCAACGTTTTAGCATTTGGTTTCATGCTTGGCTTGCTCTTTAGACATTTTGGCATATTTAGAATATTTTGGCTTAGGAGGATGATAATAGTTATTTTGGCTTGATAGGGAATTAACAAGGACTTTGCTATTCTCACCTCATAACTTTGTAAACATAGGAAGCGAAAGAAGAATTGTACTTGTAACTTTGTAAAGCATAATATATGAAGTTACGATGGAGTGAACGTAGGCACAACTTGCCAAACCGCTATGTTATTTACTTTTCAGTACTCTGCTTCTGAATTGTGTTTGAATTTGTTGTTGAACACATAACTTATCGGATGTTGGCATGTGCTAACTATTAGGTGTGGCTCGCATTATATGAGAGTGAGTGCGTAGATTGGATTTGCAATTTGTCCCACATTGTAGGATATCTTAAAAAAGATGGGTACATATATGGGATCAGTGGCATGTAACAACAAGGGATTCCTTTTATTACAATTGATTACTACCTTGAATGTATGTGTTCCTTAAGGGAATGTTGGGATATCCAATCATGACGCTAGCACCCAAGAGGGTTTCGTTCAACGATTTGTAGTGCATTTACACCGAATGAAGTGCACACACATGAAGAGACTTTTAAGGTGTCGAAAAATTTCAACATGGTATTAAAGCTGATGGTTCGAGAGGGCCAATATGATGCAACATTGGCCTAAGTTTTCTCCAATATGTAGCTTGAACTCCGGATTCTCATTAATGTGGAGTTATATATTAGATCACGACCTGACTAACCGTGAAAAGAGACTTTTTGTAGAAAACAGCTTGGTGAAACTACTTACAGGTGGTAGTGATCTAAGACGAACCGTTGGAGGTGTTAGCAACATTTCCAAGTGTATGAAGACTCTGTATAACTTCAAGTTCAATTGAGAAATGCTCGTCAAGGTGGAGATCTGTTAGGTGTGGCTCGCATTGTATGAAAATGAATGCATAGATTAGATTTGCACTTAGTCCCACATCGCAAGATATCGTAAAGAAGATGTGTGTGTGTGTGTGTGTGAGAGAGAGAGAGAAAGAGATATTGATGGCATGCGACAACAAGAAATTTCTTTTGTCACAATTAATTGTTGCCGTGAACATATGTGTTCCCTAGAGGTATGTAGGGATATCCAATCAGGACACTGCTACCAAGAGGGCTTTGTTTAGCGGTTTTATAGTGCCTTTACACTGAACGAAGCGCATGCACATGAAGATGCTTTGGTGTGCTGAAAAATTTCAACACATCAACAAAAGCTTCTTACGAACAATTCAAAGATACAAATATTACTTCATTGATTAGACCAAATAATGATTTTCACTCACAGATCTGAAGGACTTAGGATCAAATCGAAAGATCTCCATGGATCTGATGGCGAAAGCTACGGATTGGAGGATCTGTAGCCTCCATAGCTCAGTTTTCCCTTGCCTCTTAGTTTTCCATGATTTTTAGTTGTTAGGGTTTTAAAGGTTTATAAGATAGCGGTGTTTTAGTGTTATTTTATTATCATGTTTTACGCGGTATATTCATCATGTTATGCCTTTGCCCGTTTTCTATTTCGAAAAAGCACGTGCACACATATATAGAGGAGCGTTTCATTGCACTCCAAAATAGCGCACTGTTCTAATGTGCTTTAATATTCACTTGAAGTTTTTGTCTCTCTCTCCTCCTGCTGACTCTTTCTCCACTCACTTCTTTGTTTAACTCTGAATTTATGGTGAAGTAAGGCTACAATTGAGATGCTTTCAAACAAAAGTGACATGGAGCGTGTCGTAGTATATTAATTTATTTCTATCTTTTGGTATATTTATTTGTTTATTTATTTTCTTCGCATTATATATACTTTCATGAATTTTACAAATTTATTCTTTTCTTTCAATGATGATCTCCAAAAAAATTGTTGCTATCTAGGAAAAAAATACTACTTAAAACAAGCATAAGCTTTTGGGTCAAAAACATTGTAAATTAATGAGATGCTTGGATTTTATCTTTAAATATTTGTGAGTCTGCCTACTTATATCTGTAAATATTGATGTAGATCACTAATCACTATATATATACATGTGTGTGTGTGTGTATACAAACATAGTTCAGCTCTTGCAGTTAGGACTGTCAATGGGTATCCGAAAAATTCGATATTTGTCCGCATCGATATCCGAAAAAGCAGATGTGGATATGAATATGTAGATATCTGCATCCGAACTTTACCCACATCGGAAAATTATTCATCCTATTTTTTTTAAATTAAACTCAAAATTATATGCATTTTAGTACAGTGAATGAGATTTATGTATTGCTTTAGTAAGTCAAACGTTTGTATTATATGCACTAAATGCATATTAGCTCATTAATCATGTTTATTTTTAGTACTTCTGTGTACAACAGAATTGAAAGACATTTATATTAAACTAAACGTTTACATTTATATTTCTTGTTTTATCGATTGTTGACGGATATGATAATTATCCGATATCCGTCTGTATCCATAGATACAGATATCGAATAGTGAAAATTAGGGAGGCATCTCTATTATATATTCATATTGTAAAGTCGTTTTCTGTCAAAGTTTCGTTGTAAAGTCGGTCCTTATTTTCTAGAAACAAAGAAATTATTGTTGATATATCAGTAAGTTTTATAAATAATTGCTGATATGTCAGCAACTTTCACTGCTAAAGTTTCATTGAAAATCTGGTCCCTGTATTCCAGAAATAAAGGAAAAATTATTGTTGAAATGTCAGCAACTTTTATAAATAATTGCTGATATGCCAACATTTTTTATACAATATGCAGAAAAGTGAAAAAATATTGCTGAAATATCAGCAACTTTTGTAAATAATTACTGATATGTCAGAAACTTCTATACCGTGTACAGAAAAGTTGTTATGTCAGCAACTTTTATGAATTGTTGTTGTTGACGATATTTTTCGTCAACACCGGGGATAGGTCTAAGGAAGTGGACCTATGGTTTAAAATAAGATGATTTAGTTCACACGAGCTTGAGTTAGTTCACCGTTCCCTATATATGAAGGTTAGAGCCTGAAGATTAGTTATTCTTCCCTCAAGGGGTGAGTATCGCGCTTACAAGACTCAACAACCAACAGTTACCTTGGGATAAGAGTTCCCTAAATGCAACACAAGTAAAGAAGCTAAATGGCTTGTAGAAGGGTGTTTTTGGTAATTTTGGAGAAAGACTGAGTCTTGCGCACAAGTCATTTGTTGTAGAGAAGACACGAGGAAGTAGACGAAAGAAGTAGTAAAGAAAATCATAGAAAATATACAAAGTGTTGATTCACTCTTTACTGCTCATTGATTTGAGTACACAAGTGTTTACAAAGAAAATCCCCAAATTGATTTAGAAATTATGGTTACTGTATAATAAATGAGTACAAGAATGGGGAATAAGAAAATCCCCAAAAATGTGACTCTTGGTGTCTTATTTATATACAAATCGATACCCCTTCTGTCATTGGTCCAGTGGAGGCCTCTTTCGGGTGCAGCAGCTATATGTCGGCTGCTCTTTCTCTTTCAGCTCTGGTTGCCATGGTTTCGGCTGCTCTTTTGACATTGTTGATAGATACACCATAGCCTTTGGTGTGTCGGTTTTAGCTCTCGGGTAGCTGGTACCGGTTTTTGAAGCTTCTCTTTAATGCTGCCTCTATCTTCCGTATCGATACCAAGCCAGGTTGTATAGATAGCTTCGAAAATGACTTTCGGCTTTTGGTTATAAGTTTCTGGTTTTGCCTTTAAGTCATCATAGTATTTTCTTTCGTGCTTCAACTTCCCATGTTTCGGGATTCGCCACCTCTTTCGCTTTCGACACTAGGCGAGTTAGTGTGGATATCTCTTCTTCCTAGAAGCTTTGGTTTGCTCCCAGAGAATCCCTAGGGTTGGTTTCGGTCTCCTGATAGTGAGCTTTCGGTACGTCTCTTGATGACTTCTGGGGTTGTCTCTTGGTGGCCGACAAGCTTGAATTCCAGTAGCTATCTTCTGGGATATTTTACCGGTGTTTCGGCTTCTTGTGCGTTTAGTACCTTCGCCTTCCTCTGTATCGTCACTAAGTAAATTAGTGTCGATATCCCTTTCGCATTCCTAAGTTTGGCGAGGTGCCTTCTATCAAGACTTTGGTCTCGGGTTGTAAGCTTTTGTCCTCTCTTTCTTATTTACACCCGGCTCTAAGTGATTTGCTGTCGGAATTGAGCTCATGCTAGGTGTTTTTGGAGTTGTTGTTGCTTTGCCACTATCGCCTTTCGTATCGGTACCATACTCTTCTTTTCTATGCTGGTGTTGATAGTCTGCTGACTCAACTATCTTCTTTATGCTTTCGGCTTTAACTTGATGTCGGCTCTATGCTTTTAGATCATTTTCCTGCATTGGTTGCGGTCCGATTTCCCTTCACCAAAGCTTGTTTTTGGTATTGAATTTGGTAGTAACAGTTGCTGATATATCTACAATAATCGAGGATAAAAAACAGAAACCTAATTTACATTGAAATTTAGTGAATGACTTTTCTTGTATTTTAAACGTTAATAAGGATCAATGCCAAAAGTGCTTTATCCAATATTCAAAAATGATCTCGAATGCGGATACGATTATAGCAAATTCGTATTCGGAAATATCCGTTGACATTTCTACCTACAGTGTCAATAAAACGTAGAGGAGTTGAACCTAATAAATCTAATACAAAAAATATTTGTTGGATGCAATAAATATGTTATTATTTTAACAGATTTCATAAGTGGATGCGGTGAAGTTTATTGTTGGTTTCTACTTATGAAATGCTCATATTTTGAATATTCATTCCTATTCGCTATTAATTTGCTTATATTCACCGTATTTTTCATCATAATAAATGCATTTTTATTTTTGCCCTGCATCAAATCATTCGATTAAGCTCGCCAATTTAATTAATGCATATCCTCATTTTTCACCAAATGGGTTTAATTCTTCCGTTTCCTCGACGTGCCTCTGTCTCCATGCAATCCGAACCGTTCATTATATTAATTAATTAGTGTGACATGGGATGCATAGGATATGGGGACCAATCATTCATCTTTTTTTCCCAGCAAATTCAGATATAAAATCCAAGGTCGCTCCCTTCTCAAATTCAAATTTCAGAATCGATTTTCTTTTTAATTTCTGTAAAATAAAAACCATCGGCAATTGCCATCAAAGTTGATGATGGGAATCGTGGTAAAGATCGGTTTTTTGTTTGTTCTTTTCTTCATCTCTGCTCAAATTGCATATTCTGTTCCTTTCATTTTACTACATGGTTCGTTTCCCATATTTCAGCTTCATCTTTTATTAATTCCGTATACTAATTTCGGAGTAATGAAAGTTTGATGGCCAATTGTAGGAATTGGTGATGAATGTAAAAGTGAAGGAGTTTCGACATTCACCAAAGTTTTGAGTCACTATTCTGGAGTTGAAGGATACTGCCTGTATGTTTTCTTACCTAATACCTTGGATTATGTTCCTCTTCTTTATAATTATCGCAGAAGTTATAAAAGAATTTTTGTAAAGAAGACAGAATTTTTTCTTTCTGTTCTTCATTAAACTTCAAACAATGGGCAGAATGAAACTTTGGTACATAAAGGAGAAATTGTTCGATGTTTCAGTCAAAACTCAGAATTATATGATTCAGAATCAAGAGCAATGTTAATTGTCAGTTTTTAAATCCAAACTTATAACTAAATAAAGACATTATATATATAGATAAAAATAAAAATAGAAAAATCGCAATTTTCTACTGTAAAAACGGAACACTGTACACATGACATTGTTTGAATATTAAAACAGAATTTGGGTTTTCGTCTGAATTGAATTATCAAAAATCTTAATTATAGGTAGATTGTTTTGATGCGCTTGCTTATTTTCCCCGAAATTTGGAATGGCTTGATGGCTGTACACTGTAAATGTTTTTGTTTCCTCTAAAACAAGTCTTCATTATTAGCATAGTACAATTTACAAAGTCCAATATACAGTAAACAAAATTACACATTTCCCACATGCATGGTGTGGATTAAATCACCTACAGATGATCAATTAGTTAATCCGGCGGCTTCCCACCTTTCCCTACAAACTAAATGAACAATGCACGCAGTTTCTTTAATATAAGGCACAAAACCATGGTTTTACCTTTGAAATCCTAGTTAAGATAGAAAAAATTGACATTTTAAGTGGTATTTGCCCAACAGTCATATAGTCCTTATATACTACAAATCTCTTGCAAGGCATGTTCAATTTAGCATATACAGCAATGGAATCAAATCACCCAGTTTGTGCAACATGCTAACCGATAATGATCTCTTTTCTTTGATACACATATTAATTGTAAGGTAACATTATCAATTAATTATTTTGTATAGAGAAATTGGAAATGGTTTCATGGACTCATGGTTTTTGCCTATGCAGATACAGGTAAATTTAACAATGTGAAATTCGTAAACTTTTCTAGTATTGGTACCAATATATCATAACCATAACATTTTTTTTTAACTTTCTCTTGTATGATTACAGTCGAGCATGGCGTGTCAAAAGGTGAGAAAACCGTAAAGGAAAAATAATTGTGAATTCCTTTAAAGTTTCTAGATATGTAAATTTCAACAACTTCACTTCTGTTAATAGGTTAAGGAAATGAAAGAACTAGCTGGAGGTTACAATATAGTCGGACTTTCTCAGGTGAACTGTTGTTTGCAACTGTAATTAATTGCTTTTAGCATCCACAGTTTGCCGTCCTATTGCACTGCACCTAGAATATTCCATTGAAATTTGAATTACTCTGATCCTGAAATAATTTAACAACCTTAATATACTTTAGTCATATTCAGTCAGACTAAATATATGTTTATTTGATTCAATTTTCAGTTGTACTTTTTATGGTAACTAACATTATTTGTTCAGGGTAATCTTATAGCTAGAGGATTGATCGAATTTTGTGACGCAGGACCTCCTGTAAGTCCTGTAAATAACAGTCATGTGTTTTATTTTATCATTATGTGTTTACTTGATTCTAGCCAGTCAACCTTTTTTGTTTTTCTCCTATTTTTTTGGGAGATTTCATTCACCATGAAACTTAATTAATGTATCATGTATGCAACTTTTTATTTGTATTATAGATTAAAAACTACATCTCGCTAGGAGGCCCCCAAGCGGGAGTTGCTTCTGTGCCACTCTGTGTAAGTGTTTCATTCTATTTTGAATTCTTAATGCGTTCTTCTATGATGTGATTTGATGTTTTCGCATTCAATTTTTTGCAGAACGGAAAGTTTTGTCAGATCGCTGGTGACCTCATTAAAAAGGGAATTTACACGGACTTCGTTCAGGTCTGTAATTCCAGTTAGTTCCACTTTGAAGTTGTTACATTTATCATCTCAATGTATCATTGTTTCAGTTTAGCTAGTTCTCAAAATAAATGTTTACTGCAGGATCATCTTGCTCCAAGTGGTTACCTCAAAATTCCAACAGTAAGCATTGCATATTTTCAACTTTTGATCGTGCAAATGCTGTAGTTTCAATTTCTAAACATTGAAAAATTAATGTGTATGTTATGGCATAGATTTTCATTCCTAGAGCATGCATGTCTACAAAGATGTGCCTGGAATTGTTTATAAGCAACTTATATGATCATACTGAGTTAAGTACAATTCATAAGCTATCCATGGCTAAGAGCTTAATAAAAATTGAACTAGGTATTTTTGAAACACAAACTTGAAAAGGTTTCCAAAAGCCAAAAGTAATCAAGTAATTACGAGACGATCACACGAATGCTCACTAAGCCATCTGGATTGAACTATGGTTAAGGGTAGCTTTTATGTTTTATAAAAATTACATATGTTATACATTACTAAAATCAACATACCTCTTCCACAGTATTTGCTTTTGTTTTTACCTTACTTTTTGATGACACTTTAGACCTCGTTATCTCTCTGACTATTTGCATAATTGACACTTAGGACATCGATGCCTACATGAACAAAAGCAGATATCTACCCCAGCTTAACAATGAACGCCCCTACCAGAGAAACCCTACATACAAAAAAAGGTTTAGCAGCCTGCAAAATCTTATCCTCATCATGGTAAGATATTCTTATTTTATTCTTTGTGTATAATCATATCCTTATCAAATAATGAATGATACGTCACTCTAATTATGATGTATTAGTCTGACCAAGATAACGTCTTGATTCCTCGAGAAACATCATGGTTTGGATATTATCCTGATGGTGCCTTCGAACCAATTCTAACTGTAAAACAGGTTATTTACTTGTTTATTCATTCCCCTCTGTTATTCTTGTGTTCATATTAGCTATAACCATCTAATATTTTTCATGTTCATGTGCATATATCAAATTGTTGCAGACCCCACTGTATAATGAGGACTGGATAGGGTTGAAGACTTTGGAAGATGCAGGACGAGTTAAATATGTAGTTGTCCAAGGAGGCCATCTTGGTATTTCAGATGCTAATATGAAGAAATTTATGGTGCCGTATCTTGCAAATGGAAAGAAAGCATCAAAACTCGAAGAAGAAGAGAACATGCCTTCATTTTCTGGAAGATTTGCATCTGCATGGGAATTTGGTGCAAATGAAACTGATGACGACGTTATGCATTCTCCATTTAGGCTTGTAGCAATTCAAGAGTAAACGTACTGAATTTTAATATTTTATAGGTTTGATTCATCAAACTTTTATATGTAACTAGAAAGAAAATATAACTGATAATTTCTTGCCTGGTTTGTTTGTGAATTTCCACAAACCAAGTGAGCTGAAATGTCTAGAGTCAGTTAATAGTTTTATATACAAATATAAGCTTCATTTCCTCCATTGTTTTTGAAGGTGAACTTATTGTCTCACAATTGAAAGAATAAAAGGAAAACATTGGTATGGTTTCCCATGGAGAATGATATATAAATCCCCATGTTATCTAATTTAATCTTTAATTATTCAGCATAATATCGCATTGGTATATGCAAAAAGATGGAAGATATATCTATACCAATTTAAAATTAATGTGTATAATATTCATATTTGTATACATGTAAACATATTAGTTGATTCAAGTTGTTACTGAGGCAAGAATGAACTATAGAAGGTTTAGTAATTAAATATTTATTTGGTGAACGTTAATATAACATCATTAATTAGTTTTTTGTATTTACCTATCCAAGAAGGTATATTTATATTTTTGGATTTGGATAATAACCTTTTGTCTGTAACCCCTACGAGATGCAAGTCTAGTTAAAACATGCAACAAAGTTGTCCGCATCACAATAATTGTTAGAACTATGCATCTCTTTTTTCCAGCTTGGTGGTCAGCATTTGATCACCTCTTTTGTGGTTGATAACAACGTGTGTAGCATGCATTGCATATGAAATATATGTTTCTTTGGTCTACGTTGGTATCTACTAGACAAAAAATTGATCAGGCACCCTACTACACTACTACAACAGAATGCAGTCTCAATGGGAATGAATTCCTAACTAATATCCCCTAAACCCATATACTCAACCAATAAAGACCTCCTGAATTCCACTTTTTTGTAATTAAGCCATCAGACTTAATTGCAATTGTAATTAAGCCATCAGACTTAATTGCAAAATGTTGGAAATCAGATATTGTGATTGGTTGGGTATAGAGGGGACATGAGATTTAGGCATAGGTGATTTGCTCTCGCCTCGATGACTATTGCCCATCACTATATCAGCAGCGTTGATATCTGTAAAAGGCCGTCAAAATAAAAACCGTCAAGCAACTGTTATTTGATGATAATCGTCGGATTGTTCGATGGCTTCCGTCAATTCAGGAAGTACACATCGCACATATGAAGACAGTCACCACTGGCCAATTTGCTGTTGCTAACTGTCGAAAACTTGTAACCAATAAGTTGTCGATAACAGTCAAAAGCCATCAGAAACATTTTTTTTCCTTTCAAGTGTGATTTGTTCCTCAAACTACACTAGGGGTAAGCGTTCAACTGGTTTGAAGATAGAAGAAAAAAACTCAAACGGAATTGAAATCGAATTTTTTTTAAATCAAACCGAAAATTTTTCGGTTAATTCGATCGGTAACCGATTTAACCGAACTTGAAACATGCAATATTATTCAAATGATCAATTCATTCAAAGTAAAACAGAAATTATGTTTGAAGAAATTTTGTGTAGTAAATTTGATTGATTCAAACAAATTTGAAGGATGTATTATTATTCAAACGTTGCATTCACTCAAAGTAAAACATAAATTCATATTTGGAGAAATTTTATATAGTATATTATACGTTTATAATTATATTTGGTCTATTTGCAACAAATACCTTTGTATTATATAACTAAATTAATTATTTAAAGTATTACAATACCATAAAATTAGATAATAAATTAAATGTTCGGTTAAATCGATAATACAAAAAGTATACTTTGCAAACCGAATTCAAATCGATTTAGTTTTAAAACCGAACCGAACCGATCGAAATGAACTGGTTTGGTCAGTTAATTAAGTTTGAATCAAATATTGCTCACCCTTAAACAACACACACATAACATATATCAGACTCCAATTTCACACGACACATACACTACAACTATGACACAGAAGATTAATACCGTTAATTCTTTTTGGACTAATTTTACTTATACATCAACAATCTCTTAACATACACCATAAAATAAATTACAATACATCAAAACTTACATTACATGCATCGTCCTTTCTACTTTATTAGACTTACTTTATTCTTCATTCCCCGTCTTTAAAACTTTGGACCTATTTACAGCAAATAGGAAATCTATAGCACTAAATAATGTTTAAATTCTGTAAAATGAATTTTAATCTTTTGAATACTGGTAACCAATTAGCTGTACTACAAAAAATTCCTAATTTCAATAGAAAAGTCCCATCTTCTAAATTAAATAATTTTAAATTTGAACAATTACTTGCAAAAGTTCGATAAGTTCAAATTTTAGGTTTCATGTTTAAAAACACATTAAGTTTTTCAGGTTATTTTTCATAGAATTGATCAATATCATTCGTTATAGTGTTTCAGTTTGATCAGTTATAATTAAAAAAGTAAAAATGCAATAAAGAAGAAGGGTAATTTAGCAATATATATTGTAAGCAAAACAATGGTGTACAAGGTAATTTTCTGGATATAAATAGAATTTTTCTTCTATTAGTCTCAATACGAAGGGTGGAATTCAGAATGTAATACCACACACATTTCTGTGCCCAAACTTCGACAAAAATCGAAACTCGAGCACCTTCAAGCATGGAGCATGTAAATCTGGTACTTGCAAATAAACGAGCATAAGCATAATCAGAGTACGATGAGATAACTCACAACAGAAACAAAATAGGATAGACTAGTATTAACTCAAGCAACTACCTTTTTAAAGTAAGTCACTTTGCCAATACCGAGCATGAGAGAGAACAAGAACCGAAAGCCTTGTGAGAACCTGACCTTCTCTAGGAAACCTGAATGGTTGTAATGAGGAGGGAGGGTCTGAACAACAAGATTCTGGTGAACAGGAAATGCACAACACAGATTATAATACACATATGTATCCCGTTTGGTTCAACTCAAGATGTATGCGTATCAAGGTTAGTTATTCTAGCCTAACCTTGTAGATAATCACGAACGAGCCAAACTACCCTTCCCAAGGTGGTATTCTCAAAATATAATGCAAGATAGAACGTTTACGCATATATTCATGAAGCCTTTATACCAGAACATGGCTGACTATTTAATCGAGGGTGGACCCATAATTGCAGAGTTTCTACATATGTATGCACACACATATATACACACACATATATATATATATATATACATATGTATCCATTCATTCACCCATCCTTTATTATTTAATGCTTTATTATTAATGATAGATAGGGTGGATTCTTTCTGATCCATTAAGACCTTAGGCGGAGCTATTGGTCACTTATTTATTCCTCAATGATTTATTAATTGATAACATAACCAGAGGGCACTAGCTATGAGCCCTACTAGTTAAGGCTTCCGTCATTCACGCATTTGACCCATACCCCGTGTAAGGTGAGAGATGATATTTTATCGCTCCCTATACTATCTAACTGACACTACGCCATAGATGACATACCGCAACGAAAATCCATGGTGTTGCTAGCTACAATGTTGCCATTGCTATACTGTTTTTTATCGATTGCAACGCACGCTTCAATGTGTTAGCATAGATATCAAATTGTGTTGCAATAGCTATAGATATATTTTAATTAAAAAAAAATACACCTCAGCGATCCACACCATTACTTAAAACAAAATTTCAGTCGTCCGTCCACATCATCAATTCGCACCTCACCTATTTCTATTCCTGCATTTATTTTGTTTCAGATGCCTCCCTTTTCATTTCGTTTTCACCCCAAATTTTCAAAATCACCGATTCCTAATTTCCAAAATAACTGAACCCTAATTTCCAAAATAACCGATCCCTAATTTCCAAAACCATCGATCTCTAATTCAAAATCAAATGTAAATGGTCTAGGGCATCACAACGATACGTCTCAGAGCCATGAAAGAAAAAGCGATTCTCAAATCGCCCAATAACAAAAGTCAAAGTCGAACCGACGATTGCAATTTTCTAGGCAGAGCGGCGAGCCCATCTCCACGGCAGTCGGTGCGATGTCGGTAAATGGATCCAGATTCTAATAATTCATAATTTTATTGAAGTCGAAGGTACTAGTCTGCGTCTTTAATGCTTTAAATATCTGATTGTTGAAGAACTAAGGCCGTTTACTTTTGAGTAAAATTGTTGCCATGTAATATTGTAATGAGTGATAATCTGAATCTGATTTGAGAAATGAAAACTGATGTTTTGAATTTGATTTGAAAAATGAAAATTGGTGTTTGCACTTTCTGATAAATTGGGGGGTAACTTCGCAAGCAGCATTAACAAATGCCGAAGAATCTACGGCTATATCGACGTTGGTTTTCTGTTCTAAACACTTTAGCAGCAAGTTAAGCAACCATTCCATACATGCGGATAATTCAAATTATTATATTGCGGGGTTTGGGTTTTTCCTGAAATGGTTTCATATCTTCTGATATAACATCTGAATGAACCTAGTATAACATCTAAATGAACCAGTTGCAGTTTTAATCTTAAGTGGATGCCATTTATTCTTAAATATTATAACTTATCGAACTGATTGGTAAATTGATCTATACACGCACTGTATATGTATGGATATGCAGAAATTAAATATGGTTACCTCATTGTATGAATTTGTGAAAACGAGTTTTTGCCGCATTTGGTTTATTTATGCACTCATGTGTCGATACCCTTGTTATTTTGTTTCCTTGAGTACATACAATGTAAACCTATCTGGCAATCAAACATTCTTCAAAAATCTGGATCTTATTGGTTACAAGATTATGAAGTGCATATGAAAGAATCATACATTGCCCTGATTTTTATGGGGTTTGAGGTAATTTCTGTGGGTTTGAAATGGAGGAGGACATATGATGTGATTAAAAAAACAACGAAAGCGTACTGGTTTTATAGATAGGGACCGGAAGCATAGATGGATGATACAAGGGATGTTTATCTATTTGTGTTGGAAATATTGAACGAAGCCAACCAAAATTTCATAGTATCCACTTAGATTCTGGTCTTGCGGCCGTCCAATTCTTTTTTTCTAATGCAAAAATATCCGTTTGAAATATCTATCTTCCTGTTCTCTAGAATATGCAAGTAAAATAGTAAAACAACAGTTTTGACTGTTAAGCGGGCATTTGTCGGACTTGATACTGTACTGCATGCGATTGTGAATGCTCTCTTATTGTCAAATGTCTATTCATCATATGCTAAATATTTGTATTCAAACTCTTTAAAAAAAAAATCAGAGTTGGATAATTTTTTGGATTTTGATACCCATTTACACCTGTAATATGTTTGGAATACTACTTGTGTATCATGGAGATAATTTTCCTGGATATATTAAAAATCAAGGTATTTCATGCTTTCATGAACGTACATGATGAATTCATCAAGCTTCAAGTAATAAACTAGTCATTGCTTGTGTAGGGACATGTTTCATTTCCACTGGTTTTTGATATATTCCCATTCATGCAAGTTAAAATGAGACAAGACCAGAAACTTGAGAGGAAACTGATAAACATATCATTGCCTCAACCGGTTCTCATGTACTTAAGCAGGAAGTTCACGGGAGCTTCGTAAGTGAATAGGTTCCCACTACTTAGCTTTTATTGCAAGTCAATACAGTCTCACAGTTTTCATCTTCCCTAATGTTTGTGCATCTTCATGTATGTATATTTATCTATATTATGGTTAATTCACTCCATTACTGACCTTATTTTTGCCTTTTAGACAGCAAAATTTAATCATTTTTAATATATCTTGAATGTTTTTTTTTTCATTTTTGGGCTTGTTTAGTTTGTGTTGTTCGGAGTGTCTTTAATTTCCATTTCGAAAAGCAGTTTAATGGCAGGTTAAGTGGATAATAGTTTGTGTTGTTAGGAATAAGGCAAATCTTGTTTTCTTGGTACTGTGAATGGCAATTGTTTTTTTACTGACATTATATCAATATAAGCTTGGTTGCGTTGGTGGATAGTTTTTCAATAATGCCGAATAGTAAGGTAGATCTTGTTTTCTGGTTTGGTTACATTAGAGCTAGGTTTGGTATCAGCAATACAGATCAGTACTACAGTAGGAAGTACTAGTAATGCAAAGTGTTGTGTATATTGAAGCTTGTTACGTGGATGAATAGTTTTATGAAGTTCAGTATAGGTAAATTTGGAGATTGGTTGTTGGCCTTGTAGCAGGAAGTGGATAAATCTTCTACAATTCGATGCTATAGCAGGTTATTGCTTTCAGCTAGTCATTTTGGAGCTAGTCATTTTAGTTTCACGCTTTAAACTTTTTTGATGCTATAGCAATTGTTTTGTTCAGTGAGCAAGTGAATGATTGTAGCAATTGTTCAGTGAGCAAGTGTTTGTATTGGGAGTCTTAGTTAACCTGGGTATTGGGTGTGTGTTTACATTAGTGAGTCTGTTATCTTGTAATTTCGCTTTGTTTAATATAAAATTTGAACTATATATTGTATGCAGTCAGTGTGAGTCTGGAAACCTATCCATTTGATCACTACAAGTGGCAGTATGAACTATGAGTGCCAGTCCACCATCTTCTAGTGAATGTTGCAAACTTGACTTTTTCCTCTCCAACTTACGGGCTAGATCGATGCTGTTGTCCTTGGTCTAGGTGGAGATGATAACACTGGAATGCAAAAGCAAAAGGATTTATATCATTGGGATAAGGTATACATGAAATATACGGGTACTAATTGATTTATCTATCTTATTATTGAACATGTTCTGAAACATAATTCTTTATTAATATCGAAGTTTCTTTTTGTTGTCGATAGAAAGCTAAAAAGAAACATAATTCTTTATTAATATTGAAGTTTATTTTTGTTGTTGGCATAAAGCTAAAAAGAACATCAATCTCAATAATGGAGAGCGAGTTACAGCTTCAGGA
The DNA here is from genome assembly GCA_030737875.1 of Allium sativum. Classification (NCBI taxonomy): domain Eukaryota; kingdom Viridiplantae; phylum Streptophyta; class Magnoliopsida; order Asparagales; family Amaryllidaceae; genus Allium; species Allium sativum. Next base: position 217,107,564 of record CM060920.1, read on the forward strand.
AAGGTAATATGTGACAGTCTGTTGATCGCCATTGATATGCATTTCTTACATGAAGTTGGTTTTTTTTATAGTCTAGGCTTTAAGGCTGACAGCCAGCAGAAATTGGCTCATACACGGAGAAATAAAGGTAGTAGTTTATATAAGCACTTTCGTGCATTTTTTCTTGCTTATGGCTGTATGTGTGAGTCTATATATGAATGAATTGCGTGACAATGTAGTGAGGAATGTATGTAAATATGAATGATTGTGTAATATACCATTGAATATACAATAGTGTAGTCAAAAATTTTGTACCAATTGAAATAAAATATCTATTTGAATAAAACACTATGTTATAATAATATTTATTATAATATTATGAAATTTTTGATTAATATCAGTTTACGTATAATTACTTTTAGCAGTTGTAAAACTAATTTTAACAACTGCTAGAAACAGTTGTAAAAAATGTTGACTTTATTACGATTGTCAGCTGTACTAGACATACTACAACTGTTTGTGGCAGTTGTGAAAGGGTATTTTTTTGAGCCTAGCCTCTTGTCGTAATGCCGCTACGAATTGGATTTCCTAATTGGGGTTTATAACATTTATCCTAATAAATCCTAAGAATTGTAACCCTATGACTTAATTTCCTTATTGAGTTTACTTCCCCAAATCATCGTTGTTTACACTGGTTATTTATCCATTTGTGGTTTTATTTATAGCAACCGATCATATTACTTGCTACAATGGTCACTAAAAATATATTAATTAAATATGGATTACATGTATATAAATAATTCCATAATTGAATACTATTCAAACATTCAAACATCCAATATAATGTATATTTCGTCGTTTACGTAGATTCAGACGGATAATGCATATATATATATATATTTGCGGGGTCAACGTAGTTATTTTTCTTTATTATTATTCATTGTTAAATTTAATAATTTGGTTTAATTAATAATCAAACATTCCTTTTTGCGTTCAACCTTGTCAGCTTCCAAATCTTACAAAAAGACTGTTAGTTATAATTATTCCAAATTATGCCTGATAAATGGAATACACATATTTCAAAACCATAAGATATATATATGTATATGTCTACGTATATTCTGAAATAGTTGATGCAAACTACGCACAAATATGCATATTTATATTTATACGTACATTTGCACAACTTTTCCCTTTTTCAATCTTTTCTTTTGCCATATTTCTTGTGAATTCAAAATAATGTATTTTTGTTCAAAAAAAGGAAAATGACATATTTACAACAACCAAACCCAAAACCTCAGCAACACTGAACATAAATAGGCATGTGTCTTTTATATTAAAATCACATAATTCATAAATTTACACTAGAACTAGAGATTTGGAATAAAATCACATCTAAACAGTGTTATTGGGACAGATTGCCAAATCTACAGTGTTTTACAACAAGATACAATATATTGTCCAATCTTAATTGTGGGCAATGTGTATGAACAATTTAAGTAAACCTACAAATATCATTGTTCCTAACCACAGTTCACAAATTCCAAGTTTTGACAATATTTATTAATAGATCTGATAGGTGTCATTTCAAATTCAATTATATTATGTACAGATCTGATGATAATTGGCATATATTTTGAGATCTAATTCAAACGAGATAAACAGGCTATTATAACTTTATATGTAAATTTTCCGCTCACCTCAAAATATCCAAAGCTGAAATCTGAATAAACTTTTAGGCCTACAATTCTCACATTCTTACAAATCTACAATTAATCTGAAAAGAGGATACTTTCAGATCTGTAGACATGCAAGAAAATAGGAAATGAGGGGAGAATCTGATGTAGAATAGGTTAGTTGTCGATTTACACCCTTTTCCATTTGAATCTGATAATCCCTTTTATAATATGTAATGATCGACCTTTTCTAAGCATTACCCAAAGCTAATGTCAAATTACTATCAGGTTTAAAATTTCAAGTCAATTGGAATTAGTATGTAATCATGATAAAAATAAACATGTGTTGAATTTCAGTTAAAATTCAATAAGCTAGAAATAAGGTCATTTTTCAAACGGTCTCCAAATTCGACGAAATCAGTTATGTTAGGACCATATTTGTAAAACATAGCAAGATTTCAAATTCATAGTTTTTGGAGTCAGTATGTGGTCAAGGCAATTTAAAACATACATTCAAATTCAATATTTGACATTATATTTTAATTTTGATAAAACTGATCAAAACAGTCGAATTAGCTTACAAAACATATCCCATTGTGTTCGGAATGAGGGTATTTAGCTAGGGACGTCATTTGTTGGGGTTCGTTTGGAGTTCGGGACGTTAAATTTCATAACGAAGTAAATAAGAATTAAATATTACTAAAAAAATTATATATATATATATATATATATATATATAAACATTTTTCTTTGCCAAACCCTAATCTCACTCACGAAGCTGCCGCCAAACTCAAATCGATGGCAGATTCTTCAGCATCTTCTTCTCCCCTTTTCTCCAAATCCGCTCAATAATTTTAAAAATTTCCTTCAGCAAAATCACTCAGCTCAATATGATACACATTTCGACCGGCTATGATTGAAAACCATTGAGTATTCTGCATTATTTTCGAGCTCAAATCTCTTCCATTCGATCGCAATTTTGGGGCATTGGGGGACTTCGAGTTGGGCCTACTCACGGCGGTGGAAGGTGGAGTTCTACTCTTCGATGTAGGGTGGTTCGATCATCGACTGGTCTGACGTGGAGGCGTGCGTGGGTAACCCTTAGGAGGCGACCAGGTTACGGCTTTGATTCAAAACCATGGAGCGTGTTACAGAAAATTGGAAGAGAAAGGATTTAGTAATATTACAATTATTTATTATAGTTAATTACGTATTTAAGTGTTAAATGTTTGAATAACTGTAATTCATTCATATGGAAACATAATTCAACAAACAAAAGTGCATTGGAACCGTAAAATAAAGATCTACATGATGGAACAAATCTGGACAAAAATGGAGCTATTTGGAATTCTTGATTTGGTTAAATTCTCAGTTTAATCCAATTAAAAATAATCGTTATTTAAACGATTTCAGAACCGACCACTATGACAACTCTCTCACTCAAATAATTTATACAATAATTTTATTTTATAACTGAATATATATTGATTGTCTATGCTAATTTTTATCTAATTAATCATCACAAATTGTTATACGGTATATAGTAGCTCGCATCACAGTAGTTTAAAAACCAGACGAATGAATGGATGATTATTTTTGTTATGATTTGAACGTGATTTTGAAATAATTAACATGTTAAAAACGATGTTAGATTATTTGTGGTAGTTGAAATTTGATTAAATATCCATTTGCAATTCAACAGACTTGTTATGTTCACCCATTTTAAGTGATATCGATAGGAACAAATAATTAATTTATTAATTGATTATTTATTGGTTGAAAACCCCACACGGTTATTGGGATAATATTTGATTTACATTAATCCCAAGTGTTTAGAGTGGATGTTAATTGATTGATTGATAAACTGTTATAAGCGCTATTTAATTATTTAGTGCTTATACAGTTGTCGATGCACTTTGGATGTGAATTGAATGTTTAATAGTTGTTTATAACTATTTTTGAATACATGTGATGTATGAAATCCATATAACTAAAATTATATGGTAATTGGCTGAATCTCTTTTTAATCCGAAATACAGATGAATGTTTTAATATAATATTCGGTGAAAAGTTGAAGTTTGATTTTGATGTCCGATTTTGGATGGACACAAAGATTATAAAAGTATAATGAATATCAAGAAGATTTGATTTCAAATACTGATATTTAGAAAATATTATTATTTTAACATTATAATAATATGGGATGTTCAATTTTGATTTAAAATTGAAATGGAAGTTGAAATCATTTTTAAACGAAAATATTAACTTTTTATAAAATATGTTTTGAATAGAAATTGAATAAATCTATTATATATACATATATAATGGTTTAATATGAAGATATTTGATTTTGAAAGGAAAAGATTGAAATGTAATTTCAAATGGTAGTTGTGAATAATTTATAATATTTATAAATTATTTTGGAAACATTTTCGATTTTATTTTAATTATAAATCAAATTTGGGCTTGAATAGAATGCGTCGCGCAGCGATAGTTCGCGAATGTCCACCCGTAACTTTGAATTGATGTAACGGGAAATCCGACCGTCGGATTCTCCTGAAATTGGAACTGTTAGATCTGTATCGAAAAGAGATTTCAAATGAATACAAGAATGTTGAAATCCAATGGTTAGATTTTAATTTAAGTCCAAATCAGTTTTGGAAAAGGTTGCTATGAGTGCAATTCGGTGGCTGATATTGGAAACCGACTGTAAGGGCCTTGATTAAAATTGTTAAATATATAAATAAATTATGTAAAATCATAATAAATGATTTGGAAAGATTTTGGATGAAATACTCCAAGTTTGAAAAGATAAAAGATATTTTTATCTGAATGAACTAATCAACAACTAGAATAAAGAACTGAAAGGAATTGTAATGGTTTTGATATAACCAGAACTTTTCCAACGTATGAATTGGAATGGATGTGAATGGAAATTAACTTTGGATATTTTGGTATTGGATTTCGTGACTATACGGGTATTGTTGAGGAATTTGGAAGATATAGATATCGTTATTCCCAATACGATATATGTTGGTTTCGAAATTTGATGTTGAATATAAGTCGGTTTGATTTCTATTCAGAGCCTTGTATTTAATATCAAATTGGATTTTGGTTTTATTGTGAATGATGCCTTCGACAACACTATTCTTAAACACAACTAAAAGTGAAGTTTTCCAATTAATAAATATAATTGGAATTAAATGTGATTTTAGGTTCATTGTGAACGATGTTTTGAAAAACATTAGTTCTTAAACCCAATTAACAATGAAGTTATGATTTGGAATTTAAAAATGTTTTAATAAAGATTTAATGGAATTTTTTTCAAAGTAAAGTTTTTCAATTTAATAAAATAAACTAAACTCGAATTAAATGGAATTCGATTTACTAATAATTGAGATGAGCTTCTGTGAAGGAAGACCATTACTATTAATGGAATTTAAAATGCTTTACCGTTATTCTACTTATAGTATTAGTCTGATATGGAAATTTATATCAGTTATGACTGATTTGATTTTCGTGAGGTTTCCATTTTAATGGAAGGTAATTTTGGGTATATCAGGAACTATGTTTTTAATGACATTGGTTCTTTTACCCAGTTAAAGATAGGATTAACTTCCTAAGATTGAATAATCATTAAGTAATGATTTTTGAAGAAGTTGGAGTTTTAATGAATCTTTAATTTGGTTGAAATGTGAATGGGGTAGTTAAATTTACCAAATTCAAGAAATGTTCGTGTTAATCCCCCAAAAATCCATATGCGCATTGAGTTATAAGACTTGAGCAGGAGCTACAGAACGAACACCTTCAGGGTCGATCGTGCATAACTTTATCCAAGGCACTTAAGCGACTCACGAGGGATAAGAAGCAACCACACAGGGCAAGGTCCAAATATCAAATTCAAGACAAGACAATGGCCCAACACGATCAAGAATGGCGGCACATTACATTTTTAGTAGCGCGACTCAACAAAGATAAAATCGCATATCCTGTCAAATCGCTCATAAGAATAGAAGACGCTTGACTTAATATTAAGGGTCGGTCGTACGTATCAGAGCAGGCGTCAAGGTCGCACGTATATTGTAACAACCCGAAAATCTGGGCCAGTTTAAAAATTTTATTTTGGAAATTTTAGCGAATTTTGAACATTTAAATAGATTATTTTAAATAATATCGATGAGAAATTTATTTTGAATATATTTAGAACGTATATATTTATACGCGTCGTCGTTAGAATATAAATAATTATATATAATTATAAATAGAATTGAAAATGGCGAGGTAGTTCGATAATTCGATTTCAAACTTCAATTGAACGTACCGGGTGCAAAACAAACCAGATTTTAGTGAAACCAAAAATAATGGGATCTAATTGAGAATATCTTTCCAACGAATCCGAAAAATCGAAATTTTATAGCGGGAATCAAAAGATATGTCCAGTTGAAATTTCTGAATAGTCGCTATGGAATTCAGGCCCTTAAAAATGGGAATTTTGCAAACGACCTCGGATTTCGACGAAACCACTTTTGTTAGGACCGTATCATCAATACGAAGCTAGAAAATATTTTTCGGGAATTTTTAGAGTTAGTATGTGGCCCCGGTAAATTGAAATGCGCGTTCAAATTCAATATGTAGAGTTATATGTTGATTTTAACGGAAACTGATCGAAATGGTCGAATCAGCTTATGGTACATATCCCATTGTGTTCGGAATGGGGGTAAAACGCTATGGACGACAGGCGGTGGGCCTCGTTTAGAGGTCGTATGAAAAAGTCAACTTTTTGAAAATAAAAATAAAAAAATAATAATAATAAAACCCTCTCCTTTATTTCCTTTGCCCCCCTTTTTTATTTCCAACCCGACATTCAGAAGAAAAAAAAAGAAATCGAGGAGGGCGACGGAGATCAAACCGCCGCCCAGGGGCGCGCGCCACCGCACGCCACCATCTCCGCCTCCCCTTCATCTGTCGCGCCGCCACCTTCTTCTTCTCCTCCCTCCTCGACGTCAACCAAGACCCGCGCCCCCCTTTCCAGCCCTAAACCCATCGAACAAGACCTCCCCCTGGCCAACCACCGCCACCGCAACCTCCTACCGCCCCCTCAGCACCACCAGCGAACAAGAAAACCCCCCCTCCGCTCCTCCTTAAAGCAATGTAAGCCCTTTCATTTATTTTGCTTTGTTTAATTAATTTTAGCAATTAAAAATCTGAATTTTTATATTGTAGAAGGATAAAAATATAATCTTTTATATTGTAGAGAGTTCAAAATATATTTTTTTATTATAAGTTGAAGTTAAAAATATAATTTTTATCGCATGTAAAGGTTGAAAATATAATTTTCGTATTATATAGATAATAAAAATGTGATCTTTATACGGTAGGATATAAAAAGACGATATTTTTATGTAGTGAAAGACGACATTTTTAAAGTAGAAAAAGGCGAAATCTTTATATAGAGAGTAGCGATGTAAAAATAGAATTTTTATCTATATAGTAGGGATGTAAAAATAGAATTTTTATCTATATAGTAGGGATGTAAAAATAGAATTTTAATCTATATAGTAGCAATGTAAAAATAGAATTTTTATCTATATAGTAGCAATGTAAAAATAGAATTTTTATCTATATAGTAGCAATGTAAAAATAGAATTTTTATCTATATAGTAGCAATGTAAAAATAGAATTTTTATCTATATAGTAGCGATGTAAAAATAGAATTTTTATCTATATAATAGCGAAGTAAAAATTCGATTTTTATATATGTAGTGAATACGGGCAACGAAAGTGACGAAAGGCGAGAACAGCGATGATTTCTACAAATGAAGAGTCGTGGTATTGGATTAGCTATCGGTGAGAACTTCTCACTCTAAATTTCTTTTTCTAGTTATATATATATATACTAGGATGCAGACGGTGCTTAGTAGCACCCGACACCCGTCATCCACAGACCATGGATGGCTTGTATGCTTGTTTGATGTGTTGTGAAATTGTTTGTGATGTTGATGTGAAATCGATAATAAAATGTGGATGTGTTGAAATAAATTAATTATCGTTAAAAATATAATTTTTAACGTGAATGTGAATAAATAAATATTTATAAACAAATCGGCCGATTTGTTTATATACACTGATTTGACTGATATTGATTGGGATGATAAATTTTACACATCGCCCAACTGCACAAATAAAAATCTGTGTTTGTTGATTTGAAACCCCACACGGTTGTTGGGATAATATTTGGGTACACTAATCCCAATTATTTAATTATATGTCGATCGATTGGTCGACAAACTGTGTAAGCGTCGTTTATTTCTATTTGATGCTTATGCAGTTGTGTGGTGCACCTTGGATGATGGTTGATTGTTTAGCATTGCTTTTATATACATGTGTTGTATGGAATCCATATAATTAACGTTATATGGTGATTGACTGGGCCTCATTCCAATCGGGAAAATAATGAATATTATAAAAGAAAATTCATGTGTTGAATATAAAAATAGTCATGTGTTGAAAATATTTATGTGTTGAGTAAAATATTTTGATAATAAAATTCACATCTTTATCATATTTAAAATTAGAACTACTTCACGGTGGAGTCTAATTAAAATCAAACGATAGATACCATAGTTTTATAAAATATTTTACATAACAAAAATAGTCGTGTGTTGAAAGAAATATAGATTCATGTGTTGAATAGAATAAATATTCATTTGTTGAATAGAATAAAGAAGTTTTTGAAAAATATAAAGCCGTGTTGATTAGAGATGCGTTATTTTGACGTGAACGATATTTATATCGATTTTATTCGTTTTATAATGAATATTGAAAAGTGATTTCAAAATTTAATATTTTGAAATGAAATTCAAATTAAATTAGATTAAAATTCAAATTCAAATTTTATTGAATCAATTTGAAATGAATTCGATTCGAATTGAATAGAAAGTGAATTTGAATTGGAATTGAATAGAAATGAATTCAAATTGAATTAAATTGAAATTGAATTAAAAACGAATTGAAATCGTTTTGAATTCGAATTAAATAAAATTGAAATGAATTCGAATTGAATTGAAATCAAATCGATTTGAAATCAAAGATGAAGTTGAAATTGTTTTTGAAAACGAATTTAAAACGATTTATAAAATACGTTTTAAAAGGAAATCGACGAAATATATATATATAATATATATTATATATATAATGGCCTGAATAGAACGCGCCGCGCCGCGGCAGTTCGTGAATTTCAACCATTGACTTCAAATTGACGTTGCGGGAGATCCGACCGTCGGATTCTCCTAAAACCGGAACTGTTGGGTTCGTATCGAAAAGAGCTTTCCAATGAATATTATAAATTTGAAATCTAACGGTTGGATTTGGAATTATGTCCAAATCAAATTTGGAAAAGGTCGTTGTAAGTGCAGTTCGATGGCCGTTGATGGAAATCGACTGTACGGGCCTTGATAAAATTATTAAAAATATTGATAATTTGTGTAAAATCATAAGAAATGATTTGGGAAAAATTGGGCTGAAGAATTCCACATTTGAAAGGATAAAAATAGATTTTTATCGAAATGAACTAGTTTTGAACTAGAATTAAAATCAATTTATTTTTGAAATAAATAAATTGAATTTGAAAGTGATTTTAAAAATAATCAATATTCCTAATACGTGGATTGGACTGGAGTTGAATTGAAATTATCTTCGGAATATTTCGATGTTGGATTTCGTGACTATACAGATATTGTTATGAGAATTTGAAAGATATATTTTATATCGTTATTTCCAATACAATATTTATTGGTTTCAGAATTTGATATTGAATATAAGCTGGTATATTTTCTATTCAGAGCCTTGTATTTAGTATCAAATGTGATTTGGGTTTATCGTGAATCGTGTTTTAGATGACATTGATTCTTTAACCCAGTTAAAGGCAAGATGTTGATTTTTGAAAGGATTAAAACTAAGTGGAGTTTTAATGAATCTTTAATTAGATTAAAATGTGAATTGATAATTTAAATTATCAAATCTGAAAAGTGATCGAGGGTGGAGTATCACCAGTTTTGCTCCAAAGCGATAGTTAAATCGTTAATTAGATTTGAACGTGAAATGGTAATTAATTTTACCGATAACACCGTGGTGTTAGATGTGGAGTATTACCAGTTTTCTCCATGGGATATATAGGTTGGGATTGGGAAATAAAATAAATAATTACTTCGGTGTGGTTCGCTAATCCCGACTAGTTTGAAATGATATCCAAAGGAAGATTAAAGAATAAATTTAGAAGAATTTATCTTGGATAAAATTAATGGGAACCTTTCCCTAAGAATGTGATTTCATGAATAAAAGGATATTCTGATTTGGAATGAGGCGTTCGTTGTGTTTGTGTAACATTTGTTTATTATATACGTGGGTTATTCAGGAAGGTCGGGTTATACCCATTCTGAATAACCGATTCGATGAGATGTCGAAGATGAAGACGGTGGTTGAAGACCGGAAGTCTTCACATCGTTTGGGTGATTACTGATGATCTTGATTGGGCTGTACACCCAAGATGAGGGAAACAGTTGGTGATCGTCCAGACGTACTTGGAGATCGATGGATATGCGAGGAAAGTGCCTCCGGTTTCGTTCAGACCCAGAACGAACTTGTAAATGGATTGTGTGTCTGACATTGGATTTTATTCTGTGTTGATTGATCTCTATTAAATATACATCTGTTTGGCGGCGGAGAATTTATTCTCTTGCTTAACGCCCTTCTCTGAGACGTACGAGCTCAGAGGTTGTATATCGATGGACATCAGTCGCATGGAGTGAATTGCCAGTGTGGCACGCGTAAGTGGCAATTGATCAAGGCTTCTGTTGAAAAGCAAAGTCTTGTGGTTGATGATCAAAGCACGGCCTGTGTGGCGCAGCTTTGTGTATAACGTGAATTCGCAAGCCTCACACCTCGGTATGAGTCAAAAACGGGATAGTGACTACAGGGAGAGCACGACGTTTCTTTCTAGCTAGGGTGGTGTCAGTGACCTACCAGCCCTGACATTTATATACTTTTCACCTGTGTGGTTGTTGGAATGCGAGGCGCCTCGGATATAGGTCTGTAAGGACCGGGAAACGTATGTTCAGGAATTGCCAATCCTCAAAAGTAAGAGAGGACCGGCCCTGAAGATCCAAGGATCATAGTGGGGTCCTGAGACATTTGCTAGAGTGTCTCGAACGCGGAGAGGAGCTTGCCCCTTGCCTCGACTCATGACGGAATCCAATTTCCAATACGTGTGTTTCGGTTTTATTTGTAGAACCTAGTATGGCGACATAGTGGTATGGGTCATTCATGCCGCCTATGATTGATATTTATGATTGAAATTGTTTTGACACTATATACCTATAATAGTATCAAATAATGTGTGTTGAACGTATCAAGCATGCTTTGGCTGTTATAAGGTAAAAACTCTATCCTCCGGCTTGCGTTGCATTGTGTGATGGGACCTGGGTCTTATAACAGCTTCATCTTTCTTTATTTAGCATTGCGCTGTTTGTTTTATGCACTGGTATTCTTGGGAGGAAACCCGTTCCGTGTTATACGGCGTGGTCCCTTGATTTACCGAACTTTAAAATAAAGTATAATAACTGTTTTAGTTCTCACACCAGTCACATGACTGACCTGGAGTTTATTGTTTTAACCTAAACTCTGGGTGCCCCTATTTTCGACACGGGAAGCTAGTAGTTTTGGTTTTGCAGATTTATATTCACAGGGTCCTGATTTACAGCTGGAACGATGCTCGGAAAGCTCTGTATCCGTGTATCACTTTCAGTTGTGTTTTGTATATTTTTCCGCTGCTATGTAATTTATTGTAATCTATGATATTTATCGAATGTAATTTATTCATTTATACTCTGTATATTCTTGTATCTGATGGAATTGTTGTAATAACGATGAAATGTTCTTCCGTTTGCGTTCATTTGTGTGTTGTCCTCTAAGTATCCGCTCTTTCCTTCACGGGGAAGTTACGGGTCCTTACAGTTGGTATCAGAGCTTTGGTTTACAGAGCTCGAGAACAAGACACATTAGAACCAAACGAAAGAATTCATCAGATATTGGATTAGTAATATCCAATTAGAATGACTCGTTAAAGATAGGATCAGTAGTATCCTAGAACGAGTGTGAAGAGTATATTTTTCAAATGAAAACAATTTTGTTTTGAAATTTAAATCGTTTCATACATATTTGATTATTTATTTATTTACTTTGAATTTGGACAATCGAGTATATAAAGATTTCGCGTATACGCGTCATGAACGTATAGTCGAAGTTTTAATATACTGGATAGATATAGAGTCACATTCTAGACACCCGGGGATAATTCTGATGATGTGGCCACATCATCAGCATTTATGTTCGTATTTCGAAGGTGTGATTTCTATATATTTCCATTAGACTGGTGTGAGAACAAAAACTTACTTAGGTTTATTTGTTGTGAATTGGCATCAAACACATGATTTTCTGTATAGATGAATCAAAATTATGAATTTGAAACATTAATCCACTAATTGATTGATGTTTGTGTTGATTGTTTATTAGTTTAATAATTTTGAACCATTTAGCCTAATTGTACCAAATATTGAATTATATTGAAAATCGGTCGCGTTTGCTTGCATATATATGTACTTACATTGAACAGGTCAAAGCAAGGAGGCTAGAGCAGAGAATAAATATTGTTTGCCCGACAAATAGGCACATGTTTACTATAATTTACTGTTTTGTTTGGGTGATGATGATTTTATGAGCCGATTGGCTAGCCGCTTGGCTTTTTCTTTTTCTTTTTGAGATCAGAAGGCCTGTATGGAAATTTCGGGATTTTCCCGTGGCTCCCGGTGCAGGGGAGGTTATGGCGAAATTTTTCGAAAATTCCGGGTGTTAGCCAAATTTTTGAAGAATTTGAAATTTCTCAGAAACTGAAAAGTTGGAGAATGAAAACCAGATCGAACGTAGAGTTGATTAATCAAACCACTTTCGACTTCGTTCCTTTTCGGGGACGAAAAGTTTTAAGTGGGGGAGATTGTAACAACCCGAAAATCTGGGCCAGTTTAAAATTTTTATTTTGGCAATTTTAGCGAATTTTGAACATTTAAAATAGATTATTTTAAATAATATCGACGAGAAATTTATTTTGAATATAATTAGAACGTATATATTTATACGCGTCGTCGTTAGAATATAAATAATTATATATAATTATAAATAGAATTGAAAATGGCGCGGTAGTTCGATAATTCGATTTCAAACTTCAATTGAACATACCGGGTGCAAAATAAACCGGATTTTAGTGAAACCAAAAATAATGGGATCTAATTGAGAATATCTTTCCAACGAATCCGAAAAATCGAAATTTTATAGCGGGAATCAAAAGATATGTCCAGTTGAAATTTCTGAATAGTCGCTATGGAATTCAGGCCCTTAAAAATGGGAATTTTGCAAACGACCTCGGATTTCGACGAAACCACTTTTGTTAGGACCGTATCGTCAATACGAAGCTAGAAAATATTTTTCGGGAATTTTTAGAGTTAGTATGTGGCCCCGGTAAATTGAAATGCGCGTTCAAATTCAATATGTAGAGTTATATGTTGATTTTAACGGAAACTGATCGAAACGGTCGAATCAGCTTAAGGTACATATCCCATTGTGTTCGGAATGGGGGTATAACGCTATGGACGACAGGCGGTGGGCCTCGTTTAGAGGTCGTATGAAAAAGTCAACTTTTTGAAAAATAAAAATAAAAAAAATAATAATAATAAAACCCTCTCCTTTATTTCCTTTGCCCCCCTTTTTATTTCCAACCCGACATTCAGAAGAAAAAAAAAAATCGAGGAGGGCGACGGAGTTCAAACCGCCGCCCAGGGGCGCGCGCCACCGCACGCCACCATCTCCGCCTCCCCTTCATCTGCCGCGTCGCCACCTTCTTCTTCTCCTCCCTCCACGACGTCAACCAAGACCCGCGCCCCCCTTTCCAGCCCCAAACCCATCGAACGAGACCTCCCTAGCCAACCACCGCCACCGCAACCTCCTACCGCCCCCTCAGCACCACCAGCGAACAAGAAAACCCCCCCCCCCCTCCGCTCCTCCTTAAAGCAATGTAAGCCCTTTCATTTATTTTGCTTTATTTAATTAATTTTAGCAATTAAAAATCTGAATTTTTGTATTGTAGAAGGATAAAAATATAATCTTTTATATTGTTGAGAGTTCAAAATATAATTTTTATTATAAGTAGAAGTTAAAAATATAATTTTTATCGCATGTAAAGGTTGAAAATATAATTTTCATATTATATAGATAATAAAAATGTGATCTTTATACGGTAGGATATAAAAAGACGATATTTTTATGTAGTGAAAGACGACATTTTTAAAGTAGAAAAAGGCGAAATCTTTATATAGAGAGTAGCGATGTAAAAATAGAATTTTTATCTATATAGTAGGGATGTAAAAATAGAATTTTTATCTATATAGTAGGGATGTAAAAATAGAATTTTTATCTATATAGTAGCAATGTAAAAATAGAATTTTTATCTATATAGTAGGGATGTAAAAATAGAATTTTTATCTATATAGTAGGGATGTAAAAATAGAATTTTTATCTATATAGTAGCAATGTAAAAATAGAATTTTTATCTATATAGTAGCAATGTAAAAATAGAATTTTTATCTATATAGTAGCAATGTAAAAATAGAATTTTTATCTATATAGTAGCGATGTAAAAATAGAATTTTTATCTATATAATAGCGAAGTAAAAATTCGATTTTTATATATGTAGTGAATACGGGCAACGAAAGCGACGAAAGGCGAGAACAGCGATGATTTCTACAAATGAAGAGTCGTGGTATTGGATTATCTATCGGTGAGAACTTCTCACTCTAAATTTCTTTTTCTAGTTATATATATATACTAAGATGCAGACGGTGCTTAGTAGCACCCGATACCCGTCATCCACAGACCATGGATGGCTTGTATGCTTGTTTGATGTGTTGTGAAATTGTTTGTGATGTTGATGTGAAATCGATAATAAAATGTGGATGTGTTGAAATAAATTAATTATCGTTAAAAATATAATTTTTAACGTGAATGTGAATAAATAAATATTTATAAACAAATCAGCCGATTTGTTTATATACACTGATTTGACTGATATTGATTGGGATGATAAATTTTACACATCGCCCAACTGCACAAATAAAAATCTGTGTTTGTTGATTTGAAACCCCACACGGGTGTTGGGATAATATTTGGGTACACTAATCCCAATTATTTAATTATATGTCGATCGATTGATCGACAAACAGTGTAAGCGTCGTTTATTTCTATTTGATGCTTATGTAGTTGTGTGGTGCACCTTGGATGATGGTTGATTGTTTAGCATTGCTTTTATATACATGTGTTGTATGGAATCCATATAATTAACGTTATATGGTGATTGACTGGGCCTCATTCCAATCGGGAAAATAATGAATATTATAAAAGAAAATTCATGTGTTGAATATAAAAATAGTCATGTGTTGAAAATATTTATGTGTTGAGTAAAATATTTTGATAATAAAATTCACATCTTTATCATATTTAAAATTAGAACTACTTCACGGTGGAGTCTAATTAAAATCAAACGATAGATACCATAGTTTTATAAAATATTTTACATAACAAAAATAGTCGTGTGTTGAAAGAAATATAGATTCATGTGTTGAATAGAATAAATATTCATTTGTTGAATAGAATAAAGAAGTTTTTGAAAAATATAAAGCCGTGTTGATTAGAGAAGCGTTATTTTGACGCGAACGATATTTATATCGATTTTATTCGTTTTATAATGAATATTGAAAAGTGATTTCAAAATTTAATATTTTGAAATGAAATTCAAATTAATTTAGATTAAAATTCAAATTGAATTTTTTTGAATCAATTTGAAATGAATTCGATTCGAATTGAATAGAAAGTGAATTTGAATTAGAATTGAATAGAAATGAATTCAAATTGAATTAAATTGAAATTGAATTAAAAACGAATTGAAATCGTTTTGAATTCGAATTAAATAAAATTGAAATGAATTCGAATTGAATTGAAATCAAATCGATTTGAAATCGAAGATGAAGTTGAAATTGTTTTTGAAAACGAATTTAAAACGATTTATAAAATACGTTTTAAAAGGAAATCGACGAAATATATATATATATAATATATATATATATAATATATATTATATATATAATGGCCTGAATAGAACGCGCCGCGCCGCGGCAGTTCGTGAATTTCGACCATTGACTTCAAATTGACGTTGCGGGAGATCCGACCGTCGGATTCTCCTAAAACCGGAACCGTTGGGTTCGTATCGAAAAGAGCTTTCCAATGAATATTAGAAATTTGAAATCTAACGGTTGGATTTGGAATTATGTCCAAATCAAATTTGGAAAAGGTCGATGTAAGTGCAGTTCGATGGCCGTTGATGGAAATCGACTGTACGGGCCTTGATAAAATTATTAAAAATATTGATAATTTGTGTAAAATCATAAGAAATGATTTGGGAAAAATTAGGCTGAAGAATTCCACATTTGAAAGGATAAAAATAGATTTTTATCGAAATGAACTAGTTTTGAACTAGAATTAAAATCAATTTATTTTTGAAATAAATAAATTGAATTTGAAATTGATTTTAAAAATAATCAATATTCCCAATACGTGGATTGGACTGGAGTTGAATTGAAATTATCTTCGGAATATTTCGATGTTGGATTTCGTGACTATACAGATATTGTTATGGGAATTTGAAAGATATATTTTATATCGTTATTTCCAATACGATATTTGTTGGTTTCAGAATTTGATATTGAATATAAGCCGGTATATTTTCTATTCAGAGCCTTGTATTTAGTATCAAATGTGATTTGGGTTTATCGTGAATCGTGTTTTAGATGACATTGATTCTTTAACCCAGTTAAAGGCAAGATGTTGATTTTTGAAAGGATTAAAACTAAGTGGAGTTTTAATGAATCTTTAATTAGATTAAAATGTGAATTGATAATTTAAATTATCAAATCTGAAAAGTGATCGAGGGTGGAGTATCACCAGTTTTGCTCCAAAGCGATAGTTAAATCGTTAATTAGATTTGAACGTGAAATGGTAATTAATTTTACCGATAACACCGTGGTGTTAGATGTGGAGTATTACCAGTTTTCTCCATGGGATATATAGGTTGGGATTGGGAAATAAAATAAATAATTACTTCGGTGTGGTTCGCTAATCCCAACTAGTTTGAAATGATATCCAAAGGAAGATTAAAGAATAAATTTAGAAGAATTTATCTTGGATAAAATTAATGGGAACCTTTCCCTAAGAATGTGATTTCATGAATAAAAGGATATTCTGAATTGGAATGAGGCGTTCGTTGTGTTTGTGTAACATTTGTTTATTATATACGTGGGTTATTCAGGAAGGCCGGGTTATACCCATTCTGAATAACCGATTCGACGAGATGTCGAAGATGAAGACGGTGGTTGAAGACCGGAAGTCTTCACATCGTTTGGGTGATTACTGATGATCTTGATTGGGCTGTACACCCAAGATGAGGGAAACAGTTGGTGATCGTCCAGACGTACTTGGAGATCGATGGATATGCGAGGAAAGTGCCTCCGGTTTCATTCAGACCCAAAACGAACTTGTAAATGGATTGTGTGTCTGACATTGGATTTTATTCTATGTTGATTGATCTCTATTAAATATACATCTGTTTGGCGGCGGAGAATTTATTCTCTTGCTTAACGCCCTTCTCTGAGACGTACGAGCTCAGAGGTTGTATATCGATGGACATCAGTCGCATGGAGTGAATTGCCAGTGTGGCACGCGTAAGTGGCAATTGATCAAGGCTTCTGTTGAAAAGCAAAGTCTTGTGGTTGATGATCAAAGCACGGCCTGTGTGGCGCAGCTTTGTGTATAACGTGAATTCGCAAGCCTCACACCTCGGTATGAGTCAAAAACGGGATAGTGACTACAGGGAGAGCACGACGTTTCTTTCTAGCTATGGTGGTGTCAGTGACCTACCAGCCCTGACATTTATATACTTTTCACCTGTGTGGTTGTTGGAATGCGAGGCGCCTCGGATATAGGTCTGTAAGGACCGGGAAACGTGTGTTCAGGAATTGCCAATCCTCAAAAGTAAGAGAGGACCGGCCCTGAAGATCCAAGGATCATAGTGGGGTCCTGAGACATTTGCTAGAGTGTCTCGAACGCGGAGAGGAGCTTGCCCCTTGCCTTGACTCATGACGGAATCCAATTTCCAATACGTGTGTTTCGGTTTTATTTGTAGAACCTAGTATGGCGACATAGTGGTATGGGTCATTCATGCCGCCTATGATTGATATTTATGATTGAAATTGTTTTGACACTATATACCTATAATAGTATCAAATAATGTGTGTTGAACGTATCAAGCATGCTTTGGCTGTTATAAGGTAAAAACCCTATCCTCCGGCTTGCGTTGCATTGTGTGATGGGACCTGGGTCTTATAACAGCTTCATCTTTCTTTATTTAGCATTGCGCTGTTTGTTTTATGCACTGGTATTCTTGGGAGGAAACCCGTTCCGTGTTATACGGCGTGGTCCCTTGATTTACCGAACTTTATAATAAAGTATAATAACTGTTTTAGTTCTCACACTAGTCACATGACTGACCTGGAGTTTATTGTTTTAACCTAAACTCTGGGTGCCCCTATTTTCGACACGGGCAGCTAGTAGTTTTGGTTTTGCAGATTTATATTCACAGGGTCCTGATTTACAGCTGGAACGATGCTCGGAAAGCTCTGTATCCGTGTATCACTTTCAGTTGTGTTTTGTATATTTTTCCGCTGCTATGTAATTTATTGTAATCTCTGATAATTATCGAATGTAATTTATTCATTTATACTCTGTATATTCTTGTATCTGATGGAATTGTTGTAATAACGATGAAATGTTCTTCCATTTGCATTCATTTGTGTGTTGTCCTCTAAGTATCCGCTCTTTCCTTCACGGGGAAGTTACGGGTCCTTACATATATTCGACAACCATTCAAACACCAAGACAAAGCAAGTCGTCCATTCAACATAGGCGGGAGCGACCTCATAGCATAGCCATAAGGATAAACGGCGCCATACAAAGGCAGTAAAAGGACGAATGCCCTCGAGCCAAGAAGATCAGTCGAGCAAGGTACAAAGGAGAATTGATTCCAGTCCCGCATTCTGCTCTTGTAAAGCAACCCAAAGCGCTCGCTCCTATAAAGTCGCCCGCTCAACTACCCGAAGCACTCACTCCTGTGAAACCGCTCACACACGACAACTGGATACAGCTACAGACAGCTGGCTGCAAATGGGCACGGGTATGATTGCAATTAATAGGATGAGCAACCCGCAACCTGCATATACATTTCAGATCATTTCCTGAGGGGAGCTCACCTATAAATACGTCATAGCTGCCAACATAGAGGGGATCCAATTTTGGAACCATAAAGTGCTGCTAAATTCAGTCCTCAACCACTCCTTAAACATTCTGAAAAGCAGTAATCATTTCCATGCCCCGAAGTTCCATCACACATCTGGCCATGGCCTCGAGCACAATCTTATAATCATGGGAAACAGAAATATCTACATTCTCAATCACTTACCCATCCTTCTCCTCTGCAGATTCTACCATTCTCTTGCAAAACTCTAGGATTGAAATGTGTGAATGAGAGTATGTTGGTTGGATATAAAGATGTATGAAAAGAGAGAGTTGATGTATTTTGTTATCCTCATTATAAGAATGCAAGCTATCTTCATAGTAGACGTAGGCCTAGTTTACGACTAAACCACTCTAAATCTCATCTCTGTTTTAACTTACTCACATTTTCATTTTCAGTTGTTGTTAAACACGGCTCCATTTATTTCCTTACCACATTGTTGAAGTACAACTTTAGTACCTTAGGTGTTTAGACCAATTCTGGTGTAACATTTTGGCGTCCACCGTGGGGCTGTCTTCATAATTCCTTGCTTCAGAATTCAGCAATCTAAAAAAAAATCGGAAACGCTTTCTCCTTTGAAACCATGGCCGGATCAAAGAAAAGCAGCAAATCTACTAAAGTTACTACGATCAGTGAGGATAATAATGTTAATGAAACCACGCCACAAACTCTGAATCAAGGGACCGGGGAAACTCTTAGGCCATCAGTAACACAAGATGAGTTAAATATGGTCGTGACTGGCCTGAATGAAAAAATGGATGCTACGACGAAAATGATGATGGAAAGGTTAGTTGTCCTGACTAACGCTCAAACCAATTTGCCGCCATCCAATGCTGCAAATAATGACGGTGAAGAAGAAGACTCATCAGCTTTAGACCCTGGTCAATATCACTACTTGGAGGGAGACGAGGGAGAGGCCGACGTTGAGGACTCGAAGGCCAAATCTCCACGACGTAAAGGAAGACATGCGACTCAGGCTGTCGCAAGTCCAACCAACATAACGTCCCCCAAAAAAGGAGCAAGGCGTCGAAGCTCATATTATGGTTGCACTGATAAGAACATCGATGCTGATCCCGATGAACAAGCAGGTGACGAAAGGTGTGTCACATACATGATCCAGCGGATAATAAGGGAAAAAGAGACCCGGGAAGATGAAGAGAAAGAATGGGAGTTTTCCCCTAGCGAAAATCCGTTCACATAGGAAATCCATCGGGCAAAATTCCTAAAGAAGTTCATGCCACCAACAATAGCACCTTATAGCAGAGTAGGAGATCCGACCATTTGTCTGTTCAAATACGACCAGCACATGAACGGAGCTAGGGCCACTGACGATATCAAGTGCTTATACTTTCCCGTGTGCCTAGAAGGTGTGTCCTCGCTATGTTTCACCAGACTTCCACCTAAATGTATTGACCATTTCGCCGATTTGACGAGGAGATTTCAAGATCAATTCTGATTACAGACCAGCAAGGCAAAGGACGTGATGTCACTCAGCGAGATGGAACAGATGCCTTGTGAAACCATCAAGGATTTCCTTACACGCTTCCATACCGCGGCGGCAGAGGTTATAGAACCATAGCCTTGGTACTTATTGGCAGCCCTGAAAGGGGCTATCGACAAGAAGCCAGAATTCGGGAAGTGGCTCAAGATGAAGAAACCAAAGACCCTAAAGAAATTCTAAAAGAAAGCCGAAGAATACATGAGCATGGAAACCGATACTCTAGATATCCAAAAGGACACGAAGAGTAGCACTATCAAGGAAGGGAAGAGTAACGAATCCCAAATAATTCAAAAGGATGACTCCGGTCATAAGAGAGGGTTTGATGGGAAAAACAATAAAATAAACAAGAAGTCAGGATTCTTTAAGCAAACAGAATTGACTCCCTTAAATGAAACCCCAGATAAAATCTACTCTGCGACGAAGGAATCCGGCATGTTCCCTCAGGTAAAACCACAAAGATTACGGAGCAATAGGCCAGTTCCGGGAAGTTATGTCGGTTTCATAATCAACCTGGCCACAACACGAATGAATGTCGGTACTTGAGAAATTTAATCGAGGAGCTCATCCGAAAAAATCAACTACAGCAATATGTTAAGAATCCTTAAAATGCATCAGAAAGTCAGGGGCAAGGTAAGATTGCCAGTCAGCTTGGGTCACAAGAGATAACCCAAACACCCGAAGACCTACGACCGATCACCGACTGATGACCACTGGGTGCAATATAATGTCCAGAACTAGAGATGCGTGACTCCCATCGTCTTTATTTCACTATTTCCATATTCTGTTTTTCCCCTAGCTGTATTTCCATGAAATGATCTGTGATTCACCCTTAGTGTGTAATGAAAAAACTCTACAAGTTAAAAGACATTTGCTCACAGATCATAATCTCATGAAAAACAAAAGTTGTTTGCAAACTAATGCTAAAAATTGGTCTCTAATATAGGGCAAATCAGGCATCAAGCACCAAGAGCATTGGTTAAACAAGGCAGGATAATCAAACCCGCCATCTTGCAAAACTCAAAGGGAAGGAATCATCCCAAAGCAAGTCATTGAGAGCACACCAAAATCAGGGGGCTGCACTCTCTGTTGCAACAAAAAAAATGTCCAATTCAAAAATCCTAGCCGAAAGGGGGTAACAGAAATCCTACCCGAAAGGGGGTAACAGAAATTCTAGCCGAAAGGGGGTAGCAGAAATCCTAGCCGAAAGGGGGTATCCAATTTAGGTCTCTATTTGATCATTATAGCCGGATCAAATAAGATCGAAATTGGGTGGAAAACTTATAACCCAAGTCCTCCCATGGGGGGCGCGTGCTCAAAACCAGTCTCCGAAGGACTCGGGTCACTAAGTTAGTGAGATATAGGATTGAACACAACAACAAAAAACCATAAATTGTATGTACGAAAATGCATTTAATCGAGTCTCCGAAGGGCTTGGGATGCCAAGTCAATAAGGAACACAATTAAATGTGTAACAGGATACATGCACCTTACAAAAATTCACATCAAAATATAAGTTTTAAAGGTTTGAATTACCAGACCATTAAAGAGTACAAACAAATGCATAATAAGTACTAAGCCCCTCAAAGAAGGGGCAAAAGAAGGGATATAATATTCTAAAATCAAAGTAAACCAGCGATACTGACGTTGCACGACATAAAAACGTAATCGTCGCACAACCAATAAAGTGTAATACAATGCAAATAAAAACTGCGATAAAATACGACGTATCAATACCAACGAACAAAACGAAAATTCGTCACAAAGATACATGGTCATAAAATTGGTGCCACAAACACAAAACAGCAAGCAAGATCTGACATTCGCATATACAATCAATCTGAGAATCACCATTTTCCTTGACCATCTAACACATCATTTTGCAATGTCTTCAGGAGCGACATGGTCATCAGCAAAGTGAAGCTCAGAAGTACCTTCATTAACAACTGAAGATTCCATCAGGAAAACTTGGGATCCTGAAAATCCATCTCCCACAGGACCAGGGGCATGAGCATGAGCAATGTTCTGGACCTCTTTTCCAAGGGATCGAGCTCGTTCATCAGCCAGTATTCTCCTGCCTTTTTCCGAAGCATCACGATCGCTTGCCTCAAGGAGGGCCTCTTGAAGAGCACTATCTTCCTTATCTTTGGAATATTTAAGCACTTGCTTCCAGATGGGAGCTAATGTGCGAGGGAAATCCTTCTTCAGATAACTTAAGCTTCCCCGGTTTATAACACCGAGGGTGTAAAATCGAAACAGGGTCTCATCAGTCTTAATTTAGGCTTTCTCAAGATCATCGGTTAACCTTGCTTTATCTTCTTCCAAGGTTTCAAGAACCTTACTTTGGGAAGTAAGCTTACCTTCGAGTACCGCCTTCTCCTGCCGACAAGAAACCACAACCTGCTGTACAGAAGTCAATTGAGATTCAGCAAGTTCGCGGATGTATTGAGCCTTATTAATTTGTTTTTTAACAGCTTCAATCTCTGCCTGGAGTTTTCCGTTATCAGTCTCCAAGCTGCTCATCCTACTGTTCCCATCCTTGAGGGATGCAATTTCGGTCGCTTGACTTTCAATTACACGGATCAATTCAGCCTTATCATTCTCTAGAAGCTCAATGTGCTTAAGATGTTGAGTATTCAGCCTCTGAAATTCGGAGCAGAATCCGTTCCAAGACTCGAGTCGATCTCTGGAAGTATTTTTGGCCTCCTCTAGCTGAACTTCAAGCTGATCCTTGACATTAGCGAGTTGGGAGATCACATAATTTTTTATGGTTCTCAGCTCCTCGACGGTACTCTGGTCATCAATGGAAACAAATCTAAGTCGAGATCCATTCCCCTTAAGTCCCAATCTCCAAACCGATCCTTCAATTTAGGATTACCAGGGGCAATCTCATAGGAAGGCCTATCAAGAATTGCTCGAATCTGACAAGGAGCGGGTACATTAGGCGTAAGGGATGTGAGCAAGGGTTCCAGAGGGACTGAAGAACTGGGGCATAAAAGTTCGGCCTATTCAAAGGATCCACCGAGCATATCTTTATCTTGTTTATTATTGCCTTCTCTCCCCTCAGCATCCCGGTTTTCTCTCCCAGATACTTGAGAAGGATCATGCTTCTTCTTCTTTCGTAAACTCGCCAACGGTGCTTCGAGAGCATGTTGAGTTAGAGGATCTGAAGATGATCGGGGGCGCTTGAGACAACGAGAAAGTCTGGACTGTAAGATATTCTGTGGACTGACAAAAGCGACTTGCCAGGAGAAGCTGTCTGATAAAAATGATCCCATTCCTGGATCTAAGAAAAAAATCTAAGCGCCTGAATCGTAGAATACTCAAAAAAGAAAGCAAGGAGGGGAGGTACACAAAATGTATGAAGACAACAAAACTAAAGCAGTTCCAGGCTTTGTGAGATATCACTTGACCCGGGTACAAGGGGTTTTTAGTAAAATTCTTACGATTAAAAGGTTTTGGAATATAAATGTTCAAGTAATGTTGTTACCTTATCTTCAGTTAAGTCAAGAGGATTTATACCTTTAAAAGTCTTTGAACCATCTTCCTCTTGGTTATCCTTAGTAGGAGAGCTCTCTCCGCCCCTCGGAGCCTCTTTAGAAGTCACTACAGTTTCATCAGACTGTTCCACTTCCCGCACTTGATCCGAGGTGGTTTTTGAAGTAGTCACATTCGCATTTCCCTGGACGACTTCCTCTAAAGAAGGCCCTTCCTTTTCGCACAGGACCACTGAAATCTTGGAACCTTTGTAATTTGGATGCTCAGGTGCTACCTTTTTGACGGAAACTGCTTTGCTTTTGAAAGATGCCCCACTGCTCCCAACGGGGCTGGAACACTCCTTTCTCAGAGATTTCTTGACAGGGAGTATGTTAGTAACATCTTTTTTTATCAGAAGTATCCACTGGGAAGGTACGCAGAGAAGGAAGCAGATCATATTGCTTTAAGAACCCTTCAGTAATCAGGAACTTCCTATTTCTCTTGCTCTCATCAACAGCTAATAGTGAGTTGCATAAGTCTTGGTCAAAGGGTATGCTTTGATCAGGAGGCGCTGCAGTATAGCCAAGAGATTTTTTTTTTTAAAAAGAAGGGGGCCAAGAAGAAGTCTGAAGAATAAAAATACTTACCGACTTCCATCCAAAAGCCACAGAAATTGTTGGGACATCGAACAAAGGAATAACGATTGGGAGATCCTCATACACTTTCCACTAAGCCAGTGATTATTTTCGAACCCTGGCTTTCCACGAAGATAAATGAAGGGCGCTGGTTCCTTTTCCTGAAAGCACATAATGAGCATATGTCCTTAAACGAAGGAGCCCGATGTTTTCCCTCATAAAAAGGATATAAAGGCTTATCAAAATCGCATAACCATTAGGATGTAACTAGTACGGGGCAATAGCCAAGCTTCGAAGAATCATTTCTATATAAGGATTAAAGGGAGGAACCGCTCTGTTTATTAACATGCCACGATTAATAGCAACATATCCTTTGGGAGGAATATCTGCGAACTCCTTCTCCCCAGGCAGCTTGGCCTCTTCTTTTTCTGAAATACCGGATTGATTGCACAGTTGTTGGAACGAGCTGAAAGAAAGCTCTGTCGGGTGCCTCTCACAAGGTACATTAGACAGTGCACAAGGTTATGGGAAATCCTGGGCAGCACCCATCGAAGAGAAAATATTGGGTGTAGACACAACTTGATTAGAACTTCCTACTTGATTAGACCTTCCGACTTGGTCAGACATAGGTTGTTTCCTGAAATTGTGGGATTATATATCAAACGAAAACATTTTGTTCGAACTCGAATAAATTTTATAATGATTATTGCAAAAAATAGAAAAGAAAACCCTACTTGGAAACCCTGCAACAGCTCAGTTAGGGTTGCGAGAATCTTTAAGGAATCTGCAAGGGTCAATTTCATTTAATACTTAGAAACCCCAAAACTGCATTCAGAATGATCAAACTCATGCTTTGAATTGGGTCAAGATAAAATCAAGGGAGAAATCTATTTACAAGGGAGAAAACAATCTTAAATTTAGGCGAACAGGCTAGCCAAATCGATCTCGAGACCGCAGAGGCCTTGATGGGAGTGCCGAGCATGGATGCAAATCATAGCAACGAAAGAGCCGGAGTAATCGGATATGGAAAGAATCAAAACAATGAAGAGGATTACTTAGAACAGGGCAGCCATTAGAGGTTTCTCTTTTTAAAAAAAGAAAACAGCAAAATAGTATATAAGAGACAGGCAAAAGGGTTAGCAAACCAAAATAGTATATCGTCCGATCGCTCATACATAATGTGCAAATAGGTGATTTTATGTTCAGACTAGTGAACTCAGCATTCGAGCAATTGGAGAGTCTTTCAAAACAAGCACATGTGGGAATATGTGTAAAACCAGTCAAATGTGCACAGGTAAGAAAATAAGGGAGAAAATTAAAAGGCGTTCGTTCAGGGCGTTCTCACCACGTTAGCTCAATGCTCAAATACGTAAGTAAATGTCCCATCAGAATCCAGTTGGCATGATCACTTCCCCATGATTTAGCCATTTGCAATGATGACAAGATAGTTCAAGTGTCTCACCCGAGGGAAATGACACCAATCAGCCACAATGATGCAATCTTAATCTTTGCACGAATGACCGTTCGACGAGCCAAGATAAATCTACCAAGAAATGTTGCAGTCAACCATGTCGAAGCCAGTAATTCCTTGCTAAAAAGAAATCATGGACTTCAAGGGGCAAGTGTTAAACCCCCAAAAATCCATACGCACATTGAGTTATAAGACTTGAGCAGGAGCTACAAAACGAACACCTTCAGGGTCGATCGTGCATAACTTTATCCAAGGCACTTAAGCGACTCACGAGGGATAAGAAGCAACCGCACAGGGCAAGGTCCAAATATTAAATTTAAGACAAGTCAATGGCCCAACATGATCGAGAATGGCGGCACAATATATTTTGAGTAGTGCGACTCAACAAAGATAAAATCGCATATCCCGTTAAATCGCTCATAACAATAGAAGACACTTGACTTAATATCAAGGGTCAGGCGTACGTATCTGAATAGGCGTCGAGGTCGCACGTATATTCGACAACCGTTCAAACACTACAAAGCAAGTTATCCATTAAACATAGGCGGGAGCGGCCTCATAGCATACCCATAAGGATAAACGGCGCTGTACAAAGGCAACAAAAGGATGAACGCCCTCAAGCCAAGAAGATCAGTCGAGCAGGGTACAAAGGAGAATTGATTCCAGTCCCGCATTCTTCTCTTGTAAAGCAACCCAAAGCGCTTGCTCCTATAAAGTCGCCCGCTCAACTACCTGAAGCACTCGCTCCTATGAAACCGCTCGCACACGCAACTAGATACAGTACGGACAGCTGGCTACAGATGGGAAAAGGTATAATTGCAATTAATGGGATGAGCAACCCGCAGCCTGCATATACAGATTTCATATCATTTCCTAAGGGGAACTCACCTATAAATACATCATAGTTACCAACATAGAGGGGATCCAATCTCGGAAACCACATAGTGCTGCTAAATTCAGTCCTCAATCACTCCTTAAACATTTTGAAAAGGAATCATCATTTCCATGCCTCGAAGTTCCATCACTCGTCTGGCCATGGTGTCGAGCACAATCTTATAATCAAGGGAAACAGAAATATCTACATTCTCAATCACTTACCCATCCTTCTCCTCTGCAGATTCTACCATTCTCTTGCAAAACTCTAGGATTGAAATGTGTGAATGAGAGTATGTTGGTTGGACATAAAGATGTATGAAAAGAGAGAGTTGATGTATTTTGTAATCCTCATCATAAGAATGCAAGTTATCTTCATAGTGGACGTAGGCCTAGTTTACTGCTGTACCACTCTAAATCTCATCTCTGTTTTAACTTCCTCGCATTTTCATTTTCAATTGTTGTTAAACACGGATCCATTTATTTCCTTACCACATTGGTGAAGTACAACTTTAGTACCTTGGGTGTTTAGACCAATTTTGGTGTAAACAGTTCGAGAATGGAGTACCACCAATTTTACTCCATGCGGTAGTTAAACCTTAATTAGATTTGAACGTTAAATGGTAATTAATTTTATCGATAACACAATGGGAGTTATATATGGAGTACTACCAGTTTTTCTCAATGGGATGAATAGGTTGGGATTAAGATAATAAAATAAATGATTACTTTGGTAAGGCTCGTTAATCCGACTAATTTGATAAACCTTGCTTTGGTTTAAGTTGTGAAAAGATATTACAAAATCTTTTAAAATGGTTTCAAAGGTGAAGATTTAAACAAGAAGTTTAAATGAAATAAATCTTTGATATGATTTATGGGAACAATTCCCAGTATAAGAATATTTGAATATAGAATATTCAGGATTGGAATGAGGCGTATGATGTGTTTTTATATCACTTGATTATAAGATACACGGGTTATTCGGAAACACCGGGTTTAACCCATTCTGAATAACTGATATGACGACTAAAATTCGAAGAATTGAAGACAATGGATTAAGACCAGAGATCTTCACATTGTTGGGATGATTACCGATATTTTGATTGGGTTGTACACCCAAGGCGAGGTAATAAGTGTTGGTCATCCAGATGTACTTGGAGATCGACCGGATATGTGAGGGCCTCTCTCCTGTATTAGACATATGGGACGAGGAATAAGGTGCCTCTGGTTTCGTTCATATCCAGGACGAACTTGCAAATGGAATGTATGTCTAACATTGTATTTCGTGTTGTGTTAGTTTATCTCTGCTAAATATATATATGTTTGGTGGCGAAGAATTTATTCTCTTGCTTAACACCCTTCTCTAAGACGTATGATATTAGAGCTTATTTATTGGTGAAAATCAATGGTATGGATTGACAATGTGGCATGCTAAGATGTAATGATCAAGGCTTTTGTTGAAAACCATAGCCTTGTGGTTGATGATCAAAGCACCGCATTATGTATCGTTAATTCGCGAGATTCACACCCCAGTATAAACTAAAAGGGGGACGAGTTCCGCACAGAAATTGACATACGTTGCCTTCTAGCTAGAAGTGGTGTCATGGTATGGAGCCTAGACATTTTACTTATGTGTATGTCGGATAATGGAAAGCAAGGTACCATGGATTTGGCTGCACAAGGCCCTTGATGATCGACATGCTGACCAAGATGGTCGACGTACTGACCACGTGAACGGTCCGATAGGATCGGGGAACGTATTGTTTATGGTATAACTAATCAACGACGGCTGACCGACCCTACCGCTAACCAAGAGTTGCCCAGAGGTGTGATCCTGAGGCATGTGCTAGAGTGTCTCGAATAGGAAAGGAAGAACCCTTGCCTTGTTTCATAGATGGAAATCTAAATTCTAATACGCAATTTTACGGTTTTAGTTGTAAACCTATATGGCGATATAATACGATGGGGTACTATGCCATCTAGGATTGATTCATTTATATTAAAAACTGATTTCTGCACTTATAATAATAATAGATAAATTTCGTGTATCAAGCATGTTTGGCAATTATAAGTTAAAACTCTGTGTTGCATTATGTGATGAGACCCGAGTCTTATACTAGCTTCATTTTTTTCTTTTAGCACCGCATTGTTGTTTTATGCACTGGTATTCATGAGGATAAACCCATTCCGAGTTATATGGCATAGTTCCGTGATTTACCTAACTTTAAACTAAAAGTTAATAATTGTTTTAATTCTCACACCAGTCCCATGACCTATTCGGAGTTTATTGTTTCCCACCTAAACTCTGGGCGCCCATGTTTTTCACACGGGCAGCTCGGAGTTTTGGTTTTTGCAGATATTTCTTTTCCTAGGAGCCTGGGTTATGGCTGGAGCTACACATTATATTCATGTATTATATTTACGCTGCTATGTATTTTAAATCTCTGATATTTTTCCACTGTATATTATTTATTTACCCTAATATCTTGTACTCTGAGATAAATCATTGTAATAGCAATGAAATATTTTCTGGTTCTATGTTCTGATGCGTCGCATTCTCAAAACAATCGCCTCTTATTCAGTTTAGGCTGGCCAGGATTTCGGGTCATTTCAGTTGGTATCAGAGCTCTTGTTTACAAAGATCGAGAACAAGACACATTGGAATCAATGAAAGAATTCATCAGAGATAGGATTAGTACCATCTTATAGGAATTACTCGTTAGATAGGGTTGGTAATACCCTAAAATGAGTTTGAAGAGTGTTATTTATAAAAACGGATTTAGTTTTGAAATTTATATCTTATTATAAGAAGTTGAATATTTTATTTAATATTGATTTTGGACTATTGAGTATAAGAAGATTTCAGATACACGTCTAATCCACGTGTATTCGAAGTCTCAAAAATACCGATAGATATAGAATCACACTCTAGTCGCTCGGAGATGATTCCGATGATGGTTCGAAACATCATCAGAGCTTATTTTTGAATTTTGAAACTGGGATATCTATATGATTACAATTGACTGGTGAGAGAACCAAAAATGTAGTTAGAGTTTACTTTTTGTGTTTTGGCGTTAAAAATATGATTTCAAGTATATAAAAGATTTATGTTTGGATTAACCAATTGATTGATAGTTGTGATATGTGTTAATTATTAACAAATAAAAATATTGGAATAATAAAACCAATATGAAAATGAAAGGTATATTAAGTCAAATATAATATAAAATAGAATTGAAAATTAGTTTGGGTTGGATATGTATATGTTGAACAAGTTATCGATTGGAAGCCAAGAAGAGGAATAAAATTGAATGACCGATAAAAAAGTACATATTTATTGGATTGATGGGTTTGATGATTTTATGAGTTGATTGGCTTTTGGTTTTTCTTTCTGGTTGATGAGGGCCTCGAGAGGCAAGCTGTAGTTGTACCAATAAACCCGTACAAAGGAGGTTATGGCGAAAATTTTTGGTGTTAGCCAAATTTTGAAAAATTGGAAAGTTCTTAGAAACTGAAAAGTTGAAGAACTTGAGCCGGAACTAAGGGTGAGTTGGTTAAGTAAATGACCTTCAGTCTTACCTTCCTTTTCGGGGAGGAAAAGTTTTAAGTGGGGGAGATTGTAACAACCCTGAATTTTGGAACTAATTTAAAATTTATTTTTCATTGATTTTAATGGATTTGGTATATTTAAAATAATTTATTTTGAGAATAAATGACATAGAATTTATTTAAAAAAAGTTTGAATGAATATAATTATAAAGCAAACTCGTAACACCGCGGTAGTTTGAAAATTTAGTTTTGAATTTCAATTGAATGTACATAATTCGATATAAGTCAGAATTTGTTTAAACAAGAAACGTTAGAATTGAGATTTGAAGTTATAAATTGTAAGTTATGTCCTGATTAAAATTTAAAATAGTCGCTATGGAATTTTTTTTTAATATTATTTAAGCCCTTAAAAATAGTTATTTTCCTAACAACCTCCATTTTCGACGAAACTAATTTTATTGGATCCTGAATGTCAAATTATTGTCAGGTTTAAAATTTCAAGTCAATTGGAATTAGTATGTAAGCATGATAAAAATAAACATGTGTTGAATTTTAATTAAAATTCAGTAAGCTAGAAATAAGGTCATTTTTCAAACGGTCTCCAAATTTGATGAAATTAGTTTTGTTAGGACCGTATTTGTAAAACATAGCAAGATTTCAAATTTTATAATTTTTGGAGTCAGTATGTGGTTGTGGCAATTTAAAACGTACGTTCAAATTCAGGGCGTTATATTTTAATTTTGATAAAAACTGATCAAAACAGTTGAACCAGTTTACGAAACATATCCCATTATGTTTGGAATGGGGTATTTAGCTAGGAATGTCATTCGTTGGGGTTCATTTGGAGTTCAGGACGTTAAATTTCATAACGAAGTAAATAAGAACTAAATATTTTTAAATAAATAAATATATATATATAAATATTTTTCTATGCCAAACCCTAACCTCACTCAGGATGTCGCCGCTAACCCTCAAATTGATGGCCGATTCTTCACTATCTTCTTCTCCCCTTCTCTCCAAATCCGCTCAATAATTTTTGAAACTTCCTTCAGTAAAATCATTCAGCTCAATGAGGTACACATTTTGACCGTCTATGATGGAATATCGTGGAGTATTCTGCGTGATTTTTGAGCTTAAAGCTATTCCGTCGATCGCAATTTTATGGCATTGAAGGACTTCAAGTTGGCGTCTACTCACGGTAGTGGGAAGTGGAGTACGGCTCTTCGATGTGGGGTGGTTCGATCATCGACCGGTCTGACGTGGAGTCGTGCATGGGTATCCATAGGAGGCGACGAGATTACAACTTTTATTCGAAAGCCTGGAGCGTGTTACAGAAAATTGGAAGAGAAAGGATTAAGTAATATTATAATTATTTATTATATTTAATTACATAATTAAGTGTTAAATGTTTAAATAACCGTAATTCATTCATACGGAAGAAGAATTCAACAAACAAAAGTGCGTTGGAACCGTAAAATCAGGATCTACGTGACGGAACAAATATAGATAGAAATGGAGCTATTTGGACTTTTGATTTGGTTAAAACTCAGTTTAATTCAATTAAAAATAATCGTTATTCAAACAATTTCAGAACCGACCACTGTGAGAACTCTCTCACTCAAATAATTTGTACAGTTATTTTATTTTATAACTGAATATATATTGATTGATTGATTGAGCCTTGCCAAAAAAAGAATATATATATTGATTGTCTATGTTGATTTTTATCTAATTAATTATCACAAATTGTTATACGGTATATGGTAGCTCACATCACAGTTCTTTGAAATCCAAATGGGTGAATGGGTGATTATTTGTGTTATGATTTGAATGTGATTTTGAAATAATTAACATGTTAAAAAAGATGCTTGATTATTTGTGGTAGTTGAAATTGGATTAAATATCCATTTATAAGTCAACCGACTTGTTTATGTTAACCTATTTTAAGTGATATCGATTGGAATAAATAAATAATTTATTAATTGATTATTTATTGGTTGAAAACCCCACACGGGTTTTGGGATAATATTTGATTTACACTAATCCTAAGGGTTTAGATTGGATTAAATATCCTTTCAAATCCAAACTATTTTACTGTCAAATCCTTTTTATAAAATTAGCTGATCTAAAAATCACATAAAACTTACAAAGAAATATTGTATATAAAGAAAAAGTCCTTGGAAAAAAGAAGAAGAAGAATATCCTTTTAGATTTTACAATTTGACAGCACTTTGACTTATTCCCCAATTTCATTTCATTTTTGAGCATAATGGAGTGGAGGCTAAGAAAATGGAGAAGAAGAAGAGATGTGGGGGAAAGTGAAGAGTAAGAGCCTATTTATAGGTGTGAAAGCACAATCTAGGCTTTAATGTTTTAGGTTTTTAATCTGAACCTTAGAAGACACATCAGCTAAGAAAACTCCAGAACAATTCAGCAGAAGATTCAGTATCGTACTAGGACAAAAACGTGCCTGGCAGGTACATGGGTCGACCCATCTTCTATGTTAGTCGATATAGGGGTCAACCCAGATATGGGATGAGTCTCTCATACAACGTAAACTAATTTTATGGTTATTGGTTAAATTTTCTAATTTAAATTTCAAATTTTAACTAACCATATCTTGCTCATTTTTCGTCCGATGTCGCAAACTAAAAGTCTATCTAAATTAGAATTTTATAATGGACGCAACGGTGAAATCCTCTTTTCCTAATTCTAAATATTATTTTAATTAATATTTATTTTATTACTTTTCTTTATTCAATTACCGTCTATTAAAATTCGGGGTGTTACATTCTCCTATCCTTAAAGGATTTCGTCCCTGAAATCTCTAAGGCTAGAAGAATAATATTAATCATTATCTAAACCCATCTACTCAACCATCAACCACTAGCATCAATTGTACTTAGAACTTCTAATGTTTAGTATGAAAATATGTAAAGATGTTGTGTTTAGGTCCCTGGGCTAATGCGAAGATCAGGCAGTCTACTGATTCAATTGACCTCCTTAATGCAATTCATGTCTGTGTCATGCATCCAATATGTAAGCCAAATAATCCTAATGATAAATATAAAATTCTATATGTGGGTAACAACCATTCATCAAAATGTAACATCCAAGTGATGATTCAAACATTCTTCATCCATGTTTGAGATAAATCAAAATGTGCACACATCCATATGCAATACGTAAGTACTAGTTCAGCCAATCCCTAATCCGGTGCCTAATGTGTGTATATGCATCCACTTCATCCACTAGCAAACACTTGCACCCACATGAATCCATTCAACCATAACATGTTCTATTAACATGTTTCCAACCATTTCCTACCATCCATAGGCTTCTACCTAAGAATCAAGATTCAATAATAGGAAAATAGATTCAAATCAAAACTTAGAAAAGAATTAAGAGCGTACTCTCAAAGAGAAATGGAAAAGAAGCACGAACCCTATCTTCACGTACCCAAGTCGCGTCATCTCTATCTTCTCCCCACTGTATCTTCACTAGTTTGATCTCCTTATTCATAGGTTCTTAACTTCAGACCCTAGTATCCAAGTAGGAACTCTTCTGACTGATGCCTCCCTCTATATATTTATATCCTCAAGGGTACTCAGCTTAACTACTACCGCAAAATCATGTAGATACTTCCTTAAATGAGAAGCATGAAACACATCATGAACTCCTACCAACCTCTCCGATAGCCTGGCTCTATAGGCCACCTGACCTATCCTCTCTACTGTAGAGAATGGACTTACTAACCTCGGCACCAACATCCTTACCGAGCCGAATCGAACAACACTCCTCAAATGTGACACCTTAACAAAGACCATATCTCCTACCTCGAACTCTAGGTCTGTCCTCCTCTGATCTGCATACGACTTCTGCCTATCCTGAGCTACTTTCATGTACCTCCGAATCAAGTCTATCTTCTCTGAGGTCTTTCTAACCATCTCAGGTCCAAGTAGAAGTCTGCCCGTAGACTCCAACCAACATGTAGGTAAAATGCAGGGTCGTGCATAAAGTGCCTCGAAGGGAGCCATACCAATACTCGTCTGATAGCTATTATAATATGCGAACTTACCAGTGAAGATGCTTCTCCCAAGTCCTTAATTATGAAGTCTAGGATACACAGCCTCAATAAATCCTCGATAATCCTATTAACCCTTTTTGCATGTCCATCCGTCTGAGGGTGATAGGCGGTACTAAGTCGTAGTTGTGTCCCCAATGCCTCATGTAGGCTCCCCCCAAAACTGGCTCGTAAAGATGGGATCTTCGTAACTAACAATGCTAGAGGGTACTCCATGAAGTCGTACGATCTTTCTAAGATATACTGATGCCAACCAAGCTATCGCCTTCTTTCTCTTGACTGGGATAAATTTAGCGCTCTTAGTCAATCTCTCAACTATAACCCAAATATTAGTGTCCCCCCCCCCCCGATCTGGGCAAACCATCTACAAATCCCATAGAGACACTCTCCTACTTCCACTACGGTATGTCCAAAGGCTGAAACAATCCACCAGGTTTCCTCAATTCAGCCTTTACTCGCTGGAAAGTCATACATCGAGCTACATACTCAACCACGTCCTTTATCATCCTAATCCAAATAAAAACCCTCTTCATGTCTTTGTATATTTTATCACCACTATGATGGATAGTCATCCGAGAGTGATGAGCCTTATACAAGAACGATCTCAACAAATCATCTATTCTAGTAACACATTCTCCCATCTCGATGTAGTCACCCTCTCTAATCCACATAATACCTAACAAGGTGACTAGAGGTCTCTCCTCCGTTGAGTCAGTTCATGATGTCCACTAATTGTTGATCCTCACGCTGACTGGATCCTATGCACTTTAAAAGACTAGGTTGCACCTCCAACGATGCTAATAATAAGGGTGTAAAATCCGTAGATAGTTTAAAATCAAACAATGAGATAAACTCCAAACTCTGCCACTCTATGAATAATGGACTCAAAGCCCTTCTCTGCCTACTCAATGCGTCTCCTACAACATTCCCCTTCCCCGGGCCTATGTTATCTCGAAATCGTAAGGCGTAAGGAGCTCCATCCAACGCTGCTAACAAAACTTGAGATCTTTTTGCGTGAACAAGTACTTGAGTAATTTGTGATATGTATAAAGCTCTAACCTCTCACCTAACAAATAGTGTCTCCAAGACTTAAGAGCAAACACTATCGCCATCAGCTTCAAATAATGGATAGGCTAGTTATTCTCATGTACCCTCAACTTCCTACTCCCATAACAGACAAACCTACCTTCCTGCATCAACACTGCATCTAAACATGTGCCACACGCATCTGTATAAATGGTAAACATCTTCATACCATCAGGAAAAGTCAAAATCGTAGTTGATGCAAGAGTCTTCTTCAGCCTCAAGAATGCATCCTCACAATCCACATCCCAAGCAAAATCAAGATTCTTCTTTGTCACATGGGCAAGCATAGCCAAGATCCGCACAAAATCCTTGATAAACTTCCGGCAATATCTCGCCAATTCCAAGAAACTCCTAACCTCTGTCCCATTCTTAGAGGCTTTCCAATCCTGAACTATGACAACAGATGTGCTCGAAGAGCACGGAGGACCTCTCCTAAGTGCATGCCGTGCTCATCCTCGCTACTCGAGAAAACCAAGATATCATCAACAAATATCACCATAAACATGCTTAAATACTCCCTAAAAACCCTACTCATCAAATCGAAAAAGTAAGCTGGTGCATTGGTTAGCCCAAAAGGCATAACTAGCCACTCAAAGAAATCGTCGGGAGTCTTAAAAACAGTCTTGTCTGT
Source organism: Allium sativum (assembly GCA_030737875.1). Classification (NCBI taxonomy): domain Eukaryota; kingdom Viridiplantae; phylum Streptophyta; class Magnoliopsida; order Asparagales; family Amaryllidaceae; genus Allium; species Allium sativum. Next base: position 217,144,027 of record CM060920.1, read on the forward strand.
GATGTCATCTGCTACCCTAAGCTGATGAAAACCTGTGGCTAAATCCAACTGCGAGAAAACTAAAGTGCCCACTAGCTGGTCAAAAAAGTCATATATCGATAGGATTGGGTGCATATTCTTCTTGGTAAGCTTATTTAACTTCCTGTAGTCCATACATAGATGGAGAGAGTCATCTGCCTTGGTCGCCAAGACGACTGGTGCTCCCTACTCAGAAATGCTCCATCTAATAAATCCTTTCTCGAACAACTCACCCACTTTCTTACTAAGCTCCCTCCTCTCTCTCGGAGCCATGTGGCGCGATGGCAAAGTGACAGGCTTAGCATTCTCCACCAAGTATATCCAAAAATCTATCTCATGCTCGGGAGGTAACCCTCTCACCTGCTCGATATGTTCAAAAGTCTCTAACTATGGGTACCAAACTGACATCGTTAATAGAATCATCTAGGGAATCTAAGAAATTGAGTATGAACGACCCTCGGGGGTCGTAAGAAATCTCAAGAGTCCTACCATGTCATGTCAAAAGCCTAACAACTCCCTTATCACAAACAAGGATGAAACCATACATGGCTAGCCAACCCTTCCCTACAATATGCCCATAACCCATAAAACCTGGTATATGTGCGTCACACTCAAAATCAATGCCAAGAGCAGAAATCCTCAAACCCCTACATATCATAGATAGGTGAGTCATACCTCATATGGTGTTCGAGACAACTACTGGATCAGAAACTACAGAAGTATTTAGGTGCAGACTATCAGCAACAGAACTGGATATGAAAGAATGAGAAGCACCAAAATCGAACATAGTCCTAACAAGGGAGTCAAAAAGAGATATCAAACCATCTATGGTGACTTTCCTACCTCTATCCTGACTGCTACCACCGGCCTAAGTCGCCTCAAGCGCATGAACCTGTGCTCCGGATTATCCTACCGCCTAACCTTGTTTATTAGGGCATTGCTTGCTATGATGTCCCATCCGCTCGCGCTGAAAAGAAGCATTCTTAGTCTTCCTACAGTCTTAGACAAAGTATCCCATCTTTCCACAGTCGCGATACTTAACCTCCTTCTTGATTTGTGCCTTCTTGGGTTTCTATCCCTTCTTCACTGTACCGTTCTTGGGCCACCACTTTTTCTTTCTAGTAGTGGGCTTGGCCTCCTCAGTCTTATCCTCTTGCTTACTCAATTTTATATCTTTATGCATCAGAGCCATAACCACTTGCCTCTCAAATGTACCTCCCATAGGGATATGTGTCATCGCCGGTTCTTGGAGAGGTTGGTTCAGCCCTCTCGCAAATCTCAAAGCCTTTTTACGTGGAATATTAACTAGATCCATGCCAAACCTTGCCAATTCATTAAAGTTATTCATATACACTTTTACCGACATACCTCTTTCTTTAGACTTAAGAACTTTTCCAACTACATTCCTTTATCAGCTTATGATAAGAACTTATTCTCAAATCTATTCTTAAACTCATCCCATGTCTCCACTGCCCGCTTCACCTGAGCTACCTCATACCAATAGGATGCTTTCCCTTTCAGTTGCCTAGTGGCCAACTGAATCCTCATCCTATCATCAAGTTCAAACAATCTAAACACACAGTCCATCTACCTAAGCCAATTATGAGCCTCCATGTAACTCCCCAATTTAAGAAATGGCTTGCCACCCATCGCACAGAAATCCTTACAGAGCTTAGAGAAGTTAGCTACTATATTAGGTGGGACTTCCGCAGCTGCAGCTTGGGGGGGGGTAGGGGCATTTCCTTGCTCTTTGATAGGCGTCGTAGCTTCTACATATCTACAAAATGATGTCAGAATAGGAATTCCTTCTGGGAAATTGGGAGCCCAGACATGCTGAATATGTAAGAGACAAAGACTCAAAAAGAGATCGAATGAATATTATAATTGACTTGAGGAATATATTTTTTCAAAAATAGGTTTTACTTGAAATTCTTTACTTTTTAAAACACTTTTTCAAAAACTTTTCTCTGATCCTATAACCTTAAGCTTTGATACCATATGTGTAACTCCATATCCCTTAACGATACCCATATGAGGATGTGTTAAGTTCTATGAAGCGCAGCGTATAAAATAACAACATAGAGACTAAAATTAACAAGATAGAAATGTAAAATATAACAAAAACTTTTTAAAACATTTATTATTAAATCAATCCAGTCACAACATTGATTACAATTCAAAATACCATAGAATCATCATCATAAAACAACAAACTGACTCGTGGAAAATATCAAAGTATAATAGTAGAACCACAAACGTCATCTCCCTCATAAGTCATTACAATAGTCAAAAAGCAAGTACTGAAGTAATACATGAAGCAAGAAATGGTCTAAATCCAAGATGAGACAAAAGATCAAAAATCACTCCTGCGTTCCTTCACCTTGAGAACCTGGGGGAAAGGAAGAGAGAGAGAGAGAGAAAACAAACTAGGTCAGATATAAGCCTGGTGAGTTCTAGTAATTTCTAGCATGAGCATAATATAAGGAAATATTTGGACATATGAATATTAATGGACATGAAAGTATAGTAAAGCATAAAACACGAAATATGATAGGCTTCTGGTTTATATCCGAAAATTTCTACACTAACTACCAAAATATCATAATCAGGCTTTACCTAATTTCTACCAATCGACGGCTTCTTTATCCAGATATGAACAACTTGTTCCAGCTAAAGAATTCAGGGTTATCAGTCCCGAACCCATAATTAAAAAGACACGACATTAATCGCAGGCATAACAGCATCTTATCTTCCCCATTCAGAACAATGCACGCTCATGGTTCCGCCAGAACGTTCTCGTACCTACCTCCTTTTGAAACTATCCAGTTCAGTAAAGCATGCCCTAGCCTTTACCTAGTGCGAGACTCCATGATAACAAAACGATGCTGACTGATACAAGTTCCCACACAATAATGCATATGACACAAGTTACCTCTAGACTTAGTCACCAATTTATAATGAGGATTTCTACAATCCTCTTATATCCCACTGGAATGAACCCCCTCAATTTTAGCTTATTAATCTATAAATTTTAACTTAACACATTTAAGTTCATTAATAAGCCTAATATAATCACGTGTTATATCCCTAGGTTGTTGTTATACCCTGTAAAATATACCTATGGGTACAAACACTAATAATAAATAAAAGTAAACAATTTAATAGTAAGGCTAGAAAATGAGTTTTTATAGCTTAAAGAATTTGGCTACGGAAATCTTTTATTTCGATTCATGGCGAAATTCTGAATCGTTTTCATATATATAATATGCTGAAAACAGTGAAAGTACGAAGAAGTTGCAAGCAAATGAAATTGGATAGTAAAAGACACACACACACACACACACATATATATATATATAATCAGATGAGTACTATATATATATCTAAAATATATCAATATAAAAATGGATGAGTTTGAATTTCAAATAGAGTATAAGATAAAGGGAACAGAGAATATGGTAAACAAGGCAAGAGATTAAACAAATAAAGTAACGTAATATATAATTAAACACCTCAGCCCAAATGCATTTATTGGGAAATTCAGCGACCGGGAGGTTGACCACCCCCTAGAAGGGGTGTCGAGCATCGGTCGACCGCTGGCGGCCGAAATGCCCAATAAGGTTGGCTAGATTTTTAGGGTTAATATATATAAATGAATGGTCATGATTATATCTAAATAATCCAACGGCCCTAGCTTACACAAGAAACTATATATAGACCCTCAAACCTCACAACTAAACCCTAGCCATTTTTCTACAGTGTGCCGCCACACTGCCTCTACCTTTGTTGAAATCCAGAATTAGTTTTTTCTATCTTCTTTTAATCTACTTCTTTTTTTAAATATCTTCTAATAGATTTAGATTAGAAACATATTCTGTAATTCATATGATGTATATATATGAATCTGATTAATCTATTCTTATATATATAGGTTTCTAAAATTGGCACAACAACGTTTGATTTACGCTCTTCAAAATGATGTGAGTGGAATATTGTACTTCTTAGGCATATTCTACTTTTCTGTAGAATAACATATTAATTAGTATGTCTAAGGGGATTTGGCAAAACGATAACATCAATATAAAAACCCCAAATGCTCTATTTTTTTGCGTAAGAATTGCCAATTTATTGGGTTTGTGGATCTTGGTCGTAATATTGGATTGAGAATAAAAGAAGTGTTGTGTTTCTACTTTATGTAATTCATCCTTATGTCTATATATTTGATTGTAACCTAAAAGGGTTTAGATTTGGTTTGATTCATGATTTGATTAGGTCTGGGTTCTATTTTGAATCCAAACGTATTCATACTTGAAATCTATAAAATATAAACGGTTTTATGTGCAATACACCAAAAAGGGGTGAATTAGATAAATTGGAGCTTACAAATATAAATGTATATCTTTATGAATATATCTGTATAATATACCCTATTCTTGATCCATTATTAAAATCATTCCAATAAGCCTAGGATGCAAGTTGAAATTTGTATGTATGAGGTATTTTCCATTCACTGTTATCTGTTATTATGCTATTATGCCATCATGCCTAAAATATAGGGGTCAAGATATGGATATTAACTTGTATACCTTTAAACTTAGGACAAGTTGAATTTTTTTATCTCGTTAGAACGTTATCTCGTTTATACGAACATTAGAGTTACTTATGCGGTAAAATTATTATATTTATATAACGTAATCAATGTAATTAACGTAATATTAACGTAATAAATGTGATTAGGATAGAATTCAAATCAGAAATGTCCCTGTATATGTTGATTACATATGTGTGTGTGTATATAGAATGACCTTATATATATAAATAGTGACACACAGACATGAGGTTAGTTGCTATTTGTGGTACAAGCCTGCCCAAAACCAACTGGCAAATCCCTCAACCACAAGTAGGCCTAACTAATGTGAGAGGTCTGGGTGCCATGGGTCATTCAACACTATGACATGAGGTTAAACCTACTTATAGTAGAAGCCTACCTGGAACTGCCGGCCATATCCAACATCTACAGGTATACGGTTTAATGTGAGAGGTATAGTATGTGTGTATATATATATATATAACAATATATATAAGTCTACTGTGTGTGAAAATAAGCAGGTTTACTACACCTTGATAAGGTCTTATGTGGCTAACTCTCTTCTTATCTAATTTTGGTTCTAAGTGGTTAGGATTAGGGTTCCCTCCGAAGGTTTATTCCTTGGAGAGGAATCAAAGTCATGGGACCCACACTTATTAGATTCGAAGTAAGTATATGGGTCCTCCTTCTCTAAAAGTGGTTAGGCATAAGCGGTAACGAAGTAGGGTAGTTCACGGGGATACCCACATCCTCTAGAAGCTTATATGGTCTCAACTAGGGGCATGATTGGTATATATAAAGGATATGTGGCCATGGCATGCTCACCAACTGTCTAGGGGAAGTGTTAAGCGACATAGGCGTTCTACCGTAATATCAGTTAAGTAGCAATGTTCGCAATACTACTTCTCATATTACAATTAAGAGTATAGACTTAAGAACATTGACGTATTAGAACGGGGTTTTAAGAGGCCAGGGTCCGCCTTAAGGTTATAAGAGATCATAAGAATCCACCCTTAATAGGACCATACGTGACCGAGAATGCCCACCTCATTGGGAATTTACCCTAAAATACTAATGAGTGATTGACTTGGATATCCACCTCATTAGTTAGAAAATTGGTTTTTGTGTGAATGTTATGTGCTGCGTGGACATACGTTGACATATGTGACCTTCTAAAAACTAGGGTATGGACTTTAAGTAAATGCTATATTTCAGTCACATAGAACTTTATTTTCTGACCCCTCTCCTTAACATATCCAACAAGTTAGTATGTGGGGTAGAATCCATGGACGAAATAATGATGGAGGATGAAGACGAAGATGAAGATGTTATGCTATTATTAGTTGTTATTGTTGTACTTCTTATGGAAATTTGGGAATGAATTTATTGATGTACCCATGGAACAAATGTAATCTTGACTGTTGTGTTGGAATTCTGTAATTTTTAATAAAGTGGTATATCATATTTCAATATCATATTTTCTCACTTCGCTGTGTGATATTTCCATTCGAAGTGTGTGTGTGTATATATATATATATATTATCTATGCAAATGTAATTCCTTACAGGAACCAACGACCCATTAGAATGGTTCTAAGTTTTAATGGGCCTTTTCTGGGTCGAAATTTAGGCCCATTTCGGGCGGTTTGTTACATTTGGTATCAAAGCCTAGGTTACCCGATTTTAAGGCAATTATACATATAATAGATGTATTTGTATACTGAAAAGGGTTTTTCAAACTATATATAAATATATAATATATATTTACCCCAATAAGCATACACATCTATACTAGGCAACTTTATCATTTTCTTCCCTTTTAAGATTAAATACTATCTCACGAGTATCCACTAAAGGATTCTTCCATTTCTTTTCAGATAGTAGAATGGCTGATAATCAAACTGAGAAGGGAAACCAGGCAAGGCCTCGATACTTGCCAGAACGGTTCCAACAGCATCTTCGTACTATTGAACAAGTCCTTGTTGTTAATCCCGTGCCAACGGTGTCTACAGCTCCTACCGCTGAGGTAACCTTTGACTTTTCTCATTTCTGCAAAAATTTCGTGAATCTTAAAGGGAAATCATTCACTGGAAAGGAAGGTTATACTAATGCCCAATCTTAGATAATGGATTGCAAAAGAATTTTCGAAGCTACTAGCTAGCCTAGTGAAGTGAAAAGGAGAATTGTGGCCTGGAACTTGAAAAAGAAGGTCCTTGAATGGTGGAATTTAGTATCTGGAGAGAATGATGGCCAGATATTTACATGGACTGAATTTGAAACCCGTTTCGAAGCAAAGTTTTTGCCAAAAGCACAAATGACGTTCCAGTTGGAAATTTTTATCCACCTCAAGCAAGGAAGCTTGAGCTTGCAAGAGTATGTAGCTAAATTTATCGAATTGATTAAGTTTGGGAGTGGTTTAGTAGACACCCCCATGAACAAAGCCTTGAGGTCAAAGGTTGAACTCTCCGCTGAAGGAAAATTTATTAGCATAAGTAACATTTGGGGCTACTTTTGAAACCCTAGTAGAGACAAATAACCAATGCACGGCTAAAGGTTCCAAGGAGGATAAAAAAGGTGAGAAAGGAGAAGGAAGTTCTAACAAGAATAAGAAAAGGAATAGTGGAAGAACAAGAAGAAAGGGGCAAATTCCAAAAGTAAGTGAAGACTTGTAAGAGGTGCAACCGTAAGGACCATGAGGAGAAGGATTGCAGGACCTTGTTGGCAAAGAAGGAATTCAAAGGAAAGTGTTTCAACTGCCATGAAGAAGGACACATGTCTAAGAACTGACCAAATACCAAAATTATCCGAAGGGGTCAAAATTATGCAATAGAGACAACACCGATTCAAAGACAACCCCCAAAAGACCAAGGACAACCCGCATTTGAAGGTATAACTTTTATTTTAGGAAATTCTGTATACACCATGTTCGACTCCGGAGTGACTCATTCTTTTTTTCTCTAGGAGATTAGTTAATCTATCGAACCTTCCCATTTCTATATATGATAGTTCGATAGAGGTGGCCAACCCTATCATAAGATCTAAGTATCTTGAACTGTTTTGCAAAGACCTAGTATTGGAGGTCGACTATGTTGAGTTCCTTTGCGAAGCGCATGCGTTGGATTTTATGGGCTATGACATTATTCTAGGTATAGACTGACTAACATTTTATGGGGCCATCCTAGATCGCGGCAAGAGAATCATTTGTCTCAAGAGCCGAGGAGGACGTAGTCTGAGTATTCCTTGTAATGTTAGGAACAAGGATAACGCCTTATTATATTCCTTATCTCCTAGTTCAGAAGGACCATCTTCGGTCCCTATAGTATGTGAGTTCTTGGATATCTTCTAGGGGGTCACAGGGCTTCCACCCCACAAAAAATCTCTTTTCGTATTGACCTAGAGAAGGACGCTAGACCTGTAGCACTACCCTTGAGACATATGGCGCCTAAGGAAAGAAGGGAGTTGGATAAGAAGATTTTAGTATTATTACAAAAAGGTTTCATCTAGCGAAATACCTCATAATGGGGTGCACCTGTTGTGTTTGCCACTAAAGCACGGATCTTTACGACTTTTTGTGGATATTAGGAAACTTAATAAGTTGACCAAGAAGAATACATAACCCTTACCTAGAATCGATGATTATTTCGACCACTTGTGAGGAGCCTGAGTATTTCCCCAATTAGACCTTTCCATTGGATTCCACCAGTTAAGGATTACGAAGTACAGCAAGGACAAAACATCATTTAGGACGCTAGATGGATTGTTCCAATGGGAAGTTATGCCCTTCGGACTGACAAATACACCTGCCTTCTTTGTTGACCTTATGAGCAGAGTATTTAGGGTCATTCTAAATAAGATTATGGTAGTCTTTGTAGATGACATCCTTATATTTTCGAAAGGCCATAAAGAGCATGAAAATCACTTAAGACGAGTTTTAAGGATAACAAGGAAAAACCAATTGAAAGAAATTTTTTTGAAGTGCCATTTCTGGAGGGAATAAGATAGATTTTTAGGAAATATTGTGTCAAGTGAAGGCTTGGCTGTAGACCCCGTGAAGATCGAGGAAACTAAGGAATGAAGGATACCTGGAAATGCTATGGAAGTAAGAAGCTTCCTTGGATTGGCCGGATATTATCCTAAATTCATTAAAGACTCTGCAAAGATTGCTACTCCTTTAACCTAACTAACAAAGAAGAATTTGGTATTTTCTTGGAGTAATAAATGTGGCATAGCCTTTAAGAAATCAAAGGAAGTATTAACTAGCATGCTAGTCCTAATTATATACGATGGTTCAAAATTGTTTGCAGTTTACATTGATGAGTGTTGGACCAGTTTTGGAGCGGTCCCTATGCACGAAGGAAGAGTAGTTGCTTATGCCAGTAGACAACTCAAGGATCCGGAGAAGAGATATCCAACTCATGACCTTGAGTTAGCCACAGTAGTGTTCACCCTTGAAATGTGGAGGCATTATCTTTTAGCGGTGAAATTTGAACTTTTTACCAACCATAAATCCCTTAAGTATTTATTTTCTCAATGTGACCAAAACTTGAGGCAACAACGGTGGATGAAATATATTGCCTCATTTGACTTCATGATCCAGTATACCTCAGAAAAAGGTAAAATTTAGGCGAATGCATTAAGTAGGAAACATGTAACTTTGAATGTAATGTCAGAATGGAAGCAATTAGAGTTTCTCTCTAGCAACGCTCACCGATCACTTCTAATGGTTTTTTTGGAGCTATGATAATTATACCTACTCTAAAAAAGAGGATTCGAAGTACACAAGACCTTGATGAAGAATTAAGAAGTACAATGGAGAAAGTGGGAAAGAAAGTGACCTTTCCCCATTCGGCAAGATATTTGATTGGCAATGATGGAAGTTTACTTTGGGATGGACGAATTTACGTCCGTAAAGATGAAGGGTTGAAGAAAGAAATTTTAGAGGAGTGTTATAGGTCAAAAATGACCATACACCTAGTGGGGATAAAATGTACAGAGATATGAAGAGGAATCTCCATTGAGAAGGAATGAAGAGAGATGTAGCCGAGTTCATGGCTAAATGTTTGACATGCCAAAAAGTGACAGCAGAGCAAGGGAAGCCCGGAGGATCGTTACTACCTTTAGATATTCCCATGTGGAAATGGGAACATATTTCCATGGACTTTATAGATGGACCTCCTAGAAGTCAAAGGGGTAAGGAGGCCATTTGGGTTGTGGTAGATCATTTAACCAAAAGCGCCCATTTTATACCAATCAAGAAGACAAGGACTGCAACCTCATTAGCCTAGACCAATTACATGTCAAATAAATAGTTAGATTACATGGTATCCCATCAAGTATAGTGAGTGATTGAGCTCATTGTTCACAACCGAATTTTGGAGAAGCCTACAAGCTACATTGGGAACGTCCCACAACCTAAGCACGGCCTATCATCCGCAGACTGACTACCAGACGGAAAGAGTAAATCAGATCTTGGAAGACTTTCTCAGAGCTTGCACTATCAACTTCGGAGGAATTTGGGAGCATCACCTGCCACTCATAGAGTTCACCTATAACAATAATTTTCAAATGATGATTGGTATAGGCCCTTTTGAAGCGCTTTATGGGAGGCCATGCAAATCGCCAACTTGTTGGTGTGAAACTACCGACAAGATTCTACTTGGACCAGACCTCGTCTATGACCAAGGCTTTAAATCTTGGATATCGGTCGCGTTTTATCTCGGGGATTTTATAGACTTGATCTTGTATTAAGGGAGATTTCAAACGAGATGAGTCTATCTCGGGAGTTCGTCTTGGATTTTCATTCCAGGTCTGAGAGTTCATATCAGAACAATCTAGGGGTACATGATATGTTAAAAATGATATTTTTACAAAATAATTTTTATGAATGTTATTAAAAACATAATAGCTTAAACTTGAATTCCAAAATAACCTTATTATTCTTTATTTTGCGAAAGATCATTCACACTCTAAATCGTAATATGCTTAAAATAGAAATATTGTTAGACATAAAACATTAAAAGGATCCAAAACATTAAAACATTCAACATAAATGGACCATAAAATACATAATTTAATAAGTAACATATATGTAAAAAAGACGAATATGAAAATCATAAGCATTGAAGAACATATATGAACATACAATATGGTCATTTAACACGCAAAATGTAAAATAACAAAAGGTTATCATGGCTATATTTGAGTTTTTTAATTATTGTTCTAGTTCAGGTACAGATTTAAATTTTAACCAAAAAAACTAAGATCTCGGACGATATTCCAGTATCTCATCTCGATCGATATATCTTTCGATATTACAATATCTCGGGCGATATACTCGAAAGGAGATTAGGAGTGATATTTGCTGTTTTTTTCCGGAAGGAGCCCAAAACGAGATCTTGAAGGAGATCTCAGGCGATATTTGCGAGATTTGAAACAGTGTCTGTGACTCCACGAAGAAGATATCCTTGATTAGGCAGAGAATAAAGGCAGCCCAAGACCGTCAAAAATCGTATGTCGATAAATGAAGGAGGGAACTTGAGTTCAATATTTGAGATTTGGTGTTCGTTAAAGTATCCCCTCCCAATAAGATTGTTCGATTTGGGAAGACTGGGAAGTTGGCTCCCAGATTTATTGGACCTTTTCGCATCATTGAGAAGATAGGATCTTTGGCTTATCGAGTGGATCTCCCAGAACATCTATCGGGAATCCATAATGTTTTTCATGTATCTCATCTAAGGAAATGTCTTCATGATTCTGTTATCAGACTCAAGCTTGACGATTGGGGACATTGAAAAACTCGACTTGGAGTCCAGGGTACCCCATGCAACTGCAAGGATTGTAGAATATGGAATCAAGAGAGTTCGCAGCCAAACCGTTCGCCTTGTCCGAGTACAATTGGGAAATGATCCTGCGGAAAGCACTTGGGAGACCAAGGACAAGATGAGACAGACTCACTCAGAGCTTTTTCGGGTAATTTTTCCTCAAAATAACGTTTATGGATGCATTGTGATTGCTAGATTGGATGTTAGGAAATAGGTGCAACACCATTGCACAGCGCATTCATATAGAAATATATGCAAAATTAGGTTGTTTACATACATATTGCATCACTTATTATACCTACATGCTATCTCATTTTAGTGGCTGCAGTTCATAATCATTGTGAGTCATTAATGTTTATGGACGAATTAAAAATAACATGGATGTTTCGAGCGAGTTGTGTTTTTCGCCCCTTCAAACAGATTTCGCGATGAAATCTATTCTAAGGAGGGGAAGACTGTAACACCCCATAAAATATACCTAAGGGTGCAAATATTAATAATAAGTAAAAATAAACAATTTAATAAAGCTAGAAAATGAGATTTTCAAGCTTTAAGAATTTGGCTATGAAAATCTTTTATTTGGATTCATGGTGAAATTCTGAATCGGTTTCATATATAATATGCTAAAAATGGTGAAAGTATGAACATGTTACAAGCAAATGAAATTGGACAATAAAGCGCAAATATATATAATCTGATGAGTAATATATATGTATATATATATGTATGTATGTATATCCAAAATATATTTGAATAAAAATGGATGAATTGGAATTTCAAAAGAGGATAAGACAGAGGGGACAAAGAATATTGTAAACAAGGCAAGAGATTAAACAAATAAAGTAATGTAACATATAAATAAGCACCTCAACTCATATGCGTTTATTGGGCACTTCAGCGACCAGGAGCTCGATTGCCCCCTAGAAGGGGTGTCGACCGCCTATCTGTTGAAATGCCCAATAAGGCTAGGTTTTTAGGGTTAATATATATAAATGGATGGCCAGTATTTTATCTAAATAATCCAACGGCCTAAGCTAACACAAGCAACTATATATAGACCCTAAAACCTCACAACTAAACCCTAGCCGTTTTTGTACAGTGTGCTGCCACTCTGCCTCTGCCTCCATTGAAATCCAGAATTAGTTTTTTCTATCTTCTTTTAATATACTTTTCTTTTTCTCCAAATCTCTTATAATAGATTTAGATTAGAAATATATTCTGGAATTCATATAATATATATATATATATATATAAAAGAATCTGATTAATCTATTCTTATGTATATATAGGTTTCTTGAGTTGGGAATTTCATTCAAAAGGCACAACAACGTTTGATTTACGCTCTTCAAATTGATGTGAGTGGAATATTGTATTTCTTAGGCGTATTCTATTTTTTTGTAGATTAACATATTGATTAGTATGCTTAAGGGGATTTGGAAAAACGATAACATCAATACAAAAAACGCTAAATCCTCTATTTTATGTTTTACATAAGAATTGTCAATTTATTGAGTTTGTGGATCTTGGTCTTAATATTGAACTGAGAATAAAAGGGGTGTTGTGCTTCTACTTTATGTAATTCATCCTTATGTCAAATATTTTATTGTAAACTAAAAGGGTTTAGATTTGGTTTGATTCATGATTTGATTAGGTTTGGGTTCTATTTTGAATCCAAATGTATTCGTACTTGAAGTCTATCAAATATAAACATTTTTACGTGCAATACACCAAAAAGGGGTGAATTAGATAAAGTGGAGCTTACAAATATACATGTATATATTTATGAATATATGTGTATATGTGTATATTATACTCTATTCTTAATCCATTATTAAAATCATTCCAATAAGCCTTGGATCCAAGTTGAAATTTGTATGTATGTTGTATTTTCCATTCACTGCTATATGTTATTATGCCATCATGCCAAAAATATAGCGATCAAGATATAAAAATTAAATTACATACCTTTAAACTTAGGACAAGTTGACAGTTTTTATCTCGCTAGAGCGTTATCTCATTAAACCTACTTGTACATTATGACACGAGGTTAAAACTACTTGTAGTCGAAGCTTTCCCAGAACCGCCTAGCATATCCAACATCTACAGGTACATGAATGTGAGAGGTCTAGTGTGTGTGTGTATATATATAACTATATATATAAGTCTACTATGTGTGAAAATAAGCAAGTTTACTACACCTCGAGAAGGTCTTAAGTTGATGACTCCCTTCTTATCTAATTTGGGTCTTAAGTGGTTAGGACTTGGGTCCCCTCCGAAGGTTTATTCCTTGGAGAGGAACTAAAGTCATAGGACCCACCCTTATTAGATTCGATGCAAGTCTATGGGTCCCCCTTTTTTAAAAGTGGTTAGGGGTAAGCGTGTGATGGCCCGCCCCGCACCAGCCGACATTCCCCTCGAAATGCGCTGCCAATGCCCGACTAGCACGGAATGGTCATCAAAAAGGAAAAGGGTTTGAAACGATGAATCGCCAAGAACCTGTAGTATATCTCACAGCACATAGAATAAAATATAATAGTAACATAACTTGATGTAATACAGACAGTACATAGCTGAAACTAAACCATAACCATCAGAGTAGCGGAATCCAAAATATAGCTTATGATCCAAATCTTTATTACAACTTCAAAATACTGTCTCTAAAAAGAAAATATAGAAGGTGCACTACTAATGCCTAAAGCAGTGACCATCAACAACATAAGGAGAATATATGTATGCAGTACGTGGAAGCCTTCTGCTCGTGCTACTCGTGCATAACTACCTAACCTGTCTTTAGTCTGCTCGTTTAGGAGCACCCAGAGTAATAAGAAGAGACATAAAACTCTGGGTCATACAAAAGTCTGGTATGAGTTATAACAGCAAAATAAAACAAAAACAGGGATAAATATTATACCTGAACCTGGACCTGCAACCAAAGGGTTAGCCCAACAAGATGTACAGTACTCTAAGGTAACACTAACATATAGTGTAAAATGGGAGTGTGCGTGTCATGGTGATAGCAAACATCAAACATAGTAATCATCCTCATGTCACTCACTCAATGCGTAAAGCATACGATATCCACCACTTTGATCATCAAATCTATTGGGGCCATGACGGCAACTTTGTACTACTATTGTTATGACCATACTTCCCTAGTCTATAGTCAATAACCCTAGCTAGTCCACACATCGCTGGCTCTAGGTTAAGGGCCAACCAGTCCACACTTCCCTGGCTCCGGTTCGTCGACACCCTCTATATTCAATGGTGAACCAAAGTTATAGATATCAATATCCCCTTTGCCCACATCCCGCAGCAAGCCCAACTCTAGAAGTTAACTCGTTGGTTCCCAACTGGATCCTGAGTAATAACCTTCCATTTGGACTTCCTTTGCATCTCGGGTTTTGATCTTCTCTTATTCGGTTCAGTCCTCCCAAAGTGGTTTGGTTCGTGCTCCCTGAAGCGGTTCGGGTCGTGGTGCCTCGTCATAGTGCGACTCGTGGTCTCCTCTGGTTCGTGGTGCCTCATCAATTCGGTTCATGGGTGATGCATCGGGTCGGTTTGTGGGTGATGCACCGGTTCGTGGGTGACGCCGGGTCGGGTCGGTCGTGCTCTTCGGATCGGGGTCGGGTCTCCACCAGTTCGGTTCATGGCACTTCCTTCAGATCGGTTCGTGAGCTTTAGAAGTGGTTCGAGTGGCGGCTCGCAGAGCTCTCCAGGTGAGCGAGTCGGTTCGTGAGACCCTATCTGGGTCGGGTCGTGGCACTTACGTCATGAGCGGGTCGGTTCGAGGTTCATGACCCGATCCGATTTCCTGCACTTCTTATAGCAAGCCATGTACGCCACATGATGGCGTTTTCAACCATTTTAACTTTCCTATGCAATCATTGAACATACCAAACAACAGTAATAGCATATGGGTTCAATCAAAAAGGTCAAAACATCAATCACATAGGTTATTTTAGATTAAACATACCCAAAACCATGATTTTCCCCTTAATCCCCTTGATCGTATCTTATAATAGGATTAGCAAACTTAATCCAAATTAACCCCAATTTACAACAGAGGCATAAAATAATATTTAAGAATTTCTACATATTTTTTTAGATTTTTATGATGCATAATTTCGCTAATTATCACTAATCACCCTTAATTAGTCGTAATTAGTGAATAAAAGTGCAAATCACTCACCTTAGCCACAAATAAATTATAGATATGAAAACTCCACTGATTTGGCATGGATCCCAATGTATTCCGGCAGCTCTATCTCGATTTCTATGCTAATCCGCCTTAATTTGATGTAGATTTGGCTGATATGTGATTTGAAAGTGATTAAAGATGAATTTAGAAGGTGGAGGCTAATGCTAGGGTTAGAGGAATGTTTGTAGCGGCTGAGAAAATGAAAATGAATCATTCTCGAACTCCTTTCAGCCCTCCCATAACCCTAATCCCGAAATGGGTTATGGGCCTAGCTGCTAATCATCCTATTAACCCCAATTATGATGTTTTTCACCTTCCAAACCTTATTTCGGCCATATCTCCCAAATGGTAAGTCCGTTTTGATTAATGTGACCACTCTACGAAAAGGTAAATCATCATCCAAATCCAATGGAAGTGGTTTCTGGTCAAAACTCCTTACCAATCAAAAGTTATAGGAGAAACAAGATTCGCCAAGGGAAAAACGGTCATTTAAAATTTGGTAAAAATCGTGAATATGGGAAATGACCCCAATAGTCGCTGCCTAAAGTTATACGACCATATGACTTTGTATGAAAATAAAGTAAATATTCTACGATCCTCTGATACGTAGAATGCGGGTTGTTACAATCTCCCCCTTTAAGAATTTTCGCCCTTGAAATTTCTTAATCAAGAAAACATACAATGGTGACCCGCATGCCTATCAACCATTTACAAACAATCAAACATACATAACAACACAATAAGCCTATCCTAGCATGCAGTTTACTAACAAGGGAATAACTATATCGCGAATAAAACCTTACCAGACAATGAGTTTTGGATACGACATCCTTATGTTTTCCTCTATTTCCCAAGTACAGTCATTCTCATTATAGCCCTTAACCAATTTCATCGTCTTCGTTCGAAGTTGCTTCGTATCATGTCCGACAATACGAATCGTTCTGTAGCTCCCTACTGCCTCAGATTCCACCTCGATATCATCCAACTGATCCGGTGAAATAGTCATATCAAAATCGTGCACGAACTTCCTTAACTGGGAAACATGAAATACGTTGTGCACTCCCGCCATCTTGTCTGGTAATCTAACTTTATACGCTAAATTCCCCACTTGCTCGAGAATTGGAAATGGACCAACAACACCAAGACCTCTCCTGCCGAAACGAATCAAACTCTTTAATAGAGAAATCTTGACGAATACCAAGTCGCCAACAGAGAATTTCAAATCTCTTCGCCTTTTATCAGCATAACTCTTCTGCCTATCTTGGGCAGCCTTCATTCGCTGTTGAAAAACCTTTATCTTATCTGAAGTTTCTCTTATTACATCTGGTTCAAGCACAAACTTCTCACCAGTTTCCAACCAACATGATGGTGAGTTGCACGGTCTCCCGTAAAAAGCTTCAAATGGAGCCATACCAATACAGGATTGATAACTACTATTATATGCGAACTCAACTAGATGCAAATGGTCATCCCATGAACCTCCAAAATCCAATATACAAGCTCTCAAAAGATACTCTAATACACGATTCACCTCTCTGTTTGACCGTCGGTTTGAGGATGGTATGCGGTACTGAGATGTAATTCTAACCCTAAAGACTCTTATAAGCTCTTCCAAAACCCACTAGTAAATAATGGATCTGGTCACTCACAATACATTTAGGTACTCCATGGAATCTAACTACCCACTTCATATACATTTCTGGTAACTTAGCTGTCGTTCTATTCGACTTGACCGGTATAAACCTTGAACTTTTGGTCAGTCGATCCACAATCACCCAAATATTATCACGACGCGATCTAGTCCTTGGCAAACCGTTAATGAAATCCATTGAGACTTGTTCTTATTTCCATTCGGGAATTTCCAACAGTTGTAAAAAACCACTAGGCTTCCTCTGCTCGGCTTTAACTAATTTACAATTCATGCAATTGGATATAAACTTTCCAACGTCTCTCTTGATCCCTTCCCAGTAGTAGGTCTGCTTCATGTCTCGATACATCTTATTACCACCGGGATGTATAGTCAATTTCAAGTGATGACACTCTTTGAGCACTTCATCTCTTAATCCATTTACATTGCGTACAACCAACCTCTCATTCTTTTGAAGCCATCCTTCCCTATCAAGTCCATACTTGTTCATCTTCTCATCGTCGATACCCATCTCTACCTTGGAGATGATTTCCAATAGGTTAGGATCATCCCTCTGACTGGAACCGATCCGCTCAATCAAAGTCGGTCTGGTCGTCAAACATTCTAACATCTCTGGATCTATTTCACACTTAAGTCTGAAATCATATCCCGTGATATATTCTAGTTGCTTCCATTTTAGAAACATAGCCCCTAAACTGGCATGTTTCTTACTCAATGCATCAGCTACCGCATTGCCCTTCCCGGGTGTATATGCGATATTGAAATCATATAAGGCTAAGAACTCTAACCATCTCTGCTGATGAAGATTTAAATCCTTTTGAGAGAAAAGATACTTTAATGACTTATGATCGGTAAACAACTCGAATCTTTCTCCCAAGAGATAGTGTCTCGACATCTTTAAGGCGAACACGATCAATGCCAATTCCAAATCATGGGTAGGATATCTTTTCTCATGCGTTTTTAGTTGCCAACTAGTATAAGCTACAACCTTACCTCCTTGCATCAGTACAACACCTAGTCCGGTACCACAGGCATCCATGTATACCGTCCTCTCTTCGCTCCCCTTAGGAATAACTAACATTGGTGCACGTGTTAACTTCTTCTTTAGACTTTTAAATGCCTTCTCACACCTTTCGTCCCAAGCAAAAGCTTAATTCTTCTTGGTCAACTGAGTTAACGATGCCGTTATCATGGAGAAGTCTTAAATAAACTTACGATAATATCCATCTAACCCCAAGAAACTTCTTACGTCCGTTGCATTCTTGGGCGTAGACCAATCTTGCACCGTAGCCACCTTCGCAGGATCCACGGCAATATCATTCTCTGAAACAACATGGCCCAAGAACCTCACTTCCCTCCTCCAGAAGTGACACTTAGAAAATTTTGCTTTCAATTGGTGTTTCCTCAACACTTCCATCAACGTCCTCAAATGTTCCTTGTGTTCTTCCTCTGTCCTTGAGTAAACCAAGATATCGTCCACGAACACAAGGACAACTTATTTAATTGATCCTGAATACCCTATTCATAAGATCAACGAAATATGCGGGTGCATTGGTCAACCCGAATGGCATGACCTACCACTCATAGAATCCAGACGGCGTCCGAAATGCCGTTTTAAGTATACTCTAACTGCTACTCGGAGTTGATGAATACCCATTGCGAGATCCAATTGGGAGAACACTCTTGCTCCATTCAATTGATCAAACAAATTATCTATCTGTGGAAGAGGATATTTATTCTTCCTAGTTACCTTGTTCAACTCGCGGTAGTCTACACACAAGCGAAGGGAACCATCTGCCTTAGTGGAAAATACAACTGGTGCTCCCCACTCTGAAACACTACTTCGGATAAATCCTTTCTTAAAAAGATCGCCCACTTGCACCTCGAGCTCTCGCTGCTCCCTTCGCGTCATATGACAAAGTGGCATCATTATAAGTCTAGCATCTTTCACTAAATCAATCCAAAACTCAATCTCTCAGTGTGGTGGAAGTCCGGTCACTTCCTCGAAGATGTCCGATACTCGCCAGCAATAGGCACGTCTGATAACTCATCCTGCGGGATGTCGAGGGAATGTAGAAAACTAGCCATCACCTCATCACTAGGTAGGCAACCCAATACCACCCTCCGCCCATTGTTCGCTCCAATGGTCACCGAAGACCCCACACAGTCTACCACCACCCCATATCTTTGGTGCCAATTGACTCCCAAAATAATGCCAAACCCAGTAAAGCCCAAAACAAAGCAATTACAAGCAAACATACATCCATGACTCGATAAGACCAAATTACGACAAATTATGCAAAGGCTAGTCGAACCACCGATCCGGTTCGTCACAACTAAAGGTCTATTGATAATCTCGGGTTCCAATTCCAACCTATCTACCAGGTCACTAGATACGAAGGAATGGGAAGCACCGATATCAAACAACACTCGAACAGGAACATCATAAATAGAAAGCATACCTTAAATAACGACACCTTTTCCCTTCTGTGTCGCAGTTGGGGCATTTAATGAAGAAGGAACAACGTTGGTAGCATATGCTTTCACGATCTGCTTCTCTTTAAGAGGTTATGGACATTCATTCTTAAAATGTCTCACTTGGCCACATTTGAAGCACTTATTTTCCCCAGGTTTTGCTTGACAATTGCTGGCATAGTAGCCCTTCTTGCCACATCTAAAGCACTCGATATCTTTCTTTTTCTGACCATCCTTGGTCCGATTCTGCTTCCTCTTATTCTGGGAATTATTCTTGCCTTCGCAGCTTGCCTTCGGCTTTGGCTCCTCTACAGATGTAACAGCAACCTCGGTCTTCGATTTAGGGTAAAGGCTCTCAAATCTCAATTCTTTTCCCACAATATATTCGAAAGTCTCATCGATATGGTTTATGAGTCTTTGCCCCAAGTACTCATCTAGGCCACTTATGAACCTTTCATTATTCTTCTCGATAGTATGATAAGAGATAATCCATATTTCAATAAAGTATCGAATTCAGCAATATATTCTGACACTGCCCTACCATTCTGCTTAAAAGCTCCAAAAATTTCCTAAACAATTCTGATTTCTGAGCAGCCAAAATAAACTTGTCATTGAAGCGGGTCTTAAACTGATTCCAAATAACTTAATCCTCAGGAGTAGCCGCTTTGATGGCATTCCACCAATTCATAGCCCGTCCTTGAAGCTGACACGGTGCTAACTTTCTATTCATTGCATCATCGATCCCTAAATCCTCGAAGATGCGTTCACAACTATCAAGACAATCCTCCTCCGTAGCCAATTTTGTTCCATGGAACAGCTTTCCACCAAGATTAGTATAATCCTTGCTGAGCTTGGCGAAATCGATCCTAGGCGCCTGCGCTACCGCACCACCACCATTAGCAGCATTAGGAACCACTCCCTGAACATCTCTAAGCATCTCTCGCTTGAAGGTATTAAGCATCGTCCTCGTATCAGGGACATTCCTATCATTGGCCCATAAACCCGTACTCCTCGTATTTCGGATCATCGTCCAATCTATAAAGAGAAAACGATTAACCATCTCCTTAGTAGCGCCATTGCAGTGTGACTTCATCCTTAGATATACTAATAGTATATATACAATTTTTGAAAACCAAAATATCACAAATTTGAGCTTGCATATATGTATACTATCTCTCCTTGATGTCTTCCCCTAGGTTAATTAAGCAACCTAGGCTCTGATACCAAGTGTGACGGCCCGCCCCGCACCAGCCGACATTTGCCTAGAAATGCGCTGCCAATGCTCGATTAGCACGGAACGATCTTCAAAAATGAAAAGGGTTTTGAAACGATGAATCACCAAGAACCTATGGTACATCTCACAGCGCATGGAATAAAATATAATAGTAACATAACTTGATATAACACAGGCGAGACAGTACGTAAGCAGAAATTAACCCATAACCATCAAAGTAGCGGAATCCAAAATACAAATTATGATCCACATAATTATTACAACTTCAAAATACTTTCTCTAAAAAGAAAATAAAGAAAGTGCACTGCTAATGCCCAAAGTAGTGACCATCAACAACACAGGGAGAATATATGTATATGGTACGTGGAAGACACCTGCTCGTCTCCGGACAGCTACTCGTGCATAACCACCTAACCTGTCTCTAGTTTGCTCGTTTAGGAGCACCTAAAGTAAGAAGAAGAGACATAAAACTCCGTGTTAGACAAAAGTCTGGTATGAGCGATAGTGACAAAATAAAACAATAATAGGTATAAATAATTATACCTGGACCTGCAACTGTGACGAAAAGGAATTTCGCTCGGTCCGAACCAGTCGCTAAACCGACCCAAACCGTTCGAAATGCCCTATCGTTTGAGAACACGACAAATCAAAACGCAGACGGAAGAACATTTCATTGTATATTACAACAATGCATCAGATTACAAGAATATACAGAGTATAAACAAATAAATATTACACAGAAATATCAGAGATTTAAATTACATTTAAATACATAGCAGCGGAAAATAATACAATACACAACTAGAAGGAGATATACGGATACAAAGCTTTCCGGATATCGTTCCAGCTGTAAACCAGGATCCTGTGAATATAAATCTGCAAAAACCAAAACTACTAGCTGCCCGTGTCAAAATAAGGGCACCTAGAGTTTAGGTTAAAACAATAAACTCCAGGTCAGTCATGTGACTGGTGTGAGAACTAAAACAGTTGTTAATCTTTATTTTAAAGATAGGTGAATCAAGGGACCACGCCGTATGACACGGAACGGGTTTCCTCCCAAGAATATCAGTGCATAACAACAAACACCGCAATGCTAAATAAAGAAAAATGAAGCTATTATAAGACCCAGTTCCCATCACACAATGCAACGCAAGCCGGAGGATAGGGTTTTTACCTTATAACAGCCAAGAATGCTTGATACGTTGAAAAACAAATCATTTGATACTATTATAAGTGCATAGTGTATAAAACAACTTCAAATCATAAGTATCAATCATAGGCGGCATAAGCGCCCCATCCCACTATGTCGCCATATATAGGTTTACAATCAAAACCGCAATGTCGTATTGGAAGTTGGGTTATCATTTATGGTATGAACCGAGGCTAGGGGCAAGATCCTCTACCGATTTGTGACTCTCTAGCCCGAGCCACAGGCAAGCGCGCAGGCAAGCCTTGGATCGTCAGGGTCGGTCCACCGATGTGGATTATTATGCCTGAACACTGCGTTTCCCCGCCCTTTGGGGCGTAAGCCTGGCCCGTCAGCCAACCAGAAGCATCGGCCGAAACCGATATCACGAGGCGCCTTGCTTTTCAGCAAGTAATAATAAGCAACATCCACATGAGTCAAACTCGTCAGCCAGTTCAAGCACTGACGCCACTCCTAACTAGAAAGAAACGCATGTCCTCCCTAATGTCCGTCTCCCGTTTTTGGTTCATACCGGGTGTGATACTCGCGAATCAACGTTACACAAAGCTACGCCACACAAGGCCGTGCTTTGGTCATCAACCACAAGACTTTGCTTTTCAACAAAAGCCTTGATCCATGCAACTCAGCATGCCACATTGTCAGTCCATACTGTACCACCGATTTCTTCCAATATATAACCTCTAGGCTCGTACGTCTCAGAGAAGGGTGTATAGCAAGAGAATAAATTCTCTGCCACCAAACAGATATATATTTAGCAGAGATCACCAAATACAGTATAAAGGAATACAACGTCAGACACACTATCCATTTACAAGTCCGTTCTGGGTCTGAACGAAACCGGAGGCACCTTGTACCTCGCATATCCATCGATCTCCAAGTACGTCTGGACGATCACCAACTGTTTCTCTCCTCTTGGGTGTACAGCCCAATCAAGATCATCAGTAATTATCCAAACGATGTGAAGACCTCCGTTCTTCAACCACCGTCTTCATCTTCGACTTATCGCCGAATCAGTTATTCAGAATGGGATAAACCCGGTCTTCCCGAATAACTCGCGTATATTTTAAATAAGTGTTACACAAACACAACATACGCCTCATTCCAATTCATTAGTCACTAATCGTAAATTAATCAAGAGAATAATTCCCCAAATATTAACCCCGAAGGCCGAAACCAACATCAGATCAATATCCAGGAAACCATTCTGCTTAGCTAACCGACAGTTAGTTTCTAAATTTCACATTCATAGGGAAAGGTTCCCATTAATTTTATCAAAGATAAATTCTTGAATTTATTCTTTAATCTATTTTTGAATATCAATTCAAACTAGTCAGGATTAACGAACCTTACCGAAGTAATCATTTGTTTTAATTTCCCAATCCCAACCTATTCATCCCATGAAGTAAAACTGGTCATACTTCATATCTAACACCACGGTGTTATCGGTAAATTCAATTACCATTTCACGTTTAAATCTAATTAAAGATTTAACTATCGCCTGGAGTAAAACTGGTGATACTCCATTCTCGATCTTTTCAATCTAATTAAAGATTCATTAAAACTCCACTTAGTTTTAATCTGTGACTGGGTTAAAGAATCAGTGTCATTTAAAACACGGTCCACGATAAACCCAAAATCACATTCCATTAATTGTCGGGTTAAAGAACGAGTGTTATTTAAAACACTGTCTACGATAAACCCAAAAATCAATATCAATTCAATTCCAATTAAATATTATTTAATTGGTACACTTTATTAAATCTAAATAAAAAGATTTAATCTTTTCTCAAATGGGTTCAAGAACAGTGTTAATCAAGACACCATTCACGACAAACCCAAATCACATTTGATATTAAATACAAGGTTCTGAATAGAAAATATATCGGCTTATATTCAATATCAGATTCTACGACCCACAAATATCGTATTGGAAATAACGATATATATATCTATATCTTTCAAATTTCCATAACAACATCTGTATAATCACGAAATCAAACATCGAAATATTCCGAAGACAATTTCGATTCAAATCCATTCCAATGCAATTATTGGAAGTACTGGTTATTTTCAAAACCATTTCAAATCCAATTTATTTATTTTAAAAAAATAAAAAAATTACTATTCTAGTTCAAAACTAGTTCATTTAGATAAAAATCTATTTTTATCTTTTCAAATATGGAGTTTTTCATCCCAATTTTTCCCAAATCATTTCTTATGATTTCACACAATTTATTATTATTTTTAATAATTTTATCAAGGCCCGTACAGTCGATTTCCATCAATGGCCATCGAACTGCACTTACAGCGACCTTTTTCAAATTTGATTTGGACGTATCTCCAAATCCAACCGTTAGATTTCAAATTTCTAATATTCTTTAGAAAGCACTTTTCGATACGAACCCAACGGTTCCGGTTTTAGGAGAATCCGACGGTCGGATCTCCCGTAATGTCCGTTTGAAATAAATGGTCGAAATTCACGAACTGCCGCGGCGCATTCTATTCAGGCCATTATATTATATATATAATATATATTTCGTCGATTTCTATTTAAAACGAATTATATAGATAGTTTTAAATTCGTTTCAAAAACAATTTCAACTTCCATTCCAATCCAAAGCACAAATGAATTCTTCTTTATAAATTCGTTTTAAAATTCATTTCTATTCAATTCAAATTTCAATTCAATTTGAATTCATTTCAATTCGCTTTCAATTCAATTTGAATTCGTTTTCAATTCAATTCAATTTCAAAGTCGTTTTCTATTCGATTCAATTCAAATTGGTTTTCTATTCGATTCAATTCAAATTGAATAAAATCGATATAAATATCGTTCACGTCAAAATGGCGTCAATCTAATCAACACGGCTTCATATATTTCTAATTTCAAATATTCTATTTCAAATATTTCTTTTTCAAAATAGTTGTTATTATCAAAATATTTCGTTCAACACATGACTAATCTCAACGGATGAGTACTGTCAACACATGAACCTTTATTTTATATTGATAAAGATGTAAATTTTATTACTAAAATATTTCGTTCAACACATGACTAATCTCAACGGATGAGTACTGTCAACACATGAACCTTTATTTTATAATATTCTTTATTATCTAAATTGGAATGAGGCCCAATCAATCACCATATAATATTAATTATATGGATTTTCATACATCACACGTATATAATAGCATTGAAAAATAATCAACCATCAACCAAAGTGCACTACACTGTATAAGCATCAAATATAGATATCTAACGCTTATAACAGCCTGTCAATCAATCGATCGACATATTTAATCAATCAGGATGAGTGAACTTCAAATTTCATCCCAACACCCGTGTGGGGTTTCAAACAATCAAACATATATTTTATTTGTGCAGTTGGGCGATGTGTAAAATTTATCGTCCCAATCAATGTCCTTCAAATAGGTGTACATAAACAAACCGTCCGGTTTGTAAATGAATATTTATTTATTCACATTCACTATATTCATATTCACGTTAAAAATTATATATTTTTAACGATAAAACATTTTATTTTAACATATGAATTTCTATTCAGTTCATTCTCTAAATAAAATGATATTTTTATTTTCTAACTTATTTTAGAAAATTTCGGCGGCATAACGGCACGATACTAGAAACGGGACAAGGCCTAGCCTTATCCCCGGTCTAGTGAAGGCCCACGCCATTCACACATCAATCAAATCCATTCATTTCACCACACAGTTCAATTTCAATCAAATGATCTAACTAATTTTTGCAATCAAACAAACAAGTCCATGGTCTGTGGACGATTGTGTCGGGTGCTACTAAGCACCGTCTGCATCCTAGTATATATATATAACTAGAAAAAGAAATTGAAAGGTGAGAAATTCTCACCGATAGCTATCCAACTTCACGACACTTCACTTAGAGAAATCTTCGCCATTCTCGCCTTTTTGTCGCTTTCGCCCGTAGCCACTACATATATAAAAATCGAATTTTTACTTCGCTATTCGATACATAAAAATCGAATTTTTACTTCGCTATCCAAAATATAAAAATCGAATTTTTACTATGATGTCATATAGATAAAAATTTCATTTCAAAAATATAGATTTCGCCTTTATAAAAATAAAGATTTCGCCTTTATAAAAATAAAGATTTCGCCTTTCTATAATATAAAAATCTAATCTTTATTATAAAAATCATATTTTTATACCTTAGCAATATATATATATATAAATCAAATTGCTAATCATAAAACAAAAAATCCTATTTTTACATGTATAAAATCGTATTCTTCTATGCTACTTATATAAATAAAAATCGTATTTTTATTTTCTGATTTTCCATATAAAAATCGCGTTTTTATTTTCAGATTTAAATAAAAACAAAACAAAATAAAGCTCACCGATTGAAACGGGGGGGGTGGGGGATCCGCGGTGGCACAGCTGCAAGTGGTCGGAGGTGCTCCACCGGAGCTCGCGGGGTGCTGTCAGTGCTGGAGCAGGCGGTTCTTGGTGGGTGGTGGAGCGGTTTGGCTAGAAGGAGGCGGGTTTTCAAAGGAGTGGAGGTTGTTGTAGGTGGCCAGAGGGGCGTGGGTGCGGCGTTGGGTGGACTGAGGGTCGGCGGCGGTCGACTGGCGATCGGGTCGTGGCTGGGGCTAGGGTTTTCCGGCGGTGCGTTCGATTCCAGACGAGAGGAGGAGGCGAGAGGGGATGGCTGGGCACGACGTCGACGAAGGCGGCGCTGGCGAGGGAAACCTAGGGCGGCGGCGACGAACTTCGGAGGGAGGGGCGAAGGCGATTCGGGGATCGGGTTTTCTAATTTTTTTTTCTTTTTTATTCGTTTCTGAAATGAATCGGGGGGGCCCAGAAATTATAGAAGGAGAAGGGGAGAGGAGATATTTTCAATTTTTTTAATTATTTAATTTATCACTAAAAGCAACTTTTATTTTCGACCTCTAAACGAGGCCCACCGCCTGTCGCCCATAGCGTATTACCCCCATTCCGAGCACAATGAGATATGTATCATAGGCTGATTCGACTGGTACGATCAGTTTCCGTCAAAATCAAAATATAAATCAGTATATATTCAATTTGAACGTACATTTCAAATTACCGGGGTCACATACTAACTAGAAAAATTCCTGAAAAATATTTTCTAGCTTCGTATTGACGATACGGTCCTAACAAAACTAGTTTCGTCGAATTCTGAGACCGTTAGAAAAATGGCCAATTTCCAGTCGATTAAAATCAACTGAAACTGGTCAAACGCGTTTTCCTATGCCACGCTCACATATTGATTCAGAAAATTATGAAAATTGAAACCTAGCAATAATTTGACACTGCGGATCCAACAAAAGTGGTTTCGTCGAAATCCGAGGTCGTTTGCAAAATTGCTATTTTTAAGGGCCTGAATTCCATAGCGACTATTGAGAATTTTCAACTGGCCATATCTTTTGATTCCCGCTATGAAATTTCGATTTTTCGGATTCGTTGGAAAGATATTATCAAATAGATCCTAATGTTTTTGGTTTCACTAAAATCCGGATTGTTTTGCACTCGGTATGTTCAATTGAAGTTTGAAATCGAATTATCGAACTACCGCGCCATTTTCAATTCTATTTATAATTATATATAAATATTTATATTCTAACGACGACGCGTATAATATATACGTTCTAATTATATATTCGAAATAAATTTTTCGTCGATATTATTTAAAATAATCTATTTTAAATATTCAAAATTCGCTAGAATCGCCAAAA
Organism: Allium sativum; assembly: GCA_030737875.1. Lineage (NCBI taxonomy): Eukaryota > Viridiplantae > Streptophyta > Magnoliopsida > Asparagales > Amaryllidaceae > Allium > Allium sativum. Next base: position 217,171,977 of record CM060920.1, read on the forward strand.
TAAAAATTTTAAACTGGCCCAGATTTTCCGGGTTATTACAATCTCCCCCACTTAAAACTTTTCGTCCCCGAAAAGGAACAAAGTCGAAAGTGGTTTGATCAATCAACTCTACGTTCGATCTGGCTTTCATTCTCCAACTTTTCAGTTTCTGAGAATTTTCAAATTCTTCAAAAATTTGGCTAACACCCTAAATTTTCGAAAAATTTCGCCATAACCTCCCCTGCACCGGGAGCCACGGGAAAATCCCGAAATTGCCATATAGGCCCTCTGATCTCAAAAAGAAAAAAAAAAGCCAATAGGCTCATAAAATCATCATCCCCCAAACAAAACAGTAAATTATGTAATAAACATGTACCTATTTGTCGGGCAAACAAATTTTATTCTCTGCTCTAGCCTCCTTGCTATGACATGTTCAATGTAAGTATATGTATATGCAAGCAAATGCGACTAATTTCAATATAATTCAATATTTTATTTAAATGAACTAAATGGTTCAAATTTATCAAACAATTACACAAACAACACAAACATCAATCAATTAGTGAATTATCATTTGAAATTCATAACTTTGATATATAGACAAAAATCTCATTTTTGATGCCAAATCACAACAATAAACCCTATCTAATTTTGCTTCTCACACCAGTCAATAGGAAATATATAAAAATCTCACTTTCGTCGCTCGAATATAAACACTGATGATGAGGCCTCATCATTAGAATCATCTCCGGGCGACTAGAGTGTGATTCTATATCTATCCAATATATTAAAATTTCGAACACACGTTTGCAAGACGTATATGCGAAATCTCTATATACTGGACTGTCCTAATCAATACAAATAAATAATAAAATACGAATAATTGATTTAAATTTTCAAAACAAAATTTATTTTCATTTTTTTAAAATATACTCTTCACACTCGTTCTAGGATACTACTGATCCTATCTCTAACGAGTCATTCTCATTGGATATTACTAATCCAATATCTGATGAATTCTTTCATATGGTTCTAATGTGCCTTGTTCTCTAGCTTTGTAAACCAAAGCTCTGATACCAACTGTGACGAAAAGGAATTTCGCTCGGTCCGAACCAGTCGCTAAACCGACCCAGACCGTTCGAAACGCCCTATCGTTTGAGAACACGACAAATCAGAACGCAGACGGAAGAACATTTCATTGTATATTACAACAATGCATCAGATTACAAGAATATACAGAGTATAAACAAATAAATATTACACAGAAATATCAGAGATTTAAATTACATTTAAATACATAGCAGCGGAAAATAATACAATACACAACTAGAAGGAGATATACGGATACAAAGCTTTCCGGATATCGTTCCAGCTGTAAACCAGGATCCTGTGAATATAAATCTGCAACAACCAAAACTACTAGCTGCCCGTGTTAAAATAAGGGCACCCAGAGTTTAGGTTAAAACAATAAACTCCAGGTCAGTCATGTAATTGGTGTGAGAACTAAAACAGTTGTTAATCTTTATTTTAAAGATAGGTGAATCAAGGGACCACGCCGTATGACACCGAACGGGTTTCCTCCCAAGAATATCAGTGCATAACAACAAACAGCGCAATGCTAAATAAAGAAAAATGAAGCTATTATAAGACCCAGTTCCCATCACACAACGCAACGCAAGACGGAGGATAGGGTTTTTACCTTATAACAGCCAAGAATGCTAGATACGTTGAAAAACAAATCATTTGATACTATTATAAGTGCATAGTGTATAAAACAACTTCAAATCATAAGTATCAATCATAGGCGGCATAAGCGCCCCATCCCACTATGTCGCCATATATAGGTTTACAATCAAAACCGCAATGTCGTATTGGAAGTTGGGTTATCATTTATGGTATGAACCGAGGCTAGGGGCAAGATCCTCTACCGATTTGTGACTCTCTAGGCCGAGCCACAGGCAAGCGCGCAGGCAAGCCTTGGATCGTCAGGGTCGGTCCACCGATGTGGATTATTATGCCTGAACACTGCGTTTTCCCGCCCTTTGGGGCGTAAGCCTGTCCCGTCAGCTGACCAGAAGCATCGGCCGAAACCGATTTCACGAGGCGCCTCGCTTTTCAGCAAGTAATAATAAGCAACATCCACATGAGTCAAACTCATCAGCCAGTTCAAGCACTGACGCCACTCCTAACTAGAAAGAAACGCATGTCCTCCCTGATGTCCGTCTCCCGTTTTTGGTTCATACCGGGTGTGATACTCGCGAATCAACGTTACACAAAGCTACGCCACACAAGGCCGTGCTTTGATCATCAACCACAAGACTTTGCTTTTCAACAAAAGCCTTGATCCATGCAACTCAGCATGCCACATTGTCAGTCCATACCGTACCACCGATTTCTGCCAATATATAACCTCTAGGCTCGTACGTCTCAGAGAAGGGTGTATAGCAAGAGAATAAATTCTCTGCCACCAAACAGATATATATTTAGCAGAGATCACCAAATACAGTATAAAGGAATACAACGTCAGACACACTATCCATTTACAAGTCCGTTCTGGGTCTGAACGAAACCGGAGGCACCTTGTACCTCGCATATCCATCGATCTCCAAGTACGTCTGGACGATCACCAACTGTTTCTCTCCTCTTGGGTGTACAGCCCAATCAAGATCATCAGTAATTATCCAAACGATGTGAAGACCTCCGTTCTTCAACCACCGTCTTCATCTTCGACTTATCGCCGAATCAGTTATTCAGAATGGGATAAACCCGGTCTTCCCGAATAACTCGCGTATATTTTAAATAAGTGTTACACAAACACAACATACGCCTCATTCCAATTCATTAGTCACTAATCGTAAATTAATCAAGAGAATAATTCCCCAAATATTAACCCCGAAGGCCGAAACCAACATTAGATCAATATCCAGGAAACCATTCTGTTAGCTAACCGACAGTTAGTTTCTAAATTTCACATTCATAGGGAAAGGTTCCCATTAATTTTATCAAAGATAAATTCTTGAATTTATTCTTTAATTTATTTTTGAATATCAATTCAAACTAGTCGGGATTAACGAACCTTACCGAAGTAATCATTTGTTTTAATTTCCCAATCCCAACCTATTCATCCCATGAAGTAAAACTGGTCATACTTCATATCTAACACCACGGTGTTATCGGTAAATTCAATTACCATTTCACGTTTAAATCTAATTAAAGATTTAACTATCGCCTGGAGTAAAACTGGTGATACTCCATTCTCGATCTTTTCAATCTAATTAAAGATTCATTAAAACTCCACTTAGTTTTAATCTGTGACTGGGTTAAAGAATCAGTGTCATTTAAAACACGGTCCACGATAAACCCAAAATCACATTCCATTAATTGTCGGATTAAAGAACGAGTGTTATTTAAAACACTGTCCACGATAAACCCAAAAATCAATATCAATTCAATTCCAATTAAATATTATTTAATTGGTACACTTTATTAAATCTAAATAAAAAGATTTAATCTTTTCTCAAATGGGTTCAAGAACAGTGTTAATCAAGACACCATTCACGACAAACCCAAATCACATTTGATATTAAATACAAGGTTCTGAATAGAAAATATATCGGCTTATATTCAATATCAGATTCTACGACCTACAGATATCGTATTGGAAATAACGATATATATATCTATATCTTTCAAATTTCCTTAACAACATCTGTATAATCACGAAATCAAACATCGAAATATTCTGAAGACAATTTCGATTCAAATCCATTCCAATGCAATTATTGGAAGTTCTGGTTATTTTCAAAACCATTTCAAATCCAATTTATTTATTTTAAAAAAATAAATAAATTACTATTCTAGTTCAAAACTAGTTCATTTAGATAAAATTCTATTTTTATCTTTTCAAATATGGAGTTTTTCATCCCAATTTTTCCCAAATCATTTCTTATGATTTTACACAATTTATTATTATTTTTAATAATTTTATCAAGGCCCGTACAGTCGATTTCCATCAATGGCCATCGAACTGCACTTACAACGACCTTTTTCAAATTTGATTTGGACGTATCTCCAAATCCAACCGTTAGATTTCAAATTTCTAATATTCGTTAGAAAGCTCTTTTCGATACGAACCCAACGATTCCGGTTTTAGGAGAATCCGACGGTCGGATCTCCCGTAATGTCCGTTTGAAATAAATGGTCGAAATTCACGAACTGCCGCGGCGCGGCGCGTTCTATTCAGGCCATTATATTATATATATAATATATATTTCGTCGATTTCTATTTAAAACGAATTATATAGATAGTTTTAAATTCGTTTCAAAAACAATTTCAACTTCCATTCCAATCCAAAGCACAAATGAATTCTTCTTTATAAATTCGTTTTAAAATTCATTTCTATTCAATTCAAATTTCAATTCAATTTGAATTCATTTCAATTCGCTTTCAATTCAATTTGAATTCGTTTTCAATTCAATTCAATTTCAAAGTCGTTTTTTATTCGATTCAATTCAAATTGGTTTTCTATTCGATTCAATTCAAATTGAATAAAATCGATATAAATATCGTTCACGTCAAAATGGCGTTAATCTAATCAACACGGCTTCATATATTTCTAATTTCAAATATTCTATTTCAAATATTTCTTTTTCAAAATAGTTGTTATTATCAAAATATTTCGTTCAACACATGACTAATCTCAACGGATGAGTACTGTCAACACATGAACCTTTATTTTATATTGATAAAGATGTAAATTTTATTACTAAAATATTTCGTTCAACACATGACTAATGTCAACGGATGAGTACTGTCAACACATGAACCTTTATTTTATAATATTCTTTATTTTCTAAATTGGAATGAGGCTCAATCAATCACCATATAATATTAATTATATGGATTTTCATACATCACACGTATATAATAGCATTGAAAAATAATCAACCATCAACCAAAGTGCACTACACTGTATAAGCATCAAATATAGATATCTAACGCTTATAACAGCCTGTCAATCAATCGATCGACATATTTAATCAATCAGGATGAGTGAACTTCAAATTTCATCCCAACACCCGTGTGGGGTTTCAAACAATCAAACACATATTTTATTTGTGCAGTTGGGCGATGTGTAAAATTTATCGTCCCAATCAATGTCCTTCAAATAGGTGTACATAAACAAACCGTCCGGTTTGTAAATGAATATTTATTTATTCACATTCACTATATTCATATTCACGTTAAAAAATATATATTTTTAACGATAAAACATTTTATTTTAACATATGAATTTCTATTCAGTTCATTCTCTAAATAAAATGATATTTTTATTTTCTAACTTATTTTAGAAAATTTCGGCGGCATAACGGCACGATACTAGAAACGGGACAAGGCCTAGCTTTATCCCCGGTCTAGTGAAGGCCCACGCCATTCACACATCAATCAAATCCATTCATTTCACCACACAGTTCAATTTCAATCAAATGATCTAACTAATTTTTGCAATCAAACAAACAAGTCCATGGTCTGTAGACGATTGTGTCGGGTGCTACTAAGCACCGTCTGCATCCTAGTATATATATATAACTAGAAAAAGAAATTGAAAGGTGAGAAATTCTCACCGATAGCTATCCAACTTCATGACACTTCACTTAGAGAAATCTTCGCCATTCTCGCCTTTTTGTCGCTTTCGTCCGTAGCCACTACATATATAAAAATCGAATTTTTACTTCGCTATTCGATACATAAAAATCGAATTTTTACTTCGCTATCCAAAATATAAAAATCGAATTTTTACTATGATGTCATATAGATAAAAATTCCATTTCAAAAATATAGATTTCGCCTTTATAAAAATATAGATTTCGCCTTTATAAAAATAAAGATTTCGCCTTTCTATAATATAAAAATCTAATCTTTATTATAAAAATCATATTTTTATACCTTAGCAGTATATATATATATAATCAAATTGCTAATCATAAAACAAAAAATCCTATTTTTACATGTATAAAATCGTATTCTTCTATGCTACTTATATAAATAAAAATCGTATTTTTATTTTCTGATTTTCCATATAAAAATCGTGTTTTTATTTTCAGATTTAAATAAAAAAAAACAAAATAAAGCTCACCGATTGAAACGGGGGGGGGGGGGGCGGATCCGCGGTGGCACAGCTGCAAGTGGTCGGAGGTGCTCCACCGGAGCTCGCGGGGTGCTGTCAGTGCTGGAGCAGGCGGTTCTTGGTGGGTGGTGGAGCGGTTTGGCTAGAAGGAGGCGGGTTTTCAAAGGAGTGGAGGTTGCTGTAGGTGGCCAGAGGGGCGTGGGTGCGGCGTTGGGTGGACTGAGGGTCGGCGGCGGTCGACTGGCGATCGGGTCGTGGCTGGGGCTAGGGTTTTCCGGCGGCGCGTTCGATTCCAGACGAGAGGAGGAGGCGAGAGGGGATGGCTGGGCACGACGTCGACGAAGGCGGCGCTGGCGGGGGAAACCTAGGGTGGCGGCGACGAACTTCGGAGGGAGGGGCGAAGGCGATTCGTGGATCGGGTTTTCTAAATTTTTTTTCTTTTTTATTCGTTTCTGAAATGAATCGGGGGGCCAGAAATTATAGAAGGAGAAGGGGAGAGGAGATATTTTCAATTTTTTTAATTATTTAATTTATCACTAAAAGCAACTTTTATTTTCGACCTCTAAACGAGGCCCACCGCCTGTCGCCCAAAGCGTATTACCTCTATTCCGAACACAATGGGATATGTATCGTAGGCTGATTCGACTGTTACGATCAGTTTCCGTCAAAATCAAAATATAAATCAGTATATATTCAATTTGAACGTACATTTCAAATTACCGGGGTCACATACTAACTAGAAAAATTCCTGAAAAATATTTTCTAGCTTCGTATTGACGATACGGTCCTAACAAAACTAGTTTCGTCGAATTCTGAGACCGTTAGAAAAATGGCCAATTTCCAGTCGATTAAAATCAACTGAAACTGGTCAAACGCGTTTTCCTATGCCACGCTCACATATTGATTCAGAAAATTATGAAAATTGAAACCTAGCAATAATTTGACACTGCGGATCCAACAAAAGTGGTTTCGTCGAAATCCGAGGTCGTTTGCAAAATTGCTATTTTTAAGGGCCTGAATTCCATAGCGACTATTGAGAATTTTCAACTGGCCATATCTTTTGATTCCCGCTATGAAATTTTGATTTTTCGGATTCGTTGGAAAGATATTATCAAATAGATCCTAATGTTTTTGGTTTCACTAAAATCCGGATTGTTTTGCACCCGGTATGTTCAATTGAAGTTTGAAATCGAATTATCGAACTACCGCGCCATTTTCAATTCTATTTATAATTATATATAAATATTTATATTCTAACGACGACGCGTATAATATATACGTTCTAATTATATATTCGAAATAAATTTTTCGTCGATATTATTTAAAATAATCTATTTTAAATATTCAAAATTCGCTAAAATCGCCAAAATAAAAATTTTAAACTGACCCAGATTTTCCGGGTTATTACAGCAACCAAAGGGTTAGCACAACAAGATGTACAGTACTCTAAGGTAACACTAACATATAGTGTAAAAATGGGAGTGTGCGTGTCATGGTGATAGCAAACATCAAACATAGCAATCATCCTCACATCACTCACTCGGTGCATAAAACATACGATATCCACCACTTTGATCACCAAATCTATTGGGGCCATGACGACAACTCTGTACCACTATTGCTATGACCATACTTCCCTGGTCTGTAGTCAATAACCCTGCCCAGTATACACATCCATGGCTCTAGGTTAAGGGCCAAGCAGTCCACACTTCCCTGGCTCTTGTTCGTCTACATGCCCCCTTCTTCAATGGTGAACCAAAGTTATAGATATCGATAACCCCTTCGCACATGTCCCGCAGCAAGCCCAACTCTAGAAGTTAACTCGTTGGTTCCCAACTGGATCCTGAGTAATAACTTCCCATTTGGACTTCCTTTGCATCTCGGGTTTTGATCTTCTCCGGTTCGGTCCTCCCAAAACGGTTCGGTTCGTGCTCCCTGAAGCGGTTTGGGTCGTGGTACCTCGTCGTAGTCTGGCTCGTGGTCCTGCTCCAGTTCGTGGTGCCTCATCGGTTCGGTTCGTGGGTGATGCACCGGGTAGGTTCGTGGGTGATGCACTTGTTCGTGGGTGACATCGGGTCGGTTGTGCTCTTCGGATCGGGGTCGGGTCTCCACCAGTTTGGTTCATTGCACTTGCTTCAGATCGTTTTGTGAGATTTAGAAGTAGCTAGACCAATGGCTCGTGGATCTCTCTAGGTGAGCGGGTCAGTTTGTGAGACCCTTTCCAGGTTGGGTCGTGGCACCTAGGTCACGAGCGAGTCGGTTCAAGGTTCATGACCCGATTTGATTTCCTGCACTTCTTACAACAAGCCATTTACGCCACACGACGACGTTTTCGACCATTTTAACTTCCCTATGCAATCATAGAACATACCAAACAACAGTAACAACATATGGGTTCAATCAAAAAGGTCAAAACATCAATCACATAGGTTATTTTAGAACAAATATACCCAAAACCATGATTTTCCCCTTAATCCCCTTGATCATATCTAATAATAGGATTAGCAAACTTAATCCAAATTAACCCAAATTTACAAAAGAGCCATAAAATAATATTTAAGAATTTTTACATATTTTTCCAGATTTTCATGATGAATAATTTCGCTAATTATCACAAATCATCCCTAATTGGCCGTAATTAGTGAATAAAAGTTCAAATCACTCACTTTAGCCATAAATAAATTATAGATCTGAAAAATCCACTGATTTGGCATGGATCCCAATGTGTTCCAGTAGCTTTATCTCGATTTCTATGCTAATCCGCCCTAATTTGATGTAGATTTGGCTAATATGTGATTAGAAAGTGATCAAAGATGAATTTAAAACATGGAGGTCATTGCTAGGGTTAGAGGAATGTTTGTGGCGGTTGAGAAAATGAAAATGAATCAATCCCTAACTCCTTTCAGCCCTCCCATAACCCTAATCCTGAAATGAGTTATGGGCCTAGCTGCTAATCACCCTATTAAGCCCAATTATGTTGTTTTTCACCTTCCAAACCTTATTTCAGCCATATCTCCCAAATGGTAAATCCGTTTGATTAGTGTGACCACTCTATGGAAAGGTAAACCATCATCTGAATCCAAAGGAATTGGTTTAATGTCAAAACTCCTTACCAATCAAAAGTTATGGGTGAAACAAGATTCGCCGGGGGAAAATGGTCACTTAAAATTCGGTAAAAATCGTGAATATGGAAAATGACCCTAATAGTCGCTTCCCAAAGTTATACGACCATATGACTTCGTATGAATATAAAATAGATATTCTACGATCCTCCGTTACGTAGAATACGGGTCGTTACAAAGCGGTAACGAAATAGGGTAGTTCAAGAGGATGTTCACTTCCTCTAGAATCTTATGAGGGCTCAACTTGGGAAGTATTGGTATATATAAAAGATATGTGGCGATAGCATGCTCACCAACTATCTAAGGCAAGTCTTAAGCGATATAGGTGTTCTACCGTAATATCAGTTAAGTAGTAACGTTCGCTGTACTACTTCTCATATTACAATTGAGAGTACAGACTTAAGAGCGTCGACGTAATAGGATGAGGTCTTAAGAGGCTAAGGTTTGCCTTAGGGTTAGAAGAGATCATAAGAATCCACACTTAATAGGACCATACGTGACTGAGAATGCCCGCCTTATTGGGACTTTACCCTAAAACACTAATGAGCGATTGACTTGGATATCCACCTCATTGGTTAGAAATTGGTTTTTGTGTAAATGTTGTGTGCTGTGTGGACATACGTTGACATATGTGACCTGCTATAAACTAGGGTATGGACTTAAAGTAAATGCTATATTTCAGTCACATAGAACTTTATGTTCTAACCCCCTCTCCTTAACATATCCAATAGGTTAGTAGGTAGGGTAGAATCCATGGACGAAATAATGATGGAGGTTGAAGACAAAGACGATGACCTTATGCTATTATTAGTTGTTATTATTGTACTACTTATGGAAACTTTTGAGAATGAATTTATTGATGTACCCATTGAACAAATGTAATCTTGACTGTTGTGTTGAAATTCTGTGATTTTTAATAAAGTGGTACGTCATATTTCAATATTATATTTTCTCAATCCGCTGTGTGAGATTTCCATTCGAAGTGTGTGTATATATATTATCTGTGCAAACTTATGTAGGAACCAACAACCCGTTTAGAATGGTTCTAAGTTTCGATGGGCCTTTTCTAGGTCGAAATTTAGGCCCATTCCGGGTAGGTTGTTACAGTTGTAATAAAAATTTCTAACTAAATGTCATATTTTTATACAACCCTTCCCCATGTCATTTAATATCCAATTAATTCCAATCTATTATTGTTTACTAATCATATATTACTTAATGTTCGATAAAGTATAACATATTCCAATTCATAAGTTTCAATACTCTTTGATTAGAATTTATCCCAATTTACAGTCCATAATTTAAATGTAGTATTCACCAATCTAAACATGCCCAAAGTCTTATTTTTGTCATTCTTTAATATTATCCCCATTTTTACGCCATTTAAACGATAAAGGCCTAGGCTCTCATTGGCCTAGGATCAGTGAAAAAATAAATAAAAATGGGTAAATCGGCCTAGGCTACTCGTAAAGCCTAGATTCAGAAAATGAACAATTGAATAGAAATAGGGATTGCAAGACTGTAGCTAAAATCATAGCAGAATAAGAGATAAAGAAGAAGAATTATTTGCAATAGTTAAACAACTAAAAGGGGACAAGCAATGGATAGTAAATAGATTGCATAGTAACTTGTAGAAACAAACTTATATACTGTAAATGTAAAACTTGTAGAACCAAACTATTTTACTATCAAATCCTTATAAAATTAGCTGATCCAAAAATCTTGTAAAACTCACAAAGAAATATTGTAGATCCAGAAGAAGGCCCTGGAAAAAGAAGTAGAATATCCTTTCAGATCTTACAATTAGACAACACTCTGACTTGTTCCCTAATTTTATTTCATTTTATAGCATAATGGAGTAGAGGCTAAGAAAATGAAGAAGAAGAGGTGTGGGGAAAAAGTGAAGAGTAGCAGTCTAATTATAGGTGTGGAAGGATAATTTAGGCCTTAGAATTTTAGGTTTTTAATCTGAACCTTAAAAGACACATCAGCAAAGAAGACTCTAAAAACATTTAGCAGCATGCTCGGTATCATGCCAGGCCAAAAAAGCTCCTGGCACATATATGGATTGACCCACCTCTTATGTGGGTCGACGCAGATATGGGCTGGGTCGCCCGCACATCGTTAATTAATTTTCTGGTCATTTATTAATTTTTCTAATATTAATTTCAAACTTTAACTGACTATATCTTACTTATTTTTCGTCCAATTTACACAAACTAAAAGTCTATCGGAACCAGAATTTCGTAGCAGAAGCAATAGTGAAATCCACTTTTCCTAATTCTAAATATTATTTTAATTAATATTTATTTTATTACTCATCTGTATTTAATTATTGTTTATTAAAACTCAGGGTGTTTTAGAACATCTATCACAGTATATATGAAAACCAACAATAATAATTTTGAGGAATTCGGTTGAATCCCTCCAACCTATTTTACTGAATCCATTGATGTTAGATAACATAAATGATACCAATTCTGCTTCAAGATGGAATATCGTGGTATAGAAGGTCATCCGCTATTATGCGGCGCATATTCGGTCTCATCTGCTAAAATGTGTAGGAATATCCAACTACCAAACTTAAATATAACTAATATATATATATATATATATATATAATAGCAACAATTGATAATAATATATCAGTTCATCCAAATAATCATCACACAACATTTAATCATCATATATTAGCATTAAATTGCATTTATAATATTGTAAAATTGGACAGAGTTAGTGAGTTTACTCACTTGGGTTATAATCGTTGAAAAACGATTAGTTTCCGATTAAAAGAATCAGGGATTTTATTTTCTCTGAAATTCTCACGAGCTCCAAATCATTCCAAATTTCACCGACTTGTAGTCCCGCTGCCTCTTGTTTCGTCAGATTCTGACAACATATGAGATGGTTATGATTTTTAGAAATTGTAAACATATAAATGTCATTAACATTTAAATTAGTATTAAATTAGCCTTTAATCCCTTTAATTAGCCGCCTAAACACTTTCTTCCCTACATACCAAAATTCGAAACCTGCAACTACAACTCTTCCCCATGGTCGATTCCTTCACCTCCTTAATCCTCCCTCTCTTTTTCGTTTAAAATTAAAAAAATAACTACAATTCCTCTCTCCAATTCCTCTATCACCTCATACCCAAATTGCAACACTCGATCTTGTCCTTGTCATTGCGTCGAACATCCCTTTTTCGTTGTTAAAGTAAAGCGCATGAATTCTTTTGCAACAAAATCCACACAAAATGCATACAGGTACCAAATCATCCCACTAATCCAACTACAGTAATCAATTCATGAATCATCACTCCTATTTCCCAATAACTTCAGCCCTGGGTCACGGCATGATAAAAACAGCGAACAACATCGTGTTCAAACACTCCAATATGCACGCCACAAGTTGAAGAGAATCATTCCAGGATCCTAAAAATATATGTTTTGAGATTTTTGGATTTTTTATTGGATTTTCAAAACTCACGTTGATTTTTGTTTGTGGCGGCTTAAATCACCATTAACCAAGGAATGAGAAAATAGTTAGGGTTAGGGGATGTAAGGGTATATATATACACACATACAACTGATTGATACTCATACTAACTTAAAAACAGAAATTCCTATACTGTTACATAATGGTAATAAGAGTATTATTCCAGTTGAGTATGAATATGTGCCTATTAAATGTCTTCAATATCATTTGTTTGGTCATGATGATCTAACCCATGAAGTGGCTAAGGATCCACATTGGATTCCTCTTGATATGCATAATGATTCAAATGATGTAATGATTCAAATGATGTATCTGAAGAGCAAGCATAGTGGAACCAGTGCAAAATACTTCAGAATATGAATCAGCTCAGAATACTTCAGAGACTCAAACAGGGTAGAAATTTTCTGAATAAGTTGATGATCTTGATTGTTTGAATGTCAATTTACCTGATAAAGTGATACCAGATGAATTAAATATAGTTGCTGATGCTGTTGAGGAAGTGGATAATATAAAATCCATGGATAAGGGTAAACAGATTGATGCTTCTTATATGGTGAATATGTGAAAGATAACAAATCAGTGGACTCTTCTTCATTTATTGCTCCTTCTAAAGAAATACCAGGAGCTCATCTTCGATTAAATGACATTATTATCATGAAATGACAGGGGAATGAACACATCTTCTTGTATGAATGATGTGATTAATCTCCTGAATAATATTAAATCAACTTTGGTTGGTTTAGTGGAACCAAAGTTATTTAGAGCTAATTTACTTCTGTTTACCTCATTGCTACCTAGTTCATGGAAATCATTAAATAATAATTCCCCTGCTTCCTTTGGTCGGATTCTTCTTATTTGGGATTCTAATGTTTGGATGCTGTACTAGAATCCTATATCCACAATAAATTCCCATGGACAACAATTTCTTATGAAAGTTGTGGAATTAAATGAAGTTAAAGATGCAGTTTTCTCAATACATGATGAATCTAGTCTAAGGCCTGATGGCTTAAATTCTAAATTCTTAAAGGTTCATTGGGATACACTGAAAAATGATTTATTTCTTGCCATATGTAATATTTTTATATTAGGTAAATTACCAAAATCATTAAATCACACTTTCATTACATTAATTCCCATGAATGAAGACCCACTGAGATAGCTCATTATAGACCAATTTCTTGTTGTAATGTCTATTACAAAATATTTTCCAAAATATTATGTAACAAATTTAAGCATTCCTTGCCATTTTTTATTTCATAAAATCAGAGTGCTTTCATTAAAGGTAGAAATATTGGAGATAATATATTGTTAGCACATTAATTGTTGCGTGATTTTAAAAAGAAGGGTCTGCCTAAACTATATGTCAAAATAGAATTGCAGAAAGCTTATTAGGGTTAATAGAGAGTTCATATGCTTCATCATGTTAGAAATGAAGTTTCCTACACATTTTATCAATCTCATAATGTATGACAACAGCAACATTCTCTATAATGATTCAAGGAATCCCTTAGGGCTTTATATCATCAAATAGGGGAATAAGGCAGGGAGATACTCTGTCTCCGTATTTATTTGGTATAACAATGCAATACTTCTCATTTCTTATGGATGAAGCAACTCAAGCAAAAGAATTTCAGCCTAGTTCTTCTATACAGCCAATCATATCTCATTTACTATAGGCAGATGATTTATTGATCTTTGGTAAATCATCAATGCATAATGTTGTCTAATTAAAGAAGATTTTTCTGAAATTAAGTAAGTATGCAGGATTAAAAGTGAATGCCTCAAAAACTAAATTGTTTTTTTAGCATTTCTGTAACAAATTCAAGTGAAAAACAACAGATTTTGGGATTTGATCAAGAGGTTTTACCTATTAAATATGTTGTAGCGTCACTATCATCAAATTATCTCCATTATTCAAAGTGTAACTCTCTTATTCAAAGAGTTCAATGCAAAATTCAGGGATGAGAGACAAAATTGCTTAGTTTTGCTGGAAGGGGAGAATTTATTAACACTGTCATAACTCCTATAATTCTATATTGGCTTTTTATTTATCAAATCCATGAATATACTTTAGATTAGTTACAATCTATTTGTGCAGATTTTTCTAGGGTGGGACTTCACATAAAGTTGCTTGGAGTAAATTGTGTAAGGCAAAGGCTAAAGGAGGGATAGGTTTAAAGAATTTATCAGATTTGAAAAAGCCAGCTTGTGTTAAAAAGCTTTGGAATTTCCTCTCTAGTGATTCATTATGGAGCAAATGGATGCACAATAGTTATTGCAAAAGGGATTATTTTTGGTCTATGGCAACAGATAATAATGCATCATCAACTTGGAAATCTCTTCCTAGATTAAGAACAAATTCTAAGCAACTGTTTAATAAAATCATTGTTAATGGGGAAGAAACTTACATTTGGTATGAGCCATGGATTAATTGTCAGTGACAAGTAGATTTTCTTGGTTTTATAGAGTAAATTTGATTGGAAATGCAGAGCAAAAGGTCAGTTGCATCATTAGAAATGACATGTTTGTTCCTGAAATCCACCTTGCAACAAGAGAGTTGATAGACGAAATATCATCCATTTCTATAATTTCAAACAGAAATCAGGATTATTATGATTGGTATGACGGAGGTGTATTTTCATTTAATAAAGCATGGAATTATTTGAGAGTTCAAGAAGAAAGAGATAACATTTTTTTGTGATCTAGCATTCAAAAAATAGCAGAAGAATGGCATTTATTTCTTACTTTGGAATTTTAGGAAGATTAAATACCAAAGACAAAATCAATCAATATGGAAATATTGCAAACATCATGTGTCCTTTGTGTAACAATCATCCAGAGTCCATTCAGCATACATTTTTTTCTTGTGACTTCTCTGCTTTCATCTGGTTATCACAGAAACAAAAATTATCCCTTTCCCTGGATACTCATTTTGATCTGAAAGAAGAAGCCAAAATTATTTTTTCAAGCTTCAAGACAAAGGATCAACTGAAGGATTTGGCTTTTGCTGCTTTCACAAGTGCAGATTATTTCATAGGAAAGAGAGAAATTAGCGAGTATTTCAAGGAAAGAGCACGCACTCAGCTGTTTGTCTATTGAAGATTGAGCGAGAAATTAGTTTTCAGGTGCGCATTAATAGTAGTAAAACTACTATAAATAGGAGAAATGAAGAGATGATTGGTAGGTGGGGCATTGAATTGGTTGATACTGGTTGAATTTCTGAGGTAGAAACATTTGAATTTTGAACGGCTGAAGGAAGATGGAATATGGGCCTGTTTGTTTGGGATTTGAAGTAGGTTTAGCTCGTAGGCTTTTTAAATGTTTTTTATTGTATGAGCTTGTATACCGACTTTATAAGTACTCTTTTTTCCTGTAAGGCACCCACTTAGGCTAGAGGGAATACAGGGTTTTAATGAGGCTTATAAAGGAGGTTTTATTGGTTTTAGCAATTAAGAGAACCAGTTTTCAAAAATGTATTTATAGGGGTAGGTTAGCTTATAAGTGAAGCTTCATATATTATTTTTTAGTTATCACTACCTATTCGTCGTTAATAAATTTGTATGATCACATACGATATCCAATTTTGATGGAAATGGACATACAACTAAAGTTTGACATTACAGACCTAGTGAAACTTGTTTCGTCTAAACCCGAGTACGTTTGCACAAACAACATTATTTTAAATTCAAATTATTAATCTATTCACATTTTAATTTTGCACGGTCACAATACAACTCTGATTGACGCGAAATTTGAAATCTACAATAATTAATCATTACAGATTAAATAAATTTTGTTTCGCCGAAAACGGAGGTCATTTGCAAAGTGGCTATTTTAAGGCTTAAATAAAACCAATAAAATATTAATAAATTCAACAATAATTCAATTTAATAATAATAAATTAGTTTTATCGTATATATCCAAATAGAATATCATATAGCTCCAAAATAAACATACTTGAATTTATAACTCGATATTTCAAAATCCAAGTTAAATCGATATTCAATTTATATAAAAATCTTTCTATTATATAAATAAATCATTATGATTTGTAAGCGATTCCACAATGACTTTCTAAAAATTTGATTTGGACATAACTCACAATATACAAAACAAAATCTCGTTTTTCACTTTCATTAGACCCCGCACCAGCCGAAATTTACAATAAAAGTGCGCTGTGCCAATGCCCGACTAGCATGAGACGGTCGCCAAAGAAAGGAAAAGAATTTGAACTAACTAGGAACTTGTAGAATGTCTAACAGCGCATGGGATAAAATATAATAATAACATAACTTTGACATAAAACAGACGAGACAATACATAACCTGAAAACTAAACTATCATAGCAATGGAAATTCAAAATATAGCTTATCATCCAAACCAACATTATTACATCATTGAAATACTGTCTCTAAAGCAAAAGAAAAAGGTACACTACTAATGCCCAAAGTAGTGACCAGCAACAACACAGGGAGATTATATATATATCATACGTGGAAGTCTCCTGCTCGTCTCTGGTACAACTACTCATGCATAATCACCTGACCAGTCTCTAGTCTGCCCGTTTAAGAGCACCCAGAGTAATAAGAAGAGACATAAAACTCTGGGTCAGACAAAAGTCTGGTATGAGCGATAAGCAGCAAAACAGAACAATAACATGTATACATAACCATACCTGAACCTGGACCTGCAACCAAAGAGTTAGAATAACAGGATGTACAATACTCTAAGGTGACACTAACACATGGTGTGAAAATAATGGGGAGGGGGTGTTCATGACATGGTGATAGAAAAACATCAAACATAGCAATCATCCTCACATCTCTCACTTAGTGCGTAAAGCATATGATATCTACCACTTTGATCACTCAATTCTTTGTTACGATCACTCTGCCCCATGGACTCATGACGCCTCCACTACGCTGATCCGTAACCACTAATACTTTGTTATGTCCACTCTGCCCCATGGAGTCATAACAACTCCACTGCATTGGCTCGCTACGATCACTTTGCCACATAGATTCATAACAACCCCACTGCAATGATCCATAGCCATTAATCCGTCTCTCAGTGGTGAGTCAAAGCTATAGACATCGATAACCCCTTTGCACTCGTCCCGCAGCAAAGTCCAATTCATGAAGTCAACTCGTTGGTTCCCATCTGGATCCTGAGTTCTACTTCCTATTTGGATTTCCTTTGCATCTCGGGTTTTGGTCGAATTAGAGTTGGTCTTCAGAAGAGTCATCACGTATAAGCAGAAGTACACATCCTGTTCGGTTTGGCTTGTCACCCTGGTTCAGTTCGGATCATCATTGGGTCACCTCCTCGGTTCAGTTTGGGTCCTTGGTCATCGCATCGGTTCGGTGTGAAGATTCGTGGTGCAGTTCGGTTCGGTGCTCCCCTTCTGGCTCGGTTCGGAGCTCCTGAGGCAGTTCGGTTCGGTGCTTCATCCAAACTCCAACCTTACTCCAACCCGATCCGATCTGTCCTTCCTTGTTGCCTCCTTCATTTGCACGCTCTCGAAGATGCCAGGTTCTGATCCGAATCGAATACCCTTGCCCAGTTCTCTAATCTGATCCTAGCCCCATATCTGATCCGATTCGAAACCCTGCACGTTTTCCAACGAGCAAAATTTTCGTCCATTCCCGCCATACGACTGCGTTTTCAACCATTCTAACTTTCCTACAATATTACTTAACATTGCAAACAGTAATAAATACAAATAGAATCAACCATAAACATCCAAACATCAATCATACGAGTTACTTTGGATCAAACATTCCCAAATCTATGGTTTTTCCCCTTAATCCCCTTAATCATGATTTAAGCATACAATTAGCAAAACATATCCAAATTAACCCAAATTTCTGTTAGAGCCCTAAAATAGTATTTAAGAATTTTACAAATTTTTCCAAAATTTTATCATGCATAATTTCGCTAATTAACACTACTCACCCCTAGTTAGCCGTAATTAGTGAAAAACAATGCAAATCACTCACCTTAGCCGCAAATAAAACTTTAGATCTGAAACTCTACTGTTTTGGGGTGTTTTCCTATGTAACACAGTAGCTCCAACTCTGATTTGGTGTTGATTTGCCTTGATTTGATGTAGGTCTTCTTAATTAGTGATTAGAAAAGTGATTTGGGATGATTTTAGAAGGTGAAGGCCATTGCTAGTGTTCAAAGGATGAAAGTGGCGGCTGTAAAAACTGAAATGAAATGTTTTTCCTAACCCTATCAGCCCTGCTATAACCCTAATCCCGAAATGGTTATGGGCTTAGCTACTAATCACCTTAATTAGGCCCGGTTAAGCTGTTTTTCACCTTCTAAACCTTATTTCAGCCATATCTCCCAAACGTTAAGTCCGTTTGGCTAATATGATCACTCTATGGAAAGCTAAACCCTCATCTGAATCCAATGGAAGAGGTTTCAGGTCAAAAATCCTTGCTAACCAAAAGTTGTAGGCAAAACAAGATTCGCTAGGGGCAAAATGGTCATTTAAAAATCGGCAAAAATCGTGAACATTGTAAATGACCCTAATAGTCGTTCCCCAAAGTTACACAACCATACGACCTCATATGAAAAAGAAATAAATATTCTATGATCCTTTGATACGTAGAATGCGGGTCGTTACACTCTCCTACCCTTAAGAAATTTCGCCCCCGAAATTCCTTAACCAAAAACATACAAAGGTGTTCCGCATGCCTATCAGTCATTCACAAACAATCAAACATACACAACAAGCACAACAAGCCTGCCCTAGCATGCGGTTTACTAACAAGGGAAGAAACTATCATTATTAAAATCGTACTATGCAAAGAGTTCTGGATGCGATTCCCTTATGCCCTCCTCTATTTCCCAAGTACAGTCACTCTCATTCTCGCCCCACTGAACCTTGACCAATCTCAACGCCTTCCTTCAAAGTTGCTTCGTATCGCTCTCGACAATACAGATCGGCTTGCAGTTCCCAACCGCCTCGGGTTCTACTTCAATGTCATCCAATTGATCCGGTGAAATAGCCATAACGGGGTCTTGCACGAACTTTCTTAACTGGGAAATATGAATACGTTGTGAACTCCTGCCATCTTGTCAGGTAACTCAACTTTATATGCTAAATTCCCCACTCGTTCGAGAACTGGGAATGGACCAACAAATCTTTGTGTTAACTTGCCTCTCCTACCAAATCTAATCATGCTCTTTAACGGAGAAAACTTGACAAACACCAAGTCGCCAATGGAGAATTTCAACTCTCTTCGTCTCTTATCAGCATAACTCTTCTGCCTATCTTGGGCATCCTTCATTCGTTGTTGGGTAACCCTGATATTGTCTGAAGTTTCTCTTATCACATCTGGCCCAAGCACAAACTTCTCACCGGTTTCTAACCAACATGATGGTGAGTTGCATGGTCTTCCGTACAAAGCTTCAAATGGAGCCATACTAATACTGGACTGATAACTATTATTATATGTGAATTCAACCAGATGCAAATGGTCATCCCAAGACCCTCCAAAATCCAGTATACCCGCTCTCAAAAGATCCTCCAATATACAATTCACCGTCTATGTCTGACCATCAGTTTGAGGATGGTACGCGATACTGAGATGTAATTTTGACCCTAAAACTTCTTGTAAGCTCTTCCAAAATCCACTAGTAAACAACGGATTTCAGTCACTCACAATGCCTTTGAGTACTCCATGAAATCTCACTACCCACTTCATATATAGTTCTGATAACTTAGCTACTGTTCTATTCGACTTGACGGGTATAAACCTTGCACTCTTGGTCAGTCGGTCCACAATCACCCAAATACTAGCATGGCCTGATCTAGTCCATGGTAACCCATCAATGAAATCCATTGAGACTTGTTCCCATCTCCATTCGGGAATTTCTAATGGTTGCGACAAACCACTAGGCTTCTTTTGCTCGGCTTTAACTAGATGGAAATTCATGCATTTGGATATAAACTTTCCAACGTCACTTTTCATCCCTTCCCAGTAGTAGGTCTGCTTCATGTCTCGATACATTTTGTTACCACCGGGATGTATAGTTAGTTTTGAGTGATGACATTCTCCAAGCACTTCATCTCTCAATCCATTAACATTGGGTACAACTAGTCTTCCATTCTTTCTGAGCCATCCATCTCGATCAAGCCCATACTTGTTCATCTCCTCGTCGATTCCCATTTCTAACTTGGAGATGATTACTAATAGATTAGGATCATACCTCTGACTGGAACTAATCCGCTCAATCAAAGTGGGTCTGATCGTCAAATTTGCTAGCATTTCTAGATCCAATTTGCACTTTGGTCCGAAATCATACCTAGCGATATACTCCAGTTGCTTCCATTATAGAAACATAGCCTTTAAACTGGCATGTCTTCTACTCAATGCATCAGCTACCACATTGCTCTTTCCTGGTGTACATGCGACATTGAAATCATAGAATGTCAAGAATTCTAACTATCTTTGTTGTCAGAGATTCAGATCCTTCTGAGAGAAGAGATACTTTAACGATTTATGATTGGTAAACAACTCGAATCTTTATCCCAATAGATAATGTCTCCACTTCTTCAACGCGAACACGATCGCTGCCAATTCCAAATCGTGGGTAGGGTATCTTTTCTCATGCGGTTTCAGTTGCCGACTAGCATAAGCTACAACCCTAACTTCTTAGATCAGTACAACACCTAGTCCGGTACCACAGGCATCCGTGTACACCGTCATCTCTTCATTCCCTTTTGGAATGACTAACACTGGCGCACACGTCAACTTTTCTTTTAGACTCTTGAATGCATTTTCACACCTTTCGTCCCAAACGAAAGCTTGATTCTTCTTGGGCAACTGAGTTAATGGTGCTGCTATCTTGGAGAAGTCTTGGATAAACTTTCGATAATATCCAACTAATCCCAAGAAACTTCTTATGTCTGTTGCATTCTTGGGCGTAGACCAATCTTGTACCGTTGCCACCTTCGTAGGGTCCATGACAATACCATTCTCTGAAACAACATGGCCCAAGAATCTCACTTCCCTCCTCCAGAAGTGACACTTAGAAAACTTCGCTTTCAATTGGTGTTTTCTCAATACCTCTATCACTATTCTCAAATGTTCCTTGTGTTCTTCCTCTATCCTCGAGTAAACCAAGATATCGCCTACGAGCACAAGAACAAACTTATTCAACTAATCCCTGAATACCCTATTCATAAGATCCATAAAATATGCTAGTGCATTGGTCAATCCAAATGGCATGATCAACAACTCATAGAATCCCGACGGTGTCCGAAATGCCGTTTTAGGAATACTCTCAGCTGCTACTCGGAGCTGATGAAATCCTGTCACGAGGCCCAATGGGACAAACACTCTTGCTCCCTCTAGTTGATCAAACAAATCATTTATCCGCAGAAGAGGATACTTATTCTTTCTAGTCACTGTATTCAACTCGCGATAGTCTACACACAATCGAAGGGAACCATCTGCCTAGGTAGCAAATACAACTGGTGCTCCCCACTCGGAGACACTCCTTTGAATAAATCCCTTTTTCAAAAGATCGGTTACTTGCACCCTGAGCTCTCGCTACTCCCTTGGTGCCACACGAAGAAGAGGCATCACTGTAGGTCTGGCATCTTTCACTAAATCAATACGGAACTCAATCTCTCGGCGTGGTGGAAGTCCGGTCAGTTCCTCGAAAATATCCGGAAACTGGCCAGCAATGGGAACCCCTGATAACTCATCCTGCGGAATGTCGAGGGAATTTAGAAAACTAGTCATTACCTCGTCACTAGGTAGGCCACCAAACGCTACCCTCCGCCCATCATCCGCCCTAATAGCCACCGAAAATCCCTTACAGTCTACCACCACTCCGTACCTTTGGAGCCAATAGACTCCCAAAATGATGCCAAACCCAGTAAAGCCCAAAACAAAGCAATCACAAACAAACATACATCCATGACTCGATAAGACCAAAATTCGACAAATCATACTAAGGCTAGTCGAACCACCAACCGGGTTCGTCACAACTAAAGGTCTATCGACTATCTCGGGTTTCAATCCCAACCTATCTACCAGGTCACTAGATATGAAGGAATGGGAAGCCCCAGTATCAAACATACTCGAACAGAAACATCATAAACAAAAAACATACCTTGAATGACGACATTCTTTCCTTTCTCCGCCGCAGTTGGGGCATGCGACGAAGAAGGAACATCATTAATAGCATATGCTTTCACAATTTGCATCTCCTTAGGGGGTTGCAGACATTTATCCTTGTGATGTCCCACTTGGCCGCAATTGAAGCACTTCCTGTCCGCTGGCTTTGCTTGACATTCTTTGGCATAGTGGCCCTTCTTACCACAGCTAAAGCACTCAACATCGTTCTTATCTTCCTTTTTCTGACCATCCTTGGTCTGACTCTGCTTCCTTTTATACTGAGAATTATTCTTGCCTCCACCGCTTCCCTGCGGCTTTGGCCCCTCTGCAGATGCAACAACAACTTCAGCCTTGGGCTTAGGATAAAGGCTCTCTGATCTCAGTGCTTTCCCAACAATCGATTCAAAAGTCTCATCAATATGGTTTATGAGCCTTTCTCCCAAGTACTTATCTAAAACAATTATGAACTTCTCATTCTTCTTCTCGGGAGTGTCAATAAGGGATAATCCATACTTAAATAAATTATCGAACTCAGCAGTATACTCCGAGGCTGCCCTACCATTATGTTTAAGCTCCAAGAACTTCCTAAAAATTCTGATTTCTGAGCAGCTTGGATAAACTTATCACTGAATCGGGCCTTGAACTGATCCCAAGTAACTTTATCCTCAGGTGTAGCTGCCTTAATAGCATTCCACCAATTCATAGCCCGTGCTTGCAGTTAACGTGATGCTACCTTTCTCTTCATTGCGTCATCAATCCCTAAGTCCTCGAAGATGCGCTCACAACTATCAAGCCAATCCTGAACTTCTGTAGCCGATTCCATTCCGCGGAACGGCTGCCCACCAAGACTAGTGTAGTCCTTATAGAGCCTGGCGAAATCGACCCTAGGCGCCTGCATCGTTGCACGACCACCATTTGTTGTATTAGGTACTGCCCTCTGAACATCCCTAAGCATCTCTCTCATGAAGTCAAAGAAGATCATCCTCATATTAGGAGCATTCCTATTATTGGGTCCTGAGCCAGTACCACTCGTATATCGGCTTATTGTTCAATCTGTAAGGAGAAAACGATTAACCATCTCTTCAGTGAGGCCAGTGCAGTGCAATTCCATCCTTAGATATACTAATAGTATATATATAGCTTTTGAAAACCAAAATATCACAAATACGCGCTCTCATATACGTACTGTCTCTCCCTGGTGTCTTTCCCTAGGTTAACTACACAACCTAGAGCTCTAATACCAAGTGTGACGGCCCGCCCCGCACCAACCGATATTTCCAATAGAAGTGCGATGTGCCAATGCCCGACTAGCACGAGACGGTCGTCAAAGAAAGGAAAAGAAAGGAATTTGAACTAACAAGGAACCTGTAGAATGTCTCACAGCGCATGGGATAAAATATAATAATAACATAATTTTTGACATAAAACAGTCGAGATAGTGCATAAGCTGAAAACTAAACCATCATAGCAGCGGAAATTCAAAATACAACTTATCATCCAAACCAACATTATTACAACTTTGAAATACTGTCTCTAAAGCAAAAGAAAGAGGTACACTACTAATGCCCAAAGTAGTGACCAGCAACAACACAGGGAGATTATATATATCATATGTGGAAGTCTTCTGCTCGTCTTCGGTACAGCTACTCGTGCATAATCACCTGACCTGTCTCTAGTCTGCTCGTTTAAGAGAACCCAAAGTAATAAGAAGAGACATAAAAGTCTTGGTCAGACAAAAGTCTGGTATGAGCGATAAGCAGCAAAACAGAACAATAACAGGTATACATGACCATACCTGAACCTGGACCTACAACCAAAGAGTTAGCACAACAGGATGTACAATACTCTAAGGTGACATTAACACATGGTGTGAAAATAATGGGGAGGGTGTGTGCATGACATGGTGATAGCAAAACATCAAACATAGCAATCATCCTCATATCTCTCACTCAGTACGTAAAGCATACGATATCTACCACTTTGATCACCCAATTCTTTGTTACGATCACTCTACCCCATGGAATCATGACGGCTCCACTGCACTGATCCATAACCACTAATACTTTTCTATGTCCACTCTGCCTCATGGAGTCATAACAACTCCACTTCACTGGCTCATAGCCCTGCTACGATCACTTTGCCCCATGGAGTCATAACAACCCCACTGCACTGATCCATACCCACTAATCCTTCTCTCAGTGCTGATTCAAAGCTATAGACATCGATAACCCCTTTGCACAGGTCCCGCAGCAAAGTCCAATTCATGAAATTAACTCATTGGTTCCCTTCTGGATCCCGAGTTCTACTTCCTAATTGGACTTCCTTTGCATCTCGGGTTTTGGTCGAATTGGAGTTGGTCTTCAGAAGAGTCCTCGCGTAAGTAGAAGTACACATCCGGTTCGGTTCGGCTTGTCACCCTGGTTCAGTTCGGATCATTATTGGGTCACCTCCTCGGTTCGGTTCGGGTCCTTGGTCATTGCCTCGGTTTGGTCGTGAAGCTCCATGGTGCAGTTCGGTTCGGTGCTCCTGAGGCAGTTCGGTTCGGTGCTACTCCAGTTCAATGCTCCATTCAAACTCCAACCCGATCCGATCTAGCCTTCCTTGTTGCCTCCTTCATTTGCACACCCCCGAAGATGCCAGGTTCCAATCCGAATCGAATACCCTTGCCCAGTTCTCTTATCCGATCCGAGCCCCATATCCGACCCGATCCGAAACCCTGCATATTTTCTAGCGAGCAATTTTTCGACCATTCTCGTCATATGACGGCATTTTCAACCATTCTAACTTTCCTACAAGATTACTTTAAATTCTAAACAGTAATAACAACAAACAGAATCAACAATAAACATCCAAACATCAATCATATGAGTTATTTTGGATCAAACATGCCCACATCTATGGTTTTTCCCCTTAATCATGATTTAAGCATACAATTAGCAAAACATATCCAAATAACCTAAATTTCTATCAGAGCCCTAAAATAATATTTAAGAATTTTACAAATTTTTCCAGAATTTTATCAAGCATAATTTCGCTAATTAACACTAATCACCCCTAATTAGCCGTAAATAGTGAAACACAATGCAAATCACTCACCTTAGCCACAAATAAAACTTTAGATCTAAAACTCTACTATTTTGGGGTGTTTTCATATGTAACACAACAGCTCCAACTTTGATTTGGTATTGATTTGATGTAGATCTTCTTAGTTAGTGATTAGAAAAGTGATTTGGGATGATTTTAGAAGGTGGAGATCATTGCTAGGGTTTGAAGGATGAAAGTGGCGGCTGTAAAAACTGAAAAGAAATGTTTTTCCTAACCCTATCAGCCCTCCTATAACCCTAATCCCGAAATGGGTTATGGGCCTAGCTGCTAATCACCTTAATTAGGCCCGGTTAAGCTATTTTTCACCTTCTAAACCTTATTTCAACCATATCTCCCAAACGGTAAGTCCATTTGGCTAATGTGACCACTTTACGGAAAGCTAAACCATCATCTGAATCCAATGGAAGTGGTTTCAGGTCAAAACTCCTTACCAATCAAAAGTTATAGGCAAAACAAGATTTGCTAAGGGCAAAATGGTCATTTAAAAATCGACCAAAATCGTGAACATTAGAAATGACCCCAGTAGTCGTTCCCCAAAGTTACATGACCATACGACGTCATATGAAAAAGAAATAAATATTCTACAATCCTTCGATACGTAGAATGCGGGTAGTTACAAAATAGTTCGATAGATTCGACGTTTCTTGTTTTAAAGAGATACGACTTATATTGGATCACGTATATTTAGTTGAAGTTCAAAACGTAAAACTACCAACTACCGCAACGTTACGGGCTCGTCTTTAAAGTTAATTATAAATTTATACATTCAATCTTCATTTAATAATTTTTTTTTATAACTAGAATCTAAACTCAATTAAAGTCTCTTAAATTATCCAATTCACATAACATTGCAAATTCACTTATTTTCGACTATCTCAGAATTAAATTTACTATTTCACTATTTATATTGATTAAATATTTTTAAATGTTGAATTCCAGTCATATAAATTTCCAAATCAACTTTTAAATAATTAAATAAACTAATTATTCAACTACTAAAATCCGGGACGTTACATTCTTCCTCCCTTAAAAGAATTTCATCCCCGAAATTACTAAGATAGAAAAAATGCTGCAAATCCCATTAACTTTACAGATATCTACATAGTTAAAATATTTCATTTGACTTCATAACTTTTAGTTCCAACTGAACTATTTATTTTAAATCAGAACACTAGTTCTTTTCTATTAACAAAATTTTCCAAATATTTTGAAAATTTTCTAACACTTTAAATTTTTGGAAAATTTCGCCAGCGTCTCCTTTGTACGACTCAATTGGTACAACTCACCTCTCTAGTCCCTTTCCATTTAAAAAGTTAATGGCTTACCAATAGGCTCATAAAATTTCATACTGAATTAAATATGTACCTTTTGTTGAGCATACTATTTATTTTTCTTCATTCACTTCATTCCATACATGTCTAACATATATTCATCAATTCTAATTGATTTCAAATCAATCCAAATTTCAGTTTTTAATTCACTAATCAATTTCCTAGATAATTCACCTTCATTTTATAATTCAAACCTGATTTTTATTTCAAAATTAATTCACTTATCCTGCTTGAGTTCAAATTTTATTCCAATAAGTAACAAAATCCAATACATACTCAACTTGCTTATGCATAAGTCAAATTCATTCTAATAATTAGAATCTATAACATTTCTCTTTACCACAATATTCAGTTTCATTTGAGATTATCTCTAATCCAATCCGATTTCATTTAACTTAGCTTAAGTTAAATTTCAATCCATTTGATTCACTTTTACAATTCCAATCTATTTAATTTACACAAGTTAAATTTAAATGTCAGAATTTAAATTCGTTGGTTTTATTTCAAATTAGTCTGAAATCATACATATTTATACATATACATAACCATAACAATTCAAAAAATTTGAATTCTCACAGTACCTTGTTTTCTCAAATAGATATTTATTAATAATCTTACTATGTAGCAATCTATCACCTAGAAACTCGAAAATGAACGCTGATGATGTGGTCATCCATCACCAGAACTATTTTCCAATGACTGAAGTGATTTCGGTGCTTTATCACTTTCAAAATTCATTTCAAACCCTTTCTAAAATACTTCTATAACATTTTCAAAACACTTCGGAAAATATTTTTCAACTTTGCAGGATTCAAATTTCGTATTCTGGTTTGGACTCAATCTTAGTTCATCTCATTTGTATATTTTATTCATATACAAATCATAATTGTATATATCCAAATCAAATTCATTTGATTGTAATAACAGTCAACACATTCATATACTATAATAATTTTAGAAAATTATTTCTTTTTGTATCAAATATAATTGGGTAAAATTATTTCATTTACACACTTAAATAATGTTATATCAAATTACCTCATCCAAGTGTTTATAAATACCTATCAAACACGTTAAGTAAACGTGTCAATTTGGAATTTATATACCACTCAACAAATCAATCAACAAAATATAAAACCCATTTCAATAACACTAACAAATACGCTCTCTCATATATATATATATATATATATATATATATATGCACTCAAACTCAATCTAGGGTATTGCTAACCCCATCTATATTCAGTTACACCACATAGCCAAAGATTACTACTCAACCTTCGGCCCTGATACCAAATGTAGCAACTCGAATTTCAAAACCCTTTGAGTCGACCAAATACAACACAAGTCCAACCCAAAGTGCACTAAAACCAAGATGCCAAAGAAAGAAATTAGAGGGTGAAATGAGATAAGAAAGAAAAGTTAGAATAAAAGAAAAGAAGACCACAATAACATAGAATCAAAGTAGATACAATCTCTCAGCAGAACAATATATATATATATATATTATATAACATAACTTTTGAATTATAAATCTGTAACTGTATACATATACCATCATCAGGGTACAACACAAATCATACAGTAGAAACAACAGTAGCTATCAAGTGTTGAAGCCTCCTACTCTAAGATCCTCTAAGTGTATCTTTAAAATTTCGGCTACTTGACTGCTCGTACAAAATTTGGGCACCCAGGAGTTTAGGGTAAAACAAAATAAAAAAACTCTGGGTCAGCCATGAACCTGGTGCAAGTAAACTCTAACCACTTGGTTTAACTTTTGAAAATCCTCTAAAAAGAAAGAATAATCGTAAGACCGATCCACACATAAACACGGATGTTTTTTACATTACAATAACCCAAAATATTCTTTGTATCAACACTATTCTGATATTATAATAGTGTAATCAAATCAATAACAATCTACCAGAATGCTTGTACCTTATGCTCCACATAAATAGTATACAATCAAAAACCATGGGTGCTTATTGGAGAATGGATTTCTATGACAATGTATGGAACCATCTTTTGATAGTGTATCTCTAGAGAGGAATACACTGGGTTCAACAAGAACATCTTGCAACCCAAGCCACACATGACGGCCACTCATTTCGCTTGAGTGTACCAAGTATATTACCACCAACTATTGTGATCAGCAACCATTTCTGAAAGCATACAACATCGATATAATAAGAAGAAACTGAATTTTCTCTAGATCGGGTGATAAAACACCTTAATGGGTGAGACCCACATATACATGTCGTCTGCCCAATTTTTGTCATCTTTCCAGTAGATGAGGTATGAGGCTACATCTTACTTTTATAACACCACAGAATCATTCCCTTTGAATGCCATATCGTTAGATCCGACAAATCACTAATTGACGTACTCAAAAATACACGGGTGTTAAGCTAAGAGAAGTTTCCTTCTCCGCCACCAACTATGGTATGTTTTAAGAAACCAATATACGTGACCATCTAGAAATACTCTGTCATACATCCGTCCATATACGTTGTCCAGGGGCTGGACAAATCGAAGGCACCAACCCATCAATCCATCTTACACAATTTCTACATAGAATTAACAGAACAACCCTTGAATTTTACACATTCTTCAATTTTCTTCAGCATAAATTAATTCACAATGCTTATGCCTATATAGAGTGGTTTTTAGATAATAAACCCGATCTCGGTCTCTTCGTACTAACAAAGGAAATATAAAATGGGCCAAAACTTTGATAGCCGGTTATTTAACTATTAAAGGAAACATTCATACACCCAACGATCGATCTTATTTCCAAAAGGAAATTCTATTGATCAAGCATCAAGAAACACTGAGCCCTTTTAAAATTAATATCTGATTAATTTATCATTTCCCAATTCTATCTTCAATATCTTTACCCACATATTCTTCAAAACCCAATTAATCTTTCACAATTCTTGGAAAATATTTCCATATATCATAAACTATTTATTTTCTATATTCTGAAAAATATCTCTTATCATGGTTTGAAAACATTTCAATATATTCATGAATTCTTATTTTCTATACTTAGAAAATATACATTATTAATCATAGGAAAACATTTCCATGTCTATTCACATTTCTTTATCTTTCCATCAGATAATTCATTTCATTTTCTATGCTTAGAAAACATCTATGACTATATTGGAAAAGCTTTCCAAAATCCATTTATATGGATTTAAATGAACATTGTATAAAACATCGTTATGAAAACTCAACCCTTTAGTCACTCATTAACTAACAGTATCATTAACCAATCCTCGCCATCGAATCTTAACCTTCCCTTAGTCAATAATGAAGTCAATCAAGTTGGGGTATAACTACCTCTCGACCTTAATTGAACAACATTTCTAACTTCGAAATAGATAAGGTTCACAACTTCATTCTTTAACAAACAATGCTTTCGTAACTCTCAGATTCAATTTAAGAATCCACCCTTTTAACGAAAATTGTTGATTATAACAATAGTGTTATGATCCATGCTCCAAGAAAAAACCTTAAAATATAAATTTCATTCATTAATTTACATAAATAAATAAATATTTATTAAAAATGGTAAGTAAATAGTACTTTCCTGAATTCGATATAGTCAAATTCAATGTATAACTCTCTTTCGAATAACCTCTATTCAATTAACGTTCTGAACTTCAGAATAATTTACCATTTTAGGTCAACTCAGATTATCCTTTCATTCTACATTCACCTTTGTATTTATCACTTCCAAATCCTTACCAATTTCATTTATACCCATTCCAATCTAAAAACGTTTGCTTTTAAACCATTATTCACTTTAAAATGTGAATAGTATCCTTTATAGATATTTGGACTCGTTTTTTCAATCCAATCTTGATTTAAATTGTAAATACCATTACAGGTTAAAACTCCATTAATTGAGTCACTTTATAACTTCTCATTCACATTCCACTTTATTATCAAATCTCGTTTACACGTCAACATTCTAGTTGATTTAATCTAACAAGTTTATAATTCTATATCCCTATTACATTCTATTATAAAATATCGGTTTCAAACCGAATATTAATTATCTTGTCACATTTCAAATTATATAATATATAATTTTCGAAAATAAATTATTTTTTAATAAAGTTCGACATAGTCAAAATCTAATTATAAATCCTTATGGATTTATTTCATTTCCATTCACATTTTGGACATCGAAATAAATTTCATCGTTTCCTTTTTTAAACGATTTTTAATTTCCCTTCTAAATTCATTCTTGAATTTACATTCCCAAATTATGCAATGATAGTTATTTCACTTCACTTAAAAATATCGTTTATAAATCAAACTACTTATTTTTATTATTACGATTAGTTATTATTTTCTAGCCCATTCGAAATTCAATTTCTATTTTAAAAAAGTAGTTCTTTCCTTTAAAATATCAAAATCCCTTCTTATGTTATTTTAAATACCAATATTTAGGGCCAGTGCTGTTCAAACATCCAAAAACAACAAAATCTATCACAGATTATCTACCACATCATATATCGCATTATATATGAAAACAAATACTAATAATTTTGAGGAATCCAGTTGGATCCCTCCAACCTGTTTTCCTGCATCCACAGTTGTTAGACAACATAAATAATACCAATTTCGCTTCAAGATGGAATTTCGTAGTATAGAAGGTCAACCGCTATTATGCGGGACATATAGGGTCTTATCCGCTAAAATGTGCGGGAATATCCAACTACCAACCTTAAATATAACTTATATATATAATAACGACAATTAATAATAATATATCAACTCATCCAAACAATCATCGTACAACATTCAACCATCATATATCAACATTAAATTACGTTTATAATATCATAAAACTAGACAGATTTAGTGAGTTTACTCATTTTAGTTATTAATCGTTGAATAGCGATTAATTTTTGATTAAAAGAATCAGTTTTTTATTTCCTTTGAAATTCTCACGAGCTCCAAGTCATTCCAAATTTCACGGGCTTGTAGTATTCGCTGATACGGTCTCAACGCCTCTTGTTTCATCATATTCTGATAACATATGAGATAGTTATGATTTTTAGAAGTTGTACACATATAAATGTGACTAACATTTAAATTAATATTAAATTAACCTTTAGTCCCTTTAATTAGCCGCCTAAAAACTTTCTTCCCCACATAAAAGAATTCGAACCTCCAACTACAACTCTTCCCATGGCCAATTCCTTCACCTCCTTAATCATCCATTTATTTTTCATTTAAAATCAAACAAAAATTACTAAAATTCCTCTTTCACCTCATACCCAAATTGCAACACTCAATCTCGTCCTCATCATTGCATCAAACTACCCTGTTTTGCTATTACATTAAAACCCACGAATTTTTTTGCAACCAAAATCCACAAAAAAATGCTTATAGGTGCCAAATCATCCCATTAATCCAACTACAATAATCAATTCTTGAATCATCGCTACAATTTCCCAATAACTTCAACCTAGGTAATGACATGATAAAAACAACGAACAACATCATGTTCAAACACTCCAATATGCACACCAAGTTGAAGAGAATCGTTCTAGGATCCTAAATATATATGTTTTGAGATTTTTGGATTTTTATTGGATTTGTTTTGGATTTTCAAAACTCAAGTTAATTTTTGTTTGTGGCGGATTGAATCGCCATTAAACAGGGAACGAGAAAATAGTTAGGGTTACAGGATGTAAGGGTTTGTGTGTGTATATATAGGGGTAGGTTAGCTTATAAGTGAAGCTTCGTATATTATTTTTTAGTTATCGCTACTTGTATTCATCGTTAATTAATTTGTATGATCACATACGATATCCAGTTTCGATGGAAATGGACATACAGCTAAAGTTTGACATTACAGACAAAATGAAACTTGTTTCATTGAAATACGAGTCTGTTTGCACAAGCAACGTTATTATAAGTTCAAATTATTTATTGATTCACATTTTAATTTTGTACGGTCACGAAACAACTCCGATTGACACGAAAATTGAAATCTAGCAATAATTAATCATTATAGATTTAATAGATTTCATTTCGTTGAAAACAGATATCGTTCGCAATATGACTATTTTAAGGCTTAAATAAAACCAATAAAGTATATAAATTCAAAAACAATTCAATTTAATAATAATAAATCAATATTATCGTGTATATATCTAAATAGAATATCATATAGCTCCAAAATAAACATACTTAGATTTATAACTCAATATTTCAAAATACAAGTTAAATCGATATTCAATTTGTATAAAAATCCTTTTATTTATAAATAAAGCTTTATGGTTTATAAACGATTCCGCAACGACTTTCTGAAAATTTGATATGGACATAACTCACAATCTACAAAATGAAATATCGTTTTTTCACTTTCATTAGGAAACTATAGTTTAATAGGTTTGAACTTTTTTGTTTCAAAGAAATTCGACTTATATTGGATCATGTATATTCAGTTAAAGTTCAAAACGCAAGACTATGAACTATCGCAACATTACGAGCTCATTTTCAAAATTAATTATAAATTTATACGTTCAAACTTAGTTTAATAAATAAATTTGTTATTATAACTTGAATCTAAACTCAATCAAAATCTCTTAAATTATCTAATACACATAACATTGCAAATTCACTTATTTTCAATTATCTTAGAATTAAATTTACTATTTCACTATTTATATTTATTAAATATGTTCAAATATTGAATTCCAGCCATATAAATTTCCGAATCAACTCTTAAATAATTAAATAAACTAATTATTCAACCACAAAGAATCCGGGATGTTACAATGATGAAGTATTTATATTGGGACATAAGCGTGAAGGACTACAGGATATACTTAGATGAATGAGGATGCGATCCCCACATTGGCCTACGTTTGAACATCCAAAGAGTTTAGCTTGTACTTCTTTCGGTTTGCACTTTCCCTCGTGAGAATCTTGGATATAATGGAAAGAAATTCATCCCAAAGTTTTATAAGAAATCTATTTTGTACGAGTCTGATGAAGAGTGACTTATTACATAATATTTAGATTGAAAATTTAATAGATAATATCTTTTGTTTTTCTTAGTTCACTTCATGTATGATATGCAGGCTACACTACCTTCTAGCAATCTTATTACAGTGGAGCTTTTGAATAAATATGTGAACTTATAAAGAGAGCTCAGAAAGTAAGGTTTGACTTTTGATGTTCTTCCTTCAACTAGACACGACTTCTTAAAACAGCTACAAGAGATATATCTTTTGTTAGAAAATTTTCAAACTAGTTTTGAGGTACGGGTTTATTTGTGAAGAGAAAGAAAGAATGAAGGAAGAGGAAGTGTATTTGTCCCACACTGTAGAAGATATAAGAGTATCTTAGTACCTAAGAGGCTTCCTTAAGAGGATGTTGGGGCCTTGGGGCACCCAAATGTTTACTTTGTTGTGAGGAGGGAGACCATGCATCCAGACAATACATGCGCCCGCCGCCGCCGTCCGTCCGACCGAACCAGGCCGGGTACGGGTATGGGTTTCAGGTCTAATAAGAATATTTTTGGGCTAAGATTTTAAACTGTAACGGACCGAATTCAGCCTCTTAAGAACCCAGACCCAAACTGCTTTCAAAATGAGGCGGGAACGATTTCTGTAACGCTTCAGAATGTTGCAAAATGGCATCGTGTTTCAAACCAAAAGGATGCGGCGTTTCTGAATTGAAACGGATACGACCGTTGCAAACGGTCGTGGGTGTTCACAGATGAACACCTCCATTCGCTGGCTATAAATACAACGCCAGAAAACTATTTCAAATCACTTCGAATTCTTGTTTCTTCTTCTTCTTAAGGTCTTGATTCTGCGACGCCATTAAACTGTTGCAAAACAGTTTCTGTCCGAAGCTCTTCTGAAGTGTTTCAATCCTGAAAGCGTTGCAGAATTGTTCTATTCTTCTTCCTCTTCAATTCTATCTCTGTATTGCATTATCAGATATGAATTTCTAGAGTGTTCTTAACCGGATCAAAGTCGTACAAACTTTGAATCCAATTTCTTTGTTCCAAGGCTTTATTGAATCCTGAAAGTCGATAGTTCAGTAGCCCGTTTGTACCTGGTGGGTTAAACTATTGTCTGAAAGAATATATTCCATAAATCCTTAAAGTCTGAAGTACGACATTCATACGACAATCATCATCATCCAATAGCCTCAAACCACAAAATCCCCAACAAATTTTCAGACAGTATCTTCAATCATGGAAGGTTTGAGTGCATTACAAGTTATGAATCAGCATTTGACGAAATTGGAGAGTTTTGATGGTGAAAGCTTTACTCGTTGGAAAGAGACCATGAAGTTCTTCTTGATCACTGTGAAATTGTTCTACATCTTTTAAGATTATTTGGAAGATATACCATGGGAAACAACTGACAAGGATGTCGCTCTAAAAGAACAACGTGCACAGCGCAAAGATGATGATTTTCTATGCAGAGGGAATATTCTGGATGCATTGTCTACTCCAATCTACTACGCTCATAGGACCTTAGAAATGGCAAAGGAACTCTAGACTGCTTTGGACAATAAATATCGCATATCCGAGGCAAGTAATAAAAAAAATTCTTATCTGTAATTTTATCGATTTCAAAATGGTCGCCAACAAGGACATAATTGGACAAGTGAGTGAAATCTTACTGTTGGTGAATTAACTTAAAGATGCCGGTATTAATCTCCCTGAATCTTTTGTTGTTGGAGTTATTATTTCGAGACTCTCAAATTCTTGGAATGATTATAAGAAAGAATTGAAAAAGGTGGAAACGGATTATGATTTAGACGGTTTACAGTGTCATCTTCGTATTGAAGAGGATTCTCATAAATGCGAACTAGATGATAATCTGCAAACTGAGTCTCAGGCTAAGGCAAGTAATGTTAAAATTACTGGTAAATTGATGCCTAATAATGAGACACAGTTTAAGAAAAATAGTAATTCTAAGAACAAAAAGAAGGGTACCTGTTACCTTTGTAATAAACGCGGCCAGTATGCCTGTGGCTGTTGTCTTCAGAAGAAACAACAAAAAGCGAATGTGGTCGAAGAAAAATGTGTTGCTGTTGTACAAGAGGCAAACTCCGTTAGTGGCACTAATAATGATTGGTGGCTCGATACTGGAGCAACCATTCATGTTTGCAAAGACCGTAATTTGTTTAAGACTTATGAAGAAAATAATGGAGAATCCAGCAAAGTTACTGGTGCAAACAAAGTTGCAAGCAAAGTTATGGGAAAATACACAATTGAACTTACATTCACCTCTGGGAAAGTTCTTACATTAGTCAATGTATTTTATGTACCCGATATGCGTAAGAATTTGGTTTCTGGATACCTTCTTAATAAAGGAGGATTCAAGATGTGTAGGCGTCTGATAAGTTAGTGTTGTCCAAGAACAACAAATTTACTGGATAGAGATATTCTTGTAATGACATGATTAAGTTGAATCTAGTAAAGAAATCTTCTGCTTATATTGTTGATTCTGTTAATTTATGGCATGGTTGATTAGGACATGTTAATTATAAATCTCTTAAAAATATGCATAAATTAGGATTAATTTCTGATTGTGATTTCGATTCCATCTCTAAATGTGAAATATGTGTTCTAGCAAAAATACACCAGAAATCCTTTAAATCTGTTGAAAGGAAAACTGATTTGGAATATAGTGATGTGGGTGACTTAAAAAGTCATATCACCTATGGTGTTAACCAATACTATATAACATTTATTGATAATTATACTAGATATGCGTATGTATATTAATGAAATCTAAAGATGAGGCTTTTGATAAATTCAAAATTTACAAAGCAGAAGTCAAAACACAATTAGGAATCAAAATTAAAGTGTTACATACAAATCGTGGTGGTGAATATTTCTCAAATGAATTTACTATGTTCTGTAAACAAAATGGTATAATTCACCAGTGTACCGCCCATATACACCACAACAAAATGGTGTTGCTGAGAGGAAGAATAGAACTTTAGTAGAAATGGTTAACGCCATGCTCATAAGTTCTAATTTACCTTATGACCTATGGGGTGATGCTATGTTATCTGCATGCTACATTTTAAATAGAGTACCACTTGAAAAGAATAATATTTCGCCTTATGAATTATGGTTTAATAGAAAACCTAACCTTACTAGACTTAAAGTTTGGGGTTGCATAGCACACATTAGAAAATCTGATCTCAAACGACCAAAGTTAGGTAATAGGGTATTTAAGTGTGTTTTCATAGGATATTCTCTTAATAGTATAACTTATATGTTCCTTATTCTTGACATCTTAGACATTATAGAATCTGTATATGTAGAATTCTTTGAAAATCAAACTATTGAGAATCCATTGAGATCATCTAGTCCAGAACCAACCGAGACTAATGATATCAATGATGATGAGTATGCTCCTGCTCAAAATAGTAAGGATGTGTTAGTACCAGATAATAGTACTGAACACAAGAGAAGTAAAAGAGCAAGAATAGAGAAGGACTATGGTCCTGACTTCATAACATATCTCGTAGAACGCAATAAGGACAGAGTCCTTAATGTGATAAGATATGTAATGAACGTTGATGATGATCCCAAAACTTATTCTGAGGCTATGAGTTGTAGAGATTCTAATTTCTGGAAAGAAGGTATCAATGATGAAATGAACTCCATAATGTTAAACCAAACTTGGGTTTTAACTGATTTACCTCCTAGTGCTAAACCTATAGGATGTAAATGGATATTCAAGAAAAAGTTGAATGCAAATGGATACATTGATAAGTGCAAAGCTAGATTAGTTGCTAAGGGATATAAATAAAGACAAGGAGTAGATTATTTTAATACTTATGCTCTAGTTGCTAGCATATTTTCTATACACTGTTTAATAGCACTTGCATCAATTCATAACTTAGTCATACATCATGTAATGTCCCGCAAATTCGTACTATCTAAGTTGACTAATAACACCACACGTCCAACCCAAATTGCATAGAAATACGAATTATTATTAGAAAGAAGTTAGAGGATGAGGAATAGAAAGAAAGAAATATTAGAATAGAAGAAAACGAAGATCACAAACTCACAGCGGAACGAATAAAATATATTAAATAACATAAATTTTGAAATACAAATCAGTAACTTTATATACATACCATTATCAGAGCACAACAGTTATTCCTGGAACAGTTATAAACACTTGTTTCCAGATACAATATGGTACACAGCGGAAATATGATAGTCTATAGCTAACTGGTGAAGCCCCCTGCTTCCATCTCTTCCAAGTGAATCTGAAAAATCCCGACTACTTGACTGCCCGTACAAATTTGGGCACCCAAGAGTTTAGGGAAAATAAACATAATAAACTCTGGGTCAGTCATGGGATTGGTGTGAGTAAACTTCAACCATTTGTTTAACTTTCAAAATCCTTTCGAAAGAAAGGGTAATAGTAAGACCAGCCCACACATAAACATGGACGGTTTTTACCTTACTATAACCCAAAATATTTTTGATACGAAAATCCAGTGATATTATAATAGTGTCTAAATCAAATATATAACAATCTAGCGGAACGCTTGCATCTCACGCTCCATATATAATATAAAATCAAAAACCGCAGGGCGCTTATTGGAGATTGGATTTCCAACATGACAAGGTATGGAACCACCTTCCGATAGTGTATCTCTAGAGGGGAATACACTGGGTTCAACAAGAACATCTTGCAACCCGGTCCACACATGACCGACCACTCATTTCGCTTGAGTGTATCAAATGTATATCACCAACGGTTGGGATCAGCAACCGTTTCCCAAAAAGGGACAGCATCGATAGATTAAAGAAGTAAAAGGAATTTCTCTAGATAGGTGATTATACACCCAAATGGGAGCGACCCACATAGCCATGTTGCTTGCCCGATTTTTTTCATTTCCCGGTTGTTGAGACTTGAGGCTACGATTTCTTATCATTCATTGGTAGCATAATCATTTTGAATGCCACATTGTCAGATCCGTTAATCACTAATTGATTTGCACAATACATTCTGTATATCATGCTAAGGGAATAAATCCGTTGCCGCCATGTATACCTATACAAACCAACATATGCGATCATTGGAAATACTTTATCAGACATTCGTCCATATACGTTCGTTCTGGGACTGAACGAAACCGAAGGCACAATTTCTATTAATAGAAAAGTCCTTGCACTTTACGTCGTCTTCGATTATCTTCATATAATCTGATTCGCAACGTTACTGCCAATACGGAGTGGTTCTCGGATAATAATCCAACCGGTCTCTCCATATTGACAACGATATTGGGAAACACTTCGATAGTCGGTTATTTAACTATCGAAGAAAAACAAACATCCATTCAAAACATCAAACAATCACTGGGCCTTTTAATTAATATTTCATTAATTAAATCATTTCTCCATTTCTTTATCAATATTCGTTAACACGATATTTTCGATAATCACCTTGGCCACTTACGCTATTTGGAAAACATTTCCATATCTCGTCTTCTTTTATTTTCTACACTTAGAAAATATTTTCTATTTATAATTGGAGAATATTCCAATTATTTATTTCTTGCTCGACTCATTTAATTCTACTCTCAGGAAATATTTATTTATTATATTTCCAGAATTCCACTTATTTGGGCTAAAACGAATGTTGTGTAAAACATCATTACACACAACCCACAATATTTCATTCAACTATCTTTTATTCAACCATTGATCTTTGAGACTGAATCTTGCTATTTATCGATTAAAAATGAAATCAATCGAGTTAGGGTAATTTTCAGACCTTGACTGAAAACATCCTTAACTTCAAAACAGACAAGACCATTATTCCCGAATAATCAACACCATAAAAACCAATTATTCATTTATAAAACACGTACGTTTCTCTTTCTAATATTTTTTATCAGATTTAATTATAGATTTCCTTTTTGTTTATAGTATTCTATTTTCAAGTTCATTTCCTTATCGAATTCTATATATATCGATACATTGATTTCTAACTATCAAATTTCTTAAAAATATTCTAACTCCTTAAATTTCCGGAAAAATTCGCCATAACCTCCTTTGTATCGGGAGCATCGAGAAAATCCCCAAACTGCCACACAGGCCTCTCCAATCAAAAAGAAAATTAAAAAGCCAAGCGGCTTGCCGATTCGACGCATAAAATCTCATATGGAATTTAACCGTGTACCTTTTTGTCGGGCACACAAATTGTAACCTTCATATACTTCATTCCAAACCTGCTCAACCTATATTCACCTGTTTTCCAATTTATCCCAACTCAATTTGCTAATTTATTCTTTGATTAGCAATTTTTCCAAATCCCTTTATTTTGAACATATCATGTTCAAATATATTTTAATTCGCTTATAAACAAGTAGATTTTCATTTCTAACTTGAGTTTCAAATTCGAATTCGAATATGAATCCACAAAACCAATTTTACTTATCCAATACCAATTTCGATTAAAACTCGATTAACTATTTATTCTTCAAAATTAGTTAAATCTATTTAATAACTAAAAATCTGATTTTTGTTTCAAAAATCATTTCACTTACTTCACTGGAGTTCATATTTATTTTATATCTCCAGTCTGGATTTTTCTAATGGCAATTAGGATTTTATTTTTTTAAATAAACCGTTATGGTTTTAT
The DNA here is from genome assembly GCA_030737875.1 of Allium sativum. Lineage (NCBI taxonomy): Eukaryota > Viridiplantae > Streptophyta > Magnoliopsida > Asparagales > Amaryllidaceae > Allium > Allium sativum. Next base: position 217,212,964 of record CM060920.1, read on the forward strand.
AATGGTTTTGGCGCTGTTTTTTTGAAACTTTGATTTTGACATATCTCAAAATCTATTCGACGAAATCCAAAATTTTCTCTTCCATTAGAAAACAATTATCAAATCGGTCCTGATGTTTCTTGTCTCAAAGAATTTCGACTTCAATTGAGTTCTGTATACTCAATTGAAGTTCGAAACGCCAATTTACGAACTGTCGCGCTACGGCGAGTTCATTTTAATTATATTTATATATATAAACATTTTAAACTTCGTTTATATATAAATTCCAACTCCATGCTTATATATTTTTAATACATATCAAATCAATTTTTTCCCAATTCAACAAACTATTTCCAATTATCTAAAATTGTCGATTTTTCCTTACTCGGTAATATTTATACTTCGATCTTTATATTAAATTCCAATTCCTTTTATAAATTATAAATCCTTTGGATTTTTTTCTATTCTGTTTAAAAATCCGCATTCTGAAATATATTTCGTCGTTCCCATTTCGAAATGATTTCAACTTTCTATTTTCAAATTCTATTTTCAATTCTCTTTGAAATTTCTATATTCAAATTCTATGTGAATTCTCTATATTCAAATTCTATTTTCAATTCTATTTTCAATTCTATTTGAATTTTCTATTTGAATTTTCTATATTCAAATTCTATTTGAGATTTCTATTTGAATTTTCTATATTCAAATTCCATTCAAATTCTATTCAAATTTCTATATATTCAAATTCTATTCAAATTCCATATATTCAAATTCTATTTGAATAAATTTGAATTCATCGAATTCAAAATCATAAATCCTTACGGATTTATTTTATATTCTGAACATCAGAATAAATTCCCTCGTTTATTTCTTAAAACGACTCCCCCATTTCTATTTTTATAAATTCACATTTGAATTTAAATATTCAAATTATCCAATGATAATTTTTCTCACTTTATTTCTATAAACACTGTTTATAATTTCATTTCAATTATCTGATTATCCAACGAAAATCTATCTATTTTATTTATAAACACCATTTATAAATTCACTTAAATGTCTTGTATTATTTAATTTATAAACATCGTTTATAAATTCAATACTTGTTTTATTTATTTCCAAAACAAGTAAATATCTTTAGCCCATTCTAAATTCAAATTCTATTTTAGAAAATAGAATTTTCCTTTTAAATCTCAAAATCTCTTTCACGATATTTTTATAAATCAACATTAAGACCCAGTGATATTTCAAACAATCAAAACAACCAATTATAATTGACAGGTTTTCTAACACATCATATATGACAGTATAGGTGCAAAGAAACAAACAAATAGATAATATATTTTTGAGGAATCCAGTTGGATCCCTCCAACCTGTTTTTCCTACATCCACAGACATTAGTCAACATAAATAATACCCATCCTACTTCGAGGCAGGATATCGCGGTATAGAAGGTCATCCACTATCATAGCGTGGGGCGTATAGGGTAATCATCCGCTAATGGTACCGCGGGCATCCGCTAATGATACTGCAGGAAATCCAACCACCAATATATATATAATAGCAACCACCAAGCCTAAATAACTAATATATTTAAGATGCACAAAAATATTGAATGCAGCAAAACAAGCAACAAACAATTATTTTTAACTGATAAAAATAATTTTAAATAAAAGGTGAGTGAGATTTACTCACCATGATTTTTTTATTTACGCTGAATACCCACCGAAGCATATTATATAAATTTCACAGCAATTCCTCCATACGTCTGTTTTCCAATGTAAAATAATAAAATTTCAATTATCGAATTTATACGAATTTAATTTAATTAATTACCCGTGTAAATCAATTCCAAATTAAACCTTATATTTCCCAAAAAAATGAGCTTAATCTTATGTCTAAACTCATTACTCCCTGTCAGACTAAAACATGTTACTAAAATAATAAATGTTCATTTGGTCAATTAACAGTGATTCGAAAATCATGTCCTTAATTCTAATTGCATAGTATGTCTCCAATTTTCCTATGCTATTTTTATACTCACGTTTCTCATGCTTTGATAAAGCGAGATATAACATCATAGGTTATAAAAAAAGAAAAGTAAGTTAAATTTTTTGACAATGTCGGTTCCTCATTTTCAAATTATTTTTTATTGATCTAATTCAACCCTTTATCACAGAATTAACGTTACGTAAATAAGTTTGCTCACCTTCAAAAATCGCACCATAGGCACTCGCTATCAAACCCGATCGTTGATCGTTCTTGAAGATCGCCGAAGGTGATTTATGGCTTTTGAAAATTGACAGTAGCAGCACCTACTCTACCATCTTCATCGACACCACAAATCTCCGGAAAAGACCGCGACTTCGAACAACTCCATGATACCCAAATCGCGCAACACCATCGTGTTGAGTCAACGGTTTCAATGCTTATTTTGATTAATGACAAGAAGGAGCTTCATGATCGACAAAAAGAAGATTCAATGCTTTATAGGTTAGAAGATGGTTATTTTAGAGTTATTTATGTTAAAATCTATCCTCAAATAATCATACTTCTTATTCTCCTCAAAAATATACATGAAAACTCATTTTTTTATGTACATTGACAAAATCCTGTCAACCTGTTAAAACTAACAGGTCAACAGCTTTTTAAACTTAACAGGTCAACCTGTTAAAATTAACAGGTCAACAGCTTTTTGAAATAACGGTCAAAAACCTGTCAACCTATTAATTTTTCCTGTCGACCTATTTTTGAATTTCATGAAGAGTCATCTTCTTTCTTGAAAAGTTGCATCCATTTCTCTTCATTTAAATCATTTCTTTTGATTGCAACTTTTCATGAATGATTGCATCTTCTCAAACTCTATAAATACATCAAGATTCAATCATTCAAATAACAAAAAAAACGATTCTTGCTCTGATTTCTGATCTTACTTTCTAAATACTCTTGCATTCTAAAAAACTCCCAAATTCAAGTTACTTATTGAATCCTTGATAATATTTCTCATATTTTGATTCAACAAGCAACTAACTTCCTTCAAATCTTCGCATTCAATTCATATATTTGAGGATAAGATTATAGGAAGGGTGTACTCAATTATTGACTAATCAGTGTTGAAAGAAGAACACAATCAGAAGTCAAACTCTTGTAATTGTCCTGTGTGGGTAAGCTTGTAGCCCGTGAAATCAAGTGGGTAAGCTTGTAGCCCGTGAAATCAAGTGGGTAAGCTTGTAGCCCGTGAAATCAAGTGGGTAAACTTGTAGCCCGTAAATCAAGTAGTGTTGTGAACCTGTTCCTCCGGGTGAAGAGAGGGTGTTGTTTAGTGAAAAGCCGAAGAGGAGCTTCGGGACTGGACGTAGGACTGGAGGTCCGAACCAGTATAAAAATCCTGGTGTCGTTACTCTACTTTACTTTACTTTACTGCATTTATAGTTATTTGTGATATATATATTGTTTGCAAATATTTATTCGCATAACTATTGAATAGCTTAAGTTATCACATACATTCCGCATAGCCATATTATAGATCCTGCACAAGTCGCACACACATCGTACTTTTCAATTGGTATCAGAGCTTGGTCATCTCATAACCGTAACACAGTTATTTGATATATTCTAGTAATATGGCGAATAACGCTAGCACTAGTAACACCACTTACACAGAAGGTCAATCGACACAAAGACCTCCTTTCTTTAATGGCCTAAACTATAGTTATTGGGCAACACGTATGGCTTTTTATATGCAATCAACTAGCTATGATGCTTGGAATGCTACTCAGAAAGAGATAATAAATCCAACTACTGAGTATGCAGAATGGACGGCTATTGAGAAAACCGCAGCTGCTGTAAATGCAAAAGCAATCAATATGTTGTTTTGTGCATTAGACCAAAATGAGTATAACCGTGTTAGTATCTGTACCACTGCTTATCAAATTTGGCAAACACTAAAGACCACTCATGAAGGTACTAACAAGGTTAAACAAGCAAAAATAGCTTTGTTGAAAAGTCAATTTCAAAATTTCAAAATGAAGCCAAATGAAACAATCAATGAGATGTATTCAAGGTTTCAAACTATTCATCATGCTCTTATCGGGTTAGGACAAAAATATTCTGACTTCGATGTAGTTTCAACAGTCCTACATTCACTGACTAATGAATGGGAAGGAAAAGTATTAGCCATAGAAGAAGCTAATGATCTTTCCACCATGAAGCCAGATGAATTGATAGGAAATCTTATGTCCTATGAAGCTAACTTGCAGGCTCGAAAAGAACAAAAAGAAGAAAAGAAAAATGTAGCTTTTCATGCTGATGAAGACATCTCAGATTCTGAAGATGAGGATCTAGCATTCATTGCAAAAGGATTCAAAAAATTCTTAAAGCAACGAAAAGCTAGTCGATACAACAGAAAGAAGTTCGGATCAAACAGACCATCATCATCGAATGTAGAATGCTTTAACTGTCATAAGAAGGGACATATGCAAAATGATTGTCCAGAACAAAAGAAGAAGACAGAAAATGACAAGTTCAAACACAAAAAGGACAAGTCAAAGAAACGGGCAATCTCAGTAACTTGGGATGATTCAGATTCATCTTCATCCGAAAGTGAAAGCGACTCAGATAATGAACAAGCAAATATATGCTTTATGGCTAAAGAAGATGAGGTACAAATTCCTTCTTTTGAAGAAGTTCTTGATATAAATGCTGAGTTGATATATAAATTTAAAGATATGAAACGACAATGCAAACAAGCTCAAGCTGATTTAAGTAGAGTAGAATTTGAACGAGATATGTTAAAAGATGAAAAGAAAATATTAGAAGAGGAACTTGAAAAGGCTCAAGAATCATCATCTAATATTGACTCTCAACTATCTCTTTTGACTCAAGAAATTGAAGTTCAAAAAGAGAAGAATGATACTCTTACTACTGAGAATCATGAGCTTAAAGCAAAAGTTAAAACTCTAGACCTAGAAAAAGTTAGTTTACAAAATAAGTTAGAAAATATTACTCAAAATGTTTCTAACTTTAACAAAGGTCGAGAAAATTTGACAAAGATCATTGAGAATTCACAATCAACTTCAAATAAGCAAGGTTTGGGATATAAAAACCAAGAAATTAAGAAGCATCTTGGTTATGGAAAGAAGAAAATAGTGCAAAAGAACAAAGCTAAGAAAAATCTTAGTTTATCTTTCAAACCAAAATCGGTTGTGAAATCTCAAAAGAAAAATGTCAATAGCAACTTTGGAAATAAATTTAATAATACTAATCTTAGAAATAGTACTAGATATGCTTTCATGTACAATAAGAATATCACTGCTAGTACTAATACACATCCAAGACCCAATTATTATAGAAATTCGAATACTTCTATGACTAGCAAATTTTATAATAAATCTAGAAGTACAAAAAGGAATATCAATAGAGATTGCATAAGTATTTGGGTTCCTGTAAGTTGGAAAAACAGAGAAAAATATATTGATGATTATTTTGATTCAGTAGTTAATAATGAAAATTATATTTTTAAAGGTTCCATTAGACCCTCTTGGGTATGGTTACCTTTCATCTAACCTCTGGACCCTAATGAAGTAAGTGGGTACCAAAAGTATACATGTCATATAATTTTTGTAGGTACACCACAACAAAGAGAAGGCTATTCGGTATCTCTAAATATCTTTGAAAATTTAGCTTATCAAAAAGCACATGTTTCAATATTTCATCGTCATCGAGGATACAAAATTCATGGGATAAGAATTACAGCAAAAATGAAGGTGGAAACGGAAAATATTCTCCATGGGAACCAAGGAAATAATGATTATATTGGGTCTAAGGAGATTTCTTTATATTCCGTTTAATAATGTTTTAGTTCCTTTTTCATGTGTTTACTTCCTTTTATTATAATAAAAAGTTATTTGAGTATTGATTTCATTCAAAATATAGCCGAAAAAAACAGTTTTATACATATCCTGTCGACCTGAAATAAAAAGCTGTCGACCTAAATAGATGAATTTCAAACCAGAGAGTTTTTAGGTCGACCGGTCCAAAAATATAGGTCGACCGGTTTTGTTTTTTTACAATCCAGAGAGTTTTTAGGTCGACCGGTCCAAATATATAGGTCGACCGGTTTTGTTTTTTCACAATCCAGAGAGTTTTTAGGTCGATCGGTTCAAATATATAAGTCGACCGGTTTTGTTGTTTTTTCACAATCCAGAGAGTTTTTAGGTCGACCGGTCCATGAATATAGGTCGACCGATTTTGTTTCAAGAAGAAAATCGGTTGACCGGTTGAACATTTAGGTCGACCGGTTTGTACTATTTCTATCATTTTCTCCTACCCGAAACCTTTTAGGTCGACCGCCCTGATTTTATAGGTCGACCGGTCTCTCTGAAAACTGTTTTTCTTATAAAGACACGTCGTGCCAAATTCCAAACTCAAACACCATTTCTTATACTATTTTTAAATTATACTACTCTCGATTATTGAGGTTATTATGATATTTATTCTTTTTAATCGATGACAAAGGGGGAGAAATATTTTACATATACTATTTAAAATATATGTGCTTAATATGGTAAAAGTATATGTGTGCTAACATTTGTTAATGCAGGAATCAAAAGGTAAGATTATTTACTAACAAATGTTGCAGAAATTCAGGGGGAGCTTTATATTCAAAGGGAGAAAATCCAAGGTGTTGTCATCAATCAAAAAGGGGGAGAATGTTGAGACACGAGAATTTCGATTGATAACAACAAAATAAAGATCAATGGAAATCATGACATGGAGCTAAGATTATGGATATGTAGATGTTTAAAGGGAGACATAGCTTATATACAGGGGGAGATAGCAATAAAGATTAAAATATCAAGCTATATTGTCATCAATCAAAAAGGGGGAGAATGTTGAGTCAACGGTTTCAATGCTTATTTTGATTAATGACAAGAAGGAGCTTCATGATCGACAAAAAGAAGATTCAATGCTTTATAGGTTAGAAGATGGTTATTTTAGAGTTATTTATGTTAAAATCTATCCTCAAATAATCAAACTTCTTATTCTCTTCAAAAATATACATGAAAACTCATTTTTTTATGTACATTGACAAAATCCTGTCAACCTATTAAAACTAACAGGTCAACAGCTTTTTAAACTTAACAGGTCAACCTGTTAAAATTAACAGGTCAACAGCTTTTTGAAATAATGGTCAAAAACCTGTCAACCTATTAATTTTTCCTGTCGACCTATTTTTGAATTTCATGAAGAGTCATCTTCTTTCTTGAAAAGTTGCATCCATTTCTCTTCATTTAAATCATTTCTTTTGATTGCAACTTTTCATGAATGATTGCATCTTCTCAAACTCTATAAATACATCAAGATTCAATCATTCAAATAACAAAAAAAAACCGATTCTTGCTCTGATTTCTGATCTTACTTTCTAAATACTCTTGCATTCTAAAAAGCTCCCAAATTCAAGTTACTTATTGAATCCTTGATAATATTTCTCATATTTTGATTCAACAAGCAACTAACTTCCTTCAAATCTTCGCATTCAATTCATATATTTGAGGATAAGATTATAGGAAGGGTGTACTCAATTATTGACTAATCAGTGTTGAAAGAAGAACACAATCAGAAGTCAAACTCTTGTAATTGTCCTGTGTGGGTAAGCTTGTAGCCCGTGAAATCAAGTGGGTAAGCTTGTAGCCCGTGAAATCAAGTGGGTAAGCTTGTAGCCCGTGAAATCAAGTGGGTAAGCTTGTAGCCCGTGAAATCAAGTGGGTAAACTTGTAGCCCGTAAATCAAGTAGTGTTGTGAACCTGTTCCTCCGGGTGAAGAGAGGGTGTTGTTTAGTGAAAAGCCGAAGAGGAGCTTCGGGACTGGACGTAGGACTGGAGGTCCGAACGAGTATAAAAATCCTGGTGTCGTTACTCTACTTTACTTTACTTTACTGCATTTATAGTTATTTGTGATATATATATTGTTTGCAAATATTTATTCGCATAACTATTGAATAGCTTAAGTTATCACATACATTCCGCATAGCCATATTATAGATCCTGCCCAAGTCGCGCACACATCGTACTTTTCACATCGCAACCCCATCGAACCCCATCTGAAACTTGTAGTAACTTCATCCTCCTGCAACTCCAAATGACAACGACAGATCCGCCTCACCTTCCTGTAGTCGCGAGCTCTCGTCTTGTTCGAGCTCCAGTAAAATGCTTCGAATACCCAGAACCTATTGCGATGACCCTCCCCGTTGAATGCGGCCTCCAGTCATAGTGAATCCCATCTTCGTGCTTCTACTCTGATAATGGCAACAGATGATAAGAGGATTCCAATTGAAATCACGATTTTGGTATTGAGGAAGAAGAAAAGAAGTGGCTTTGATTTTAAAGAGGAAGGTGGCTTTTGATTTTTAATTCGAAATGGTTCGAATTTCTAAAAAGAGAGGAACGAGATTTTTTTCCCCATTTGAATTGAACGAAAAAAAAGAAAAAAAATACAGAATTGGAAGAGAGAAAAGTAATAAGGAAAGGAAGGGGTACATGGTACATTTACAGGAAAAATATATTATTAATTTATTCGGGTGAAACTTAAGCCTAAAGTAACATGTTTAAACAACCACATATGAGCCCTGATTGCACTAAAAATTTATACACTGCTATGGTTTGACGTTCTATACCCAATAAAATTGGTTTTGTCTAAAACTGAGGTTGTTTGTAAAATTAATTATCCTTACGTATCAAATTAAACCGTTCAAATATAATTTAAGTTCAAAACAACCAATTTCATAGATAATAAATTATTATTATTACTGTTAGTTCTATTCAAATAGAATTTCGATTAATTATCTGAATTGTTTTTGACTTGGTTTAAATTTCAAATTGAGTTATTCTAGATTCTCATATTACAATAATTATATCTATATATATTCGAAATAAATTGTATTTTGATTACTAAATCGATAACCCAATATAAAAATCGATTTATATTATCAACTCAATATTTAAAACCATATTAAATATCTAAAATTAGTTGACCGAAAACCCGGGTCATTACACATCAAATGGATGTAAAGATTGCTTTTCTAAATGGAGATTTAGAAGAAGAGATATATATGGAACAACCTGAAGGTTTTATAAACCCAGGCCAAGAAAAGAAAGTTTGCAAATTAGTCAAATCACTTTATGGCCTGAAGCAAGCTCTCATGCAATGGCATGAGAAGTTTGATAAAGTTGCACTGTCATTTGGTTTCATTGTTAATGATGCAGATAAATGTATTTATAGCAAATAGGATAACAACGGTTATGTTATAATATGTTTATACATTGATGACATGCTAATATTTGGTTCCAATATATCATGTGTGAACGAAATTAAGAAGTTTCTATCTTCTAAATTTGATATGAAATATCTAGGAGAGGCTGATGTAATTTTAGGAATTAAAATCATTAGGAAAGTGGAGGAGTTATTATTAACCCAATCTCATTACATTGAAAAGTTCCAAAAAAATATGGAATATGGTCATTATGATGATAAACCAGCACCAACTCCTTTAGATCCAAGTATCAAGTTAAAAAAAACACTGGACGTACCATTTCTCAACTTGAGTATTCTAGTGTTATTGGGAGTCTTATGCATGCTATGCATTGCACCAGACCCGACATTGCATATGCTATAAGTGTATTGTGTCGATTTACGAGTAAACCAGGTTTCAAACTACTAAAAAGCCATTTCCAGAGTTTTAGCTTATTTGAAAGGAACCACTAACTATGGTTTATCTTATAAACGTTATCCTGTTGTAATAGAAGGATATAGAAATGCAACCTGGAACAATATAGAATCCAAATCCAAGTTTACGACTGGATGGATACTTACATTAGGAGGTGTTGCTGTGTCTTGGGTTTCCAAGAAGCAGACCAGTAAATCTGATTCAACTATGTTGTCAGAATTGATTGCATTAGCCGATGCATGTAAGGAAGCAAAATGGCTTAGAAAATTTATTAATGGAAATCTCATTGTGGAAGAAGCCATCTCCAGCAATCTTAATTAACTGTGATAATCAAGCAACGATATATAATGTCTCTAATAAGACATATAACGGAAAGTCTAGATATGTGATTCTAAGACATCAAATGGTAAGACAGTTACTCAAAAGTAGAGTTATAATTGTTGACTACATAGAAACGAAAAAAAACTTGGCGGACCCACTTACAAAAGGTCTTCCAAATGATATGGTTTCTATAAAGTCAAAAGAAATTGGACTAAGGACTGTGAATGAAGATTGATCATCCTTAACAGAAACCCAATTTGTGTCTTGAAAAGGATAGACAAAGTTCAATGGGTACCAACAAGTTAAGAGTATGATTATGGAACACTAAATCAATAATTCCATAATATTTAGTGTTGGATTCTGCAAGAACAAAGGATGGATAATATCTTTAATAAGTCTAGAAACCTTAAAAGGCGTATCGCAAAAACACCTTAAGAGACTTACCTATATGAGTATGGAAATCAGACAGTTTCTTAGGAAAGTAAGATCGCTTTCTAAAGTAGACTCATGAACCAGGATTAAAGCACATGGCCATTAACGTGTTGGGCAATATAGAACACTTTAACTAGGGAAATCAACATGTGTGACTGTTCCGGTTTTATCATTAAGGGATACTTGGTTCAAGATTCGTTCACCATAGAATCTCGATAGAACTTTGAATGGTTTACACGAAGTAAAGGTTCAAATCCAAAAGATACCTTTTATTTATGTGTTGGTTCCACGATGATGCAAAACTTGATCTTAGAACTACATAGGCTTGATCCCGCTTGGGTATGTAGGAAGTCACACTAGTGATTCAGTCGTCCAATTTATTTATTTGAAAATTGGGGGAGATTGTTAGAAAATTTTCAAACTGGTTTTGGGGTATGGGTTTATTTGTGAAGAGAAAGAAAGAATGAAGGAAGAGGAAGTGTATTTGTCCCACATTGTGGAAGATATAGGAGTATTTTAGTACTTAAGGGGATTCCTTATTGGGGCCTTGGGGCAACCCAAATGTTTACTTTATTGTGAGGAGGGAGACCATGCGTCTAGACCACACACGCACGCGCCGCCATCGTCGCCCGTCTGACCGAACCGAACCGAACCAGGTCGGGTTTCGGGTCCAATAAGAATATTTTTGGACCAAGATTTTAAACTATAACGGGTTGAATTCAGCCCGTTAAGAACCCAAACACGAACTGCTTTCAAAATGAGGCGGGAACGATTTCTGTAACACTTCATAACGTTGCAAAATGGCGCTGTGTTTCAACTAAAGGGATGCGACATTTCTGAATTGAAACAACTATAACCGTTGCAAAAGGTCGGGCTGTTCACAAATGGACACCTCCATTCGCTGGCTATAAATACAATGCTAGAAAACCGTTTCAAATCACTTCGAATTCTTGTTTCTTCTTCTTCTTCTTAAGTTCTCAATTCGGCGACGCCATTAAACTGTTGCAAAACAGTTTCTGTCCGAAACACTTTTAAAGTGTTTCAATCCTGCAAGCATTGCTGAATTTTTCTATTCTTCTTCCTCTTCAATTCTATCTCTGTATTGCACTATCAGATATAAATTTCTAGAGTATTCTTGATCGGATCCAAGTCGTACAGACTTTGAATCCGATTTCGTTGTTCCAAGACTTTATTGAATCCTGAAAGTCGAAGTTCGATAACCCGTTTGTACCTGGTGGGTTGAACTATTGTCTGAAAGAATCTATTCCATAGATCCTTAAAGTATGAAGTACGACATTCATACGACGATCATCATCATCCAATAGCCTCAAACAACAAAATCCGCAACATCTTTAGCTATCTATTTTTAGGTTTGACTTTTTAAGGGAGAATAGAAAAGAGTGGCTCGATGCGGCTTGAAATTATCGAACCAACCTATTATATAACAAAAGAGGATCTTTTATTGGTCGGAAAACATAAACTCATATTCACCTTAATCCCTGAAATATTGTCCTTAAAGTTTTGTTGGGACTTATAAACCTTATAGATTGAATGAGAAATTAATTTTTATTTTGATAGTTTTATTTATTTATTTGCAAGTTAAAAACTTCTATGTTGGATGATATCAATCCTGACATAGCCGATCAACCGAAATGATGATGGACAAGCTTACCGAAGACATTGAAAACAGACAAGCTACATATCTTTGCTTTCTCGATAGTCCTAAATCCTAAAGATGGTCTCATGTAAGTCAAAAGAATAATCGAGGATTTAGAAAGAAAAATTGAAGCCAAAGACATGGAGATCAAAGAGTTGCTTAACAGGAATGTTCCTGTGCTTTCGCAAAGTCAACATGTTGACGGCAAAAAATGCCGTAAAAACCAAAAATTCCAATTACTAGGAATAGTTAATTTGGTCGCATAGACAAGAGTGGAAAGCAGTAAATAACACGAGAGATTTATAGTGGTTCGGCCTCGGGAGGGGCCTACATCCACTGTGAAGCGTTGTTGGAATATTATTGATCACTCAAAATTACAAGTGTTAGACCATCATATGACATCTCATTACATTTGTTTGTAGGCTAGGTGATGTCATCATTATGATATATGATGTCATAATTGACATATATGAAATATATTGGGAAAAGGACATTTTTGCCCTTCTTCTTCCTCAAAGTGGAGATGCCATTAATGGAGCTCTCATGAAGTCTCAAGGTCACAAATTCCAATCCCTTTCAAGTGTGATATGTTGTGGGGTATTTATAGAAGAGTGGTTAGGTAAGAGTAGGTATGAGTAGGTAGAAATAGGGGACCACACCCAGAAATTCACACCGGGAGGCTACGGGCTCGAAAATTTCGCACCCCAGCCCAAGAGGTTCGAATTTCGCACCTCGAGGGGTGCGAAATTCGTACCTTACAGGGTACGAATTTCATGCCCTGCAGGGTGCGAATTTGGTACCCTTTTGGGGTAAGAAATTCATACCCCGAGGGGTTCGAATTTCGTACCCCAAAGGGTACGGATTTCGTACCTTCTGAGGTGCGAAATTCGCACCCTAAGGCTTGAATTTCGCACCTTGCCGGGTGCAAAATTTGCAACCTGCTGGGTGCGAATTTCACGCCTCATGGAGGTGCAAATTTCACACCCTTCCAGGTGCGAATTTTACATCTCTTGGAAGGTGCGAAATTCGCACCCTTACGGGTACGAAGTTTCTGTTTTGGGAGGTGCGTGGTCTGCCTGGATGAGTGTTCGGAGGTTCGAGATCCTACGTCTTTGTTTGGAAATGTTTGGAGGAGCGGCGAGGTTCGCTGAAGTTGTTGGTTGAATCCTGACTTTGAGTCAATCTGGTAATTCTGGGCAACGCACTTGTTGGCGGAAATCGGATGAGTCGGGCGGTGCCTACATTTTCGACCTAACAGGCTAGGTCGATCGCTGCCAAGACTGTGGGCCTCCGGACTCCCACTAGCGCCGCGCTCGGACCCGCTGGACGGCTCGCCTTCGGCTCGGCTGCGGACGGATACTGATGGAGGTCACGTTCAAGGGATGTGACGTTCTGCTAGTGGCGGGACTTTGGTCTTCTGGTACTGGACCCTAGATGATATTGGCGACGCCTTTGGACTGTAATATCACGCGATATGTTGAGTCGAGCGTGTCATGCGTACTTTTAGGAACCGGACCAAAAGGCCGGTTAACACAACTCAAAGGCACAGTACCCAACTCTAAAGTCGCCTCACTTCACCATAAAGGCAATGATCTAGAAGTGGAATTACAGAAGAAACAGGCCCCCATTCAATCCCTTGAAATGATTAAAAAGGTAGGTGATTTTAGTCTCTCGATTCCTACCCCTTCATCAAGGAGTTATCAATTTTATGCAATCTGGAATCCTCCGAAGAGTTCAAATGAGGTTGTGATCAATGATGGGTGTCAGAGAGTCAAGTTTGAGATGATGTGTATCTCATCAAACAATGACTTTCCTTGATTCCCAAAATAGAAAAGCTAAGGGCAAAGGTTAAAGATTTAAAAGCAGTGGTTAAGGCCTTCAAAACAGCGGTAGAGATTCAATTTTTCTTTATTGACAATGAAGACCTTTCAAGGAAGATGAAGAAAAGTTAAAGTAGTCTCTGACAGCAACAATTCTTCATATACGAATTCATCTTTGGGCACTAAGAATCTAAGAAAGTCCGCTCAAGAGCTCTGACTTAATCATTTGTAAAAAAAATGATTGTTTTGTAAATATAATATGTAATAACGTCATACCAAACTACATGCAGTATGATATCATTACGTCTTTTTAGCATGCAATAAGGTTCACCTTTGGACCCTTTTTGTTTGTTTTGTTGTTGCTGCTGGTTGAGCCATAATCTTTCTAGGCGAGAGCAAAACCTCTGTACCCAGGGTCCTCTATTACCTTGTAACCAACCAATCAACACATCTGATTTTCATCCTTTTGCAATTAAATCATAAAGAAAATGAGGGCTTAATTGCAAAGAAATAGAATTCAAGGGTCCTAATTGGTTGGATATAAACGGATAGAGAATTTTGGGTACAGGGGATTTTCTTCCTTTCTAGGCAATGATAGTTCAAGGTTTTTAAAGTCATTTGCATTTGTAATTGTATGAAATCAAAGAGTTCTTGCAAGCAGGAAATTTCTACTCAATGTGATCAATTGACATCCATTGCTCCTTATCCGTCCATGTTAGGAAAATAGAAAACTGAAGTTTAATATCTAGAGTTAATTGGAAGCCAGAAGCCAACTTCATGACTGAAATTAACTGAAGATAGAGAATACATGATAGAAGATTAGAAGTATTCACTAGGCAAGGGCAGAGAAACCAGAAATTAAAATTCCACAAGAAGCTCGGTCTAATTTAGGGGTGTCAAATGGTTTGGGTTGGGTCTAAATGGGTAGGGTCGAGTTTCGACCCAACCTATTTATGACCCATTCTCTTTGATTCATTTATTACCCAACCCGTTTATAACCCAACCCACTAATAAGTGGGTTACCCATTTAACTCACTTAAGTATCTAAATTTGATTTAGCTAACAAAAAATAAATGCCAAAAATTTTTATTCTCAGGATATTCCATAAAATTTTGAATTTTCAAAATTTGAAATTCAAGTGTCGAATTCCATATTCAATTTTAAATTTTAAAACTTTAATTTCTGAATTTGAAATTTGAAATTTCAGATTTAAAATTTTGTACTTCAAAATTTTGAATTTCTAATTAAAAAGTTTTAGATAATAAAATTTTGGACTTTTAAATTTCAAATTTTCAAAATATAAAATTCAAAATTTCAAACTTCAAAATTTTATATCTCAAATTTTCAAAATTTAAATTTTCAAATCCAAAATTTAGTTTTATAAAATTTAAAATTTAAAAATTCAAAGTTCTAATTTTCAAAACTTCTGAATTTTTAATTTAAATTTGAAATATCGGGGATATACCATGTAAGGTTCAAATATGAGAGCCTGTTATTTTCTAAGTTCAACTATCAGTCTTCATGGGGAACTGCATTTTGCGTTCGCCAGATGAAGTATCCGAGCGTAACATATTGTTTGTAATTTTGATGAGAGTTGATCGGTCGAAGTCTCATCTGATTCCGAGTAAGTATGAAGAAGTTATCGCAGTGTAGACAAAAAAATAGCAGCTTCGCCACTATGGAGAGTGCAAATATGGGATGTTACAGTCTGTTATTTTCTAAGTACAACTATCAGTCTCCATGGAAAACTGCATTTTGCGTTCGCCAGATGAAGTATCCGAGCATCACATATTGTTCGTAATTTAGATTGGAGTTGATCGGTCAAAGTCTCGTTTGATTCTGAGTAAGTATGAAGAAGTTATCGTAGTGCGAACAAAAAAATAGTGGCTTCGCCACTAGGGGGAGTGCAAATATAGGATACAGCCTGTTATTTTCTAAGTACAATTATCAGTCTCCATGGAGTAGTGCATTGTCTGTTCATCCAATGAACTATCCAAACGTCACATGTTGTCCGTAATTTAGGTGAGACTTTACCGGTCGAAATCTCGTATTATTTTGAGTTAGTATGAAGAAATTATCGCAGTCTGAACAAAAAAGTAGCGGCTTAGCCACTAGGAAGAGTGCAAATATGAGGATATGACAGCCCGTAATTTTCTAAGTATAATTGTCAGTCGTCATGTAAAACTAAAATGTGTGCTTATAATTTATAGTTTCAAATTTTTGGTTTTTTTTATAAATAGGTAAAATGGGTTACCATTTATGACCCTTTTAAAAATTGGTCAACCCAACCCATTATCCATTTAATAAAATTCATAAATGGGTCAACCCAACCCATTTATGGATAGGGTAAATGGGTTGAGCCATATTTTGACACCCCTTGTCCAAGTACTATTTACCCTCTTCACTGAAAGCATACATATACTTTTTATCGTAGTAAGTAAAAAAAAACATTAATTATTTTATATGTTCAGGTAAGAAGAGATTACTCAACCATTAGTAAGCCGTTAAGCTAATCAAGTTACCATTTATGTCAAAACATTCATTTCAATCCACCATTTTATGCAAATAAGCATGTTCGATTTATATTTTTTACCTTGGAAATTATAGTTCTAAAAATAATTAAAACAACAATTGTAGACTCATGGGTTGCTCCGTCATATACTTAAAGGGATGCCAATCGGGGATGTACATCTAATATACATCCATATCGTTTGAGATCTTCTTTGATACACGGTAGCTTGTGTATAAGATCTGATTATGAGTTATTAAATAGTAAGTTGAATAAAAGTTCACTATTTTTAGATACAATAGTACCTAGGGACCCAACAAATCACTAATTAGAGTTATGGGATTAAATTCTTTTACTGTAATGTTATATTACGGCAATATAATATCAAATTAGGGAGGAAAATCAGAATTAGAAATTGATAGAAGAAAAAGGATATGGGCACGTGTAAGTAGGAAACAAAAACTATCTATTCTAATTTTATCATCAGCTATGGGTTCAAATCTAAGAGAAATTCTATATAATGTTTGTTACCCTGAAATTTTCTTGTCTTTCTTGAATGATAAGGAGAAAAAAGACTAGATTCAAAGAAAATGCCATTTTGGAGTTTTATCAACAATTTGCTTGTGTCGATGGGTATCCGGTATTTTCTGCAGAATTTGACCAATACTTTTTTCTGTCATTAAGGTAGAGAATTGAACCAAGAATTCTCTTTCTTCATCATCAATCGAATCACTGTTCGCGACTCAGGATTCCATTTTATCATCAATCCAATCACCTTTCACATTTTTTTCTTTTTCTTATCAATGAATATATCTCTTTACTTATACGACTTAGATGTCTCGTATTTCTCAATGAAGTGATTCAACTAATGGAATTCGGTATGATACTTATGAGATCGATGAGATTTATATTCAAATATTTCTTCTTAGAACATATTAATTTGACCCCATAAGTGGTGCAACACTTCCTAAAAAGTAAAAATTCCATCATACTAACTGAAGGATGGGAAGGAATAAAGCGAACAAAGCCACTAATTCGTCATCCTCAAACCAGTCTTTCCCGGGGTATTGTTTCGACAAACACATAATTGAAGGAATGAAGTAGTGATATAATTCATAGAAGCAAACCACAATGAATTAATAAAACAAGAAAAAGTGTGTAATGCATTTTTTTACATTTTCGTTCTAGGATGAAATTAATCGAAAGGATTTGCATTATAATGGAGATTTAGAACTGGATTAATTAGCTTTTGCTGAGACGAGTGATATTGTCTCTCTCTATAGCATGATTGCTAGTATAGTATAAAAACTATGTTTTGAAATGATTTTCAACATTAAAGTGTGATTTTTAAAACGCTTAAGCACACATTTGATTTTCATATAATAAATTAAATGTTTTTTTTACAATGGTTTTAAATCAAATATCATATTTTTCTCACTAACTTGTTATTTTAGAAAATTGCTAGTTTTAGATCGTTTTTTATCCGAATCTCTCATTAGTTGATATAGATGCTTTATACATGTTTTATGTATACTATATTGGATTTATGTTCGCTTGTTGGTTGCACATATGCTTATTTGCTTGGTTTTGTTTTAAAAAAACGATGAATTGACGATCCAGTGTTAGGGAATATCCCATGCGTTCGGGCTTCGCGGATAATGATATGAAATTCAAATAAATGGGAAAATTACTAAAAGAGTGCTGAGATATATTCCAACCGATCTAAAGTACATGATGATGGACTTGGATGGGTTTTGGACTATTGGACGGATGCCAAACTCTTCATTTGGTTTGTACTTACCTTTCTTATTTTTGCTAAGTACACGACAAAAATACTTGGTATTGACTACTATAGAGTGATTGGTGCTCGCTATTAAAGTTGGCTAATTTGGTTAATCTTTGGCATTGATGATGAGGAAGCTTCAAGGAGTGCGATGTAATGGTTTGTTCGTGCAACCGACTTGGGTCTTGATGTTAGCGTTTTATGGAGAGCAATTTCAATGATGAAGCGACAATGTGACACTTTGACATAAAAGTTTCAGGACTTCGAATGGTATCTCGACGGTAATTGAAGTTAGGTTCTAAGGTCCTTAGATATGACGGTTTCAGGGCTTCATATGGTAACTCGACAGTGAATGAAGTTAGGTTTCGAGGTTTAAGGCTTGATGCCGAAAGGAGTCATGATTATTTTTCACAAGGTTGTTCTTTGAGTGTGACACTAGATAAAATGTCGAATGGTTATATTGTGGAATTTGATAAACGGGAATCAATGATGTAATGAAAGGTTTAGATACACATGCTAAGGGATCGTTGATACTCAGGGTGCTTTCTAGTGTACTTAAAAACAGAGTTATTGTAAGGTCATCCATGGGTACTTTTACGGTTACCACGAATCGGTTAATTAGATTTGTATATCATGGATCGATGGTTCTTGATCTAGACCATCCTCAACTAAATAAGATACACTGAAAATTGAAAAAATTCATTAACCCCTGACAGATGACTTACACGAGTTATCATGTATCCAAATCATATCGAGCAACAACGAGATTTGTTTGATGGATATCATGTTTTTCGAGATTGTATTATCTAGTCTTTCACTCTGGAGATATCACGTGATGTAGGTATCGTGGATGAGATACGTAGACATTGTGCTTAAGATGGAGCACTCATTTATGATGATGTAGAGTAGCATATACTTGACACTAACACTTTGGATGTAAGAACATATTAGATATGATTCTCCACACCCTTTGTTTCATATATTATATCAACTTTTATAGTATTTTGAGATTGTTTATTATTCACAATGTATTGTTTTCTGATTCACGATTTTATGTTCTTCTTCTAGATACTCTTAAATGAATGGACTAAATAATCTACGGCACATTGAGTTCTGCGGATGGACTAGACATTTTCTCATATTTATATTTGGGTTTATTACCACACATTCTACCATGTGACAATGTGAACCTCTGACAGTGTTGACTTACTATTTTGAGATAGTTTTTCAGTTGAATAAACTATATTACTACCATTTTGAGATAGTTTTTCAGTTGAATAAGCTATATTACTATTTTGTATAACTGTATGAAAATACATGCTCAGATTCTGCTGTTCATGTGGTTATTTGCTGCGGTCACATTGCCACTTTAGCATGAAGAATTATTTGTTACCATCTGAGTTGTGAAACAACAAGAGAGCTAGAAAAAAAAAAAAGTACTGAAAATATATGATATCGGACCAGCATGCTTAGTTTTCTTTTAAGTAATAAATTAAATATGGATGTCTTAACAGTGTACAGCATACAAAAGGTCATTTTCATAATTCAACTATATAATACTTGGGATCATAATTTTTGACAAATAGTATAATTCAAATAGTCAAATAAAATTACCTATTCTTTGTCCTTTGTAACAAAAAGAATAACTATGATTTAATTGCACACGACATCAGAATAAAATGCTATTGTCCTACGCTCGCAGTCTTTCACATTAAGCATTTCCACATCGAAAACTTCAAACTGTTTTGAGCTGAAAAATGTAGATGGGCCAACCTGAAATAACACGAATCCATATTTAAGTATTATTTGTCCTTTAAAATAGCATTACAGTTATATTTTGACTTATTTTTATGATGAAAAGAGTTCAAAAAAAAAACGAAACAACTATCTTCTTTTTCTTCCAATAACATATTAACAGAAGTGGAGCTTACTGGTGGACCGAGCTCTGGAGGGATGATGAGTCTTCGTTTTCCTCCAGGTTTCATATCTCGAATTCCTTCTTCGAACCCTGCTAATCGTTATCTTTCATTAGATCTTCAAATAATAATAAAAATGAAAAATACGAATCTGTATTATACCTCAGATATCCTCATATAAATGTAATCTGGTCCGGTTCCAGGTTACATGATTAAAAAAAACTTCGGTATAATAATGCATAAACGTTTTGCTATTTTAAAATTATATTGTGATTCTATTATGCTTGCCTGGAACTAGTGCTTTGTTGCCTAGCCTAACTTTGGCAGGCTTGCCTTGCAGATAAGTGCTATCAATTCTTCGTCCTGATTCGTTGTAGCCAATATAGTGAAAAGTAACCTGCAGTGTAGAACTTTTGTTGGCTCACAAATACAAGTAATAATGTCTTGTGCAAAGAAGGAAATGGAACTGAAATAGCACTAAAAAAATGCTTTGCAAAGTTAGTTTAATGTTATACTAAGACGCAGTCCCACAGAACTAGCATACATACAATGTGCTCAGTGAAAATCTATGTAACCATAGCAAGGCCAACCACTTATGGTAAGGGAGGGGTGCTGAGTTTTACGTTCAAAATATAACATTTCCTCAGAAGTTTTTTTTGTTTTTGATAAATTTGTATTTTGACAGGTTTATATTTTCAGTAAGCTTGAATTTTTGCAAGACTGGAATTGGTAAATATATTTAAGGTACTAATATGTTTATAATGATGACTGTATGAACTCATGGAGAGGAATAAGTTCATAGGTCACAAGGCTAGAGAACATTACAAATGTTTTGAGTGCCAAGTGAATTCAGTCAAGGAAGAATTAGATATAGCACGAGAATTTAACCAAGAGAAATAGCAAACAAAGAACAAAGGAAAAGAAAATTTGGTTGTAAGAGAGATCGGTTAATTGAATAAGAGGAAATAGGTTACTATTGTCGGGTTTACTTATTTTTCTCTTTTTAACCTGATTATATAGATGACCTTGGTGTATGATACTTTTTTCCCATAACAATGAGGTTTTTACCCTCAGTGATTCAAATTGAATTCGAGAAAGAAAAATACTGTAACATAAGTGTTTCCATACATAGGTTCTCCTATTTCTCCTCCCCAACCTGCAGTACAAATTACATGTACATGCAACTATGGGCAAAGAAAACATGAAAACAGTTTTGAGAAGACTGAAAGAAAAACCTGTTGACCATCCTTTGGGCATTCGCCTTCGCCAACTTGTAAATCCAAATAGATGAGTCCATTATCACGCTTGACATATTTATCAGATGTCACCACATTTACCTGAAAACCTATGTATTTGATGTTATAAAAATAGAAGTTAACACACATAACAATGAAGTTAAAAATTCTCATTAGGAAATATATTTTTGGTTACATCATTGCATGAAATCACAATTGTGAAGAATCTGCAATGCTATAACATATATTCCAGCAACTGCAAGTTTACACCCAACTTTTTTACGGACATAAGGACTTATTTATAGAGAAAAATTACATTCAAATCTCCCTAAATGTAACTACGTTGTATACATGTTGAATACACAAACAATCCGAACATAGGAAATTACACTGTGAGGATATACAGCAAAATTATTTATTGCTACCATAAAAATTGCCATCTCGTCAAAACCTAGTTATAATCTTCAGAAGAGTGAAAAATACAACACACGATTGACAAAGCTTGTCTATTTTGGTATGAATTCAAAGACATCAACACAATTGTACACCGATAGCGTACACTTCAAGTTGGACAGAAAACCAAACAAAACAACAGAAACTGAAAAGATGCTACGAATACATGTACCTAAATGTAATGATTCTCGGAGAGCACCACCTAAATCGATGATAACACATGCATGCATGCCGGTGGTAGGTGATGTGCATAACACTGAAGTAGTGTAGAGTATAATTCATGAGTATGCATATATGATCAGACCCCAGTTGTGTGCAGTGAATATCACAGTATGTATGTCTACTAGTGTATGCATTAAAATGAGCCTATTTCTGGCATGTTAATCCTAATGTACATCTTGTGTATCTAACTTCGTCGTGATTCTGCCATTCCTCATTCTAAAGCTACTATAGTCTACGATGTTTTCTAGTTAGGTATCATGTAGTTGCTTTGAAAGCTAAGTGGTATCTACATGAACTTGTTTTATTACTCTCTTTCCCTATGGTTTTAACATAAAAAGGTATGATTATTGGCAACAAGATTGTTCGGAAGACATGACATCAGATCGATCTGAGTTAAATACAACTGATCAAATTACCTCTATCTTGGACCATCATGACTACCAGACCGCCTAGTGATGTGCCCATGAATTTCATTGGCATTCAATGCGGTGCCACATGTTGCCAAGACATTATTTTGCAACAACTCATCCTGATCGCTAGTTGTGCAATGTAAAAGAGTATGTTCAATTTAGTCTACTTGAGTTCTAGTATTTTCCTCATCACCATCCAAATCTTTTGTTTTGGCCCGGGCGAGGGGGGTGGAAGGGAAGAAAGAAGCTTGTTCCATGTTGTCTTAAAAATGCATGTGGTTGTCTCTTAACCTTATGGTAGTCCAAGTCGTTTTAGATCGAAAGTTCCACCATTTATTTTAATGATGTCCTATTTCATGTATAATCTTTAATGTCTCACTCTGGTATATGATGACTGATGAGGCACCACTGCAGTCATTGGTAATTAAGAAGTTTGACCATAAAAGTTATCATGCTTAATCATAGTCTATAGTTCACAGACGAATATCGGACTGAGCTCTATTTGTATATTCTTTTTTCACTTTGATCGGTATCATATTAACGTTTAGAACAGAGAGTTCCTTATCCTATATACATGAACCTTGCATCGTTAAAAGGCTGGTTCTCTATACTGAACCAGGTAAGGTCAATAATCCATTAATTGACATATAAGATTTTATCTAACGTTGTGAATCACCTTTCATTTTATTGACCTCTTGTATTGTTTTTGATAATTAATCATGCCTCACATTAGATTTACTTTCTGCATTTGAAAACATAATAATTTTATCCATCTCTACCGTTAATAAAGAAAATTCAATGAACATGATTTCAGATTATCTTTTCAAAAAATTGAAAATACATTAGTTTGCCAACGATGTCTCACCATTAATTTGCACCCTTCATCATCATCTTTTTTTTTTACTTCCATCAATGGAATTTACTACCAATTTGTCATTGATAACACCAACAAAACACCTTGAAATATGTTATGACTACCATAACATTTGCACTTACAACATACACCCATCCACTCATTCTTTTTATGGAATAAAAATAAATATCTGAATATTAAATGCATGTACGCCCTGTATTAGATTTGGAAAATATCGTTTGAGATCTCGTTTTGGACCCCTCCCAAAACGAAACAACAAATCTCACTATAAACGTCGTTTCGAATACATCGTCTGAGATATTGCAATATCGATTGATATATCGATCGAGACGAGATATTAAAATATCGGTCGAAATCTTGGTTTTTCTGGTTAAAGTTGAAATCCATGTCTGAATCAAAACAATATAAAAAAAACTTAAATCTAGCCAGGATAATCTCCTGTTATTTTATATTTTGCACTTTAAATGACCATAACACATATTCATATATTTTCTACAACGCTTATGATTTTCACACTCGTCATTTTTTTACATAAATGTTACCTATAAAATTATGTATTTTATGTACTATTTATGATGAACTGCTCGATATTTTGGATCTTTTTTATGTTCTATGTCTAATGATAATTCATGTTCATGGTTTATAAGTTGTAAGCAGTAATCTATTTGTATTTTTTTATTTTAAGCATATTATGATTTTATGAATATGAATGTTTTTTCGTAAATTAAGAACCATGAAGTGATTTTGCAATTCAATTTTAGGTTGCTATTTTTATAATAGCATTCCTAAAAATTATTGTGCAAGAATATCGGTTTTTAATGTATCATATACCCCAAAATTATTCTGATATGAGCTTTCAGACCGGAGAAGTAAATTCAAGACGAAACCTCGAGTTAGATTCATCTCATTCGAGATCTCCTCCGATACGAGATCAAGTCTTTAAAAGGGTATTGTTACTGACACTCCACTTTTGGTTAAGGGGCGTCACGCTTGAAATTCGACAAGGTGATATCGAACTTTTCAGCAGAATTTGACTATGGTTTTGTCAAGTTTAGGTCTGAAAGTCGAAAAAGAACCACCGAAAATTCTAAAAATCAAAAAACGGTGGGACAGTACCGAATTTTCATTTTTGGCCGTGACGCCCCTCAACCAAAAAGGGAGTGTCAATAACAATACTCCTTTAAAATCCCTGAGACGACATGCAACTGATATCCGAGATTTAAAACCCCACATGTATGCATGTTTTATACTAGCTCTCATTATGAAATTCAATAAAAACTATAAATCAAGGAAGAAAACTTAGTGTAGTACGGATAAAGGTTGATCCAGTTTAGCTTAACGCAAATGATTAAAGTTGACTGGTAGATTTTTCTTACCAGTTGCTGAGGTAATTAACTAAGCATCAATTGGGTCAAAATAAATATTCACAAATTTTCATAAGGATTTAGTTCTAGAGTATGGATGCATGGGGATGTGAGGAGGAAGATGCGAGATTGGTTCAGTCGTAAGGCAGAGTGGGATATGATCAAATTATAGATATGTTGCAAAGACATAACAACCTTGAGAAATAAAAAATTCTGTTTTCAACGGTTCCTCGAAATAACTCATGACCATATTTGGTTAGCACGGCTTGAGAATTTGCTCTCTATTAACTTTAAAAATGAAATCAACGCCAAAAAGTAATGTGATAAGACCAATTCAACTAATGGAAAGTACGGAATACACAGAGAAATCAAGTGTAAAAAAGGTAAAAAAGACATGGGAATTTATGTTGTAGTTATACAGACTCCAATCAATGTCCACTTCAATAAGTCCTAGTAAAATTATACTAGTTAGATCTCGACTAGTTAGCATAAATCTAAGTTAAGAACTAATTGAAAGTGTTTGGACTTAGGAGTGATAAAAGTTAAAGAGGTGAAAGTGATATGGCGGAGTAGCAGCGTCTCCCAGAAGATCAAAAAAAAAAATCATTTTTTAGTTGAAGATTGGAAGAGTTTATAGGTAAATCCACCAGGTACTAGGTCCTAAACCAAGGTTGAAAAGAGTCCACATGTCGCGACGAATTATCACCATAAATCGCACTCCCATCTAAGTTAAACCTTTTACTCGTACCCCAATCCTAGCAATCAGTCAGGTCCAATTCATAGTGTTATATAGTTTCGAGAATTTTTCTTAATAACCAGTCTTTTAATGTCTAATTGGCTCGTTTGGTCTAATTTTGAGTTGTTCTAAGATAGTTTGATCATTATCATCATGGCTTTTCCAGTTAATTCAATTCCAAAGTACAAAACATCAATATCTTATCTAATACTTACCCAAAGCACTTATAACTTTATGGGTGCAATGTAGAGCAGTAAAGTGGAGATGTAGAGTTGAAATGGTCAGAAGCCAATATGACTTGGACTTGAGTCATAAATATGATTCGATGCCTAGTCAAGGAGTTAACTGTAAATCCATCTAAATTTTCTCAAGTTGTTTTTTTGTTCTTTCCTAAGTGCTTATGTGAAATTTCATTCTAATCCAATTCAATTAAATTCTCTCTAAGTTCAATTGTACCTATGGTCTAAAAGTGGGTAAACATTTACCTCTCGAAGTATGACTTTCGAATGTAAGGTGTACTTCAAAAAAGTACCAATAATCCAAGTTTGATGGTTGAGCACTTCATTTGCTTCCCGTCCAAGTCCTTATTCAATTTAATCCAATCGACATCAGGTCTGTTGATTGCTCGGGTTTGGAGTTAACTCTCTAGCTAAATCAAACCTAAACTTAGTCCTACTCATGGTAAAGCTTTCTGGCCAAGTCAGCCAAAATTTAATCATGCTCAAGGAAAAATTCCTTATTATCATCATCATCATCACCTTAGTTTCTTTATCTATTCATTATTATTACTATTATTATTTTGTTTAATTATTTTATCTTATCTTACTTTTATTTATGAGTTCACTTTTAAATCTCTTATTATTATCATTGACTTTGATTTTTTTTTTTTTTTTGGATTCCATCCTTAACCGACCCCAACTTGTTTGGGATTAATGACTTAGTTGTTGTTTGCTCAAGAAAAGGTTCTCATGCTATGCCAAGACTAAATCCCGCTCAAGGCAAAGCTCTACTGTTAAGCCGATTAAGACTTGATCCTGCTCAAGGCGAAGTTCTCCAACTAATTTGACCAAGACTAAATTTCGCTCAAGGAAAAACTCTCTGGCTAAGCCGGCCACTAAGATCTTCAAGTTCGGTATCGCTCAAGGTGAAGCTTTCTAGGTAAATCGACCAAGACTTTCCATTGTTCATCTCCTAAGTCAAGACCTTCCAGCTTTGAGGCATTTCGATCCTTCCAAGTACACTACATCTAATTTAAGGTATGGTCTCACCGAACAATCCTGTTTTTAGTCTGAGTTGAGGTCTCTTTGGATCATTTAGTATTCAAGTTTAGTCTTAGCTCGGCGATCTCTTTGGACCATTAGGTTTTTTTAAGCAAAGAAGATGATCTCTTCGGATTGATTTACAGTCAAATTTCAGTTGGATGGTCTCTACGCACCGTTTCATGTTTGGAATTCCACTTGCTCTTCGTATGAGTGGCCACATGCAAAGGTCCAACTCTCGCTTTTCGACAACAGCACTTACTCTCCAGTATGATGGACTTCGACGACCGAGTAAACCTATCTATTCACTCTCCAACGATGAGACATACTCTTAACCTCTCCAAGTTTTTACTAAATCAAGTCTGCTTATTCTCCACTAAGGGCACTCACCCTCTGGCGAGCGAATCCATCACAGTAAGCCGATCTTATTGCTCCCGAGCGAAGCGACCCGCTTCTTGCACTCCAGACCCTTTTCTCCAAAGGACGACATTAAGCAACCAAAGAGGCTAACCTTTTTCACTCTCTGATAGCGTGGCTCACACCTTGTCTTAAGATGACCACCGGAGCTCATCATTTTCGCGCTTCAGTGACATGACTACATTCTTGCTCTCCAACGATTAAGAAAGCTCATTCATTCACTCTCTGATGACGTGACTTCCCATTTTGCGCTCAGGACCCCTCTCTTCAGAAAGTAGCTCTAAGGCAACCATCAGGGCCAATCCACTTGCTCTCTGGTAAAGGGACCCGAACCTTGCTTTTCGACGACTAGTTATACGAGTCCATCTGCTCACTCTACGACAAAGAAACTTACACCTTAAACTCTGATTTCACGTCTGCAGATGGAAGCTCTAAGACAATCTTAACTAATCATCACTTTCCAATGAAATTTATAATTAAACAATTTAAGCAAAAGCAAACTAAAAAAATACAAAAATCTTAGATAATCGTCCTAGAGATTCAACTCAGAGCGCGTTTAGGGATCTCTGCAGTTATCACACGCATTGTAACAACCCAAAATTTTACTATTTTGAAATGTGTGAATATTTAATTTATTTTAAATATTTGATTGATGAATTTTTATTTAAATTATTAACTATGTAAAATTATAAGTGATAATTTAGAATTTAATCTTAAAATTTGGTCTATATTTTTAAACTGTTCGTTTGAAAACTGAAAAATGTGGTTGGAACACATTTTTGATATTTCTAACTTTTATTTGAATAGACAATTGATTCTTAAAATTAAAAACTAAGTATGATATTTGTATGTAAGATAGATTAGTGAATATAAATTTCAAATAAATAATAAGTGATATTTCTAATAGTATTAAGATTTAGAAAATGAATAAAATGTTTTATTCAAATGACTTTTTAATGGAAATGAGAATATGTTTTTAAGTGTATGTGTATGGTTTGCATAGTGAGACTTATATTTTATTAAGTACGATCTAAAAAGTAAACTTTGGAATATAATGATTATAAAAGTGTAAGATGTTATATAAATGGATTGTTTTTAATAAAGTACAATATAAACATAACGTAGCTTAAGTAAGAAATAAGTAGACTTGAGTACATCAGTGAAAGCCATGAGTAAGAAAAGGAAGTGCTAAGCAAGAAAAAATGTACTTAGAAATGAGTAGGAGTTGTGTGAAATCAATTATTGTATACCTAATTTGAGATAACAAACTTCTATCTATCTTGAAGATGAGAATGTTGTCAAACCAAAGTCTACGAGGCAATAGTACCGCAACTTGAATGATTTCATTGTTTTACAGTGGATATTATTGGTTTAAGATCGCAAATTGGTATTTGGATTTTTAATATTCTTCCCTATACAAATTTATAACCTTAAGAAAGTCAAGATTTAAATAAATGGTTTGGGTTTATAATAACTAATGTTTTTCAAATGCATTTGTTTCGTACGATTTTGAAATAGAACTCCCTTAAGTATTTTATATATATACTTATGATGGAGTATTAAGTAAATGAATTATTTCGAGAGAAAATAATTAAAGAAATTTAATTAATAAGAAACTAACTACACGAGGCTCTGTAGTTTTCTTGAGAAATTATGATTATTTCGTGTTTGATTGATAGTTAAATAACCGATCGTCAAATCTAGCCAAAATCTTACTTCGGAAATATTTAAGGGAAATGTGTGAGTTATATGACACTGCCATCCCCGTTACTGATTCACTATGCTGATAAACCACATCTCTTAGGACGAGTGGTAAGAAAATCCATTTTCTAATGATTAGGAGGTCAACTCCGCTCTTACTCTTGTTTTTTTTAAAGAACCGGAATTGAGTTCGCTGAAAATTATCGAAATTTGTTTCAAAAATCTCAAGAACATATATGTTATCGAAAACCACTTCGATTCAACTCAAGCTTTCGAACTGAATTGTTTTGAAAAGCATGGAATCGAAGACGAAATTTAGAAGAGTACGGGTTATTTGTTCCTAACCCTAAAAATGATTCCAAAATGGATGTAATGAAAGTAATGTCTTCGGTTTGTCATGTTCTTGGACAACTTGTCTGGATGAATGTCTGACATTGCATGTATAATCCACATACATCTGCTGATGGTGTAAGAGGTCAACCTTCTTATACTAAAACTCTTCCCTGAGGTGAGATTGTATTTTCATGAAAATCAATTAGTGTTAAAAATAGTAATGTGACATTCCAAGTGGAATTTGATGTCATATGAAAAGAGATCGTTAACCTCAAGCCTCACAACCTGAAAATAGCAAAAAAGAATGGATAAGCTTCAGAGCTAAGTAGGTCGCATCCAAGTAGAATATTGACATCACCAATCTAGATACGGAATCGACCCTGATTATGCATGTTGTAGTCTGGTTGCTCATCACATTCATAGTGATGAAATATTTGGTGCTATCTAACGAAGGA
This sequence comes from Allium sativum, assembly GCA_030737875.1. NCBI lineage: Eukaryota > Viridiplantae > Streptophyta > Magnoliopsida > Asparagales > Amaryllidaceae > Allium > Allium sativum. Next base: position 217,242,564 of record CM060920.1, read on the forward strand.
TAGGCCGATCCTGATTCATAGGAAGCCCATACGAGGCTTTCAAGTATATTATTTTCATAGGTGTACCGACTTAGGTTAATCCCAATACCTAGTCATTATATGAAATATAATCTTGAATACGTGTCTTTTATGGTTTTAGTTGTAAACCTATTGTGCTGGAATTTAATTAATATAACAGTTTCAACTACGAAGTATTTGTTCTAGACATTATTATAATATAAATGGATTTTAATATAAAAAGTTCTAATTACCGTATACAAGTTATAATAAATCAAATTTCCAGTTATTTGAGTTTTCTCACACTGGTTTTCGCGACTAACCTGAGTATTATTTTGCGATAGTCCTTGGATCAGACCGAGCATATTCCTAAATTAGGTTTGGATTACTTTAGAGTATCAGGAGACGGGGTGAAGGTCCAAGATGTATTCTTGTATTTTGTATTATTTTGATATGTGTTTGTTTGGTTGTGTTTAATCAACATTTATAAGGACACAACTATAATCGTCCAAGGGGATTTATAATTATTACTCTGATGTATGTATAAAAGATTTCTTATGTAAAGATTTTTGTATGTTATTCGTTCCGATTTGAAATTACGTTCTTCTTCTCTTTCCTTCTCCCCTAACGAATTGATTTTTCGACACTTGAATTTTCAGTATGTGGATACCGTTGATGTACTAATATCAAATTTTAAGAACCGAAAAATAAGGTTGTTACACACATGTAAGTGGTCTGAGGTTACCTAATTACCAAAAGCAAGTGAGCAAAAAGAAAAGAAAAGAGAGCGAGGGACAAACCTGCCCCCGGTTCATACTGATCATGAGATTATGGGTCTAGAACCAGTCCCTAGTTGTTTTCGGCTGCAAATGGTGGTGACTCTACCCTTACTACTGTAGTTGAATTCATGACATGATGTTGTAATTGACTGTTATGAACCAGCTCCTCAATCAAGTCGAGTAAATGTCTTCAATCATCAGCGTGGTGCCTATTGGTCTAATGGAATAGATAATGCCTCTCAGATCTTTTTCTTAGTCGGAAGGCTCTCTTCTAAATGGTTTAGGATAGAGGATGCTCCATTAATTTCTTGATAGAACCTCTATGAGGTTTTTGTTAGCTCTTGTAAGAGAAAACCTTTGTTCCATTTCTTAGCCATTTCGGTTTTTTGGCTCCATTATCATCAGTGTTTCTCTTTCCTTTATCCTTCTTCGAACCCTTATTGGGTCAATCTCTACCTTCCACGGTGTTGATTATATCAACTGGATTAGTTTTCTCAACTTCCACCTCCTCATGTCATAGGTACTTCTTAGCCTTACAAAATTTAGCTAAGTTCAATGATGGGTCCCTCTCAAAAGTCACCTTGAAGTTCATCTTACTTGTAATTCCAAAAACAACCGCCATCAAAATGACCGACAAATCTAGTTTATCCATTATTGTCATCGCTGCTTAAACCTCGTTATATAACCTCTAAAGCTCCCTCCGGGCATTTGCTTTACACTGGATAACATAGTAGTTAAGGCGCGCGCCTAAGGCGCAGGTCCTGCGCCTTTCTGGTGGTCGAGGCGCCTCCTCTAACGAAGGCGCACGAAAGGCAAGCCTTTGGAGCCTTTTTCTGAGGCTCCGAGGCGCAGAAAGGCGCGCCTCAAAGTCGATTTAGGGTTTTCAACCGTTTGAGCCAAGTCGACTTCGAATTCGACATCGGAAAAAGAAAAAAAAACTGTGCCGGTGCTTTAGGGTTTTCGAATTCGAATTTGAGCTAGGTTGACATCGAATTCGACTTAGGGTTTTGAACCATTTTGTTCGATTGCTCATTTTATCCGCAGTTTTCTGTTTTTGTTTACAGCAGTTTAAAAAAATGCAGCAGAATTTTTTTTAAAAAAAATATATGAAGCATATTTTTTGGTTTTGCAGCAGTTTTTGTTTTTCTTTTGCAGCATTTTTTTTCTTTTGCAACAGTTTTTTTATTTTATTTTTTGCAGCAATTTTTTATGTTTTACAAATATATGCAGCATGTCATCATGATTTTTTCAGTTAGTATTTAGTAAAATAGTTTAGTAAATAATAACTTTATATCACTTATTTTATTTCAGGTTTGTATGGATCCAAATGCTCAAACTTGAATGATGATGATAGTTGGAATTAGCAGAAGTTGAACTAGAATTCCAATTCCTTTGTCATTTCTAGCCTTTTATTATCGTTGTCGTGTTGTTATGACTTAAAACTTCTATGTTTTTGGTGTTGAAACTTCAATTTGTGTTAGTTTTAGTTTTGGAATTGCATTTGTGACTTCGTACTTACTAATCTATGTTTTTTTATCATTAAATTCATCGTTTTTGGTAGCATTTTATAGTGCAGTTTTTTTCTAACAAAAATTCCCTCATTTGTATAAAAGTTGCACAAAAAAACCCAAGGCTCAAAAAAGCCCAGAGCTCAAGCCTTGCGCCTTTTTGCGCCTCAGCGCCTTAACTACTATGCTGGATAACAACATCACATTCCTCAACCTCGAGACATGCACTCTAAACTATTTCAAGAACTTATCAACCGACTCAGTCCATGAACAGATAACCATTCTCCAACCACCTAAATCACGTTGCAAATAGATCAACCAAGTAAAGTGGGAAATGTCCCATCGCTTCCTCCGAGGTTCCAAGTGCTTCCATATGTTGGATGTATCAAATCAAACGAACGGTTGGATCTGACTTTCCATCATAAGTGTTTATCATCGAAAACTTGAAATCAAAAGGATTCCTAGCATTCTTAATGTTAGCAGTAAAAGAGTTCTTGTTAATATCTTTAAAGCTTTGCTCTGGTGGTCCGCCTTTAACCATATTTCTAATCATTTCAACCATTTGGTTCATGTATGGTAAAAGCATTTGGTTTATAGCAACATCATGCCACTCAATCCTACGGAGGACTCCTTGCACATATGTAAGCATATACTTCTCATATCTCTATTGATTCAACTTTTGATCTACGGCTCTAAATCCTTGAGCATTATTCGTCCTAGGAAACTCTAGTACATGGTCTTCCATCTGTTGTCTTCTAACATTCAGATCTATGTTCTCAGCTCCAGTATCATCAATCTCTAGCGTTTCCATGGTAACTCCAACATTGGATACTTCAACGTTTCCCCCAAATAAAGCTTCTCCTACGCTGAATTGAAGCTGATTTGCTCCATTTGTTCAAATCTTTGAGGTAAGTCTCCAACTCGATCTCCTCCAATCTAAGAGTTCCTGCAATGTTTTCTGAGATCTGGTCATGAACTCAAGTAGCTCTAGTACCTTCTTATTGCCTCCTTCTTTGAAACAACTCCTTAATCATCTCTTGTTGTCTTGCTAAAATTTCATCCTAGATCTCTTTCATCATCATTTTCATGGCTTCTCTAGTAACATTTCAAGGTTTCAGATCTCGGATTTTGAAGAAAATCTCGAGTTTATATATCGCCCAAAATGGACGATATTTAAAACACTTGTAACTAAAAATGTTGCCGAATCTCGGATAAAATCTCACATTTTCATCTCGGGTGAGATGAACGAGATTTAAAACCTTGGTAACATAGTTTGATCTATTGAGAAGATACTTTGTGATTGCCTCTTTGACCAAAAAACTTCCTCCAACCTCAAATCTGATTCTAGATCTTGCTACTTCATCTAGATCTACAGTCTGCAAGTTCTTTCTTTCTCAGTGAAAGCGCCAAATATTAACCCTAAAAATGAAATCAACACCAAAATACAATGTGAAATCACCAATTCAGCCGATTGCAATTACAGATCGCACAAAGAAAGCGGTAAAGTGAAGAAAAAGTAAAGAGGCACGGAATTTTTATAATGGTTCAGTTGACTCCGACCTAGATCCACTTCAGTTAGTCTCTTATTAAGATTATACTAGTTAGATCTCTCTGAATTTTATCTAGTAAGCCTAAATTTAAGTTATAAATCTGAAAATGTACAGGAAGATAAGAGTTAAAGCAATATAGGTGATCTGGTAGAGGAGCAATGACTCCCTCAAGATGCAAAAAGACATCTTTTGGTTGAAGATATGAATATATTTCTAGGCAAATCCATCAGGCATTAGGTTTAGAACTAAACTGCAGAAGAGTACATGCCGAGATGAATCATAACCATAAGTCGCACTCCCATCCGAGTTAAACTTATGACTCATACCCAATCATAACTATGACTCGGGACGAACTCATAGTGTCAGCTAGTTTCGGGAAATTTTCTCTTGACCCATTCTTTTATCTTCTAATTGGATCGTCTGGTCCAATCTTGAGTCGTCCAGAGTTAATTTGACGTCTATTCTCATGGCTCTTTTAATCCATTCATTTTCAAAGCATGAGTTAACCATATCTCATCCGATGCTTATCCAAATCACTTGAAACTTCATAGGTGCAATGTATAGCAGTGGTGGAGCGGAGATGTGGAGTTGAAGTGATCATATCATGATCCAATATAACTCGGATCCAAACCATACAGATGACTCTGTGCATGTGTCTACACCTTATGTCGCCTATCCAAGTATGGGTTGGAAGCTCCACCAAGTTTGCTTAGGTACAGGTTTCCAATTGGTCAGCGGACATTACCGCCTCTACGGGGTTGGCAATCCATTGACAGTCGATATTGGTAATGTCCATTCAAGAACCAGGGATGTGGTTTTTACGCGTCCCTACATTTCTTAGGAGTTTTCTTTTTTCTAGTGGTTTTCTGTCACCCTCTTCAGTAGGAAAGGTAGCCTCCTCTCCTGTCGAAATTTCTCCCCCTCCTTAGTAAGGAAGAGATAACGACCATTAACGGTCGCATATCTCGCCTTACTAAGAACTCGTATCCGTCGTGAATCGGTGATTCATGATCTTTCTTTCATCTGGTTGTCCGGGTTTCTTCCATACGTCGTAGACCGAGAGAGTCTCCTAGCAATCCCCACACCATCCGCACACGCTCTATAGCGACGTCCGAGCAGATCGTTAGATCTACTCGACACATGCTTTATCTTATCTGAGGTGTGCTTGATGCTTCCTTTCGTGGGATCTCTCTTCCCACGGCTTCTGCCCGTTTTTTGTTGTCCCGATGGCGAACTTCCTGTTTTGGAATGTTCGTGGTATTGGAAACGATGCGTCGAAGGCTAGACTGAAACGTATCGTTAGAAAACATTTTGTTTGTTTGGTAGCGCTTCTGGAACCTTTAATATGTCCAGAAGAGGCCACCGGTGTCGTTTGGTCTCTTGCCTTTGGTGGTGCCTTAGCCAATGTGTCTGGGAAGATTTGGATCCTCTGGTCCAAAGATGTTGTGGTTCAATCGGTTTTCGATTCGGCCCAGCTTTTATCGGTGGTTTGTTATGTCCCTTCCTTCTCTTCCAGTTTCTTTTTCTCTGCGGTTTACGCCAGATGCGATAGGACTGAGAGATTGACCCTTTGATCCGACATCCTTTCTCTTTCCGACTTAGGTTTTGGCTTCTCGGTTTTAGGAGGCGACTTCAACATAGTCGCCTGCCAAGCTGAGAAACGGGGTGACATTGTCACTAACTGTTCGGCGGTAGCGGATTTTAATGTTTTCGTCGTTGGCTCGGGCCTATCTGAGGTTTCTTTCGTCGGTTCGGCTCATACTTGGTGTAACAACCAAGAAGGGTCGAACCAAATTCTTTCTAGGCTTGACAGAGTCTTCAGATCAGAAGGTTGGTTCAACCTCCCCTTCTCATACTTTGTTTCTCATATGCAACGGACCTTCTCGAACCAGGCTCTCATGCTTCTCCAAGGTTCCCCCATACTCTTTCTGGGCCTTCCTCTTTTAGATTCCAGAGTATGTGGAGATCTCATCATTCGTTCCATCGGGTTGTGGAAGACTCATGGAATGCCCCGACAGTGGGCTCGCCTGCTGTTATGTTCTCTCGTAAGCTTAAGCGTCTCAAGACTTGCCTCAAGTATTGGAACATGCAAGTTTTCAAGAATATTTTCGACCGTGTCAAAGCGGCCGAAGAGATTCTTATTCTAGCAGAAGCTTCTTTCGACGAAGATCCTTCTTCTGCTAACAAGGAGGCTTGGGCTCTGGCCCAGTTAGATTTTTGGTCGGAACTTCGTATCGAGAACGACTATCTTCGCCATAAGGCAATGATCAAGTGGGTTGTCGACGGTGATTCGAACTCCAAGTTCTTACATTCTTCCATTCGTAAGAAGAACAGACTTCTTATGATTTTTCAGATCGAGCATCCTGATCTCTCTGTGGCTTCTACTCCAGTGGAAGTTAAGGAGACCATCATTTCTCACTTTCAAACTTCCTTGGTTCTCCATCGGTGTCGGTTTCTGATCCATCATTTCTAGCCATCGTTCCCAGGCTAGTTACTCCTTCGAAGAGTACAGAACTTGTCATTCCTCCCTCTTCAGAAGAGATACGCGCTTGTGTCTTCGCTCTTAGTAAGGATAGTGCTAGTGGACCTGATGACTTTAATGGGGTCTTTACCGGAGTGTCTGACCGATCAACTAATCGGATTTCTGTCTAGTAATTAGGTTTTTCTTCTCCGATGTAGATGATCCAATCGGATCAACTTTTCCTAAATATTTTTTGCTCAAAGGCAAATACATATAGCTAATTATACCGAGAAACAAATATATTTCATTTGATGCTCTCAAAGCAAGTTGTAATATAACATTGATAATGTATACGTAAGCTAATATCGATATTCGAACGTATATTAGATATGATAATATTTAGTTTACATACGATTACATTGGGAGAAAAAAGTAAGATGCAAGTTATATATTTTCATAGTTTGATGTTATCAGCAAGATTTCAGACTTACACCTTTGTCCACATCTTGCGCTGGATCTTAATATCTCGAACGAGTGTAAAAATCATAAAATTATGTTTTAAATTTCATATAACCTAAGTATGAAAGAAAAGGTCTAGTGCGTAATCAAGCAAGCTGAAGAAGCTTAAAATCCTAGCTTCCCTTAAATATCACTTCCTCTTCAACCTTTTTCACTCTAGCATATACATTTTTAAATATATTCGTCGCCTATTATATTGGGTCGTCATATTTGTTTATTTTTTTATTTTTGAAAAATTAACACAGTTGCTTAAAATCTTTTTCTGTAAGATTCTTCAACTATGTGCAAGAAATAGCAATCAGTAATCCACTTGTTTTGAAACTTCAATTGTTGAGGGATTCTACCTTCCTTCGATGAGTTTAAGAATCATAATGTAACAACCCGCATTCTACGCATCGGAGAATCGTAGAATATTTATTTCTTTCTTATATGAAGTCGTATAGTCATGTGGCTTTGGGAAACGACCATTGAGGTCATTTCCTCTGTCCATGATTTTTGCTGATTTTTAAATGACCGTTTTGCCCCTACCTGGTACTGTTTTGGCCATAATTTTTGACTGGAAAGGAATTTTGACCTGAAATCACTTCCATTAGATTCGTTTGATGGTTTACCTTTTCGTAGAATGGTCATAATAGCCAAATGGACTTACCGTTTGGGAGATATGACTGAAATAAGGTTTGGAAGGTGAAAAACTGCTTAACCGGGTCAAATAAAGTGATTAGTGAATGGGCCCATAACCCATTTCGGGATTAGGGTTATGTGGAGGCTGAAAAGAGTTAGGGTTTCATTCCATTTCAGTTTTATAGCCTCCACTTAGCTCTTAGAAACCCTAAAAATGGCCTCCAACCTCCAAATCACTTTCTATTCAAGGATTAAGCTTAGCAACATCAAATCAAGGGAGATCTTCACCAAATCAAGATTAGAGCTGTTGTTTAGCATTGGTATTCGCGCCATATCAGAGATTTATTTCAGATCTAAAGTTTAATTGTGGCAAAGGTGAGTGATTTGCATAGTTCCTCACTAATTATGGTTAATTATGGGTAATTAGTGAGGATTAGCGAATCTATACACTAATAAATTCTGGAAAAATATTTATAAATTCTTAAATAATGTCTTAGACCTCTGTTAGAAATTTAGGTTAATTTGGTTAAGTTTTACTAATCATGTCACTAGTTTTGCTTAAACATGCTTAAAGGGAAAATAGGGGATTTTGGCTATGTTTGATTCATTTCAACCTATCATATTGATGTTTTTGTATTTGAAGTCACTTCTATTTGTTGCTGTGATTTTGTGGTATGCTTTGTGATTGATTAGAATAGTTAGAATGGTCGAAAACGTCGTCGAGAGACGTATAAACTGTCGCTGGAAGTTGCAGGAAAATGCAGGAATCCGGATCGGATCATATAGTCTGACCCGACCCGATCGTGGTTAGTCCCTCCGAACCGAGCCGCCCATGGATAGTGAACACGAACTGTGTGTACTTGGCCAGGAGGAGTGTTCTCTCCGAACCGAACCGCCTAGAGTCCTCCAACCCGATCCGCCAGAAGCACCCCAACCCGAACTGTCAACGTGGTATGGCGACGCGACTTGGAGACTACGACCCGACCCGGTGTGCTCTGATGGAGGCTTATCCGATCCATCATCATGTGAAGGCCTCCGATCCGATCCGAAGAAGCTTGGCACGAATCGATCCAGTGAGGGACACTGAAGGCCGATCTGAACCGACAGAGAAGAAGGACAGAGGATCTGAACCGATCCAGTGATGACCAATAACCCGAGATGCAAAGGTAGTCCAAATGGAAGTTAGAGCTCAGAATCCAGTTGGGAACCAACGAGTTCACTTCATGATTGGGCTTTGTTGCGGGACGTGTGCTAAGGAGTTGTCGACATTCATAACTTCGATTCACCACTGAAAAGGAATGATGGGCTACGTATCAGTGCAGTAGAGCCATCATGACTCGAGGGGCAAAGTGATCGTAGTAAGACTATGAGCCAGTCCAGTGGAGCCGTTGTGAGTCCATGGGGCAAAGTGGACATAGTAAAGGATTAGTAAGGCTATGAGTCAGTGCAGTGGGGTGTGTACGTCTCCATGGGGCAAAGTGGACATAGCGAAGGATTAGTGGCTATGGATCAGTGCAGTGAAGCCGTTGTGACTTCATGGGGCAGAGTGATCATAGCCAAGTATTGGGTGATCGAAGTGGTGGATATCGTATGCTTTACGCACTGAGTGAGAGATGTGAGGATGGTTGCTATGTTCGACTTGTCTGCCATCACTATGACATGCACACCTCCCCCCCGTTATCTTTACACCATTTATTCAGTGGCACCTTAGAGTGTTGTACAGTATGTAGTGCTAACTCTTTGGTTGCATGTCCAGGTTCAGGTATGGTTTAGTATACCTGTTATTGTTCTGTTTAGCTGCTTATCGCTCATACCAGACTTTTTGTCTGACCCAGAGTTTTATGTCTCTTTTTATTACTCTGGATGCTCTCACGAGCAGACTAGAGACAGGTTAGCTGGTGATGCACGAGTAGCTGATTCGGAGGCGAGCAGGAGGCTTCCACGTATGATATATATATAAATATTCTCCCTGTGTCGTTGGTGGTCACTACTTGGGCATTAGTGGTGTACCTCCCTTATCTTGCTTTTACCTTTAGAGACAGTTTGAAAAGTTGTAATAATGATGATATGGAACATAAGCTGTATTTGGATTTTCCGCTGCTATGATAGTTTATTTTCAGCTTATGCACTGTCTCGCATGTTTTATGTCAAGTATGCTGTTATTATATTTTGTTCTATGCGTTGTGAGACATTCTACAGGTTCCTTGTTGATTCTTCGTCTTCTTCATTTCCTTCTGACGACCGTCCCGTGCTAACTGGACATGTGGACAACGCACTTTTGGAGTAAATGTCGGTTGGTGCGGGGCGAGCCGTCACATTTGGTATCAGAGCTCTAGGTTGCGTAGTTAACCAAGGAAAAGACACTAAGGAGACATAGTACGTATATGAGAGCGTATTTGTGATTACTTTGGTTTTCAAAAGCTATATATATATATATATATATATTATTAGTATAGCTAAGGATGAAGTCGCACTGCACTAGCACCACTATGGAGATGGTTAATCGTTTTCTCTTTACAAATTGAACGATGAGCCGATACGCAAGAGGTGCTGGTAGAGGAGCCAATAATGGGAATGTTGCTGACATGAGGGCGATGTTTACTAACCTCATGAGAGAAATGCTTAGGGATGTGCAAGGGGCAGCTCCCAATGCCGGTAATGGTGGTGGTCCAATAGTGCAGGCGCCTAGGGTCGATTTCGCCAAGCTGTGCAAGAATTACACTAACCTTGGTGGAAGCCGTTCCACGGAACGGAGTCGGCCACGGATGTTCAGGATTGGTTGGATAGTTGTGATCGTATCTTCGACGACTTGGGTATCGAGGATGCGATGAAGAGAAGGCTAGCGTCTCGTCAGCTGCAAGGGCGAGCGATGAATTGGTGGAATGCTATTAAGACAGCCACTCTAGAGGATCAGGTTATTTGGGATCAGTTTAAGGCTCGCTTTAGCGACAAGTTTATCCCAGCTGCTCAGAAGTCGAGATTGTTTAGGAAGTTCTTGGAGCTTAAGCAGAATGGTAGGGCAGTCTCGGACTATATTGCTGAGTTCGACACCTTGTCGAAGTATGGATTATCCATTATCGATACTCCTGAGAAGAAGAATGAGAAGTTCATTACTGGTTTGGATGGATACTTGGGGGAAAGGCTTATTAACCACATCGATGAGACTTTTAAATCGATTGTGGGGAAAGCTTTAAGATCGGAGAGTCTTTACCCTAAGTCAAAGACTGAGGTTGCATCTGCAGAAGGGCTGAAGCCGCAAGCAGGCGGTGGAGGCAAGAATAACACTCAGAACAAGAGGAAGCTTAGCCAAATTAAGGATGGCCAAAAAAAGAGCAAAAAAGATGTCGAGTGCTTCAGCTGTGGTAAGAAGGGTCATTATGCCAAAGAATGTCGGGCCAAGCCAGCGGATAGGAAGTGTTACAACTGTGGCCAAGTGGGACATCATAAGGATAAATGTCCACAACCTCTTAAGGAGAAGCAGATTGTGAAAGCATATGTTATCAATGCTGTTCCTTCTTCGTCAAATGCCCCAACTGCGGCGGAGAAAGGAAAGAATGTCGTCATTCAAAGTATGCTTTCTATTTTTGATGTACCTGTTCGAGTTTTGTTTGATACTGGGGCTTCCCGTTCCTTCATATCTAGTGACCTGGTAGATAGGTTGGGATTGGAACCCGAGATAGTCGATAGACCGTTGGTTGTGACGAACCCGATTGGTGGTTCGACTAACCTTAGTATGATTTGCCGAAATTTGGTCTTATCGAGTCATGGATGTATGTTTGTTTGTGATTGCTTTGCTTTGGGCTTTACTGGGTATGACAATATATTGGGAGTCGATTGGCTCCAAAGATACAGGGTGGTGGTAGACTGTGAGGGCTTTTTGGTGACAGTTAGGGCGGATGATGGGCGGAGGGTAGTGTTTGGTAGTCTACCTAGTGATGGGGTAATGACTAGTTTTATAAATTCCCTCGACATCCCGCATGAAGAGTTGTCAGATGTGCCCGTGGTTGGCCAGTATCCGGACGTCTTCGAGGAAGTGACCGGACTTCCACCACACCGAGAGATTGAGTTCCGTATTGATTTAGTGAAAGATGTCAGACCTATAGTGATGCCACTTTGTCGTATGGCACCAAGGGAGCAGCGAGAGCTCGGGGTGCAGGTAAGCGATCTTTTGAAGAAGGGGGGGTTTATTAGAAGAAGTGTCTCCGAGTGGGGAGCACCAGTTGTGTTTGCCACTAAGGCAGATGGTTCCCTTCGTTTGTGTGTGGACTATCGCGAGTTGAATAAGGTGACGAGAAAAAATAAGTATCCTCTACCGCGGATAGATGATTTGTTTGATCAACTGGAAGGAGCAAGAGTGTTCTCCCAGTTGGACCTCGCGATAGGATTTCATCAGCTCCGAGTAGCGGCTGAGAGTGTTCCGAAAACGGCATTTAGGACGCCGTCTGGATTCTATGAGTGGTTGGTCATGTCATTTGGGTTGACCAATGCACCAGCATACTTTGTGGATCTTATGAATCGAGTATTCAGAGATCAGTTGAATAAGTTTGTTCTTGTGTTCATAGACGACATCCTTGTTTACTCAAGGACAGAGGAAGAACACAAGGGACATCTGAGGATAGTGATGGAGGTGTTGAGAAAACACCAATTGAAAGCGAAATTTTCTAAGTGTCACTTCTGAAGGAGGGAAGTGAGATTCTTGCGCCATGTTGTTTCAGAGAATGGTATTGCCGTGGACCCTGCGAAGGTGGCTACGGTACAGGATTGGCCTACGCCCAAAAATGCAACAGACGTAAGAAGCTTCTTGGGGTTAGCTGGATATTATCGTAAGTTTATCCAAGACTTCTCCAAGATAGCAGCACCGTTGACTCAATTGACTAAGAAGAATCAAGCCTTCGTCTGGGACGGAGTGTGTGAGAATGCATTCAAGAGTCTAAAAGAAAAGTTGACGTGTGCGCTAGTATTAGTCATTCCTAAAGGGAATGAAGAGATGACGGTATACACGGATGCTTGTGGTACCAGACTAGGTGCTGTATTGATGCAAGGAGGTGGGGTTGTAGCTTATGCTAGTCGGCAACTAAAGCCGCATGAGAAAAAGTATCCTACCCATGATTTGGAACTGGCAGCGGTCGTGTTCGCGTTGAAGATGTGGAGACATTATCTCTTGGGAGAGAGATTTGAGTTGTTTACCGATCACAAATCGTTAAAGTATCTCTTCTCTCAAAAGGATCTAAATCTCCGTCAACAGAGATGGTTAGAGCTCTTTGCTTCATATGATTTTGATATCGCATATACACATGGGAAAGGCAATGCGGTAGCCGATGCCTTGAGTAGGAGACATGCCAGCTTAGGGGCTATGTTTCTTGAATGGAAGCAAATGGAGTATATCGCAGGGTATGATTTTAGACCAAAGTGCGAATTGGATCCAGAGATATTAGCTAGTTTGACGATCAGACCCACCTTGATTGAGCGGATTGGTTCCAGTCAGAGGTACGATCCTAATTTATTGGAAATCATCTCCAAGTTAGAGATGAATATCGACGGTGAGGAGATAAATTTGTATGGGCTTGATCGAGAAGGATGGCTTCGAAAGAATGGAAGACTAGTTGTACCCAACGTGAATGGTTTGAGAGATAAAGTGCTTAGGGAATGTCATCACTCAAAACAGACTATACACCCCGGTGGTGATAAGATGTATCGAGACATAAAGCAGACTTACTACTGGGAAGGGATGAAAAAAGACGTTGGGAAGTTTATATCCAAGTGCATGAATTGCCAGCTAGTTAAAGCCGAGCAAAAGAAGCCTAGTGGTTTGTTGCAACCATTAGAAATTCCCGAATGGAAATGGGAGCAAGTCTCGATGGATTTCATTGATGGTTTACCAAGGACTAGATCGGGACATGATAGCATTTGGGTAATTGTGGATCGATTGACTAAGAGTGCAAGATTTATACCAGTCAAATCGACCAGAACGGCAGCTAAGTTAGCAGAATTGTATATGAAATGGATAGTGAGATTTCATGGAGTACCTAAAGGCATTGTGAGTGACCGAGACCCGTTGTTTACTAGTGGGTTTTGGAAGAGCTTACAAGAGGCTCTAGGGTCGGAATTATATCTCAGTACCGCGTATCATCCTCAAACCGACGGTCAGACAGAGAGGATGAATCGTATATTGGAAGATCACTTGAGAGCTTGTATATTGGATTTTGGTGGATCATGGGATGACCATTTGCATCTAGTAGAGTTTGCATATAATAATAGCTACCAATCCAGTATCGGTATGGCTCCATATGAAGCTTTGTACGGAAGACCGTGCAACTCACCATCATGTTGGATAGAGACTGGCGAGAAGTTTGTGCTTGGACCAGATGTGGTAAGGGAAACTTCAGATAAGATCAAGATCATTCAACAACGGATGAAGGCTGCCCAGGATAGGCAGAAGAGTTATGCTGATAAGAGGAGAAGAGACTTAAAATTCTCCGTTGGTGACTTGGTGTTTGTCAAGATTTCTCCGTTGAAGAGTGTGATACGATTTGGCAGGAGAGGCAAGTTGGCACCAAGATTTGTTGGCCCATTCCCAGTTCTCGAACAAGTTGGGAATTTGGCATATATAATTGAATTACCAGAGAAGATGGCGGGAGTTCACAACGTATTTCATGTTTCCCAGCTAAGGAAGTTCGTGCACGACCCAGACATGACTATTTCACCTGATCAGTTAGAGGACTTCGAAGTGGAACCCGAGGCGGTTGGGAACCGCAAGCCGATTCGTATTGTCGAGCACGATACGAAGCAACTTCAAAGGAAGACGGTGAAGCTAGTCAAGGTTCAGTGGGGGCGAGAACGAGAATGAATGTACTTGGGAGACAGAGGAGAGCATTAGGAAAACGTATCCAGAACTATTTGTCTGGTAAGATTTACTTTGCAATTTAGTTATTCCGCATGCTAGGATAGACTTGTTTTGCTTGTTTTGCATGTTTGATTGTTGTTCTATGGTTGATAGGTATGCGGGACCCTTTGTGTGTTTTAGTTAGGGAATTTCGGGGGCGAAATTTCTTAAGGAAGGGAGAATGTAACAACCCGCATTCTACGCATCGGAGAATCGTAGAATATTTCTTTCTTTCTTATATGAAGTTGTATGGTCATGTGGCTTTGGGAAACGACCATTGGAGTCATTTCCCCTGTCCATGATTTTTGCCGATTTTTAAATGATCGTTTTGCCCCTACCTGGTACTGTTTTGGCCATAACTTCTGATTGGAAAGGAATTTTGACCTGAAACCACTTCCATTAGATTCGTTTGATGGTTTACCTTTCCGTAGAGTGGTCATAATAGCCAAACGGACTTACCGTTTGGGAGATATGGCTGAAATAAAGTTTGAAAGGTGAAAAATTGCTTAACCGGGCCAAATAGGGTGATTAGTGAATGGGCCCATAACCCATTTCGGGATTAGGGTTATGTGGAGGCTGAAAAGAGTTAGGGTTTCATTCCATTTCAGTTTTATAGCCTCCACTTAGCTCTTAGAAACCCTAAAAATGGCCTCCAACCTCCAAATCACTTTCTATTCAAGGATTAAGCTTAGCAACATCAAATCAAGGGAGATCTTCACCAAATCAAGATTAGAGCTATTGTTTAGCATTGGTATTCGCGCCATATCAGAGATTTATTTCAGATCTAAAGTTTAATTGTGGCAAAGGTGAGTGATTTGCATAGTTCCTCACTAATTATGGTTAATTATGGGTAATTAGTGAGGATTAGCGAATCTATACACTAATAAATTCTGGAAAAATATTTATAAATTCTTAAATAATGTCTTAGACCTCTGTTAGAAATTTAGGTTAATTTGGTTAAGTTTTACTAATCATGTCACTAGTTTTGCTTAAACATGCTTAAAGGGAAAATTGTGGATTTTGGCTATGTTTGATTCATTTCAACCTATCATATTGATGTTTTGGTGTTTGAGGTCACTTCTATTTGTTGCTATGACTTTGTGGTATGCTTTGTGATTGATTAGAATAGTTAGAATGGTCGAAAACGTCGTCGAGAGGCGTATAAACTGTCGCTGGAAGTTGCAGAAAAATGCAGGAAACCGGATCAGATCGTATAGCCCGACCCGACCCGATCGTGGTTAGTCCCTCCGAACCGAACCGCCCATGGATGGTGAACACGAACTGTGTGTACTTGGCCAGGAGGAGTGTTCTCTCTGAACCGAACCGCCTAGAGTCCTCCGACCCGATCCGCCAGAAGCACCCCGACCCGATCTGTCAACGTGGTATGGCGACGCGACTTGGAGACTACGACCCGACCCGGTGTGCTCTGATGGAGGCCGATCCGATCCATCATCAAGTGAAGGCCTCCGATCTGATCCGAAGAAGCTTGGCACGAATCGATCCAGTGAGGGATACTGAAGGCCGATCCGAACCGACAGAGAAGGACAGAGGATCCGAACCGATCCAGTGATGACCAATAACCCGAGATGCAATGGTAGTCCAAATGGAAGTTAGAGCTCAGGATCCATTTGGGAACCAACGAGTTCACTTCATGATTGGGCTTTGCTGCGGGACGTGTGCTAAGGAGTTGTCGACATTCATAACTTCGATTCACCACTGAAAAGGCATAATGGGCTACGTATCAGTGCAGTAGAGTCATCATAACTCGAGGGGCAAAGTGATCGTAATAAGACTATGAGCCAGTGCAGTGGAGCCGTTGTGACTCCATGGAGCAAAGTGGACATAGTAAAGGATTAGTAAGGCTATAAGCCAGTGCAGTGGGGTGTGCACGACTCCATGGGGCAAAGTGGACATAGCGAATGATTAGTGGCTATGGATCAGTGCAGTGAAGCCGTTGTGACTTCATGGGGCAGAGTGATCATAGCCAAGTATTGGGTGATCGAAGTGGTGGATATCGTATGCTTTACGCACTGAGTGAGAGATGTGAGGATGGTTGCTATGTTTGACTTGTCTGCCATCACTATGACATGCACATCCCCACCCCCCGTTATCTTTACACCATTTATTCAGTGGCACCTTAGAGTGTTGTACAGTATGTAGTGCTAACTCTTTGGTTGCAGGTCCAGGTTCAGGTATGGTTTAGTATACCTGTTATTGTTCTGCTTAGTTGCTTATCGCTCATACCAGACTTTTTGTCTGACCCAGAGTTTTATGTCTCTTCTTATTACTCTGGATGCTCTCACGAGCAGACTAGAGACAGGTTAGCTGGTGATGCACGAGTAGCCGATTCGGAGGCGAGCAGGAGGCTTCCACGTATGATATATATATATATATATATAAATATTATCCCTGTGTCGTTGGTGGTCACTACTTGGGCATTAGTGGTGTACCTCCCTTATCTTGCTTTTACCTTTAGAGACAGTTTGAAAGTTGTAATAATGATGATGTGGAACATAAGCTGTATTTGGATTTTCCGCTGCAATGATAGTTTATTTTCAGCTTATGCACTGTCTCGCCTGTTTTATGTCAAGTATGTTGTTATTATATTTTGTTCTATGCGCTGTGAGACATTCTACAGGTTTCTTGTTGATACTTCGTCTTCTTCCTTTCCTTCTGACGACCGTCCCGTGCTAACTGGACATGTGGACAGCGCACTTTTGGAGTAAATGTCGGTTGGTGCGGGGCGGGCCGTCACACATAAGCACTTCATCTTAGTTAAATGTTCAATGGTCAAGTTAAATGGTTTATAACGCTACGAACAATTTTTCAAAAACTCATCCCACACAAACTCTAATTCTATCCACTTTCCCTCTCTTGTCGCATCAAGAAAAGTTAGATCCTAAGTATCGAACACAAAATCAAACATTCACAATCATTTATTGAATATTTCCTTCTTACTTTCCCCTTGCTATTATTAATATCAAAATCTCCTTCACTTACCTAAGCATTGTATTCTATGTGATTCTTGTACTTTTGTTCATGTTGTTCTCGTCTGTTTCAGCTGTCACATTTTGGCATATGCACATGAGAGAGAGAGAGAGAGTGTGTGTGTGTGTGTGTATAAATGATGCAGGTTACTCCTCAGTATTGTTGTTTTTATTTATTTTGGAAATATTTGAATTTGAATCAAATATTTTATTCTAGTTAGCATGAGTTCTTTTATTTTATTGTTTTTTCCCTTTATATTTTCTTCATTGCGTTTATTGTGTTTTATATTTCCATTTGCATCCTCGTTGACTACTGAAAGCTCTAAGTTGAACCATGATTTGCCAAATTATCGTGTTGACCTTCATTAAAGCTATAACTAATACCCAATATTTGGCATTTGTTGCTTAGTATTTAATTTTGCTACTTTTAAATAATGCTAAGTGTTCCAAGAAAATAACCAGCATAAAAATTGATACTCAAGTCTATGTGTCGAAGATAAGGTACATACTTCCTTGGATTTTGCAAGCAATGCTAGGTTCTTTGAAAGCAGAATGCTTAAGTCATTTAGACTATTGATTTGTATTAGTAAAAAAAAAAAAAAGGAAAAAAAAAATCATGTTAATACTGCTACTGTTAACAATAGGTGTATCATTATTATCATATGCCTTTGTATTACATCTGAAGTTCGGGAATGTATGAGAATTTAAGTTGTTGTCCAAGGCCTTACCATGTCCGAAACATGCAGCCAAAGTAGTAAACATATTTGACTATACTTCTGTGGATTATTATTCTACTTACTATGATATCAACTCTTCTACTATCCTATCGATTTGTAGAGGAATGAGTGACAGTGAATATAAGTTTAGTACGTGAACGAGAGCATGCATTAATGTTCAACTTCCTTCTAACAGTGTTATCTAAGGAATTATGCTCCATAATTAATGTTAATCTAAGTGATTTATGATCCAGTTTCTAGTTACTTTCTGTATTCTATGTTATTGATTTCCCTTGAACATCCATGCCTATTGAGAGTAAAATCAATACAGTGAAAAATAAAGAATACCTTCTCTAACAAAATTAGGAAAATCTTCCGGTGTATTATTTGCCTGCTGTATCTTCTTATTTTGTTCAAGTAGTCGCTTTTCATCATAAGGACTTCTACTTTTCACTTTGCTGTGAGCAGGTAATGTCATTAACATACTTGAAGTTAGTAATGGAAGCATAATAATCACCCTCCTGCTTTTAATCTCTTCTTCATCCTTCAGCAAACTAATACTAACCAACAAATCGTACGGTTAGCAATTTCATAACAGTTCAATGCAATGCATTGCTAAATGAAACTTACCTTTTGTTGGAATTGCAACTTACCGCATTAAAGAAATACGCTTTTCCTGCAGAAGAAGAAAACCCAATTTAGCAAGCAGATACATGAAATTGATATACAATTGATTTTGACGGCCTTTTTATAGCAATTGAGCTGAAGCTAGAGAAATCAAGCAGCAATACATAAATTAAACAATAAAGTAAAATTAAAACAAAATTTTGTAAGTGGAATAAGAAAGTACGGATGTAGAGAGAAATGTTCTTACTGAAGTTTGAAGAAGAAGACCATGCTGGAGAAATTAGCTGCATATTTCGACTGAAGAACTTAATTCGTTATGAGGAAAAGGCACGGCATAATGAATTGATTCGCAGAAATGGCCGGTTAGATTTTTTGTTTCTGATTAATCTGCTCGCTTGGTCTATCTATACCAAGTCGATCATCATCCGCATCCGCATCACAAAAACAAATAAATATCCGATATTCGAAAAAACAGATACGTATACAATTATAGACACTTCGGCATTCGAAAATTACCTATTCACTTTTTTCATGATTACATCTTAAATTATATGTATTTTAGCATAATGTAATATACTAATTAAATTAAGTTAAAAATCTATATTATATGTATTATAATAATTACTCATAATCATTTATTAATATCATATTTGTTTATTTTTAGCATTTTAATAGTCAGCTGAATTGAGAAAACAAAAAACATTATTGTTGTATTACAATGACCAAAAATGAACTAAATCACGGAGACAAACTCTCGATAACGGCGTTATCGTCTTCACAGATATTTAATTCTTAGTCAAAGCTCACCTTAAATTTATATTCAGATTGTCGTTCGACTATTCCACTAGATCTAAGTCCATCTCTGCAACATGCAAAGCCAGGGAGCTCTCCAATCCAAGGTAATTATTGTTATCCCGTCTTAATTCAAAAACGAATTTCCAGATCTAGTTCGAAATCTTAGGCTTTTACAAATAAGGTCAGTTTTAAACAGTCGAAAGTCTAGATAGATGCTGTCATAGAAGTTAAATTTCATCAAAATTCCATTATGCTCAAATTTTTTGAACCCGTTACCAAGGACAATGTCAAATTCATTGTTATAAATGAAGACTTAACCAATAAAGCAAGAGCAAGATCGTTCAATTCCATAGTTTTTTATGTTTTTGGGAGTAAAACCTATTTTAACTTCATAAAGGAATATGTAGATAGGAATTGGAACTTGAAAGGAAATTACCAGCTATTCATAAGGGGAAAAAGATTCTTTATTATTAAATATGCCAATGTTGACGAATGTGATAGAATTTTAACTTCAGACCCTTATTATTATAACAAAAGACCAATTTTCATGAAAAAGTGGCAATTGGGTTTGAGATTATCTCGAGAATTCCTTCATTTCATACCTATATGAATTTGTTTGCCCGATTTGGATTTCTGATCAATAAAGGCAATAAGTAGAATAGCTTCAATCTTGGGTCACCCTTTAAAATTGGACAATGTCACTGTAGGTTTAGTTTGTATATCTTATGCTAGAAATTTTGGTGGAAGTAAACTTTGATTTTAATTTTCCTAATGTAATTCATATCCGGTGTTTCAATGGTGAAATTGTTTGGCAAATTGGTTTCTATGAATGGGTTCCATCAACATGTCCTAACTGCAAAATATTTGGACATTCTAATGTTGCTTGTAAATCTATCAAGGCATGGGTTTCCAAAGGTAATCCAAATTTAGTTAGTGGAATGGATATTAATGAGAAAATGAAAATCAAAGTATGATCAATAATGAATTTGCAGAGAAGATCTAACACACAATAGTATCAATACTTCAGTGAAAGGCTTAACATAATATGGTGGTGTGTTAAGAACAGCAAGGGTTATTGAAGAGGATTATCAATCAAATGCTTATCTAAATCTAGCAAAAGGTAATATTGTTAGTAAATCTAACCGTTTTATTGTACTTGCAGTATTTAATGTCTGCATGCAGGATAAAACTGAAAAAGCAAATGATCCTTTTAAAGTAGATGGGAAAAATGATGTTATTAATGAAGTTGACAATATGGATGATAAAGATGATTACGGTGACTTGCCTATCAAGGTTAAAGGTGCTGATAGGGTTAACAAAATGCCACAAGATGTATCAAGTAATTATGAGGAAAAAACTGATCAAACAAAGGTTAGTAACTCCTTTATTTTTGCTTAGCATGACGTAGATAACAATGTTCTCCAGGATATCTTGATGGATGATTATGACAGCTCATCTAGTAGTCTTAAAAGGAGAAGAAATAAATATAAAGCTAATAAATTAAAAGGTGAAAATATGGTGATATGTAGTGAGCCATTGGTGGAGTCAAACCCCTAATGGAATAAGCTGGTTTCTCAAATTAAAACAAGGTCAAAAATAAGAAAGCTAGAGAAGATAATGGAATTCCTAAAGGTTTGATAAATAGAGGCATCTCCAAAAAGTAATTTCCTTCTTTTTCTTGTTATCTGGATTAAAGGAGATGGTGGATGCTGGTTTTACCTTTTTGGGTTTGTTATCTTGTGTATATCCTCCTTTGGTGTAGTGAAGTTCTTATCTCAACTCGTGTGATTTCTTCCTTTTGGGGTTTTTCTTGCTGCTTTTTCTTGGCCTCTATATGCGCATTGCTTCTAGTTTTTCTGTTGTTGTTTATATCCTCGTATGGTTTGGGTTGGATATTTGAAAGTAGTGTCTCTCAGTGCAACAACTTGGAATTTTGACAATAAATGAAATAGTTATTTAATTAGATTTCAAAATAGAAATTTTTACAAAGGATGGAATTTGACCACGAAACTTAAACCGTTGCGTTCATCTCGGAATTCTGGTCAACTTTCATGTTTGGAGTTTTCGCGAATTGAGTCCATATGAAAAAGTTATGGAAAAAATATGGAAAACGAACGAAAATAATATATTATTTGCTTTTCTAACCCACCTTCACTAGTCTAATCGGTTGGAAGGAGGTCAACCGCTTGGTAGGAGGGTGTCGACTGCTTCGAACCTGTACAACCCAGTGACGGCTGTTACGGATTGCGGAATGCAGATCTTAAGGCAAAACAAACACTAGAGGGGGGTGAACAATGTTTATAAGAAATTTATAAAAATCATAAATTTAAATGATCTACTATATGAATCATACACACCAGAGATATTCACAGAAACAGAATCAAACTCAAACACATAAACAGATAAATATAAAATGCAGAAAAATGAAAGAAACACCGGATTTTATATTGGTTCAGATTACTCCTACTTCAAATTCCATGCAACGCTGGATTGCGTTGAGTTTTGTTATTATCAATATCCAAGTACAACCCCTTGATTTCACGGCTACAAGGTTAACATCGCTCTAAACACCCTTGATTCTATGGCTACAAGGTTAACACCACTCCCTTTCCTGGATTTCAGGGCTACAAGGAACACACCCTTTCTCAAACACTTTCCAACTGATTACAACAACCTTATAACTCTTTAATAGAACTTCAATTCAGAGAGTAGTAGATGGAGATTGAGAAAAGATGAAGTTTTATGTAATTTGAGTAGAAATCGACAAAGTATAAGTATAGGAATCAAGAAAATATGAAATATTAATGGTGGTACGAAAAGAGGTGAAGATGGAGAAGAAGAACAATGAAAAATTCGAAATCATCCTCTTTTTATAGTGTGTAAAAGGTTGCAACGTCTCAGAAACGTTACAAATGGTGAAAAGACATTTTCTTTGAAAATTGAAAAAAAATGACACTATTATGTCAACATAGGCTTCTATGTATGTCGACAAATGTACTTTATTTTTATTTTTAAAACTATTTTTCAAATGTTTAAACATATATATATTATTATAGAAAATCTTGAATCAAAACTTAGTAATATAAATGAATATTCTAAAGTGTAAAATCATATGAAATCATAACAATATATTATATAAACATATTTATAAAGTTATAAGGTTTAAAACTATAAAATTATATAACTATATATAAACTTATATATACTAAAACTTTAAACTTATATGTTTGAAATCATAAGTAAGACAATAGTTTGAAAATAATCAAAATTTGAAATTTGAAAAATCAGAATTTGAAAATCAAATTTTGAAATTTGAAAATCAGAATTTGAAAAATAGAATTTGAACTTAGAGTGTTATTCAGAGTCTTACATATAAACTAGACTCTATTATTATATTTTTCTTGAACTCTTGATATCTTGATTACTCATGAGTCTTGAATCTCTTCTGAATTCTAAATCTCTTGAAACTCTAAAACTGTACAGACTTCAGTATTTAAGTCATGTATACAAATCCTGCATATATATATATATATGTATGTATGTATGTATGTATGTATGTATGTGTGTGTGTGTGTGTATTCTAGATAGAATTGTTAGTATATATTTTATAGTCAATTAATAATGATATTTGAAATAAGGTTGTTATCATCAAAACTCCATTCTCCAACAAAGGCTAGGTTAAAAGGGTTTAGATTTGTATAAAATATTACATTAACGGACGGATGTTTATTTAATCAGATTTAATGGTTCATTGCCAATTCAACTCCGAGGTAAGGCTTCATTTTCTCTAAACAAATCTATAGGCAACAGCGAAGCTCTGTCATTTCCCTTTCTCTTCAAATAAATTCCAAATCAAAAAATAGATTCATATACAATCAATCAAACAAAAACCATATAAATTTGAAAGGGGTAATCATATTCAAGTGGAAAAGGGTACGAATTGACGTCTAAACTATTCTTCATCGGATTCTCCCCTCTTTTCTTATTTTTTTTGCAAATCTACAAATATGAAAGTATCCCCTTTTCAGAATAGTTGTAGATATGTAAAAATTTGGGAACTGTAGGCCTAAAATATTATTCAGATTTCAGACTTGGATGCTTTCAAGTGAGTAGGAAATTTACGTACAATGTTACAATAGCTTATTATCTCATTTGTGTTAGATCTTAAATTTATGCCTAACATTTATCAGATCTGTTCATAATATTATTAAATTTGGAATGATGTTTATCAGATATATTTATAAAATGTTGTCAATATTTAAAAGTATAAATTTGTGGTTTGAATAATATTATAATTTGTAGGTTTACTTAACTGTTTATATGTATTGACTACAATTGTGTTTGAAAATGTATTGGGATTATTTCAAAAACAATGTAGATCTAGAAATCAGTCGCATAAAACACTGTTAGGATATAGTTTTATTCCTGATCTCAAGTTCAGTGTAAAATGTAAATTATGTAATTTTGATTAGAAAGACACAAACCTGTTTGTGCTCAATTTTGTTGGGGTTTAACTTATTTATTGTAAATTTTGCCTTTTTGTTCTTTTTATATAAAAAGACACTATTTGAAACAATAAGAAATGTGTTAAATATTGAAAATGGGAAAAGTTGTGTAAATTCACGTATAAATATAAATAGATATATTTGTGCGTAGTTTACATCAAATATTCCAAAATATACATAAATATATATTTCTTATGGTTTGAAATATGTTTACTCCAATATTCAAGCATGATTTACAATAATTATAGTTGAAAGTCTTTTTTTTAAGATTTAGAACCTTATTTCGAAATTGAATACAAAAAGGAAGTTTGGTTATTAGTTAAATTAAAATATTAGATTTAACAGTAATAAAAATAAAAAGGAAAATAACTACATTAGCTGCGTAAAAATATAAATATAAGTATATATACATTATTCGTCCAAATCTACGTAAACAATGAAATATATATCATAATGAATGTTTGAATGATTTTCACTTTATGGAATTTTACATGTAAATGTAATCCGTATTAAATGAATATATTTGTGGTAACCATTGTAGCAATTAGTGTAATTGATTGCTATAAATAGGGCTATAAATAAATAACTATTGTAACCGACATTGATTGGGGAAAACAAATTTGATTTGGTAACTAAGCCCAATGGTTACAATTTCTGAATTGGCTGGGTTAATGTTGTAAACCCCAATTAGGAAATTAAATTACAATCTCACTAAGACACGAGGTTAAGCTCAACTAGTGGTAGAAATTTGTCCTGAACCGCCCGACAAATCTAAAAACCACAAGTGGCCAGCTTAATGTGAGGGGTCTGGTGCATATATATATATATATATATATATATATATATATATACACACACATATACATATACATATATATATACGTATACAACAGACAATAAACAAATAAATTTAGTAATATTTGTTAGAGTACAACAAATAGATATCTCGGGACTGATAATTAAGGATAATTAATGCCTTAGGGAAATATGACTGTTGTGGTCATAAATGGTAATAACTCAATTGAGTAAAAATAAATGAAATAAAAAGGGGATTAATGGGTATTGATTGTCGTTTTAAATACTATGTCGAATAAGAAAAATAATTAAATTAATATCCTAAGCTAAGAAGGATATAACCATACTTACTTATACCAATTAATCTAAAACTTATAATTAAAGGTTAGAAGTGGACTTAGTAGGTTAATGATGCGAGGTTAGTTACCCTGTTCGACAAAAGTCTGCACTTTCCAACAGTCGAATATATGTCTAACTGATGTGGGATATCATTAACCATAGGGACCCGTGACGAAAGTTAGTTTGCGTAGCGTTGATTATTTCCAGAAATAAGGTTTATTCCATGAGTGAGGTCTTAAGTGGCCAAAAAGGGTTTACCTCCCATCCGTAAGGAGAAAACAAACAGGAAATAATCTATAAGCGTAGCCTGCTTTGGGAATAAGTCTTAAGTGGTGAGATCCACCTATAAAATGGTATTAAGGGATCGCAGAGCCCACCTCCCAGTAATAAAAGCATTAAAGGCTAATTGGGTACGAGTTTGATAATCTCCATGAGCGGTCTTGTAACACCTCACCTCCACTAGGGTCACTCGCAAAGGGAATGCACTAGCTTTGGTGGAGCATTATCTAGGTAAACATACACAGAAATATTACAAGACAGAACATATAAAACAGCGGAAGAAGAACCAAATTTTATTGCTTTAAAAATTTAGAAAGGTCTAAAGCCTTTTTACATCAAAATTCCATTAAATCCATTACATCAAAATCTGTCTTGCAATAGTAAAGAAGCATAAAACCATAGTCATAAATCATTCCCCAATAAAGCAGCAAAACAAGCCATAGTCAAGAGAAATCCAAGCAGTACATGAAAGAGCCTTGAAGCTTGGTAAGATCCGAACTAAGCTGTATTCCCGCCCTGCGAACCGGGGGGGGACGGAAGAAAAAGAGGCGAAACAAACTGGGTCAGTCATAAAGACTGAGTAAGTCCTAGTGGCTTTCAGCATAAAACAGGTGAAGATAATGTGGCATGAGTAAACTGGAAGTAAACGTAAGCATGATGACAAAGTAAGTTACAGGCACGATGAATCAAGTATAACATCTCATGCTTCCTATCAAGAGTATCATCACAAGGTTCCTACCAAGCATCACATTGCAAGGTTTCTACTAAGTATAACATCGCAAGATTTCTAAGCTTCACCATTCCACTATTTTCTTTGATTTCCTATATTCTCTGTACCGACTGTACTAGTATCCCAACCCGTATCATCCTTTTCATGTATATGTACAGTCCCTTGCCGTATATCGTACGGGTTTCATCACGTATTTCTATACCACTTCAACGTAGTGCCACCATTCTTGAAATCGTTGGGACCGCCACCCTTGTTCTGGCTAGGGTTCCTTATCATGAGCTATCGCGTGTTCAACTAGGATTTATGCCACCTAGGGCCACTAGGGATTATGCTGCCTATTGAACGTTTCCTGGATTCGATCAGGGTTTATGCCACCTAGGACCACTAAGGATTACGCTACCTAACGAATTCCACGTAACGATCTATTAATCGATCGGCTCCCTACAAGTCCTAGCTCGTTCATGTGTCTGTGTCATACGGCCCAATCATGAAATGTAGTCACCTATGCTAGGTCCACCATAGGGTGTATCAAGCCCTATGGTGCCAACCATCCACACGAATCAAGCACGCACAGATAAACCTACGGATGCCCAATGCCTGCTTTTTCTGCTCCGGAGTGTGTGCACGCCCGCACTCCGTTATAACCTACACTGGCGCACCCTAACAGCCGTCGTTCTGGTCGCTTACAATCAGCCCAGTAATCGTGCCCCACCCTGCCTAGTTCCAGGGTACCATGATACATCTAGTGGGTTACTGCTGAAAAGGACCGCGTAACTAGGGTTTTCGTCCAGCAGGTTAAGTGTTGTCATTTAAATTCGAGACTTAACCCGTCTACGTGTCATGTCAAATTGGCTAAGTGTTGTTGTTCAAGTTCATGACTTAGCCCTACGAATCATCTGTCAAGTTGGTTAAGTATATTCAAGCGGTTCATTACTTAACCCTATCAAGTCATCGTGTCAAATTGGTTAAGTATATTCAAGCGGTTCATGACTTAACCCTATCAAGTCATCATGTCAAATTGGTTAAGTATATTCAAGCGGTTCATGACTTAACCCTATCAAGTCATCGTGTCAAATTGGTTACGTATATTCAAGCGGTTCATGACTTAACCCTATCATGTGGCATTAATTCATTAATGCACCTTAACCTCTCACATTAGACCCGTTGTTGTGGTCACTGGATATGTCGGGCGGTTCCGGGCAGATTTACACCACAACTCAGTCTAATCTCGGGTTTCAAGCGCGATATGACCAACTACTCACATTGGATCCTATTGTTTGCAGCCACTGGATTTGCCGGGCGGTTCCGGACAGATTTACACTGCAAACTCAACCCAACCTCGAGTTGGACATTTTCATGTTTATTCTAATGTCATGTCCATGTTCAAGTTTCATGTCAAGTTCGTGTCAAGTTTTCAAGGCAAGTTTCATATCAAGTCGATGTCAAGTTCGTGTCCATATCCAGGTTCAAGTTATAACAGCGTTCATGTTTCCAGTTTTGCCTTTTATCGAGTTCATAATTCATGTTCATAACCAATTCATGTTTTTGCCTATTCTACCCAAATCGTATTCCCCTCGCACGTGATTGCGAATCGATCTATACTACAAATAAATCCAAACCTCATAATAAAGGGAATAACATCAAAACTATGATAGGCAAAAGGGGACGAGCATAAAGCGATAAAAGACTAGCATTACATAACTTGAGATAATTGGTTACAACATCACTGACATAAAGGATTTCAAATCTAGCAAGATAAGGCGATAGTCATGGTAAACGCTGACATAAAATAATAGGCATGCAAAAGCAAGCCAAATACAAGGATAATGGATCCAGTGGTTTTGGTGTACATAATTGCGAATAAACTAAGCAAGTCACACCCTAGGTATACAATTCAGCAGAATGTCAATTCGGTGCACAACATGGTTTTCAACTATGGTGTCATGGGCATGAACAATAGTCTTAGGCAATTAACCCCAACATTCATAGGTAGAAATCTCATAGTTATGAATCATAAGTGACTCATCACAATAATCATGGATAATTATCAAAAATTGTTCTAGGCAAATAGTCATAGGCAATTAACAGTAATAGTTTCAAAGTCGTGGTCATAGATAATGGCCTTCTGTTCATAATCATAGGTAATAATCCTCATAGTCAAGAGTCATAGGTGATTGACCATAATTGTCCTCGTCATAGTCATAGGCATAGTCTTATGTTCACAGTCATAGGCATGGTCTTATGTTCTGTCATAGGTACAGGTATAGTCTTATGTCCATCGTCATAGTCATAGGCATAGGCATAACCTTATGTCCACAGTCATAGGCATAGTCATAGTCTTATGTCATTAACAATAGTTTCAACGTCGTAGACAATATTCCTAATAGTCAAGATCCAAGGGTTTATGTTACAATCTAGCGTTTGAATAATAAACTAGGTCCAACAACATTAATAGGCATGATTCAATCGATAAGAAATAATCATAGATTCAAGGAGAGACAAGAACAGATCTAAATAGATAATCAAGCTTAGGTCCAGTTTCGTTTCATTCCATGTCCACATTATAATTAAATGTTTAAATCTAAAAACAACCAGAACTTACAGAGTGCGGATCGAGAAATAGAGTGCAGAGATTTGATTCTAGAAACGGTTGTTGCAGTTGTTGAACTTCTATTTGTTTAGTCTTGTTCTAGTTGAAAAACCCCCAATTTGCAATTCCTAGATGTTGTCTTGACGAAGAAGAAGTAGTCATTCTCTCTTTAATTTAAATATTATCATTTTGATTTTTACAGAGGTAGCATAAGGACAGAATGAAATGGTGTAGAGAGAATGAGGCTAGGGGGCTGTTTATATAGGGTTAGGCAGACGAATCTGGTCACGAAACAAGTCTAAATACATCAGAATGCATCTGGTTCAGAAAAGAGGTTCGGGAGGCAGGTCGACCCCCAGGTCGACACTATGGTCGACCTGGTCCCTGGGAGGTCGACACTATGGTCGACCCCCAGGTCGACCTGGTCCCTGGGCGGGAATTTTCCCGCCCAGCCTGTTCTGGGGTTTGAATTCGAATTTCGAGCTGTTTTTTATTCTGAAAATTCCTGAAACTTCGGAGGGTCATATCTCCCTCATACGGACCCCAATTTTCGAAAATTCGGACTCTATTTCATGTAAAATTTCGAGACGAACGCAATGGCGCAACCGTTTCCCTTGATTCTTATTTTAAAATTTAGTTCTGCCTTGATTTCTGGTTTCAACATGTTATAAAAATTCGGGTTGTTACATTCTCCCCTCCTTAAAGGATTTCGTCCCCGAAATCTTCAAGTTAAGAAGAATGTGTCCTACCATCCAATCGTCCATCTACTCAATCATGAATCACAGGCATTCATTGTCCTTAAGAAATTTCTAATGCTGTATGAACATATGCAGAAAGTGTGTGTATATGTTCCTTATCTAATGCAAACGATCAGGCCTGATTGATCCTTTTTAATGCAAAATATGTTTAGTGCCATGAGTCCATCATGTATGCAAATAGCCCTAGTCACATAAACACTATATGTGTGCACAAACATCCATCCATGTGCATCATCCATATGATAACACATCCAATTTCATCCATAAACAAGTATAAACACTCATGCATATGCAATATGAAAATGTGTCTGAGCCGATCTAGTGCCTAATGTGTGTTATGCAACCACGAGCAACCACTTGCAACCATCAATCATAACATGTCTCAAACACATGTTTCACCCAATTGTTCCTACCTAAAGACATAGCCGAATGATAGAAGCAAGTAAAAACTTTGTGCCCA
Source organism: Allium sativum (assembly GCA_030737875.1). NCBI lineage: Eukaryota > Viridiplantae > Streptophyta > Magnoliopsida > Asparagales > Amaryllidaceae > Allium > Allium sativum. Next base: position 217,272,463 of record CM060920.1, read on the forward strand.
TTAGGCAATGTCAAAGCTAGAAATCTACGTCACATATATACTGAATAGGAGAAGAACTCCTTAAGCACCAGCCCATATCCTATAAAACCCAAAAGTTTAGTCAACCCAACGGACACCCTCAAGCCCCTATATGTATTATTAACAAATAAGTCATACTCCCTATAGGGTTTGCAACAGAAATAGGATTGAGAGAAGGATCGAGAGGTTATACTTAAAAGATAGCATACAAGTAAGCTCTACAGGAAAAGAGGGATCAAGGATATATTCTTAAAAAGAGATAAGATGCGCGTGTCTAGTCTTCAATCTTCTAAGTCGTATTTCCTTGAGCTTAACTCCATTGTGCTTTGACCGTCTTTAACTTTACAATTTCGTAGTTCCTTAATTCTTGTTCCCAGAATATGAGTTGGGACTCATTCCACTGTCGCCTCTCATTCCACTTTCGCTTATTCTCTTTCTAGTATACCCGATTCAAACATAACTGCGTACTCATGGTTTCGTGCAAGCTCTCCAAAATTCACTAGTGAATCTCGGATCTTGTTCACTTACTAGAAGGTATTCCACATAAATGAATTATCTCTTGAAAATAAACAAATGCTAACCATGTTGCCAAGTGTACTTACTAAGGTGATTTTCTATAACTCATGCATAAGCGAAATGAACCATTCGCCTTAGTGGCTAACACTACTCGAGCGGATCGATAAATGTATCAAGAGATTCTAGGTAACTAAACATGGCAGAAACCTAAGGGTTACACTAGACTTCGAGGGCATTACCAAGGCAAGTCAAGCGTCTAACTACCCTCTTTTCATACTCGAGAATGGTACCATTTCTGGACAACCACTCCAACCCATAACCCAAAACATAAGCTTTACTTCTAAACTCAACACTTAGCATAGACATTCTCAACTCCAAACAAGTCATGAATAAATGAGCCGATTCCCTAACAGGATTTGAGAATAAAATGGGATCCTCTACTACGCTAGTACTAAGGTGCAGAGACTCAACTATCAAAGCAGAAATAAAAAGGATGCGATGTACCATAATCAAAAAGGGTACGAACAGGATAGAAAGATAAACTAGACTTTCCTATAGAAACGTTTCTACCTTCTTGTTCTGAGCCTCATTCACCTTAACCACTCTTATCCCCTCTTATATAACGTGTTAACGGGTCTCTCGAGAACTACCTCCATCGCACGGCAACCCTACAAAGCTTGAAATAAGATTAGTCACAGATGGAACTAATGTGACTACAGATGGAGGAAAGAAAGGAAAAGGGATTCAAACAAGGAAACAAAGGATAATGCTAATGGCCTTCGGGGAATAGCCTTTAAAAAATAAAACTTTTCTTGAAAAATGCTTCTTTGTAAATGGTTTTGAAAATAATTTCAAAAGGTTTTATAAACTTTTGCCCAGTCTGGTAACCTTTTGCTCTAATACCAAATGTAACACCCCACCTCCACTAGGGTCACTCGCAAAGGGAATGCACTAGCTTTGGTGGAGCATTATCTAGGTAAACATACACAGAAATATTACAAGACAGAACATATAAAGCAGCGGAAGAAGAACCAAATTTTATTGCTTTAAAAATCTAGAAAGGTCTAAAGCCTTTTTACATCAAAATGCCATTAAATCCATTACATCAAAATCTGTCTTGCAATAGTAAAGAAGCGTAAAACCATAGTCATAAATCATTCCCCAATAAAGCAGCAAAGCAAGCCATATTCAAGAGAAATCCAAGCAGTACATGAAAGAGACTTGGAGCTTGGTAAGATCCGAACTAAGCTATATTCCCGCCCTGCGAATCTTGGGGGGGGGGGAGGGGTGGAACGGAAGAAAAAGAGGCGAAACAAACTGGGTCAATCATAAAGACTGAGTAAGTCCTAGTGGCTTTCAGCATAAAAATAGGTGAAGATAATGTGGCATGAGTAAACTGAAAGTAAACATAAGCATGATGACAAAGTAAATTACAGGCACGATGAATCAAGTACAACATCTCATGCTTCCTGTCAAGAGTATCATTACAAGGTTCCTACCAAGTATCACATTGCAAGGTTTTACTAAGTATAACATCGCAAAATTTCTAAGCTTCACCATTCCACTATTTTCTTTGATTTCCTATATTCTCTGTACCGACTGTACTAGTATCCCAACCCGTATCATCCTTTTCATGTATATGTACAGTCCCTTGCCGTATATCGTACGGGTTTCATCACGTATTTCTATACCACTTCAACGTAGTGCCACCATTCTTGAAATCGTTGGGACCGCCATCCTTGTTCTGGCTAGGGTTCCTTATAATGAGCTATCGCGTGTTCAACTAGGATTTATGCCACCTAGGGCCACTAGGGATTATGCTACCTATTGAACGTTTCCTGGATTCGATCAGGGTTTATGCCACCTAGGACCGCTAGGGATTACGCTACCTAACGAATTCCACGTAATGATCTATTAATCGATCGGCTTCCTACAAGTCCTAGATCGTTCATGTGTCTGTGTGATACGACCCAATCATGAAATGTAGTCACCTGTGCTAGGTCCACCATAGGGTGTATCAAGCCCTATGGTGCCAACCATCGACACGAATCAAGCACGCACAGATAAACCTACGGATGCCCAATGCCTGCTTTTTCTGCTCCGGAGTGTGTGCACGCCCGCACTCCGTTAGAACCTACACTGGCGCACCCATACAACCGTCGTTCTGGTCGCTTACAATCAGCCCAGTAATCGTGCCCCACTCTGCCTAGTTCCAGGGTACCATGATACATCTAGTGGGTTACTGCTGAAAAGGACCGCGTAACTAGGGATTCCGTCCAGCAGGTTAAGTGTTGTCATTTAAATTCGAGACTTAACCCGTCTACGTGTCATGTCAAATTGGCTAAGTGTTGTCGTTCAAGTTCATGACTTAGCCCTAAAATCATCTGTCAAGTTGGTTAAGTATATTCAAGCGGTTCATGACTTAACCCTATCAAGTCATCGTGTCAAATTGGTTAAGTATATTCAAGCGGTTCATGACTTAACCCTATCAAGTCATCGTGTCAAATTGGTTAAGTATATTCAAGCGGTTCATGACTTAACCCTATCAAGTCATCGTGTTAAATTGGTTAAGTATATTCAAGCGGTTCATGACTTAACCCTATCATGTGGCATTAATTCATTAATGCACCTTAACCTCTCACATTAGACCTGTTGTTGTGGTCACTGGATATGCCGGGCGGTTCCGGGCAGATTTACACCACAACTCAGTCTAACCTCGGGTTTCAAGCGCGATATGACAAACTACTCATATTGGATCCTATTGTTTGCAGCCACTGGATTTGCCGGGCGGTTCCGGGCAGATTTACACTGCAAACTCAACCCAACCTCGAGTTGGCCATTTTCATGTTTATTCTAATGTCATGTCCATGTTCCAGTTTCATGTTAAGTTCGTGTCAAGTTTTCAAGGCAAGTTTCATATCAAGTCGATGTCAAGTTCGTGTCCATATCCAGGTTCAAGTTATAACAGCGTTCATGTTTCCAGTTTTGCCTTTTATCGAGTTCATAATTCATGTTCATAACCAATTCATGTTTTTGCCTATTCTACCCAAATCGTATTCCCCTCGCACGTGAACATGAATCGATCTATACTACAAATAAATCCAAACCTCATAATAAAGGGAATAACATCAAAACTATGATAGGCAAAAGGGGACGAGCATAAAGCGATAAAAGACTAGCATTACATAACTTGAGATAATTGGTTATAACATCACTGACATAAAGGATTTCAAATCTAGCAAGATAAGGCAATAGTCATGGTAAACGCTGGCATAAAAGAATAGGCATGCAAAAGCAAGCCAAATACAAGGATAATGGATCCAGTGGTTTTGTTGTACATAATTGCAAATAAACTAAGCAAGTCACACCCTAGGTATACAATTCAACAGAATGTTAATTCGGTGCACAACATGGTTTTCAACTATGGTGTCATGGGCATGAACAATAGTCTTAGGCAATTAACCCCAACAGTCATAGGTAGAAATCTCATAGTTATGAATCATAAGCGACTCATCACAATAATCATGGATAATTATCAAAAATAGTTCTAGGAAAATAGTCATAGGCAATTAACAGTAATAGTTTCAAAGTCGTGGTCATAGATAATGGCCTTATGTTCATAATCATAGGTAATAATCCTCATAGTCAAGAGTCATAGGTGATTAACCACACTTGTCCTCGTCATAGTCATAGGCATAGTCTCATGTTCACAGTCATAGGCATGGTCTTATGTTCTGTCATAGGTATGGGTATAGGCATAACCTTATGTCCACAGTCATAGGCATAGTCATAGTCATAGTCTTATGTCATTAACAATAGTTTCAACGTCGTAGACAATATTCCCAATAGTCAAGATCCAAGGGTTTATGTTACAATCTAGCGTTTGAATAATAAACTAGGTCCAACAACATGAATAGGCATGATTCAGTCGATAAGAAATAGTCATAGATTCAAGGAGAGACAAGAACATATCTAAATAGTTAATCAAGCTTAGGTCCAGTTTCGTTTCATTCCATGGCCACATTACAATTAAATGTTTAAATCTAAAAACAACCAGAACTTACAGAGTGCGGATCGAGAATTAGAGTGCAGAGAGTTGATTCTAGAAACGGTTGTTGCAGTTGTTGAACCTCTATTTGTTTAGTCTTGTTCTAGTTGAAAAACCCCCAATTTGCAATTCCTAGATGTTGTCTTGACGAAGAAGAAGTAGTCATTCTCTCTTTAATTTAAATATTATCATTTTGATTTTTACAGAGGTAGCATAAGGACAGAATGAAATGGTGTAGAGAGAATGAGGCTAGGGGGCTGTTTATATAGGGTTAGGCAGACGAATCTGGTCACGAAACAAGTCTAAATACATCAGAATGCATCTGGTTCAGAAAAGAGGTTCGGGAAGCAGGTCGACCCCCAGGTCGACACTATGGTCGACCTGGTCCCTGGGAGGTCGTCACTATGGTTGACCCCCAGGTCGACCTGGTCCCTGGGCGGGAATTTTCTCGCCCAGCCTGTTCTGGGGTTTGAATTCGAATTTCGAATTCGAATTTCGAGCTGTTTTTTATTCTAAAAATTCCTAAAACTTCGAAGGGTCATATCTCTCTCATACGGACTCCGATTTTCGAAAACTCGGACTCTATTTCATGTAAAATTTAAACAAGAACGCAATGGCGCAGCCCGTTTCCCTTGATTATTATTTTAAAATTTAATTCTGCCTTGATTTCTAGTTTCAACATGTTATAAAAATTCGGGTTGTTACATTCTACTTCCTTAGGTCTTAAGCGACTTGGGTCGAGGAGTCCACCTATGAGTAGGTTTATGTAAATGACCATTACGAAGGTACAATTGGTCTACCTATTCCGAAGAAGCATTAAACGTCCAGGGGATTGTCCAATAAAGTCAGCTAGATGGTAACAATGTGATTCCACCATAGAAAAGGTCATAAACGGCTTGATGTCGTCTACCTAGTCCTATCAGTCTTAAGCGATGAGGTACCATCTCTCACCTTATGTGGGAAATGGGTTTATATGCGTGAATGATGGAGGCTTTAACTAGTAAACTCTGTAGCTAGTGTCCTCTACTTTATAACAACATTGAGTGTATCATTGAACGGTATTAAATGACTAATAGGTCTGCCTAGGGTCTTAAGCTATTAAAAGAATCCATCTTATCTATCATTTAATAGTGATGCATTAAGTGGCTAAGTATACACACATAAGTAACTAAACCCCATAGTTAGGAGTTCACTTCTCGGTTTAATAATCAGATAAATGATGGTTTAAATGCTTCATAAACGTATGCATAAACGTTCTATCTCGGTATTGAAATTATTGGGAATACAGCTTGGATAGGGCAGTTAGAGTCGTGCGTAAATGTTTACAAGGTTAGGTTAGAATAACTAGCCTTGGTAGGCATATATCTTTGGTTGAACCAAATGGGATACATATGTGTATTGTAAATTATGTTGTGCTTTTCTTGTTCACTAGAACTTGTTGTTCTGACCCTCACCTCATTACCACCTCATAGGTTTCCTAGAGAAGGTCGGGTTCTCACAGGTGCCTAAGTTTGGTTTTCGATTCTTGTTCTCTCTCATACTCGGTACTGACACGATGACTAACTTTTAAAAAGGTAGTTACTTAAGTTAATATTACACTATCCTATTTTGTTTCCGTTGTAATTGTTTTATCGTACACTAATTATGCTCATGCTCATTTGAAGGTACCAGATTTACACGCTACATGCTTGGATATGTTCGAGTTTCGATTTTTTTTTGAAATTTGGGCTTAGAAAAGTGTGGGGTGTTACATTTGGTATCAGAACATAGGTTAGACGATCAGAGGAATTAGTTAAATTAGGACTCGCGACAGAACGTAATTTGATTTTCTTTTTTATTTTTCTTCTTTTTTTACTCGACTTTAAATTTATTTCGATGATGAATTAGTTATGGGACTATTTATATAGAACGGGTCTTTAGCGACTAAGAGTTGAAATATGTTGAGTTCGGGCTTCCAATTTTGTCTTACCCCACAGTACATTGGTGATTTCATTGTGAATATCATGAGGACGACATATGGTGGATTCTATTGATTTGAGCTATGAGACTAGACAAAAATCTAGCTACAACTGAGATAGTCGCAATTTTTTCTTTTTGGTTTCGTTGAATAATTCCAGTCAAAGACCTTTCCTTGGTCTGAAATGGGAAATCACTATTAATATGTCGTATCCCTTTGGAAATATAATTATGAGGTATGTCCATTCGTTACTTCATTAAATTTTTGGATATTCCTTTATTGAAAATATTAATTTGAGTTCTTGGTCTTGTATTCGAGAAAAAATATATTTTCAAAACCGTTTGGAAAATAAAATGGATTTCAAAAAGTGTTTGGAATTATGGTTTCAAAAAATTAGCTTTATAAAAATATAGTTTTAAAATTTTAATCAATTTATGTTTCAGAATTGTTGGGCTTCGTGTTATTTTAATAAATATAATCTGAATGGTAGAAAGTAAGGAATTGGAGATGACAAGGAATATGCCACTAAACTTGAAAATAATTAATACCTATTCCTTGTGATTTTTAGTATCTCTCTTTTTATATATATTGGATGATTTATTGAAATTATCACAATTAAAACTTGAGATTTTTAAATTCTGACATTTTTGAACGCGAAAAGGTTCTTTAGTTAGTAATATAAACTGGAATATAAATAATAATAATAATAGTAATAGTAAGTTGGATTTATAAATACGAAACCATTAATTGATAATCAATTCCTGTTTTGAAAAGTTTCAAATTTTCCTTCGAAAAGGCTAAGGAAAACCTTTCGTCCTAATTTTTGGGGTATTTGACTTGCGAGTCATTTATTTATTTGTCGGCTAGGTAAGGAGAATTTTTTTTAATTTTTATTTCATATTTCTAGCTGGGTTTCTATTCTAATATTCGTTCATTCGTTGTGTGGTCGCAACCTTTTGTTGATACTATTTTGAATCTTTGAAGACAGTTCGGAGTTTGACTACAGTCTTTGATACTGCCACGATGATAATAATTAGTTTTTGAGTCGCGTTCAATTTTAAAAGATAACGCAGGATGATTAATATTTTTATAATCCAGCTTAATAAGGTTAAGGTTCAACCTTAACCCAAAGCCCATTTGACATTTGACCGTTTAGCGTTATACCTAGAGTGGTCAACTTGTTGATGAGTTTTGATACAACTTGGACCTAGGACTCAACCATAAAAATTGCATCCAAATCACCCCCCTAACTCCTTTCTTTCGTCCTTCCTTCCTCATCTAGCCGAACTGTATTCTTGTCCTTGTTATCTTTCTTGGGTGTCGCCTCATCACCTCCTTTCTTGCTTGTTTGTGCATTAGATCTTTCCCCACTAGTACTCCAAGATCTAAATCCAACTTCTTCTCTCCAACCATTTCTTAGTCCATAATACCTATTTGCGTTATCCGATCTTACTCGCACCATTTAAGTCTCACCCCTAGGGAGAGGCCATTTGGCTAGATCAGAATGAGAGAAAAGGTCTCACCTCTTTAAGGTTAATAAAACTTGTCGTGATAGTTGGACTTGCACCAGTCCTTTGCTTCAAGATCTTAGAATAGGATTATTATTTGTGCTGCATCCGCCTTTGCTATATCTTGTTGGAATAGATTTTGATGAAGGCGATCATCGTTTCGAAGATGAAGATTAAGTTATCTTTGGACGGTTTTTTTGAGGAAAATCCTAATGAGATTTTAGAGGTATCCGTGTCATGTGTGGACTTGAATGGTCTTTTGTTTGACCGACTTTGGAGATTTTATAGCAAATTTATTTTTCTTAATGTCGAGTTTTTGAGTTCGGGAATCTATGTTTGAACTGCCTATGTAGATGCGTGACCCATTTAGTACATCTATTATAGATGAGAAGTTATGACTAGATTTGTCTTGTGGTGCAGAAAATAATCTTTTGCTTGATCGATAGCGTTACTATCATTTAATGCCACATCATATTTGATTCAGCTTGTTGTTCTTTTGTGTTGTCTCATGGAGTAACTTTCGGTAATTTCACCTATCCATTTTGTCTTTAGACAATATCAGGTGGATTTCCATGAGAAGCAGTTTTGTGGTAGGTTTTTTCTCCTCGCAAATTCTCTTTTAGAAGAGATGGTGATGTGGGAGCCTCCCACAACACCAATAGTGTTTGTAACACGAGATTTAGCATTTTGCTACAATGATACGATTAATTAAAGGTCATAAAAATTTTTTGGGCTCCAGTCGCGGAGCAAGACATCCCATTGTTTTAGTAGTTTCAATGTTGTTATTTTGTTGTCATCTTTGTTTTTTTCCCTTTCCAGAATTTGGTTCTTGTGTGGTAATTCGTGCTTGTAATTGTTAGTGTTTGTTGTCTTTGAAACCTCACGACTTATGTTAATGAGATTTCTATGTTTGAAAATATTTGTGTCATTCGTGCATATTTGTCTGGATGAAATCTCATTTTCTTATCTAAGTAACAGTTGTCCTAGAGCTGGAAAAAATAGAATTCTCTGTTGAATAAATTTTAACAAAGGACCAGTTTTGCGTTCTTTTCGTAATGGGTATAATTAATCATCATTCCTTAAGTAATTTAAAAATATACAGTGTTTTTTGTATATGATTTCAGCTTTTGCATTTTTGCGTGATTGACTTCGTTTTTTTCACCGACATGTGACTTGAATCGTTTAAGTTCCCACACAAAATACATTTTTGAAACATTTGGAAACCGTTGTTTGAAAAAAAAATCATTTTTAAAATTTAAATTTTTGTTGATTCACTTTCTTTTATTTCGGTTTGCGCGAAAACGCAGAATTTGGGTAGGATAGTTTACGCGTATTTTAAACATCTGTTTTACATTAAAATAGATGGATTGAATGACACAAAGCGCATGTTACCAAAAATTTAGTTTTCATGCAGATCTCGTGTGTGAAGTAAAACAGTGTTGAAAAGAAATTATCAAAAATGTATAAAAAAAAGTTTAAAGCGGAAATTTATTTTTGTGAAAAAATTCGATTTTTGGTCACATGAAAATGTGGTTTCTACCTTGTCAGCGATGCGCGCGAGTTACTAATTAACTCGTTTTATGTTTTAGAGCTTGTTTTAAGCCTCCTTTACAGTCTACTGACGAGAATTTTGGGAGTATTTTTGGGGAATTGAGGTAAAATTTCAACTATATGATGAGAAATGGAATATTTATAACCGAAGGTAACGTTAAAATTATTCGCTTTGATTTCCTTTTTCCAGTTTAGGAGAAATAAAGTAGGAAACGATTAGATGTTGACATTTTGGATGGTAGAGTTTGGATGCAAAATTGGTTGCTTCACACTTTTATTCGTAATTGTTTGAGGGTTATGGATGAAAAAGGATTTTAAAAATTTGCACTCATATAGAACTAGCAGTATATTTAAAATGTTTTTCATCATATTTTCAAAAGTGTTTTAAAAATTTAATGCATACATGTAGGAGGGCCCGATTTAGAATCATTATGCATACATGTTTTGGGATTAAAATGCATTATGTACACTGTGCACAAAGCGTACATGATTGCAAAGTGGATGCACACAAATTGGTTGTGTAGGATAAGTAGGTGTCAAAATTTCGGGACAAAATTCTATTTAGGGGGGAAGAATATAACAACACAGAATTTTGACAATAATGAAATAATTATTTAGTTGGACTTCAAAATTAGGAATTTCTGCAAATGATGGAATTTGACTACGAAACTTTAACCGTTGCGTTCATCTCGAAATTCTGGTCTAACTTTCATGTTTGCAGTTTCGCGAACAAAGTCCATGTGAAAAAGTTACAGATGAAATAAGCAGAATGGACGGAAATAATGAAATATAATAAATAGTATATTTATTTCCTTCTATAACCCGCCTTCACTAAGCCAGCGGGCTGATGGCAAATTCAAATCCTATAAATAAAGGGGTAATTAAGGCCTCATTCTTTTCCATACAAATCTGTAGGCAGTAGTGAAGCTCTTCCATTTCCCTTTCTATTCAAATAAATTATAATAAAAAAATATATTCATATACAGTCAATAAAACATAAACCATCTTTTCTTCTAACGGCTCTTTTAATGGCCTCCACTTTCTGATCTTTCGTGTTTCTGCCCCTTTCTTCTAATCTCTCGATTCCAAGTCTTCAGTATGCTCTCATTTGCTCCCTTAATCGTTAAACCTCTCACTTAAGCGATAATTTGTTGTGGGTTTTTCTCCAAAGTTTCTAGGGTTTGCCGATATGGCAGCTATTGGTTTTTTCAAGCTTCTCAAATCCTTTTTCGACCTCGACCATCGAATGAGCTAATCTTGGAGGCGCTTTCACTGATTTTCTTTATTCCTCTATTGTTGGTCGCTAATGGATTTTCATCGGTCGTAGTTTGTTTGGATTCAATTGAATCCTTCGTGGATCTTAGCCGCCATCATTTTGTGGTGGTTGCTGAGACTTTCATGGAGCTGGTTCCTCACTACTCTGGTGCTCTTGCAATGCTAGAGCCATTGCCTATTTGTTTGGGTTGCTCTTATTCACCTAATATTGATGGTGAGATTTGTCTTGTTACTCCAGTCAATTCAGGCGGTAGGGATTTGACCAACTCGTTTTTGCCTAAATTAGATTTTGTCGGCCGTAGAGGCCACATTGTAGTGGCTCTGGTTATGGGTTTCTGGTTGGTGAAGTTTTCTGTGGAGTTGCCTTATTAGATGACCTTGACACTGCCTCCTTCGATCTGAACACTCATGAGTGGGAGGTAATGAACCCAAACAAGCATTCAGCAAGGAGTCGGGTCTATCCGTCTTATCTTGAGTTGCATCATCACATATAGGTCTAGGGTGTACGGCCCTTGGACCGCTCTCGGCGCCGCCATTCTTCATAGCGACTGAAGAACATATCCAAGGCACCAGCTTACCCTCTTTCCTTTGTTGTTGCTTCCAAGTCTGTTTCTTTGTTGGTTGTTGGTGTTTTAGAGCCTGAACCACTTGTTTTGGGTAACTGCTTCAAGATTCTTGCTGTACGTCTATGTGGACGTTAGTGTCTACTACCTCCTCGGTGAGCCTGTTCTCTCCAACAGCGTCTAAACCAACTTCGAGTTGGCTATGCGGCGCTGCGTATACATCTTTGCGGCTTACCAAAGATATACCATCGATTTCTTGTGTTTTTTCTACTCTGAGGCATCATCCCCCTGTGCAGCAAAGACCCGATACTCTTGGTAGGGCATCGGAGATGAGTCTTGTATCGGTTGGCACATTACCTGGTTGTATGCCTATTCGGCAGCCCATCGTTTTAGAGGTTGTAGAGACATCAACGACAATGACTGTTGTGGGTTCGGGTAGCATGGTAGATTTGTTTTGGTTGGCTCATTGGTTTAACGACCAGGTTCAGTTTTGCACTCCTTTTTCTTTTTATGTTCACGTCACTTAGGATTTATGCATCTCCTACTGGCCTTTGTATGATGTTGTGTGTGGTGCCTTGAGCGAGGACACCCACCCGTGTGTGCTTCCTGTCAACTCGTTTCCAGCTGATGGTAAACGGTTGATGGGTCATGTGTGTGTTACCGGACTTGGCTATGTGGGGTTGCCTTACTTTGGTGATTATTTTCTTGTTGATCTTTGTGTTTTGCCTACTCGATTATGTATCTTTATCTTTTTGGTTATGACCTATTTTTGAGCTCTTGTGCTCATACGGATTCGAAAGCTTTTGTCTGTTTCATTTTTTGTCTATTTCTGCTGTGAGGTCGGGTTTTGGGATTTTTATGGCCTGGTTTGTGATTTGTTGCGGCCATTTCAATTCATTATCCTCTTATCACTACTATCAACTTTCGTTTTTCCTCTTATAAAGCGATTTGGTCGACATTGCTTTCTTTTCTTGATCGGTCTTTTCAGCTTAGGTCTTAGCGGACTTTGGGATGGTTGTTTAGTTCGGTCAAAGCGAGGCCTTTTGTATGTTGCTTGCAATTCATTATTTGTGGTTTTTGCTCTCCGGTTTTTGTTGGATTTTACAGCGACTATTTACGGTCTTGCTAACTAGGAACAGCGGGTCTCTAGGTCGTAGACGTATAGTAGTTTATTCTCTCGACCACTATATGGCCTACCCTAGAGATTTACCCCTTTTGTTGACATTTCCTATAGTCATATGTCAATGTGTCGGGTTTAGGTGTTTTGGCTATTATGCGGGGCAATCAATTTGATGATTTATCGGCATTGGAAAAGACCACACAGGAACTGGTGTTGCATCCTTCAATCGACACTATATTACCTTCGTCTATTACCATTCCAGCTATCCCAGCTAGTTCTTCCCCTCCTGTTGTCTTCCCCTCGTCTTCTTCTTCTGTTTCTCTCCTAATTCTCAGTAAGTACGAGATAGCGATCATTAACGATCGTTTATCTCGTCTCATTGAGAATTCTAGTCCCTCTCGGACTGCATTGTCTCCTTCTTCACCTGATCAACTCTTCGGGGATTCTCCAGGTCTTCCGTAATGGGAGGATCGGTTGACCGATCCTCTTCTCCCTCCACCGATTTTTGTGACGTAGATCGAGATCGTCTCCCCGTACTCCCCGCACCATTCACACACCTCTATAGCGACTTCTAAGCAGATCGTTCAATCTACTCGTCATACTCTTTACCTTGTTTGATTGGCTCTTCTGCGTTTTCTTTTTCTTTCGGTTCTTTCGGTTCTTTCTATTTTCCTCTCTATAGAAAATTTCTTGTTCTAGAATGTTCGTGGTATTGGTAACGATGCGTCAATAGCTAGGCTGAAACGCATTGTTAGGAAGCACTCGGTCTGCGCGGAGGCGCTTCTGGAGCCATTTATGGGTCCGAAAGAGGACACTAAGTTTGTTCTCTTTCTTAGCTTCGGTGGTGCCTTAGCCAATGTCTCCTAATAAATTTGGATCCTTTGGTCCAAATAAATCGTGGTTCGTCCTGTCTTCGATTCTATTTAGATCCTCTCTGTGGCTTTCTCTTCTTCTTTCTCCTCTGAAATTCTTTTTTCTACTCTTTACGCTAAGTGTGATCGGATGAAGTGATTGGATCTTTGGTCTGAGATTCTCTTTCTGTCCGATATGGGGTTCAATGCTTCGGTGATTGGAGACGACTTTAATGTTGTCACCTACCAGTCCGAGAGGCGGGGTGTCTCCTCCATTAATCGACCGGCAGTTGCGGATTTCAACTCCTTCATCGTCAGCTTCGGCCTTTCGGAGATTTCTTTTGTTGGGTCGGCATTTACTTGGTGTAACAACCAATATGGGCCTAACTGTATTCTCTCTAGACTTGACAAAGTCTTCGGATCGAAAGGTTGGTTTAACCTTCCATTCCTTTCACTATTTCCCATCTGCACCGTACTTTTTCGTACCATGCACTAATGATTCTACGCTGCTGTCCCTTGACCCTGTCCGGTCCTTCCTATTTCAGGTTACATATTGTGTGGAGATCTCACCACATGTTCCATCAGGTTGTGGCAGATTCTTGGAATGCTCATTCCTTTGGTTCTCCTTTTGTTGTGTTCCATCTTAAGCTGAAACGTCTCAAGTTCTGCCTCAAGGCTTGGAATGCGCCGGTTTCAAGAATATTTTTAATGCATTAGGGCGGCCAAATAGATTCTTATTTTAGAAGAAGCCTCTTTCGATGAGGATCCTTCTTCTACTAAGAAGGAGGAATGGGCGCTAGCCCAGTTGGCCTTCCCTCCGGAGCTCCGTATTGAGAATGACTTCTTACGCTAAAAGGCTAAGATCAAGTGGGTCATCGATGGGGATACAAACTCAAAATTCTTTCATTTTTTATTCGTAAGAAGAATAACATCCTTTCGATCCACCAGATCCAGTGTCCTAATCTCTCCACAACTTCCTCTCCGGAGGAAGTAACAGAGACGATTTTGTCTCACTTTCAGTATTTCCCGGGAGCTCCTTCGGTGTCTGTCTCTGACCCTTCCCTTCTAGATTTTATCCCTAGATTTGTATTACCGTCTGATGTCGTTGCCCTTATTGCTCCTTCTTCCTCCGATGAAATATGGATTTGCATCTTCGATCTTAGTAACGATAGTGCTCGTGGTCCAGATGGTTTCAATGGGGTGTTTTATAGGAGCGTTTGACCAATCATTTAGGCGGATTTTTGTCTTTCCCCTCAAATTTTCTTCTCTGGTGGAACTCTCCCTAAGGGAAGGACTTCCACCAATTTGATCCTTATTCCCAAGTGCAAAAATCCTCCCTCATGTGGGGATTTTTTCCCAATCAGCTTATGTTACTTCACTACAAGTTTATCTTCCAAGTGTCAACCTCGCGCCTAGCACCTTTTCTCGATCATGTCATCTCTTCCTCTCAGGCTGGGTTCGTTAAAGGACATTTGATCACTGACAAAATCCTTTTAGCCCAAGAGATGGTTTTCTAGATTGATCGTAATATCAGGGGTTCTAACATGGTTGTCAAGATGTGTTGGATCTCGCTCTATAGTGTTTTGATCATGACAACTATACATGTACAAATATTAGTATCGACTAACTTTGTTTTGCAGGAAGAAATTCTACAACAGATTCCAAAAGCTCAATTGAAGATTATTTTTAGAGTCTGTGTGTATTGGTACAAATATTTTTGAAATCTTCCTTGGTGATACACACACGTGCACGTTTTAATTTATATGTTTTCTTATAAAAACATGCACATGATATAGGCACACAATAGGAAACAAACGTCTGAAATTTTCAATTCAGACTTCTGTCTACTGAAGCAAAATATATATTCAGCACAATGATCAGACGTCTATTTTGAATTTTTCAGACATCTAAATATGGGCTGAAATGGCCTATTTCTTTGCTATATTTTTTAAAAAAGCCAGACTTCTGAAATTTTATTTTAGACTTCTGAATATGAGTAGATGGAACTTTCCAGCAAAGGGACACAACTCTTAATTCATATCCAATCATCAAATCCCTTCGTGAATGATTGCAACTATTTGTATATTATAAATAGACTTGCACACAACCATTTTCTTTACCAATTTTTATTCTAATTCTTTCTATCTAATCTACTGCATTCTGATTTACAATAGCACTCTATTTTCATATTTTTGAGAATACAAATCTTTTCAATCTTCCATCTTCTTTCATGAACTACAATATTGTCATCAAGGAAAGATTATAGGAAGGGTGCACTTAAATTTGACATATCAATGTTATTAAGAACGCAAGTAGCCAACAAAAACTTTTGTATTGTCAAAGTCCTCTTCAGCGGTTGAGGCACGAAATCCCATTCGGTTGTTCGGGTATTTGTAGACCTATTCCTCCAGGTCAATTAAGGGCTGTTAATAGTGAAATTCAAGGAGGGAGTCTGGGGCTGGACGTAGAACAAAGGTTCGAACCAATATAAAAATATAAGTGAACTTTTTATTACTGATATTCTGCTATCTACACATCACTATGTTTATATTCCATAATATACGATCATACCGCTGCAAAGCCTCTTTCAAGATGGATATGGAGAAATCTTACGACTATATGTCTTGGCTCTTCATCATCAAGGTTCTAAGGGCTTTCGGTTTCCGGGAAGCACTTATCGATATTATTTGAAGGCTCATTTCCGACTGTTGGTTCTCCATTCTTGTCAATGGATCGGACAATGGATTTTTCAAATGTAGTAGAGGACCCCTGCAGGGAGACCCCCTTTTGTCGACTCTTTTCGTTATCGCCACCGAGGCTTTCGTACGAGTATTGTATTCTCTTATGATAGCGGGCTAGATTCAGAGGTTTGACATTTCCACCAGATGTCCCCTCATCTCTTCCCTATCTTTTGTGGATGACATCATCATTTTCACTAACGGTAATCGTCACTTCGTCCGCCGCCTTCTTAGCTTCCTTCATCAGTACGAGAGGTGCTAGGGACAACTCGTACGTTAACACTGGTTAAAGCTGCTTTTTTCCTTTGAAAGACTTGTCACCGGTTAGGTTTTCTTGGATCGAAAACCTAACCGTTCTCAAGGCTGCATCCCTCCCCCCGCCTTACCTTCGTATTTTCCTTTACCATGGTAGGAAGCTCAACACTATTTTTGACCCCCTGACTGACAAAGTCAGGGGTAAGATTATTAAGTGGAACATGACTCTACTTTCTCAAGCAGGAAGACTGGTTCTCATAAAGTCGGTTCTTGACTCAATAGAATTGCACGTCTTTGCTTCTATGACTCCTATTTCCTTCTTCTTCCGTTCTTATAAGTCTTTGGCTTTATCCTTTTTCTGGGGTAAAAGGGACAATGCTAATCGTTACCATTGGATTTATTGGGACGTCGTTTGTCGTCCCAAAAGTGAAGGAGGACTAGGCCTTCGGAATCCTAAGAATATCTGCACTGCATATGCTTTCAAGTTGTGGGTACGGTTTGGATCGAGCGATCTCTTTAGATGAGTTTTCTCCATGCTAATTATCGCGTACTTCAGGTCTCAAATTTCTCCAGTATCCCATCCTACGCTAGTGAGATGTGGAAATTCATGCTATCCATAATGGCCTTCTCTAGCTCATATGGTGGTGCGTCAGGGTGGGATAGAGGTCCTTTCTCGATTAGAGCAGCTTGGAGTTCGGCGAGAACCCCTTCTCCAACGCTCCATATTTTCTCTTTCATCCGGGATGTCTGACTCCCTCAGAAGGTTTCTCTGTTTATGTGGAGAACTCTTCATGAAGGGTTAGCGCTGGATGAGAATCTTTAGAGGATAGGCATTCCACTCGTGTCCCGTTGCGGATATTGTAGAGAATTTGTGACTTGGAGTCCAGTGCTCACTTGTTCTTCAATGACTTCTATGCTAGATCTGCCTAGAACTACTTCGGGAATCTAGTTGGTCTCTGAGGTAATGCTTTTTCCTTTCTAGATTTACTGAGAGACTGGTGCTCTGGAATCTCAGGAAATTATGTTTGCTCTACTATCTTTCGTTTGCTTCCTTGTCTTATCTGCTGGCACCTTTGGTGCTCGCGGAATAAGGCCTTTTTTGAAGAATCTCCTATGGACCATTCCACTATCATATGAAACGTAAGGAACCATGTGTTTCTTGTCCTTTCAAGGGAGTCGTTGGCTCCCATTCTATTCGATTAGCGCGTTATTTTGATATCACTTGTTGTCTTCTGGCTTCTCGAGCTGGGATTGGTTGATACTTTGTATTCATTGTTATCACTTATGTCACCTTCCTCCCTTTGATCTTATGTTGTTTTCTAATCGTGCAGGATCTGGTTTTCAGGTGGATATTAAGCTTAGCCGGGTTGACGAGGCAGGTGCTTTAGCTTGGAGTTGGCGAGCTTTGTCTTTCATCGCGCTACATATCAGATACTTGGGATCCCTAGGATGGTGCTTCTGCTATCTCCCATTCGTCTTCTTTTGCTGTGTTTGGAGGCAATTGTTTTTTTTTTCTATGATTGTTTGGGCTTGTCTTCCTGGCCTTGCATCTGTTTGAGGTGGCTTTTGGCTTGTTGCTATCCTTGTCTCTTCTAGAATGGTTTTCCTCTGCTGTATTTTTCAGTCTATTATTTTATAAATCTTGTAGTCGTTTTGAACTACGAATATGTTTTTGTACGCCGTTGGAGACATGCTTTTTTCTCCTTTTTTGGTATATAGTTTTGCTTTTGGTTAAAAAAAATCAAACATATAGATTTGAAAGGGGTAATCAGATTCAAGTGGAAAAGGATATGAATTGACGTCTAAACTATTCTTCATCAGATTCTTCCCTCTTTTCTTATTTTCTTGCAAATCTACAAATCTTAAAGTATCCTTTTTTTCAAAATAATTGTAGATCTATAAGAATTTAGGAACTGTATGCCTAAAAGATTATTTAGATCTCAGATTTGGATGCTTTCAGGTGAGTAGGAAATGTACATACAAAGTTACAATTAATTTATTATCTCGTTTGTGTCAGATCATAAATCTATGCTTAATATTTATCAGATATGTTCATAATATTGTTAAATCTGAAATGATGTTTGTCAGATCTATTTATAGAGTATTGTCAATATCTGAAAGTATAAATTTGTGGTGTGAATAATATTATAATTTGTAGGCTTACTTAATTGTTTATACATATTGCCTACAATTGTGTTTGAAAATGTATTGGGATTATTGCAAAAACACAGTAGATATGGAAATCAGTCACATAAAACAATATTAAGATGTAGTTTTATTCCAAATCTCTAGTTTTAGTGTTAAATGATAAATTACATAATTTTGATTAGAAAGACATAAACCAGTTTGTGCTCAATTTTGTTGGGGTTTAACTTAGTTATTGTAAATTTTTCCTTTTTGTTCTTTATAAATAAAAATATATTATTTGAAACCAATAAGAAATGTGTCAAATATTGAAAAAGGAAAAAGTTGTGTAAATTCACGGATAAACATAAATAAATATATTTGTGTGTAGTTTACATCAACTATTCCATAATATACGTAAATATATATATTTCTGGTGGTTTGAAATATGTTTATTCCAATACTCAGGCATGATTTACAATAATTATAGTTGACAGTCTTTTTGTAAGATTTAGAACCTTATTTCAAAATTGAATACAAAAAGGAATGTTTCGTTGTTAGTTAAACCAAAATATAAATTTAACAATAATAAAAAGGAAAATAACTATGTTAACTACGTAAAAATATAAATATAAATATATATACATTATCCATCCAAAATCTACGTAAACAACGAAAAATATATATTATAATGAATGTTTGAATGATTTTCATTTTATGGAAATTTACATGTAAATGTAATCCATATTAAATGAATAAATTTGTGGTGATCATTGTCGCAATTAATGTAATTGATTGTTATAAATTGGGACATAAATAAATAAATAACTATTATAACCGACATTAATTATGGAAAACAAAATATTTTTTGTAACTAAGCCTATTGGTTATATTTTATTAATTAACTAGGATTAATGTTGTAAACCCACATTTGAAATTAAATTACAACCTCACTAAGATATGAGGTTATGCTCAACTTGTAGTAGAAGTCTTCCCGAAATAGCCCGACAAATCCAGCATCTACGACTGGCCAGCTTAATGTGAGGGGCATGGTGCATAAATAAATAAATTTATATACACAATAGACAATAATTAAATAAATTAGTAATGTCTGTTGTGTACAACAAATAGATATCTCAGGACTGATAATTAAGGATAATTAATGCCTTAGGTGTAACATATAGTATTTTTGGTAGTCAGATATTTAATATATTTTAGTATTTTAAATGTTCATTTGGGATTATATATAGATTTATAATATAGAATTCATTTATATTACGAAGTTTGAATGTTAAATTTATATTTAATTATAAATCGAACTTGTAACGTTGCGGTAGTTCGTGATATACAGTTTGAACTTCATTTCAATATACAGGATGCGATATAAGTCGGAATTTAGTGAAACAGGAAACATATGAATCTATTTGATTATAATTTTCTAATTTAGAGAAAAATGAAGATTTCATATTATAAATTGTTAGTTATGTCCAATTGAAATTTTCGAATAGTCGCTATGGAAATCATTTATAAATTATAACGATATATTTAATAAATATTATGGAATTTTTATATATAATTTTAATATCGTTTAACCCAGAATTTTAAATATTGTGTTTAAAATATATATTGGTTTATCTTAAAGATGTATAATATTCATTTGGAGATATACGATAATAATAATTTATTATTATGTAAATTGAATTGTTTTGGATTTAATTATATTTTATCGTTATTATATGGGCTTTAAAAATAGCCGTTTTTCAAACAACCTCTGTTTTCGACGAAACAAATTTTATTGGAATACGTATAGCTAATTATTGCAAGATTTCCAATTTGGAGCCAATCAGAGTTGCTTTATTTGTATGTGCGATTTAAAGGCGAACCAATAAATAAATTGGAATTAAAATAACGTCGTTCTGCAAATGGAGTCAGTTTTCAATGAAACAAATTTCACTGGACCGCAACGTTAAGGTGTAGTAGTGTGACCATTTTCATTGCGGTTGGAGTTTGTGTGTGGCGGTACGAATTTAACGGTTAATGGTAGACAACGGTTAATGGTAAAAATTAATACCGTAATAAAATTTAATTAAAATAAACTTAATTCCTATGTAAAGTAAAACACACACCTATCCTAAGTAAAGACACAAACACCCTAATATATATACACGCAAGACATGATCACAGATCTACCTAGTGAAGTGCGCATGATCTACCACCTACCCTATAGCAGGAACGACCTATATGTTGAGATGAAAACTCAGTCGTGCACATGCATTATTTGAACCCTGCAATCCTATATTCTAAATTCATTTTCGCAGCTACCCTAAGCTGCTCCAATTTCATCAAAGTGCACATGCCTACTTCTACAAAACTAACTTCCGTCTATCCTATTTTCTTCCCTTCCCAAGTTATTACAACTACCAAGTTTCATTTCATCTCCCACACCAAGTTGTTACCACTGTCATGTTTCATTTCAGTAGACACTGTCATGTTTCATTTTAGTAGACACAGCCCATGCACCTACCCTATATGTATGAAAATATGTTATTCTTATCCCCTTCTACAGTTCTTACTATAAGTATAGCACTCGTTCTCCCCTCTGCAAACAAACTAAAACCTAATAGTCCTTACATTAACATGGCCATCTACTTTTTGATAGTCCAAAAAATATATTAAATGGGGGTTACAGATGATGAAAACAGAAGAAATGGGAGAAGTGGGTGGTCAGGCCGGTAATACACATAGACAATACTATACATATTCTTATGGGTTCAAAACTTAAGAGCTGTGTTGGGTCTATTGAGGTAGCTGGGAAGCTCAAGCTTGAGCTGGTGGAGTCAGCTACGGGTTACATTGTTAGAGGCTGACTTAAAATTCAGATAGTGGAAGTGGGGAGGTCTGAAGCGAGTCACGGGGCTATAGTGGTTGGAGAGTCAGTAGCAAGGAGGGGGTAGTTGATGAAGTGTTTGTAGTTTCGAAAAGGATAAGTGGAAGTAGGTTTCGAAAATAATAGTTGCAAGCAGGTTTCAAAAATGATAATGTGGGGAAGAAAAGTTGGGGAAGATGCGTTAAAACTATATGGGGAAGGAGGTACTATAGGATATGTGGTGCGGGTCAAAGAGTGTAGTGGGGGGCTGAATGGATAAAACGCACTTTAAAAAAATGAAGAAGAAAGAAATCGGGCACATTTGAAACAAATGCAAAGTCGAATTTAACGAAGACCAAATGAGTCAGCCGGTTCAAATCAAAAGATTAATGGGCATGTTAACAGGCTGAACGAAAGTAATCGGTTAATTAGAATGTTAATTAAGAAATAATTATATTTATTTAAATTGTTAACTAATAATGTTAATAACTTTTTACTAGGCCATTCGAATTGAACAAACGAACAACTCACTCGGTTTTTATCCCACTTTTTTTTTATAAGTCGGGTTTAATGTTGTGTGCTATGGTTATTTATTGATTGTTTATTGAATATGTTTTTTTATATTGACTAAACTGATTAAATTAAATGTTTGTTTAATTTAATTGAGATCAATCGTTATTTTTAATGATTGTAACCAGTCGAGATAACTTACCATGGTGGTCACGTTTATAGTAATATAAACGTATAAAATTAATAATTGGATGTTTATATTACTGTTATTTGTTAATTCCTACCAATCATATATGTATATTGAATTGATAGATTTTATTTGAGTTTGGATGCAACGAAAAACAGGTTAGAGGGATCCAATTGGATTCCTCAAATATATTAAATGTTTATTATTTTAATATTATCATTATATGGACTGTTCTGATTAAATGATTGATTTGGTGGTTGATTGTGACGATCCCAAAACCCCGTGACAAGGTGTTAAGGATAATCATTGGAATATAACACATTAATCATCATTAGCAGATCACAGATAATAGCGTAAACAGAAAATAGAATAATTTACATACATATGACAGCGGAATCATATAGATATCATCACATCAGAGAAGCACAGTACAGGATACAACTTAGTGCATAATGATACATAGTCAGTCACCATCGCCTGAGGCGGAATCATACATAAAGGGTACTCAAAATAAATATAAGTCTACATCGCCAATGGCGGAATCATAATATAGATACAATAATGACGGAGAAAATCCAAGTCATCACGGTGTAGTCAAGCCTCGCCATGAGCCAAAAGTGCGTCAGAAACCTGTAACTAGGCTGCCCGTGTGAAAATGAGGGCACCCGAGTTTGCAAGGTGAAACAAACTACGAGTCAGTCATGGGACTGGTATGAGAAATCTACTTAACTTATTAACAACAATAATAAGGCAAATCAAAGGACCACGCCACTTTCGCGGAACGGGTTTACTCCAATGAGTGCTAGTGCATGAAATAAAGTAAATGATTAAATCATCGCAATGCTTTTTATAAAATGAAGCCATTATAAGACTCAGGTCCCATCACACAATGCAACGCAAGCCGGAGGATAGAGTTTTTCCTTATAATGGCCAAAGATGCTTCATACGAATAAAACAAAAGTGTTTGATATTATTACTAGTGCATATATGTTTCAAAAGCAAATTCAATCATAAATATCAATCCTAGGCGGCATGGGTACCATATATCATGTCGCCATACTAGTAATACAATCACATTCGCATATTTCGTATTGGAAATTGGATTCCTTCATGAGTCGAGGCAAGGGGCAAGCTCCTCTCCGATTCGAGACACTCTAGCAAATGTCCCAGGACCCCACTATGATCCTTGGATCTTCAGGGTCGGTCCTCTCTTACTTTTGAGGATTAGTTATTCCTGAACACACGTTTCCCGGTCCTTACAGACCTATATCGAGGTGCCTCGCATTCCAACAACCACACAGGTGAAAAGTATATATAATGTCAGGGCTGGTAGGTCACTGACACCACCTTAGCTAGAAAGAAACGTCGTGCTCTCCCTGCAGTCACTCTCCCGTTTTTGACTCATACCGAGGTGTGAGGCTCGCGAATTCATGTTATACACAAAGCTACGTCACACAGACCATGCTTTGATCATCAACCACAAGACTTTGCTTTGCAACAGAAGCCTTGATCATATGCCACTTAGGCGTGCCACACAGGCAATCCACTCCATGCGACTGATTTCTATCAATACATAACCCCTGAGCTCGTACGTCTCAGAGAAGGGCGTTAAGCAAGAGAATAAATTCTCCGCCGCCAAACAGATATGTATTTAACAGAGATCAATCAGCACAGAACTAAATCGAATGTCAGGCACACAGTCCATTTACAAGTCCGTTATGGGTCTGAACGAAACCGGAGGCACCAATTCCTCGCATATCCGTACCATCAACAGTATGTTTGGACGGCTACTACTTCAGTTCCTTCATGGTAGCTACTCCAATCACGAGCATCAGTAGCGCCCATCCATCCAATGTGAAGATCGTCGGTCTTCGACCGTCTTCGACTCTTCGACTTCTCAACGTCGATTGATTATTTGAAATGAGATGAACTCGGCCTTTTCAAATAATCCACGTATATTTAGATTTTCAAATCAATTTGTCACACGGTTGGTCTATTCAACATTCACTTTTCAGTTCTTTAGTTATAATTTTCATGTTAAATACATTCAACCATCACATATCAAGCAAACACGACAAAATGGGATTATTTTCATTCTATATCATCTATAGTATTTTATAACGATATATCGCTATTTTTATTTAATTTAAAATGGCCAAATTTAATTAAATGACGTTTCAGGTCGTATCGATGCACTGGCGCTGCTTTTCACTAATTTTGTTTTACACATATCTGAAAATCTAACCGTTGGATCTTCACAAATTTTATATCATTAGGAAGATCATTTCAAAACGAATCCAACGGTTTCAGTTTTGGGAAAATCCGACGGTCGGATCTTCCACACTAGCCATTTGAAATTACGATTTCAATTTACGAACTGCAGCGTCGTTATTCGATTTAATTTAATTATTTTTATATATATATAAATATAATCGTTTCTGGCGCTGTTTTTCTTCAGATTTGAATTAAACATTCCAGACAATCCAACCGTCGGATCTTCACAAAGTTGGTGCCGTTGGAAAGATATTTCCAAGGCGAACCCAACGGTTGCGGTTTCGGGAAAATCCAATGGTCGGATTTCCCGCACTAGTCGTTTGAAATCACGGTTTCAAAACACGAACTGCACGACCACGTTTCGTTTTAATTTTATTTATATTTATATATTTATATAAATATAGTTCATTCAAAAACTCCTATATCTTTTCCACTTCAATTATTTCACTAACGCCTTTAAATTTCGGAAAATTTCGCCATAACCTCCTTTGTACGGGAGGGGCTGGGAAAATTCCCAAATAGCCACACGGGCGTCTCATGTCAAAAAGAAAAAGAAAAAGAAAAAGCCAAGCGGCTAGCCAACAGACTCATAAAATCATCACCCAAACAAAGCAGTAAATGTGTACCTATTTGTCGGGCACAAAATTTTATTCCTCTTCTCTAGCCCCTTTGCTATAACCTGTTCAATAGATATGCATGTACATATATACAATTTCTATCACTTATCATTTTCCATTCAACTTCATATTTGATTAATTTGGTTTAAAAACACCATTCATTCTAATGTTGCATGCATAGGCTAAAATCATATCATTAGCTAATTAATGTATATTTCAACTCATGCATATTTTATTTGAACAAGTGGCTATTTTTAACACTTCACATTTCAAAGATGATAATTTTGGCGAACCAAAATAGATTTCAACACATGACTATTTTATTTAGTTCCTATGCATGTTAAAAATAATATTTCTTCACCAATATTTATTTCAACGTCCGCATATCTTTAGCATATCACATATATGATAAAAATGATATTTTTATCGTTTAAAATATTTATTCGACAAATGGATGTTTTCAACACTTCATAGTTTCAATAAAAATGTAATTTTTATTGTTCGATCTTTTTATTCAACACATGAACTTTTCCACTACACACACTTCTCAACACATGAGCATTTCCACACATGGATATTTTATTTATGCTGTTCATATTAGAAAGATGGAATTTTTATTGTTAAAACTATTTATATATAAGGCAAATAGTTTTCTTACTTCCTATATATTATAAAAATGTGATTTTTATTGTTTAGACACTTCATTCATTCACAAATGAATTTAATTTTCACACATCACTTTTCAACACATGAACATTTCCACACATGAATATAGTTTCAACACATGGCTTTAATTTCAACGCATGAAGATAATTTCAACATGTGAAATAATTCTAACACACAAAGATTATTCAAAATTTCGGCAGCATAACGGCAGGGTAGTTAAAACCTGCACCGTCCCTAGTATGGCTCCTCGCTCTACCTTAAAACCTCGCGGTTTTTGACAATGGGAATTCATGCATCTAATTCGCACGCAGGCGGCATGTTTTATTTTTATTTCCACAAATATTTCCAATTCATTTCAATCACCAATGGGTATTTTTCAACCACAACCAAACAGTATCAACCACAAACAATTATTCAACCATTCGTATTTTTCATCCAATATTTCACACCAATTCACAATAATAAATATCGTCCATGGTTTGTGGACGAGGGGAGTATATATATATATATATATATATATATAATTGCTATATTTCACTTGCATTTCAACACATATATCAATTATTCTATGCATGTATAATTCATACTTCGCTTATATAGATTACACCACGTATGTACATGAGGTATACAACACGTGTGTAATTTATATTTCGCTAATATAATTTATACACGACATTTTCCATTCAAATTTATTTAATTTAGATTTCTCACATTTGTTTGTTGCTTCGCTAAAAATAGATACGATGTCAGAAAAATCCGCGGCTTCTTCTATTGGGTAGAGAGCTTCCTTGCGGTCCCGATGTTTCCTGTTTCATCGAATTTCGTTAACACATCAAAAAGATATGATTTTTCAAAGTGTAAACATCAAAAAAACTCACCTTTCACGAATGTTCAAAACTAGGTTTACGGTTTTCGCGAGAATCGAGGCACGAGGGTATGATCGGTGGGTTGGACGTGGAAGAGGGAAGAGAGGGCTTCCTGTCGGTGGTGGTTTGGTGGCGTTCGGTGATCGGGATCGGCGGCGGCGGCGCTGGGAAGGTCGGGGCTTTCTGGCCTCGATTCAGGCGGCACAGGCGACGAGGGGTGGAGGAAGTTGGTCGGATTTGTAGGGGAGGCGAAGGCTCGCGTCGAGGTAGGGGGGTGGCGGAGGCTGGAAGCGGCGGTAGCGGCGGCGATCGGTCAGGGAAGTCTGGAGCACGCGTCGCCATTCGTTTCGAGGGTTTCGCGTTTTTTTTTAATTATGAAAGAAGAATTCTGATTGGCCGGAATATATATATTTCAGAAAATTAGGGTTTTCACCAACGAACTCCTTTTCCAACCCAACGACTGTCGTCCCTAGCTAAATACCCCCATCCCGGACACAATGGGATATGTTTCGTTGGCCAATTCGACTGTTACAGTCAGTTATTTTTCAAATTAAAGTATAAAACATTTAATTTTTAACTTTGAACGTACATTTCAATTTGCCAGGGCCACAAACTGATTCGAAAAATTCCTGAAAAATAAATCTAGCTATGTTTTGACGCTACGGTCCCAATAAAACTAGTTTTGTCGAATTCTGAGATCGTTTGAAAAATGGCCATTTTCTGGTCGATCCAATTTAACAGAAATTGACCAAACGCATTTTCTTTTGCCACGCTCACATATTAGCTTCAAGAATTATGAAATTTGAAACCTAGCAATAGTTTGACATCCCGGACCCAACAAAAGTGGTTTCGTCGAATTCCGAGGTCGTTTGCAAAATATAAATTTTCCAGGGCTATATATTCTATATAGCGACCATTCTGAAAATTCATTCGGCCATAACTTTTGATTCCCGTTATGAAACTTCGATTTTTCAGATTCGTTAGAAAGGTATTGACTAACAGATTTAGATATTTTTGGTTTCGCTAAAATCCGTTATATTTTCCACCTTGCACAGTCAGTCAAAGTTTGAATTCAAATTTTCAAACTGACTCACTATTTCTAATTCACTATTTTATTGAAATATTCTATTTCAATTGTTCAAATTCCTTTGAAATCACCAATTTAAAATTTAAAATTGGCTCGTATTTTCCGGGTTATTACAATCTCCCCCACTTAAAACTTTTCGTCCTCGAAAAGGAAACAACAGTAAAGTAGGAAACAAAATGTAAATGCAAAGTATTGTAAAGGTACCTTGCACCGGAGTTAGTCAGAGATGTCCACTCTGCATTTGGGGTAAGCTTGCTTAATGCTTTCCTCGGTCTCCCAAGTACAGTCTCTAGGATCACTGCTCCACTGCACTTTAACTAAATGAACCTTTTTGCTTCTTAGTTCTCTAGTTTCTTTGCCAACAATCTTTAATGGCTCTCTTCTAAGTGTTAATTCTGGAGTTATGTCCATATCCTGTTGCGCTGCTTCTTCTACGACAAGATCCGGATCATGCACATGTCTTCTAAGTTGAGATATGTGAAATACATCATGCACTCCAGGCAACCAATCTGGCAATTGAACCCTATAAGCAAGAGTTCCATTTCGTTCAAGTATAGGAAAGGGACCAATAAATCTCGGTGCCAACTTCCCAGTTTTGCCAAATCTGATTACTCCTCTCATCGGAGAAACTTTCAAATAAACATGATCACCAACAGCAAATGTCAAATCTCTTCTTCTAGAATATGCATAACTTTTCTGTCGGCTTTGGGCGGTTCTCAAACGCTTTTTGATGAAGTCGACTTTATCAGATGCTTCTCTAATCATATCGGGTCCTAACACAAGTCTGTTGCCAGGTTCTACCCAACATGCTGGAGATCTGCAGGGTCTGCCATATAATGCTTCAAATGGCGACATTTCCAAACTTGCTTGATAGCTATTGTTATATGAGAATTCTGCCAAATGCAAATGATCTTCCCATGACCCACCAAAATCAATTATACAAGCCCGCAATAAATCTTCTAGAATTCTATTCACCCGCTCAGTTTGGCCGTCTGTTTGAGGGTGATAAGCGGTGCTCATATTCAGTTTCATTCCCAATTCTGTCTGGAAAGCCTCCCAGAATTTGCTAGTAAATAGGGGATTTCTATCACTGACTATGCTGATGGGAATTCCATGCAGCTTAACGATTTCCTTGAAGTATATCTACGCTAGACTTTGAGCGGTTCTATTGGATCTGACAGGTATAAAATGGGCAGTCTTCGTGAAGTGATCTACGATTACCCAAATGCTGTCATTACCTTTCCTGGTTCGCGGCAAGCCATCTATGAAATCCATGGAAATCTGTTCCCATTTCCAGCCTGGGACTTCCAACGGTTGCAACAGTCCAGCTAGCTTCTGTTGGTCACTCTTGACCAATTGACAAGTAGGGCATCTGCTAACATACAAAGAAATATCCCTTTTCATTGCCCTCCACCAGAAAGTGCGTTTGATATCGTTGTACATTTTACTCACACCGGGGTGGATGCAAAATTTGGATTTATGGCATTCATCCAGCACTTCTCTTTTGAGCTCAGGAAGGTTGGGAACACAAATTCTCCCATTCAGCCTCAGAACTTCTTCTTTATCTACCTGAAAACTTGAGGGCTCTCCCTTCTGGATTCTCCCTTTGATCTTTTGAATGAAATAATCATTCCTCGGGAGAGCACATATCTTATCGATCAAGCTAGGTGTAATTATAAGATGGGCAACGATTTCGGTTTTTCTACTAAGCGCATCCGCTACAACGTTAGCCTTCCCCGGCGTATACAGGATATCAAGATCATACGCTGCAAGAAATTCTAGCCAACGCTGCTGTCTCAGATTCAGATCTTTCTGGGTATATAAATACTTCAATGATTGATGATCTGTATACAGTATAAATTTCTCGCCCAATAAATAGTGCCTCCAGATTTTCAATGCAAAAACGATGGCTAGCAACTCAAGATCATGAGTCACATAATTCTTCTCATGTGGTTTCAATTGGCGGCTTGCATAAGCGACTACTTGGCCTCTTTGCATTAAAACTGCACCAAGACCTCTAATAGAAGCATCTGTCCAAACCATTAAATCCTGATTGCCATCAACAATGGTTAACACCGGAGCAGTTGTCAGTTTCGATTTCAATTCCTGGAAAGCTTCTTCATAGTCGGAAGTCCACTTAAACTTCTCATGTTTCTTTGTGAGCTTCGTTAACGGACCAGATATCTTCGAAAAATCCTTAACGAACTTTCGATAATAACTAGCCAACCCCATAAAACTTCTAACTTCTGTGGGAGTAGTGGGTTGTTTCCAGTCTTGAATCGCTGTTATTTTGCTTGGGTCAACAGAAATTCCTTTCTCTGACACGACATGGCCAAGAAATTTGACTTCTTCTTGCCAGAAGACACATTTAGAGAATTTGGCTTTGAAGACGTTCTTCCTTAGAATCTCCAATACTTGTTCTAAGTGTTTTTCATGCTCGGGTTTTGATTTGGAGTAGATTAAAATATCATCGATGAATACGAGGACAAATTTATTCAGAACTCCCCTGAACACTCTATTCATTAGATCGACAAAGTATGCCGGAGCGTTGCACAGGCCAAACGGCATTACAACCATTCATAAAATATGTCTGGACCTCTGAAAGCTGTCAAAGGAACACACTCTTCTGCTATTCTCAATTGGTGAAAACCTGTAGCTAGGTCCATTCGGGAAAATACTTTCGCCCCATTCAATTGGTCTAGCAAATCATCAATGCGGGGTAATGGATATTTATTTTTGAGCGTCTGTTTGTTGAGGTCTCGGTAATCAACACATAATCGAAGAGTACCGTCTGACTTTGGGACAAACACAACAGCTGCACCCCAATTAGAAAAACTAGGCCTGATTAGACCCTTCCACAACAGTTGACGAGTTTGATCGCCTAATTCTTCTTTTTCTTTCGGAGTCATTCTGCGAATTGGATGTACTACTGGTCTGGCATTGGGAATCAGATCGATTCGGAATTCTATTTCTCTTTGCGGAGGTAAGTTTTCAACTTCTTTAAACACATCCGCATAGTTTCTAACAATCGGAATCTTTTCTATGGAAGTGGGGATAAGTTCTAATGCCGACCAAAATTCTTCTCTATTCGGATTCGAACCATGACAGGGTACTGTAATATATCCAAGCTTCGTTCGAATTTTTACGATTCTTTCCGCACACTTCACTCCGGCTTCATACTTCGTTAACCAATCTAGCCCGAGAATGATATCGAATTCGGGAAAATCCATAACGATTAAATTGAAAGAAAATTTGTAGGAAGAATAAGAGATTGGCACTCTACAACATGAACTGAGAGTGATAGAACCACCTATCGGGTTATGAACTTCAACCGATTCTTTAAGCTTTCTCTGTTTTAACTTTAATTTGTGCACTGTGTTATTAGCAATAAAACTACGCGACGCACCCGTGTCAAATAATACAGAAACAGGAATATTTTTAATGGTAAGGGTACCTCCCAAAACATCGGGTTTACCTGCTCCATCGGAAGCAGCTGGCGGGCTTGACCCGTCATATACATGAGCTACCGTGGCTTTCTTCAGCAAAGGACAGTCTTTGACCAGATGATCGGTCTTGCGACAGTTGAAGCACGAGCGAGGGTTCTGGGAGCCTTGGCTCGAGCCTTGAGAATTTGTCTTATGCCTCTTCGGAGCTGTGCAGACATTTGAGTAGTGCCCCGGCTTGCCACAGTAAAAGCAGTTTCCTCTTGGCGGCTTGCCAGTCTGAGGTTTTGAAGATGCTGCTTGGCTTGACTCGCCTTGATTTACAGCAGGCTTGCGCTTGTTTCTGGCTTGGCTTCTAGTGCGATCCTGATCCAGATGCCTTTGATCAAGGTCTTCGTAATTGCATGTCATTTCCACCAGTTCGTTGAATTCCAGCATGACATGGGCCATGGCTCTATCATGATATTGTCGTCTTAGCCCAAGGATAAACCTCTTATTTTTGGATTTTGCGGTGGCGACGAGCTCCGGAGCATAGGGCGACAATAGTGTAAATTTATTCAGATAATCCTGCACGGAAAGATCCCCCTGCTGGAGATTGGCGAAGTCATCGTGCATTCTTTCTAGAGCTTATTCTGGGACATATTTCTCCTTGAAGAGTTCTTTGAATCCATCCCATGTTCTTCCAGCTTCTCTATTCCCGGCGGTGAGAGATTCCCACCATAGTTCAGCTTGTTCCTGCATAAGCCAGGCGCCCATAATAGCTTTGTCTTCGTCTCCCAGCCTTAGGCCTTCAAGATTTTTCTCGCATGTTTTGAGCCATGCAAGGGCCTCTATTACGGTGCCAGTTCCCGAGAAGGTCTTGCCTCCTAAGTTCTTATATCTCTTAGCTACACGGTCTAGCTCGAAGTATTGAGCGGCCGGAGGTTGTATCAAAGGTCCTTCTTGAACTGGGGCTTCTCCCCTTCCTCGGCCTCGGCCGGCACGGCCTCCTCTAGCGGCGGCTGCTCTGGTAGCCATTTATCAAATTCTGTATAAGAAAGAAAAGAGTCAGCTAACAGAAATGATAGTTTATTGCATGATTAAGCAAAAAAAAATTACAGAAAGATAACGATGGACTGATCAAATTGTTTTTGCTATTCTGCTAGGCTCATTCTAGGACTTTACTAGTCCTATCTCTAATGAGCGACTCGCCTTAGAATACTACTGATTCTATTTTGACGAAATGTTTAATGTGTTAGACTCCAGAACTAAGGTTAACTAAAGCTCTGATACCAGCTGTGACGATCCCAAAACCCCGTGACACGGTGTTAAGGATAATCAATGGAATATAACACATTAATCATCATTAGCAGATCACAGATAATAGCGTAAATAGAAAATAGAATAATTTACATACATATGACAGCGGAATCATATAGATATCATCACATCAGAGAAGCACAGTAAAGGATACAACTTAATGCATAATGATACATAGTCAGTCACCATCGCCTGAGGCGGAATCATACATAAAGGGTACTCAAAATAAATATCAGTCTACATCGCCAATGGCGGAATCATAATATAGATACAATAATGGCGTAGAAAATCCAAGTCATCACGGTGTAGTCAAGCCTCGCCATGAGCCAAAAGTGCGTCAGAAACCTGTAACTAGGCTGCCCGTGTGAAAATGAGGGCACCCGAGTTTGCAAGGTGAAACAAACTACGAGTCAGTCATGGGACTGGTATGAGAAATCTACTTAACTTATTAACAACAATAATAAGGCAAATCAAAGGACCACGCCACTTTCGCGGAACGGGTTTACTCCAATGAGTGCTAGTGCATGAAATAAAGTAAATGATTAAATCATCGCAATGCTTTTCATAAAATGAAGCCATTATAAGACTCAGGTCCCATCACACAAGCCGGAGGATAGAGTTTTTCCTTATAATGGCCAAAGATGCTTCATACGAATAAAACAAGAGTGTTTGATATTATTACTAGTGCATATATGTTTCAAAAGCAAATTCAATCATAAATATCAATCCTAGGCGGCATGGGTACCATATATCATGTCGCCATACTAGTAATACAATCACATTCGCATATTTCGTATTGGAAATTGGATTCCTTCATGAGTCGAGGCAAGGGGCAAGCTCCTCTCCGATTCGAGACACTCTAGCAAATGTCCCAGGACCCCACTATGATCCTTGGATCTTCAGGGCCGGTCCTCTCTTACTTTTGAGGATTAGTTATTCCTGAACACACGTTTCCCGGTTCTTACAGACCTATATCGAGGCGCCTCGCATTCCAACAACCACACAGGTGAAAAGTATATATAATGTCAGGGCTGGTAGGTCACTGACACCACCTTAGCTAGAAAGAAACGTCGTGCTCTCCCTGCAGTCACTCTCCCGTTTTTGACTCATACCGAGGTGTGAGGCTCGCGAATTCACGTTATACACAAAGCTACGTCACACAGACCATGCTTTGATCATCAACCACAAGACTTTTCTTTGCAACAGAAGCCTTGATCATATGCCACTTAGGCGTGCCACACAGATTATCCACTCCATGCGACTGATTTCTATCAATACATAACCCCTGAGCTCGTACGTCTCAGAGAAGGGCGTTAAGCAAGAGAATAAATTCTCCGCCGCCAAACAGATATGTATTTAACAAAGATCAATCAGCACAGAACAAAATCCAATGTCAGACACACAGTCCATTTACAAGTCCGTTCTGGGTCTGAACGAAACCGGAGGCACCAATTCCTCGCATATCCGTACCATCAACAGTATGTTTGGAGACTACTACTTCAGTTCCTTCATGGTAGCTACTCCAATCACGAGCATCAGTAGCGCCCATCCATCCAATGTGAAGATCGTCGGTCTTCGACCGTCTTCGACTTCTCAACGTCGATTGATTATTTGAAATGAGATGAACTCGGCCTTTTCAAATAATCCACGTATATTTAGATTTTCAAATCAATTTGTCGCACGGTTGGTCTATACAACATTCACTTTTCAGTTCTTTAGTTATAATTTTCATGTTAAATACATTCAACCATCACATATCAAGCAAACACAACAAAATGGGATTATTTTCACTCTATATCGTCTATAGTATTTTATAACGATATATCGCCATTTTTATTTAATTTAAAACGGCCAAATTTAATTAAACGACGTTTCAGGTCGTATCGATGCATTGGCGCTGTTTTCACTAATTTTGTTTTACACATATCTGAAAATCTAACCGTTGGATCTTCACAAATTTTATATCATTAGGAAGACCATTTCAAAACGAATCCAACGGTTTCAGTTTTGGGAAAATCCGACGGTCGAATCTTCCACACTAGCCATTTGAAATTACGATTTCAGTTTACGAACTGCAGCGTCGTTATTCGATTTAATTTAATTATATATATATATATAAATATAATCGTTTCTGGCGCTGTTTTTCTTCAGATTTGAATTAAACATTCCAGACAATCCAACCGTCGAATCTTCAGAAAGTTGGTGCCGTTGGAAAGATATTTCCAAGGCGAACCCAACGGTTGCGGTTTCGGGAAAATCCAATGGTCGGATTTCCCGCACTAGTCGTTTGAAATCACGGTTTCAAAACACGAACTGCACGGCCACGTTTCGTTTTAATTTTATTTATATTTATATAAATATAGTTCATTCAAAAACTCCTATATCTTTTCCACTTCAATTATTTCACTAACGCCTTTAAATTTCGGAAAATTTTGCCATAACCTCCTTTGTACGGGAGGGGCTGGGAAAATTCCCAAATAGCCACACGGGCGTCTCATGTCAAAAAGAAAAAGAAAAAGCCAAGCGGCTAGCCAACAGGCTCATAAAATCATCACCCAAACAAAGCAGTAAATGTGTACCTATTTGTCGGGCACAAAATTTTATTCCTCTTCTCTAGCCCCTTTGCTATAACCTGTTCAATAGATATGCATGTACATATATACAATTTCTATCACTTATCATTTTCCATTCAACTTCATATTTGATTTACTTTGGTTTAAAAACACCATTCATTCTAATGTTGCATGCATAGGCTAAAATCATATCATTAGCTAATTAATGTATATTTCAACTCATGCATATTTTATTTGAACAAGTGGCTATTTTTAACACTTCACATTTCAAAGATGATAATTTTGGCGAACCAAAATAGATTTCAACACATGACTATTTTATTTAGTTCCTATGCATGTTAAAAATAATATTTCTTCACCAATATTTATTTCAACGTCCGCATATCTTTAGCATATCACATATATGATAAAAATGATATTTTTATCGTTTAAAATATTTATTCGACAAATGGATGTTTTCAACACTTCATAGTTTCAATAAAAATGTAATTTTTATTGTTCGATCTTTTTATTCGACACATGAACTTTTCCACTACACACACTTCTCAACACATGAGCATTTCCACACATGGATATTTTATTTATGTTGTTCATATTAGAAAGATGGAATTTTTATTGTTAAAACTATTTATATATAAGGCGAATATTTTTCTTACTTCCTATATATTATAAAAATGTGATTTTTATTGTTTAGACACTTCATTCATTCACAAATGAATTTAATTTTCACACATCACTTTTCAACACATGAACATTTCCACACATGAATATAGTTTCAACACATGGCTTTAATTTCAACGCATGAAGATAATTTCAACATGTGAAAATAATTCTAACACACAAAGATTATTCAAAATTTCGGCAGCATAACGGCAGGGTAGTTAAAACCGGCACCGTCCCTAGTACGACTCCTCGCTCTACCTTAAAACCTCGCGGTTTTTTACAATGGGAATTCATGCATCTAATTCGCACGCAGGCGGCATGTTTTATTTTTATTTCCACAAATATTTCCAATTCATTTCAATCACCAATGGGTATTTTTCAACCACAACCAAACAGTATCAACCACAAACAATTATTCAACCATTCGTATTTTTCATCCAATATTTCACACCAATTCACAACAATAAATATCGTCCATGGTTTGTGGACGAGGGGAGTATATATATAATTGCTATATTTCACTTGCATTTCAATACATATATCAATTATTCTATGCATGTATAATTCATACTTCGTTTATATAGCTTACACCACGCATGTACATGAGGTATACAACACGTGTGTAATCTATATTTTGCTAATATAATTTATACACGACATTTTCCATTCAAATTTATTTAATTTAGATTTCTCACATTGGTTTGTTGCTTCGCTAAAAATAGATACGATGTCAGAAAAATCTGCGGCTTCTTCTATTGGGTAGAGAGCTTCCTTGCGGTCCCGATGTTTCCTGTTTCATCGAATTTCGTTAACACATCAAAAAGATATGATTTTTCAAAGTGTAAACATAAAAAAAAACTCACCTTTCACGAAGGTTCAAAACTAGGTTTACGGTTTTCGCGAGAATCGAGGCACGAGGGGATGATCGGCGGGTTGGACGTGGAAGAGGGAAGAGAGGGCTTCCTGTCGGTGGTGGTTTGGTGGCGTTCGGTGGTCGGGATCGTCGGCGGCGGCGCTGGGAAGGTCGGGGCTTTCTGGCCTCGATTCAGGCGGCACAGGCGACGAGGGGTGGAGGAAGTTGGTCGGATTTGAAGGGGAGGCGAAGGCGCGTCGAGGTAGGGGGTGGCGGAGGCTGGAAGCGGCGGTAGCGGCGGCGATCGGTCGGGGAAGTCTGGAGCACGCGTCGCCGTTCGTTTCGAGGGTTTCGCGTTTTTTTTTTTTTTAATTATGAAAGAAAAATTCTGATTGGCCGGAATATATATATTTCAGAAAATTAGGGTTTTCACCAACGAACTCCTTTTCCAACCCAACGACTATCGTCCCTAGCTAAATACCCCCATCCCGGACACAATGGGATATGTTTCGTTGGCCAATTCGACTGTTACAGTCAGTTATTTTCAAATTAAAGTATAAAACATTTAATTTTTAACTTTGAACGTACATTTCAATTTGCCAGGGCCACAAACTGATTCGAAAAATTCCAGAAAAATAAATCTAGCTATGTTTTGACGCTACGGTCCCAACAAAACTAGTTTCGTCGAATTCTGAGATCGTTTGAAAAATGGTCATTTTCTGGTCGATCCAATTTAACAGAAATTGACCAAACGCATTTTCTTTTGCCACGCTCACATATTAGCTTCAAGAATTATGAAATTTGAAACCTAGCAATAGTTTGACATCCCGGACCCAATAAAAGTGGTTTCGTCGAATTCCGAGGTCGTATGCAAAATATCAATTTTCCAGGGCTATATATTCTATATAGCGACCATTCTGAAAATTCATTCGGCCATAACTTTTGATTCCAGTTATGAAACTTCGATTTTTCAAATTCGTTAGAAAGGTATTGACTAACAGATTTAGATATTTTTGGTTTCGCTAAAATCCGTTATATTTTCCACCTTGCACAGTCAGTCAAAGTTTGAATTCAAATTTTCAAACTGACTCACTATTTCTAATTCACTATTTTATTGAAATATTCTATTTCAATTGTTCAAATTCCTTTGAAATCACCAATTTAAAATTTTAAATTGGCTCGTATTTTCCGGGTTATTACATTGATCTTCGACTAAAAATACACCGTTTGTTTTGTTTTAACCAATATCAATATTGGTTGAGTAATTAGCAGCATATGACTTATAAATCAATTGTTTTATAAATATTGGTTAACCGTCAGGTGAATCAACAAAAATGAAGTTATAAAATTTAATTTATTATTGAAGATAGATTTTGAAATATGTTGTTTTGAATGGAAGTTTATTAAAGGAAAATGAATATTTATTTTATTTAAGTTTTAAAGTAACTGTTACATGATTTCATAAAGTAAATACTGATGTTAATAAGATATAAAAGCGAATGAGCAGGAATTTACGTAACGGTTAAGAGTTGGATTAATTATTTCTAAGAAACAACTAAATGGAATCATTTAAATTAATTATATTTTAAATTAATTTAAAGGAAGGACCAATTGGAATTGGTTAACGAAATAACCATGTTTTGAGTTGATTAAGTCAACCGTTTAACTTTGATAGATTATTTGATTAAAATTGTTTTAATAAATCTAATAAACTAGTTTAACGAATATTTGTTCCGATTTGTAATAAATTTTAAAAAGGAATTTACTATTTAATTTAGTTAATAAAGAATTTAACTACCCATATGGTAGTTAATGTTGAAGTAAATTATTATTTTAATTAATAATAATTTAAGTAATTACTTCTTAAATTTATTTCATTTGTGTAAGTAATCAAAGTGGGTAATGGAATGCTAGTTGAATTTTGGAAGAAATTGATGAACGGTTTTTATATTAAATCTAAGATTTAATAATGAAGTTATAAAAGGAGATGTAAAGTTTGAACGTTAATTAACATCACTTAATAATGGAATTAAGGAAAAGTAGATTTAAAAGAAGAATGGCTAAATGGTTGAAAAAGGAGATTTGTAATTGGATAAAAAGAGGTTATATATTAAACTAGATTTTATAAATGAGGTTTATAGAAAGGGGTGTGAGGCTTAAACGTTAAGGTTAAATTAATGTTACTTAGTAATGGAACTGAAAGGAGAATTTCAAGCGGAAAATGTTTGAATGAATTAGAAGTGGAATAATATGGGTTGATAAGGAGTTAAGATAAGAAATTAAGGAACTAGAACCAAACTAGGGATTGGTTGAGTTGAGTGATTTTCTGAGTATTAATTTGATGTTGATTTCGGTCTTCGGGGTTGATACTTAGGAAATTATTCGCTTACCAATTTACTGTCAGGAACCAATGAATGATGAACTAACGGGAATAATAAAGATATGAGAATATAAAATAGTATTTCCAATATAATGGAAATAAAAGGAGATTTTATGAAAATATAGCGATATTTTCAAGTTAAAAAGGAAGAGAAGAGTTGATTTTTGGAATAAGTTGTTCTAAAAGGTTAAGTGTTGGATTTTGTTTTCAAGAAATAAACAAAAGAAATTTCATAACATCGTTCATGTGAGATTTGTTAAAACCCAAGTTGGAAATATCTATATGTGATTTGATTCTAAAGTATTTAAATGATTTTTTAGAAATGAAAAGCTATGTACGTACTATTGAAAGATTTAGGATTTTTTAATTAACCCTCGTTAATTATTTTAAATTAAAAAGGCCAAGTGATGCTGAGTACTGAGCTAGTGAACTCATTTTTAATTTCATGATTGAATGGTTGTTTATTTGATAGTTAAATAATCGAATATCAAATCTGACCTATACGCTAGTTATTACGGAAAGACTAGGATCGAATTTATATTCGAAAATCGTTCCGAACCAGTAAAAATGAAAGCATAGAAGATGCTGAGTGAAGATGGAGCAATTGAAACCGTGGATCTTCATACGCGAAAGAGCTACTTGTCAAATTTCTCTGGCTTGCAACTGGAGTGATTTGGTTTGTGATTCTATCGTGTTTGGAATCTACGGGTTTGCAAGGGCTACTCGCTACTAATCCATAAGGTAATTCAATGATGCACTATGAGGGTGCCTTTGGTTTGTCCAATCCCAAGATAACTTGTATGGACGAATTTCTGAAAAAGTATTTCTAAAGAATTGCGTACATTGATTTCTATAAACATACTTCTGTTGGTGACAGAGGAATTCGTTCTTACTGCATAGACACCTAGAGTATTTTTGTAGATGCCAATTGGTGATTTGATGGATTTGACGATGTGGCATTCAAAGTGAATGATGGCCAAATGTTCTAAAAGGTAATTTAAACCGCAAGCCTCATAACCGGGAAATGACAAAATTTGGGCTGGAAGCATGGCTAAGTAAGTCACTCCCAATTAGGGTGTATAATCACCAATCTAGAGAAATTCCATTTCCTTCTATATTATATTCGGTGTTGTCCCTTTCGGGAAACGGTTGCTGATCCCAACGGTTAGTGATATACATTCGATACACTCAAGTGAATGAGTGGTCGGTCTTGTGTGGCTGGGTTGTAAAATGTTCTTATTGAACCCAGTGTATTCCCTCAAGAAATATACTATCGAAAGGTGGTTCCATACCTTGTCATAGTCGGAATCCAATATCCTATAAGCGACTGCGGTTTCGATTGTGTATTATGTATGTGGAGCGTGAGATGCAAGCTTCCGCTAGATTGCTATTTATTTGTATTTAGACACTATTATAATATCAGAATAAGATATGATTTCAAAATGTTTTTGGGTTATCGTAAGGTAAAACCCATTCGTTTTTATGTGTATATTGGTCTTACAATTAACTATTTTTTCGAAAAGATTTTTACTTTAAAATCAAGTTGGATGATACTTATAAACTTAGCGAGTTTCTCACTCTGGTTCACTAGATTGATGCGACATTTGGAATGCTCGGGTTTGACCGAGTTTTTTAAGTTTGGGTTTGGATGATATGGATTTCAGAAGGCAAGCTGGAGGAGTTCAGACGTATTATTATTTATTCCGCTGTGTGATGTATATGAGGATAGATTAATATAACTATCCATATTCGTTGATGTACTCTGATGATTGTATGTATTATTTCAAGATCTCAATAAAGATCTATTTCTATATTATATTTTTTTTCTGTTGTGATGTGAGACTCTGATTTTATTGTGTTCTTCTTCTTCTTCTTCGATTTTAATATTTCTTTTCTTTCTTTTGTCACCCTCTAATGTCTTTCTATTAACTATCTAGTGCTTTCGATACTTGGGTTTTGTCAAGTAATACGAGTTTAGGTATTATTGTCAAAATTCGAGTGTCGAATCCGCTAGGTCGTTACAATGTTATCGAAGCAAGGTTTAGTAATAACCTTGGCTCTGTGGCGTAACTCGATATAGATAGGGTTAGTAATTCCCTAGATTGAGTTTGATTGTATATACATATGAGAGCGTATTTGTGGCTTTTATATAAAAATGTTTTATATTGAGTTATTTGATCGGTTCAATTTTGAACTAGCAATTGACGCGATATTATTTTGTAAAGAGGGTAAATGAAATAATTTTACCCAAATTGCATTTTTGTATAGCAAAGATATAATTTTATCAAATAATTGAGATATTTGTGTGTTTGGTTGATTTGAATGAAATTCAAATTGGATTAAATTTTGGAATGGTTTAATATAACCAAAGAATATTTCACATATGAAATTAGTAAATGAGATTGAATAAAATTTTGATTGGGATTATGAAATGGAAATAAAGTAATTTTGAAAATCAATTAGTTAATTGAATGTGAATTGAAACTTAACTTGGTTAAGGTAATTAATAATGGATACTGGAATTAAACTAAATCGATTTGGAATTGAATAAAATATAAATTATTTGGTTTGGTTAAGTTGATTGTGTCTGGATTATCGATGTACTTTGTTGTTGATTATATGTTAGATTGGTTGAATATAAATTCATAAATAAAAGAGTTGAATGAATTTGTTTCCGATTTATAATAAGTGGGATTTTTGAAAATTTAATGGGATTTGTAGCATTCTTCTACCTTAGTAATTTAGGGGACGAAATTCTTGTAAGGGGAAGGAATGTAACATCCCTTATTTTTGATAGTCTGATATTTAATATATTTTATTACTTTAAATGTTGATTTGGGATTATATGGATTTATAATATAGAATTCGTTTATATTACGAAGTTTGAGCGTTAAATTTATACTTAAGTATAAGTCGAACTCATGACATCGCGGTAGTTCGCGATTTACGATTTGTGCTTCAATTGAATATACAGGATCCGATATAAGTCGGAATTCTGTGAAATATGAAACATTTGAATCTATTTGATTATAATTTTCTAATGTAAGAGAAAAATGAAGATTCTGAATTATAAATTGTTAGTTATATCCAGATTAAATTTTCAAATAGTCGCTATAGAAATCGTTTATAAACTATTTCGATTTATTTAATGAATATTAAGGAATTTTATATATAATTTAAATATCGTTTAACCAGGAATTTTAAATATTGTGTTTAAAATATATATTGGTTTATCTTGAAGCTATATAATATTCATTTGGAGATACATGATAATAATAATTTAATAATATTTAAATTGAATTGTTTTGGATTAATTATATTTTATTGTTATTATATAGGCTTTAAAAATAGCCATTTTTCAAATGACCTTCATTTTTAATGAAACAAATTTTATTGGAATACGAATAGCTAATTATTGCTAGATTTCCAATTTGGAGCCAATCATAGTTTTTGTTATTTGTATGTGCGATTTAAAGGTGAACCGATAAATAAATTTGAATTAAAATAATGTTGTTTTGCAAACGGAGTCGGTTTTGAACGAAATGAATTTCACTGGACCGGAACGTTAAGGCTAGTATTGTGACCATTTTCATTGCGGTTGGATTTCGTGTGTGGCGGTACGAATTTAACGGTTAGGGTAGACAATGGTTACCAGTAAAAATTAATATCGTAATAAAATTTAATAAAAATAAACTTAATTCCTAAGTAAAGTAAAAACACACCTATCCTAAGTAAAGACACAGCTAATCTAATATATATACACTCAAGACATGAACACAGATCTACCTAGTGAAGTGTGCATGATCTACCACCTACCATATGGCAGGCACAACCTATATTTTGAGATGAAAAATCAACCGTGCACATGCTTACTTCTGCAAAACTAACTTCCGCATATCCTATTTTCTTCCTTTACTAAGTTATTACCATTGCCAAGTTTCATTTCAGCTCCTTCCCCATGTTGTTACCATTGTCATGTTTCATTTCAGCAGACACAGCCCATGCATCTACCCTATACGTATGAAAATACATTATTCTTATCCCCTTCTGCAATTCTTACTATAAATATAGCGCTCGTTCTCCCCTCTGCAAACAAACTAAAAACAAATACTCCTTACATTAACATGTCCATCTACTTTTCGATAGTTCAGAAAAATAAAAATGTGGGTTATAGAAGATGAAAACAGAAGAAATGGGAGAATTAGGTGGTCAGGCCGGTAACTCACATGCACATTACAATACGTATTCTTGTGGGTTCGAAACTTAAGGGTAGTGTCGGGTCTGTTGAGGTTACTGGGATGCTCGAACGTTATCTGGTGGAGTCAACTATAGGTTACATTGTTAGAGGCTGACCCGAAGTTCGGATAGTGGAAGTGGGGAGGTCTGGAGCGAGTCACGGGGCTGCAGGGGTCGGAGTTTCAATAACAAGGAGTGGGGCATTTGATGAAGTGTTCGCAGTTTTGAAAATGATAAGTGGATGCAGATTTCAAAAATGATAGGTGCAAGGTTTCAAAAATGATAATGTGGGGAAGAAAAGTTGGGGAAGATACGCTAAAACTATATGGGGAAGGAGATACTGTAGGATATGTGTTTGATATGCGTTACTGGCCAAACAGTGTAGTGGTAGGCTGAATGGATAAAACCCACTTTAAAACAAATGAAGAAGAAAGAAACCGAGCACATTTGAAACAAGGGCAGAGTCGAATTTAATGGAGATGGAACGAGTCGGCCAGTTTGCAAATCCGAATATTATTGGGCCTTTTAATAGGCTAAAGGAAAGTAATTGGTTAATTAGAATGTTATTTAAGAACTAATTATATTTATTTAAATTGTTAACTAATAATGTTAATAAATTTTTACCAGGCTATCGGAATTAACAAAACGAAAAGCATCTAGATCGCGGTGAAGAACACTACATTATGGAGCTGGTATGGACGTATTTGGAATCAATTAGAAATTCTAGTTAAATTAAATGCTTATTTAATTTAACTGAAACTAACCATTTTAACGACAAAAACAATCAAGGTGAGCATAACTCACTCAATTTTTATCCCACTTATATTTTATATAAGTCGAGTTTATCGTTGTGTGTTATGGTTGTTTATTGGATGTTTATTGAATATGTTATTTTATATTGAATTAACTGATTAAATTAAATGTTTGTTTAATTTAATTGAGATCAATCGTTATTTTTATCGATTGTAACCAATCGAGGTAACTTATCTTGGTGGACATGTTTATAATAATATAAATGTATAAAATTAATAATTGGACCTTTAAATTACTGTTATTTGTTGATTGGTAGCAATAATATCTGTATATTGAATCGAAAGAATTCATTTGAGTTACTATTTAGACGTAGGGAAAAATAGGCTGGAGGGATCCAACTAGATTCCTCAAATATATTAAATTTTGTTTATTTTAATATTATCATTATATGAACTATTCTG
Source organism: Allium sativum (assembly GCA_030737875.1). Taxonomy (NCBI): domain Eukaryota; kingdom Viridiplantae; phylum Streptophyta; class Magnoliopsida; order Asparagales; family Amaryllidaceae; genus Allium; species Allium sativum. The sequence continues at coordinate 217,316,721 of CM060920.1, forward strand.
ATTAGATGATTGATTTGGTTGTTGATCATCGATTGAAAATTCAATGTCTGTTTTTTTAACCAATAGCCAGTATTGGTTGAGTAATTAGCAGCATATGACCTATAAATCAATCGTTTTATAAATATTGGTTGACCGTCAGGTGAATCGACAGAAATGAAGTTATAAAATTTAATTTATAACTAAAGAAAGATTTTGAAATTTGTTATTTTGAATGGAAGTTTATTAAAGGAAAATAAATGTCTATTATTTATGCTATTCAAGTTTTAAAGTTACTGTTAAATGATTTTACAAAGTAAATACTGATGTTAATAAGATTTAAAAGCGAATGAGCAGGAATTTACGTAATGGTTAAGAGTTGGATTAATTGTTTCTAAGAAACAATTAAATGGAATCCTTTAAATTAATTATATTTTAAACTAATTTAAAGGAAGGACTAATTGGAATTGGTTTACGAAATAACCGTGTTTTGAGTTGACTAAGTCAACCGTTTAACTTTGATTGATTATTTGATTAAAATTGTTTTAATCAATCTAATGAAATAGTTTAACGAATGTTTGTTTAGATCTTACATAGATTTTAAAAAGGAATTTACAGTTTAATTTAGTTAATAATTAACTACCCCTATGGTAGTTAATGTTGAAGTAAATTATTATTTTAATTAATAATAATTTAAGTAATTACTTCTTAAATTTATTTCATTTGTGTAAGTAATCAAAGTGGGTAATGGAATACTAGTTGAGTTTTGGAAGGAGTCGATGAATGGGTTTTATATCAAAACCGAGATTTATAAATGAAGTTATAAAAGTAGAGGTAAAGTTTAAACGTTAATTAACATCACTTGATAATGGATTTAAGGAAAAATAGATTTAAAAGAGGAATGGTTAAAGGGATTGAAAAAGGAGTTTTGTAATTGGATAAAAAGGGATTGTAAATTAAACCTGATTTTATAAACAAGGTTTATAGAAAGGGGTGTGAGGCTTAAACGTTAAGGTTAAATTAACGTTACTTAATAATGGAACTGAAAGGAAATTTTCAAGCGGAAAATGGTTGAAGGAATTAGAAGTGGAATATTTTGGGATGATAAGGAGTTAAGATAAGAAATTAAGGAATTGGAACCAAACTGGGGATTGGTTGAGTTGAGTGAATTTCTAAGTGTTAATCTGGTGTTGATTTCGGTCTTCGGGGTTGGTACTTTGGAAATTATTCGCTTACCAATTTACGGTCAGGAATTAATGAATGATGAAGTTACAGGAATAAAAAGGATTTGAGAATATAAAATAGTACTTCCAATATAATGGAAATAAAATGAGATTTTGTGAAAATATAGCAATATTTTCAAGTTAAAAAGGAAGCGAAGAGTTGAGTTTTGGAATAAGTTATTCTAAAAGGTTAATCGTTGGATTTTGTTTTCAAGAAATGAAACTAAAGAGATTCCACAACATTGTTAATGTGATATTTGTTGAAAACTTAGTTGGAAATATCTATATGTGATTTAATTTTAAAGTATTTAAATGATTTTAAGAAACGAAAAGTTATGTACGTCATATTGAAAGATTTAGGAGTTTATAATTAACCTTCGTTAATTATTTTAAATTAAAAAGGCCAAGAGATGCTGAGTACTGAGCTATTGAACTCATTTTTAAGTTCATGATTGATTGGTTGTTTATTTGATAGTTAAATGACCAACTATCAAATCTGACCTACACGATGGTTGGTACGGAAATACTGGGATCGAATTTATATTTGAAAGCCATTCTGAACCAACAAATATGAAATCATAGAAGACGCTGCGTGAGGATGGGGCAATTGAAGAATATGGATCTTCATAAGTGGAAGAACTACTTGTCAAATTTCTCTGGCTTGCAACTGGAGTCATTTGGTTTGTGATTCTATCGTGATTGGAATCTACAGATTTGCAAGGACTACTTGCTAGTAATTCATAAAGTAATTCAAGGATGCGATAGGAGGGGGCCTTCAGTTTATCCAGTCCCAGGACAACTTGTATGGATGAATGTCTGACAAAGTATTTCTAAAGAATCGCGTACATTGATTTCTATAAACATGCTTTTATTGGTGCAGAGGAATTTGTTCTTACTGCTTAAACACCAAGAGTATTTTTGTAGACCTCAATTAGTGATTTGATGGATCTGGTAATATGACATTTAAAGTGAATGATGTCCAGATGTTCTAAAAGGTAATTTAAACCGCAGGCCTCACAACCGGGAAATGGCAAAAATCGGGCAGGCAACATGGCTAAGTAAGTTGCTCCCAATTAGGATGTATAATCACCTATCTAGAGAAATTCCATTTCCTTCTTTATTCTATTTGATGTTGTCCCTTTCGGGAAATGGTTGCTGATCCAAACCATTAGCAATATACATTCGATACACTCAGGCGAAATGAGTTGTCGGTCATGTGTGGCTGAGTTGCAAGATGTTCTTATTGAACCCAATGTATTCCCCTCTATTGATACACTATCGGAGGGTGGTTCCATACCTTGTCATAGCCGGAACCAAATATCCAATAAGCTCACGCGATTTTCATTGTATACTATGTATGTTGAGTGTGAGATGTACGTGTTCCGCTAAATTGCTACTTATTTGTACTTCGACATTATTATAATATCAGAATAAGGTATGATTTCCAAATGTTTTTGGGTTATTAGGTAAAAGTCATTCATGTTTATGTGTGGATTGGTCTTACAATTATCTTTTTCTTTCGAAAATATTTTTACTTTAAAATCAGGTTGGATGATACTTATAAACTTAATGAGTTTCTCACTCTGGTTCACCAGACTGATCCGACGTTTGGAATGCTCGGTACAGGTTCAAGCTTGGATGATATGGATTTTAGAAGACAAGTTGAAGGAGTTCAGACATATTATTATTTATTCTGTTGTGTGATGTATATGAGGACAGATTAATATAACTGTCCAGATGTGTTGATGCACTCTGACGATTGTAAGTATTATTTCAAGCTCTCAATAAAGATCTATTTCTATATTATATTTTTTTTCGTTGTGATGTGAGACTCTGATTTTATCGTGTTGTTATTCTTCTTCTTCTTCTTTTATTCTAATATTTCTTTCTTTTTTTTCTCACCCTCTAATTTCTTTCCATTAACTATCTGGTGTTTTCGATACTTGGGTTTTGGCAAGTAATATGAGTTTAGGTATTATTGTCGAAATTCGGGTGTCGAATCCGTTGGGTCGTTACACTAGGGAAATATGATTGTTATGGTCATAAAAGGAAACAACTCTATTGAGTAAAAATAAATGGAATAAAAAGGGGATTAATGGGTATTGATTGATGTTTTAAACACTAAGTCTAATAAGGAAAACAACTAAATAAATATCCTAGGCTAAGCAGGATATATCTTTCCTTACTTATACTAATTAATCTAAAATTTATAATTAAAGGTTAGAAGTAGACTTAGTAGGTTAATGATGCGAGGTCAGTTATTTTATTCGACAGAAATTTGCACTTTCCAACAGTCGAATATATGTCTAACTAATGTGGGATATCATTAACCATAGGGACCCGTGACGATAGCGTTGATTATTCCCAAAAATAAGGTTTACTCCATAAGTGAGGTCTTAAGTGGCCAAAAGGGGTCCTCCTCCCATCCGTAAGGAGAAACTGAATAGGAAATAACCTATAAGTGTAGCCTGCTTTGGGATTAAGGTCTTAAGTGGTGAGATCCACCTGTAAAAATATATTAAGCGATCGCGGAGCCTACCTCCCATAAATAAAATAATTAAAGGCTTATAGGGTACGAGTTTGATAATCTCCATGAGCGGTCTGCTTCCTTGGGTCGTAAGCGGCTTGGTTCAAGGAGTCCATCTGTGAGTAAGTTTATGTAAATAACCATTACGCAGGTACTATGGGTCTATCTATTCCAAAGGAAGTATTAAGCAGCCATGGGACTGTCCAATAAGGTTAGCTTGATGGTAACAATGTGATTCCACCATAGGAAAGGTTATAAACGACGGTATGCCGTCTAGCTAGTCCTATCGGTCTTAAGCGATGAGATACCATCTCTCACCTTATGCTGGGTATGACTTTATATATCTGAATGATGGAAGCCTTAACTGGTAGGGCCTTGTAGCTAGGGCCGTCAATTTCTTACACGACCCGAAACACGACCCGTAACCCGCACGATAAAAACCCGACCCGACCCGACCCATTTATAAACGGGTCAATTTTGGGTCAACCCGCTCTGACCCGTTTAATAAACGGGTGGGTTACGGGTTGACCCGTGAACCCGTTTATGACCCGTCATAACCCGTTTAAATTAAAACATATTTTTATTACTTTAGTTTACAATTTACATACACCCATTTTTATGAAAAACATAGGCCCAACCCAGTCCAGCGGATTACCAAGCCGCCACTTATTTGTTATTTAACTTCAGTCCGAGCCAACCCAACACGACCCGACCCGTTTACAACCCGTTTGACCCGTGAACCCGATTATGACCCGTTTATGACCCGTGAACCCGAATTTGACCCGTTTATGACCCATTTATGACCCGTTTATACCTTATACGGGTTGACCCGACCCGTTTATGACCCATTTATGATCTGACCCGCCATGACCCGTTTACGACCCGACCTGGCCAAATTAAACGGGTTACACGGGTCGGGTCAACCCGTTTATAAACGGGTCGAGTTCGGGTTGAGCTATTTCCGACCCGTTTAATAAACGGGTTGACCCGACCCGTTTAAAATCAACCCGAACCCGACTTGACCCGACCCGAACCCGACCCAATCCGACCCATTGACACCCCTACTTGTAGCTAGTATCCTTTAGTTTATAATAACGTTGGGTATATCATCGAGAGGTATTAAATGACCAATAGGACTGCCTAAGGGTATAAGCGATCGAGAGAATTTTCCCTATCTATCATTCGATGGTGAGGCGTTAAGTGGCTAAGTATACACACGTAAGTAACTAAATCTCGTAGTTAGGAGTTCACTTCTCGGGTAATAATCAGTTAAATGATGGTCTAAAGGCTTCATAAACATATGCTTGAATGTTCTATATCGGTATATTGGAAATACTACCTTGGGTAAGGTAGTGTTAATCCCATTAAAACTCGATTCAAGAGGAGCACTTTAATCCTATGGATCGGCAATACGACCCAAGCATGGGTCGGTTATAGTTTCTACATAATCTATGTGAAACATCAGTGGGTCTTTGATATTCTCCGATAGCTTGAACCATGTATAAGATTTGATCATGTAATAGTATCAATATACAAATGATCCAGATTGCAGAAAATGGTAAGCCTCAACCGTATAATATGAATACACATCCATGGATTTTAACTGAATGACGTGCCTATGCAGAACCATTTCGTTACACATCAGATGGAACGCATGGGCTTATTCATTGGATCGGTAAGGACTGTTTAATGCTTTCTTATATTTTCTTTCTTGGATCCAGTCCTCTTTATTTCTCACTTTATATTCTCTTGCCAAAGGACATATTAATGGTGGATAGTTTCTTCTGAAAAGCTAACTTCAGTATGAATTTGCTACTCTCTTACTGACTCGCTTCTCATGAAAACCATCGCCGATCATCAAACGAACTTTGAACTATTCCCGAATTCAATTTCTATCATTGTTTCAACTGATTTTGAACCAATCAGAGGTTCTTCTTTCAGATCTGAATCTGAATCGCCATACTTTACGAAAGTTGTGCAATAGAAACTCCTAACTCTGATCGTCAATCTCATTCAGGCCGACTTCACATGTTAATTTCTTTAATTTCAAAATAGTATGCTTTCCTTGTCGAGCTTTCTAGGCCTCTCCGATCATTGGTAGTCAATGTTTGCTGTGAATCGGGCTTTGGTTTATTGTTCTTTAGTTTTACTATGATGTCTACAATTTTGGGATAGTTGCTTTAGAGATTGCCTGTAGTAGCAAACCCGTTGCGTTTGGTAGCATGACTTTGACTTTGGTCGAGCGTGTCTGCGAACTTTACTGACAATGCATGATTTTAGAGGCTGTGGATCCTAGATTAGGTACAGATTTTGATCAGAACGAGGCAGAGAGGCTGATGATTGTAGGGTTACGGTATGCATATCCAAACTATGTAATTCGTTCATCTATTAGACAGCAAATTGTTGCTCTTAAACTTGCAACCGAGTTGCATACTCTTCCACTTATGGTGCTCATGCCCCTATTCTTTGCATCAACTGCAAGTTTAATAGGCTCGATGTAGTCTTCATGTTCATCAGCTGCTTACTTGCAAGAGATCTGGTTATCTTCGGACCTCTTTCGATTGCCGTAGGCGTTGATCATTCATGATTCAGGTCAAATTTAGGTGATTTAGCATTTGCACCAAGTTGATGAACCATGCTTTAAGCTACTTTTAGCAATTATCTGAAATTTGCACTTAGTCAGTTTCTTTGCTAATTGTTGATGAGGATTGTTGAATATCGGACACTTCGAGTTACTCTTCAAATTTTATATGCACTGATCTATGTTTTGGCATACTGATAATGTATTAATTTCTTCGAACTTTTGTATAGTGAATTTCCTTAGATCGTTTCAGTTTTGACGATGCGTGGATATCCGATCTTGAAGTTGTGTTGATTGAGCTCGTCCACATTTTCAATGTGATTTAATTTGCGCTCGCCAACTTGGTGTTTGTCACTATGTAACCCAATTTTTCATCAATGCTTCAATATATTGATCGTCCAAAATTTGCTGATTATGCTTAGTTCTTCTTTTTTTTTGCCCTTGATCACTTGTTTTTATTGGATCATGCTCAAGATGGAATTCAACCTCAACTTCAATGGATCGGCTATGCACGATCCATGCTTAGTTTTTTTTTTTTTTTTTTTTTTTGCCCTTGATCACTTGTTTTTATTGGATCATGCTCAAGATGGAATTCAACCTCAACTTCAATGGATCGGCTATGCTCGATCCATGATGGATCGGCTACGCTCGTTCCATGGTGGATCAGACGCCTTAGAGGTCTTTTGGTCGATGATTTCTCTCGAGTGATTTAAGTTTTGAGAAGTGATCAACCACTTGAATTTGCATCTTATGAACTAAACATGTCTTTTTGCTGCTACTTGTCATGTAATCAACAAAAACACTTGCACTTTTCTAGGCTAATATTTTGTCACTGAATGCCCACATCGACAACAGATTAGTTGATCACTAAAAATTTAACTACAGCGAATTTTAACTGTATGACGTACCAATACAGAACCGTTTTATTCAACCATTTATAACTCATCAAACATTGTCTGCATAGATATGACATTCTAATCCGAATTTGCAACGATGCTTGAGATTTGCTAACCGATATATGTGCCCACTGCAGATTTCAAGCCTTGCCTTTAATAATTTTTATAATTGTGAACGACGGTACATATTTTATGAAACATGTACCTGTTAGTTGTTTAATAACGAGGTTGCACGTGTATAATGATACCAGGAAGATGACTATTTATCGTTCTGGAAAAGAAATCATTTCTGCTCAAACTAGAGCTTCAATTTGAGTTTTTTAGGCTAAATCGACTGCAGTTTCCGGATTATAAACGAATCAGTCTCTAATTATTCCTCATCCTCTTGAAAATTTGTCGGAGAGATGCCCTTTCGTGCCAACCAGTTTGGCATTTCCGACTCTGATGCAAAATTGCCATGGAAAGAGGAATTTGTTGATTGTTAGTCATTAGGCTTGTTGTAGTATCTTGGTTGGTGCAATATAATATTCGGAATTTTGAGTTTGAATTTGCACATTGCTTTCAAACTAGGCGATGATGCACACTGGACTCGTTTGAACCCTTTGCCTCATTTTGATGAACGGTAGTGCAACGTTGCCCCAATTTTATTGGAAACTTTCTCTTGGCATGTAAGCTCTTCCAGAGAACCTATAATGAAAAGCTTATGCGCCTATTTGGTAATGAATTCATAGTCGATTGCTCAAGATGACGACGGGTTAGTCCAATAAAGGGAAACATATTATAAGAATCATTTACAAACTCAAGTGTGTTACTAATGTGAGACTGTTTCATCTGAGAGTTTTTGACTCACTAGATGCAGTTTACATTGGTAAAACACTTCATTTGCTTATCGATGATACTTCAGATTCGTCGGTCTACATTTTGAACTGCGACTTCTAAGCATCGTCTTTTTGAACTGTTACTGCACCAAATTCAATATTTATGAAAGCTATTGTAACACCCCTCTCGAAAAGGTAACACAAAGATCTTTTAGCATAGTGGTTAGTGCGTGGTGTTGCTTTATGGGAGGTCGAGGGTTCGAATCCCGTGGATGTCACATTTGGTATCAGAGCCTATACCTAGCCGGAATTGTGTGTGTGATGCTGCGGATGTCGGTCGGTGCAGTGGTACTGATGCGGGTTACATGCACAATGCCTGGGTGGTGAGTGATATGAGCCAACGAGGACGTTGGGCTCTTAAGGGGGTAGTCACAGCTGCGTATCTGACAATTTATCTGATGAAATTTTGGGTTAAGCCTGGCTTAGACAACTATTAGAGATGCCTTGGTTAGCCTGACTCATGTTCTCTGCAAATCCTTTTGGGTGGCAGTGACCGCGGGATTTTCGGGAAACTGAGTAGCTTATGTGTATCACTTAATAAGTTGTACTAAGACGACATCTTATATTCTGCTTGTGCAGCATCCATCCTTATCACTGTGAGCCTTGAAGCTAGGTTTTGGAATTTAAATGTTGTGCATAAATGAATCGCTTCTTGCGTTATTCCTATCTTAGCACGTTTTGACTTTCTCCATATTCTAGGATGCCTTTTGTAAATTGCAGCCTCGTGGTATTATTATCTCTTCCAGCAATGTTTGATACCATGGATCATCCCGGGCTGCATAAAAATTTGGATCTTAACTTCAAAACGGCTTGCCCATAGTGCATGACTATTGCTCGATCTTCTTTTATATCTCATGTTGACACCACTAATAGATATTAGCTTTAATTCCTTGGGAAGCGTTATTGCTCTATTGGGTTCGAACTATGCCATGTTCGCACGGTCGCCTTTTAAGCATCGCTTATTCTTAGGTTTGAAGCAGAGTTCCATCAGGTTTTTTGAGTTATCTACAATTGGAGTTTTGTAAACGAGGAGGCCTTTACGTTGAGAGACTTTAGGTTTTCCCAATGAAGGAATTTATTCTCGTAGGAGATTGCTTTTAATTCGACTTGACCGATGTATCCATATTCTACTTCATGAGGCTCGTAACCAGTTGGTTTTCCAATGTTGAATTTCATTTGTGCAATGGGCTTTATTGATGTATCAAGCATATCGATTTTGTCAAATTTTCCAGATGCCCCACTTTCGAAGGCAATGACTTTTTCTCAAGCTTTCTAAGGTGAGATCTCTTGTTTGCTGCACTCTAGTTCACGTACTTCCAAATATACTCGTCTCTTTGTCAAGTGCAAGTTAGTATTTTGCTTATTGCGATGTCGTGATGAACCCGTGGTATGTTTTACGAGCATGGTCCAATCCTGATATGGTCGTGTTGCTCCCATTCCATGGGTCATCATAAGATGCAAAAGCTAGATGTGATCAGCTTGTCGAGTTTCCTTGATTGTGGTTGGCACGCTAGAAGCTTCAACTTTTTCGCCGAGAGCTCTTGTTCTTGCCAACATGTGTGAAGCTTCTGAGCTTTTCAATACAGTAGAAATCTCGGCTTTATTGGCTGGTCCAATGCTTCTTTTTGGAGAGATCATTGACTTAAGTGCCCCCGGAGAGGACTTCAACTTATTTCCACTTTTTTGATGTATTAAGCGGATCGATGTATCAATTTCATTGAATTCCCACGGGAGGATTTTGATTTATATGCCCTCGAAAAGGACTTTGATTTATATGGTGCCCCCAAGGAGGATTTTTACTTATGTGTGTGCATTCTCCAAAGAGGTCTTTGATTGAGTGCCAGAGAGGTCTTTGATTGTGTGTATACTCCTAGAGACCTCTTTGATAGTGTGTATGCCGCCGGAGAGGTCTTTGATTAAGCGTCTGCCCCGGAGAGTTTTTTGATTGTGTGTATACCCCCAAAGAGGTCTTTGATTGGTGTGTGCCCCCGGAGAGGACTTTTACTTAGGTGCGTTCCCCTTAGAGAGGACTTTTACTTAAGTGTTGTCCCCGAAGAGGACTTTGACTTGTATGTATACCCCTGGAGATGACTTTGACTTGTATGTAAGCCCCTGGAGAGGTCTCTGACTTGTGTGTCCCTCCGGGGAGGAATTTGACTTAGGTGGTGCCCCTGGAGAGGACTTTGATTTAAGTGGCTCCCCCGGAGAGGAATTTTACTTTGCCCAACTTCATCGACTTATTGAGCGGATCGATGTATCGACTTCACTGGATAACTTCGGGGAGCTTCTTTAGTGTGTCTTCTTGTCTCACTTTTCGCCGCTTGACTCTTAGTGATTCCCACTTTTGGTTTATAAGGCGGTGTATTACATACTCGTGTTTGTGTAGAATGATGTTTTTATGGTGCTCGACACCTCAGATGTCTCCATCAAGATGTGTTATAAAAGTCACCGACCTTATCAGGATGTAGGAAAGCGAGCATCTTTCAGATAGCCTACAATGTTAAATCGACTTATAGAAACTTTTGAATTATTGGCAGAATCGAAATAAGGCAGATGTAGACTTCTTATTAACGAAAATGAAAATGTTCGATTACAACACCCCCTTAAGCTTGGGTGGTTTATACTTATAAAGGAAAACTACAACGATTTTTAATAGAAATGAGCAATGCTCTGAGTCAACTATTTTTGGCGTGAGTGGTCATTATTCTAAGCTCTAGACATTTTACTTCATCAACCGATATTAGCTTGATTTTTCCCTTTGAGCAGTTGTAGAGGTATTTGTTGCTTATGGGTTTTGACATACTCTTGCAGCTTATTCTGTCTGATCAACTCTTCAATCAAGCTCTTCAGATATCGACTTCATTAGTATCATGTCCTGGCTAATTTTGGAAGTGATAGAATTTCCAGAGTTTGCTGCTTTTTCCCTATCTTGATTGACTGTGGCAGTTTTGGATAATATCCTGCATCTTTGGGGGCGAAAAAGATGTATTTTGGGGTATCGTTTAACGAGGTCAACTCATCGGATTTGAAAAAGAGAAGCCTTTTGTTGTCATTTTCTCCTTTTCTGTTGTCCTCGTTTTCTCTCTTCAGACCTTCAACATTCTTCTTATCACCTTGAGCATCATTACCTTCCTTTCTGGCACAATGCTTGTGACACCCCACGTCCGTTAATGTCACTCATAAGAGAATGCATTAAGTTTCGTGAAGCGCAATAGGTAATCATTACATAGAATATACAAGACAAATAAAATAAGTAGTTGAAAATCTTAAACTTTATTATGAAAGAAATAAAGCATAGTTTCAAGAATACATCAAAACTAGTTACAACTAGTAAACTGTTTCAAATATGTCTCACAAAAACATCTCATGAAATAAAATATCAGAGTACATAAAATCATATGCCTCGCTATAAGCTATACCAAAGTAGAGAGCAAGTCAAGACGATATATCTCACGAAATCTAGGTCAAGTCCAAGATGAGAGAGAAATCCTAGTCATTGCTAAGTGCTTCCACACTGAGGACCTGGGGGGGGGGGGGGGGAGAGGAATAAAGGGGCAAAAGAAAAAGGGTCAGACATAAATTCTGGTGAGTTCTATTGATTTACAAATATGCATAAAATAGAAATGCCAGGACAGGTAAATAAGACTAGATAAGAAAGGTACAGTTTCATGAAAGGTAAACTAAACTAAACAGAATAACATGATGGACAAGAATAACAAGGATAACTTATGATCGGGTAATGCTTCACATTTACATCCTAAAACAGGTAATGTCTGCACCAGTAGTAGTATAACAAGTTCAACATGATTTCATAACAGCAGGATTAACAACAGAAATAAACAACAATTTTAGGCATACCCTAATTACATAACAGGATTAGATGTACCCTAATTACTACCCATGCGATCGGCTGCCTACTATGTAAATACTCTGTATCAGCCCCAATAGTAGGGTGTATTGCTCCCTAACCCAACAACTATATAGAACAAACCTATTTACTAGTATTACAACATCTTATCTTCCCTAGTCAGACCCATGCACGCTCATGACTCTAACAGAACGTTCTGTACCCACCCCCATGTGAACCTCTTACTATCTAGTTCAGTAAAGCGTGCCCTGGCCCCTACCTAGTGCAGGACCCCCATTAACAAGATACCTGTAGGGATACTGACTGATATGGGATCCAAATAGAAGATTGATACAAGCAAAATCCCCTAAGCTTGTGCCTCCAAATAACTAGGATTTAAGAGTCCCACAAACCCAATACAATAGCAGATGAGGGACCTCTTAGCTTATTAATAATTATACTTAACCTAGTAGGTTTAGGTTTAGTAATAGGCGTCACTACAAGAAAATCTATAATTGGTTACAATATTAAGTTGCATTTAATATTTGATTGCAGCCACTTACGTAAAAAATACAAAAATAAAAAATAAAAACAATGCTACACCGATCCCCCCAACATTTTGGTGAATTATTTTACTTCGTCCGCTTTTCTTTTTCACACTTTTCATTTTCTCTTCACTAAAAACCCTAAGTTAATCTTCTCACAGAACGAAAACAATATGGATTCTCTCTTTTGAATTTATGCGCTAGGATTTCAATATTTAATTATGAAGATATACATCGTTTAAGATTGTTCAAGTTCAGGAACTTTCGGTGTTGCTGAGCCCTAAAAACCAAAATATCTCATAAAGGTATGCATTTGATTATACCACTCCCTTTTACTTTGATAACATGAGTTTTTGCTTGTTTCTATGTTACATTGTGCTTGCTTTTCTAACAAAAATTTTGCTTGTTGAATGAATTAAGTTTCTAGTTTTCCCAAATTTGTTTTTCTTCTCCTTGTAGAATGAATTAAATTTCTAATTTTCCCAAATTTGTTTTTCTTCTCCATCGACCGTTCTCAATATTTTGATTCACTTGTGGAATACGCATAATAATGGAGCAAATGATTTATTCCATCGTCGATATGGAATTCTTTAATGCCTCCATTTCAGATGACTTTTCAACTAGATTTTAGCGATTTTATATTAGGATTTCTTTGTACATTATGCCAGAAAATTGCTTTTTCACTGATCTATCGTTGAATAATTGTGAGTAAAACTATGTTGTTTGATTTCCCAGTCTTTTTGATGTTGAAATAAGATTTTCCTAATCATTTAGAGTGTATCTTGTTATATTGTTAAATGGTGATCTCTACCAGAATTAAGAATTGACTAATCTTTTGTAATGGCATGAATACAAGAGATGTTGGTGTGTTTCTTCCTTCTTCAAGTGTAAAGGACAGTGACCGTGGAGCTGGATTCCCCACCTTGATAATTTGTCCTTCATAAGTAACTAATGCATCATGACTTTAAATGTATAGAAAGTCATCTTCTTTGCATTATGCTTTTGCCATATTACGCAACACCAATCCACTTTATCATGTCTTTCACATATGTTCTATCACACTGTCGTGATTGTTAAATTGTACTCTACCATTGATGTTTGAATAATCTATATTATGTTTTATGCTAATCTAAACTGTATGAATTCCATGCTTTACTTCTCTAGTTCCTGGTAGGACCAAATCGATTATTCTCTATGGTTTTGGAAGACTAATTTATCAGTATTGAACATTGAAATATGGTGCCATACTAAAATGTTTACTAAATTCTTGTGGTTGATCCAATGGTCAAACCATAAAAAGTAAATACTACCATTAGAAATAACGCTATTAAAAATGCTTGTTAATTACTTCATGTCTGCAGCATAACATATGTTTCATAGTTGATGAGAAATTACCATTAATGTCCATGAATTTTTATGTACATATTTAGTTCTCATCCACATAGTTTACTAGAATTTTTTAATCAAAAAAGACTAAGAGTGTTTAAAGAATAAAATTTGATCTCAAGTCTGACAAGCTCCTCAAACTAATGCCCCCTTCAATTTTTGATCTACATGGAATGTCCCAAGTAGTTTGATGTCATTTGCCACCCTAAAAAAATGGCATAGAGATATTCAGTCTTTTAAGAACTGATTTAGGGAGATGGTAAATCCAATTCACCATAGAACTTCTTTCATGGTTTGCAGTGGTGCCTACATAGCTTTGAACTATTTTGTCACTTTTTTTTAGTTTATAGTTCAGGGTTTTGGTTAGGAGCGGAAAGATTTAGAAATGCTGGATATTGAAACCAACCATGGTCATCTGGAGTTGATATGGTATCAAACATGTTTTGTGCCACTACTTCTTTTAGCATAAGACTTTCACTAGTTTCATTACGGTTAGTTATTTCATTTGAAACTTGTAATTCATCAAAGTGGTTATGATATAGGACATCGGTTAGTGCTAATTGGACTGTGAACTATTATATACTTCCAAGAAATTTTTGTTGTTGCTCTGTACATTACCGTCTTGATGCGCTTTGCAGTTAATACCGATCAGTGATGTTGCTGTTGAGTACAAAGCAGTGTGCGTTATCGTGAAGTTCATTAATTCCAAATTTTGATACGAATTAATCTTTGATTCCACAGGTAATAGTTGATTTCCTCCTATCTCAGTGTTTAAATTTATCTTGTTTATTGTTTTTGATAAGTTTCTCCATTTACAATCATTCATGCTTTTAATGAAGAACGAAGATGTTAAGGAAAGAGAAGAATACGTCCTTTTAATTTTTTTAAAGTTATTAGTAAATTAGAAATTATTATGTTAATTTCACTGCATTGTTTCAGCGCATGATTTTGCAGTCTAACTGATTCATTTTCTTGCCTACATCGCAAATGGCATATTTTTTTGGATGAGAACTGAATAATATCAATGTTGTACAGTGTATAACTCATATCTCACTTTCCGTCTAATTTTCCGTTTCAATGAAAACACCTTAGTTGTCTCTATACAGGTCACCTGATTATATTATTATTGTCTATTCACTACTGTCGCACTAGTACGGTAGGTAGGGAAAGAAAACATGGGGAAAGTTTACAGTTCAATGTCATTTATCTTAGCTTTATTGGTGATAAAAATTTAAGTCCTAAACAATAATAATATTTACTACCCAATTTTTCTTATGATGATACATACATAATTACATTATTAATGTATATACTATTGCACCAGATTGATAGGCTCTGGCCCCCTGTCGCTTGGAATGCACCGCCACTGAACCACCCGCCGGCATTCTAATCATAAGCGACATCAATTGACACAGATTACGATATGGAGGCTGGGATTGAGGAGAAGACCCTTGGAAGCTAACCAAAACTGACGTACTCGAAAGCTGTGGTGAAAAGGATGGGGGAAAGATGGGTGTGAATGGCTGCTCGATAGGTTTATTGGATTATAAGACGAAGGATGAGCTAAGGAAGCTGCTAGATTATGAGCATGTGTTTCATGTGAATTAATGAATAATATTAAAGAAAATAAGAAGAATATTGAGGAAGCAGAAGATTTTATTGATGAATATTATTTCTTGTACAAGGAGTAATGTAACAATGGTATGCTTATGTAGAGAAGCATTGTAACGGCTAATAGATAATTACGAAACATACTAAATATGATAAAACGTGTTCACACGCTAACGGCTAATACATAATTACAAAAAATACTAAATATGATAAAATGTGTTCACACGCTAACGACTCTATTATCTTCATTATGCACCCTCAATTCAAACTAGGGTTTCCTTTTTCATTTCCGCCTCCACTAACTACCTTCAGCTCCTCTCCCAATCTCACAAAATTCTTGGTTGATATTGCTTTTTGTAAGAACGTCGGCTCGCTGATAGTAAGCAGGAATATGATAGATGATAAGCTTTCCATTCTGCGTTCTTTCTCTGAAGAAATGAAGACCGATTTCAAAATGCTTTGTCCTTGAATGTTGAATTGGATTGAGGGAAAGAGAAAACGTACTCTTGTTTGTCACACCAGATGACAGATTTTCATATTAAACTCAGCCCTAATTCCTCTATCATTGTTTCAATCCAAGACACTTCTGCAGTTGCACTTGCGAGAGCCCTATATTTGGCTTCTGTACTGGATCTGGATGTAGTGTGTTACTTCTTAGTGCACCAGGAAATTATGTTATCTCCAAGGTAAACACAGTATCCTGATACAGATCGTCTATCATCAACACCATTTGCCCAATCAGCATTGCTAAAGCACTGTAAGGAAAAATGTTTCTCTGGTTTTATAATTATTCCTAAATGCATTGTTCCTTGCAAATATCTTAGAACCCTTGTTAAAGCAATCCAATGTTCTGATAATGGATTTTGCGTAAACTGGCTAAGCTTGTTAACACTATAACAAATATTTGGGCGAGTGATTGTTGCATATTGCAGTGCTCCTATTAAACTTCTGTACTGTTTTGCGTGATGGCCTTCCCTTTATGTTTAGATAAGCATAGACTATGACAGGTGTTGGTAGATGTTTGGCATGTTGCAAATTGGCCCTCTGCAAAATTTTAGAAATATAGTTTTCCTGAGATAGAATTAATTTTCCTTCATTATGTTTGAAAATTTGAATCCCAAGAAAATATTTTAACTCTCTTAAATCTTTAATAGCAAAATGTTGATCCAATAATTGTATGACTCTGCTTATCTCTTGATCATTATCTCCTGTGATTAACATATCATCCACATGTACTAAAATAAAAATAATTCCTTGCCTACTCCTTCTCATGTATAATGAGTTTTCGGACTTGACTTGAATAATACCTAAATTTGATAATGTCATCTTGAGTTTCTCATACCCAGCTCTTGAAGCTTGCTTGAGTCCATGGATTGCTTTATAAAGCCTACAGACCTTTTTATCATCAGAATTGTATCCTTCAGGTTGTTGCATGTAGAATTCTTCAGTTAATTCTCCATTTAAAAAAGCATTGTTCACATCTAGTTGTTTTAAATTCCACCCCTTACTTAAGGCTACAGTCAAAATTATCCTAATTGTAGTGGGCTTTATAACTGGAGAAAAAGTTTCATTGAAATCAAAAACAAATTCTTGGGCATAACCTTTAGCTACCAATATAGCCTTGTATTTGTCAATAAAGCCATTAGCTTTTCTTTTTATTTTATATACCCATCTGCAACCAATAACATTTTTGTGTGCTGGTGGTACAGCAAGTTCCGAAGTGTTGTTCTTATAAGAGCTTCATATTCTATATCCATGGCCTTTTTCCAATCTTTTGACTTTAGTGCTTGAGTGAAATTAAGTGGTTCAGTTTCAGTGATGGCCACATTATAAACTGTTGGTTTAAAAATACCACTTTTTAATCTAGTAGTCATGTGATGTCTGCTTAGATGTTGCTGTATTTGTTGTGATTATTATTCCTGTTGCAATACCCTTGTTCTGTTGTTGCTTTGTGTGTTATCATCATCAACACTGTTGTGCATATTATCACTAGCTTGGCTTATTTCTGTGTCTTCTAAATTTCTTTCTTCTGATCCACTGATGTGTATACTTGTTTCGCTTATATCATTTGCTTATATGCCTGAATTCTCATTGTCTTTAATTGATTCAAAAGTAACTGGTCTGAACTCCACGGCTTTGATGGATTCCATTCTGTTGTTTTCTTTGGAATAATGCCTATCTGCATAAGGAAATTTATTTTCATCAAATATTACATGTCTTGAGACATAAATTCTACCATTCTTGTCAAGACATTTATAACCTTTTAGACTTTGAGCATAGCCAATAAATGTGCACGGACTTGACCTCATACTTAATTTATGTCTATTATAATATCTCAGACATGGAAAACACATACAACCATATATTTTCAGAAATTTATAGTCTAGTGTAACATTGTATATGACCTCATGTGGGGTTTTATTATCTAGGATTTTAGTAGGTAATAGGTTAATAAGAAAAACTAAAGTAAAAAAGGCTTCATTCCAATACTTCATGGGTAAAGAGCTTTGAGATAACAATGTTAAACCAGTTCTCACAATATGTTTGTGTTTTCTTTCAACCAAACCATTCTGCTCAGATGTGTGAGGACATGTCAATCTGTGTTTAATTCCTCTTTTAGCAAAATGATTAGCCAAAGGCTTGAATTCTGGCCCACCATCTGTTTGCAGAATTTTTACATTACAATTAAGTTGCTTTTCAACATGAGTTATAAATTGTATAAAGGTGTTACAAGTTTCAGATTATTTTTTAGCATATATATCCAAATATATCTCGAATGGGCATCTACAAAAGAAAGATAGTACCTGTGCCTCTGATATGAATTTAGAGGTGCTGGACCCCATAAATTTGCAGCTACAAGCTCCAATGGCTTGTTATACCTGGTTTCAGAATTACTAAAAGGAAGCTTGTGGCTTTTGCCAAGCTGACAATGTGTACATGTATGTTTAACAGATGCATTTTTAAAAGCAATATTATTAATAGATAAAAAAGTTCTGACATATTCAAAATTTGCATGACCAAGTTTCATATGCCATAAAGTAATATTATCTAAAACATTATTTCTATTACAATGGTTATTACTACTGCAAGCATTATTACTGCAAGCATCCACATTGTTGCACCAGAGTTCACCACTTGAATTTCCAGTCTTCAAGTTGTTAAATCTGTAAAGTCCATTATGTTGACTACCCTGCAGTAATATTTCATGACTTATAATATCTTTGACTAAGCAAATTTTTGGATGAAACTCAAAATATACACAATTATCACTGGTAAATTTGGATACCCTTAATAGATTTTTATTTATGGTAGGAACCCTTAGCATGTTATTTAGTTGAAGTTGTCTTTTACCAAAAATATTTCCTTTGCCAGTTTGTGTTACATTTGCAGTTTAACCGTTGCCCATCTATAAATATTTCATACCTGAGTAATCTTTACTGCCAATGTTTAAATTCTGAAGATTATTTATAATATGATGGGTTGCACCTGAGTCTAGATAGCATTCCTCAAAGTTATCTTCATTACCCTTATTAGCATTATTACCGCTTTGACTGTCATTGTTGCCTATGCTTGAGTTTATTATAGCAAAATTTGTCTGTGCTCCTTCCTGAGAAAAACTGCCTTGATTGTTTTGAGAACTATTATCTGGATTGTACTTGAAGTAACATTTATTTTCCATATGACCAAATTTTTGACAAATTTGACATTTTACATGATTGTTATTATTCTATCAGCCTCTTCCACGACCTCTTTGAGACTGGAAACTCCCTCTTTGTGCTTGAAAACCTCCTCTTTGTGATTGAAAACCTCCTCTTTGTGATTGGAAACCTCCTTGAAAACCTCCTCTTTGTGATTGAAAACCTCTTGAATACTGACTTTCTTGTCTATTTGAATCATTGTTGTAGTTGTTTCTTTGTTGATTACTTTTAGCTGCTGCATAGTTGACAGAAAAATCACCTTGTATGGTTTTTCTTTGTTCAATCCTTCATTCATGAGCAAGTAGAGCGGATCAAACAAACTGCAAGTCAGGTAATGCTTGCTGAGTAGCAGTAACAATTATTAATGAGTCATATTCTTCATCAAGTCCACCAGTGATAAACAATATTTGTTCATTATCACTTATCTTATGCCCAACAACATTTTGTCCACAAGTATTTTTAATTTTGCCTAAATATTCTTTCATACTCATGCCTTCTTTTCTGGAGTTTTGTAAATCCCTTCTATACTGCATTATCCTAGCTACAGACTGAGAACTAAAAATTTGCTAATGGATGACCAAATTTCACGAGAATTGTTACATCCTACTATCTGTGATAACAAATTTGAACTTATAGAAGACATAAGTCATGATGATAATAGATTATCTTGCTTTTGATATCTAACATAACCTGGATTTGAAACAGTGCTACCATCTTGACTCAAAGTCATGATTGGTGATATAGTTATGGTTCCATTGATGTATTTCAGCGTTCCATAACCTTTTAAGGCAACTTCCACTTGATATTTCCATAATATATAATTGTCTTCATCAAGTGATGTGGTAATGATTTGACTTTTGGGTTTTATTAGGTTAGGGTTGTTTGGTGGTGGATCAATGCTAGTATTGACCATTGATGTAGACGTGACTTCATCACTGTTCACCATAATTGATCAGAAAAAATATTTGGTGAGGCAGAAGCAGGAAAATGCAACCAACGTAATCTTAGATAAAAAGAAATCGAAGAATAATAATAGGTATATATTGTATGCCTGGCACACAATATCAGATATTGTAGGCGCCTTTGTGCTTAGCAAATCAAGAATGATATATGTAGTCGCTACAAAAAATACTTATGATTTAGGAGAGGTAGAATAAACTAGCAGCTAGTTGATCTAGACGTGGCTATTTTATAAACAGATGATTCAAAATAATCAAGAGTTGGATGTCCCTTCGGTAAAATCTCTGATGATGAGAAAAAATAAAATTGAGGAGAAAGAATAAAATAAAACAACTCTTGGCTGATAGAAAGCCTTTCGGCAATTTGCTCCGATACCAAATCAGAGAATAAGATTGATGAAAATAAGAAGAATATTGAGGAAGCAGAAGAATTTATTGATGAATATTATTTATTGTACAAGGAGTAATGTAACAATGGTATGCTTATATAGAGAAGCATTGTAACAGCTGATAGATAATTACAAAACATACTAAATATGATAAAACGTGTTCACACGCTTACGGCCCTGTTGTCTTCATTACTGTGAAGTGCATGGATCCTTAGTTGGGGTTGCACCCTATCTGTCCCTTGTATAGGACCTCCCCTTTGCCTTCTTCAATGCCCATGCCCTTAGCTGAGGTTGCCCCTTGGCTATTGCAATGCATGTGTGATGGTTCTTTGTGTTCAGATGTATATTTAATCTACACTTTTACTGATACATACAGCTTTATTTATATTTTTTTTATTTCTTCACCTGTTTTAAACCGGTCTTGATTAGGATGTTCAATGTTTTGGTTCTTCCTAAGACCATTGCTTGTTGTTTTATTTTAATTTTAATATCAATCAGTGATCAATAAGGACGTGTTGCTTTCATCATAAACTTTATTTATCGCAGGTTCATAGAATATTGTAGGTGGACATAAATACTGAAATAATGTTTAACTGTCAAATGGCTCGTGGAAGAACAACCACTGCAATGGTGATAGCTATGTTGGTTTACTTAAATCGAACCAGACCATCACGTAAATACCTTTTTTACTTGCAAATTGCATCTTGATTACATCTGATCTTTTGAAAATCTGATTATCTGCAATATTCATTTTCCTTTTGTATGTGTATCTTTACCCTTTATTTGTTTCAGAGCGGTCCTCGGAATTCAAAGGCCTGGGTAAACTGGTTCATTATGCCTACTCTCATAAGTAAAAGAAAAATCATCTAAAGTGCGTAGAAGGGTTTGGAAGCTAAAGGCCAGAGCATAAGAAAATTTTGAACAGAGGGAAACACATACAATTCAGTTGGTTTTGCAAGGTCAAAAGCAATGGCTAGAGGTAACTGAATCGATCTTGTTTTATCGCTTCCACTTTCATTAATATGTGTTCATATAGTAGAGAGCGTGATTAAGTTGTACGATTATACCTACATTTGGTATTAGAGCATGTAACTGTACCTCTGCCTTGCTTACTATAGAAATCTCGTTGCCTAATTATTGAAATTCATGTACTGTCCTTTTGAACTTCGATTTGAATTGTGTTTTATCCTTCCGATTTCATTAGTGGACCAATACTTTTGGCCATAGCATCAATTCTTCATGCATCAGACTTAACACCCCATTAATTTTCCTTGGCTGTTTTTTTGTGTATATTGTGGACTTATGGATATTCATGTCCACCTAAAATGATGATAATATAATATAAGTGCACTATATAGACAGTCTCTTGTTTGGAGTGCATTCCTTGCATATACTTGTTGAGATTAATGTTCCATCCTATCATAGTACATGCTACCAACCTGTATTCGTGTAGACTCGTATATGGTCATTATTCTTAGTTTAATAATATTTTTTGATGTGTATTGAAGCACGTTGGCGTATCATATATATAATATGTATCATTTTGGAATGAGTATATATACATAAAGTTAGGTGTATAAAATAAAGTGAAATGTTGAGCGATTGAAATCTCTATTAGCTAAGTGGGCGTTCGAGAGGGCAAACTACCTGGTTATTGTTATGGACGCGTCCAACTCGTTCGTAACCATAACAGGCAATTTGCTACGTTTCCACAATGGCTCGAATTTTAGTCGTTAGACTACGACGTGTCGGACGGGTCCGACGCATTGTAGTCTAAAGGTTCCAATTCGAGCCGTTAAGGTGTGATTAGATTAATTAATTTAATTTAATTAATAAAGTTAAATTTTTACAAACTTAAATATTAATAACGTGTGCAAATGAGATTCGTTTGAGACACGGCTTTTTACGTAATGATCATATCGAAGTGCTCTACGTAATGAACTAAATAGAGAAATTTATGATTTTTCAGTTTTTTTATTCGTGTAAATTATCGATATGTATTATTTATTAAAAATAAATAATAAATTAATAAACCATAAATCAGTTAAATTAAAAACCACAAATTAAAATGATTCGCTTAAATGGTTCATTGAACCCGCAAATGCATTCTTCGCTAACTAAAATATCCTGCTATAATACTTCGCTTCACCCAAACGAACCCATAGAGAGTAGCTATAACATCTCTAATTATTAAAATTTTGATGCTGAAATCATGTGTGGAAACTTGACATTAGTTGCAACTAATCATGTGTAATATCTATAACGAGATGTGCCTATAGGAAATTTATTATATTTGCATGATTAATTAGGGTGAAGTATTAGATTATGTTTCCTAATCTACCCATAGGAATTATGAAATAATGAGTTGATAGTTTCAGTGAAAAGTTATATTATGATTTTAATTTGAGTAGGCTTTAGCCCACATGCAAGTTTTATGTCACTAGACTCATATAAGAATGATTTACGATGGTAAATTGTGATAAAATATAAAGTCACAATTTTTGTTAACAAGCAAATATGTATGTTTCAGTTGTCTTCTCAGCAGATGAGGTGGAGGGTGGAGCTTCCACTTTTGAAGTTGAGTTTTGGGTAGGAGGATCGTATGTTGAAGGTGGTTTAAAATACGGTGCATGATACTGGTACTGCTGAGGGCAATACAGCTACCCCATCCTGGTAAGTGGCCAAAGTTACTATCAAGAATGTTTAATGTCAACGGTAAGCTGGCGTAGTGTTTAGTAGAGTAGTTTGTTTGGATGTTGGGATTGACTAATAAAAGGTACTTAACAATATCTATCCTTTTGTTTTGCTTTTCTAATTTATTTCACTATGTTGTCGGTGGTCTACTTACGTTAAATGACAACATATTTTTCTTTTGAAATTGGGTATTTTATATACAAATTGCAAACAATACAGTTAGCAAATGCACAACGGTGACTAACAAGTAGTGAAAACAATGCACTAAATGCACAAATGAAAACAAAACTAAAAGTAACATGTTTGTTTGTTTATCTCTTCGGTTTTTCAGTTGTGAATCTAAGAAAATATTTGGACTGTGAAAATAGCCAGAACACTATCGAACTGAACGGAACAGTAAAATAAAACCAACTCAAAATATATGGTCCAATCTTTAAATCATACCCAATAACATATTTACATTTCAGTTTTCTATATATTCCAATTGCAATAATTGATGCTATATTTTGGTGATTATGTAAATTTGCCTAGTATACTTGGATGGCTTGATTGTTTGTGTGATTGTTTGAATAACAATCAATTAATATTGCTTGAAAGTTACTTTATAGTTTATGGCAAATTCTTTTTGTTGATTATTGATTTGTTTATAGGTAATTAGCTTTTTCGGAGTGAAGACCACAACAACAATGGACATGATTTCAGTTGTTATATGTATTATGATATTAGTTAGTATTTGTTGTGTAAACCTTCTTATAAATGCTCGTGGCATGTGAATTTGCTCCTTTTGTCAAACAACTATTATCTAAATGGTAATGATAGGGATTTTTAGACATAAGGACAAACTTAATTAAAAAAATTATCCATAAGGACTAGAGGCACAAACTTTTTCCATAAGGACATTTTTAGTGTAAAGGGAGGAATTCAAGGGTCCACTATCATTTCATACTTGCACTAAAGTTTGTCCTTATGGATAATTTTTTTGCCTCTTGTCCTTATGGATAATTTTTTCTTTAATTTTGTCCTTCACACTATTTTCCTATAATATAATAGATAATACGTAGTGACTAACATATTCTCAATTATTTGAATATGATGATTATATGATTGTTGGTTTGAATATAGCAATTATATGATTGTTGCTGATATAATTGGATGTTGTTGGAAGTAATATAAGCTACTAACAGTATATAGTAGCACTTAAAATATGCTACAAAACAATCAATACCTTTTAGTAGCATTTTAGAAACGCTACAGAAATAGATGTAAAAATATTACTAAAATTTATAGTTGCATAAAATAAATGCGACGAAAAGTTTTTAGTTGCACAAAATAAACGCTATAGAAAATCAAAGGAAGATTCATGCACAAACGTTGTGGAAAACCTTTGGCAGCGTTTCAAAAACATGGCTACAGGAAACGTTTGGTAGCGTTTATTAAAATACAACAAAAAATAGTCTTTTAGTTGTGGGACCTGTAGTAGCGTTCTTTAATATGCTACCAAAAGCTTTAGTAGCGTTTTTTAAATGCTTCCAAAGGTCATTTCTGGTGTAATGTGTGGTTGTAATGTCATTATGTGTGTGCAACCCTTCCCCAAAACCCCTGCCCAGATGTATACAATTTCACAGCATTTCAGTTTATTAATCTACATCTGATACTTGCCCTATTCTTAACATGTCATTTACTTAATGTTCTTTCTAAGTCAAATTTAACATGTCCAATTCATATGCATATCATTCATCAACTACATTTTCAAGTTACAGGTTTATGCATAATATCCACTTACAACAAGTATCTATGCATTATCAGTTTACCAATTCTAAACATGTGTATATTTATCCCTTTTTCCCAAATTATAATCAATCAGTCCAAGTAAATAACATGCTTAAATTCTTCTTTTATAACATCCATTATTGCCCCCAAACGTATGCATTGTCCAATCGGTATAGCCTAGGCTTGCCAATGCCTAGGCCTGGCGTAAAATAAAACGGGAAAATAGAGGAAGAAGAATATAAACAAATCACATAGGCATATAAGCAAGAATGGAAATTAACATAGAAAATGCGAAAAGGAAGATAGATACATATAACTTGTTAATTTTCCATCATGACTGGGATATGTATAGATTTTTTAATTATCCAACATTACATGCATATAACTGATTATAATAACATAGGTGATTAACAGTGAAAACAAGTATAACATTTATTTTACTAACACAGTAGATCCTAACCAATTTTATTTAACTGTTATGTTCAAAGTCTAAGAAATCAGATCTGTAAATAACGGAAACTCACAGTGAGTCTTGGTGAAGATAATTATATAACACTATGCCGTAGGAAATCTAAGCCCAATCCAAATTGTATGTATGCAAGTCCTGATGTTGTCTCTGTTTGATTTGATCTTTAGCAACATTCCCACATATATTTTGTATTTTTCAAAATAATTTCATGGAGGCAGAAATGACAAGTTCAAGAACAGGTAAAAAGCATGCAAAGTGTATCAGTTCCTATAAAATGACCAAAAACAATGGATGCACAAGCCAAGAAGCAAGTGGAAGCACATAATTAAGATTCAAGGTAGAATTGCCAAGAAAAAAAGAGGCAAGGAAATAATGCAAGCATCACAACAATTAAGCATCTCACTAGCATCAAGGTTCAAGCTCAAGCACGGATAGAATGCAAGTACCCAATTATATGATCAAAGCACACATGCATATAGAGCAAGGCAGTAAAGTGAAACTCATGGCAGCTTATATATATACACACACACACTTATATACATATATACATACATATATATATATATTTTGAAAAAAGGTACAAATTTCCATTTCAGATAATCAAATAAAAGGTCTGAAATAAAAACAAAAATACACCTCGTTTAAACCCGCTCAGAGGCCCACGACCCAAACAAATATCAAGCATTTATATAATTGTAACAACCCGTATTTTGAATAACATGTTATAACGTAAATCAAGGCAGAATTAAGTGTTAAAATCTGAATCAAGGGAAATGGGCTGTGCCATTGCGTTCGTCTCGGAAAAATACGCGAAATAGAGTCCGAGTTTTCGAAAATCGGAGTCCGTATGACCCAGCTATGGCCCGTCAAAGTTTTCAGAAAATTTCAAGTTCAAAAACAGTTCAAATTTGAATTCAGAATTCAAATTCAGCCCAAGCAGGACAGGCGAGAAAATTCCCGCCAGCCCCAAGTCGACTGGGGAGTCGACTTGGGAGTCGACACACCCCAAGTGGTGTCGACTGCCCAGTCGACACCCCTGTCGACCTGGGTGGTCGGCCAGTTTGGCCTGGTGCACCTGTTTTGGCTCCTGGGTTTTGTTTTGTTGGCTAGTGACGTGATTTGATGGCTCAGATCTGAATTAGGGTTAATCCTATGGCCTAAACTAACCTAATCTTCTATAAAAAGACCCTAATACCTAGCCTAAATCAACACAAATCATTCCTACAACTAAATTATGTCAAAATGCTTCCTAATCATGGCCTCCACCTTCATATCATGGCCTCCATCCTCTTCATGAAAGTTTGAGTGTTCTAAGCTAGTAAAAGAGTCATCTTTCTTCATCAAAACAAGGTTCTTTCTTCTTATTTCTCAAGGCTTGGAGTGGATCTTATCTTTAGTTGGGGATTTCTAGTGTGGCTTCGTCTCAATCTTGTTTTATTTTGTTCTAGTCTTCTTAGCCAAGCTTTTTAAGCCCTATTCTACTCTTAGATTTAAACTATGAAGTTAATATGATCATGTAGCAAGTTGAAATGTGACTTTTGGGTATAATACTTGTCTTTGGGCTACATTTGTATGCATAGATCCGTGTATGACTCTTTTGATCTATGATTGTGGCACTATCATGAACCTAGTATCATTTGCCTTGATTTTTGGGTAGAAAGCTATGAGCTTTATTTGGTGGTTATGCATAATGCAACATAGAACTTGGTAGTTATGCATAAATGCAACATAGAACCCCTCATGATCATTATGTTAACTTGCCTATGATGTTATGAACTATATGCTAATCACAAGTTATCACCCTATGTTAACTATGACCATGTTATCACCTATTTGCTAAGTTGATGTCATGCATGTTTTGAGGCCAATAATGCCATATGCTAGTTGTGATGAACACCTTTGCCTCATATATCACCATGTTAAACTTGTGATAGACTTTGCCACATTATGCCCAACTTGTCATAACATTATGTTCCCCTTTTTGATCTATGTGTGTTGATGCGAACTTACATGCGATGGGGTTACGTTATGGGTAAACTTAAATGACATGAAACATGATTTGAAAATATGACATGTGATTATGCTTGAAAACATGAACGTGGACATGACATGTAGAAAACATGAAAGTGGCCAACTCGAGGTTGGGTTGAGTTTGTAGCATAAATCTACCCGGAACCGACCGGCTTAACTAGTAGCTACAAACAATAGGACCCAATGTGAGAAGTTGGTCATGTTGCACTTAAAAACCCGAGGTTAGACTAAGTTGTGGTGTAAAGCTACCCGGACCCGCCCGGCTTAACTAGTAACCACAACAAGGTCTAATGTGAGAGGTTGGGTGCATTAAGTTAATTAATGCCACATGGTAGGGTTAAGTCATGGACCACTTGAATACTTAACCAATTAAACACAATGGATTGTTGGGGTTAAGTCATGAACCACTTGGGTATACTTAACCAACTTGATACATGGTTTGGATAGGGTTAACCACACTTAACCCGTTAGAAACCCTAGTTACGTGGTCCTTTTCAGCAGTAACCCTCTTGGATGTATCAACGATACCCTAGGGACTAGGCTAGGGTGGGGCACGATTACTGGGCTGATTGTAAGCGACCAGAACGACGGATGAGTTGGTGCGCAGGTGTAGGTTCAGGCGGACTATGGTCGTGCACATAGTCCGGAGTTGAAAAAGTAGGCACGGGCACCAGTAGGTTTAGACTGTGCGTGCTTGATTCGTGTTAGTGGTTGACACCCTAGGACATGATACACCCTAGGGTGGACCTAGCACAATTTGACTAGATTCTGTGGTTGGGCCGTATGACACCGACACTTGACGAGTTAGGCTAATAGGGAGCCGATCGACTAGACCGTGTAGTTGGACCCCGACTTGGGTCACCTCATGATATTGGGCCAAGGGATCATTTCTGGTTTATACTTGACATGGGTTGGATTACTAGTACTATTGGTGCAAAACTTAACCTTGTATATGCGATGCCACACTTGATCTATCTTGTTAACTTTTCACCATGCCAGTTATCATCCTATGTTTCACCTCTGTTTTACATGTCCAGTTAACTTTATTAGTTTTTATACTAATAGTAGGTAGGACTTACCAGTCTTTTTGGCTAACCCATTTTCTTTCGCCTCTTTTCTTCCGTTCCCCCCCCCAGGTTCTCAGGGTGGGAACACTAGCACCTAGCTTGGATCTTTAGCTTGCTTACTGGATAGCTCATGTACGGTTTGGACTTGAGCTCGCTATGGCTTTACCACGTCTACTTTAGGGATAGTTTACTTTATGTTATTTCCAGTTTTCAGTTTATGTTTCTAGACTTGTAGTAGTTGGAAAATAATGACTAAGTACTTTTGATGTAAGTCGACTATGGTTTTGAAATAGTAGTTTTATCCGCTGCTTTACTTACTCTGTTTTACTTATACGTTCTATCTTGAGATATCTTTATGCATGTTTACCTTGACAAACACCCCTCCAAAGCTAGTGTACTTGCAAGAGTGACCCTGGCGGAGGTGGGGTGTTACATTTGGTATCAGAGCATAAGGTTTTACTAGACCGGACAAAAGTTTTAAAAACCCTTTTGAAAAACTATTTTCAAAACCAATTAAGTATTTTCCAAGAAAAGTCTAGTTTATTTTAAAAGGCTATTCCCCAAAATCCATTAGCACTATCCTTTGTTTCCTCGTTCTAAATCTATCTTTTCCTTTTTCAGCATGGCCGATCTTAACCTTCCCGAGGGAGTAACCATACCCGGATGGTTCCGAAGGTACTTGGAAGCTAGGGCCAACGATGCGGGCCCAGCAAACACTCCCACCGTACCTGAGGTTCCTCCTCCTCCTCCTCCTCCTCAGCGCCCACAAGCGGATTTCGCAAAGGTTTGCAAAGACTTTAAGGCGATGGGTGGCAAGAATTTTGTTGGGACAGAGACTTATGTGGAGGCAAGAAACTGGTTAAAAGAAACTGAAGACCTCTTTGCTATCTTTGATGTGGAAGACCGTAGAAAAGTTCTGTTGGCAGTATGGCTATTGAAAGAGGAAGCTGCTTATTGGTGGGAGGTCACCAACGCTACTAGGCCTATAGAGACTTGGGTCGACTTTAGGATGAGGTTTGGGCTTAAGTTTCTATCATCTGCTGAGGAGAATCTACAAATGGAGAAGTTTATATCTTTGAAGCAAGGGGACATGACAGTGAGGGAGTATGTGAATAAGTTTAACCAGCTTGCTCGATTCGGTTTGGACATGGTTAACACACCCCAGAAGAAGGCTCTACGCTTTGCACGAGGATTGAATGAGCCATTACAAGGTTTAGCCATGTCCCATATACCCATGGGGGCCACTTTTGAGAGCCTAGTAGATATGGCATTGCTTCAGGGAGATGATAAGAATGGCAAGAAGGAAGTCAAGCCTAATTAGACTCAAACCAAGAAGGCGGACTCCAAGTGGGGAGGAAATCAGAGCAATCAGAGCAATCAGAACAACAAGAACAACAAGGGTAACAAGGCCAACAACAACAAGGCAAAGGACACAAGAAAGTGCAACTTCTGTGGGATGGTTGGGCACATAGCCAAATATTGTAGGAAGAAGAAGAGGAAGTTGGGAGAATGCTTTCATTGCGGAGAGACTGAACACTTCAGTAAGGATTGCCCAAAGAAGCAAGGGCAGGGGAAAGGATAGGCTCAGCGAGCAGGACCTTCTGGAGGGCAGATGCATGCTCTCAACACTGCTCCAGTTCCGGACCGAGGTAATATTTCTGTAGAAAGTCTTGTTTATATTTCTGGTTTTCCTGTTCGAACTTTATTTGATTCTGGCGCATCGCGTACCTTTATTTCTTCTGACATTGTTGAAAGTTTGCACCTAAGTACTAGTCTTTTTTAGGATCCCGTTAGTGTTTCGAATCCAATTGGGGGTTCTTCCCATCTATCTATGATTTGTATGGATTTGAGGATTTCTATCTTGACCGTAGAATTCACATGTAATGCTTATGTTCTCAGGTTCATGGGATATGGGTTGATTTTGGGCATGGATTGGTTGTCCAGTTATGGAGCCATTCTCGATTGTGAGCATAGGGTAGTGAGGCTTCTGACTCGCCTTGGCAATACCCTAGAGATTTCTTGTAACCCACTGGATCCCGTCATGTTATGTTATCTTGAATCCCTCGACTCGTCTATTGAAGATCTTCGATCTGTGAGGGTGGTCCGAGAATATCCTGATGTTTTTGATGAGGTGAAGGGGTTACCCCCTAAACGCGAGATAGACTTCCGTATTTATCTTGTTGATAACGCCAAGCTAGTTTCATTGCCTGTTAGGCACATGGCCCCGCGAGAAAGAAGAGAGCTTAGCAAGCAAATCAAGGAGTTGCTTGAGAAAAATTTCATTAGGCGAAGCATTTCAGAATGGGGTGCTCCGGTGGTATTCGCTACTAAGGCGGATGGTTCGCTTCGTCTGTGTGTTGATTATTGTGAGTTGAACAAGATGACAAAGATGAATAGACACCCGTTACCGAGGATTGATGATCTCTTTGACCAGCTTGTTGGTGCTTCTGTTTTCTCTCAGCTCGATCTAACCACCGGATTCCATCAGCTTAGAGTGGCTGAGGATAGTATCGATAAGACTGCGTTTAGGACTCCAGATGGATTCTTTGAATGGCTAGTCATGCCGTTCGGTTTGACTAATGCACCCGCATACTTTGTTGATTTGATGAGTAGGGTGTTCAGGGAGTTCCTTAACAAGTTTGTGGTTGTCTTCGTGGATGATATTCTGGTCTTCTCTAAGGACGAGGAAGAGCATGCTACACACCTCAAGGAGGTTATGGATACGCTTAGAGCTCATCAGTTGAAAGCCAAGTTCTCTAAATGTCATTTTTGGAGAAGGGAAGTTCGGTTTCTTGGACATATAGTTTCTAAGAAAGGCATAGCTGTGGATCCCGCGAAAGTGGTTGCGGTTCAAGACTGGAAAACTCCCAAGAATGCAACTGAAGTAAGAAGTTTTCTCGGTCTGGCAGGCTACTATAGGAAGTTCATTAAGGACTTCGCTAAGATTTCAGCCCCTCTCACTAAGTTAACAAAGAAGAACTTAGTCTTTGCATGGGACTTAGAGTGTGAGCTTGCTTTTCAAAGGCTCAAGAAAGCCCTCACCACGGCTCCAGTTCTAGCATTACCCGATGGAGGGAAGTTGTTTACCGTGTACACCGATGCATGTGGCACGGGATTGGGCGTTGTCCTGATGCAAGAAGGGAGAGTGATATGCTTTAGGGGTAGGCAACTCAAAGTTCATGAGAAGAACTATCCCACTCATGATTTGGAGTTGGCGGCGATCGTCTTTGCACTCAAATCCTTGCGCCACTATCTTCTAGGCGAAAGGTTTGAGTTATATACTGATCACAAGTCACTCAAGTACCTCTTCTC
This sequence comes from Allium sativum, assembly GCA_030737875.1. Taxonomy (NCBI): domain Eukaryota; kingdom Viridiplantae; phylum Streptophyta; class Magnoliopsida; order Asparagales; family Amaryllidaceae; genus Allium; species Allium sativum. Next base: position 217,348,580 of record CM060920.1, read on the forward strand.
GCAGAAAGATTTGAATCTAAGGCAGCAGAGGTGGATGGAATTCTTGGCATCATATGACTTCGAGATAGCTTATACCCCTGGCAAGGGTAATGTTGTGGCGGATGCGCTAAGCAGAAGAAGGTTGACTTTGAGTCCCTTGTTTGTTGAGATGAAGAGCCTAGAGTTCTTGGCAACCTTTGATTTTGCACTTGCTATTGAGTCGATGACTGGTTCGTTAGCATCCCTTGAACTTAGACCTACACTTCTTGATTAAGTTGGGGCTTCAAAGAGGGAAGACCCGCAGATAGTCGAGATCATGGACAAGTTGATTCGGGGTGAGACGTCAAGTCACCTCGCTAGATATGCTATTGATGACAAGGGATGGCTAAGGCGTGATGGAAGACTATGTGTCCCACGAGTGGGAGACTTAGTAAATAAAGTTCTTGAGGAGGCGCATCACTCGAGGATGACCATACATCCCGGAGGGGATAAGATGTACCGGGATATGAAGCGCATTTTCTTTTGGGATGGGATGAAAAAGGATGTGGCGCAGTTTGTTTCTAGATGCATTGTTTGCCAGCAAGTGAAGGCCGAGTCGAAGAAGCCCGGTGGGCTATTACATCCATTGGAGGCCCCGCAATGGAAGTGGGAAAGTATCTCGATGGATTTCGTGGATGGATTGCCTAGGTCAAGGAAGGGAAATACGAGCATATGGGTCATAGTTGATAGACTTACGAAGAGTGCTCACTTTATTCCGGTAAAGAGCAAGAGGAACGCATCATGACTAGCATCTGTTTATCTTCGAGAGATAGTGCGATTGCAAGGAGTTCCTTCTAGCATAGTTAGCGATCGTGACCCAATCTTCACTAGCCAGTTCTGGAATAGTTTGCAAGAAGCGATGGGTACGCGATTGAATCTCAGTACGACCTATCACCCACAGACGGATGGCCAGACCGAAAGGGTGAATAGCGTACTAGAAGATCTGTTGAGGCTATGCATTCTTGACTTTGGTGGCACTTGGGAAGATCATCTTCCTCTAGTGGAGTTTGCTTATAATAACAGCTATCAGGAAAGCATAGGGATGGCACCATTCGAAGCTTTGTATGGGAGGTCGAGCAAGTCACCAACATGTTGGTGGGAGACGACGGATAAGCTTATACTTGGGCCCGACATGATAAGGGACACATCCGAGAAGGTTGAGTTGATTTGAAGGCGGATGAAAGCGGCCCAAGACAGACAGAAATCCTATGCAGACAAGCGAATGACAGACTTGGAGTTTGAAGTTGGAGATATGGTCTTTGTGAAGGTTTCTCCTTTGCGAAATGTGGTTCGTTTTGGAGCAGTTGGGAAGCTGGCACCAAGGTTCGTAGGACCCTTCCCTATTTTAGAAGGAGTTGGGAAGATGGCTTATAAGGTGGAATTGCCCGAGAAGCTGGCCGGAGTGCACAATGTTTTTCATGTCTCGCATCTCCGAAAATGCCTACATGAGTCAGCCGAGGTAGTTGAGCCTAGCATTCTTGAAGACGTGGAGGTAGAGAAAGAGGCAACCCTGAGGAGAGCTCCGATTCGTATCTTGGGAACGGAGATCAAGAAGCTGAGGAATCGAGAAGTCAAGTTAGTAAAGGTTCAGTGGAGTGAAGCCGATGAAGATGCAACTTGGGAAACCGAGGAGAAGATGCGTGGACTTTATCCATTCCTTTTTTAGGGTACATTCTCAATCTCTTTTCCTAATTATCATATCTTTCGTTTGCTATCCATGTTTATCTTGTTATCTCGTTAACCTTGTCATGAGAACCTTAGGTAGAAACCCTTTGGATGAAACATGTATTTGAAACATGTTATGCTTGATGTTTGCAAGTGGTTGCAAGTGTTTGCAAGTGGATACTCGTGGGTGCATGATACACATTAGGCACTAAGATCGGCTCACACACTTTCATATTGCATATGCATGAGTGCTTATACTTATTCATGGCTGAAACTTGTTATGCTATCACGTGGATGTTGCATATGGATGAATGTTATGTGCACTCATGTAGAGATTATGGATTATGTTAGGAATTTGCATACATATGGACTCATTTCACTAACATACTTTGCATTAAGGAGGTTTACTGAATCAGTAACCGCCTGATTTTCGCATTAGATAAGTGCATATACACACACCTTTCGCATATGATCATATAGCATTTAGAACCTTTTAAGGACAATGACTGCTTGTGGATGATGTTTTGAGTAGATAGATGATGGATGGTAGGATACGTTCTCCCTAACTTGAAGATTTCGGGGACGAAATCCTTTAAGGTGGGAAGAATGTAACAACCCGTATTTTGAATAACATGTTATAACGGAAATCAAGGTAGAATTAAGTGTTAAATTCTGAATCAAGGGAAACGGGCTGTGCCATTGCGTTCGTCTCGGGAAAATACGCGAAATAGAGTCCGAGTTTTCGAAAATCGGAGTCCGTATGACCTAGTTATGGTCCGTCAAAGTTTTCAGAAAATTTCAAGTTCAAAAACAGTTCAAATTTGAATTCAGAATTCAAATTCAGCCCAAGCAGGACAGGCGGGAAAATTCCCGCCAGCCAGTCGACACCCCTGTCGACCTGAGTGGTCGGCCAGTTTGGCCTGGTGCACCTGTTTTGGCTCCTGGGTTTTGTTTTGTTGGCTAGTGACGTGATTTGATGGCTCAGATCTGAATTAGGGTTAATCCTATGGCCTAAACTAACCTAATCTTCTATAAAAAGACCCTAATTCCTAGCCTAAATCAACACAAATCATTCCTACAACTAAATTATGTCAAAATGCTTCCTAATCATGGTCTCCACCTTCATATCATGGCCTCCATCCTCTTCATGAAAGTTTGAGTGTTCTAAGCTAGTAAAAGAGCCATCTTTCTTCATCAAAACAAGGATCTTTCTTCTTATTTCTCAAGGCTTGGAGTGGATCTTATCTTTAGTTGGGGATTTCTAGTGTGGCTTCGTCTCAATCTTGTTTTATTTTGTTCTAGTCTTCTTAGCCAAGCTTTGTAAGCTCTATTCTACTCTTAGATTTAAACTATGAAGTTAATATGATCATGTAGCAAGTTGAAATGTGACTTTTGGGTATAATACATGTCTTTGGGCTACATTTGTATGCATAGATCCATGTATGACTCTTTTGATCTATGATTGTGGCACTATCATGAACCTAGTATCATTTGCCTTGATTTTTGGGTAGAAAGCTATGAGCTTTATTTGGTGGTTATGCATAATGCAACATAGAACTTGGTAGTTATGCATAAATGCAACATAGAACCCCTCATGATCATTATGTTAACTTGCCTATGATGTTATGAACTATATGCTAATCACAAGTTATCACCCTATGTTAACTATGACCATGTTATCACCTATTTGCTAAGTTGATGTCATGCATGTTTTGAGGCCAATAATGCCATATGCTAGTTGTGATGAACACCTTTGCCTCATATATCACCATGTTAAACTTGTGATAGACTTTGCCACATTATGCCCAACTTGTCATAACATTATGTTCCCCTTTTTGATCTATGTGTGTTGATGCGAACTTACATGCGATGGGGTTACGTTATGGGTAAACTTAAATGACATGAAACATGATTTGAAAATATGACATGTGATTATGCTTGAAAACATGAACGTGGACATGACATGTAGAAAACATGAAAGTGGCCAACTCGAGGTTGGGTTGAGTTTGTAGCATAAATCTACCCGGAACCGACCGACTTAACTAGTAGCTACAAACAATAGGACCCAATGTGAGAAGTTGGTCATGTTGCACTTAAAAACCCGAGGTTAGACTAAGTTGTGGTGTAAAGCTACCCGGACCCGCCCGGCTTAACTAGTAACCACAACAAGGTCTAATGTGAGAGGTTGGGTGCATTAAGTTAATTAATGCCACATGGTAGGGTTAAGTCATGCACCACTTGAATACTTAACCAATTAAACACGATGGATTGTTGGGGTTAAGTCATGAACCACTTGGGTATACTTAACCAACTTGATACATGGTTTGGATAGGGTTAACCACACTTAACCCGTTAGAAACCCTAGTTACGTGGTCCTTTTCAGCAGTAACCCTCTTGGATGTATCAACGATACCCTAGGGACTAGGCTAGGGTGGGGTACGATTACTGGGCTGATTGTAAGCGACCAGAACGATGGCTGAGTTGGTGCGCCGGTGTAGGTTCAGGCGGACTATGGTCGTGCACATACTCCGGAGTTGAAAAAGAAGGCACGGGCACCAGTAGGTTTAGACTGTGCGTGCTTGATTCGTGTCAGTGGTTGACACCCTAGGACTTGATACACCCTAGGGTGGACCTAGCACAGTTTGACTACATTCCGTGGTTGGGCCGTATGACACCGACACTTGACGAGTTAGGCTTATAGGGAGCCGATCGACTAGACCGTGTAGTTGGACCCCGACTTGGGTCACCTCATGATATTGGGCCAAGGGATCATTTCTGGTTTATACTTGACATGGGTTGGATTACTAGTACTATTGGTGCAAAACTTAACCTTGTATATGCGATGCCACACTTGATCTATCTTGTTAACTTTTTACCATGCCAGTTATCATCCTATGTTTCACCTCTGTTTTACATGTCCAGTTAATTTTATTAGTTTTATACTAATAGTAGGTAGGACTTACCAGTCTTTTTGACTGACCCGTTTTCTTCTGCCCCCCCCCTCCCGGTTCTCAGGGTGGGAACACTAGCACCTAGCTTGGATCTTTAGCTTGCTTACTGGATAGCTCATGTACGGTTTGGACTTGAGCTCGCTATGGGTTTACCACGTCTACTTGGGGATAGTTTACTTTATGTTATTTCCAGTTTTCAGTTTATGTTTCTAGACTTGTAGTAGTTGGAAAATAATGACTAAGTACTTTTGATGTAAGTTGACTATGGTTTTGAAATAGTAGTTTTATCCTTTGCTTTACTTACTCTGTTTTACTTATACGTTCTGTCTTGTGATATCTTTATGCATGTTTACCTTGACAAACACCCCTCCAAAGCTAGTGTACTTGCAAGAGTGACCCTGGCGGAGGTGGGGTGTTACAATAATGCTATCCACAATCTCTCAGTTCTATCCCCCACTCCTGAAGAATGTTCAAATTACCTGTTGTACATTCAGAGGAAGAACCATTGTTTCTAACCAGGTAACCAACTTCTCTCTCTCTCTCTCTCTCTCTCTATCTTCCTTGATTTAATCATACAATGTGTCTTCGATTGGAGAAAATCCTTTTATATACATACATACATACATACATACATACATACATACATATATATATATATATATGGATGCAAAGTGGTAAATACTGCATGACCAAGTTTTGCATCTGCTCTAATATTATTGCCAAAAACAAGTGCTATAGCTAAGAGAAGGAATGTCCAAAAATTCAGTTTTAAGTAGCATGGTAGCATGCTCATGGGTATCATATACATGACCTATGCAGCTAGCATGTAGAGAAATAGTTGTGATCAACAAGGTCAAAAGAATGAACTAGTGCACAAATGCATGCTTAACTGAAATGGTGCATGTTCTTATGCAAACAAATGGTGAAACACTAAGAACCCTTTAGAACGCATAAATATATGCCGCAACAATGGTGACGCAACAGGGGATCAAATAAATAATATCTGCTCTTAAAATAAATTAACACAATGAATGATTTAAAAAAAATCCCATCTTTATTTGGTAAGAATTTTTTTGCCGAAAACTGAACACTATAGGAAAGCTTTGAAACATTAAATATGCAATTTTGCCAAGTGCCAGAATTTAACTTCCAGAATTGTTAAAAATAGCATGCTAGGATTTAGGGAAAATTTATAATCACACAAGTGTTCTTTTCGTTATTCAATATTGCCAAGAATTCAATGCAGAATGGATGTATTCTTAAAATACCCAGTAGCCAAATACTAGGCTAAATACATCAAGCATAAATCACGCAAACATCATGACTAAATCTGGTTGAAATCAGAGAAATCAATCAGGGAATCACGAAAAGTCATGGTGTGAAATCAGGGATATACAAGGGTTTTCAAACCCTATTTATACACCATTCATCTCATGCATATTTGAATCAAAACATAACAAGCAATAAAAAAATTATCAGAGAAATTTATAGTACTCACATTTCTTTCATTGTTTCAATCATAAGGCCAAATCGGTGGACAAGAAAGCAACATGAACCGAGAGCTATCCGAAGAACAATTGTATCAGCCTATTTGAAGTCGTGATTTGGGCAAAATCACAAAATCCTAAGTTTACACAGTGGTCATTAAAGAACAAAAGGAGCCGACATTTTTTTGGTGATAAAAGAAATAAAAGGGGCTGACCTTTTTTGCTAATTAGGGCATAGGGTTTTGTGTTATTTGTTTTAAGTGTTGTTGTTTTCATTTGTAGTCTTTTTATAGCTTTCTAGTATTTTTTAAACTAGGGGTTCTAGTTATAGGATTTATAGTTAGGGATAATCTGATCTTGGGATAAAGATCAGTGCATGGTTTTGAGCATAGGATCAAAACTGTTAGGAGCAAGTGTCGCAAGTTTACAGGGAACTGTAAGCGTTGAGATTGTTTTAATTCTAATAGAAACCTTGGGGAATGTAGCAGTTGGCAGGGGTTTGACGAAGCTGGGTAAAATCTGTATCGTTCACTTCTGCATTTATTTATTTTGTTGTGATCTAAGCTGTGATATTTTTATATTCCTCAAAACTTCAATTAACCCTATACTCCCCCTCTTGGGTTAATCTAGATACTACAAATGGTACCAAAGCAGGTGTTTTTCATTAACTCTATAGTCATGGATTTCCCTAGTTGTCAGTCTAGCGAGAGTGAGTCTAGTAATATTCCAACTATTTTCAATAGAATAGATTTTTTAAATTGGAATTCAAAAATTGAATTCTATGTAAAATCTGTTAATTCCGAATACTGGAATATTACTGAAAATATGGGAGATATGTTATATAAAAAGAATAAAGTTATTAATGCTCGTGCTATGCATATTATTTATTCTTATCTTGGTATTAATCAATTTAAACTTATCTCTCAATGTTTAATTGCACAAGATATTTAGAATACTCTTGACTTGATGTATGGAGGAAATGACAACAAGTTCTCAAAACCCTCGAAGGTCAACTCAAGTTCAAAAATATGTTTGAAAGGAGAAACGGATTATAATAGCGATGGAAGTCCAAAAGATAATGAAGTAGATGATTTTTCATTTTAAGATTTGGTTCATCTTTGTTATGGTTTAACTAAAACTGTTAATAGTCTCATTTCGAAAAATAAAATTCTGAAAATCTTGATGTAATCAGCAAAATAATGTCTGGGAATTAAAACTTAAAGACTCAAGAAATTTTCAAACTCCGATTACAAGAATTTTTTTCAATTTGGAAAATAACTTAGCTCATCTTAATGAAAATTTTAATAAGTTTGAGAACGAAATTCTGATTTTGAAAAATAATAAGGATGAGCTAATTTGTAAAAAAATGCTTTGCAAAAGAAGTTAGAAAATTTTAAGATTTCCAAAAATTCCAAATATCAAATTGCTGAGAAAGAAAATTTGTTGAAAACAAAATAAATTTTGAAAGAGCTTGAAAATGAAATCGAAAAATTCAAGGAATTTTAAAAAAATGATATTAAAGAGCAAAAACAATTTGAATCTAAAAATTCTTAGTCCAAGGCTAAAATCAAATTGCTTGAAAATGGAAATACGATATTGATACGAAATGATTCCGAGAAAAGTGAAATTGTGATCGACTGCTCTAAGCTAATAAACGAGAATAATATTTTGAAATATAAAATCAATGGTTTTGAGCTGAGTTTGAAGATATTTTCAACAGGAGAAAGATCTTTGAATATGTTGCTGAAAAAATAATTTGTTGTTGAAAATAAAAATGGACTTGGCTTTGGAAAGTAACGGAAATTCAACTTGTGAGCTTTATGGTAAGATTGATCAGGTTAAAAAACGAAAATTTGATTATTTTAAAAGAAAGTCAAATAGCTTTGAAAAAGATCTTTTTTAGAATTTGAATTCTAAACATCTCAAAAGATTTTTAAATCATAAACGAAATGAAAACTTGTTTAGTAACAATCCAATTAAACGAGTTTGGATCCTAAAAGGAAGTAAAACAGTTTTGACTAAATCTAAATGAATTTGGGTTCCTAAAGTTACTTTGGTCAATAGAAATGGATTGTTATAAAAACCAGCTTAGGTAGCAAATTGTGTGAATGAATCTATGAGTGGTAAAACGACTTTTGTTAGACCAATCGATCCTATAAATACTTAGGTACCAAAGCAGGCTGAGAAACCACTTTGCGAAAGAGAAATTGAATTTAAGTTGTTCCATATCATTGAATCATTCAGAGTTGCTTAGCCATGATTGTTGAGTTAGAGATTCAACATTGTCACTGGTAAATCAGGTATGATCTCTAAAATCAATTTTTTCTGTTTCTATTCTTCTTTTTATTCTTCCTTCATTCTTCCTCTTATTCTTCCTTTTATGCTCTTTTTAATGTTGATTCATTTTGACAACTGTCATAAAAAAATTGTCATATTTTGAGCTTCTTAACTTCAAATTGAAAAATCCTTGATTTTCTATAAATTAGATTCATTTGTATAAAACTTTCATGTTTTGATAATTTCCATATTTTGAACTTAAAGTTATAAATATCTGCAATTCTTTTGAAGTTTAATTTTTTAACAGTTCCCTGAATTTCTAACAGTGCTGTAAAATCTTGTACATATCGTGAACACTATTTCTCAAAATTCTGAAATTATTGAAGTTCTAAAAAGCTAATGAAATTTCTCACAATTTTTCTATTTTGAGTTTTCTTCTAATTCATTTTCGAAAGACTTGAAAAACTACACTTATTACAACACACTACTTGAAAACTGCTTTTGATAAGTTATGATAATTTCATTGGTTTTTGGATAGACTTGACCATTTTGAATTGAAAATCATTTGGCATAGGTTGTTGTTTTGCATCTTGAAACTCACTTTTAAATCATGATCCTTTGGCTTAGATATTTGATTTTTGAAATAATTTGAAATTGTTGATATCTTGAATCTCACACACTTCTTGGACTTGAAATTGATAATCTTGTGTGATTGATGTTCATGTTAAGACTTATGGATCATTGTGCTTATTCTTGAATCTTGAAATTTGCATAACTCACTTTTAAATCTTGAATCATTGATTGTCACTTGTGCTAGTTACAAATAATTGTGAAAAATTCTCTTGTGAATCTTGTTCTGAAATTGAAAGACCGTTTCTTTGGTAAATGGATTTGAATTGATAGATTTGTTCGCTTAGGTTTGGTGATTTATTCTGAAAAATTAATGTATAATTTTCATTGACTTTTATGGGCATTCCAGAGCCATATGTGGTATATGTCTTATAAGTATTTCTCATTCATTTGTTTGATTTTTTTTAAACTGATTTCCAACTTGCATAATTCTTTCTGAATCCCTTTTGTAATTGATATTTTCAATTTTAGAATCATTTTGATTATTTTTTCAAAATTGAAACTATTGACCAAATTGAACTATATTTAGAACTCATCAAAATTATTATTAGATTTATGAAATTGTGATGAGTTGTGACTATAGTATATTTCACAACAAGAGGAGATTTTATTTATATTCTCATAATGTATGAACATATTTTTAATATCTTTAAATTGATACTTATTTCATGAATATCTTCTTTTCCTCTCATTCATCATGGTTTTATTTAATGTGGAGAGTTTTATTTAATGCGGCGTAAGTGTGACTATTCTTTTTTCAGAATGAGTGAGAATTGATATTTTTCAAAAATCCTAGTACGGTCAAACATATGTCATAATATGATTAATTTAGAATTTTTTTCATGGCCGTCTCTATATCTACCATATTTCTGTCATTCATTTTGGTTTTGTATAATGAGGAGATTTTATATAATAAGTGCTTCTCTAATCTGATTTAAAAAACCTAGATATAGTCATGCATGGTTAGAGAATGGTTATAATTTAAGTTGCAACTGCCTCATTTAAAAGTCTTTATGGTTATACGTGGTTAGTGTGCTCTTAAAAAACATAAAAAAAGGGAAAAGAAAAGAATAAATTATATATATATATATATATATGAAATCCTCCTCGTTACGTAAAAACCGACCTATCAATCCACTTTTTAAATTCTGAAATGTATTATTTTATGATGTATATGATTTTTTGACTGATAGTTTTTGGGATTTACAATAATTTAATATTTTTTCCTGATTTGAATTCACGATTATAGTCAAATCCATTGCTATTTTGTGCTTATTTCTTAAATTTTATTTGAAAATAATCGAAAGTCATATGTTCTATAACTCTTTCCATTGTATAAAATCCATCATAAATCTGCCATTCTAAAATGTGAAATTTTCTTCTAGTTTTAAGAATATTATGATTTTTGTTTGATTATATGAGGTTTACGATATACATTTTCTCTCTTGATTTTTTAACTTTTATTTCTAGTCTATACTCATCATTATTTTGATTTCTGTATCCTTTTGATGATAACGAAAGGGGGAGAATGATTAAGATTTTGATTGATGAGTGAATATTTCATGATTTTTTTTTAATACTGGAAATTCAGTTCATTTATTACTCACTAATATGCACATATATAAGGAAAATTCAATTGTAGGAGAAGCATACATATAGGGGGAGTACTACATTTCACTACCAAACACATTTACCACATTCAAAATCTTATGTGCATGTTTTTCATCATTAAAATGGGGAGATTGTTAAATATAATAGTATGATTTTTGTTTGATGATAACAGACATATATATTATAATATAATTGTGTTTGTAAGTGTACTGTTCCGTACTACATCACATATAGAAATAAATATTTAATCTGAATAAAATGCTATTGCACAAAAATTTAATATAATACATATACATTGTTTCCTCATTACATTTCACTCTTTTCTCTCAGTTACACATTCAGTTTCATATATAGACACATACAATTTCACATTTGCACACACTGAGTCTTCATTTGCTTCGATATCCTGTCCGGTTACATGTATACTGATCGCAAAAAACACATACAGTAAAAATGGAACAATAATGGATTTAAATTCTAGCAAATATAATTTATTTGCCTCAGAATTTTTGGTGTGTTTCTCAACATATTTCTAGACTTGGTCTGATATGTATATACATTTATTTGAGTCTATACTACTTGTGATATTCACAGCGATTCACTGTAAATACCACAAGGTAGACTATATATCTAGTGCCTGCAGATCAACTTCAATACACTTATAGTGGTCTGCTGATCAGGACCAGCCTCAACTCACAATTGTGGTCTGCTAATCTTGACCAGCCATGACACACCGTATAATGGTCTGTTGATGTAAATAGAAAATATAATTGCACATGTAAAATACATGTATACACATACATGTGTACGTATATAGACATATTTATTGATAATGTCAGGGAAATTGTCAAACATACACGAGACAATACAACTCAACAAAAAGTACAGTCAAGACAACAAATGGACACATGCATGATGCAAGTACTAATGACATGGCAATTGCACATAAGTCAGTCAATACAACATGAACGGACCAAAGCTCAAGTGAAACAACTTCAGGCTCAAGCAAGGAGATGAACATGAGTGCACCAACTTCAAGGCAGCCAGAACACAGGTGCAATAGTATAAATGATAGATGCAACAACAATGCAAAGTGAATGGTAATACATCGTGTACATGAGTGCATAAGAAACCAGTTAAGCACCGGGGACAAGTCAAGATTTACGATCACTCATGTACATCATGTAAATGCACTTGATACAAAGGATTAAGTGCACAAGAAAATATACACAATTGGTTTAGCTCATATAATGAACATGGAAAGTAGGAAGACCAAATCTGGTATTATATACATGGAACACGCATGTATACAATAAGTACGTATAACTGCACATATTTAAGCTGCAAATGAGATGTGCAAGATAGAGATGTACAACAGTCTCTAGCAGGTCACAACATGGAAGATGAGCAAGCTAAGTGCAAATGGCAAGTGGCAAGTGCAGTAAGTTAAAGCATTACAACATGCAAATGCAAACTGGAAAGCACTATCACATACTCTTCACAAGAAAACACAAGTGATCCAAACCAAACTCAAATGCATATTATTGTTTCAAGTAAACAACTATTGGTTCATGAACAAGCATAAAAGACAAGTTCAAGAACAGATGGCAAAATGTATCAGTTCTTATCAAATGACCAAAAACAATGGATGCACAAGCCAAGTAGCAAGTGGAAGCACATAATTAAGATTCAAGACAGAATTGCCAAGAAAAGAAGAGGTAAGGAAATAATGCAAGCATCACAATAGTGAAGCATCTCAACTAGCATCAAGGTTCAGGCTCAAGCAAGAATAGAATGCAAGTACTCAACTATATGATCAAAGTACACATGCATATGGAGCAAGGCAACAAAGTGAAACTCATAGCAGCTTTTTATATATATATATATATATATATATATATATATATATATGAGGCAGGTTCGAGAGCACCCCAACCAGTGCAGCACCCCAAATGCCCCTCAATCTCCACCAAGTATTTCTCCTTCTCTCTCCTTCCACTCACTCTCTCACTTCCCACTCACATTCTTTAATATAAACGGGTGGTGGAAATCAGGGGGCATTTGAGGTGCTCCATTTTTGGGGTGCAACCGAACGCTTGCCTATATATATATATATATATATATATATATATATATATATGCAAAGTAATAAATACTGCATGACCAGGTTTTGCATCTGCTCTAATATTATTGCCAAAAACAAGTGCTACAACTAAGAGAAGGAATTTCCAAAATTCAATTTTCAAGTAGCATGGCAGCATGCTCATGGGTATCAAATACATGACCTATGCAGCAAGCATGAAGAGGAATAGCCATGATCAACCAGTTCAAAGAATGGATTAGCGCGCAAATGCAGACTCAAGTGAAATGGTGCATGTTCTTATGCAAAAAAAATATGATGAAACGGCAAGAACACTTCAGAATGCACAAATATGTGCAGTAACAATGGTGACACAACAAGGGATCAAATATATAATATCTGCTCTTAAAAGAAATGAACATAATGAATGATTTGAAAAATCCCATCTTTATTTAGCAAGAGAAAATTGACTGAAAATATATTGAACACTACAGGAAAGCTTTGAACCATTAAATTTGCTATTTTGGCTAGTGCCAAAAATTACCTTCTAGAATTGTTAAAAACAACATGAAAGAAATTTGGGAGAATTTACAATCACGCAAGTGTTCTTGTGGTTACTCAATATTGCCAAGAAATCAGTGTCGAAAGGATTTACTCTCAAAATACATGGTGGCCAAATACTCGGCTAAATACATCAAGCATATACCACGCAAACATCATGACCAAAGCTATGGTTGAAATCAGAGAAATTAATCAGGAATCAAGACAAGTCATGGCATGAAATCAGAGATATACAAGAATTTTTAAACCCTTATTTAAACACCATTCATCGCACACGTATTGGTATCAAAACATAACAATCAATAGAGAAATTCAAAGTATTCACAATTCTTTCAAAGTTTTGATTGCAAGGCTGAATCGGTGGACAAGAGAGCAACACGAATCGAGAGCTATCAGAAGAACAATTTTATCAACCTATTTGAAGTTGCGATTTGGGCAAAATCACAAAACCCAAAGTTTACACGGTGGTCATTAAAGAACAAAGGGAGTCAAAAAAATTTTGGCGATAAAATAGGGTCGGCCTTTTTTGTTAATTAGGACTTAGGCGTTTTTGTGTTATTTTTTGAAGTGTTGATTTTTTCATTTGTAATCTTTTTTATAGTTTTCCAGTTTTCTTCAAACTAGGGGTTCTAGCAATAAGATTTATAGTTAAGGAAAATTTGATCTTTGGGGAAAAAAAATTAATGTAAGGTTTTGAGCAGAAGATTAGTACAATTGGGAGCGAGTGTCGCGAGTTACAGGGAATTGTAAGCGTAGATATTGTTTTACTTCTAATAGAAACCTAGGGGATTGCAGCAAGAGGCACGGGTTTGCCGAAGCTAGGTAAAATCTGTGTCGTTTACTTTCTGCATTTATTTATTCTACTGTGATCTGAGCTGTGATAAATTTTTTATTCCTCTAAAATGCAATAAACCCTATTTATCCCCCTTTACGGTTAATCTAGATCCTACATCCCCTTCGTCGGATGAGTTTACCCCTTTAGCCCTTTTCCTTTTGTTTCGCAAAGGATTGTGCCTATCATTCACATGCTTGTTAGTCTTATTGATTCTCACTTTAGCTTTGAATGTCGGATACAGAAATCCATTATCGAAAGGCTGAAAATTATAGAGGACTCAAAGTAAGCAAAATACTCCCATTTATATTAGACGAGAGTAAACAAGTACAGTTCGCGGGAGATGAATTGTTCTCCCATAATGGTGCCCCATTCTTATTTAGTTAGAAACTTCAACATGAGGTACTTTGATGAGATGAAGGAATCCGCTTCATCAAGAGCTGGGCGACCGAAGAATGCATTGTAGTAAGATGGCTGGTCGATGACAAAATAGAGAATCTTGAAAGTTCGGCAAAGAGGAGGCAATCCAGCCTGGACAAACAACTCAATTTACCCAACCGGAGTGGACCCTTTATTGTTGAACCCAAAGATGGGTTCACTGCTATGTTCCATCTCTTGTCTAGAAAAAACCATTCGGTCAAATGCAAGCTTAAAAATCACATTAACTGCACTTTTGGTATCAACAAGAATTTTCGAAACCATTTACATCCCAATCTATGTTGTGATCATTAAAGAGTCATTATGCGGATAATGGATACCCTTCTGCATTTTGTTTGTCGACACCACCAAGTTGTGCATTTCGATATTAAATCAGGCATTTTTAAGCGAGGAATCTTCCTGAATAGGAAATATGCCCTCACGGGCCTCTTCCAGATACAAGGTTCCAGGCAGCTTGACCATTCCCTGCAGGATATGTCCCTTTTATTTGATTTACCGAAAAGCCCAGATTCAGCCGACCTTCTTCATTCGGGACCTCTACCATGTTAGTTGAGATTTTCTGGTGTCCATTGGAATGTTGAGTTTTTTGTTGTTTGTCTTGGATGAACTATTTTAGGTGTCTTTCTCGGATAAGCTTCTGAATTATACCCTCGAGCACTTTGCACTCATTAGTTGTATGCCCATTCGTCTTATGATACTTATAATATTTTCGTCCATTGAACGGTTCTGGGCAATTTTTATCTTTGAAAGAAACTGAGAAGTTAACTCTTTCCTTTGCTACAACATATATAAATGAGATGGGTTGATTCTAGGCTACAAATTAGTGTTAAAATCTTCCCACTTTGGCTTTTTCTGATTTCCATCAAATCTGAATTTCCTGCCTTGAGGTTTACGATTTCGGTTAAAGATGGATTTCCCTTCTTCTCTATGGAAGCCAAGCTTCTTTTATGAATAATATCATTCATTTATGTAGTGAATTTATTTGCTTGGAAATGAAAATCTTGTAAATCCTTGCATCCATGGATGTATAACTCTTTCTAAAATGGAGCATTCTCAATCAATCCCAAATAAACGGCGATGAGTTTATCACGGTCGTTCATGTCCTTTTCTTTCAAAGCTTCAGCATTAATCTCTTTTGGTAATCGCCCAAAGATTCTCCTTGCCTTTGCTTTATATTTGCAATGACAGTGTAGTAATTCACCGTTGGATCTTTGCAAATGCAGAATTGTGTAGAGAACTCATAAGAAAATTGCTTCCAAGAATAGATGGTTTTCTCTTGATATTGGTGATACGATTTAGGAGCTTCTCCCTGAAGAGTTACCAGGAATAGTCGACATCGAACAACCCCTAAAGAATTGTAAAGATATATTTGGCTGTCAGAAGCCATGAGATGATTGTTTGGATCAGTAGTTCTAAGATATTTCATGGTTGGAATCTTCATACTTGACGATATCACTGTGTTCATGATCTCATCAGTGAAGGGGGCCACTCTCTCATTATCATTAACCTGCTCATCCAAGGTTCTCTTTCCTTTGCTTCCAAGCAAGTCTTTGACAACCTTCTTTGCTGTATCCTTGAAGTAAGCTTCCGAATTATCATAATTTGATATTTTAGGACTATATCGTTCAGTGGTTAAGCTTCCAGATTGCTCTTTGTTTTTGCCGTGTTGGTTTCCCAGGTGGAATACTTCTGAAAGATTGGGTCTTTTCTTCTTCGAGGAAGTCAAATTGATTTTCTCTTTTCCCCCGAATTGTTGGATGAGTGCATTTCTCCTCGGAGACTCAACTTCTTCCCTTTGACTCGGTCCGATGTTCTTTGAATACTTCTGTTCCTGAGTAATTTGTAGGAGATTTTGCATTTCAATAAACTTTTGTTCCAAAGCCTTTATCTTGATGGCATTTTCATCCATAGAATTCAGGTTTGAAGGCAGTGCTGGAATAGAGGGTCCACCTACTTCAACAGTGTTTGGGTTGAATGATGGGGCTATATTTTCTTCGAGTGTGATCGCGTGATTATTTCTTCGTTAGTGTTGCTTAGTCGTTTTGATCTCATCTTATCCTTCCATTAAGCAAACATTCACAAATTAATCCATATAAGATAAGAGACAGAGGTTCAAGCCCTCCTTCTAGCGCCAAAATGTTAACGAAAAAATCGTCAACACCCGATCGAGAACCGATAGAACATATGTAATGAAATCAAAGGATGATCAATCTAGAGATCGCCTTTAATAGTCAGGTCGACTTAAGATACGGTAAGTATAAACATGATACCCTCTTAATTAATTGAGCTTTAATTGTCTTTAGAATATCGATGCTTCCTTTTGAATGCAGGTGTTATGCTCTTTCGAGTGTATCAACAATCCAGTTGTAAGTGAAGCATGGTTATATCGGAGATGATGTTCTAGGTACCCGTATTAAGGTACAAGGCTATCCATGTTACGACCATTTCATATGCATAAGTAACCTTGAAACAATAGTGTACCCAAGATTCAGGATAAAATAATTAACATAGTGTTAAGAGAAAACATGCTAAGATATCATAACGTTCACATTTGATGATGTATCATAGCCTTGGATAACAAAAGTTGACACTTCCACATCGATCCAGCCCACGAAAGGCCATGGTTGTGTCAGTTATCGAGTTAGAAGACTACAATAAGTCATTTGAACGTTATGGTATGTTAGACATATTCAAAAAGATTAAGGCATAAGTGTGAATCATGAGGGAAGAATCATTGATTTTGCTCGGTGATTCTACTTCCAATGTGTTTGCGCTTGAATCCTTCATATACGTGATTAGTTAATAACTCCCTATTAAACCAATTTGGTAACAATATGATTATAGAATCGAGAATAAGCACGATCTTGATTTCCCCTTTTTATTTATCATAAGTGTATTACAATTGATGATCAGGAAATCCCCAATTTGATTTTTATATTAGGTTTTTGACTCTAAGAATGGAGTATAAGATTTTGAAATGAGGAAAAGTCCCCTAAAATGTGACCCTGGGGTATTATTTATAGAGTTTTTGGACCCCCTTTTGTAGTAATTCTTGGTATCGGCCTTTTTCAACCGATTTGGCTTCGGTTCCAGCTTTGGTCCTTTGTTGCTTGCATTCCTTAGTGCTGCCTCCATGCTTTCGTATAATAACTGGGTATTTCCTTCATGCTCTTTCCTTGTAACTTTGGTGTCGCCTGTGTGCAGTAGTATCGACATCAAACTTGTTGGTTTCGATAGCTTTCCTTTTCTTTAGTATAATCGTTACCGGCTCTGTACTTCCCCTTCATGAACTTGGTTTCGCTTCCGTTCTTTATGTGTCCGGTATCGATTTGCTTGCTACCTGCGTTTTGCACTTGGTATCGCTTCCATTGAGACGGGGTCTCGGTATCTGGTTCCGCCTTTGCATTTTAGTGTATTAAATCTTGCTATTGTCTTTATGCTTTGACCCTGCTTTCCTTAGTATCAGATCTATGCAACTACATTCATTGGTTGATACCGACACGAAGCCTAGCTGCTTATTGCACGTTTGCATCGGCATCATGCCTTTATTTCCATCTTCTTTGTATCAACACCAAGCTGTTTGATCCAGCATGTTGGTGTCGATAGCATATGTAACAAGTCCTTGTTCTGGTGACGTCCTTTTTATGTTCTAGGTGTCGATTGCATATCTCTCCAATCTTGTTGTTCCAGTGTCGGCTTCATGGTTATGGTTCCAAGCTTTCGGTGTCGGTTCCGCTCTTATCCCTCTTGTTTTTGGTGTTGGCTAGCTTGGTTCTTTCCTAGGCCTTTGCTTCGGTATCGATCCCATCACGATATCCCTTCACCCTGCTTTGGTTTTGGTACCGAATTCTTGAAGTAACACATACAACACAGACAAAGCAGATAATTATGATAGTAATATTGAGATTCTCTTATATTGCAGAAAGTATTATTCGGGTATTCTCAGTGGCAAATCCGCCACTTTCAAAGCAGGCAGTGACTTCCTTCTAGTCATCTTTTGGAGGTAGCCATCTTTTTCCTGATATTATTAAAACAAAGGGTAGTCAACATAATATTCAAATTGATAACAATACTAATGAGACAAATAGGAATTTTAATGCTTCAAATCTACCTATTATAAAAACTCGAGGTTACTGCTCTTCTACTAGTGTTTCAGAGGTTCCACTTCACCTAGACAACAATTTTGATAAGCTTCTATATGATTACAACTAATGAGTTGGTAGCAATTATTACTATCAAACAATAATATCAACAACTTATCTTTCTGGTACAGACTGAGTTGCAGCACTCCGCAAGAGAACGAAACCCTCAACACTAACCAACTTCACAAGGAGAGTAATCACAGTTGCAACTTAGATATGAAGATTAACAATGTTCTTCGAGAGAATGGAAGCAAGCTCGATAATGCATCACAAAGGAATAATGGTGCTGATGATTTGGGATTTCACCTTGATAGTTGGAAGAAGTACAAGAGTGAAGATCATATTTGGAAGAAGCCATGAAGCTTTGAATTGAATAATATTGGACATCAAAGATATTTTTTCAGTTGCCATTATTGAGGGTTTAAAGTCTAGAAACTTGAGTTTATTGTGAAGACGACTAATGTTTCGATTTGTTTGTAGACAATTCTATTTAAACCCAATGAATTGCTAAGTTCATGTAGCAAAGTTGGAAAAACTGAAAACACCCAGCATTTATTTGAGTTTACCCATGTATAATTTAAAAAAAAAGACCAAAATTACATTTTCTCATATGAGCCCTACGTGGCGCTCTAATAGCACCTCGTAGATCCCCTAAGTGGTGCCCTAAAGGGACCACGACGGGGATTTACGAGGTATGCTGAAATTTTAAATATATATATATATATATATATATATATATATATATATACATATATATAAAACAAAACATGGACAGTTTGTCATATTTGTATCAACTTTAGCTGTTTATGTGTTTACAACTCGCTTTGGGATAGGTCTTGGGCCCTAACACTGTTGGCCACACCTATTTCTTCTCCACGTATTGTCTTTCTCTCCCCGTTATTTAAACAAAATGCATCACGCCCCTCTTTTTACTTTTTCCACCCCAATATATACCAAAATTGTCTTTTATTACCCTATCAATGATACTAACTTAATATTAATAAAAAAAATTTAAATGAAGCGGTAATTCATAATAATTATTTTCATCAATCGTGTAATATAAAAAAGTTATATTTCAATTTAATTCCAAAAACAATTGAATTATAAATATTTTTTTAAAAGAGAAATTTAAAATAAAATATTATATACCATTTTCTAGAAAAAGAATAATATTATCTTCTTCAAACCATTTATCATTTCGTTCTCATAAAATTTTACCATGGATAAAGTACATAACAGGATAAAAAAAATGACTATGTTAAGTACAATAATATATAAAAGTAAACTTGTTATTTTATTTTTTGACTTTTATTTTGGGAAATTAAATTTTCTACACCCAAATCTCCTGTATCAAAAATCCTTTATTCATCTGTATTCAACCAATCAGAACCCTCGGATTTTCATATTTTTGCAATTAAATCAAAGAAAAAAAAATGGTTTATTGCAAAAAAGTAAAAAATCATGAGGTACTTATTAGTTAGTTACAGTAGAATAAAAGATTTTGGGTATAGAGGATTTGATTTACCCGGCTTTCCCTTCATTTTTAGATGTTTTACAAGGACTTTTTTTTTCAAGCGCTGTAGCATCATCCAATTTACGCCAGTTTTGTCCAATTCCATTTTAAAATCCACCTACATTAACGTTAGTCGAGGCAGATATATCAACTGGCTCATCAGTGTTCATGTTTGATCCCTGGTCTACTACCACTTGAGATACAATAGATCAGCGCCGTGGAGATTAGCTTAGGCGCAAAATCTGAATTTGCAGCACAACCGCCGATCATGATACAGGAGAAAGCTAAACCTATAACAGGTCCATTTTTCTCCGAAATGTGCAACTGCATGACTATGGATATCCACAAACGAAGTAAAACTATGATCTAGAAGCAGATATTTCTATTACGATTGTACATATTAACTAGGAATTCAAACGAACTGAAAAAACTACGACTGAATTAATGAATTTCATGTATGAAGTATGCTCATTGTCTATAATCTAGTAACCATACAAGAAGCTCTCGAACTGTGTTCCCTTGAGAGTTGTCAAAACTTCTTCCCAATTCTGCACTTGATAGCGCAAAGGTTTGGTGTGAATTTTCACATGCCTACTTTTTAGCTCACTTCGTGGCACATTTAGAAAGTCTAGAACGTCCATTAATTTCTACAAGAACAAAAATCAGGCGTCATACATTGAACAGCTTAAGCAATGTCAAGTTCATACAACAAAAGTAATGCTCCACAACTTACTGTTTTGTTTCCAATAAGTTCTTCATAATAAAGAACGATATGTCTGGTGCTTTTGAAGTGTTCCAACGCATGCATAGCAGTCTTGTTAGTTTCCTCCAAATTTGCTATCAAAAGTTTCGAATTTATTTTTGGTTTGTAACTTGCTAGCGCTTTAGCCTGTGATATCATAGCATCATGGTAATCCATAGAATATTGATGATGCAGAAGAAACAATGTACCAAAAATTGAAAAAAAATGACAATGTACCTCATGTTTGGAGTGTACATGAGCTTTATGAGTGCCATTCAATTGCTTAGCATTTTGGTCATGAATGTTTGCGAGTACAGAAATCAAACGGTGGAGTAGATTTCTTCGAAAAAGAAATATTGGAGTTACTCCTTTTTGGTTGAAGTAGGAAACTATCGCCTCCTGGTTCTCAAGAATACCCTGAAAAACACTAGCATTTAGTAGTTCTACAAAAATAGGAAGGAATGATTGATGAACTGGTACTGAAATTTTGCATCGATAGTCAATATCAAAATTTCCAAGGGACACTAGAAGGATCAACGTTTGAGCATTTGGAAATAGAAATGATAAAGAGTACCTGATTCAACATCCATTTAAATCCAACAGCAGAAGTGCACTCGTTCTTGGAAGCACTACTGAACCAATCGAGGTTATACACCTTATCCATTATATAACCAATGGTCTTCATATTTCTTCTTCTTTCAACAGGAAAGAATATCTCGCCATGAGAGCTTATATTGACATGGCTATTTAGCAAAGTCTCAAACCAGCCACTACCAGACCTCTGCATTGATATTAGAGCAAAGTATCTAACTGGGGTATGTTTGCATTCATTTCTATCATAGGTATCAGGCTTTGGACAGTGCATGTAAGGGTCATCAGAATTCATATGCATTTTGTTATTTGCATGTTTTGTATAGAGTGCATGATTGGGAGCCATGGTGGAGACTTTTCCGATTGATGATAACAAGAAGATTTGAAGTACACAAAGTATAGATAGTAGGAAAACAACCAATTTTGCGGTAAATAAGTTTATCTTTTGGTCCTTTTTGTTGGTCATATCCTGCATTAGATGAATGCATATCTAATTTAAACTTCAGTACATGATTTACTGGGAGAACAAGCATATATGACTATGTAATTATCAGAAATGAAAATTTCAGTATGATACATGTATTCAGATACGTACTGGTGTATATGACTGTAATTTTAGTTATCATGACGGTAAGAATGATATAATGTTCAATAAATACTATTTAAAGCTACTAACAGTTTATCACATGTCCAAAAGATAATTCTGTAATATCACCAAATGCCTTATTTCACTCTTTTACCAACCTCTTATATTTTTGGGGAGCTCAAAATACAAAAGCAAACGAATTATTAGAAAGATCGTTCCGACATGGGTTTCACGCATGATTATAGCACAAAATTCAAACTCTAACGTCGGATTCTTATTCGTGAACACTCATTCTAGAATTAAAGTATACTACTTAATTAACAATACTTTTCTGATTAAGAAACGATTTAAGAAGAAATCTAAGTATAGTACAAATCAAAGAATAAAACCCCTGATATTTTTTTAGACCATATAAAGATCATGTATGTAGTATGTACTCTTAAAAAGTATCTGATTAGTTAATTAACTAGGCAATGAATAATTATCATTTGATATCCTTCTTCCAGAACAGACAGTTTGAAAAATGCAGTAGACATTCAAAGAGCACTGATTGAATATAATGCATATAAAACATAAGATTAGTTACCTGATTTGATGAACGTAAGTTCTCAGTAAATTTTTGCATGTCAACCATGCATCAGAGAATAAAATCTTCAACTGAAAATGCCATCTTTACCTCCTTTAGATTGTATGCTGCTTTATTCTTCGCAGAGATGGAGAGAGACAGAGAGCCCCCGTGGATAATGAGGGAAAAATAAAGCAAATGGCCGCTTAATTCATTTATGTACAAATCGAAATAATAATTTGATATTATTTCGATATGTGTTTGTTTGAAATTACGTCATCTTCATTATTTAAGGATAAAAAGTTTTTCGTATTTATGCCAATGAACAAAAAGCAAAGTAAACAGAGCTTACTTAGAGTTTTGTCTTGTTAAGATATGAACAAATGTGAAATTATAACATACTTGTAAGTTTGACTAAAATCTATATGTTTAAGTAGAAAATTTACCTTTTTCGGGTGTACGTAGTCCAAATAAAATTATGTTGAAAGTATGAAAATTTTCTATATTGAGCAATTCTTCTCCACCTTATCCTTCCACTATGATTATTTTATTTTCATGAGCATATTCGTATCATTTTCTTTGTATCTTAAAAGAAAATTGTAAAGAATAATAATTTCAGTGAATGTTGGATTAATCTAAAGAAAGTTGATAGTGGATGTTGGATTAATTTTAGAGAATATTAGGATAGACAGTTTATTTCCAAATTTAATATCTAAAAAGATCTTTTTAAAATAAAATTTCACCAAACACTTCCGTAAAAGTTTCTAAAAAAAATAAGCATTATGAGCTATAAATATTTGCAACCAGAACAATGAACATTTATAGTTTAAGCATAACTACTTGCAGTTCAAACTACAAATTTTTGTACAATAAAAATATGCATAGTAGGCTTCAAATATTTAAAATGTAGAATACATATCCTTACAACATCTCCTTTGTTGTTGTTGTTGTTGTTTTTTTTTTTTTTTTTTTTTTTTTTTTTTTTTTTTTTTTAACAGAAATGTACGTTTAAAATTGTAAATATTTGCACCGTAAAATGTAAATATTTGTAGTCTTGATTGCAAACATATGTTATTTAAACTCTATGTTTTTGCTGGAAAATTTGATATGACTTTTTTTAAAAGGAGCCAAGTGAATGATCGTTAAATTTTTTTTTTTTTTTTTTTTTTTTTTTTTTTTTTTTTTTTTTGAAGAAGTATCCTACAATTATAATGTTACTGAATAATATGTTTATTTTATATACAAGTATGAGATTAGTTTAATTAATACGGAGAAGAGAAGGGTAATGGAAAAGAAGTTACCAATAATTGCCTCACTAATACAAAGAAACACATAGATAAATACATATACATGAATATATCACTATGACGTAGAAATTGAATTTCTTTGAACATTCATTTTTTTTTTTTGTTATCGTTGGAAAGATAATTCACTCATATTAATAAAAATGCACGATTATAGGCTATTTAGGTTCATGGAATTAATTTTGAATGAACACAACATCTAACCATTAACTATTAACTTTTGCATAATGATCATAATTTTGAACAAACAAAAAAGCTTAATTAAAATGTCAAAATACTTGAAAAACTTATTTGGAACATTGGACCATATCAATTCCAAAGTGAACAAAATTTTTAACTAGAATATTGCCATCCCACGTATTTATAATAACTAATCAATATGGACTAAGTAATAAAATTAGAAAATTGTAAAATTATAGATTTTGTAAATGTCCATTTTTTGGCAACGACATTATGTTCATGACGATTTTCTGGAGAATTTTCATATAAAATGTTTTCCGATTGAAGTTCAAATGGAGAAGTAATGACCGTTTGAAGTTCTAGCATTGGAAATAACTGCGTAAATTTGAAAATTTAATTAGTTACGATTGATTGGTTGTTGGTAGGTATTAACCTTTTTATCATATAATGCATGCAATCGATTAATTCTCAAAATTTGAAATATTAGTATGTCGTCTAATATTTCAAAAAGCAACTTTAATTCATGCAAACATTATAAATGGAAGAAGTTGAACGAATTACGCAAAACTTGAAAACCCTGGTTTTCAAATACACAGTAATATCACCAACAAAGATGAGGTCAAAGCAATCGGGATATAACCTCGAAAAAATTGGTTTACTAAGATTAACAAAATAAATTGGAATATTTGTTAACCCCAAATGAACAAAAGAGCACGAAATGTGCCAAAGGAAGTCCATCCTTTTCAATCAAAAGGTTATGATAGCTGATAGCTAAGTCTAATAGTGAAATGACATTAGCACAATTAACTTATCGAATAGACAATCAATCTAAGGTAAGGAATTTATTAAGCTTGTCGTGATTATCGCATAACTTAAATGTTCCATTGGGTCTCCCCACAAAATAGTTCCCCTTTTATTCTTAGTGGTCCGCCACTAAGGAGGACGAGCAAAAAGTTGAGTCACGAAAATGAAAAAATCAATTTCGAACTCAATCACCCATTAAGGTGGTCATTCTAAAATGGGTGTAAAAGATCCCAGAAATTTCACGAGTAACGTGAATTATA
Source organism: Allium sativum (assembly GCA_030737875.1). NCBI lineage: Eukaryota > Viridiplantae > Streptophyta > Magnoliopsida > Asparagales > Amaryllidaceae > Allium > Allium sativum. The sequence goes on from CM060920.1 coordinate 217,373,817, forward strand.
GAAACACATTTTCCTTATTGTCATTCTCGTTGCTAAGAGAATTTTAAAAACATAAGGAAGTTAACGAATCTAAATTAGAATCATTGAGAAAAAGAGAAATCCGTATCAGAGATATCGGATGTCGACACTGGATGATACTCTCGGAAAATAAAATGTAGGCCTTAGAATGGATAGGTCAACCCATCAAGAAAATCACCCCGAAACTAGAATAACAAGACATGCAAATAAGCATGGAAAAAATAGCTGCAAAAAGGAGAGCTCATCTTCGATAAAAACACAATTTTCTTAAAAATCAACCGAAGTTAGCCTCTAAGGTAATTCACAAGGTATTGTTGCAAAGTTGATTTATCTAAATACTAAACCTAATTTAGTATACAAGAGATAAATACTAGGAATCACACAAGAAACCCACATCATGAAAGCCCTTGATCGGGAATCGAAATTCGGAAACAAGAGGCCAAACTCACTAACCCAAATATAGTTTATTACCATTCAAAAGAAGATTCGAGACATTTAAAGATATGAAAATTAGTATCAGATCCCTAATAGGTTTCAAAATTCACCTCACATTCCTCCCTTAATTTTTTATAAATTAGGTCACTATTTTTCGAAAAATCATAAAACAATCATGTGAAAAAAATCGTGTAAATTCATAATTGTTAGAAGAAAAAATGGCACTAATACCCAAATTATCTAGATTTGCGGAGAATTAAAGCAAGAAATGAAATAGAATGCAGAAAACACACCAAATTTATAGTGGTTCGGCGTTAACGAGCCTACGTCAACTTTGTATGATTTTGATTATATGTTTGAATGCAAGTACAATCAATATTTTCTCTCAATCTTACTTTTACAATGATAATTCACTCAGTAAATTCGAGATAACTTTGAATAGAAATGATGAAGGTATGATAATGGTGGTATCAGAGCTCTAAATTGCCAAAAGGTCCTAAATAATGCCAAGTATTGGGCTATTTATAGGCGATTTCTGCAGGCGGTTCCTGAAGACACGTGGCACCAATCCTGAGGATCTCGGACCCGTTCTTGGCTTGATGGAGAAACGGTCAAAATGGCCGTTATGGACAGGTGTCATCAGGTCCTGGATATGCGGTTCGTGGGAGACTAGGTCATGGTCAATATCTTCTGAGTCCGGGGTCGGTTCATGATACTTTATCACGAATGGGTCATGTCTATGATCCACGAGCGGGTCATGGTTATTGACCATGAGTAGGTCATGGTTGGAGGGCCGCGAGCTGGTGGGAGAGGCTGGACCACGAGCCGGTTCCCCCAAGATGTTGTCACGAGCTGATGTGCTTCCTCTCGAGTTCACACGCATGAGCATCCTTGTCCATCCAAATACTAATGCTTATATTCTTGGTGGCTTAGTCAAAAAGCTAGCCAACATTTTTCCCCCTCGAAGTACGTTTCATCAGAGATGGAACGTGCTTCGAAACTAATCGATACGCCTATTTCTGAACGGTCGAGTGCTGAAAGTCGTGTCTGTTTGCATCATCAAGCTATTCCAAAGGATCGCGCTCTTTAACGAGTATAAATACATCATCAAGTTTTCAATTATTTCTCTATTCATTAGTCACCACCTAACTTGAAATTCCAGAGCAAATCGCGAGCAATTCTTCAAGTGAACCCTTAAACTTTCGTAAAATAGGCTTAAAATAAGTTCATTGCTCCTATAAGTAAAAAGTTCCAGCTTTTCATTTCAGTAATCATTCCAAAGTCTGGGTCATTAAAACATACTATGATCTCTGTCACTTGGCGTGCGTCATGAACCGATAGTTGAGCGGACCCTTACCAAGCAACGTTGGGCTCATCTGAGTGCTCGTGGTCCATCAGACCAGGCCGATCCAATGAGATAAAAAAGGGAGACCAAGAGCCTTCGTATAGGCTATATAAGCCGATCCCCCTTTGTTCTTTTACCTTTTACTTCTCCTTTCTAGTGTTTCCGTCGTTGCTCTCTTCATCTCCAAATTGAAACCCTAATTCGCAGTTTCCCCAATCTGCACCACTCCGAAATTTGATCCTAATAGGTAATGAATTAAGATGGTCTTCACTATAGATTGCAATTCTGTTGCTCAGAATTTCGCATCGGCTTTAGTATTATTTCCCCTCTCACTTTTCTTCGATTCCGATGAGTTTGTCGTTGATCTCGAAGTCGTCGCCAGTGTTAGCGATGATGGTGGCGGAGTTCGTGGAGCAGGAGTCTAAGAGAGGAGGCATGTTGAGTATTTATGAATTGAGGAAATTGAGTTATGGGACGATTCAGATAGGAGGTGTAGCTTTTGCAGGTAAAAGAAGAAGTTGATAAGAAGGGAGATGAGCTCCAGTAGCTCGGTTCGTGGGTCATAACATCGAGACGGGTCGTGAAGTATGGTGATAAGTCCACTCGTGGAGGAGGCAAAGCATTGATTCATGAAAGGGGTCACTGATGTGGGTCGTGATGGTGGTCCGTGAGCTAGTCAAGCACGAACCAATGAGCCTTATGCTTTTTCCTTTGGTCCAGTCCCAAATCACGACCGGACTTCTCTTCACGAGCCGGATAAGGCGAACCAGAGTGGTGTCCACGAGGATGCTTAAATACGAACCATACTATAATCACGAGCCTAGATACTCCCCGCGAGCCGAAATCTTTGCCACGAACCGGGCTCCTGCTCACAAACCGACCCCTTGCCGCGAGTCATACTTTAAAACTTCATGAATCGACTTGTATTTGAGCCAATTCTTATCACGCGACTACACTTGACTTTATAACACCGATTAGCCAAACACATCAACCTATGCTCTAGCTACAAATCCACTATAATTTGAACGAATCAATGGACAGTTAGGTTAGAGCCTTCGAGATGAACTTCTCACATTGTATTTGAACAGAGACTTAATTTAAAGGCATTCGATGACTGGCTATTCATTCATTTGCTTTACTTCATGCTTTTCTTTTCAGCAATGTACACACTTGCACACACAGGCTTTATGGGTATTTATGCTTTAATTTTCTCTTGCATATGTTTATTAACAAAATAGCCATGTCTGATAGACGCTCAACAAGAATATCAGAGAAGAGTGCAGATCCAGAGTCGTCAAGCTATTATAATCCCGATGTACTCCCGTCGGACCCGGACTAGGATAACTCTAGATCTAAGTACGAGACAGATCTTGATGAAGAGGAAGATGATCGGGCTCCCGATGAGATTCAAGGTGTTAAAGAGGTAGACAAGCTGAGTGACTCTGTAGCCTCCAAATAGGATGATTTAAAGTAAAAAAAAAATTCTTAAGACATGGGATCCCATGGGATGACGTGAAAACTCCGGAGAAAGGGGACAGACCCCATTCTGCTCCGGAATGGTACGTGACTATCAGTAAGGTCATGTGTTTGGTAAGTGTTATTCCTCCGTTTTCTCCAATTTTCATTGATCTTCTTAGATGACTACATATTTCTCCCATGCAACTCCATCCCAATGCTTACGCTGCTCTATACACCCTGTATATTGCATATGCAAAAATTCTAAAGATTGAGCTAGTTTTCAAAGATCTGAATTTCTATTATTATTTCAAGCATCGTTCCACAGGGACCCTGAACTTTATTTTCTTTGAGTCGATCTCCTCCAAGGAAGTTTTGTCAGATGGACACAGTAACTTAGGGGATGCCAAATCCGAATGGTTCTACATAAAACATCAAGCTGGATGTGCAAGGAGGTGGCTACAATAAAGTAGGTTCCAAATCCTTCAGTGTATATTGCGATTGCATGATTAAAATTCTAATGTTTTCTTTTTCTGTACAGCTCATAATTTCCAAAAGATAGAGGGTCTGGTGTACGAAGATCGATTGTCCCGCCTTTTAAAAAGCAAGTCAAACTTCTGCAAAATCAAGAAGTGTATAACCGACGAGAACCTTCACAAACACCAACTTCTGGATGTAAGATTCGGGCTTGGTCTGGGTGGCAAGCCCGACAAATACGTGCCCCTACTCAGACGATTGGGGAATCTAGCGGCATGCACCCAGTTGAGGGGCAAGTAACCACGGAAACTACAAAGATGACCGAGATTCCTAAATGTCCTTCCCCTATGACAATCCAAGACGACGAAGAGATGAACATTTACAAAGGAGGTGAAATTCGAGTAAACGAATCAAAAAATGCCTCAGTTTCCCAGGAGCAGTCTCCTCCGAAAACTCCACCACCAGTGGATCCCACAGCTCACGACTTATTAACAGAGGAGCAAATATACGGTGATTTGGATAAGATCCCTCTGCCAGATAACATTTACACATCTGAGGATTTTGGAGCGGAACCGTTCTTCCATATCTCTGAGGAAGAAACTACTTCCATCAAAGAGAAGGATATTGTACAGACGAGCCAAGCTCCGGGCCCTGGTCTATCAGGGGGCATTACACGGGATACACAAACCACATGCACCACTTGTCACAACACCCATATATGGTTTGTATTCATGGCTCTTATACTTGCCTGTTACTCTTTACAGGGAAAATGCCTCATCGCCGTTCATATTCTCATCGTGAACTTCGTGACTGCACACCCAGACTCAATCCCGTAACTGATCATGATCGCAACGATAGCCGGGGAAGAGATAGTCAAAGACACTATGATTCTTATCAGCCTCATTCTACACGCTCTCGCTCTCCTTCGAGGCAAGATCCCGGGATGCACCATAGTCGTCAAGTGCCACATGTGGGAGCCAAACAACTTCCCAAAGCTCTGACTCCCCCGAAGGGTATACCTCTTCAGGGAAAATCTTCAAACAAGCATCATGAATCCAAGAACAAGCACAAGGATCCAAGCAAATGTTTGGAAAAAGAGAAGGCAACTCTTGTCCCTTCTGGTCAGCACCACTTGGGCACTACCATCATACAGGATGTTGCCCTTACTTCTGATAATAAGGAAAAGATGGAGCATTTGCGAAAGCAGTTCCCCGGCATCTACTTTGAAAGGATGCTTTTCGTCCTAGATCTTGAACTGGTTCCTGATGAATGAGATACAGAAGTCGTGGACCAAGTCAGCCATGTGGCTAAACAATATAGGTCAATGAAGAAGCATGCTAAGAATCTTTCAGAGGTCATCCGTCATTTAGAAGTAGATGCGGCCTTGATTCAAATAGCTAAGAGAGTGTGGCCTTGAAAAAGGAGATAGAGGATCTTAATTCAATTAATACCGAGCTGAAAACATCACAGGATCGCTTCGCCACGGAAAAGGCTCCTTGGGAGAAAGAAATGGCTACCTTAAAATATAAACTTGCTCATGCTGAGGAGAGAGCAGCTCTTGCTGAAGGTAATGCTAATGAAGTCCTGAAGTCAGCATCCACTGCTACCGCTAAGCTTGCTGCGGCTGAACAGGAGATAGAGGGGTTCGACGAACTGCTGATGGACTTCTTTGCTCAAGTCATTCGAACCCGAGATATTTCTTGGATCAGCAACTATCCCACTACCTTGGTTGATGTATAGGACCAGATTGTCGAGAGTGAAAGGCGACACTTAGAGGTCGAGGATGTCGACGAGAACCAACTTATGCATACCTTTCTCAAGGGTGAGAGCTTGAGGCTTTAGTAGAGGGTAAGCGTCAAATTAAGGAGTCCACGGAGGCGGAGAGGCTTAATCTCAAAGGTAAGAACAAAGTTGACGAAGGCTCAAGCTTAGCAATGGAGCTCAAGATTTATGAGGTTGAGGAGTATAGCCCGGATGATCCATTGGTCTCCAAAGTCCTAGTTCCTCCAGCTGCTGGGGTTTCCATTGCAGCTTCGTGCGAGGAGTCAGCGGAAGGTATCTTCATATTCTCTCCACAATTTGTCAAAGCTATTGTAATTTTTCATCGCATTGTGGAGCAAACAATCGAGAAGACCACATTTTCTCCCAAATTAATAACAGTTGCTTCTCATGATATAGGTGCCAAGCCAGCCGAAGGGATTGTAGAAAATTAAGCAGAGGTCGAGAAGGTCAACATACCATCAAGCACTAAAGTCCCTGAAGTTCCAAAGAAAACTAAGGTCGAAGCAACCGAGAAGGCCATTGTGGCATCAAGCACTGATGCTCCTAAGGATGCTGAAATCATCGAAGCCTTAAAGGATATTGACGGCGACAACGGGGATGAAGAAGAGGAGGTCGCCATCACGGGATAGATAAAGGATGATGATAGCATGACCTTAGCCGACACGAAGGCCAAAGAGGATGAACAACTAAAATTGAAAATAGAGGAAGAGCCTCTAAATGTGCCACCTATCTCTGCAGTTGATTCCAAATCTGGACTAATTATAAAGCTCTCCACCAAGTCAATAACTACACAACTTGCATCCCAGTCCTCTGACATTCCACAAGATCCTCCTTCGGATAAGAGGAAGAGGAAGATGCATGACAAATCTATCACCGACAAGGAGGAACCAGAAAAGCAAAAGAAAGAGAAAAGGTCAAAGTCATCCCCAAAGCCCAAATAGAGCTCGTTTGTTTATGTTTTTTAGATCTTCCACTGGCCTTATGATGTATCCGTGAGAATGGCCCTCACCTTTTTGTCCAATTTTATTTTGTAAACCTGCATCAGTAAATGAAGTTCTATTTCTTTTGCATTATTGTGTACCTGGAAGTTTATCATACTTAGTCGTACATAAATATTTGGATCATAACTAAGTCAGAATCATGTGCAGTGAAAAATTAAAATTCCTGCACTACGCGTATATGTGTATGAGTATGCCCCCCAATCAATCATTAATGTGATGCATGGCTAGGGCTTGTTGAGGATTGATTAGAGTCGAGCATATGTTGCCCCCATGTCCAGAAACGAGGGGTTCGGGCTCAGCTTTCATTCTAGTGCCCGGTCCTGTAATGGGTTAGGAGCCCTTTCGTTGCGTTTAATCAAAACACCTTTATACTCTCCTGTTGTATGCCCAAGATAGAGTTTGAACTCATCTTTCAGTTTGTCCCCAAATCCTTCAGTGGGGTAGGAGTTCATTTGAAACGCTCATTGTCCTGGCACCTTTATACTCTCCCGTCGGATGCCCAAGGGTAGAGTTTAGTCGAGACGGTCTTTTTAATCATGGTGCACCTTCACGCCTCGTGAACAATTCATTTCCTTGTCCTTTATACTCTTTCTCAGGTCACGAGAACTAGAGTGTCGATAGTTGTGTCATTTACTTCATTGCACCCTCGATGCTCTGCATACTAATGACCTCCTTATCTGATAGCAGGCACATTGAATTGTGTGCTTCGAGATTGCCGCGAGGTTTATAGCAAATTTCATAATTATAATAGCCCATGGAAGTAAAGAATAAATGAGTAACTAAAAAATGGTGCGATAAAAGTAAATGACACACGATATTTTTTAGTGGTCCGGTCGAATCATGACCTACATCCACTTTATAATCTTTTGCTCATGTAACCAGACAGTTCTAGGCAAGTCATGCCTTTTTACATGGTCCTACAAACAAAAGAATAAAGACGACAATTTCATGTTAGGTAATGCCGCAAATGCTGGGCATTCCATACTCTAGGGATTTCGTCTACAGTCGCTAGCTTGAAGGATCCATTATCAAGCCTCTGTAGTATGATGTATAGTCCTTCCCATTTCGGACCTAAATGGGCTGAGAGTGGAAAGACACGCTTCAGAACCAAGTCTCCGGGTTCAAAGGTCCGAGCTCGGACCTTTTATTGTAATACCGAGCAATCTTTTGCTTGTGCCTCAAGGCGCGTAAGTCTGCTTCGTCCCTTTTTTCTTCGACCATACCCAGGGATTCGAGAAGCAACTTATTGTTAGTCATCGGGTCGTAATAAGTTATTCTGTGAGATGGTACTTCTAATTCGACCGGGATGACTGCCTCAGATCTGAGAGCAAGGGAGAAGGGCGTGTGCCCAGTAGCTGATTTATAGGTTGTTCAGTAGGGCCATAGTGCCAAAGGTAACTCGTCGACCCACATGGCTTTGGCTCGCTTTAATCGTTTCTTTAGAATGAACTTGATTACTTTGTTCGTCGCTTCTACCTGTCCATTTGATTGCGGATGAGCCACGACAGTGTATCTTTTCTCGATGTGATATTTTTGGCAGAAGTCCCAGAACTCGGTGCTATCAAATTGGGTCCGTTATCTGTTATGATGACTTTCAGGATTCCAAATCGATATATGATATTTCTAACGACAAAGTTTATCACTTGTTTGGTTGTGATCGTGGTTTGCGGTTCAGCTTCTACCCACTTTGTGAAGTAATCCACGACCATAATAGCGAACTTTGCTCCGCCCTTTGCAATGGGGAGGCTTCCAATAATGTCAATTCCCCAGACAACAAAGGGCTACAGGCTCATCACCGTCTTTAATCGGCTAGGAGGTGCCCTAAGAATCTTAGAAAAGTTCTGGCATCTTTCACAGCGCCGTACATATTTAGCCGCATCTTTGTTTATGGTAGGCCAGAAATAGCCATAGCGTAATATCTTCTTCGCCAATGTTTGGCCTCCAGTGTGGTCGCCACATTCACATTCATGTTCTTCTCTCAATACCCGTTCGATGTCGTCATGGGCTATACACCAGAGGAGTGGCATCGAGAACCCTTGTCGATATAGGATTTCGCCTTGCATGACATATCTGGAGGCTTTACGAATGACGGCGCGCCTTTCGCACTTTTTGGTTGGAAGTGTCCCATTTATCAAGAAGTTCTTTAAGGGTGTCATCCACGACTCTCTTTCTATCTCAGTCTCCAGCATAGGATCAATCTCCACCTGATCGATGCCCGGAGATTGCAATATCTCAATTGGGACCATCTTTGTGTCCTCAGGGCTATCAGATCTAGCCATTTTGGCCAACTTATCTACCTTCTGGTTCTCTGATCGGGGGATATGGGTTATGTTGTAGTTTTCAAAGCCATCCAACAATTTCCTTACTTCTTTCAAATATGATACAAGCCTTGGCCCATTAGCCTGAAACTCCTCATTAACCTGGTTCACAATTGTCTTGGAATCGCAAAAGATATCCAGCTTTGCTATCCTCAACTCCTTTGCAAGCCTAAGCCCGACAATCAAGGCTTCGTACTCCGAGTCATTTCATGGCGTGGAACTCTATTCTCAGAGCATAGTATATTGATTATTTTTCGGGAGTAACCAGCACAACCCGGCACTAGACCTTCTGTCGTTCTTGGCACGGTTTGTGTATAGCTTCCAGGTGTTGGGGTCGAATGGTTGTGTAGAGGGACCAACCTCTTCGTTCGCTACATCTTCCTTAGGAATGGTAAATTCTGCTATGAAGTCTGCCAATACTTGCCCCCTTATCGATCTCCGGGGCCGGAAATTCAAATCAAACTAACTTAACTCTATGTTCCACTTGAGAGTCTTCCTAACGCCTCTGGTCTCTGTTAGACTTGTCGGAGCGGATGGTCAGTGTACACAGTGATGGGATGAGCTTGGAAATAGTGGTGAAGCTTTCTAGATGCGATCAGCAGACTGTTCGCAAGCTTTTTAATCTTTGGGTAGTTCCGTTCTACCGCCGCTAGATTCTTACTCACATAGTACACAGGCCTCTGGACCTTATCTACTTCTCTTACCAAGGCGAAACTTATTGCATGGGACCAAGTACACGAACAAATCCTCGTGGTCTACTGGCTTGGACAATATCGGGGGTCTTTCTAAATGATTCAGTAGATTCTGAAAAGCTTCTACACAATCGGGAGTCCATTTGAAATTGTGTTTTCCTCGCTTTATCAAGTCAAAGAATGGAATGCACTTATCTGCAGCTTTAGAAATGAATCTGCTCAATGCATCTACTTTTCCAGCGAGGCTCTGCACATCCTTGATCTGCCTTTATATCTGGATATTTCTTATTGCTGCGATTTGATCTGGATTGATTTCAATTCCACATGAGCTAATAATAAAGCCCAGGAATTTTCCGGAGGAAACTCTAAATGAACACTTCAGAGGGTTGAGCTTCATCTGGTATCGTCAAAAGATGTCAAACATTTCTGCCAGGTTACCGGCATAGTCAGATAATTTTCTGGATTTTACTAACATGTCGTCAACATACACTTCCATCATCTTCCCAGTCTGATTGTAGAACATTCTATTCACTAGCTGTTGGTATGTAGCTTCAGTGTTCTTTAAACTGAAAGGCATCACTATATAGCAGTACAGTCCCAAATCTGTGATGAAGCTGGTATGCTCTTCATCCGAAACATGCACGGGAATTTGGTTATATCCTGAGTATGCATCCATGAAGGAGAGAAGTTCATGGCCCGCTGTTGAATCCACTAATTGATCAATTCTTGGGGGCGGAAAACTATCCTTCGGGCAAGCTTTATTTAGGTATGAGAAATCAATGCATGTACGCCACATTCCACTGGCCTTCTCTACTAACACGGGATTTGAGATCCATTCAGGGTAAGCCAAATTTCTAATGAATCCGTTGCTTCTCAACTTCTTCCTTCAAGGCAGCTTTCCTTTCTGGGCCAAGCATCCGCCTCTTCTGCTTAACGGGCGTATGTTTTGGGTTGATACTCAGTGAGTGGCTCAAAATTGAGGGTGATATCCCACACATGCCAGCATGGGTCCAGGCAAACACATCCAAGTTGGCCTTTAATAAATCAGTCAATTCCTTTACTCGAAGAGGGTCTAACTAGAGTTCAATTTTAAAAACCTTCGTTGGGTCATTATTTTCAATTGGAATATCCACAGTTGTTTCATTGGGCATCGCCATTCTGCCTCTAGGCTCCTCGTCCTCTCTGGGATCTATGTCCTCGGGCAATTCTCCGGGACACTCTCTCGGGGTCTTCCCCCTTAGTTACTATGCTGACCCCTCCTTCATGAGAGGGGAAGCACCTTCAGTTTCTATATTTAGTCCTTTCATCAACACCTTCAATTCCGCCATGTAACAGGCTCGTCCAGTGGCCTGGTCACCTCTAATCACTCCCACTCCTGCATCTTTTGAGAATTTCAGCAATAAGCACCAGGGCGTGATGCAAGCTCTTAATTCAGGAAGGGCTGGTCAGCCCAAAAAGGCATTATAGGGAGAGTCAATATCCAAAACTAGAAATAGGAGAATTCTCACTCTCCGGCGATCTCCTCCTCCCATGGTCACTGACAATTCTACATATCCCATCGGAGTCGTCGAGGCCCCATTGAAGCCGTGTATCCATCCATCACAGGGCTTCAAATCTTCGGCCTCGAGCTTCAACTGATCAAACGTTTTCTTAAATAGAATGTTAACTGAGCTTCCGTTGTCCACTAAGACCTTGTGGACTAAAGTTGGACCAATAGTGGTTGTGATGACTAAGGGATCTTCGGTAGGGGGAATGACCTCCAACACTATCTCTATCGCGGAATATGACGTCATCAAACGTTGTTTTCTATTGCTTTATTGGGGGGGTATCTTCAGGATTACTACACTCTCCTACTCCAACGTACTTGGATGCATTCACATATTGGTCCATTGTCCTGAAGCTATGTCCAGCCGGATGAGACCCTCCAACTATAGTGTTAATAATAATTTTCTTTCCTTTCTGCTGAGCAGTGGGCCTGGAAGCAGGTTGGTTTTGATTCGGGGCCTATCCGGCTTGCCCCCTGTCTCTTGGAGTGACCTTGTATTCGTCCAACTTCTCTTCTCTAAGGAGTTTTTCAACGACATCTCTCAAGTGATGACACTCGTTAGTGGAGTGACCATGAGTTTGATGGAAAAGGTAGAATTTTCCTGTCTCACGCTCTTTCTCTGTTGAATCTCTTGGTGGAGGCCTCTTATATTGGAAAACATTATAAGTGTCTAGGAAAATATTTTCTAAAGTATCATTCAGTGGTGTAAAGTTCTCAAATGCTTTGAATGGAGGTCTCTTTTGTGAATCATTTCCTCGATTCTTCTTCCAACTATCGTTCCCAGTCTGGCGGCGGCTACCTTGGTTCTTATTTCCAACATTCAGCTCTACCTTTCCAGAGCTATCCCTAGACTGTTTGATGGCCACATTGCTTTGTATATCTTTCTTATCAGCGGCTTTCCTCTTTCGATTAGAATACAACTCCTCTTGGCGTAGACGGATATTGGCTTTCTCATAGAATATTTCCCTGGTGAGCGGCGGTTTCCCAGCTAAGTATATGCCGAATTCCATATCTTTATCTACTCCATCAATTAAGGCGATCAGAACCAATTGTTCATGAGGGTCTCTAACCTCCATAACTGCTAAGTTGAAGCGGTCTAGATATGATCTCAGAGTTTCGACAGGGTGCTGCTTGATAAGTGACAGCTCAACGACATTTTTGGGCTTTTGAGCATGAAGTCGAAATTGATGTATGAAAATTTCGCTCAATTATTGAAGTTGGAAATCGATCGAGCAGGCAAGTGGGTAAACTACATTAATGCCACATCCTCTAGAAAGATCGGGAATGCTTTGCACTTTATTGCGTTGAGAGCGGCTGCAGCATTCATATAACATGAATATCTCATTAAATGCTGGACCGGGTCTGTCCTACCCGAATAATGGTTCATCATTGACATGTTGAATCATCTTGGGAACCGAACATCTAATATTTCATCAGTAGATGGCGTATGACTGTGGCCTATACCCCAATCTTCATTTCTTTTTCCATTGCTATCTTCCATGATCTGCCTCACCATCGCTTCAGCATCGGCATTGGTCAAGGTGGATTCAGGATCAGCGCTCCTTGCCCTGCAGGGTCCTCCAATGTCCCTTCGACATACCACTCCAAAGTCCACGACTTGAGCAAAACTTCCTTATCCCCTGTGGCCATGGTCAATAACGTGGCGAGGGTGTTTCAACGGTTGATTCTCAATAGGGTCATCAACAACCTGAGCCCTAAGTAGTGTTGTGGGCCCTTCAGCAGGTAACGGGGAAGGATTATTTGCATTACGGTTGCCATGTTCCAGGTTAATTGTCATTTCTTCCCAAGAAGATAAGGATCCAAATCGGAGCTACTCCACGTTTTCAGCCCATTCTAGCGGAGACCGTCGTTGGTGTCTTGGAGGCTCTTCAGACGAGGATGAGTACTCTGGAGTGAGATGTAGGTTGGTGAAGGTGTCCTCTGCCTTTGGAGACCATTAATTTGTCTACTCATCTCAGTCATGTTCTGTCGCAGCAAAGAACTCTCATGCCTTTGGGCTGCTAACTCATCATTCGTCCTTTCCAACATATCAAGTACGCAAGACATAGCTCCCTCCATTTCCGGAACAGGGGCAAGTAGCTAGTCATTAACAGTCGTCGTTGGACGTAGAGCACTTGATCTAGGTCAAGCAGAAGCACTAGCGTGGGTAGGACGAGCCATAATCTCCTTCCCAGGTCGAGTTGTGGTCCCTTGATGAGGGCGGTTCGTGACCCCCTCTGATTGGTGGCTCGCGGTTGCCTCCTACAGACGGTTCATGGCTTTTTCTCCCTGGCGGCTCATGAGGGAATCTGCAGGGCGGCTCATGGTGACTATTTGTGAGCGGGTCGTAACCCCCACCTGGGGTCGTTTCGCCCCCACGAGCCACGAGCCGGGGAGCCTACCTCAACCTGCTCCTGAGTGCTTTCTTCGTTAGCTTCATTTGCTTGAGAGGTTCGCGAATCCTTGGATTTCTTTGCGGCCATAACATCTTGACTTTGCTGAAATCTTCAAAAACCAAAACAGTGAAAGTTCAGACTATTTTCTCCGGACTTGAATATCCAAATAGTAGAGCAATAATCCGATGGGCTGAGAATTCAATTCTCAGTGAAAGCACCAAAATGTTAGATCAAAAATAGCACTAACACCCAAATTATCTTGATTTGCGGAGAATTAAAGTTAGAAATGAAATAAAATGCAGAAAACACACCAAATTTATAGTGGTTCAGCGTTAACGAGCCTTCGTCCACTTTGAATGATTTTGATTATACGTTTGAATGTAAGTACAATTAATATTTTCTCTCAATCTTACTTTTACAATGATAATTCACCCAGTAAATTCGAGATAACTTTGAATAGAAAGGTTGAAGGTATAATAATGGTGGAATCAGAGCTCTGAATTGCCAAAAGGAAAAAGGCCAAATATTGGGGTATTTATTCTACAGGTGGTTCGTGAAGACACATGGCACCAATCCCGAGGATCTCAGACCCGTTCGTGGCTTGATGGATAAACGATCAAAATGGCCGTCATGGATAGGTGTCATCAGATCCTAGATATGCGGTTCTTGGGAGACTAGGTCATGGCCATTATCTTCTGAGTCTGAGGTCGGTTCGTGATACTTTGTCACGAACGGGTCGTGGCTATGATCCACGAGCGGGTCGTGGTTATTGATCACGAGCGGGTCATTGTTGGAGGGTCGCGAGCTGGTGGGAGAGGTTGCACCACGAACCGGTTCCCCCTAGGTGTTGTCACGAACAGGTGTGCTTCCTCTCGAGTTCACACGCATGAGCATCCTTGTCCGTCCAAATACTAATGCATATATTCTTGGTGGCTTGGTCAAAAAGCTAGCCAACAATAATTAAATACAACAACAAATCATCATCAAATTCAGGCATTAAAACTACCAAAAAACGCATCAAAAACAAAAAAATAGAAAAACAATGAATTTCTAGTATATTGCATCAAACGATGCCGTTATTTGCAATTGTTGCACATATTTCAACAATAATTGCGGTTATGCATCAAAATGCAGTATTATTGCAGAAATGTATGTAGCAATACCACAATAAATGCATCATTCGATGCGATAATTCAAACCTCACCAGTTTTTTCAACCATACACCGTTTTAAAGCATTTTTGCTTACATTTCAGCATTTATAAGCAATAAGTGCATACATGTCAGCACATATTCATAAGCCTTCATCCATTTTAACATTGTTGCATATATTTCAACAGTTAGACAGTATAACTGCATACATTTCAGTAGAAATACAGCCTGCATATATGTTAGCAAGAATATGCAATAATTGCATACATGTATGCAATAATTCACTAAGCCATAAACAACCTAACACAATGGAAAAAAAATTGTTGGCACAAGCCCAAAAAACGTTAGCATAGATCTTTGGCAATGTTTTTAGGGTGATGCAATTTTCACCGTTGTTGCAGACCTCAAAGGCAACATTTTGACTATCTATGACAACACAACAAATATTATTACAGTAGAACTCTATTTAGGTCTATAGCAACTTTCTTAGGTGTTTGTAGCAACGTTTGATAAATGTTGCTATAGATATTTATATTATTATAATTTAAAAAAAATAACAAAAAGGAGAATAAAATGCTACTACACATAATTAAATATTCAAATAGTATTTTTATTCAAATAAATATTTTATTTCAACATTTGAAATAGTATATATTTCTAACTCCACCGTTTACAATTCACTGTTAATAACATAGTCAATCACATATACAAATATTCCTCACTACATCACTCAGTTCACTCATTACATATGCAGTTTCAATTTATACAGACACTAACATTGACAAATATATGTTGAGCCAAAGGCGAGCCGAGTGCCAAGCCAAAGGCGAGCCGACAAGCGGGTCCGGCGCAACGCCGGTGAGGTTCCGGGGCCCTACTGTCCCGATTATGTGTTCCATGTTTCCCATTTCCAAAAGGGCGGATTCATGGATAGGAACATGAATTACAGTGTTACTGGAAGAAGAGATACCAGTGTCATCTTCGGATATTGTATTATGTCTTATCTCGCAGTGTTGGCACTACAAATCTGGCATTAATCAACCTTTTCCAAACCATCTCTTCTAAACCATAGGTTGGCATTTTTATTTGTCTTACCAAATATCTTACATTCATTGAAAACCAATGTAGAAAATGATAAAAGATAAAATCAAAAACTATATATATAATAGTGATACTGCACTTGTATTTAGACACATTTTGTAGTTAGAATGGGATAACATAGGAGCTAACTAATTAGAACCAAAATGAAATAGTTATCAGACTTAATGAAATACAATTTTTCAAGTATATCAGGGAACTTACAAATGAATAAGTTAAGGCTGAGATCTATACGACTCAACTAGAGAATTATCCAAATAATAGAATAAGTCAGAGAACTCATAAATGAATAAGTCATGGCCAAGACCATATATTATTCAACCAGAGAAATATTCAAGCTAGAAACGCATTGAGCAACTCAAAAATTAATACACATGAAAATATAAAAAGCAGAAATCAAAATTTAATTTCTCAAATCGAAAATACTGGAAAGCAACTCTCATTAAAACCTATATCAATGTATTTTACTTTAAGGTTATATCATTAACATTTTAATTGCAATGTTAAATTTCAAATGCACTGTGAAATGAAATAGATTAAGTCGTATGTACGTGAAAAACATATGACTGTGCACATGATATATGTAACATTCATTGACATTTTCACAAAAACAAACAGTGCAATCAATACTTTTGGGATTATCATTCAATATACCATCTTTGACATTAACACAAACATCATATGGCCGAGAGATTTTTTTTCCCCTTTATCATTCAATAATCCTTCTATCATTCTAATTAAGATATCACACCAGTGATTCATTCTAGAATCTAGAAGAGTAGATAAGGAATGCATACCTTTAGAGAATTAACAGCGAGAGATGGAATATCCATAGTAGCTATTAGGTAGGACATTGAAAAATTCAACACTAAAGTTGGAGACAAATTTGAAAAAGGCACAGAGGCAACTGTCGATATAGAAAGAGAAAAAAGTAAGCTGAAGTATAATTTTTATATATTGATAATATATACTCACATTTACTGCTAAGCCAAGAGAAGAACTCACTCGAGGGATATATTGTTCTACCTTGTCGATTTCTATCACCTTCAGCAGTTGGGAAAAGTAACCGATAATTTCACCCACAATGAAGATTGATTTGGCTGTGTGATTAAAGTTCTACCCTTTTGTTTATGGTATCTTCAATGACCGATTTCTCCATGGATTTCTTTTCAGCCTTGCACCATATTTGAATTTAGAAATGACGAATTTGAAATTTAGAGGAAAATTAGAGATCTTGAGAAAAGAAGAAGTTCTTACACAAGAAGTTGATTTTCTATTGGTGGTTGGAATCTTAACAGATTAGTGATGTGTCAGCTATAGATGTTGCTTTTAAAAGGTTAATTGACAAATAGATATACATGTTTTTACTAGAGTAAATTGCTGACATGGAAAATTCAATATTGTATGGCAGCACTGCACCAAAATGTTGCATCGTGTTACACTTGTTTATCTAGAGCAACACATTTTTAAGGCTATGGTAACACTAAAAATATAACGTTGCAGTAGGACCAAAATAGTGTAGCTATCGTCACATTTTGGTGGGCAACACCTTGAAAATTCGTTGCATTAGTCCGTCTATGGCGTAGTGATTCATCCATATTTTCGATCTAAACTCAGGATGAATTATTGCATACATGTATGCAATTATTGGTTATAATTGCATACTTTGCCAATTTTTTTAATGTTTTCTCCAGCTTGCTTCTGTGAATAATTGCAAATTTTTTGGTGCAGCGCCGTATTTTAAAAAAAAACAAATAAGGGGCAAGAAAAGGGACCCGCTTTGCATGAAAACTTTGAGGAGGATGTCATTTGAATTTTGAACAGTAACAAGGACGTGAGCCAAATCTACCCTTTAAAGATCATGTTTTCATAATTTGAACTCATCTCAAAATAGTCATTAGCTCTGATCTCCCCATCCTCTTAACATTGAGCTTGTCGCCTATCACCTCACATCAAATCCTGCCTCTTTTAGATCCTCCTCCTGCACTGCCCGACCCGCTGCTTCGACCTGCTGCTACTTCGGCAATAGTGCAAAACCATTATGCAAAGCTTTATATCCCATATCAACGAGTTTGGACTTCTATGGTCAATCGTCTACCTTGGAATGCACGGAAGCACATGCCCATTGATATAAGCCAACCTTTATTGGAAATGTTATGAAATACACAGATTATGTTGTTCAAGCTGGTGCAAAGTTATGGATAGATACATTGGTCGGTTTTTTTCCTTGATTAACCTCTATCTTACATGACAGTTATACAAAAATTGAAATCAATCTGGCGATTAAATGGCTCTGTTAAAATCAAATGAGATGGAACTATAGTTCTATTTCAATTATCGAATGAGGAAGACAAACACAAGATACTCACTACTGACCCCATCTTCATGAAGAGTAAGCTTTTTATTATCAAGCCTTATGACCCGAAAATTAGCAATGTATGAGGAATGGTGAAATCTATGCCTGTTTGGGTATATGTGCACAATATATCCATCTTCGGATGGTATCACATAGGCATAAATTGGTTGGCCAGCAGGCTAGGAATATTAATATGTATGGATGAAATGACGTAGAAAATTGAGAGAATTGAATATGCAAAATGTTTGGTTAATGTTAACCCTAAGCAAGAATTGGTTGAAGATTTTTTGGTTGAAACTATTAATGGCGGTACTCAGTCATTCAAAGTCAAGTATCTACGGAAACTAGATGTGTGCATTGTTTGCAAAGTCTTTGGTCATACCACTGCTACATGCTACAAGAAAGAAACTACTAACAAAGCAAAGGAAAACACTAGAAAGAAAAAAAAAATTAGTGATCAATTTTGAGCGTAACAATGATGAATCAGTGCAAAGAAAAGGATCCTACATGGGTAGAAGAAATGTAGTAAACAATGCATAAACGGCAAAAAGTGGGAAAAAAACAAGTTAAGCAATACCAATTTTAAACATACCTCTTTTACCAGAGTTGTTGATTCTGGTAATGCTTCCTTGAACATCATGGAACAAGTGAATGATCAATATCAAAATACACTGGTAGATGGGGAGATAGAAATTGATGGGGAGACTGATATTGATAAAGAAATGTAAGAAGGAATGAATGAAATTTGTGAAATCATTAAGAAAAGAAATAAGGAATATGCTTTACAAAAGGCAGTGCAAAATGCCTCTGTTGATAATATTTCATGTGTGCAAGCCAATGATCAGCAAAATGTCTTTGTTAATAAGATTTCAAGTGTGCAAGATAATGATCAACTACAAACCCAGATTAACAATGATCCTAATGGCATTATATCTGATAAAGTGTTAGGTCCAGTGATCAACCCTAGTGTGAATCTATTTAATGGCCAACAAGTTTTGGGAGATGAAATTGGGCTTGGCAGTGAAATGAATAATCAATGCAAAAATGGAGATGACTTGCCTAAATTAGATAGCACTGCCAATGGTCAGGGTTGCATAAATACAACTCAAACCCCAACTGAAACTGTTCAAGACAAGCAATCAAGCAATAGTAAGAATGAGAATGACTCTTCCATCCTCAATAAGACAAATGATCTTACTCTAGAAAGTTGCATTGACCCTATCACTAATGTCTTATCTGATAATATGGAAGAACAGAATAGCAAACAAAATGCAAAAGGAAGTGGTAACTTATACATTATTGTGGAAATGGACAAATCCATAGTTGCACATAAATTTCCTTATGACAATATAGTCCCAACCGATGCTTACCTTAATGATAAAGAGATTGTTGCAGTAACCAAAGGGTTCCCTCATCCCCTGGTTAATGCCACTTCTTCCTATGAGAATGAAAAGAGAAAGAGATCTATCACTCTAACCAATTTACCCCAAAACTCTAGTTCAGTGACCAGGCTAATGAAAAGAACCTTAGAATATATGAAGTTTGATCAACATTACAAATTATACGAGCCTACAATATGAGAGGTGGAAGGAGTCTAGACTATAAGAGGTGCTCATAAAGATTTTAAACTTGATGCATGCAAAAACCTTATACACAAACATATACTTAGTATTTTGGCTATTTTGGAGAAAAAGTTAAATACTACTCTAATTGAAAGAGAAGCAAGGTATGTCAATCCCACTTGGCCATTTACTCATAATCTTGATGATGCTTCATATGTTGAATATGCATTCCATTTGATCCTAAAATTCACAAGCTCTCAAATATTTTATCCAATGATTAGTTGGTTCACTGTCATAATGTTCACTTACCATCCCAAACTTCCTACTACCGTTCTTTTCTTTATACATGCAATTTATTCAATGCTAGGGTGTACAAATTATTATACAACTTTAGGCAAAGCACTCATCCATGGATAGTTAGTGGTGACTTTAACTCTCCACTTAAACTTTATGATCGTACTGGTGGTAGCAATGTCACCATTAGTGAAGTTAACCCCATCAATATAGCAATCCGTGACTCTGATCTGATTGAGATTAATTCATTTGGGGTCGTGTACAAATGGAATAAAAAAAAGAGATGGACCTACGACTTATTCCAGAATTGATCATTCTTTCCACAATTACACTAATCTGCTAACCTAGACTTCAATACATAATACATTGCCTCTTTCAATGCTATCTAAGCATTCTCCTCAGATTCTCATTTTGGGTGATCAAGATATAATTAGAAAGCCTAGTTTTAAATTCTTCAATTACTGGATTGAAGAAAATGATTTTACTAGTTTGGTTGAAGTTTTATGGAACAAACCTTGTTATGGTAATTATATGTATTCCATTCACAAAAAGCATAGATTATTGAAGCATGCTTTATAGATATAGGTAAGGGATAGATTTGGTAGGGGTACCAAACTTTCATATATGCTAAATGATTAGCTTGAAGCCATTCAAGCTAAAATGCAAGCAAATGTGAGCAATCCTCAACTTCCAGCACTTGAAAGTGAATGCTCACAAAAACTTAAGGATGCTATGAACTCTGAAGCATTAATGAGAAAGCTGAAAGCTAGGTTGAACTGGATACTAGATGGGGATAAAGACACCGCCTTCTTTCACTCTACTTTAGAAGCCAAGCAATTAAGGGGGAACATTTTCTCCTTTGTTGATAAAGATGATCAATTGCAAAGCACTCAAGAAAGGTTTTAACATGCTTTTATCAGGTATTTTCCTCTTTATTTGATAATGAAAATAATTTCACTCCTATTTTCACTGAATTAAAATCCATCCATTCTTCCCCAGTTAAGCCAAGGAGATCATGATAACCTTAGAATCCTAGTTACACAAGCAAAAATTAAGGATGCTATGTTCTCCTTATATAGATCATCATGTGGAGGTCTTGATGGCTTTAGTGCCACTTTTTGTACCTCTTGTTGGAATATTGTTGGGAATGATGTTTGCAAGGTTATCACCACCTTTTTTAAAATGCCAAATTGATGCATTCTTATAACAACACTGTTTTGGCTTTGATTCCTAAAATGAATAATGCTAATCATGTTAATGGATTCAAACCAATAGCATGCAGCAATACTATATACAAATGGATTGCCAAGTTTATTGCTAATAGGCTTAAAAGTGGCCTGAAATGGCCTATGGCAACGGCGAGGAAGAGATAAATGTAGCGGTTGGTTTTTGTGGAGTTGCGATTGGGTTTTGGGGTGGTGCGCCACCGTTGTTGATCTGGGGGTCAAGTGGTTTGAAGGAAAAAGTAGGGGAGGTTGGCGCGTCGATCAGTTGTGGTGCCTTGGCTTCAAGTGGACGGTGGTGGCCATTTTTGAGTTCAACGCGGATTCGGTTATGGGACAAATTCAGGCGAACGACGACGAGATGGGAGGTGGGGTTGGTCGACGTGGGGTCATCGTGGAACGGCGCAGGTGATGGTGTAGTGCAGCGGCGCTCCGGTGCACCCAGATGGCGACCGCGAACGTCGAATGGGGAAGAGCACGAATGTGAAACATGGTAAGGAGAATTAAGGTTTAATAAATAATTAATAAAACTAATGACCATTATTAAATGGTTTAAAGTTTAAACAACTTTAACTTATCCATATGAAATAAGAATTCGACGAAACAAGTTGTTATGGAATTGTGAGAAGAATACTGTGTTGTGGAACTGATTTGGATTAGATTGGATCTAATTCGAATTTTGAGTTAAATTAAACCCCATTTTAATTTAGTTTAAAACGATTGTTGTTGCAACGATCAATCATCAATGTGAGAACCCTTTTGATTCAAATTGAAAAGTTCGAATTGAAAAGTTATTTATAATCGTCAACTGGTTATATATTGATTCCTTGTGGTTGCTATGCTTGCTTCGTGGATGATGGATGTTTATTATAGTTTATTATTACTATTTATGTACATATAAGCATGGACGACAATAACGCTTATATTATAACTGTTGATTGAATGGATGATAATTGTTGTGGTCGTTATTATAATTATTCACACAATTTATACTATGAATATGGAAATATTTTGGAACTAATTGGGTCTCCTTCCATTAGAATTTTAAATAAAAATTTATTCATTTAATTGAAATTAGACATGATAATGGAAATTGGATTTTATGCCCAAAAAGATTTGGAACTGAAATTAAGACGATTTCAAACAAATTTTGTATGGGTTGAAATGAATTTATAAGAGTTTTGAATTGGAAATGGTTTGTTCTAATTAAAAATCGATTTTGAATAGTAAATACAAAAATGAATTCAAGTGATATATAAAAAGGTCTGTTTGGCATAGGTCCCTATTAAGTTTTAAAATTAGGCTCACATCCGGTCAAACAAGGCATCAAAAACGAAAAAAAACAGCGAAAAAGCAGCAAAATGCATAATGTATGCAAGTATTTGGAATTTCTTGCATACATCTGTGCATGTTTTCAAGTCATGCATAAGAGTTTAATTTACTTGCATACATCTGTGTACGTATTGTATAATTATTGCATAAAAGTGTGCATTAATTCGCAGACTAAATTTCACTTAAGTTTCCTGTAACGATTAAGATTTTGCCCGGACCTAATCTATCGTTAAATCGACCAAGACCGTTCAAAACCGGAATACGTTAACTTTGGGCATACAACACATTAGAACAAATAACAGCAGACTTTTATAAACAGCATATTAATGTTACATCAGAGTACATCGATAAATAATACAGCGGAAGATAATTTAAAAAAGATGTGATACAATGCAGCGGAAACGATTAAACTAACACAGCGGAAGAGTATCGTGCTCTGGACATAGCTTTAAGCTTCGACCCAGATTCCTGCTTAATATATATGCAAAATTAGCTACTCGACTGCCCATGTGGAAAAGAGGGCACCCGAGTTTGCAAGTGAAATAAACTACAGGTCAGTCATGGGACTGGTATGAGAAATCTTACTTTAACTTATCTAATAATAAGGCTAATCACAGGACCACGCCGCTAACGCGGAACGGGTTTACTCCATTGGATTGCCCGTGCAAGAAATAAAGTAAATCGTTAAACAACGCAATGCTTTTTAGAAAAATGAAACCATTATAATACTTAAGTCCCATCACACAATGCAACGCAAACCGAAGGATAGAGTTTTACCTTATAATGGTCAAAAATGCTTGATACGATAAAACGGATTTGATATTATTATTAGTGTATATATGTTTCAAAAACCTTTCAATCATAATGTATCAATCATAGACGGAATAACTACCATATAATATGTCGCCATACTAGTTATACAATCAAAACCGTATGGTGTCGTATTGGAAGTTGGATTTCCATCATGAACCAAGGGAAAAGATAGTTCTTATCAAATTCGAGACAGTCTAGCCTACCATGTCTCAGGATCAGAGCTCGAGTGACCCTTGGACCTTCAGGACCGGTCCAAAAATATGTGAGTGGATTAATTATGCATGAACAATACGTTGCCCCGCCCTATGGGGCGTAAATATAGAGCCACTAGGGACTCAAAACTGAGGCGCCTCATTCCATCATCTACATAAGTAAAAATGCCCGGTATGTAAAACCCTGACACCACTTCTAGCTAGAAAGAAACGTATGTTCTCCCTGCAGTCTTTACTCCCGTTTCTGGTTCATACCAGGGTGTGAGGCTCGCGAAGTAATGCTACACAAAGCTATGCCTAAAATGGGCTGTGCTTTGATCATCAACCACAAGACTCTGCTTTTCAACAAAAGCCTTGATCAATTGCATCTTAGCATACCAAATTGTCAATCCATACCATTGATTACTGCCAATATATAACCTCTAAGCTCGTACGTCTCAAAGAAGGGTTTTATGCAAGAGAATAAATTCTCAGCCACCAACAGATATATGCTTAGCAGAGATCAACGAATACAACATAAAGGAATACAACGTCAGACATACTATCCATTTACAAGTCCGTTCTGGGTCTGAACGAAACCGGAGACACCTTATTCCTCGTCCCATATGTCTAATACAGGAGTGAGGCGCTCACATATCCGGTTGATCTCCAAGTACGTCTGGATGATCACCAATTATTACCTTGTCTTGGGATGCCTCCCAATCAAGACATCAGTAATCATCGAAACGGTGTGAAGATCTCCAGTCTTCAACCACCCTCTTCATCTTCGACTTTTAATCGTCGTAGTAATTATTCAGAATGGGTTAAACCCGGTCTTTCTGAATAACTCGCGTATTTTATAATCAATAATAAAGTGCTATAAAAATACATCATACGCCTCATTTCAATTCAGAATATTCTTTTAAATAAATATTCACATTATTAGGGAAAGATTCCCCTTAATTTTATCAAAGATAAATTCTTTAAATTTATTCCTAAATCTTCTTTTTAAAAATTCATTAAAACTCCAGTTTAGTTTTAATATCAAAAATCATTACTTAACGATTATTCAACTTTAAGAAATTAATCTTGTCTTTAACTGGGCTAAAGAACCAATGTCATTTAAAACACAGTTCATGATAAACCCAAAATCATCTTCCATGAAATATGGAATTTTCACACAAATCAAATCAATGTATAATCGACATAAATTCCCGTATCAGACTGATAATATAAATGGAATAACGGCAAAGCCTTTTAAATTCCATATATAGTAACGGTCTTATTTTACAGAAGCTCATCCCAATTATTATTACATCGAATTCTATTCAACCCCGGTTTAATATATTAAATTGGAAAACTTTACTTTGGAAAATTCCCATTTAAATCTTAATAAAAGATTTATAAATTTCAAATTATATTTTCACTGTTAATTGGGTTAAAAACAAGTGTCATTTTAAAACACAGTTAAGAATAAACCCGATTCACATTTTATTTTATTCTAATTTCTAAATATAATTGGAAAACTCTGATAATCTTAATTAAAATATTTATTCTTTTCTCAACTGGGTTTAAGGACGGTGTTATTGGAGACACCATTCACGACAAACCCAAAAATCCAATTTACTTATTTAATTCCAATTAAATAATAATTAAATGGATAACTTGATTAAATCTTAATTTAAAGTTTTATTCAATTTCTTTATTAAAATAATGTTTTCAAAATATTAGATTTTGGAAATTACTACTTTTTATTCTATTCATTATAAAATGAATAAAAACGATCGATAAACCCGTTCGGATAAAAATGGCATTTCAACTTATAATAGGCAAATAGTCCAATTCATTACCATGTCCATTTATGGTTTATAATGGGTTAGACCTCCCACAATAGGCCTATAACTTGCGGATGCTGGACATGCCGGTCGGGTCCGGGCAGACTTATCACACAAGTTGGGCTTAACCTCGTGTCATAGCCCGCTTCGTATTTGCGCACTTAGACCTCACACATTAGGTTCAACATTAGTGGCTGCTGGATATGCCGGTCAGGTCCGGGCAGACTTCCACCACAAATGCAACCTAACCTCGTGTCAAATGTGCAATTATAATTTTTAATTGTAATTATTTCACTGAAAAATATTCATTATTTTTAAACTATTCTTTATATAAAAATGTTCTTTATTTTCAAATATTATTTATTTAAAAGATATTCTGAATCGGAATGCGACCCAATCAATTACCATATATTTTCAGTTATATGGATTTCATACATCACATATGTATAACAATAATGAGAAATAATCAATAAACAATCCATTCACATCCAGAATGAAATTTATAATTGTGTGAGCATTAAAATGAATAAATAAATAATGCTCAACACAGAGTGTCAATCCATCGATTGACATACAGCTAAATATTGGGACTAGTGTATATCAAGTATCATCCCAACACCCGTGTGGGGTTTTCAAACAACAACAGGCTACATAAATACATCATTGGATATTAACCGATTATAATTCGGTTTGAATTATTTTCTATTTAACACATTTTCACTATTTAAATTATAAATCGAAATTTATAATTTAATTTCAATAAACATATATTTTGATGTAACATGACAAAATCTAAATATATGACATTTTTAATCCAAAATGACATTTCTATTCTAGTGTAACGTTTCTATATAAAATGACATTTTTAAATGAAATGACATTCCTAAATGAATGACATTTCTAATATAACATTTTCAATATAATGACATATTTATTTGACAAATATATGTTCTAATCTGCATGACATATAAAAATGTAAGTGTTAATATGTATACAAAACTAATGTATGCATAACATATAAAAATGTTAATTTTATCTTTGACAATCATAAGTGACATTTCTAAATGAACATAATTGAACTTCATTTTCTGACAATTCTATATGAACATAAATGTCATTTCCAAAATGAACAGAAATGGTACTTCTAAATGAACATAAATGATACTTATATTTTTGACAATTTTAAATGAACATAATGACATTTGTAAAATGAACATAAATGGTACTTCTAAATGAACCTAAATGATACTTATATTTTTGACAATTTTAAATGAGCATAATGACATTTTTATTTTACTAAACATGATCCTAAATAAATGACGTTTTTATTTTACAAAACACAATCCTAATATAATGACATGTTTATTTCAACATAACATATACTAATAAAATGACATGTTTTATTTAACACAACAAATACTACCAAAATGACATATTTTGTTTTAACATAACATATACTAATAAAATGACATGTTTTGTTTAACCCAACAAATACTAACAAAATGACATGTTTTGTTTTAACATAACATATACTAATAAAATGACATGTTAACACAACAAATACTAACAAAATGACAAGTTTTGTTTTAACATGTACTAATAGAATGACATGTTTTATTTAACAAACAATACGCTAATAAAATGATGTTTTTATTCTAATGTAACATTTGCTAACAAAAAAATGTTTTTATACTAACGTAACATTCTATAACAAAAATGATATTTTTGTCAAACCTAACATTTTATAACAAAAATGCTGTTTATTTCTAATGCAACATTTTATAACAAAAATGCTATTTATTTCTAATGCAACATTTTTAAACAAAAACGTTGTTTATTTCTAGTGCAACATTTTAAAACAAAAATGTTGTTATTATTCTTTTGTACATTTTCTAACAAAATGTTATATTTATTCAAATGTACATTTTCTAACAAAATGACATTTATAACATGACATTCCTAAACAAAATGATATCTTTATTATGACATTTCTTAACAAAATGTTATTTTAAATCTAATATAGCATTCCTTACCAAAAATGACACATTTTGCTCTAATATAACAATATTTTATCATGACATTGTCTAATATAATGATATTTTAACATACAGCTTGGTTCTTTTTAACGAATCAAACATACGATGAAAGTGTATATATATTTTTCCAATCGTTTTATTTTCTAAATATATTGTTTAAAACATGAATACTTTTATTCTCATAAATACAATAAAAATGTGTATTTTATTGTATGCAAATTCTAAATCTACACAATTTAATCAAACCAATTCATCTTAACCATACACAACCAAATCTAATCTCATACATCACATACATGAATTTTAATAGCGAGTACATGTAAATTTCACATAAAAATCAACAATCAAATTTTATTTAAATCAGAGATCTCACATTGGTTTTATCTGAAATTCAACGTTCACCATTTAAGCTCTAATCAGTTCCATCACGTAGATCTGGTCAACATGAGTCCAATGCAACTGATTTCGTGAAATTCTGATATCGTACGAAGAAGATACATCAGTTTAAAGATTAATTACATTAATCACTAATTAATTAATTAATTAATTTAAATATATTTTCCTTAACTTAATTACTTCCTTTTCTGTTTACACGATCGTTCCCTGTTAACCAAATACGAACCCATCTTCACCTTGTCCCCTTCATCCTCGCGTGCCGGGACTTCGTCCTGGAGACGATCAGAGAATGTCACTTCGAAGCCAAGACCCGCCTCCACCATCGCCGTGAGTGGACCCACACTCGAAGCTCCCCTCCGACCATGAAATCACCTCGAAGGTGCTGGCTTTGACACCCGATTTTGCACAAATATCTATTCAAAAAAATCATAGCCGTTGAATTCATCAAGCTTGAGGAGACGAAGGATTTTCCCTTTTGAAGACTAGTGAATTGTTGCGTGGATTTGAAGCTTTTTTTCAGCCATTGATAGAAGACATGGCGGCTGGCTCTAGAAGATAGATTAGGGTTTCGTTTGTTTGTGTATTTATAATAAAACAATATTTGATTTCTAATTTTGCAAATAAACCCATTAATGTGTCTTTTCACATATAGTAGTTTACAAAGTAATTTAATCAGCTGACTAGGCATGATGGGACCACACTTATTATTCATTCAAATTTCAAAAGTAAAGAGAAAAGGGAATAAAAGGAAAGATGAATGTTTGATTCATTTTCTCTGATTGTTAAGTTGTGCAACTTTTTATATTTCAAAATACATAATTAAATATCATATTTCATCAAAAGTGTGATTTCTTATGTTCCTACATTTTTATCACAATAAGAATCTTTTAAATGAATCATATTTCAAAAAAAAATTACTTTTCATGTAAACACATTTCTGTTAAACTATGAAACTTTTCAATCATTCTATCTTACATGAAAAAAGTAATCTTTTTAATCTTTCTTTTATTTCATTAAAAATGTAATCTTTTAATTTTTTTTTAAATTCTGACGCATTTTCTATTTAAAATTTTAAATTGGTTCTGAATTCCCAGGTTGTTACATTTTCTTCATTCAAATACATGCATACATTTGTGGAAGTATTTTAAATAGTTGCATATATGTATGCAAGTGTCGGTCCATATTTTCAAGCCAAAACGGCTTATGCAATAGTTGCACACATGTATTCAACTACTGGTAATAGTTGCATTCATGTATGCAATTTTTTTTTTTAAATTTCTGTGGACTTCCGAGAATATTTCTAGATTTTAGATTTTTTTTAACTCACGAGCACTTTATTTTTTACCATAAAACAAAAAAGGCGGAAATATGAAAAATAGGGGGCGGGTTTACATTTAAAACATAGGAGGGATGTGGGCCTAATTAAGTTTCAAAATAGGGACATGAGCCTAATATTCACTATATATAAACTATGTTTTTAACTCGAATTTATTGTTCCAAACATCTTATATATTATCTGAATGGATTTCTGAAAAGTTTGGATTTCAAAAGATATAATTTTTGAAAATATTATTATTTAAATATTATACCAATAGAATATTTAATTCTGAAATATAATTGAATTTGAAGTTAGAATTTGATGATCTCGTTTTTAAATGAGTTTATAAAAGTTTTATAAAAATAGTTGCACTGAATCAGATTAGTTTTATTTTAAATAATAATATGTTTTGAATAGGACGTGCTGTGTTGCGACAGCTCGCGAATTTCGACCAAAGACTTTAAACAACCATAACTAATGCAATTTAAATCGGATTTCGCGAAACAAAAAAAGTTTATCTTTTATTAATAGAAACTTTCAAATTAAAGTATAGATTTTAAGTTATGTTCAAAATTATTTTTGAAAATGTCGCTGTAAACGCAGTTCGATGACCGTAATTGGAAATCGATTGAATGACCTCATAAAAATTATTAAAAATATGTTAAATCATAATAAATGATTTTAAAGTGATTTGAGTAAGAAAAATGAAGTTTTGAACTATACTTCGATTTTTGTGTTTTCATCCTGACTTGCTGAATACGGTAAAATGAAGTTTTGTGAATTTGGTAAAACTTTTGATTAATAAAAGTTTTCCAATTTAAATAAAATTGGATTTAGATAGAAATGATCCTATGATATTTGGTATTGATTTTCGTTTGTAGATGTTTACTATTTGAGAGATTTGAAAGATATTTATATCGTTATTCCACTTATAGTATTTGTTGATTGTGAGAATTGGCATTGAATATAAGTTGATGAAAATTCTGAAAAATCTTTAATTTGATATCAATTGGATTTTGGGCTTGTTGTGAATGATGTCTTAAATAAGTTATTCTTTAACCCAACCATGGCTAAGATATGATTTGGAATAGAAAGAAATGACAAATCTTTCAATTAAGATTTAATGAAGTTTCCAAAGTTAAGTTTTCCAATTAATGAATTAAATTGGAATTGAATGAGAATTGATTTAGTGATAATCAAGATAAGTCTCTGTGGATGAAGACCTTTACTATTTAAGAAATTTGAATGGCTTTGTCGTTATTCTGCTTGTAATATTAATCTAATATAGGAATTTATATCGATTATAAGCTGATATGATTTGCATGTAGATTTCATTTGGAAATGAAAGTATGATTTTAGGTTTGTCATGAATGACGTCTTGAGTAATGTTGTTCCGTAATCCATTTAAAGGAAAGATGATTTCCTAAGTTAAGTTGAAAAGTAATCTTTATTCAATTTGAATATAAAGATTTAATGAAAGAGTTTCCCATAGCAAACGATAATGGGAGAAAAGTAAGGATCGCTTAAAAGAAGATAAGCGCGTTTTCCATAAAGATAAGACTGAACAATCATTAAGGATTGTTTGAAAGATTCAACCCTTTATTTGAGTTAAGCAATCACTACAGAATGATTTTGAAGATTCGAAACTAAGTTAGGGTTTTAATAAATCTTTTAGTAAAGATTTGGAATGAAGGAATGAGATTACTAAATGGTTTTCCCTAATAATGAGATTAAGAAATCATAAGTTCAATTTTGGGCTAGAGGTATGTTCGAGGAAAGATAGAGTAATTTACCCTAATCAATGGTCAATGAATGGGTAGAGTTCGGGTATATATGTTTTCCTATAAAGATATTTGAAATCTTTAATCAGACTGGGAATGAAAAAAGTGAATTAATAAATGTAATCAAACTTACCAAAATACTAGGGTAACTAGGATGGAGTATTGCTAGTTTTGCTCCATAGGATGAATAGGATGAGAATGGGATAATGTTTTTAGAAATTACCTTTTCCGCGAGTTTCAATAATCCAGATAAAGCATAAAGAACTTGGTTTTAGTTAACTTTGTGAAATGAGATTTTGTAATCATTTGAAATGATTTCCAAGGAAAGATATAAACAAGAGTTTTAAGAATGTAAATCTTTGATAAGATTTACATGGGTATACCCTATATAAGGAATGATTTGAGTAAAAGAATACTCTGAAATGGAATGAGACTCATGATATTTTTGTATACCTATTATGGTTTTTAAAGATGCATTAGTTATTCGGAAAGACCGTGTTTCAACTATTTCTGAATAACTATACGATGAGTATTGAAGATACTAAAGAAGGTAGTTAAAAAAACGAGGATCGTCACAACGTTTGGAATCATTGTTGATGTCCCAATTGGGATATGCCCCCAAGACGAGGTTATAAGTGGCAATGGTCTGGACGTACTTGGAGATTGTTTGGATTTGCAAGGGCCACTCTCCTTTATTAGACGAGGAATAAGGTGCCTTCGGTTTCGTTTACAACCCAAAACGGACTTGTAAATGGATGATCTGACATTGTACTTTACGACATAATAAATTGGTTTCTATTGATGATATATTAGTTGGTGGCTGAGGATTTATCCTTTTACCTTAACACCCTCTTCAGGACATATGTGCTCAGAGGGTTATATTTATCGACACTTATTATATGTTGTGAATTGACAATGTGACATGCTAAATGATGAGCTATTGATGATTAAGATTTTGTTGAAAAGCAGAGTTTTGTCTGCAAGAGTGACTTCAGGGCCTCACAGATGGTAATAAGACGAAACAGGATGAAGTACAATAGAGATAAGAGCTAATGTTTCCTTCTAGTTTGAGAAAGTGATGCCATGTTATGGAGCCCAGGCATTTTACATAGTGGATGATGGGACGAGGCGCCTCGGATAAAGGTCAACAACGTCCAGGAGACGTTACGTTGAGGAGTAACCCAAATATCACATGAAATAGTGGTGGGTCGGCTTTGCCGCTACAGAATGGACTCATTTGTTGACTCCCAGGACATCCCTTAGAGGTGTGCCTGAATTCGGTTAAGGAAGATCTCTGCTTTGGTCATTGATGGAACCCAACTTCCAATACGAACCTTTTACGGTTTTAGTTGTAATCTATGTATGTAGACGTAATATATGGTTACCAAGGTGGAAGGCTGGTTATCACATATTGTTAGGGTTAGTAATGTATTATCTCGACACTGTATTTTATTATATATCCAAGGTGGAATTAGGAGGTATTAGAAATGACCCATATATGATTGGACTGTTGGGATTGTAAAATATAGTTATGATATTTCATATAAATTTCATTAAATTGCAAGTAAACTAATTTGTTAATAATAAAGATTACTTCTTGATTTGAAATACATAAATGTAAGTGAAAATTCTTTTGAGGATTTGTAGGAAATTTGTTAAATTTATACAAGGACTGCATTAAATACTGGTTTAAGGAAATATGTTATTATAAGGGATGATCTAGCTTCAAAATGATAGGAATTTTGGACAATATTTTAAATGGTTATGTATTGAGATACATCTTTTAAATTAATAAAAGGTGAAACTTCATCTTTGTAAAAAAAAATCTTAAAATATTAAGAGGTTGTTAAAATACACACGATGTACATCATATTAGGATTAGTAGTTTGGTAGATTTCATTCGTTAAAATTAAATGGGTATTTTGATGATTTTAGATAGTAGAAAACATGCAAATTAAAGTGGAAATTAAAGTTGAACATATGTGGAAAAAAAATTAAGATGCTACAACATTCGAATTAAGAAGTCATCAAATTTAAAACAAGTTTTTTTTGTTGAACACCCCTGTTAAAAATAATAATTTGACATTTATATATACTTACAGGACATAATGAAATATTATAAATGTAGAACTTATGTCAATATACACTGTACATAAATGAAATACCGATCTGTGATAGAATGCATAAATGTTGGGCATAAAATGGCATACTGTAATAACCCGTATTTTTCGACCATTTGAATTTGAATATTTAAATTTATTTTAAATATTATATTTTGAAATAGTAATGGGTTTAATATTAAACTTGTTTATTAAACGACGATTAAATGTTTAAATTTATATTTAATATAAAACGAACTCGAAACGGTGCGGTAGTTCGTAATATTGAATTTTTAACTTCAATTGAATATATAGAATCCGTTTTAAGTCGAAATTCTGTGAAAGTAGAAACGTTTGAATCTATTTGATAATAATTTTCTAATGGAAGAGAAATTCGTGATTTCAGCTTATAAAGTGTAAGTTATGTCCACTTCAAAATTTTAAAATAGTCGCTATGGAAATCATTTATAAACGACAACATTTATTTAAGAAAAAAAGGGGAATTTCTATGTATTTCGAATATCATTTAACTTGAAATGGTAATGTTAAGTTATAATTCCATATTAGTTTAATTTAAAGTTATATATTATTTTATTTTATTTGTATATATATGATAATAATAATTTATTATTTATTTAATTGTTCTATAATTTATTTATATTTTTAATGATATTATATAAGAGTTAGAAAAACCTGTTTTTCAAACGACCTCCGTTTTTTACGAAACCAAATTTTTTAGAATACGTATGGATAATTATTGCTAGTTTTCCAATTTGGAGCCAATCAGAGTTATTTTATCAGTAGAAGAAATTTAAAAGTGAACCGATGGATAAATTGGGATCTAAATAGCGTCGGAGGTCTTTCTGTGGTGCAGGTAGACATTGGACACGGTAGCAGCAAAGATGGTGTTCAAACCAAGAAAGTGCGTAAATAGCAGGTGGGAGAAGGGCACTAGTCGGAGGGGGTTGAGCCATTGGAGGCACTGTTCATTGTTAAAGGGGCACAAGTGGCGGGTTCACTCGAGCGGAAGGTGGTATTCTAGGTTGCTGGGTGCGAGTTGTATGATGGAACGAGTACTGTGAAGCATCTGAAGTGGGGAGGATTATTTGCATGGTAAACTAGTGGCATTCGAACTAAGTAGCAGGTCTTTGCACAAGTGAAGGCAAATGGTTTACGTAAAGAGAAGTAAAAAGGATACGGGGAAAGAAATAGTTGGAAGGGAAAGCTTAGATAAGTCGAGTAGTGGTTGTGGAGTGGTTCGGTGTATTTAAATTGATGAGGCGTAGTCAATGTCATGGCATCATATGAGGGCGTGCATGGTGGGATACAGAGTAAAGTTGCTGAAGCTCATCGGGGAAGAAAGAGTTATGCGAAGTGGGTTTATACATGGAAGGTATGGGCTCTTAAGGTTGGGCTTGGGCCTATCAGTAAAAAAAAGGAAAAAAAAGACAACAAATTGCGTGAACGGTTGGAAAAAAATGGGAAGCAAAGCACCAGTGTATGGAAGAAATAAACGAAACGAAGGGGTCGGGTTACATGACACAGCAAGGTATGGATCGATGGAAAAAAAAGGGTGGTTATAAGGCCAAAACGCAAAGAATTGAACTGCTAATAAGGTAATTAGCAGCCGCAAATCCAGATAGTTAAGTTTAACTTGATTTTAAATACGAATTTATGGTAAATATGATTAATTTAATTTAAACTTATAATGACAATAATTAATTCATACTTGAACTTTTTGACGAAACAGGATACGTTGGTATCGCGGAAACAAAGGGTATGTGTCTGAGCTGGTCTGCTCGAGATTGGAAGCAACCGGAATTTTTAATTAAATTAAAAGTCGGCTTAATTTAATCAAAAACAAGCGTGTTGACGACAGATTAAACCAAGGTGAGTTAAGCTCACTCAGTTCTCCAATATATAATAATTATAAGTCGGGTTTATATTTGTATGCTATATTTGCTAATTGTTGATTGGTTTGCAGATTGTTTAGATATGTACTGAATATTTTATGTGATTGATTTAAATTAAACGGTTCATTTAATTTAATTGAAACTAAATCATATTTTTAACGATTATTTCCAAACGAGGTAACTTACCTTGTTTGTTTTTAAAATAATATAAACATATTTAAATTAAATTGGGTACTTGAATTATTATTATTGGTTGATCGCTATCAATTGAATTGATTATTTATTTGCATACGATCATTACATGAATTGTTGAACCTGTATGATTGGATTATTGAATGGGTTATTGATTGCTAAACCCAAATTCAACATTTGTTTGGTTATTAACCAATTAGTGATATTGGTTGAGGAATTTATAGCAGATGGCCAAAATACAAATTATTTTATGAAGATTGATTTACCTCAGCTGAACTAATAGAAATGAAGTTATGAAATTTGTTTTGTAACTGAATATAGATTCTTAAACATGTTATTTTAAACGAAGTTTATAAAAGGAAAATAAACCAGCTACATATATATTGGTTGTTTTAACCTCCAATCACCAATTTTGTACAGAAATCTTCTGTGTGTGAAGCACATGCCTCTTCTTAATTATTAAATGATTTATAAAGCTAATTCTTGTATTACTAAGATTGATAAGCAAGTGAGCAGGGATTAATGTAACGATTAATAACTGAGATTAATTGTTTTTAAGTAACAATTAAAAGGGGATTATACTGAAATGGATTATTATTTATTTAATAGTAATAAAAGTAAATGGGATTATTTAAATTTATTATATTATAAATTAATTTAAATGAAAAGACGAGTTAGAATTGATCAACGAGCTAATCATGTTTTAGAACTGACCAAGTCAATTGTTTTTAACTGATTATTAAATTCAATTAGTTTGTGCCAATTAATCTAATGAAATAATTTAATGAAAAGTGGTTTAACCTAATAAAATTTTAAAAAGGAGATTAAATATCGATTCTAGTTATTGATGAAGTAAATTATAATCTTAAAATAATTTAAAGGAATTACTTCTTAAATGAAGTTCATTTAAGTAAGTTATCGACGTTAGAAATGAATATAATTGAATTTTAAAGTGAGTTTATAAACGGGTTTACATTTAAACCGAGTT
Organism: Allium sativum; assembly: GCA_030737875.1. Classification (NCBI taxonomy): domain Eukaryota; kingdom Viridiplantae; phylum Streptophyta; class Magnoliopsida; order Asparagales; family Amaryllidaceae; genus Allium; species Allium sativum. The sequence continues at coordinate 217,409,859 of CM060920.1, forward strand.
TGGTAAATGAAGTTATAAAAGTGATTATAAACGAATACGATAAGCTTAAAATAAACGCTACTTAATATTTGAATTAAGTAAAGGAAATCAAGAAGAAAAAGGTTTGATATTTAACCAGATTTGTAAAAACGAGTTTATAAAAAGGATGTGATGTTAAAGCGTCAATTTGAAATTAACGTTGCTCAATAATGGCATTAAGTGAAATGGATGAGATTTGAAATATAATTTTCCAAAGAGAATGATTTAAAGGTTTGGACAAAAAGTGATTTTTGTGTAATTGAATTTGGTAAAGATTTAGTAATAGGATTTGTAATAAAATCCCGATAATGAAACAAATAATTTAAAGAAGTTAAGGTTCAAAGGTTGAAAGTTTATTAATCATTTACTAAATCACTGAATTTAGTAATAATAGTATATTTAAAAGGAAATTTCAAAAGTAAGGAGATTTCATAAAACCGTATTTTAAATAAAAGAGTGAAATGGTAACTATTGGTATTAGATTGAATAGGGGTTTTTGAATTACAATTCATATCTATCTTAAGTTAAGAATGTTAGTGATCAAGGTCTGAGAGGTAATTAAAATACCCCAACTTGGACGACTTCAGGATTACCGAAGGATGATATTAGTTGTAATGGTAAAGAGGTTAGAAGAGATTTATTTTGAGAAATAACAATGCAACGTTAGTTGAAGGAATTCAGGAAATATATATTGATATTTTCATAATGGTGGAAATAAAAAGGAATTGAGAATATGAAATGATATTTCCATAAGAAAAGAAATAAAAGGGAGATTTGTGAAAATATAACGATATTTTCAAAGTAAGGAGGTATGATTTAGAATGAGTTTATTCTAAAAGGGTAAGTGACGATTATGGTGTTCAAATAACGAAACAAAGGAGTACCGTAACGATTGTTTAGAAAGGATAAGTTGAATTTCCCAATTATTGATAATAAGTAATGTGTAGCAATGTTTTGAAATGATGATTAACAAAAAATTCGGATATGGAATCGGATATGATTTTAAAATATTTTTCTAAGTATAGAAATAAAACAATTTGAAAATATTAATATATTAACACTAGTATATTATCTTTGGTATTACAACCAATATATTATTTATAAAAGCCAAGTAATGTTGTGTCCTGAACCAATGGATCTATTTTATTGTTTATGGTTGTTTATTTTGATAGTTAAATAATCAACTATCAAAATCGGGCCAAATGCGCTGTTGGTACGGAAAGACCGAGATCGAATTTATATTCGAAAACCATTCTGAACCCGTGAAAGATGCTAATTGAAGATGGAGCAATTGAAGACCGTAAATCTACATGAGCGGAAGAACTATTGTTAAATATCTCTGGCTGATCCCAAGAGTTAACAATGATTCTATTGTGTTTGGAAGATTTGCAAGGACTACTCGCTACTGATCAATAGGGTGATTCCTAGGATGTGGTTGGAGAGTGCCTTCGGTTCATACTGTTCCTGGATGACTTATATGTACGGGTGTCTGACAAAGTATTTCCAAAGGAATCACGTACATTGATTTCTTTAAACGTACCAAGCTATTGGCATAGAAGGGAAACTTCTTTAGCTTAACAACCAAAGTATTTTGTGGATTTCAATTAGTGATATCTGGCAGATTTGACGATGTGGCATTCAAATTATATGGTGGCCAGATGTTCTAGAGGTAAATTCATACCTCAAGCCGCATCAATCGAGAAATGACAAAAATCGGGCAGGCAGCATGGCTATGTGGGTCGCTCCCATTAGGGTGTATAATGACTTATCTAGAGAAAATGCCTTTCCTTCTTTAATCTATTTCGTTACTGACCCTTTTCAATAAACGGTGGTTTGAGCCCAACCGTTGGTGATATACATTTGATACACTCAAGCGAAATGAGTGGTCGGTCATGTGTGGGCCGGGTTGTAAGAAGTTCTTGTTGAACCCAGTGTATTGCCCTCTTGGGGTACACTATCTGCAGGTGGTTCCATATCTTGTCAGAATCATAATCTAATCTCCAATAAGAGCCCATGGTTTTGATTGTATACTATATATGTGGAGCGTGAGATACAAGCGTTCCGCTAGATTGTTATTTATTTGTATTTAAACACTATTATAATATCAGAATATATATACGATTTTCAAATGTTTTGGGTTATCGTAAGGTAAAAACCGTCTACATTTATGTATGGATTTAGTCTTACGATTATCCTTTTCTTTCGATTTTTTTTAACTTTAAAATCAAGTTGGATGATTCCCCATAAAATTTTGCAAGTTTTTCTCACTCTGATTCACCAGACTGACCCGGTGCTTGTAATGCTCGGGTTAGATCAGGTTGTACAGGTTTAGGTTATCGGATGCGGTGAAGTCCAAAGACGAGCAGAAGGAGTTCAGACGTACAATGTTCTATCGTTATTATTTTGTTGTGTTATATATATATATATATATATGAGGACAGACTATTATAACTGTCCAGGTGTATTGATGTACTCCGACGTTGTAAGAATTATTTCAAGCTCTCAATTAAGACTATTTATATATTATACTTTTGTTCCGCTGCGATATGAGACTCTGTGTTGGTTCTTCTTCTTATTCTTTTATTCTAACATTTCTTTCTTTCTTATTTCACCCTCTTATTTATTTATCCTAGCCTTCTGGGGTTTTGGATATTTGAATTGGACAAGGAATGTATAAAGGTCTGGATTTGAGTGTCAAAATTCCCTTGTCGCTACAGTTGGTATCAGAGCAATGGTTTAGAAATAACCTTGGCTCTGTGGTGTAACTCGATAGAGATGGGGTTAATATACCCTAACTCGAGATTGAATGTATATACACGAGAGAGCACATTTGTAAATTTCGTATACAAATGTTTTGTATTGTGTTGTTTGATCGGTTCAAGTTGAAGTGGCTATTGATACAATACTGTTTTGTAAAGCAGGTAGATGAGATAATTTTGCCCAAAATATTCTTTTATATAGAAAGCAAATAATTTTATTATTATTATTAAATTATTAATATTGGTGTGTTTGGTTGATTTGAGTGGCAATTCAAATTAGATTATAAATTTGAATGGTTTAATAAAACCAGAAGGGGAACAAAATTATGGATAAAAACTTTGAGTTGGAATTAAACAAATCTGGGATTTAACTGAAGATAAGTTAAATAAAATTAGAAGGAAAATGGAATGATTGGACTGTGTTGTTTGTTTGTTTGATGATAAATTGGTTGCACAATAAAATTCATCAACCGTAATGAATTGAAAACTAAGGAAATAAATTCCAATGAAATCAACATGAAATGACACTAAGTAATTTAATCCTGTAAATTGTTATTTGTATTATACTGACTTAAGTGCAGGTTAGAAGAACTGATAGTTACTTTGCTTCGAGATAGAGTATGGATTGCCCGACAAATAGGTAAACCTTAATTATATTGATCTGGTTATTGATTTTATACCCCTTTGTTGGGTAGCCACTTGGCTTTTATTTTTATTTTGATCGATGTGAGGCCCGGAGTGGCGTTTGTACTTGTTTTGATCGGTCGTGCAGAGGAGGCATTGGCAAATTTTTCAAAATTTTTAATGACTTAGAAATATTTTTTAATAATACTTTAATATTAATTATTTTGAAATAACTGGGTTTAGATCATTCTTCTTGGTAATTTCCGGGACGGAATTCTTTTAAGGAGGGAAGAATGTAACGACCCGGATTTTTCGACCATTTGAATTCGAATATTTAAATTTATTTTAAATATTATATTTCAAAATATTAATGGATTTAATATTAAATTAGTTTATTAAATGACGATTAAACGTTTATATTTGTATTTAATATAAAACGAACTCGAAACGGCGCGGTAGTTCGTAATATTGAATTTTGAACTTCAATTGAACATACAGAATCCGTTTTAAGTTGGAATTCTATGAAACTAGAAACACTTGAATCTGTTTGATAATTATTTTCTAATGGAAGAGAAAATCGAGATTTCAGTTTATGAAGTGTAAGTTATGTCCAATTCAAATTTTAAAATAGTCGCTATGGAAATCATTTATAAACAATAACGTTTATTTAGGAAAAAGAGGAATTTTTATATATTTCGAATATCGTTTAACTTGAAATGGTAATGTTAATTTATAATTCCATATTAGTTGAATTTAAAGTTATATATTATTTTACTTTTATTTGGATATATATATCATAATAATAATTTATTTTATTTATTTAATTGTTTTATAATTTGTTTATATTTTTTAACGATATTATATAAGCGTTAGAAATACTTGTTTTTTCAAACGACCTCCATTTTCGACGAAACCAAATTTTTTGGAATATGTATGGCTAATTATTGCTAGTTTTCCAGTTTGGATCCAATTGGAGTTAATTTATCGGTAGGCGAAATTTAAAAGTGAACCGATGGATAAATTGGGATCTAAATAGCGCCATTTTTGCAAACAGAGACCGTTTTCAACGAAAATAGTTTCATTAGGATCGTAATGTCAAAATATACCATGGCGTCCATTTTTGTTATTTTTGGAGATTGTGTTTATCGGTGCGAATTTAATGGTGAACGTTATACAATGGTACTGAATAAAATTAAGACCTACCCTATATAAACTTACCCTAAATTTTCTTAAGCACTAAGCAACATATTCTTTTATATTTCTTCTATCACCTGTCACGCAGCCGACATTGAAATGAAAACACATATACATAGTCTATTTTTTCCACCTTTTTTCAGTTTGCCTACCTAAAACAACCAGCTATGCAATGAATCTTCCCCATACGTAAACTCAGAAGTGTGCATGTTTGTGAACCTACCTTTACTCTGCAATCCTATATTTTTACAAAGCACATGCCATTTGAAGTTTACAGCTACACCATCTATTCTTTCTTTCCTTCTTTTCTTTCTTTCACTTGAGAAGTGAAAAACACCACAGATCCTCTACAGCTATACATGCCTGCCAAAAATAGCTAAACCCCTAAGAATCTATAGTGAACAAATGAAAATAAGCAACAGAACAGCTGCCCTATTGATGTAAACTCACCAAGACCACAACTACCTAATCATAGCAATTGAAGGAGAAAGAACAGAACATGCCTATGGATATCAAATCCCTCAGCTAACCCATAGTAGAAGACGTGCATTCCAAATCAAACCATATACCTTCAGCCTTAAGCAACATAGCAGGCCTACTCAGACATTTACTTTCAGATTTAACCTCGCATCTGCAAACCTACCATCGCCTAGCTTCCTATTCAATGAAAGTGCTTTGAACTTATCTCCTTGTTATCTTCTATAAATACTGGATGGTCTCTTCCTCTTGGTACCCATTTTCTCCTCTTCATCTTTTTATTGTGTTCGACAACAAGAAAACCAAAAACCCATTTACTAAAAAAAGAGTGAATCTACTCAATCGTGTACTAATGGCCAAGTTGCTACCGAAGAGGCCGAAGGAGGTCGAGTTGGTGGTTCCCCGGAGGTCATGTTGTGGTGCAGGTCGACACTGGACACGGTAGCAGCAAAGATGGTGTTCGAACCAAGCAAGTGCGTAAATAGCAGGTGGGAGAAGGGCACTGGTCGGAGGGGGCCGAGCCACTGGAGGTGCAGTTCATTGTTAAAGGGGCACAAGTGGTGGGTTCACTCGAGTAGTAAGTGGTATTCCTGGTTGTTGGGTGCAATTTGTATGATGGAACGAGTATTGTGAAGCATCTGAAGTGAGGAGGATTATTTGCATTGTAAACTAGTGGCATTCGAACTTAATAGCAGGTCTTCACGCAAGTGAAGGCGAATGGTTTACGTAAAGAGAAGTAAAAAGGAAATGAGGAAAAAAAACAGTGGGAAGGGATAGCTTAGATAAGTCAAGTAATGGTTATGGAGTGGTTCGGTGTATTTAAATTGATGAGGCATAGTCAGTATCGTGGTATCATATGAGGACGTGCATGGTGGGATACAGAGTAAAGTTGTTGAAGCTCATTGGGGAAGAAAGATATGTGCGAAGTGGGTTTATACGTGGAAGTGTGGGCTCTTGAGGTTGGGCTTTGGCCCATCAGTAAAAAAACGAAAAGAAAAAAGAAAAGGAAAAAAGACAGCAAATTGCGTGAACGGTTGGAAAAAATGGGAGGCAAAGCACCAGTTTATGGAAGAAATAAATGAAACGAAGGGGTAGGGTTACATGACACAGCAAGGTATGGATCAATGGAAAAAAGGGTGATTATCGGGCCAAAACACAAAGATTTGAATTGCTAATCAAGGTAATTAGCAGCTGCAAATTCAGGTAGTTAAGTTTAACTTAATTTTAAATACGAATTTATGGTAAATATGTAACTGATAATGACAATAATTAATTCATACTTGAACCGTTTTTAATCAAACCAAGGGTATGCATCTGAGCTGGTCTGCTCAAGATTGGAAGCAACCAGAATTTTTAATTGAATTAAACGCAAGTTTTATTTAATTAAAAACAAGCGTGTTAACGATAGATCAAACCAAGGTGAATTAAACTCACTCAGTTCTACCACTTATGGTTATTATAAGTCGGGTTTATATTTTTTATGTTATGTTTGCTGATTTTGATTGGCTTGCTAGTTGTTTAGATATGTACTAAATATTTTAAGTAACTGATATAAATTAAACGTTTCGTTTAATTTAATTGAAACTAAATCGTTATTTTTAATGATTATTTCCAAACGAGGTAACTTACCTTATTGGTTATGTTTATAATAATACAAACGTATTTAAATTAAATTGGGTACTTGAATTATTATTATTGGTTACCGCTATCAGTTGAATTGACTATTTATTTGCATATGATCATTACAAGAACAGTTGAACCCATATCATTGGATTATTGAATGGGTTATTGATTGCTAAACCCAAAATTCAACATTTTTTTGGTTTTTAACCAATGGGTGATATTGGTTGAGGAATTTATAGCAGATGGCCAAAATATACAAACTGTTTTACAAAGATTGATTTACCGTCAGGTGAACAAATAGAAATGAAGTTATGAAATTTATTTTATAACTGATATAGATTTTTAAATATGTTATTTTAAATGAATTTTATAAAAGGAAAATAAACCAACCACATGTATATTATTTGATTTAACCTCCAATCATCATTTTTGTACCAAAATTTACCGTGTGCGTAGTGCGTGCCTGATCTTAATTATTAAATGATTTATAAAGCTAATTCTTTTATTACTAAGATAGATAAGCAAGTGAGCATGGATTAATGTAACAATTAATAACTAAGATTAATTATTTTTAAGTAACAATTAAAAGGGGGTTATACTGAAATGGATTATTATTGATTTAATACTAATCAAAGTAAATGGGATTATTTAAATTTATTATATTATAAATTAATTTAAATGAAAAGATGAGTTAGAATTGATCAACGAGCTAATCATGTTTTAGAATTGACCAAGTCGATTTTTTTAACTGATTATTAAATTTAATTAGTTTGTGCCAATAGATCTAATGAAATAATTTAATGAATAGATGTTTAACCTAATAAAATTTTAAAAAGGAGATTAAATATCGATTCCAGTTATTGATGAAGTAAATTATAATCTTAAAATAATTTAAAGGAATTACTTCTTAAATGAAGTTCATTTAAGTAAGTAATTGAAGTTAGAAATGAATATAATTGAATTTTAAAGTGAGTTTATAAACGGGTTTACATTTAAATCGAGTTTGGTAAATGAAGTTATAAAAGTGATTTTAAACGAATACAATAAGCTTAAAATAAACGCTACTTAATATTCGAATTAATTAAAGGAAATCATGATGGAAAAGGTTTGATATTAAACCAGAGTTGTAAAAATGAGTTTACAAAAAGGATATGACGTTAAAGTGTTAATTTGTAATTAATTTGCTCAATAATGGCATTAAGTGAAATGGATAAGATTTGAAATACGATTTTCCAAAGAGAATGATTAAAAGGTTTAGAGAAAAAGGGATTTTTGTGTGATTGAATTTAGTAAAGATTTAATAATAGGATTTGTAATAAAATCCCGATAATGAAACACATAATTTAAAGAAGTTACGGTTTAAAGGTTGATGTTTTATTAATCATTTACTAAATCACTGAATTTAGTAATAATAGTATATTTAAAAGGAAATTTCAAAAGTAAGGAGGTTTTATAAAACTGCATTTTAAATAAAATAATGGAATGGTAACTGTTGGTATTAGAATGAATAAGGGTTTTTGAATTACAATTCATATCTATCTTAAGTTGAGAATGTTGTTGATCATGGTCTGAGAGGTAATTAAAATACCCCAACTTGAACGACTTCAAGATTATCGAAGGATGATATTAGTTGTAATGGTAAAGAGGTTAGAAGAGATTTATTTTGAGAAATAACAATGCAACGTTAGTTGAAGGATTTGAGGAAATATATACTGATATTTTCATAATGGCGGAAATAAAAAGGGTTTGAGAATATGAAAGGCTATTTCCATAATAAAAGAAATAAAAGGGAGATTTGTGAAAATATAACGATATTTTCAAAGTAAGGAGGTATGATTTAGAATGAGTTTATTCTAAAAGGGTAAGTGACGATTATGGTGTTCAAATAATGGAACAAAGGAGGTATCATAACGATTGTTTAGAAAGGATAGAAATAAAATGATTTGAAAATATTAATATATAAAAAGTAATATATTATTTTTGGTATTACAACCAATATATTATTTATAAAGGCAAGGTGAAGATGTGTTCTGAACCATTGGATCTATTTTATTTTTTATGGTTGTTTATTTTGATTGCTAAATAATCGACTATCAAAATCGGGCCAAATACGTTGTTGGTACGAAAGATCGGGATCGAATTTATATTTGAAAACCATTCTGAACCAGCAAATACGTGAAAGACGCTAATTGAAGATGGACCAATTGAAGATCGTAAATCTTCATGAGCGGAAGAACTATTGTCAAATATCTATGGTTGATCCCTAAAGTTAACAATGATTCTGTCGTGATTGGAATCTACGGATTTGCATGGACTACTCGCTACTTATCCATTTGTTGTAGGAAAGTGCCTTTGGTTCATCCTGTTCCTGGATGACTTATATGGATGAGTGTCTGACAGAGTATTTCCAAAGGAATCACGTACATTGATTTCTTTAAACGTACCAAGTTGTTGGCATAGAAGGGAAACTTCTTTATCTTAACAACCAAAGTATTTTTGTGGACATCAATTAGTGATATTTGGAAGATTTGACGATATTGCATTCAAAGTATATGGTGGCCAGATGTTCTAAAGGTAAATTCAAACCTCAAGCCTCATTAGTCGGGAAATGACAAAAATCGGGCAGGCAACATGGCTATATAGGTCGCTCCCATTAGGGTGTATAATCACCTATCTAGAGAAAACCCCTTTCCTTCTTTAATCTATTTCGATGCGGACCCTTTTCGGGAAATGGTGGTTTGAGCCCAACCGTTGGTGATATACATTTGATACACTCAAGCGAAATGAGTGGTCGGTCATGTGTGGACCGGGTTGCAAGACGTTCTTGTTGAACCCAGTGTATTCCCCTCTAGAGATGCACTATCGGCAGATGGTTCCATACGTTGTCATATTCGGAATCCAATCTATAATAAGAGCCTGCGGTTTTGATTGTATACTATATATGTGGAGCATGAGATATAAGTGTTTCGCTATATTGTTATTTACTTGTATTAAGATACTATTATAATATCAGAATATATATACGATTTAAAAATGTTTCGGGTTATCTAAGGTAAAAACCGTCCATATTTATGTGTGTATTTGGTCTTATGATTATCCTTTTCCTTAAAAAAAATTTGAACTTTAAAATCAAGTTGGATGATTCCCCGTAAAATTTTGCGAGTTTTTCTCACTTTGGTTCACCAAACTGACCCGGTGTTTGTAATGCTCGGGTTAGATCAGGTTGTACAGGTTCAGGTTATCGGATGCGGTGAAGTCCAAATACGAGCAGAAGGAGTTCATACGTATGATGCTCTACCGTTATTATTTTGCTGTGTGTTATATGTATATGAGGAAAGACTATTATAACTGTCCAGGTGTATTGTTGTACTCTGATGTTGTAAGAATTTTTTCAAGCTCTCAATAAAGTCTATTTATATATATATATATATTATATTTTTGTTCTGTTGCGATACGAGACTCTGTGTTGGTTCTTCTTCTTATTCTTCTATTCTAATATTTCTTTCTTTCTTATCTCACCCTCTTATTTCTTTCTCCTGGCCTTCTAGGGTTTTCGGTACTTGAGTTGGACAAGGAATGTATAAAGGTCTGGATTTAAGTGTCGAAATTCCCGGGTCGCTATACCTACTATTTGTGTAGAAGAATATAATGGATAATGGTAGTTAAGAAACTAGTAGAATAAATACTTAATCTGCATGTAGATCTTTTTCTACACGTGGCTAATCTTGATCCAGATTCAGGTACTGAACTTTGACGTATTTACATCAGTCTAAAAAAGGATTTATCCCTCAATTCCGTAAAGCGATGATTAATGAGGTTTTGGTTGGATACTTGAGTTTTATGTCATTGTCGAGCGCTACACAAGGGAAATGAAGTTTCTGATTAGAGAGCCTAGTCCATGTTCACACAAAGGGATCGAGTGATTGATACTAGTTTGGAAAGTATGGTTGTGAATTTAAATAGAAGTTAAAACTACATAGTGCATACATATAATATGTATACATTGTATGGATATAAGTAAAATAATATTTTAAGAAAGCACCTTTGGGTTTGCTATAGTTTAATTTCAAGGACGAAAATCTTTTGAAAGAGAAAGTATGTGCTGACCCGTAATTTGATCACTTTGATTAAGGATATTCAAAATATTTTAAATAATCAAATGAAGACCGTCTCTAACTAATAATCAAGCTTTGAGCGATAAGTAATTATAATGAACTTATTTCAGAAAAATATTCTAAAAAATATGTATCTTTTTGGTAAATACCAGTAAAACAACCAAAAACTGTTAAACTTTTAAACCATAAGGATCATGAAAGGCTTTTGATACACAAACCTATTTTTACAATGGAACAAAAATATAAAATAAAATTATTTATTTTATTTTTGAAGATTAAATGTATTTATGACATCGACGATAATGTCATTATATTTAATAATTTCCTAATGTATTTAAATGGAGATTTAATGATTTAATAAGTTACTATAATTGTTTATAATTCATTTTAATTAAATACATAATGAAGATAAATCATTTACAATAGTTTTTTAAAGATATATACTCGATTTAGATATATAAGGAACACCGATATCGATTTATCAATAATATGTTAATTTCTATAAACAATCATTTAATATTATTTAACATAGTTTTGTTGCTCATATAATCTTGTTTAACTTATTTAATGATGACAAAAAATATTTTTTTTACAAAGATATGTAATTTAAATTATAAAAGAAAATGTGACCGAGAGCCAGTTTCTAGATTTTCAATGGTTTAATGAACGGAAGTTGTTCAAAGTCGATGAAACTTTATTTTTATTTCTTGAATACATATGTAACATACACATAGCTATCCTATAATGCACATGAACACATGTTTATGCATGTATGTGTGTACACCCACACATATATAAGGAGCACGTCGTGGCACCTAAAATATTGCAGCACACTTCATTGCCCCTTGATATACACCAGGAACTTTCATTTCTCTCTCTTCTTGCTAATTCTATCTCTTTAAATGACACATTATTTTAATGAAAACGAATGGTTAAGAATTTGGGCCTTTTGGGTGCTGCAAATAAGGAGTTTTATGGAGTGCTCTCATATACATACATATATATATATATAACAAAGTATGAAAATATCTTTGAAGTAAAATCAAAATTCCAATGTCAGTCCCTTACATAACAGCACTCTCTTACACATACATCATTTCATGGAAATGGAGATAACAAGAAGAGAGGGAGCCGTGAGCATAATAGGAAGGAGGGGGTTTAGTCAATGGGAAAAAGGGTAAATATATGTTAAGATATATTTTTCCAAACATTTTCTGTAATTACACAAGCTTACTCTTTATTTTCTTTACAACTTCTTTCATAAAATTTTAACTTTCTTCACCTTCTTTCTCCTCTTATCAATGGCTTCTCATTTTAGGAAAAATATGAAAAAAAGTATCGCAAAAGGTAACTAAATTAGTATGTTATACATATATTAGCAATCCACTCAAAACAACTTACTTTCCCCCTTCTAAACCCATAACCACTACCTCCACTACACAAGGTCGAGCCCCCATCCACCGACAATCCATGACAATAGCATCCAAGGTTAGGCTGAGCACCTCACGGAAACCTCAAGTCGATTGCATAGAGTTTAATTTGAAATTAGTGAAGCTACAACGAAATTTAGAAAAGTTAGGAACCAATGAAGGTGAAAAAACATACAAATTTCTAAGATAAATCCTATGATGATATTTATGTTACATTATGATTTCCATGCTTGTTTATTATGGTTATATTTCATGTTTTATTATTGAAAATTTTGTTGTATGGATGACTAGGAAAATCAAGTTTAATACACATTGAAAACCATAAGGGAAATCACTTTCTTTTATAAATAAAATGGTTTAGTTTTTTTTTAAAGATGTTTTGTAAACAATTAAAAGCGTTCAATGAAGTTTGAAAATAATATGGAATTTGAGTTAAAATGAGTGTGTTGCATAACGGCACTTCGTAATTTCACGCCGTTGAAAGGTAAAACTATTTATACGATGGATTCAGAGCTAGGATCCTTTGAAATAAGAATTTTTCAAACTATTATAATTATATTATTTAAAGAAAACAAAATATCAAGATTTCATTGGATAAATTTTGATATATAAGCAAGTCAAGTTTTGAAAATAATCGTGGTTTTACAATTTAGAATTTAGAAAAGGATATTCTGTAAAATTAATATTTCTAATTATTTGAAAAATGGAATAAATTCCATAAACCTTTCAAAATGTTTTTAAAAGGGATTTAATTAATATAAATAAATTTTCAGTCTTTAATCAAATAAGCTCTTAAAACCACTACAGCAACGCTTTTTGCGAGTTTTTAATAATATCTGAAATATGAATTTAAACTTAGCTGTTCTTCTTCAAATCGTTTATGGAAGTTTTTGAATGATAAATTAAGCATTTCAAAGATGCTTTAAAGTTTTATAATTTAATTAAAAAGAGTTAAATAAAATATAATACAAGCAAATGTGTAACACCCCACCTCCGCCAGGGTGGCTCTTGCAAGCACTCTGACTTTGGAGGGGCGTTTGAATCAGGTAAACATGCATAATGATATATCAAGGCAGAACAAGAACATATGTGTATATGTAAATAGAGTAAATAAGATAAGTAAAACAGCGGAAGATTTCAAACCATTTCAAAACAAGTCTGGTACAACTTAATGTCAACTTTCCAGATACACAAGTCTAGATAAAAACAACATTACTGAAAAACTGAAATACATAAGTACTATCCCCAAAATAAGTGATAACCATAGCTAGCTTCATGCCAAGACCGTACATGAGCTAAATCCCACAAGCAAGCGATCAGAAATCCAAGCTAAGCTCCAATATTCCCTCCCTGAGAACCTGAGGGGGGGGGGGAAACGGAAGAAAAGAGGCGAAAGAAAACAGGTCAGTCAAAAAGACTGAGTAAGCCCTACTACAATCAATGTAAACTGATAAAGTTAACTGTCATGAGCAGCAGGGATGAACATAAGGATAACAACATACTAGCATGATGATTAACTAACAAGGTGGATAAATGTGTCATCGCATAATCAGGTTTAAGGTTTTTCACCACAGGTGTACCAGCATTCTAACATGTCATGTATAATCAAGAATTTATCCCTTGGACTAAACTTGGCCCAGTATCAGGTGTTTGACTCAAATCAAGATCCAACCTCTTGGTACCAATTCTAGTATAACAGGATTAGGTGTTACCCCAATGTTCACATCGAAACAGAACGGAACAGAATGGTCCATACAGAAATAGAGTTTGGGAAAAATGGGCATTTACCATCCTAACGGATAAAGTACAGAAACGGAATGCTAACAATAATGGGCCTTTGCCACCCTAACAGATAAAGTACAGAAACGGAATGCTAACAATAATGGGCCTTTACCACCCTAACAGATAAAGTACAGAAACGGAATACTACAATTAGGTGTACACTAGTAGTGGGCCTTTACCACCCTAACAGACGGTACCACGCAGAAATAGACGGGTGTTACCACCCAACCAAACAGACGGTACCAACAGAATCAGACAGAGCTAAGTGTACCCTAAATCCTACCCAAGCGATCGGCTCCCTAATACATAAATACCCTGTGTCGGCCCCACGATAGGGTGTATCACACCCTAAAGTGGCAACCAATTGGCACAGGCATATTTACAGATGTCACGGCGTCTTACATCCTCAGAGGCAGACCGGGATCCATGCACGCACATGACCTAGTTGGAACGCACCATCAACACCCATCGCCATTATCAGAATGAACCACTTATAATTAGTTCAGTAAGCGTGCCCGGACCCTACCTACCGTTGGGTCAAAGTTTTGATACCAGAAAGGGTTACTGACTAATATGGGTCCCAAACAACAGATGACACAAGTATTCCCCCCTTGTGTCCCCAGACTATCAGATTCAGATTAACTTATTAACAGAGTTCAGACATACAAAGTTCAGACGATTAGTTTTCAGACTAACGGATCAAATAACAGATTTACAAACCTGCCTAACTTAGTGTGGGTCCTACAGATCCGCAAAACAGGTTCGTTTAATTTATCAATCAAGTTAGTTTATCCAGACCAGGTATCAAATCGGTTCTCAGCCTTATCAAATTACTGAGTTGATTTGGCTAAGTATAGTTCATCTTAATCCCGTCAAATTACCGAGTTCAGATTGGTTAAGTGTAGGTTAACTTAACCCCGTTAATTTACCGAGTTCAAATTTACTTAACCTTATCATGTAGCATTAATTAATTAATGCGCCTTAACCTCTCACATTAGACTTTGTTGCGGTTACTAGTTAAGCCGGTCGGTTCCGGGTAGCTTTACACCACAACTTGGTCTAACCTCGGGTTCAAGGTACCACATGACCAACTTCTCACATTGGGTCCTATTGTTTGTAGCAACTAGTTAAGCCGGTCGGTTCCGGGTAGTTTTACGCTACAAACTCAACCCAACCTCGAGTTGGTCACACTTATATTTTCTAAGTGTCATGTCCATCATGTTTCCAAAACACATTACAAGTTTTCAAGCAATTGGGTAGACCTAACTTAATAGGTAAATTCCCAATGGGTAAACCTAACTTAATAGGTAAATTCCCAAGCTTATGTTTTTATGTCTCTTAAGTTTACCCAACCCCAAACGCAATCCCATCGCTTACATATCGCCATAGCGCATAAAGGATAGAAAGAGGGAACTTAGCACAATCACGACATAAAGGTGTTGAAGCCACAAGTTCAACATGGTGGCATATGAAACGTACATATGTTCATATACTTGCATATTACATTTTTAGGCCTCAAAAGCATGCATAAAACCAAACTTAGCATATTGGTGATACATGGTGATAAATGACATGTAAAAATGGCCATAAGTTCGCATCTAGCCTCACATGCAAGTTATCATAAGAGATATGATAACTTACATGTTGCCAAAATGCAACCTTTAGCATAAAGCTTGAAGCTTTATGTTCATAAACCCAAGATAAGCTTGCATAACATGATAGCATGAACAAAATGTTCAACCCAAACTTGCATAACATAACTTGCATATCATATGACAAACTTGCATATCAAACTTGCATAACATAACACGATAAACTTGCATATCATGACATGGCATACTTGCATAACATAACATGATGAACTTGCATATCATAACATGGCATACTTGCATAACATAACTTGCATATCATATGACAAACTTGCATATCACAACATGATAAACTTGCATATCATAGCATAGTAAACTTGCATATAAACTCGCATATCACAACATGATAAACTTGCATATCATAGCATAGTAAACTTGCATATAAACTTGCATATCATACATTTAACTTTAGATTTTAAGTATGAAAGTAGAATAGGGCTTACTATGCTTATGAAGACACAAAAATTATGACAAAGCCCTTATGCAATCAAATAGACCCAAAATGCAAGCTCTAATAGAAAAACCCTTGCCAAAAATCACCCAAAAACTCTAGCCTTGAAAGTAAAGCTTGCAACTTGATGATGAATGCAAGCTAATGATCACTCATACAACTTAAAAATGCTTGTATGAACATGAAAACCTTCATAGAAATGACTTAGGAATTTTATGAAGAGAGTGGAGGCCATGAGAGGAATGATTTTGCCATAGTTTAGCTACTTGAGTGAATAATGATGATTTAGGGTTAGGTTAGGGGCTTATTTATAGGATTAGGATGTGTTTTAGACCCTTAGATTAACCCTAGGTTAGATTAGGACCATCAGATCTCGGAAGCTTCCAGAAAACATCCCCAAAACACAGCCAAGCTCAAAAATGGTGCACCAGGTTAAACTGGCCGAGCACCCCCTGTCGACACCCAAGTCGACAGGGCTGTCGACTTGGTCCTAGCCAAGTCGACTGCCCAGTCGACAGGGCTGTCGACTTGGGTAGCTAGGCGGGAATTTTTCCCTCCTGCGCCCAATGGCCCCAATTTCGAAATTTAAACCTGAATTTTAAATCTGTTTTGAACTTTGAATTTTCAGAAAACTTCGTTGGGCCTTAATCGGGTCATACGGACTCCGATTTTCGAAAACTCGGACTCTATTTCGCGTATTTTTCCGAGACGAATGCAATGACATAGCCCGTTTCCCTTGATTCAGATTTATAAATTAAATTCTGCCTCGATTTACGATATAATATGTTATCAGAAATACGGGTTGTTACATTCTCCCCTCCTTAAAGGATTTCATCCTCGAAATCTTCAAGTTAGGAAGAACGCATCCTACCATCCGTCTACTCAAATCATCATTCACGAGCAATCATTGTCCTTAAAGATTCTAATGCGGTATGAACATATGCAAAAGGTGTGTGTATATGTTCTTATCTAATGCAAAGATCCTCAATGCAAAGTATGTTAGTGAAGTGAATCCATTATGTATGCAATTAGTCCTAATCATATAATACTATATGTGTGCACAAAAATTCGTCCATATGCAACATCCATGTGCCGAATTAACCATCTTGCAACCATAAGAATTGAAAGTGTACACACGTCCATATGCAATATGAGAGTGTATTTCAAGCCGATCTAGTGCCTAGTGTGTGTTTATGCATCCACGAGCAACCACTAGCAACCACTTGCATCCACTTGCAACCATCAAACATAACATGTCTCAAACACATGTTTACATCCATAGGATTCCTATCTCAACAAGATACAGTCGAGTGATGGAAGCGAGTACAGATAAAACAAAAACTTGGTACATATACTTACAGACTACTAGTATAGATCAGATTTCCCCAAATGATTCTTAGGAAACTAAGCATGGTAGAAACCTAGAATGTATTCGTCATAGTCACCCTCATGCCCAACACAGATACGCTCAAACCCCAATTTATCACAAACAGATGAGTTATAACTCTCAGGGAGTTTGAGACAATTACCAGATCAGAAGCAAGACTAGCATTAAAGTACTGAGTTTCCATTACAGAATCAAAATACCAGAAAAAGAGTTTCAAACTGAAAATCAGACAAGGAAAATTAAACATCCTACAGACAAATTATTCTAGCCCTAATCTATTCACCCGCCATGCAAGTATTCACTGTTCCTTCCGATGTAGTCCCTTTCTTCTTCGGGCAGTCCCTAGTGAAGTGTCCCATCTCTCCACAGTTAAAGCAAGTGCCCTTCCTCTTTCTGCAATCCTTGTTTAGATGAGTTGATCTTCCACAAGTAAAGCACTTCTTTTCCTTCTTATCTTCAGACTTCTCCTCCTTCTTTTGCATTTCCTTTTTGGGCCCCGTTTTCTTGTTTTGAGACTCATTCACCTTGACCTCCTTCTTTGCACTCTTGTTCTCTTCATTGAGTAGGGCCATATCTACCAAACTCTCAAACGTGGCCCCCATGGGCACATGAGACATAGCTAACTCTTGTAACGGCTCATTCAATCCTCTAGCAAAACGAAGAGCCTTCTTCTGAGTAGTACTCACCATATCCAAGCCAAAACGAGCTAACTGATTGAACTTGTTCACGTATTCTTTGACAGACATGTCTCCTTGCTTCAAAGCAATAAACCTTTCCATTTGCAAATCCTCTTCAGTAGAAGACAGAAACTTAAGCCCGAATCTTGTCCTGAAATCGGCCCAAGTCTCAACGGGCCTAATCGCGGTGGTGATCTCCCATCAATAAGCGGCTTCATCCTTCATAAGCCAAACCGCCAACAAGATCTTTCTCTGATCATCCAATCCAAAGATAGTGAATAAATCCTCGGTCTCTTTCAACCAATTCCGGGCCTCTACAAAAGTCTCGGTACCTAGAAAGTTCTTGCCACCCATTGCTTTGAAGTCCTTGCAAATCTTCGTGAACTCTACTGGAGGATGCTGAGGGGGAGGAGGAGGAACCTCAGCGACAGGAGGAGGAGGAACATTAACCACCGGAGGGGGAGTAACATTTGCGGGGCCGGCTTCGGTCGCCCTAGCCTCCATAAGTCTCCTATACCAAACAAGAACTTGCACTCCCTCTGGGATAACAAAGTTATCTGCCATACTGAAACGAAGGAAAAGATAGATTCAGGACGAGGAAACTAAGAATAGATAACTAAGGATTGTGCTAATGGCTTTTGGGGAATAGCCGTTTAAAATAAACTAGACTTTTCTTTGGAAAATACTTTATACTTGGTTTTGAAAATAGTTTTCCAAAAGTTTTAAAAACCTTTTTGTCCCTTCTCGTAAACCATATGCTCTGATACCAAATGTAACACCCCACCTCCGCCAGGGTGGCTCTTGCAAGCACTCTGACTTTGGAGGGGCGTTTGAATCAGGTAAACATGCATAATGATATATCAAGGCAGAACAAGAACATATGTATATATGTAAATAGAGTAAATAAGATAAGTAAAACAACGGAAGATTTCAAACCATTTCAAAACAAGTCTGTTACAACTTAATGTCAACTTTCCAGATACACAAGTCTAGATAAAAACAACATTACTGAAAAACTGAAATACATAAGTACTATCCCCAAAATAAGTGATAACCATAGCTAGCTTCATGCCAAGACCGTACATGAGGTAAATCCCGCAAGCAAGCGATCAGAAATCCAAGCTAAGCTCCAATATTCCCTCCCTGAGAACCTGGGGGGGAACGGAAGAAAAGAGGCGAAAGAAAACAGGTCAGTCAAAAAGACTGAGTAAGCCCTACTACAATCAATGTAAACTGATAAAGTTAACTGTCATGAGCAGCAGGGATGAACATAAGGATAACAACATACTAGCATGATGATTAACTAACAAGGTGGATAAAGGTGTCATCGCATAATCAGGTTTAAGGTTTTTCACCACAGGTGTACCAGCATTCTAACATGTCATGTATAATCAAGAATTTATCCCTTGGCCTAAACTTGGCCCAGTATCAGGTGTTTGACTCAAATCAAGATCCAACCTCTTGGTACCAATTCTAGTATAACAGGATTAGGTGTTACCCCAATGTTCACATCGAAACAGAACGGAACAGAATGGTCCATACAGAAATAGAGTTTGGGAAAAATGGGCTTTTACCATCCTAACGGATAAAGTACAGAAACGGAATGCTAACAATAATGGGCCTTTACCACCCTAACAGATAAAGTACAGAAACGGAATGCTAACAATAATGGGCCTTTACCACCCTAACAGATAAAGTACAGAAACGGAATACTACAATTAGGTGTACACTAGTAGTGGGCCTTTACCACCCTAACAGACGGTACCACGCAGAAATAGACGGGTGTTACCACCCAACCAAACAGACGGTACCAACAGAATCAGACAGAGCTAAGTGTACCCTAAATCCTACCCAAGCGATCGGCTCCCTAATACATAAATACCCTGTGTCGGCCCCACGATAGGGTGTATCACCCCCTAAAGTGGCAACCAATTGGCACAGGCATATTTACAGATGTCACGGCGTCTTACATCCTCAGAGGCAGACCGGGATCCATGCACGCACATGACCTGGTTGGAACGCACCATCAACACCCATCGCCATTATCAGAATGAACCACTTATAATTAGTTCAGTAAGCGTGCCCGGACCCTACCTACCGTTGGGTCAAAGTTTTGATACCAGAAAGGGTTACTGACTAATATGGGTCCCAAACAACAGATGACACAAGTATTCCCCCCTTGTGTCCCCAGACTATCAGATTCAGATTAACTTATTAACAGAGTTCAGACATACAAAGTTCAGACGATTAGTTTTCAGACTAACGGATCAGATAACAGATTTACAAACCTGCCTAACTTAGTGTGGGTCCTACAGATCCGCAAAACAGGTTCGTTTAATTTATCAATCAAGTTAGTTTATCCAGACCAGGTATCAAATCGGTTCTCAGCCTTATCAAATTACTGAGTTGATTTGGCTAAGTATAGTTCATCTTAACCCCGTCAAATTACCGAGTTCAGATTGGTTAAGTGTAGGTTAACTTAACCCCGTTAATTTACCGAGTTCAAATTTACTTAACCTTATCATGTAGCATTAATTAAGTAATGCGCCTTAACCTCTCACATTAGACTTTGTTGCGGTTACTAGTTAAGCCGGTCGGTTCCGGGTAGCTTTACACCACAACTTGGTCTAACCTCGGGTTCAAGGTACCACATGACCAACTTCTCACATTGGGTCCTATTGTTTGTAGCAACTAGTTAAGTCGGTCGGTTCCGGGTAGTTTTACGCTACAAACTCAACCCAACCTCGAGTTGGTCACATTTATATTTTCTAAGTGTCATGTCCATCATGTTTCCAAAACACATTACAAGTTTTCAAGCAATTGGGTAGACCTAACTTAATAGGTAAATTCCCAATGGGTAAACCTAACTTAATATGTAAATTCCCAAGCTTATGTTTTTATGTCTCTTAAGTTTGCCCAACCCCAAACGCAATCCCATCGCTTACATATCGCCATAGCGCATAAAGGATAGAAAGAGGGAACTTGGCACAATCACGACATAAAGGTGTTGAAGCCACAAGTTCAACATGGTGGCATATGAAACGTACATATGTTCATATACTTGCATATTACATTTTTAGGCCTCAAAAGCATGCATAAAACCAAACTTAGCATATTGGTGATACATGGTGATAAATGACATGTAAAAATGGCCATAAGTTCGCATCTAGCCTCACATGCAAGTTATCATAAGAGATATGATAACTTACATGTTGCCAAAATGCAACCTTTAGCATAAAGCTTGAAGCTTTATGTTCATAAACCCAAGATAAGCTTGCATAACATGATAGCATGAACAAAATGTTCAACCCAAACTTGCATAACATAACTTGCATATCATATGACAAACTTGCATATCAAACTTGCATAACATAACACGATAAACTTGCATATCATGACATGGCATACTTGCATAACATAACATGATGAACTTGCATATCATAACATGGCATACTTGCATAACATAACTTGCATATCATATGACAAACTTGCATATCACAACATGATAAACTTGCATATCATAGCATAGTAAACTTGCATATAAACTCGCATATCACAACATGATAAACTTGCATATCATAGCATAGTAAACTTGCATATAAACTTGCATATCATACATTTAACTTTAGAGTTTAAGTATGAAAGTAGAATAGGGCTTACTATGCTTATGAAGACACAAAAATTATGACAAAGCCCTTATGCAATCAAATAGACCCAAAATGCAAGCTCTAATAGAAAAACCCTTGCCAAAAATCACCCAAAAACTCTAGCCTTGAAAGTAAAGCTTGCAACTTGATGATGAATGCAAGCTAATGATCACTCATACAACTTAAAAATGCTTGTATGAACATGAAAACCTTCATAGAAATGACTTAGGAATTTTATGAAGAGAGTGGAGGCCATGAGAGGAATGATTTTGCCATAGTTTAGCTACTTGAGTGAATAATGATGATTTAGGGTTAGGTTAGGGGCTTATTTATAGGATTAGGATGTGTTTTAGACCCTTAGATTAACCCTAGGTTAGATTAGGACCATCAGATCTCGGAAGCTTCCAGAAAACAGCCCCAAAACACAGCCAAGCTCAAAAATGGTGCACCAGGTTAAACTGGCCGAGCACCCCCTGTCGGCACCCAAGTCGACAGGGCTGTCGACTTGGTCCTAGCCAAGTCGACTGCCCAGTCGACAGGGCTGTCGACTTGGGTAGCTAGGCGGGAATTTTTCCCTCCTGCGCCCAATGGCCCCAATTTCGAAATTTAAACCTGAATTTTAAATCTGTTTTGAACTTTGAATTTTCAGAAAACTTCGTTGGGCCTTAATCGGGTCATACGGACTCCGATTTTCGAAAACTCGGACTCTATTTCGCGTATTTTTCCGAGATGAATGCAATGACATAGCACGTTTCCCTTGATTCAGATTTATAAATTAAATTCTGCCTCGATTTACGATATAACATGTTATCAGAAATACGGGTTGTTACAAAATATTTTAATCTATGCCCTAAAAATCGACGAGTAGACCTGATTTTTCTATTTGTGAGATCTAGATGTAAGGTGCTTCAGCCAAGAAGATATTTATGAGAAATTAGTGCCCTTGTTCACCTGGCCTCTTTCTTGGGCGAGGGATAGGTATGGTTGAAATGTTGGAAACGAATTAAGTATAAAATATTAGAAATTCTAAATTTAATATCTCGGATTGAATAAAAATAATCTTCTTATACTTAGTATTTTATTCTGAGGAAGGAATTTGCAATATCAAAAGTATTTAAATGTGATTTCATCGTTACTTGATGGATAGTAAAGTTTGAATATGGAAATTGGTATGGATTAAAATTGGTATAACTTATGTGGATCTCTCTTAAGAAGTTTCTATCTAATTTGGACTTATCATCTTAGATATCATGTCTTCAAGTTATAAAAGAATTTAGTAATAAGAAATCATTGTTATGAATTAAATAAAGGAATTGGATTTAGTAAAAAGGATTTTAAAAAATCCAAATGATTGATGAATGAGGTTTAATAATTCCAAAATACCGGAAAGAAATGTTCTAAAGATATATATCTCTCGAAGATATTTTTAATAAAGAAAAACTAAACAATCAAGGGTTCTCTATGACTAGTTCAAGAGGATCTGGTTTAGAATTTGGTTATTCCTATCTAAAAACCACTTTGAACTAATTTTTTTTTTGATATTAAAGACATGAAATGACAACAATTGTCGTTGACCTTCAGGGGGTGGGAAGGGGAGAGAATTTTCTATAGTATATACGACACAGCTTCCGGCAAAATATAATGTCAGTTATGAATTTACTAAAATTTACAGAAATCATGCAATTAAAAACACATATACACACAACCGTGCAATTTAAAATATACAAACACACAATCACATGGTCGATGTATTAAAACCAATAAGTTAACATATGGATTTGGTAAGGATTTGTAATTTTTCATTGTCTTTAAAAGTTGATTGACAGAAGCTAGGGAACTCAATGGCATCCACATTTGTAGTCAACCACTCTAGTGTATGCAAAACCACAAACCATCCATTATTCCTTAAATCTTTTGAGTAGAACACATGATTTGCTTCTTACGCAAGAATAAATGGGTCATCATTCACGTTATCTTTGTTCTTCAATTTCCCTAAATTAACTGTGATCAGGTTTGAAACGGGATCTATTTTGCAACCATTGATCTTATCCTCGACCTTAATCCAGTCTCAATAAAAAACCGTTTGTTTGAAGTTAGTTTAATCCAACTCAAGTATATGTTGAATGACTTCGTAATACGATGTTTTTGCTTCCTTATAATTTTTATCTTCACCACTCGCTCTAAATTTAGTAATTTCTCCCATGCATACACCGCTATTTTGTGTTATCGAACGATCTTTGTAATTTTCATGAAGAACAAAAACCCATTCACTTAGTACTTCACATAACTATGCGTCATGAAGTTCAGCCTGTGCACTAGCCGCCACGGAATTGGATCAACATCGATAGTCATTAACAACTACATAAAACAAAATAAATAAAAAAGCATGGCCACGAAGCTAGAATATTGCCCACTTATAAACACGTGAAATACTTAATACGATGTAATACCTCGTTACATAACCATAGAGTAAAATTTTAACTGACTTCCACAGTTGTAACCCTGCCTTGAGGTTGAAATCTGGTACTTTTCACATAGGAGTCATACCTCCTACGGGAAGCAGGCACATTATCAAAATGCACATATAAATTGATTTAAAAAATGGAAATGTCGGGACAAGTTCGTGAGCTTATTTCTTCCATTCATCCAGTCCATCTACTTATTAAGTAATCATTTACGCACCTGTTCAAACTACACTTGGGTTAACGTTATGTATTTACCATAACCTAAAGTTGTCTCACCGGCAAACTCATCGTCATCGTCTAAAAACGCTTCACGGGTATGTTTACGATTGTTATCACCTCCGTTTGGCATATATTCCATGCAGTAAAGACTAACTTCTTGTACGATATATCCTTCTGCAATACACCTTTCATTGAATCTTTTGTTTGCACATTTCGTTTATATGTTTTCATCAAAGTATGAATTGTATGAAGTAAAATATAGTTATTTATATTGAATAATGATGAACATAACGGAAAATAGAAATTTACCATTCAAAGGGATACATCCATTTGTATAAGATAGGACTAGAAGTCAACGCTTCATCGCCTAAATGAACCATAAGGTGGATACTGATATCAGAAAATGCCGGTGGAAAATGTTTTTTAAAAACACATATTGCTTCTACCAAGCCGGTCTTTGCTTTTAAAAGTAGATCCTTATTGATTACCTTTGAGTTCAAAATGTTAAAGAGAGGACTAATACAATGAAAAACATTTTGTATATTCTTATGTTATGGATAAGAATGTTGAAGCAATTTCAGAAGTAAATGTTGCATTATGACATGGTAATCATGTGACTTCATATTTCTTAGTTCAAGAGAATTGATGACCACATTGTTGTGAAAGTTAGAAAAGAATTTGTTAAGCACTTTTGGATTTTTCAAAATGGTGCAAAACCATATTTTTTTTCTTTTTTTCTCGGCGTTAAAATTGCCTTTGGTATGAATATTTTATTTGTTTTAGGATCTTCCATCATCCTTAACTTTTGTTTAATACCCATTATTTTCAAATCCTTGTGTGCATTAATGTCATCTTTTTACTTATCTTTAAGGTCCATAATGGTGCTAATGAGATGCTCTGTGACATTCTCCTTTGTGTGCATAACAACAATATTATGCCGAACCAAATTTGCTTTCCAATCTATTAAATCAAAGAAGATAGACCTCCTATACCATCCAGAAACTTTGTCAACTTCTTCCTTGGTTGATTTTTTTTCGTTTTTGACCCATATCTTCTTTTTGTTTACCAACTTTCATTTTGATATTCGGTACTTTCTTTTCAACTTGAAAACCAAATGGCCATTTAGGACAACAAAGTTCTTGCTGATTGTTGAAATTTGTCTTATCGTCTTGAAACCTGTGTTAGTTAGGAAGAAACATGCGAGGTATCATGTAACACATCTTCTTACTTTCAGGAATATGATAAGAATAAGTGTTTTCCTCACAAATAGGACGTGCAAAGTAACCATGAGTTGTACATCTCGATAAAGTCCCACGAGCAGGATGATCATGGATTGCCCACAGCACCCTAGCTCTCATTGTGAACTCAGATGAATTTAATGAGTCAACTATAACGACTCTTTCCCGTAACTTCTTTAACTCATCTATCAACGGTTGTAAATAAACATCAATATTCTTCCCTAATTGTTTTGGCCTAGAAATCAATAATGTTAACATTGAGAACTCTCTTTTCATGCACATAGACGACGGAAGATTATATGGTACTATAATAACGGGCCAACAACTATAAGGGTTAGATAGAGAAGCATGTGGACAAAAATCATATGTTGTTATTTCAAGTGTGACATTTCGTGGCTCGGCAGCGAACGTTTGGTCAAAAGAATCTACGCCTTTCCATTGAGAAGTGTCACATGTATGATGCAATACGGTTGGATCAGATTTGGCACAACCATGCTGTGTCATCGCATCTCCTATCCAAGATACAATATATAGTCTCATAAATATAGGAATAAAAGGAAAATGTATTATGTCTTTGAGGTACTTTGGTGCCTTTTCTTTCTTCTTTGAATGATGACCTATATCTTGGTGCACTGCAAGTTGTATATGAAACTTTGTTCACGTCATCTTTCCAAAACAATATGCAATCATTGATGCATGCTTCATAAATTTTGTAATCCATCCCAATTTGGTTAATGATCTTCTTCATGTTGGAGTACTTTGTCGGCAGCGTATTACCTTCAAGGAGTAACTCCTTTATTAGTTAGAGAAGTGTTGTCACACTATTATCTGAAAAGTTGTATTGGGTCTTCAAGCTATTCAGTTTCACAATGGCATACTTCGTCATCCCATTTGAACATAGAGGATACTGTGGCTCTTTTATGCTATCAAAAAATGATTTATACTTCTTACTTTCATTGGCCTGCCAATCACCATACTCCGTAGACTGCTCCCCAACATTAGCATGATCATGCAACGAACTTTTAGGCTAAAAACAATAACCAGATAGTTTTCATGCCATGATAGTTTTCTCCATTGGTAAAACAACAACCAGATAATTACTGACGAATCTAAACATATTAGGATGTAATTATGGCATGACTAATTGGTTGTTGTTTTACCATCTCTGCCCTTTATTCTCCATTAAAATACCACACTGTATATGATTAGATAATACCTCATCTAAGCAAATGATAATAAATTACCTTTAATTTGATTGTCTTCATATTTTTGCAATGGGTGCAAGGGCATAAATGCACTCCTTTTTTTCCATCATTTTCTACAGCAAAACTATTGAACTTCTGCACCCCGTCTACATAGTATATAGATCTAATATCATATTCATTTATCCAATGTTTGTCTATGCTGAAAGACATGCTACCCACATACACCATATATAACATTAATGTGACTTGAATATAATATACTTGCAAAGTAATCAACTTAAAAATGACAACGAAATCAGACATTTAACAAAATTTAATTTAAACCATAACGAAGGCGGTAAGTTACCCACATACAATTATGGAGTTGAGTGTGAAGCCTCCTCATCTCTTATTCACATTCCAAATCATAAGTAATGGCCCTAGTTGGAAAACATTCATTTATCCACTGTCTAAATTCACATCCATTTGGATGTAGCGAACAATGGTAGTATCGGCGGCCAATATCGTTTCCATGTCGGATGGTTAAGATTCGTGTTTCAGAACCACAAAAACATACAACATTCGCAGATTGAACCTCATCATCCACAATGACGTTTTGGGAAGGAGGAATTAAACTTCGAGACCTTTGGGTATGCTGAGGAGGTGGTTCTTGATGTTGATGATCTATCTGCACCTAGTGCATCCTATGTCTAGCTCTCTCTCATCCAAATTTCGGTAGTGTCACTCTTCTATTTTAGTGTACCACGAATTCCGTTCTCTGGGTGAAGACGGATTAGGATTTGATGGTCCACATAAAATGTCAGTGTATTCGTATGAGGTTGGATATTCATTCGGCATTAAACGTCAAACTGAAAAAATGTATCTTGGTTAACAAGACAGTGCAACACATGTAAGTGCAACACAATGACATTAACTCATGTAATGTAAGTGCAACACTGAAGTTAATATTAACCACAATATCAATTTTGTACAAACTTCATTCCACTATATCTTGGAATCAATATATATTAACTGTATATAAACAAAAAAATATAACTAACAATATATGTAAACTATAATTTTTTCTAAACCAAAAATAAACCCATGTTCATTTTATTTTATTTTATGTACATATATAAACTATATATAGAATGTACGTGTGTTGTTATATATATATATATATATATATATATATATATATATATATATGTGTGTATATATATATAATCAAATAAAACTTGTATATTTATACACAAACCTACATACCATACATACACATTACTGACCTAAAGCTTATTTTCTTTTCCTTTAAACTCTGAGCTAATTAAATTTTTCTGAACATCCAAGTAGTTCAGTTTTAACATGGAGCAAATTTGATGGAGCATAGAGTTGAAAATTTCTTGTATATTGTTATCTGTATGCATTTCCACTATATCTGTATTTGTTGCTTTTCAGCATTCGTAAGAACATATTTTATAACTATCCAGACTAAACTTAGGATAAACTCTGGTAACCATACTTGAAAATTTCAATTACGAAAATTATATATTGAAATAATATATATTTTCTCATTCGTGTAATTAGTATTTTGTTATTTCTTTATTTTCTTTCTCTCCATGACATTCTACCTCTACAACACTAAAAATTTGCAGCACATGAATACTGTAGATATATTACTGCAGATATTTTAAGGTCGAAATGGTGAGTCATCAATAATTGAATCCAGATAGGAGTTGGCAATAATAAATATTTGTTTAAGTGCATACCTATAGTCCATCGTTTTTTCATTATAAGCTTCTTATCATAGAAGTATGAGCCATCCTCTAAACTTTTGTCGTAATCCAAAGTTTTATAGCATGAAAACTTTTTTGTTTGGAATAAATCATAAAATACTTCGATGGTTTCCATACTTCATGAATATAAACCCTGAGAAATGTAAATTGCGGTTTTGAACCAACAACATAAATAACAATCATATTATTCTTTTGATTATAGCTTTATTAACAATTTTGGTATTCATCTTAGCGCAATGAATAGGATTGAATAATTTAGGAGGAAAAAACACGCGGTAACAATGACATATGTTTGCTTATCTATAAGAACATATGTCCTATTGTGGTAAATAGAATGAGTCGTACTAGACGATGGTGAATAGGAAACTGAGACTAGATTATCAAAGAACGAGGATGACGAAGCAGCGAAAGGAAGCAGTGGCTGGAGCCTAGAGTAAAGCAAGGGATGAGCCGGCAATAAAATGTCCTTGGGGAAACGGATCATGATGGTGGATAAAGGCACCTGGAGAAATGATTGACTATAATGATTTAGGAAAAGGTTGTTGGTTTTTTCTAGCGCTATTCACGTGAATTCTTCAAATTATGCCTAGAAATAAATGAGACAAAATCATTGCTATTTGTAGATAAGGTGGCTTTTGATAAGGAGAGATCATGATTGGCTGATAGAACGAAAGATGAAGGCTGAAAAGGCGAAGGATTTGAAGTTTTAGGGATTGTCATTGAAGGTTAAAAACCACGAATTTATGGTTTTCTATGGAATGCTAAATTTAAAACCATTGAAGATAAGCAATTTAAAGAGCAGTACGGAACTATAGACTTTCTTAAAATACAATGAAGAGTGTGATGTTTTTGGAAATAGTTATATTTTGAACTTACATAACTAAGAAGAATCTTACCATCATAAGTAACCAAATCAAGTGGCATCCTTGATTCTTAAGATATTATCATGATATGAGTGAGCTTCTAAATGTTTGAGTTGCATATCGAGTCATATTATTCAGGTTACGCTGAAGTCAGCAGGTAAAATATTCTCTAAGTTGAAGCTAATAAAAACATATATTTGAACTACTGTGTCGCATGAAAGGTTAAATGAGTTTGTGATTATTTCGATTGGGAAGAATATTTGAATATGTTACAGTATGACATAATTGACGAGTTTGTGTCTAAAAATTTGAAGGAATTGTTTTTGTTAAGTGTATCATTAGTTTGTATGAGTTTCTGTTGTTTGTTAGCATTCGTAGCCAAAATTTGTTTATACGAGTCATTCGATTTTCATTCAGGACATAAAATAGAAAATAAAATTTATGTGAAAAAAACACATTTGATCCGTGTTCGTACGAATTCATCCAATTTTTTTTGTAATTTAATATATAGTTAAACAAAATTCTGTTAAAAAAATTGATATAAAAACGATGTCCGTCTGCGTTCGTTGTTGGAACACATATTTATGTCCGTTTAATTTTATTTGTGCACAAGCTATAACAACAAAATTTATGCAAACCTAAATTGCATTCAGTTGCGTTCAATTCGATTTCATTCAGAGGAGAAGAATACACCTACGTTCGGTTTGGTCTGACTGATTTACATCCTTATCTATCATCATCAAAGTGTTTTACACATTCGTGTTTGTCTAAATATTTTATTTTGGGTGTTTTATTATGGTGTGGTGCTAAGGGCACCCCAATATGTTCTTCCTAATACCATGACTAAAAAATACCACAAGAACTATCATTACACTCTTTTTAATGCCACACACTTAAAAAATAGGGGCTACCACACTGTTTTACCATATTTCTATTTCGCTCGATATTCATTCGTCCTCATTTGTAAAACCGATCAACGAACTAAACTCTAGATCTATTACCGATCAACGAATTCGACGCCGTAATATACAAAAGTCGTGAATAAGATTTGAATTAAGCAAATTAAAAGAGTAAGTGAGAGATTAGGGTTTTCAGATCACCAGACAATTGAGATATTAACGTACGAATTTGAATTTTTCCCACGAGAGATGCGAAGAAGACAACGATTACGAGAAATTAGGGTTTTTAGATTAGCTTGGTACGTAATTATTTCGACAAATAATGATTGAATGAGAGATTAGAATGGAGAGATAATGTGGTATTAGGAAACATACAAAATTTAATGGGTTTTATTTTTTTAATTGTAGTATTAGGAAGAACATATTGGCGTGCCCTTAGCAACACACTTGTTATGAGAGAAAAAAGTAACTACTTTGTTTTTGGTATCTGCCAACAAAATTGTTGCTGGTGCAGGGCAACTCATTGATCCGACCTGGCCTTCACGCTGAAACAGCTCTACTCGAGAATTTCAGCGTGCAATGATGGAACTAATGCTGCCAAGTCATCAAATGTCTTCTTTCAGTGTGCAAACAGGCAATTACTAGGGCTGGACATTTTTACCATATTACCACTTACCAGCTATTACCAACCGCTATCAACGAAAGTGGTACCAAACAATCGATAATCAATTGGATTGGTACGATATGCCAAACCACATGAAAATATACGGTACGATAATGGTAATTGAGCATTAACAATGGTAATTACCACATCTACCACATATCTTAAACAATACATATGTATATTCTTATATTTCATCATATATGTTTATTACTTAACAAAGAATTTCTAATATGCAATGATTTAATAAAATACCTAGGAAAATGTTATTATGACACACGATTAAATGCAAATTTTATCATATATCTTAGAAACGTTAAAATTTATATGATACAATACATATGTATATTCTTATATTTCATCATATATGTTTATTACTTAACAAATAATTTCTAATATGCAATGATTTAATAAAATACCTAGGAAAATGTTATTATGACACACGATTAAATGCAAATTTTATCATATATCTTAGAAACGTTATAATTTATATGATATTTTCGGTCATTCGTAAAGTTTTCATGTATGTTTGACTACATAAAATAAGATAGATAAATCATAATATAATAACCAATTTTAATATTTAATATTTTAGCATGAAATATTGTTAAAAAAAAACCTCACACTAGTGAACGACAAAAACTTAGTACCGACCTCTACCAACCATTACCAACCACAAACCGAACTATTGGTAATCGATTTCGTTGGTCGGTAATGGTATGATTTTTCTATTACCATATAAAGTCGGTACGGTAATGATTTTGAGTATAAAGTTCTGGTACCGAACCGATTCCACCCTTAGCTATTACAGAACGAAAATGTTATTTCAACCAGCAATAGAAGCGCTGAAAAATACCGGTGTAGAGGCAGAAAGTGGATCCTTCTTATTTTTCCTTCTGAATTTTAGCTTTCATCCTTTAATCTCCACAGTTTCATTTTTTTTCACGTCACACAGTGCAATACAGAATACAACATTAATAATGACGGGAAAAGTCAGGAGCGATACCGCGCGAAGACTTGACTGATTGATTGGCTGCTTTTTACTTAGTTTTATTTACCTGAACGAAAAGGGGGCCCTGCATTTCTTCTCTCCAATTATAGCGCAAGCATACGTGAGTGTTGCCTTGCGCAAGTCCGGTTAGAATGGGTTGGGATCGCCTGGACCCATTCCCCCGTTTCCATGGACCGAGCCAATGAAATCACCCCATTTTGGGATGATTTACACTTTGGGCCCCTGAATTACACCCGAATTTCAGAGGGCAAAGTGCAAAATCCCTAAAATCAGGGGTTTTTATTGGCTCGGTGCATGGAAACAGGGGAGAATGGGTCCAGAGGATCTCAACCCGGTTAGAATGGGGTTATGGGTGCGGATCCTCTGGACCAGATTCTCCCTGGTCCGGTGGTCCGCACCAATGAAATCACCCCATTTGGGGTGATTTGCACATTGCCCCCTGAAATTCGGGGGTAATTCAGGGGACCAATGTGCAAATCACCCAAAAATGGGGTGATTTCATTGGTTGGGCACACCGGACCAGAGAAAATCTGGTCCAGGTGATCCCAACCCGTTAGAATGGCTCTAATAATAATGATTTTGTTAATGGAACTGCAGAGGCTGATGCCAGTTACAGCACACACAATATTTTTTCTTCTTTTGGCAATTCAAAGACGAATAGAATTCTTATCAATTTTGGTAGTAAACGTTCGGAAGTGCATGAAGGCCAGTAGAAATATCACTTTTAAGTAGATGTAATTGAATTAGACAATGGAAAAATAACTTATAAGGCGTAAATAGTACACATTCACATTCCCATTCGTCAATAAAGACCCAGTCATATCCCTTAACGATCGATACATATATAAATAAAATTTTTGCTTTAACATATTTTTCCATCACATTTACTATTTAAGCACATAAAATCAACGAATATGATAATAAATATTGTTGTGCGTCTAAAATAGTAATAAATGCATATGTGTGATTATATTAAAATACACATCCCTCGCTTCATATAAAATTGCTCGAATACCTCAATACTTCAAACTACAAATTACGCCATTAAAATTATTTAATCTGTTTAGCACAAAGTTAAATTGTAATAATAACAGCGTGATATTTGTAAATAAAATTACCGGATTTCAATCTCGCTTCCACCATTAGATAACAAAATTTAGTATCATTCTATTAAAATTCTTATGTCGCATGTTTTGATAATTTATTTTTATAAAAGCAATGTTTGCTCAACATAAAAATTGATCATCAGGTTAGCTTTCAAGCAAATAGCCAGAGGAATTTCAGTTAAATATTTGCTCCCAATGTAACATATATTCATACGAATATTTGCTAGAAGGAAGGGAGGAGGCTAAATATTTGCTCTCAATTTTTAAGAAAATCAATAAAACATATCACATATACGAATCCTAATTTAAAAAAAAAATGATTTAATTGGTAAAACAAAATTGAAATTCTCTACATGTATTAAAAAATATCACATTTGTAGTATTGTAAATATTTACGTAATCATGAAGTTCAGTCATGAAGATCCAACTA
This sequence comes from Allium sativum, assembly GCA_030737875.1. NCBI lineage: Eukaryota > Viridiplantae > Streptophyta > Magnoliopsida > Asparagales > Amaryllidaceae > Allium > Allium sativum. The sequence continues at coordinate 217,443,562 of CM060920.1, forward strand.
CAACTTATAAGCTAAATAATATCAAACTACAGAATTTATCTTTCAAAATGGTAGGGGAAGTGAGCCTAATAAAATTGAAAACTAAGGATCTACCCCTAATTTTTATTAAAATAAAATATAATCATGATAAAAAAAATTAAGCAAATAACTTATAAATACGGATATATTCGTGCTAACATCATTAATTGTTTTTCAATCGCATATGCCTACTCAATAAGAGCAAAGGATGAAGATGGATTTCACAGTTTTGCACACACACCCTTAAATCTAACCTCGTGGTTTGGAATAACATGATTGAAATATCTTCCAAGTCAAACGTCCTCCAAACCAATAATTCATGGAATTGAAGCAGTTAAGATGCAGTTTCCAATGTTGTATATATTTTGTCCATTTATGGATTTATAGTCCGCAGTGTTATGGCATTTTGTTTGTTATAATACATATACTCTGAGCAAGTCGGTGACTTGTTTAAACTTCAAACTAGAATTTTTCTGCGATCGTATCTAAAATACATTTACTGCTGCAAGTCAGTTAATTAATGAATCCTTTAAATTTCGTTTTGTTGTCTCACTTATTACAGTAATTATTATGAAACATACAAATAACACACCTATATTTACACATGAGTTACCACGGATATCAAAGCTTTGGCACAAGAAGAAAAATCTAGTTTGATCAAGATGATTGTATAAATACATTTTATACTGAATAAATGTACACATTTTGAGTAAAATGATCACTTAACCAGTCAACCTTCACTATATAATGTGCACATGCATTATGTATTACAGAACTGAGTATACAATGAGTTGGATCCAAGGACACATATTTTAACTTTTTTATTTTGTCTTATGCAGCATGCATATGCATCACATCTCATAACAGATTTAAAAATACGCAATAGGAATAGTATATTTTCTGACATGTTTTGCTTATCTTCATTCATGGAACACAAATATATATTCAAAATCCAAATTTTACATTTCATTCTCTTTCCAAACACCAAACCAATACATTTCAATATTTCATAGCATAATTCATTCACTGATATGAGCATCTAAAAATAATTTGATTTTAGAGTCTCATATCAATATGTGAACCACCTAAAACTAAGGCATGCATGTGATCTTATCCCTAGAGTGCAAGGCAAAATATCAGAAAATCTATTCAGCGAGTCAGTGAAAAGTCACTATGCATTCCCACACATCAAAGTGCTGTCATAATCACTTGCATTTAATATAAGTTGCTGTTGAAGAAGCTGGCCATGTCAGTTGAAGCTATACCTTACACTTAACAATCTAATAATGGTACAACTACCACATGCACATCAATGCACAAACTTTGCATTAATGTCTCCATCTTAATTAATTGTCCCCAAATCAAATGACTCCAAATCACAGTTCTTCGAGTTCCCTAATAATCTGCTTAATGTTAGGTCTTAAAACAGGAGAAGGAGAGCAACAAGCCATGGCCAAATGAAAGAACTTAACCAACCTTTCCTCGATACTCAAGTTCTTATCTTCGGTTAACCTTTCAGAGATTTTGTTTTCGATGAACAAATTCGTTTTTAACGATGGAGGAAGATGGAGATTAGTCGAGTCTTTTCGAGTTAAGATCTCAAGAAAAATGACTCCAAGACTGTAGATATCGGTCGCTGTGGAGGCGTCTTTCATTTTGAGAAGCTCGGGAGCTTTGTAGCACTGTGATGCAGCACATTCAAGCATCTCTTGCGAAGAAGAAGGGTTTAATATCGAATGTAAACAGAAATCAGATAAATGTGGCTGATGATCTGAATCGAGCAATATGTTTTTTGATTTCAGGTTTCCATGAATTATTGGATTGTGGGAATTGTTGTGAAGGTGGTCTAAGCCTCTACCAATGCCTAGTGATAGTTTGTGGATTATGTCCCAGTTGTGCGATTCCGGTTTTCCATCTGTGTATGGACGAATTCATCAGGGTTATTAAACAAGAAAATGAGTGTGTAGTTCTCAAAAATAGGTTTATTATTAAAACTTTCATGAACAACTCATAACTTCTTTGTTAGATTTACGTGTTTGGCATCTTTATCAACTAAATGTTATCAAAATTTAACTTATCTGTTCAAGAACATTTGCTTCCAACTAATTGTGGCTTAAAAACAGATTTAAGTTACCATCTAGACTGGACCACAAGCAGTCACATGCTATCAAAGTATATTACATGTGTTAAGTTGCATGATATTATATTAGACTCGTATACAAACTAAAAAAGCTACAAATAAAAGGTTTGTCCATTCATGCTGTATAAAAGCATATTCATGAAATGAATATATTTCAAGCAAGAATAGAATAATTTACATGATAAATCTGAAGTGCGACTTGTTTTGGTGTCTATCTAAAAAAGAAAAAGAAAAAAAAATACAATGTCTTTTATAAATCTATGTATCCAGATTAATGAACAAAAAATGACTTTTCATATAAAATCCAAAAAAGAAAGCATTATTACTTCTGTTTATTGTTTCTATTTCAACTTCCCAATGAAGAAATTGACAAGCATGATTAGATTAGAGAACAAAAAGATCATTAGACAAGCACCACCAAGTTAAAAATCACGAACCTTTCAAAAACTGTGCCAAATTGCCACCGCCGAAAAAAGGATAAATGAACAAAATCTCCCCTCGAGGCCCAACATACATTGCTCTAAGCTCAACCAAATTCGGGTCCCTAACAGACCCGATAACCCGAACCGTGTTCTCAACGTCGTCCACACTCCCAACACAAGCAGGTCTGATGAATCTCAGCATCATAACCGACCCGCTCTTCGCGAACCCCGCCCGGTACAGGGTTCCGTAGCTAGATTTGCCTACCACTTCTCCAGGTGCGTCCAGTATTTCATGAATCGTCAAAGATTCTCCGCCCGAGAACTTGACCAGCGTTTCGCAGTCGGGTTCGGGTTGAAATGGGGTCGAAATGGATTTGGTGTGCAGGCGCTTTGATCTGTAGAAGTAGAAAAGGAAGTAGAGTAGGAGGAGGAAGACGAATGGAGCTGTTACTGAGAGTAAGATTGTTAGTTTACGATGAGCTGCCATTAATGGAGAATAGTCAATCAAAATGGTATATAGTGGAGGAAGAAAAGGAGAGACGAAACGAGATTACTAGTCGTTTGCTGAACTGCTAAATTAGCGAGACAATGATTAAAGGTATAATCTACTTTAAAAGTTAGTTTGCTTGCTATTTTGCAAGACAACGGATCGTCTTACGAAGTTGTCGTATCTTATTTTGTAAGTCAGTACAGTGTCACTATACTTGGATGTATGCTACATCCCATATTTAACTCCGTATGGTCCATGGCAACCTGTCCAACTTAGTCCCTCACGCGTGATTGATAACCTAACCATACTACTATTTTCAAAGGCTCACCAATCACCAACAACCCCATCACATTTTAGTTTTCTAAGACTTGCTAATATAACCTATCACACTGTGGTTTTCAATTTTCAATGTTTCACTCAAAGACCATGGGTAGAATATCAACATTGTGCAATCATATTATCACCTATTCTATAAACTAACCATCCTCTGTTTACTTCCGAATTCGCACACTCGTAGAAAATTGTTGGCTTTGACGACTTAAGGACGAGTTAGTCGAGATTCAAGTTACTGCCTTAATAACTTGATTTTACGGTTTCTTTATGAAGCATTGATTTTGCATCAACCCTTCCTAACTCCTATGTCATTTTCTTTATTTGAATCATTCATATAACATAGGTAGCTAGCATCACAATTTGTTTATTGTGAATGGTCACTTCGATACAACTAATCACTTCAGAATTTAAAATGAACGAATAGTAGAGTTGTCAACGGATGGTATCAAATGCGAATAGTGTCATATCTGCATTCTCATCCGAAATCATTTTCGGATATCTACATCTGCGGATACAGAAAAATATCGGATAATTATCTGATCCACAAACGATCGTTAAATTAAGAAATATAAACGAAAATTTTTAGTTTAACATTAAGCTTTTTCAATCCAATTGATTATTAGAACGCTAAAAATAAGCAAATATGAATATAATAAATAGTTTTGAGATATTAATATGCATTTAATGTGCATAATATAGATTTCATCTTAATAAAATGTAAAGACCTGAAAATCCATGCCCTTTAGATTGATCGTAAACCACACAAGTCCGATCCAAAACAGTAGAAATCCTCGAACCGTTAAGGGAATACAACACATCAAAACAGAGCACAAAAGAACCTTTCATTGCTATTACAACAACTTTACATCATAGTACAAGAATATATCAGACTACAGATAAACGATACACAGCGTAAAAATATCAGAGAATCATAAATTACAACACAACAAAAACACACACACACACACACACATGTATATATATAGTGGAAGACTCAAAATAATCCAAACGTACAGCTCTAGTCAATATTCAGATCCTATTTTACAAATATCTGCAAAACCAAAACTACTAGCTGCCCGTGTGGAAAATAAGGGCACCCAGAGTTTAGATGAGAAACAATAAACTTTAAGTCATTCATGAGACCGATATGTGAACCAAAACAATTATTAACTTTATTTTTAGAGTTGGGTAAATCATGGGACCACGCCGTATAATACGGAACAAGTTTTCTCCACATGAATATCAATCATAAAAAATCGCAATGCTTTTTGAAAAATAAAGCTATTATAAGACTCAATTCCATTACACAATGCAAGCGCAAGCCGGAGGACAGAGTTTAACTTATAATATCCTAACATGCTTAATACACAATATCTCTTTTATTATTTATAGTGCATAGTATGGAAATCAATTTCAAAAATAAATGTATCAATCTTAGATGTCATTATACCTCATCCTATTATGTCGCCATACATGTTTACAACTGATAACGCAAGGTTCGTATTGGACGTTGGATTTCTATCAATGATCAAAGCAAAGGATCTTTCCTTATCTGATTGGGCCATCTCTAGCGGGATGCTCAAGACTCGGACTCTGGCGAGCCCTTGGAGCGGCAAAGCCGGCCCACCAATTCCTGGTGAGTTTGGGTTACTCCTAAACAAAACGTTCCCCAATCCTCTCGGACATACAATCTGGTCAGTTGTTTAGCCATCATCTGAGGCATCTTAATTCCAACATCCACATAACTGAAATGCTTGGGGTCCATACCATGACATCAAATTCAGCTAGAAGGAAATGCTTGTCCTTAATCTATTATCCATCATCCTGTTATAGGCCATTCACGAGCTATGAGGCTTGTCGAAGTCACGTCTCGACACAAAGCTACGCTATATCAGCCATGCTTTAATCATCATCCATAAAGTTGTGTTTTTCAACAAAAGCTTTGATCAATTAGCATCTTAACATGTCATATTGTCAATTCACACATATGGTCAGTTTATATTAGTAATATAACCTTTGAGTTCATATGTCTCAAAGAAGGGTGTTAAGAGAATAAATTCTCCGCCACCTCAAATATCATCAATAACAACTAATCAGTTATGTTATGAAATACAACGTCAAACACACATCCATTTACAAGTTCGTTCTAGGTCTGAACGAAATTGAAGGCACCTTATTGCTCGTCCCTAAGGGAGAGAGTCCCTTGCATATTCGGTCGATCTCCAAGTACGTCTAGACGACCGCCACTTTAACCTTATAATGGGAGGTACCTAAGGCATCAGCAATAATCCAAATGATGTGAAGATCTTGGATCTTCAACTACCGTCTTCAATATCTTCGACAACCGCCGTATTAGTTATTCAGAATGGTTTGAAACCCGGTCTTTCCAAATAACTATCGTATCATTACAATCAAGTGATATATAAACGTATCATACACCTCATTCCAATATCGAATATTCTTTTATTCAAATATTATTTACATTGGGAATTGCTCCCTCAAATCTTATCAAAGATTTACATCATTTAAACCTCTTTTTTAAATCTTTCCTTGGAAATCATTTCAAAAGATTTTATAATCCCTTTTCACAAACCTAACTCAAATTAAGGTTTATAAGCCTTATCTGGATTATCGAGCCTTACAAAAAGTAATTTCTTGTATCGTTATCCCATTCCCATCTTATTCATCCCATGGAGCAAAAATAGTGGTACTCCATATCTAAACACCCCTCGTGTTCAGTAAGTTTTAATTACCTTCTTCCATTTCAATCTAATTAAAGATCGATTGAAACTCTAACTTAGTTCTAATCTTTATTTTATTCAGTCAAACCTTTATTGAAAGATTTATCAAAACTCTAACTTCGTTTTAATCTCCGTCTCATTCTTTCAAATCTTTGTTGAAAGATTTATTAAAACTCAAGCATCGTTTTAATCTCCATTTCATTTAATCAAATATTAATTGAAATATTTATTACAACTCAAACTTAAGAAATCCTCTTTCATTTTGCTGGGTTAAAGAACAAAAGTTACTTAAAAGATCATTCAAGATAAACCAAAAAACAAATTTTCATTAGAAATGGAATCTTCACTAAAATCATATCAGTTTACAATCGATATAAATTTCTGTTTTACACTAATACCATAAGTGGAATAACGATAACTCCTTTTAAATTTCTTAAATAATAAAGGTCTTCCTCCATGGAGGTTCATCTCGATTATCACTAAATCGATTTCCATTCAATTCCAATTAAATTTATTAATATGAGAACTTTACTTTGGAAAACTCCATTAATCCTAGTTGAAAGATTTATTCCATAACTTCATTTAAAACTGGATTTAAGAACATTGTTATTGAAGACACCATTCACGAAAAATCTGAAATCCAAATTGATATCAAATATAAGGCTTTGAGTAGATATCATATCGACTCATATTCAATATCAAATTATGAAACCAACGGATACCACATAGGGAAAAACGATATTTCTATCTTCCAAATTTCTCAAAACAGTATCCGTATAATTATGGAATTCACTATCGAAATATCTGAAGATTAATTCCATTCAAATCTGATATTCATACATTGGAAAAACTTATCTTGGTTAAATATAAATTAACTTCAAACCATTTTATTCACTTTTGTCAGAATAACTAACCTTCCCAAAATAGCATTCTATTATCTAAAACTAAATATATTCAGTCCAAATCATTTGTTATGATTTATCATAATTTTTCCCTATTTTTAATAATTTAAAAATAGCTCAATTCAATAAGAACTCATTTCCAACACTAGCATTATTTTTATTCAAATTTGATTTGAATCTATCTCAAAACATAACCGTTCGATTTTAAAACTTCACATATCATTGGAAATCTTTTTTTATTCCAAATCAAACATTTTTTGTTTTAGGAAGATCCAACGGTCGGGTCCCATAGTACGTCAATTTGAAGTTAATGGTCGAAATTCGCAAACGGTCGCTACGCGACACGTCCTATTCAAATCACTTAAATAAACTTCATCGAAAATGTATTTTATAAAACGTTTGTAAATTCGTTTTAAAAGCAATTCAATCACCAATTAAATTTTAAACCAAAATTGAATATTCTATATTATTATAATACAAAAATAATAATATTTTTAAAATATCTGATTTTGATATCTAAACTTTTTCGACAACCGATTTAAAAATAAATAAGATCGATGGAAAAATCCGTACGAGTTAAAAACGTCGTTTGTATACCTAATTCGAATTTACTTTCATCTGTTACTATTTATTTCAATTCAAAATTGAAAACATGCCTCAATTAATTTATTAATTCAAATAAAACTCTAACTTTTTACGAAGTTTATTCATAATCATTTAAATTGTCATTTCAATCCAATTTCAATTTAAAAATCAAGTTTCCATTTTTACACTGAATATTTTATTAATAAAATATTCACGTTAAATTCCAAATTGGAATGACATTCAACCAGTTAACATATAATTTAGTTTATATGGATTTCACACATCATTAACATCCATATCAACTATCATCAATCAAATAATATTATAATATAAGCATTTTCCCTTGTCAATGCTTACATTCACATTTTAGTAATAATATCAGTAAAAACTGTAAAACATCATCCATCAACCACAAAACAACAGTGCAATCAACATGTATTTAGTTATGAATATAATAACAATAAAAATCAGTTGAGTGAGAGTCTCACATTGGTCAGTTTAAAATCGTTTTATAACGATCGTTTCCGATGGTTCGGTAAGATGTTTTATTTCGCCATAAATTGCCATGAGCTCCAAATCTCTCCAAATCCATTTCATTATGGATCTTATGTTCGCACGATTCCAAAGGATCATATTTCGTTTAATTCTGATAATGTATGTAAAAGATATGTATTTTACAAGTTGAATACAATTTAAACAACATTAACATTAAATAATTAATAAATCATTATATTACCCTTAACCACTATCCTAATCACTCCCTCATTATCTTCCTCTATTGGAACTTACGCAAGCACCAGCACAAACACATGCCATAGCCGCAATTTGCTTCCACGCTCCCTCCTTCAACTCTCCACTATTTCTAAAACCACAAACACCATTATTCTTCTCTTCTCCTCCTCCTCTTTGTAGCCATCACCACCACTTCTCATCCGAACTCCTGCCTCCAAAATGCATCGACAACACCCCTTTATCATGCACAGTATAAAGATATTCCCAAAATTCACACACAAACTCCATTCGATGCTCTAAACCTAAAAACAATCCCCTAAACTTGCATTGAAGCCTCAAGTTCAAAAAGAGTCGATCCCTAGGAACACAAAAACTCACCGTCAAAATATCGAACTGCCAAAATGTGCACTGCACCCTTCAAAATTGGTATGATGTAAAGAATACTTCCAGGATCTCAAAGATACTTGTTTTGGAATTTTTAGAAGAGAGTTTGATTTGATTTTGAACTTTAAACATCATGTTTTAGGATTTGTGGAAGAAACGATGGTGGCGTGACCTGGGAGAAGATTATTTAGGGTTTAGAAGTGGTAGAGATATTATATAGAGGGTTTTATATTATTGGTTTTATTCGAAAATTATATTAATTTTATTGAATCGTTACTTGTATTTGTGGTTTAAAATCCGTGTGATTACATACGATTTCCAATTTTGATGAAAATGGACATGCATCTATAGTTCAACATTATGGATAAAAAAAACTTGTTTTGTCGAATTCCGAGTCCATTTGCTCCAACAACGTATTTTTAAAGTCAAATTATTGACCGATTCGCATATAAATCCCGCATGTTCACAAAACAACTCCAAAAATTATGAAATTTGAGATCTAGCAATAATTTAATATTTTGAATCCAATAAAATTGGTTTCGTCGAAAATGAAGGTCGTTTGAAAAAATGTCTATTTTTAAGGCTTCAATAAACCAATAAAATATAAATAAATTCAAAAACAGTTCAATTAAATAATAATATATTACCATCATATATATATATATATATATCTAAATAAAATATCATATAGTTTCAAATCAAACATACTTGGGTTTATAATTCGATGTTTTGAAAATTCAAGTCAAATCGATATTCAATTTTTGTGATAAATCCTTTTATTATATTAAATAAATCATTATAATTTATAAACGATTCCATAGCGACTTTTTGAAATTTTGATTGGGACATAACTAACAATTTATAACATGCAATCTAGATTTTTCACTTTCATTAGAAAATTATAATTCAATAGATCCTAACGTTTCTTATTTTACTAAAATCCGACTTATATTGGATTTCATATATTTAATTGAAATTCAAAACTAAATATTTCGAACTACCGTGACGTTACGAGTTCGTTTTATTATTAATATAAACTTATATGTCTAAACTTCGTTTTAATGTTAATCCTGAAAATAAATCATTTTAAATATTTGGTTTTCATTAAATATTTCTTAATAAATTTTGGGTCATTACATAAAAATAATAAACTAGCATATTTCATTATGCTAGAATAAACATAATTTGAACTATAATCATGAAAAAAAATAGAAGAATAATTTCGAATGCGGATGTGTTTATATCCGCATCTGCATCCGTTCTTTTGGAGATCAGATATTTATCCACTTATTGAATGCGGATGCATATGCATTTCAAATATTTTGGGTACCAATGATAGTCTTAATGAGTAGCAGATCTCATAATATTAATTCTAAAAATTCGGAAACATTTCCAACATAAAGGATGACAAGATGAGATTGCTTCCAGAATAGTTCAACTTGGTTGAATCCATTTACTCAGTAACTTATCATACCTTCTATTTAGTCTTATATTGATATGGTGGTTCATGGTTAGAAAACATAATATATCCAACTACTCCAAAAACATTTAGCTAAGAACCCTTAAAATCCCATTTGGAACGGGTTGCTTCAACGAAGATTATGCAAGTGGAGAATTCATATTCCTCACTACCGAATAATGTTTATCGAGTTTCTCTAGGAACAAAAGTGATAATACATCATCAAAGAAAAAGAATGCTTTTAACTCAAAGAGTACATGTATGCTCAAACAAATACATCAAAGAAAAGTGTTCGAGTCCAAGTGTGTGTTGCCTGTTAGATTACGCACTAAAGATATTGCAGCTTCACAGACAATTAAGGAAAATGCTTTCTTTTGTCAATTTATAATTACTTTCTATTTTTTTTTTGTGAATAAAACTGTCATTCATAATTTTAATTGTCACACTTCAATTATTAATAGATCTAAACAGCTCGATATATAAACTTATTATCGAAGCAATTATTACGAAAAATACTACTATTTATTGATGTTAGAAGAAAGTTAGATCAATGTTACTAAGCATACTTTTGACATCGGACACTCATATTTTTAAGTGTTAGTAGAAAAAATTTGACACATCAACAACGTCCTTTGTGGGGTACTTAGCATTGCAACTTATCGATGTCCCATTAGAGCCATATTTTCGATGCCTTGCGATGCTTATTACCATGCATGTAACATGTGCACGTCAATCAGATTTATATTTTGAGCCTTACCGACATTTTTATAACACCAATTTAGAGAATCCAAATTAAATTAGTTGATGTCATACCAACGCTTTACCAACATTTATTAAAATGCAAAATTATGATTATTTGATGCCTTACGTGATGGAACCGATCAAACATACATCGATTAAATGAATGAATTTAAAAAAATAACTTTTTTTAAGTCTTATTAGGCATGTGAATATCAAATTAATTTAGATCAAAGCTAAACAATTTTAAATTATGTCTTTACTACATTTATTGATAGGAAGATTTGATTATATATGTAGTATGTAATGTATATGCATATCAAATACACAAATGTGTATGCGTAATTTAATGTGTGTGTATATATAAGTGTTAGGATTTACACCAAATTAGATACATTTGCCCATTTGTATCAATATTTATTGTATATAAATAATTTATTATTATATACATTTGTGTGTGTGTGTGTGTATGTACACACACACACACTCTATCTCTAGTCCAACACCACTAGTAGCAGCCCTCAATCCTGAAGAAGGTTGGACAGAGGTCTCTCGGGAAGGGCACCAGAAACCTCCTCCATGCCCAGGAGTTGGGCCTCCTCAGGGTAAAGAGCCGTCGCCCACCAAACTGAAGCCACTCTCAGATCTCGCTTATGGGAAGAGGCTTTAGGAAAGGGGATTAAAATCAAAGAAAACATACATTTCCATCTCCCTAAAGCAGACCCAGATGGCAAGTTTGTTGAAACTGATGACATCGATTACTGCCTATCCAACAAAATGTGGAGCAACTCTATCTATCTCTATGTTGAAGGTAAAAGGCCTTACTATGTCTATTTTAATGCCTGCATTAAACGAGAAATTTGTATTGAAGATCTAAACATAGCCATAATAAGGGACCATGGTTCATGGATAGTAAGTTTATTTTCATAAAAATTGGGAAGCTAATTTTCAGTTTGAATGAGACATGTTCGAAACATACCTAATTTGGGAAAAAATAAAAAACTTACATATAACGCTATGGAATGCCCGAGGCATTAGTAAACATGCCAATCTTGTTGACAATCCAATTAATATGGATGATTGCATTTGAAATGTCAAAGGTTAAGTTATGCAAGAGTTTTAATAGAAATAAAAACAGATACTACATTAACCAAAACAATCAGAGCCAAAGCCATTCATGGAAAAGTTTATCTATAAGAGGTCGAATATGAATTCGTGCCCCCTATGTGCACCGGGTGCAAATGTTTTTGACACAACATTTCAATGTCCCATCCCAAAAATTATCAGTGAACAGTGGAAGGAAAACCCCCCACAAGTTTCTATGTCAAATATTCCCATAACCTTCACAACACTATATAACCAGATCAGTCACAAAATAATCAAAATACTAAGCATGTTTAGGAGGAATAGATTGAAGACTACCTACCTAAAAACTCATAATTTACATAATAACATGCCTGAAATAGTTACTATGGAGACAGGAACGGTTCCACCGTGTCGAAGTAACCCCACCAGAAAATCCTCTACTACAAAATCAGCTCACTCCCCCAAGGAGGCTCCTCCCCAATAGGCACATTCGATCCAACTTCCTTCAGGTCCTCTACCACTTGTGGAGGTTGTTGCCAAGGAACTTGGAAATTTGGATGACATTCACAAGCTAGACTTTCAATTAGAAGGCACTGAATCTGAAAATGTGGAAATCTAAATCCTAGGATGAAAACATTACTAAACCCAACCCAAAGTATGTTCAATAATTTGCCAAAGACAAACATAAGGTAGTCAGTAACCAAGGTGATTTCGGTTCTTTTATGAGGAGCAAAGCTGCTAACTTTTAATGTCAGTTCTTTGTTAGAATATCTGAAGGTCACAGATAGATACCCGTTAGTTAGACCTCTTTAATTTTATTAATAAGTATAATCCTACTAATATCATTGTTCTTGGAAAGAAGCTTGGAGATGTTGCCTCTACAACCTTTGAAATCTCTCTATTAATGAATGAGGCAGTCCAAAAAATTCTTCTTCTTCATTTTCGAGAAGAATTACGGTTTTTGGAAAAAGTCCATTTGGACTATGAACCATCTCTCGATTGATGATCAACAACTCACAATTGATGTTTCAAATGTGGGTGGCCTAAAATTTACTTGATCGTTCATTTATGTGCATAACTTGTAACACCCCATATTTTTATGTTAATAATGAAAAGGAAAATATAAAAGATTATATTTTTCAGAATCTGACCCCGAAACATTTACCAATGCATTCATGGTGATTTTCTGATTCGTTTTGGTAGATGGCATGACCAAACGGGGCATGTATAGAAAGATAACAATAAATTAAATAAAGGGAAAGTTGTGTGTGTGTATATACCTATATAAGTGAAATTCAGACTTAGTGATGTTGTATAAAGGGTGTAAACCAAATCAAAGAAGTAAAAAGGGGCGAGAAATTAAACATTATTAATTAAAAACGTAAAATTCAGAAACATCGTCCTAGAAAACACATGTGGACCCAAATGGGTCGACCCATGTGCTGCCTGGGTCGGCCTATGGGTCGACCCAAGAAGGGCTGGGTCGACCCACGTAGGGACGAGTCAACCCTAGGAGCGACCCGGGCCGGTCCAGATCTGTTTTTGTGACGTGGCTTTTTTGATGTGTGCATTTTAGGTTTTAAGGGATTAAATCCGACGGTTTAGATTTTCTTGTACACCTATAAATTGAATAGCAGGGCCTAGCCTAAATCTCATATTTTCTGAGATGCTGCCTAGGCTCTGCCATTCTTTTTCCTCCTCAAAATTTCTTAAAAAAATTGAGTAATTAATCTTAGGAAATTCTGATTCAATATTTGGAGGAAAAGAATATATATATATCTACAAATGGGTGTTCAGAATTCCAATCAACATGAGGTAAGTCCTTGAATCTGGTCTATATAGGTTTCTTTCTCTTTTCCCTCTTCTTTAGTATTAGATTTGTGAATCCTTGGTTATTTAGATTATAGATTCAGTTAGAAGGCCATGGAATAACAGATCTGGATCAAATTCATGGATTGGAAAGATGTTTGGAGAGTAGATCTAAATTATACCATTTTAAATAACGTTATATTTATCGTTTTTATTCCCCGGTATATTTATTTGAGACGACCCCAAACCTCGTACTGACGGTGGCAAGGGTAATCCTTGGAATATAACACATAAACAGATAATAGCAGAACAAAAACAAATAAATACACCAGATAATGAACAATAGAATATACTGGATAAAAGTAATCATCAGAGTTACACAACATATAGGATCTTACTTAGCACAAATACAGTTTAGCTATACATAAATGTCTACAGCGGAAATAAACAGAATATGTACAATAGGAGCTGAATAGCATAAAAAGAGATAAATGATAGAATCCATCTTCAGCTCCAGCTATCCAGATAAAGCATGCTTAACCTGAATACAAGGCTGCCCGTGTAGAAAAAAAGGCACCCGAGTTTGAAAGTGAAACAAACTACGAGTCAGTCATGGGACTGGTATGAGAAATCTACTCAACACATATATAATTTGACAAATCACAGGACCACGCCACTTTCGTGGAACGGGTTTACTCCATTGGATTGCCAGTGCTTTAAAACAAATCCTTCTTTTAACCATCGCAATGCTTTTTATAAAAATGAAGCCATTATAAGACTCAGTTCCCATCACACAATGCAACGCAAACCGGAGGATAGAGTTGTTACCTTATAACGACAAAAATATGCTTGATACGAATAAAACAAAGGCATTTGATATTATTGCTAATGTTTATATGTTTTGAAAACAATTTCAAATCATAACTATCAATCATAGACGGCATTAATGCCCCATACCACTATGTCGCCATATATAGGTATACAATCAAAACCGCACGATGACGTAATTGGAAATTGGATTTCCGTCCTGAACCAAGGCAAAAGATAGTCATTACCGAATTCGTGACTCTCTAGCCCGAGCCACAGGAACAGCCGCGACCATACCCTGGATCGTCAGGGCCGGTCCACCCGAAGTGGATTATAATGCCTGAACAATGCGTTTCTCCACCCTTTGGGGTGTAAATGAGCCAACGAATGACTCCATCGGACCCGGATCGTCCGATCAAACCGAGGCGCCTCGCAACAGCAACAACCACATAGGTGAAAAGTATATAAATGTCAGGGCTGATAGGTCACTGAAACCACCCTAGCTAGAAAGAAAACGCACGTCCCCCCTGAGGTCTTGCTCCCGTTTCTGGTTCATACCGGGGTGTGAGGCTCGCGAATTCACGTTATACACAAAGCTACGCCACACAGGTGGTGCTTTGATCATCACCACAAGCCTTTGCTTTTCAACAGAAGCCTTGATCACTGCATCTTAGCATGCCACACAGGCAATTCGTGCCATGCGACTGATGTCCATCGATATACAACCTCTGAGCTCGTGCATTTCAGAGAAGGGCGTTAAGCAAAAGAATAAATTCTCCGCTGCCAAACAGATGTATATTTAATAGAGATCAATCAACACAGAATAAAATCCAATGCCAGACACACAGTCCCTCTACAAGTCCGTTCTGAGTCTGAACGAAACCGGAGGCACTAAATACCTCGCAAACCCATCGATCACCACGTACGTCTGGACGATCACCACTCATTATCCATATTTCGGGATGCCTCCCAATCAGGACCTCGGTTACCATCCAAAAGAGGTGAAGATCTCCGGTCTTCGACCACCGTCTTCATCTTCGACTTTCACTCGTCGTTCAATTATTTGAAATGAGAATTAACTCGGCCTTTTCAAATAATTCACATATATTTAGAATTTTAAATCAATTTATTTCAATGGTTAAATCATTCGACAACACCAATTTTGTTCTTTAATGTAATTTCCACACCAAACACATCCAACCATCAAATACCACATAAATCGAGCAAATTCAGTTTATTTCCATTCCATATCGTTTATGATATTTTATAACAATTTATCGCTGTTTTTATTTGTTTTAAAATAGCCAATTTATTCAAAACGACGCTTCGGGCCATAACGCGGCCGTGGAGCTGTTTTTCTTCAGATTTGATTTTCACATATATGAAATCTAACCATTGGATCTTTAAAAAATCTACATCATAAGAAAGGTCTTTTCAAAACGAATCCAACGGTTCCAGTTTCGGGAAAATCCGACGGTCGGATCTCCCGGTACAATCGTTTGAAGTTTCGATTTCAAAATACGAACTGCAGCGTCGTTATTCGATTTAAATATAATTATATATATATATAATCGTTTCTGGCGCTGTTTTTCTTCAGATTTGAATTAAACATTCCAGACAATCCAACCGTTGGATTTTTACGAAGTTGGTGCCGTTGGAAAGATATTTCCAAAGCGAACCCGACGGTTGCTGTTTCGGGAAAATCCAATGGTCGGATTTCCCGTACTAGTTGTTTGAAATCACGGTTTCAAAACGCGAACTGCACGGCCACGTTTCGTTTTTAATTTTATTTATATTTATATATTTATATAAATATAGTTCATTCAACAATTTCAATATCGTTTTCACTTCAAATATTTCACTAACGCCTTAAAATTTTGGAAAATTTCGCCATAACCTCCTTTGTACGGGAGGGGCTGGGAAAATTCCCAAATAGCCACACGGGCGTCTCATGTCGAAAAGAAAAAGAAAAAGCCAAGCGGCTAGCCAACAGGCTCATAAAATCATCACCCAAACAAAACAGTAAATGTGTACCTATTTATCGGGCACAAAATTTTATTCCTCTTCTCTAGCCCCTTTGCTATAACCTGTTCAATAAATATGCATGTACATATATACAGTTCTTATCGTTTATCATTTTCCATTCAACTTCCTATTTGATTCCTTTTGGTTTAAAAACACCATTCATTCTAATGTTACATGCATAGGAAAAAAATCTTATCATTAGCTAATTAATGAATATTTCAACTCATATATGTTTATTTGAACGAGTGGCTATTTTTAACACTTCACATTTCAACGATTCATGTATATAATAAAAATGTGATTTTTATTGTAAAACAATTCATTTCAAAACACTATTATTTTATATAGTGTATATATAGGTGATAAAAATAGGATTTTTCTTATAAAACAATTTCTTTCAAAACGAGATTATTTTACACAGTTCATATAGTCGATAAAAGGTGATTTTTATTATCAAACAATTTATTTCAAAATATGAATACCATTCAACACATGAATTTCAAATCAACGAATGAATATCGATTCAACACATGAAGGTTTTCTATAGTTTCTATATATAGATAAAAATGTGATTTTTATATTTAAAACGCAAATACCATTCAACACATGAATTTCTAATCAACGAATGAATATCGATTCAACACATGAAGGTTTTCTATAGTTTCTATATATAGGTAAAAATGTGATTTTTGTATTTAAAACGTGAATACCATTCAACACATGAATATCTAATCAACGAATGAATATCGATTCAACACATGAAGGTTTTCTATAGTTTCTATATATAGATAAAAATATGATTTTTATATTTAAAACGCGAATACCATTCAACACATGAATTTCTAATCAACGAATGAATATCGATTCAACACATGAAGGTTTTCTATAGTTTCTATATATAGATAAAAATGTGATTTTTATATTTAAAACGCGAATACCATTCAACACATGAATTTCTAATCAACGAATGAATATCGATTCAACACATGAAGGTTTTCTATAGTCTCTATATATAGATAAAAATGTGATTTTTATATTTAAAACGCGAATACCATTTAACACATGAATTTCTAATCAACGAATGAATATCGATTCAACACATGAAGGTTTTCTATTCAATGAATAAATATAGTTTTAGCAAATGAAAATAATTCAAACACATGAATATTATTCAAAATTTTGGCAGCATAACGGCAGGGTAGTTAAAACCGGGACCGCCCCTAGTACGGCTCCTCGCTCTACCTTAAAACCTCGCGGTTTTTGACAATGGGGATCATGCATCTAGTTCGCACGCAGGCGGCATGTATATATTTATTTCATTTCCACAAACTAATCCTATGTGGTTTCAACCAAATATTTCTCAACCACAAACGGGTATTTTTCAACCACAATCAATCAATATCAACCACAAACAATCCCAAACAACCATTCGCTATCAATCAATTTTCACACCAATCACAATCAATAAATATCGTCAATGGTTTGTGGACGAGGGGCGTATATATATATATTTATATATAGCAATTCACTTTTATTTCAGCACATATATAATTTTTACAACGCATATATAACTTATACATCGAACATACAACTTATACAATGCTTATACATGAGGTGTACAACGCTTATATAACTCATACCTCGACTATATAATTTATACATCATCGTTTTCCCATATCGTTTATAAATTAGAAATTTCACATTGGGTTCCACTCCACCAAAAATAGCAGAAGGCTCAGAAAAATATGCGGTCTCTTCTAAAATGTAGAAGGCGTCCACACGGTCACGCTGTTTCCTGTTTCATCGAATTTCGTTAACATAGCAAAAAGATATGATTTTTCAAAGTTTGCAACGGTTTCAAACTGTTAAAATCAATTTTTAATTAAACAGCCGATACCTGCTTGATTTCTTCAAAACTAGGTTTTAATTTTTCTTCCAATCCGTGCAATGGTTCCACGATCGGGTTGCGCAGGGTCGAAGAGCTACGTGAGGCGCACGTGCGCCAGAGAGGAGGGTCAACTCGGTGGCTTCTGGTGACGGCGGCGGCGAAGTGAAGGCGGCGATTTCTCGGCGTCCGTTCTCCCAAAATACACAATGAAAAAATCGAAACTAGGTATGGATTTGAAGATCTCGAGGAGCTCTACAAAATCTTCAACTGGAGGAGGGGCTAATTTTGCCTGGTTTGGTCGGAAATTGGATGGGAACGGCGAGAAGGGTTTTCGCCGTCGATCGGCTGTTACAGGGAGAGAGAAAAGGATTTTTCTATTTTTTTTTTTGAATTCTGATTGGTCGGTAGATTTTATAAGGGTTTTCCTGACCCGACCACCAATCCAAACCCAACGACTGTCGCCCCTAGTGTTTTACCCCCATTCCGAACACAATGCGATATGTTTTGAAGGCCCATTCAATTGTTTCAGTTAGTTTTCCTTCAAATTAAAATATAAAACATTCAATATTTAATTTGAATGTACATTTAAATTGCCAGGGCCACAAATTGATTCGAAAAATTCCCGAAAAATAAATCTAGCTATGTTTTGACGATACGGTCCCAACAAAACTAGTTTCGTCGAATTCTGAGATCGTTTGCAAAAAGGCCCATTTTTGGTCGATCCATTTTAACTGTAATTGACAAAAACACATTTTCCTTTGCCACGCTCACATACTAGCTTCAAAAATTACGAAATTTGAAACCTTGCAGTAACTTCACATCCCGGATCCAACAAAAGTGGTTTCGTCGAATTCCGAGGTCATATGCAAAATGGCCATTTTCACGGGCTATATAAATTTCATATCGACCCTTCCGAAAATTCATTCGGCCATAACTTTTGCTTTCCGCTATGAAAATTCGATTTTTCAGATTCGTTAGAAAGGTATTCACTAACAGATTTAAATATTTTTGGTTTTACTAAAATTCGTTTTGTTTTGCATCCGGTATAGTCCGACAAAGTTTGAATTCAATTTTTGAAACTGCAGCGCCATTTCAGGCCTTGTTTATAATTATAATTAATTATATTCGCTTTCAATTGTCGATTCAAACTCACTTTCCATTGCCATTATTTTAAATATTTATTTTAAATATTTAAAATCCATTATTTTAGCCAATTTAAAATTTTTAAATTGTTTCAGATTTTCTGGGTCGTTACAATCTCCCCCACTTAAAACTTTTCGTCCCCGAAAAGGAACAAAGTCGAAAGTGGTTCGACAAATCTACAATCACACAACACAACAACCAATTTGTTTTTAACCTTCCAAAAATATACTAATCAAATCCTATATTCCCTTAAAAATCATTCAGAGTATAGAATAAATAGTGCACATCCATGGGAAGAAAATAGCAGCAGAATAGAGAATTAAATGGTAATGCAAAGTGTGGTAAATGTACCTTGCACCGGAGTCAATCAGAGATATATATTCGGCATCTGGGACAGGCTTTCTGAATGCTCTCCTCAGTTTCCCAAGTACAATCTCGCGGATCTCCACTCCATTGCACTTTGACTAAGTGAACCTTCTTGTTCCTCAGCTCTTTGGTTTCTTTGCCGATAATCTTTAGCGGCTCTCATCTCACAGCTAATTCTGGGGTAATTTCAATATCCTGTTGAGCTGCTTCTTCCACGATCAAGTCTGGATCATGAACATGCTTTCGAAGTTGAGATATATGAAATACATCATGAACTCTAGGCAACCAATCTGGCAATTTGACCCTATAAGCGAGAGTTCCGATCCGTTCCAGAATAGGAAACGGACCAATGAATTTGGGCGCCAACTTTCCAGTTTTACCAAACCGGATAACTCCTCTCATCGGCGATACTTTCAAATATACATAGTCGCCGACCGCAAAGGATATATCTCTTCTTCTTCTATCGGCATAGCTCTTTTGTCGGCTTTGAGCGGCGAGTAATCGCTTCTTAATAAAATCGACTTTGTTGGCAGCTTCTCGAATCATATCAGGACCTAACACAAGTCTATTTCCAAGTTCGACCCAACAAGCAGGGGATCGACACGGTCTACCTTATAATGCTTCGAATGGCGACATTGTCAGACTCGCCTGGTAGCTGTTGTTATAAGAGAATTCAGCCAAATGCAGATTGTCTTCCCAGGATCCACCGAAATCTATAACACAAGCCCGCAATAGATCTTCTAAAATACGATTCACCCTCTCAGTCTGACCGTCTGTCTGAGGATGATAAGCGGTGCTCAAGTTCAACTTCGTTCCCAGTTCGACTTGAAATGCTTCCCAGAATTTGCTAGTGAATATTGTATCTCTATCACTGACTATACCGAGCGGCACTCCATGTAGTCTAACTATTTCCCTGAAGTATATCTACGCCAGACTCTGAGCAGTTCTGTTTGATCTAACATGTATGAAATGGGCGGTCTTCGTGAAGCGATCTACGATCACCCAAATACTGTCATTCCCTTTTCTGGTTCTGGGAAGACCATCAATGAAATCCATAGAAATATGTTCCCACTTCCAACCAGGAACTTCTAGCGGTTGCAACAATCCAGCCAGTTTTTGTTGGTCGCTTTTGACTAGCTGGCAAGTAGGGCATCGACTAACGTATATTGAAACGTCTCTTTTCATAGCCTTCCACCAGAATGTACGTTTGAGATCGTTATACATTTTGGCTACACCAGGATGGATACTTAGCTTGGACTTGTGACACTTGTCTAACACTTCCCTTTTGAGTTTGGGGATGTCAGGAACACAAATCCTTCCTTTCAATCTCAGGGTCTCGTCGTTATCTATTTGAAAACACGAGGGTTCGCCTTTCTGAATCCTTTTAATCATATCCTTAATAAAGTTATCCTCCTTCTGAAGAATAGATATTTTGTCAATCAAGGAAGTCGTGATAATAAAGCTGGCGATCATTACATTCGTTCGGCTCAGCGCATCGGCCACTACATTGGCTTTCCCTGGAGTATATATAATTTCAAAGTCATATGCTGCTAGAAACTCCAGCCAATGTTGCTGCCTCAAATTCAAGTCCTTCTGAGTGAACAGACACTTTAACGACTGATGATCTGTAAACAGTTCAAATCTCTCACCCAGAAGATAGTGTCTCCAGATTTTCAAAGCGAACACAATAGCCAATAACTCAAGATCATGATTACGTAGTTCTTCTCGTGCGGCTTCAGTTGACGGCTAGCATAAGCAATTACTTGGCCTCTTTGCATTAACACAGTGCCAAGGCCTTCTCTAGAAGCATCGGTCCAGACTTTTAAATCCTGGTTGCCATCGATGATGGTTAACACTGGAGCAGTCGTTAGTCTCAACTTTAGCTCTTCAAAAGCCTCCTCACTTTCTGGAGTCCATTTGAATTTAGAGTGCTTCTTCGTAAGCTTCGTTAAATGACCAGATATCTTCGAAAAGTCTTTAACGAACTTCCGGTAATAGCTAGCCAATCCGAGAAAACTGCGGACTTCAGTGGGGGTACTGGGCTGTTTCCAATTCTGAATAGCTGTGATTTTGCTTGGATCCATAGCGATTCCTTCTTTCGATACGACGTGGCCTAGAAATTTTACTTCATCTTGCAAGAAGATACATTTGGAAAATTTGGCTTTTAATACATTCCGTATCAGAATTCTAGAACCTGTTCCAAATGCTTTTCGTGTTCGGCCTTTTATTTAGAGAAAATTAGAATATCGTCAATGAAAACCAGAACAAATTTATTCAAAACCCCTCTGAACACTCTATTCATCAGATCGACGAAGTAAGCTGGAGCGTTACATAAGCCGAACGACATTACTAACCACTCGTAGAATAAGTCGGGGCCTCTGAATGCTGTCATTGGAACACACTCTTCAGCAATTCGAAGCTGATGGATGTAACACCCCGCCTCCGCTAGGGTCACTCGCAAGGGAATGCACTAGCTTTAGAGGGGCATTATTGGTAAACATCAACAGAAATATCACAAGACAGAACATATAAAAATAGCGGAAGTAAAAACAAACTTTCATAACATTAATAAATGAGGTCAAAAGCCTTTTTACATCAGAGTACATCAAAACCTGTCTTGCTGAAATAAAGAAGCATGAAACCTTTTTCATAAATTATTCCCCAATTAAAACAGTAAAGTAGCCATAGCCAAGGAAAGTCCAAGCCATCCAAGATGACCTTCAAGCCGAAGAAGTCTGAACTAAACAACAGTATTTCCTCCCTGTAACCTGGGGGGGAAACGGAAGACAAGAAGCGAAAGAAACGGGGTCAGTCATAAAGGCTGGTAAGTCCTATCTACTTCCAGCATAAAAACATATAAAGGTGACATGACATGCATAAACTGAAAGTAAACACAAGGATGATGTCAAGATAGATAAACTGAACCAAAATAACAGGATGAACTACTGTACCCAGATAAACTAAGGTGTCATGATAAATTACGATGTCAGATAAAACAAGGTATCAGGCCGTCAGGTTCCTATCAAGCATCACGTCCCATGGTATCTATTTAGTCTAACGTTCTATGGAATTTTTCATATATATATATATATATATATATCTTTACTGGTTTTTACATGTATATTTGCTCTGCACCCTCCGTACTAGTATCCCAGCCTTGTTATGTGTTAACCATGAATGTCCCTTACTCAAAGTCGTGTAATGGTCCATGTCAACCTAATATATCGCATATATAGGTTACTCAAATCATATGTTTCTTTCCACGTATATAAGTTCAGTCCTTTGCCGTACCTCGTACGGGCTTCCTCATGTCGTATTATCCTTGAAATCGTTTGGACTGTCACCCTTGTTCTAGCTAGGCTCTTCCATATGAATCATCGTTTGAACTACTAGGACTTACGCCACCTAGCACCACTAGGGATTACGCTTACCTATTGCATGCTTTCGTATTTCGGTTTGGGTTAAACCACCTAGGCCACTAGGGATTACGCTAACCCTCAACCGCGCCCTTTTTCCCACGCATTCATCGTGAATCGTTTTTCTATAACTGTATGCACATGTATCTCATCGTGCCATCCGAGTCCTGTCACAGGGCAAAACAAGAAATACAGGACTCGGTCGGGAGCTTTAGATTTATCTGCCGATGCAGATACTAAGGTCTGCTTTTCTACACGTGGCTATGGTCCCACGAGACCCCTCCCTCAACTAGTGAAAGGCAACACAAGAGAAAATCTTGCATGAGAACTACACTCCGGCCAGCCCACATCCTACGGCCTACCTCACCCATAATTAGATAGCAATTATGGTCTGTTGGGTGTTCCCTGCCTTTCCGTACGTACACGCTTGACTCAAGATGGTAGATGATCGACGAACTTGCTATCTCGGGCACCTTATGTATTCGTCGACTCACTGCTATCCACCCCAGTCTTTAGGTCGCTCGCATAGCAACCAAGGCATATTCTTGGTTCTTCTACCGCAGACCTCAACCTCTCGTGAGCCTAGTATAATGACCTGGCAGCTCACAGAGGGATCCCAAGAATATCCTCACGTTCCCCGAAGCCGCTGCTTCGTTACCCAGTTCGTTGGAGCCTTTATCTAAATCAGATAGCCTGCTCCTACACGCATACTTAAACGTTGACCTAACGTATCGGGATACTAATCTATCTAAGAAATGGTCCAAATTTCCTTGACTAAGAATTATTACTTAGTTTCCCTTAACTAAGGTTTACCACTTAGCCTTATTTCCATAATCCTTGTTAACTATGGTTATTTACCTAATCCTCCGAATTAGGGTTTATCTAATGGGTTAAGTGTCACTTAAGTTCATAACTTAGCCCGTCTACAAACCATGTCAAAATTGGCTAAGTATCCAAGTCCAAGACTTAACCCTACAAACCATGTGTCAAGTTGGCTAAGTATATTAAGCAATCCATAACTTAACCTCGTCTAATTATCATTTTAGATTGGTTAATTATATAAATTAACTTGACCTTGTCAAATTACCGAGTCAAATCGGTCAAGCGTATTCAAGTGATTCGTGACTTAGCCTGATCATGTTTTCACGTTAGATTGGTTAAGTATAGGTCACTTAACCACATCAAACTAACGAGTTGGATTAGTTAAGTGTAAATTAACTTAACCCCGTCCAATTACCATGTTTAGATTAGTTAGGTCTGAGTTGACTTAACCCCATCCATTAACTGTATTAAACGGTTAAGTGTTACTAAGAAAATTTACCTAACCTTATCAAGTTATCGTGTTGGATTGATTAAGTGTTGGTTAACTTAATCCCGTCCCCTCGTCGTATAAAAATGGTCAAGTGTCGTTAGGCAAATCAAGTTACTTAACCTACCCAACCCTGTCATGTTTTGTTAAGTATCATTAGCCTAATCAAATTACTTAACCCATTTGTCCATGTCATATTTGGTTAAGCCTCATTAATCAAATTAACTTAACCCTATTATGTGGCATTAATTATTTAATGCACCCCAACCTCTCACATTAGACTTTGTTGTGGTTACCTAGTTAAGCCGGTGGGTTCCGGGTAGATTTACACCACAACTTGGTCTAACCTCGGGTCTTAGGCGCGACATGACCAACTTCTCACATTGGATCCTATTGTTTGTAGCCACTAGTTAAGCCGGGCGGGTCCGGGTAGATTTATGCTACAAACTCAACCCAACCTCGAGTTGGCCACTTTCATGTTTAGCCTAGTGTCATGTTCATGGTCAAGTTTTCAAGCAATTGGGTAGACCTAACTTAATAGGTAAATTCCCAATGGGTAGACCTAACTTAATAGGTAAATTCCCAAGCCCATGTTTTTATGCATATTTACATGTTAACTTCCATGTTTATATTTCAAGTCATATTTTCAAGTATAAACACATGTCATATTCAAGTTAAGATTTCGCGACATGTTCATGTTTATCTAACTACCCAAAATCGTGTTTTCCCAATGCAAGCAAAGCGAGTCAACATAGTAAGGATACTATGTCACATATTGGTCTCAAAACATGCATGATGCCAAAAAGGGCTTGGCTTCCACATGCATAACATCATAAAGGGATTGGCCATAAACATGCATAGTGTCATAAGGTAATTTGGCCACAAACATGCATAGCATAAAAGGGGATAACTTGCATAAGTGTTCATGTCATAAACCTATCATGAAGGGATAAACATGCACATGTCACTTATGTCATAAGAAGGGGTTGGTTTTATGTACATGCATAAGCTCCAAAGTTCAACTTATGCAACTATTTCACAAGTCAAAGTGGCTCTAAGTGTTCATGCTATCATACTACAAGTAAAGGTCCAATCTTGCATGGCAAACTGAGTCCAATGCAACATGAATAGCATGGTTTAGTCGCTACAACATCACCCAAAGTCATATGTTCATGTTAAAGAGGCAAACTAGGTTCCCATAGGCTAACATACTCATGTTACTTTGCATTTTATCCCATGTCACATCAAAATCATCGTTTAAATCTACAAGTAGCTAGAACTTACATAGGCAAGGCTTAGGAAAGGGATCATGCATCATCTTGACGAAGAAAGGTGGCTCCTTTGAAGAAGAACCATCATGAAACTCGCATAGCAATGTTGATTTGGCCTCTATTTGGTGTAGCAAGCTTGCATCTTTTGATTTGGACCCGATTTGAATGCATAGGCTCTAGGGATTGGAGATGGAGGCCATGATCAAAATTGATTTTGGCAGCACTTAGTTGCTAGGTTTGATTTTTAGGGATTTAGGTTAGGTTTAGGGTCTTTTTATAGAGATTAGGATAGTTTTAGGCCCTTAGATTAACCCTAGGATAGATCAGGACCATCAGATCTCGGAAGCTTCCAGAACCAGCCCAAGAACAAGACCAGGTGAGACAAACAGGTGCGCCAGGCAACTTGCCCCGGCCACCCCCTGTCGACAGGCAAGTCGACAGGGTTGTCGACTTGGTCTGGGCCCAAGTCGACAGGCCTGTCGACAGCCCTGTCGACGTGGCCTAGGCGGGAAACTTCCCGCCTAGCCCCAGATCTGATTTTCAAAGCTATTTCCGAAGTTCAAATTTCCAGAAATCTTCTTTGGGCCTTTAACGGGTCATACGGACTCCGATTCTCGAAAACTCGGACTCTATTTCGCGTATTTTCCCGAGACGAACGCAATGACACAGACCGTTTCACTTGATTCAGAATTTATAATTTAATTCTGTCTTGATTCTTGATTTAACGTGTTGTAAAAATTCGGGTTGTTACATTCTCCCCTTCTTAAAGGATTTCGTCCCCGAAATCTCAAAGTTAGGAAGAACATATCCTACCATCCATCATCCATCTACTCAAACCATCATCCACAAGCAACCATTGTCCTTAGACGACTCCTAATGCTTTATGAATGTATGCAAAACGTGTGTGTACATGTTCCTTAGCTAATGCTAATGATCAGGCCTGAAAAATCTTTTGAATGCAAAAATATGTTTAGTGCTATGAATCCATCATGTATGCAAATAGTCCTAGTCATATACACTATATGCGTGCACAAATATTCAACCATATGCAACATCCGCATGATAACACATTCAATTTCATTCATAAACAAGTATAAATACTCGTGCATATGCAATATGAAATATGACCGAGTCGAGCTAATATCTAATGTAAATTCGCGCATCCACGAGCAACCACTTGCAACCATTTGCAACCATATCAACCATAACATGTTTCAAATACATGTTTACATCCACAGGGTTCTACCTAAGATTCCCTGAAACAGGGTCGAGAAGATAAACAAAACAAACTCCGTACGGGGTTTGTAACAGAGACAGGACCGAGAGGATACCCCTAAAAGATAGCCTACAAGCAAGCTCAACAGAAAAACAGGGATCGAGGATATATTCCCAAAAGAGATATCATGCACGTATTTAGTCTTCAGTCTCCTGAGTCGCATTACCTTGAGCTTAGTTCCATCGTGCCTTGACCGCCTTTTTTTCTTCACGATTTCGCAGCTTCTTATTTCCTGTTTCCATAACATGAGTTGGAACTCATTTCCTCGTCGCCTCTCGTTCCACTTGCACTTATTCTCCTTCTAGAATACTTGGCGCAAACAGGACTGCGTACACATTATTCCATGCGAGCCCTCAAAATTCACTATTGAATCCTGGACCTTGTACCATAAGGTATTCCACGTAGAAAAACTTTCTCTTGAAAGTAAACAAGTTACCGTGCGCACTTACTAGGGTAATTCCCATAACCCATACATAATCAAAGTAAACCATCCGTCTTATTAGCGAATACCATTCGATCGGGTTTCTAATTTCCAACAAAGGCATCTAGGGATTCTAAGTAACTAATCATGACAGAACCCAAAAGGTTACGCGATACTTCAAGGGTATTACCAAAGCAAGCCAAGAGTCTAACTACCCTCCTTCTAAAACCGAGAGTGGCACCCCTTACTGGATAACCACTTCATCCCTAGAATCCATCCACAACTTATAAACATAAGCATTATTTCCAAGCTCAACACTTGATATAGACATTCTCAAATCCAAACAAGCCATGAGTAAATGGACCGATCTTCCAATAGGACTTGAGACAAAAACGGGATCCTCTACTACGCTAGTACTAAGGTGCAGAGACTCAACTATCGAAGCGGACTTAAAAGATGCGGTGATCAAAACAAAGTCACGACATGATGATAGAGAAGAAAAGCTAAACCTTTAACAAGATCGTTACCCTCCTTCTGAGGTACCCTAGAAATGAGAGCATACTATTGCCCTCCGAATGATCTTGTCCCTGTTCCATGATACTTAACTATCCGTCCCGTTTCACCATGCCAAAGGTACTCTCTCGTCATGGGTTTCATTGTTCATCTTTCTCCCTCCTTTTAGGACTCAGCCATACCAACATGTTGCTTATCCCTGAGCTCGTATCCTTTATCCTTGTTCTTACTATCCTTTCATGCATAACTCTGCAACGGTCTCTCGAGAACCACCTCTGTAACACCCCACCTCCGCCAGGGTGGCTCTTGCAAGCAACTCTGACTTTGATGGGGCGTTTTTTTTTTTAAAACAAGGTAAACATGCATAATGATATAGCAAGGCAGGACATGACATATATATATATAAATAAACAGAGTAAGTAGATAAAACAGCGGAAGATTTTTAAACCATTTCAAAACACAAGTCTGGTACATCAAAATGTCAATTTCCCAAAATTACAAGTCTAGATAAATACATCATCTGATAAACTGAAATACATAAGTACTATCCCCAAATAAGAGTGATAAACCATAGCGGCTCAAGTCCAAAGCATACTTGAGCTATCCAAGGAAGCAGCTAAAATCCAAGCTAGGCTCCAGTATTCCCTCCCTGAGAACCTGGGGGGGGGGGGAAACGGAAGAAAAGAGGCGAAAGAAAACAGGTCAGTCAAAAAGACTGAGTAAGCCCTGCTACGATCAGTCTATAAACTAATAAAGTTAACATCATGATGGAAACTGAGATGATCATAAACAACAACATACTGGCAGGATAAATCAACTACAAGATAGATAGAGGTGTCATCGCATAAAACAAGGTTAAGTTTTGCACCACGGAGTACTAGCAAACCAACATAACAGGTATTGATCCCTTGGCCCAAGCTTTTAACCCAATAACATGAAGTGACCTTAATATAAGGTCCAGCCCAACGGTCTAGTCGATCGGCTCCCTATAAACCTAACACGTCAAGTGTTGGTGTCCATATGGCCCACATATGGTTGTAGTTAGTCTGTGCTGGGTCCACCTTTGGGTGTATCAAGCCCTCGGGTGTCAACCCCGGACACTTAAGCAATAATGCACAGCCCTAACCTACTGGTACCCGTGCCTCGAGTTTGTCCAACACCGGACTACGTGCACGTCCGTAGCCCGCCTGAACCCGCACCGCTGTACCACTCAGCCATCACCCTTTGGTCGCTTACATCCGTCCAGTAATCGTGCCCCGCCCTAGCCTAGTCCTCTAGGGTTGTGAATGATACCCAACTGGGATTACTGCCGGAACGGACCACGCTGCTAGGGTTTCTAAGAGGGCTAAGTGTGATTTAACCCTTCTCTAATCATGGATTAATTGGTTAAGCGTAACTGACAGTTCACAACTTAACCCCATTTCAATCCCTCGAATTCCCAAATTGGTTAAGTATTAGTGGACCCTGACTTAACCCTAATCATGAGGCATTAATTAACTTAATGTACCTTAACCTCTCACATTAGACCTTTGTTGTGGTTACTAGTTAGGCCGGGCGGGTCCGGGTAGGTTTACACCACAACTTAGTCTAACCTCGGGTGTTGGCACCACATGACCAACTTCTCACATTGGGTCCTATTGTTTGTAGCCACTAGTTAAGCCGGTCGGTTCCGGGTAGAATTACGCTACAAACTCAACCCAACCTCGAGTTGGCCACACTTATGTTTTCTAAGTGTCATGTCCACTTTATTTCAAAACATAATTACAAGTCAACAAATGCTTGGGTAGACCTAACTTAATAGGTAAATTCCCAAGGGGTAGACCTAACTTAATAGGTAAATTCCCAATCTTATATTTTCATGTATTTTAAGTTTACCCAAACCCCCAACGTCATTCTATCGCTTACATATTCGTAATAACGCATAAAGGATAGGAAGAGGGAACTTGGCACAACATACATGATAAACTTGCACAACAATCATGCATAACATGTTAGACTTGTACAACTTAGCATAGTGAACTTGCATATTACCATAAACATGCATAACATGTTAAACTCGCATAACTTAGCATAGTGAACTTGCATATTACCATAAACATGCATAACTTGTCAAATATGCACAACTTGTCATTTTTAAACTTGCATAAGCATGCATAACTTGTTAAACATGCACAACTTGTCATTTTGAACTTGCATAAGCATGCACAACTTGTCAAACATGCACAACTTGTCATTTTAAACTTGCTTAAGCATGCATAACTTATTAAACATGCATAACATGGCATAATGAACTTGCATGAACATGCATAACTCAATAAACTTGCAAATCATGGCTTAGTAAACTTGCATAAACATGCATAACTTAATAAACTTGCAAATCATGGCTTAGCAAACTTGCATAAACATGCATAACTTAATAAACTTGCAAATCATGGCTTAGCAAACTTGCATAAACATGCATAACTCAATAAACTTGCAAATCATGGCTTAGCAAACTTGCATAAACATGCATAACTTAATAAACATACATAAATCCCAACTTGCATCACATATTAACTTTAGAGTTTCTAAAATGAAGGTAAGAGGGCTTACAACTATTATGAAGACACAAATCTCCTAATAAAGATTGAGAAGCCCTTTTTATGCAAGCATAAAACCCCAAAACAAAGCTCCAATAAGAAAACACCCAAAAACACTAGCTTAGCAAATAAAACTTGCAACTTGATGATGTATGCAAGCTAAGGAGGATCATACAAGCCTAAATATACTTGTATGCATGGAAAATCACTTAGGAATTAATTTAGGAATTGTATGAAGAGAGTGGAGGCCATGAGAGTTTGGATTTTGCCATAGTTTTGTTGCTAGAATGAATAATGAGTGATTTAGGGTAGGTTAGGGTCTTATTTATAGATTAGGCTAGTGATTTGGACCATAGGATTAACCCTAGATTCAATTAGGTCCGTTAGATCTCGGAACTCTCTAGAAACAGGCCACAAGACCCAACCCTAATCAGAAATGGTGCACCAGGCTAAACAGCCGGGCACCCCCTGTCGACAGGGCAGTCGACATGCTAAGACCCCTGTCGACAGGCCTGTCGACATGGGGTCCTTGGCGGGAATTTTTCCCGCCTGCCCAGTTTGCCCTAACCCATGCTTTTAATTTTAAAATTTTAAATCTGTTTTTACTTAGGAATTTTCTGAAAACTTCAATGGGCCTTAACTGGGTCATACGGACTCCGATTTTCGAAAACTCGGACTCTATTTCGCGTATTTTTCCGAGACGAACGCAATGGCATAGCCCGTTTCCCTTGATTCAGATTTTATAATTAAATTCTGCCTCAATTTACGTTATAACAGGTTATTTGAAAATACGGGTTGTTACATTCTCCCCTCCTTAAAGGATTTCGTCCCCGAAATCTTCAAGTTAGGAAGAACGTATCCTACCATCCAATCATTCGTCTACTCAAAGCATCATCCACGAGCAATCATTGTCCTTACAAGATTCTAAATGCTGGATGAACATATGCAAAAGTGTGTGTATATGTACTTACCTAATGCAAAAATCAGGCGGTTACTGATACAGTAAACCTCCATAATGCATATGTATGTAAATCAGGCGGTTACTGATACAGTAAACCTCCTTAATGCATATGTATGTCAGTGAAATGAATCCATATGTATGCAGATTCCTAAATTCATAGCATCTATATGAGTGCACATAACATTCATCCATATGCAACATCCATGTGGTGGCACAACAAGTTTCAATCATGAATAAGCATAAACACTCATGCATATGCAACATGAAGAGTGTGTGAGCCGATCTAGTGCCTAATGTGTATAATGCATCCACGAGTAACCACTTGCAAACACTTGCAACCACTTGCAAACATCAAGCATAACATGTTTCAAATACATGTTTCATCCAAAGGGTTTCTACCTAAGGTTCTCATGACAAGATAGACACGATAAACTAGATAAACTAGATAAACTCCTTTTTGGATTACAAGAAATCCATTCAAACTTTGACATATAGTACTAACCGATGAGTCTTAACCCCCTTATGGAGTTTACAACAGAAATAGGATCGAGAATGGGACCGAGAGGATATATATACAAAAGATAACTTGCAAGCAAGCTCCACAGGAAAACAAGGATCAAGGATGCACTCTTAAAAAAAAGAGATATGATGCGCGTATCTAGTCTTCACACTTCTTAGTCACGTTTCCTTGAGCTTAACTCCACTGTGCTTTGACTATCTTTCACTTCATGATTCCTTGGCTTCCTAACTCCTATTTCCCAAATTCGAGTTGGAACTCATTTCATTATCGCCTCTCGTCTTTCTTTTCCACTTATTCTTCCTTCTGTACACCTGGCTTAAACATACTATAACCTCATGATCTCATTCCAGCTCTCCAAAATTCACCAGTGAATCCTGGATCTCGTCTACTTACTATAAAGTATTCCATGCAACAGAACTTTTCTTGAAAATACCAATCCACGTTGCCAATTGCCCTTATAAACGTGATTTTCTATAACTCAGGCTTAATCGAAATGAACCATCCGCCTATAAGTGATAGGCCATACCTAGATTCAATTGCCTACCCATGGCTTCCTGTAGGCTATTTCAAAACTGGCCAACTTCTT
Source organism: Allium sativum (assembly GCA_030737875.1). NCBI lineage: Eukaryota > Viridiplantae > Streptophyta > Magnoliopsida > Asparagales > Amaryllidaceae > Allium > Allium sativum. The sequence goes on from CM060920.1 coordinate 217,476,482, forward strand.
GAGGGTAAACCGTTGCTAACCATGACGCAGTCCTCTTGCTCTTCACCGGTCTGAAATGAGCACTCTTCGTGAGTCTACCTATTATGACCCACATACTCGTATTCCCTTTCTTTGATCTAGGTAGTCTATCTACATAATCTATCGAGATGTTTTCTCACTTCCTTGGCGAAACCTCCAATGGAGGTAATGGTCCACTGGGCTTCTATGACTTGGCCTTAACTTGGTGGCACAACATGCATCCCGAGACCAACTCGGCCACCTCCTCGAGTGATGCGCATTTTCAAGAACCTTCTTTACTCGAGGAACACATAATCTCTCATCGCGCCTTAGTCATCCCTTGTCATCTATAATATATCTAGTGAGGTGACTTAACATCTCGCCTCGAATCATCTGGTCCATGTTCTTAACTAACTGCGGGTCTTCTTCCTGTGAAACCCCCTTCTTGATCCAGAAGAGTAAGTCTAAGCTCCGGGAATGCTAACTAACTAGCCAAACGGAGAAAGCTTCTTACTTCAATTGCCCTCCTCAGAGTTTTCCGGTCTTAAACCGCAACCACTCTAGCGGAATCTACCGCTAAGCCTTACTTAGGAACTATGCGCCCAAGAAATCCAACTTCTTTCCTCCAAAGTGACATTTGGAGAACTTGACCTTCCACTGGTGGCTCTAAGCGTATCCATCACCTCCTTGAGATGTCTAGCATGCTCTTCCTCGCTCTTTTGAGGAGATCAAAATATTGTCTACGAAGATCACGACAAACTTGTTCAAGGACTCCCTAAACACCCTACCCATCCAGTTTACGTAATATGCGGGTGCATTAGTCAAACCAAATAGTATGACTAGCCATTCTAAAGCCCATCTAGAGTCCTAAACGCAGTCTTGTCAATTCCATCCTCAGCCATCCTAAGCTGATGGAATCCGGTAGCTAGATCAAAAGAAAACAGACGCTCCTACAAGCTGGTCAAACAAATCATTGATCCTTGGTAACGGTTATCTATTCCTCTCTCGATAATCAACACATAAGCGACACAAACTGTCCACATCAGTAACGAATACTACTGGAGCACCCTACTCGGAAATGCCTCGTCTCAGGAAGTTCTTCTCGAGCAACTCCTTGACTTACTTTACTTACTTTCTTTACTCTCATCTCGTGAGGTCATGTGCCTAACCGGCCACGAAACTGGCTTGGTAGTATCAACCAGATAATGCGGAAATCTATTCCTCGTCTAAGGGTAACCCCTTCACTTCACCCAAGATATCAGGATATTCTCGGACCACCCTCACAGATTGCAAACTATCGATAGACGATTTGAGGGATTCTAGATAACATAACATGACGGGACCCATAGGGTTGCTAGAAATTTCTAGGGTATTACCGAGGCGAGTCATGAGCCTCACAACCCTATATACAAAAACCCAGAATGGCTCCAAAACAGGACGACCATTCCATGCCAAAAACCAACCCATATCCCCTGAAACCGAGAATATAAACATCCCACGAGAATTCTATACTCAAGATAGAAATTTCCAAATCCACTCAGACCACAGACGAACGGGCAGAACCCCCAATTGGATTTGAAACACATACGGGATCATCAACTAGACTAGTACTTAGGTGCAAAACTTTCCACTAGATCAGATGAAATAAAACTATGCGATGTGCCAGAATCGAACAAAGTTCGAACAGGGAAAATCAGAAAATGCAAACAAGATTTTCAACAGAAACACTACCTCTATCATAAGCTGGAAGAACGGTGTTGAGGGGATGAACTCGCCCTCCAGATAGTCCTGCACACTGAGTCTGATCTTGCCCTTGTTTCCTCGGGCAATCCTTGTTGAGATGTCCAAACTCACCACAATGAAAGCATTCGCCCCGCTTTCTCTTCTTCTTCCTACATTCCCTGGCTATATGTCCAACCTTACCACAGAAGTTACATTTCATATTCCCTCTTGGCTTGTCCTTGCGGTTGTGGTTATTCTTGCCCCGTTTCCCGGAATTTACTCTCTTGCCTTGAGACTCATTCGCCTTGACCTCTTTCTTGTCATTGTTATCTTCTTCTTGCAGTAGGGCCAAATTCACCAAATTCTCGAAAGTCGCCCCCAAGGGTATATGAGACATGGCCAAACCATGTAATGGCTCGTTTAATCCTAGAGCAAAGTGTAGGGCCTTCTTCTGAGCTGTATTAACTAAGTCTAAATTGACCCGAGCCAGTTGATTAAACTTATCTATGTATTCCCTAATAGTCATGTCCCCTTGCTTTAGTGATAAGAACCTTAGTCCAAACCTTCCTCTAAAGTCATCCCAAGTCTCAATTGGCCTAGTAGCGGTGGTGACTACCCACCAACGTGCAGCTTCTTCCTTTAGCAACCATACTGCCAATAAAACCTTCCTGCGGTCACCTATATCAAAGGTGGCTAAAAGATCTTCGGTCTCTTTCAACCAATTCCTTGCCTCTACTAAAGTCTCGGTTCCAAAGAAATTCTTGCAACCCATCGCCTTAAAATCTTGGCAAATCTCGGCGAAGTCAGTTTGAGGATGCTGAAGGGAAGGAGGAAGAGGAACATCAACTACCGGAGGAGGAGTAATATTTGCGGGGCCGGCTTCAGTCGCCCTAGCCTCCAAAAGTCTCCTATACCTAACAGGTACGTGTACTCCCTCCGGAATGGCAAAGTTGTCGGCCATACTGGGAACGAAGAAAAAGATAGATTCAGAATGGAGAAAAACGAAGGAATTTTGCTAATGGCTTTTTGGGGAATAGCCTTTAAAAATAACTAGACTTTTCTTTGGAAAATACTTTATACTTGGTTTTGAAAATAGTTGTTCAAAAGTTTTAAAAACCTTTTTATCCCTTCTCGTAAACCATATGCTCTGATACCAAATGTAACACCCCACCTCCGCCAGGGTGGCTCTTGCAAGCAACTCTGACTTTGATGGGGCGTTTTTTTTTTTTTTAAAACAAGGTAAACATGCATAATGATATAGCAAGGCAGGACATGACATATATATATAAATAAACAGAGTAAGTAGATAAAACAGCGGAAGATTTTTAAACCATTTCAAAACACAAGTCTGGTACATCAAAATGTCAATTTCCCAAAATTACAAGTCTAGATAAATACATCATCTGATAAACTGAAATACATAAGTACTATCCCCAAATAAGAGTGATAAACCATAGCGGCTCAAGTCCAAAGCATACTTGAGCTATCCAAGGAAGCAGCTAAAATCCAAGCTAGGCTCCAGTATTCCCTCCCTGAGAACCTGGGGGGGAAACGGAAGAAAAGAGGCGAAAGAAAACAGGTCAGTCAAAAAGACTGAGTAAGCCCTGCTACGATCAGTCTATAAACTAATAAAGTTAACATCATGATGGAAACTGAGATGATCATAAACAACAACATACTGGTAGGATAAATCAACTACAAGATAGATAGAGGTGTCATCGCATAAAACAAGGTTAAGTTTTGCACCACGGAGTACTAGCAAACCAACATAACAGGTATTGATCCCTTGGCCCAAGCTTTTAACCCAATAACATGAAGTGACCTTAATATAAGGTCCAGCCCAACGGTCTAGTCGATCGGCTCCCTATAAACCTAACACGTCAAGTGTTGGTGTCCATATGGCCCACATATGGTTGTAGTTAGTCTGTGCTGGGTCCACCTTTGGGTGTATCAAGCCCTCGGGTGTCAACCCCGGACACTTAAGCAATAATGCACAGCCCTAACCTACTGGTACCCGTGCCTCGAGTTTGTCCAACACCGGACTACGTGCACGTCCGTAGCCCGCCTGAACCCGCACCGCTGTACCACTCAGCCATCGCCCTTTGGTCGCTTACATCCGTCCAGTAATCGTGCCCCGCCCTAGCCTAGTCCTCTAGGGTTGTGAATGATACCCAACTGGGATTACTGCCGGAACGGACCACGCTACTAGGGTTTCTAAGAGGGCTAAGTGTGATTTAACCCTTCTCTAATCATGGATTAATTGGTTAAGCGTAACTGACAGTTCACAACTTAACCCCATTTCAATCCCTCGAATTCCCAAATTGGTTAAGTATTAGTGGACCCTGACTTAACCCTAATCATGAGGCATTAATTAACTTAATGTACCTTAACCTCTCACATTAGACCTTTGTTGTGGTTACTAGTTAGGCCGGGCAGGTCCGGGTAGGTTTACACCACAACTTAGTCTAACCTCGGGTGTTGGCACCACATGACCAACTTCTCACATTGGGTCCTATTGTTTGTAGCCACTAGTTAAGCCGGTCGGTTCCGGGTAGAATTACGCTACAAACTCAACCCAACCTCGAGTTGGCCACACTTATGTTTTCTAAGTGTCATGTCCACTTTATTTCAAAACATAATTACAAGTCAACAAATGCTTGGGTAGACCTAACTTAATAGGTAAATTCCCAAGGGGTAGACCTAACTTAATAGGTAAATTCCCAATCTTATATTTTCATGTATTTTAAGTTTACCCAAACCCCCAACGTCATTCTATCGCTTACATATTCGTAATAACGCATAAAGGATAGGAAGAGGGAACTTGGCACAACATACATGATAAACTTGCACAACAATCATGCATAACATGTTAGACTTGTACAACTTAGCATAGTGAACTTGCATATTACCATAAACATGCATAACATGTTAAACTCGCATAACTTAGCATAGTGAACTTGCATATTACCATAAACATGCATAACTTGTCAAATATGCACAACTTGTCATTTTTAAACTTGCATAAGCATGCATAACTTGTTAAACATGCACAACTTGTCATTTTGAACTTGCATAAGCATGCACAACTTGTCAAACATGCACAACTTGTCATTTTAAACTTGCTTAAGCATGCATAACTTATTAAACATGCATAACATGGCATAATGAACTTGCATGAACATGCATAACTCAATAAACTTGCAAATCATGGCTTAGTAAACTTGCATAAACATGCATAACTTAATAAACTTGCAAATCATGGCTTAGCAAACTTGCATAAACATGCATAACTTAATAAACTTGCAAATCATGGCTTAGCAAACTTGCATAAACATGCATAACTCAATAAACTTGCAAATCATGGCTTAGCAAACTTGCATAAACATGCATAACTTAATAAACATACATAAATCCCAACTTGCATCACATATTAACTTTAGAGTTTCTAAAATGAAGGTAAGAGGGCTTACAACTATTATGAAGACACAAATCTCCTAATAAAGATTGAGAAGCCCTTTTTATGCAAGCATAAAACCCCAAAACAAAGCTCCAATAAGAAAACACCCAAAAACACTAGCTTAGCAAATAAAACTTGCAACTTGATGATGTATGCAAGCTAAGGAGGATCATACAAGCCTAAATATACTTGTATGCATGGAAAATCACTTAGGAATTAATTTAGGAATTGTATGAAGAGAGTGGAGGCCATGAGAGTTTGGATTTTGCCATAGTTTTGTTGCTAGAATGAATAATGAGTGATTTAGGGTAGGTTAGGGTCTTATTTATAGATTAGGCTAGTGATTTGGACCATAGGATTAACCCTAGATTCAATTAGGTCCGTTAGATCTCGGAACTCTCTAGAAACAGGCCACAAGACCCAACCCTAATCAGAAATGGTGCACCAGGCTAAACAGCCGGGCACCCCCTGTCGACAGGGCTGTCGACAGGGCAGTCGACATGCTAAGACCCCTGTCGACAGGCCTGTCGACATGGGGTCCTGGGCGGGAATTTTTCCCGCCTGCCCAGTTTGCCCTAACCCATGCTTTTAATTTTAAAATTTTAAATCTGTTTTTACTTAGGAATTTTCTGAAAACTTCAATGGGCCTTAACTGGGTCATACGGACTCCGATTTTCGAAAACTCGGACTCTATTTCGCGTATTTTTCCGAGACGAACGCAATGGCATAGCCCGTTTCCCTTGATTCAGATTTTATAATTAAATTCTCCTCAATTTACGTTATAACAGGTTATTTGAAAATACGGGTTGTTACAACCTCCATCGTACGGGAAACACTTACGCAGCTAGAAAGACTAGTCGCAGTCAAAACCACTGTGACTACAGATGGAGGAAAGAAAGGAAAAGAGATTCAATCAAGGAAACAAGGATAATGCTAATGGCCTTTGGGGAATATCCTTTTTCTTTTTAAAAGAAAATTTTCTTGAAAAATGCTTCTTTGTAAACGGTCTTTCAAATAATTTTCAGAAGGTCTTTAAAAACTTTTGCCTAGTCTAGTAACCTTCTGCTCTGATACCAAATGTAACACCCCGCCTCCGCTAGGGTCACTCACAAGGGAATGCACTAGCTTTAGAGGGTCATTATTGGTAACATCCACAGAAATATCACAAGACAGAACATATAAAAATAGCGGAAGTAAAAACAAACTTTCATAACATTAATAAATGAGGTCAAAAGCCTTTTTACATCAGAGTACATCAAAACCTGTCTTGCTGAAATAAAGAAGCATGAAACCTTTTTCATAAATTATTCCCCAATTAAAACAGTAAAGTAGCCATAACCAAGGAAAGTCCAAGCCATCCAAGATGACCTTCAAGCCGAAGAAGTCTGAACTAAACAACAGTATTTCCTCCCTGTAACCTGGGGGGGAAACGGAAGACAAGAAGCGAAAGAAACGGGGTCAGTCATAAAGGCTGGTAAGTCCTATCTACTTCCAGCATAAAAACAGATAAAGGTGACATGACATGCATAAACTGAAAGTAAACACAAGGATGATGTCAAGATAGATAAACTGAACCAAAATAACAGGATGAACTACTGTACCCAGATAAACTAAGGTGTCATGATAAATTACGATGTCAGATAAAACAAGGTATCAGGCCGTCAGGTTCCTATCAAGCATCACGTCCCATGGTATCTATTTAGTCTAACGTTCTATGGAATTTTTCATATATATATATATATATATCTTTACTGGTTTTTACATGTATATTTGCTCTGCACCCTCCGTACTAGTATCCCAGCCTTGTTATGTGTTAACCATGAATGTCCCTTACTCAAAGTCGTGTAATGGTCCATGTCAACCTAATATATCGCATATATAGGTTACTCAAATCATATGTTTCTTTCCATGTATATAAGTTCAGTCCTTTGCCGTACCTCGTACGGGCTTCCTCATGTCGTATTATCCTTGAAATCGTTTGGACTGTCACCCTTGTTCTAGCTAGGCTCTTCCATATGAATCATCGTTTGAACTACTAGGACTTATGCCACCTAGCACCACTAGGGATTACGCTTACCTATTGCACGCTTTCGTATTTCGGTTTGGGTTAAACCACCTAGGCCACTAGGGATTACGCTAACCCTCAACCGCGCCCTTTTTCCCACGCATTCATCGTGAATCGTTTTTCTATAACTGTATGCACATGTATCTCATCGTGCCATCCGAGTCCTGTCACAGGGCAAAACAAGAAATACAGGACTCGGTCGGGAGCTTTAGATTTATCTGCCGATGCAGATACTAAGGTCTGCTTTTCTACACATGGCTATGGTCCCACGAGACCCCTCCCTCAACTAGTGAAAGGAAACACAAGAGAAAATCTTGCATGAGAACTACACTCCGGCCAGCCCACATCCTACGGCCTACCTCACCCATAATTAGATAGCAATTATGGTCTGTTGGGTGTTCCCTGCCTTTCCGTACGTACACGCTTGACTCAAGATGGTAGATGATCGACGAACTTGCTATCTCGGGCACCTTATGTATTCGTCGACTCACTGCTATCCACCCCAGTCTTTAGGTCGCTCGCATAGCAACCAAGGCATATTCTTGGTTCTTCTACCGCAGACCTCAACCTCTCGTGAGCCTAGTATAATGACCTGGCAGCTCACAGAGGGATCCCAAGAATATCCTCACGTTCCCCGAAGCCGCTGCTTCGTTACCCAGTTCGTTAGAGCCTTTATCTAAATCAGATAGCCTGCTCCTACACGCATACTTAAACGTTGACCTAACGTATCGGGTTACTAATCTATCTAAGAAATGGTCCAAATTTCCTTGACTAAGAATTTTTACTTAGTTTCCCTTAACTAAGGTTTACCACTTAGCCTTATTTCCATAATCCTTGTTAACTATGGTTATTTACCTAATCCTCCGAATTAGGGTTTATCTAATGGGTTAAGTGTCACTTAAGTTCATAACTTAGCCCGTCTTCAAACCATGTCAAAATTGGCTAAGTATCCAAGTCCAAGACTTAACCCTACAAACCATGTGTCAAGTTGGCTAAGTATATTAAGCAATCCATAACTTAACCTCGTCTAATTATCATTTTAGATTGGTTAATTATATAAATTAACTTGACCTTGTCAAATTACCGAGTCAAATCGGTCAAGCGTATTCAAGTGATTCGTGACTTAGCCTTATCATGTTTTCACGTTAGATTGGTTAAGTATAGGTCACTTAACCACATCAAACTAACGAGTTGGATTAGTTAAGTGTAAATTAACTTAACCCCGTCCAATTACCATGTTTAGATTAGTTAGGTCTGAGTTGACTTAACCCCATCCATTAACTGTATTAAACGGTTAAGTGTTACTAAGAAAATTTACCTAACCTTATCAAGTTATCGTGTTGGATTGATTAAGTGTTGGTTGACTTAATCTCGTCCCCTCGTCGTATAAAAATGGTCAAGTGTCGTTAGGCAAATCAAGTTACTTAACCTACCCAACCCTGTCATGTTTTGTTAAGTATCATTAGCCTAATCAAATTACTTAACCCATTTGTCCATGTCATATTTGGTTAAGCCTCATTAATCAAATTAACTTAACCCTATTATGTGGCATTAATTATTTAATGCACCCCAACCTCTCACATTAGACTTTGTTGTGGTTACCTAGTTAAGCCGGTGGGTTCCGGGTAGATTTACACCACAACTTGGTCTAACCTCGGGTCTTAGGCGCGACATGACCAACTTCTCACATTGGATCCTATTGTTTGTAGCTACTAGTTAAGCCGGGCGGGTTCGGGTAGATTTATGCTACAAACTCAACCCAACCTCGAGTTGGCCACTTTCATGTTTAGCCTAGTGTCATGTTCATGGTCAAGTTTTCAAGCAATTGGGTAGACCTAACTTAATAGGTAAATTCCCAAGACCTAACTTAATAGGTAAATTCCCAAGCCCATGTTTTTATGCATATTTACATGTTAACTTCCATGTTTATATTTCAAGTCATATTTTCAAGTATAAACACATGTCATATTCAAGTTAAGATTTCGCGACATGTTCATGTTTATCTAACTACCCAAAATCGTGTTTTCCCAACGCAAGCAAAGCGAGTCAACATAGTAAGGATACTATGTCACATATTGGTCTCAAAACATGCATGATGCCAAAAAGGGCTTGGCTTCCACATGCATAACATCATAAAGGGATTGGCCATAAACATGCATAGTGTCATAAGGTAATTTGGCCACAAACATGCATAGCATAAAAGGGGATAACTTGCATAAGTGTTCATGTCATAAACCTATCATGAAGGGATAAACATGCACATGTCACTTATGTCATAAGAAGGGGTTGGTTTTATGTACATGCATAAGCTCCAAAGTTCAACTTATGCAACTATTTCACAAGTCAAAGTGGCTCTAAGTGTTCATGCTATCATACTACAAGTAAAGGTCCAATCTTGCATGGCAAACTAAGTCCAATGCAACATGAATAGCATGGTTTAGTCGCTACAACATCACCCAAAGTCATATGTTCATGTTAAAGAGGCAAACTAGGTTCCCATAGGCTAACATACTCATGTTACTTTGCATTTTATCCTATGTCACATCAAAATCATCGTTTAAATCTACAAGTAGCTAGAACTTACATAGGCAAGGCTTAGGAAAGGGATCATGCATCATCTTGACGAAGAAAGGTGGCTCCTTTGAAGAAGAACCATCATGAAACTCGCATAGCAATGTTGATTTGGCCTCTATTTGGTGTAGCAAGCTTGCATCTTTTGATTTGGACCCGATTTGAATGCATAGGCTCTAGGGATTGGAGATGGAGGCCATGATCAAAATTGATTTTGGCAGCACTTAGTTGCTAGGTTTGATTTTTAGGGATTTAGGTTAGGTTTAGGGTCTTTTTATAGAGATTAGGATAGTTTTAGGCCCTTAGATTAACCCTAGGATAGATCAGGACCATCAGATCTCGGAAGCTTCCAGAACCAGCCCAAGAACAAGACCAGGTGAGACAAACAGGTGCGCCAGGCAACTTGCCCCGGCCACCCCCTGTCGACAGGCAAGTCGACAGGGCTGTCGACTTGGTCTGGGCCCAAATCGACAGGCCTGTCGACAGCCCTGTCGACGTGGCCTAGGCGGGAAACTTCCCGCCTAGCCCCAGATCTGATTTTCAAAGCTATTTCCGAAGTTCAAATTTCCAGAAATCTTCTTTGGGCCTTTAACGGGTCATACGGACTCCGATTCTCGAAAACTCGGACTCTATTTCGCGTATTTTCCCGAGACGAACGCAATGGCACAGACCGTTTCACTTGATTCAGAATTTATAATTTAATTCTGTCTTGATTCTTGATTTAACGTGTTGTAAAAATTCGGGTTGTTACAATGGAAGCCTGTAGCTAGGTCCATTCGTGAAAATACTTGTGCTCCATTTAATCGATCCAACAAATCATCTATTCGCGGCAATGGATATTTGTTCTTTATTGTCTGTTTGTTCAGATCACGGTAATCCACACATAGACGTAGAGTACCGTCAGATTTTGGGACAAACACCACTGCTGCCCCCCAATCAGAGAAACTAGGCCTGATCAGACATTTCCATACTAGCTGTCGTGTTTGATTGTCTAATTCCTCCTTCTCTTTCAAGGACATTCTTCGAATAGCGTGAACTACCGGCCTTGCATTGGGAATTAAAGCAATTTTGAAATCAATTTCTCTTTGCGGAGGTAAGCGAACAACTTCTTCAAACACATCCGCATAATTTTTGACGACAGGGATGTCTTTCACTAGATCTGGAATATTCTCTGTGACTTCAAGGACATTTCCCATTTGGGCTGGAGAAACATTCAAAGCTGCCCAGAAGTCTTTTCTATTAACATTCCGACCTTCACAGGGAATGGTTATATAATCACCTGATTTAATCTTCGCCTTTACGACTCTGTCGGCACATTTAACTTCAGCTTCATTTTTAGTCAACCAGTCTAACCCCAAGATAAGATCAAACTCTTTAAAATTTATGATGACCGCGATGGTGGGGAACCGATAACGAGAGAAAGAAACCGACACTCCACAAATCCAACTGAGATCAATGGAACCCCCAACCGGATTCTGGACAGTCATTGGTTCCTTGAGCTTCTTCAAATTCAAATCCAGTTTCTTAGTTGCCTCTTTGGAAATGAAGCTTCGTGACGCGCCTGTGTCAAACAGTACTTTGACTGGAATGTTTTTGACAGTTAGCGTGCCTTCTAAAACATTGGCCCTTTCTTGACTAGCTGAGGGCTCAGAAGTTTCTGCTACTTCATTTACTTGATCTTCTGTGGTTGTTTTCAACAGCCGGCAATCTTGCTTTACATGACCAAACCGATGGCATTGATTGCATCTTTTACTTTCCTGGAGCTTATTGCCTGATTTAAACCCATCCTTTACTTGTTTCTTTAGAGATCTGAAACTTATCGAGAGATGTCCTTGCCTATTGCAGTTACTGCATACCGCTGTCGTTACAGGTTCTTTCCCCGATTCAGCCCTTTTCCTCTTGGCACTGGGCTTCCTACCGACCTCTGATCTCGTACTGGCTTCAGGAATATCAGTTCCCGACTCTTCTTTGTCACTACAACAAACTTCTTCTTCGTCGCGCAACATTCCTTTCTTATGGAGATCTTCATACTGATAAGCCATATAAATCATTTCAGAGAAGGGAAGTTTTACATTCCTCAGTACACTATTCTGATACTTTCTTTGCAGGCCATGAATAAATCTCAGATTTTTCCTCTTTGGATCTTGAATCAGATGAGGAGCAAAGTGAGCAAGTTCGTTGAATTTCTTATGATATTCTGGGATGGTCATATCACCTTGTATTAGATAAGAAAATTCATCACATAATCGCTCGGTTGCTTCGGGAGGAGTAAATCTTCCTAGGAAAATCTCTTTGAATCTATCCCAGGTGATATCACCTTCTGGATTATCTTTTATGATTGTTTCCCACCATATTAAAGCTTCTCCATTGAGCGCCCAAGATGCTACTAATCTTTTCTGGTCGTCTCTCAGCTGGAAACGCTCAAATATTCTTTCTGCAGAGCTCACCCAATCTTGAGTTTGAATAATAGATTCATTGCCCGAGAATTGTGCTCCACCCAGATTTCGATATCTCTTAAATAGAGCCTCTAGATCGGGTTCTGTATTCCTTCTGCTTCTGGCACTCATTTTTCTAGTACTTCTGCAAATGGCAGATCAAGTGTCAGGTCATAGAAAAGATAATTTAAAATATAGAAACATATACTTCAAATGTAAATGTGTCTATCGAGGTGAAATTTCATTCTGCTTTACTCATACTAGGATATTGCTGATCCTATCTGTATAGAGTTACCCGTCCTAGAACACTGCTGGTTCTATTTCTGACAAGTTTGTTCAAATGTTATATTCCAGAACTAAGCCTAACCAAAGCTCTGATACCACGTTGAGACGACCCCAAACCCCGTATTGACGGTGGCAAGGGTAATCCTTGGAATATAACGCATAAACAGATAATAGCAGAACAGAAACAAATAAATACACCAGATAATGAACAATAGAATATACTGGATAAAAGTAATCATCAGAGTTACACAGCATATAGGATCTTACTTAGCACAAATACAGTTCAGCTATACATAAATGTCTACAGCGGAAATAAACAGAATATGTACAATAGGAGCTGAACAACATAAAAAGAGATAAATGATAGAATCCATCTTCAGCTCCAGCTATCCAGATAAAGCCTGCTAAACCTGAATACAAGGTTGCCCATGTAGAAAAAGGGGCACCCGAGTTTGAAAGTGAAACAAACTACGAGTCAGTCATGGGACTGGTATGAGAAATCTACTCAACACATATATAATTTGACAAATCACAGGACCACGCCACTTTCGTGGAACGGGTTTACTCCATTGGATTGCCAGTGCTTTAAAACAAATCCTTCTTTTAACCATCGCAATGCTTTTTATAAAAATGAAGCCATTATAAGACTCAGTTCCCATCACACAATGCAACGCAAACCGGAGGATAGAGTTTTTACCTAATAACGGCCAAAATATGCTTGATACGAATAAAACAAAGGCATTTGATATTATTGCTAATGTTTATATGTTTTGAAAACAATTTCAAATCATAACTATCAATCATAGACGGCATTAATGCCCCATACCACTATGTCGCCATATATAGGTATACAATCAAAACTGCACGATGACGTAATTGGAAACTGGATTTCCGTCCTGAACCAAGGCAAAAGATAGTCCTTACCGAATTCGTGACTCTCTAGCCCGAGCCACAGGTACAGCCGCGACCATACCCTGGATTGTCAGGGCCGGTCCACCCGAAGTGGATTATAATGCCTGAACAATGCGTTTATCCACCCTTTGGGGTGTAAATGAGCCAACGAATGACTCCATCAGACCCGGATTGTCCGATCAAATCGAGGCGCCTCGCAACAGCAACAACCACATAAGTGAAAAGTATATAAATGTCAGGGCTGATAGGTCACTGACACCACCCTAGCTAGAAAGAAAACGCACGTCCCCCATGAGGTCCTGCTCCCGTTTCTGGTTCATACCGGGGTGTGAGGCTCGCGAATTCACGTTATACACAAAGCTACGCCACACAGTCGGTGCTTTGATCATCACCACAAGGCTTTGCTTTTCAACAGAAGCCTTGATCACTGCATCTTAGCATGCCACACAGGCAATTCATGCCATGCAACTAATGTCCATCGATATACAACCTCTGAGCTCGTGCGTTTCAGAGAAGGGCGTTAAGCAAAAGAATAAATTCTCCGCCGCCAAACAGATGTATATTTAATAGAGATCAATCAACACAGAATAAAATCCAATGTCAGACACACAGTCCCTCTACAAGTCCGTTCTGGGTCTGAACGAAACTGGAGGCACTAAATACCTCGCAAACCCATCGATCACCACGTACGTCTGGACGATCACCACTCATTATCCATATTTCGGGATGCCTCCCAATCAAGACCTCAGTTACCATCCAAACGAGGTGAAGATCTCCGGTCTTCGACCACCGTCTTCATCTTCCACTTTCACTCGTCGTTCAATTATTTGAAATGAGAATTAACTCGGCCTTTTCAAATAATTCACGTATATTTAGAATTTTAAATCAATTTATTTCAATGGTTAAATCATTCGACAACACCAATTTTGTTCTTTAATGTAATTTCCACACCAAACACATCCAACCATCAAATACCACATAAATCGAGCAAATTCAGTTTATTTCCATTCCATATCGTTTATGAAATTTTATAACAATTTATCGATATTTTTATTTATTTTAAAATAGCCAATTTATTCAAAACGACGCTTCGGGCCATAACGCGGCCGTGGCGCTGTTTTTCTTCAGATTTGATTTACACATGTATGAAAATCTAACCGTTGGATCTTTACAAAATCTACATCATTAGAAAGGTCTTTTCAAAACGAATCCAACGTTTCCAGTTTCGGGAAAATCCGACGGTCGGATCTCCCGGTACAATCGTTTGAAGTTTCGATTTCAAAATACGAACTGCAGAGTCGTTATTCGATTTAAATATAATTATATTTATGTATATATATAAATATAATCGTTTCTGGCGCTGTTTTTCTTCAGATTTGAATTAAACATTCCAGACAATCCAACCGTTGGATTTTTACAAAGTTGGTGCCGTTGGAAAGATATTTCCAAGGCGAACCCGACGGTTGCGGTTATGGGAAAATCCAATGGTCGAATTTCCCGTACTAGTTGTTTGAAATCACGGTTACAAAACGCAAACTGCAGGGCCACGTTTCGTTTTAATTTTATTTATATTTATATATTTATATAAATAAAGTTCATTCAACAATTTCAATATCGTTTTCACTTCAAATATTTCACTAACGCCTTAAAATTTTGGAAAATTTCGCCATAACCTCCTTTGTACGGGAGGGGCTGGGAAAATTCCCAAATAGCCACAGAGGCGTCTCATGTCGAAAAGAAAAAGAAAAAGCCAAGCGGCTAGCCAACAGGCTCATAAAATCATCACCCAAACAAAACAGTAAATGTGTACCTATTTGTCGGGCACAAAATTATATTCCTCTTCTCTATCCCCTTTGCTATAACCTGTTCAATAAATATGCATGTACATATATACAGTTCTTATCGTTTATCATTTTCCATTCAACTTCCTATTTGATTCCTTTTGGTTTAAAAACACCATTCATTCTAATGTTACATGCATAGGCAAAAATCATATCATTAGCTAATTAATGAATATTTCAACTCATATATGTTTATTGAACGAGTGGCTATTTTTAACACTTCACATTTCAATGATTCATGTATATAATAAAAATGTGATTTTTATTGTAAAACAATTCATTTCAAAACACTATTATTTTATATATTGTATATATAGGTGATAAAAATAGGATTTTTCTTATAAAACAATTTCTTTCAAAACGAGATTATTTTACACAGTTCATATAGTCGATAAAAGGTGATTTTTATTATCAAACAATTTATTTCAAAATATGAATAACATTCAACACATGAATTTCAAATCAACGAATGAATATCGATTCAACACATGAAGGTTTTCTATAGTTTCTATATATAGATAAAAATGTGATTTTTATATTTAAAACGCGAATACCATTCAACACATGAATTTCTAATCAACGAATGAATATCGATTCAACACATGAAGGTTTTCTATAGTTTCTATATATAGGTAAAAAAGTGATTTTTATATTTAAAACGTGAATACCATTCAACACATGAATTTCTAATCAACGAATGAACATCGATTCAACACATGAAGGTTTTCTATAGTTTCTATATATAGATAAAAATGTGATTTTTATATTTAAAACGCAAATACCATTCAACACATGAATTTCTAATCAACGAATGAATATCTATTCAACACATGAAGGTTTTCTATAGTTTCTATATATAGATAAAAATGTGATTTTTATATTTAAAATGCGAATACCATTCAACACATGATTTCTAATCAACGAATGAATATCGATTCAAGACATGAAGGTTTTCTATAGTCTCCATATATAGGTAAAAATGTGATTTTTATATTTAAAACGTGAATACCATTCAACACATGAATTTCTAATCAACGAATGAATATCGATTCAACACATGAAGGTTTTCTATTCAATGAATAAATATACTTTTAGCAAATGAAAACAATTCAAACACATGAATATTATTCAAAATTTCGGCAGCATAACGGCAGGGTAGTTAAAACCGGGACCGTCCCTAGTACGGCTCCTCGCTCTACCTTAAAACCTCGCGGTTTTTGACAATGGGGATCATGCATCTAGTTCGCACGCAGGCGGCATGTATATATTTATTTCATTTCCACAGACTAATCCTATGTGGTTTCAACCAAATATTTCTCAACCACAAACAGGTATTTTTCAACCACAATCAATCAATATCAACCACAAACAATCCCAAACAACCATTCACTATCAATCAATTTTCACACCAATCACAATCAATAAATATCGTCCATGGTTTGTGGACGAGGGGCGTATATATATATATATATATATATATATATATATATATAGCAATTCACTTTTATTTCAACACATATATAATTTTTACAACGCATATATAACTTATACATCGAACATACAACTTATACAACGCTTATACATGAGGTGTACAACGCTTATATAACTCATACCTCGACTATATAATTTATACATCGTCGTTTTCCCATATCGTTTATAAATTAGAAATCTCACATTGGGTTCCACTCCACCAAAAATAGCAGAAGGCTCAGAAAAATATGCTGTCTCTTCTAAAATGTAGAAGGCGTCCACACGGTCACGATGTTTCCTGTTTCATCGAATTTCGTTAACATAACAAAAAGATATGATTTTTCAAAGTTTGCAACGGTTTCAAACTGTTAAAATCAATTTTTAATTAAACAGCCGATACCTGCTTGATTTCTTCAAAACTAGGTTTTAATTTTTCTTTCAATCCGTGCAATGGTTCCACGATCGGGTTGCGCAGGGTCGAAGAGCTACGTGAGGCGCACGTGCGCCGTGGAGGAGGGTCAACTCGGTGGCTTCTGGTGACGGCGGCGGCGAAGTGAAGGCGGCGACTTCTCGGCTTCCGTTCTCCCAAAATACACAATGAAAAAATCGAAACTAGGTATGGATTTGAAGATCTCGAGGAGCTCTACAAAATCTTCAACTGGAGGAGGGGCTAATTTTGCCTGGTTTGGTCGGAAATTGGATGGGAACGGCGAGAAGGGTTTTCGCCGTCGATCGGCTGTTACAGGGAGAGAGAAAAGGATTTTTCTATTTTTTTTATTTGAATTCTGATTGGTCAGTAGATTTTATAAGGGTTTTTCTGACCCGACCACCAATCCAAACCCAACGACTGTCGTCCCTAGTGTTTTACCCCCATTCCGAACACAATGGGATATGTTTCGAAGGCCCATTCGATTGTTTCAGTCAGTTTTCCTTCAAATTAAAATATAAAACATTCAACATTTAATTTGAACGTACATTTCAATTTGCCAGGGCCACAAATTGATTTGAAAAATTCCCGAAAAATAAATCTAGCTATGTTTTGACGATACGGTCCCAATAAAACTATTTTCATCGAATTCTGAGATCGTTTGCAAAAAGGCCCATTTTTGGTCGATCCATTTTAACTGTAATTGACCAAAACACATTTTCCTTTGCCACGCTCACATACTAGCTTCAAAAATTATGAAATTTGAAACCTAGCAATAACTTCACATCCCGGATCCAACAAAAGTGGTTTCGTCGAATTCCGAGGTCATATGCAAAATGGCCATTTTCACGGGCTATATAAATTCCATATCGACCCTTCCGAAAATTCATTCGGCCATAACTTTTGCTTTCCGCTATGAAAATTCGATTTTTCAGATTCATTAGAAAGGTATTCACTAACAGATTTAAATATTTTTGGTTTCACTAAAATCTGTTTTGTTTTGCACCCGGTACAGTCCGACAAAGTTTGAATTCAATTTTTGAAACTACAGCGCCATTTCAGGCCTTGTTTATAATTATAATTAATTATATTCGCTTTCCATTATCGATTCAAACTCACTTTCCATTGCCATTATTTAAAATATTTATTTTAAATATTTAAAATCCATTATTTTAGCCAATTTAAAAATTTTAAACTAGTTCAGATTTTCTGGGTCGTTACATTATTATGCTGAATAAGTGATAATTGCGGAAATTGGGTATTAAATATGTTTAGAATATATCGAAAGGATCACTGTTGTATATAGATCTATTCCAATAACCTGTTAATTGGATATTGTAAGTCAAGTTACGATGAAATTGCGAATAATTATGGTAATTGAGATTATATTTGCTGAGAACACTACAATTGTATAAGACCAGTTTCCGTTAATCATCTTTCTGAATTGGAATTTACTATAAATGTTGTAATTGTGGAATTTACGATAAACATGGATAATTGCTTAAGAATATTATTATTTCAAAAGATTGTAAATAAAATTACAGTGAAATTTGGAATAATGAGATTGAATGGATATGCCTAAATTTTATGGAAAATTTACAGTAATTAGGAAATTTTAACCGCACTAAGACATGAGGTTAAGTTCAACTTGTGGTAGAAGCCTTCTTGGAATCACCCGACAAATCCAGCATCCACAAGTAGTCAACTTAATGTGTGGGGTCTGTGCTTAAATATATACATAAATATGAACATAAATGAAGTGTGTCAAAATTGACAAGATGGTAAAGAGATAAATGGCACAACAGTAAAAGTTGGTTAATATAAAGAACCAAAGAAATTGTGATAAACAGGGATTGTAACCTATTATAATTAATTACATTAATGAGTATGTTGTATACTATGTAGGCTTGTCCTAAGGACATGTGGAATTATAACATGTATTATAATTAATAAAAAGGTAAAAACTTATTAATAAACCTTAGTTAAGCAAACTAAGTTAATATGTAAATAATACTAGCTGGAATAACAGTATAAGAATTGAAATGAACGGGGAATGACAATAACCAATTATGATTAAGTATGAATGAAAGAGTGGAAGATAATAGATAGGCTTGTCCTAGGGACAAGCGGAAATTATAACATAAGTTATCATAAATGGAAAGAAACTTATTGAAAAACCTTAGTTAAAAGAACTAAGTAAATAACAACAAGAGGTTGTATTAAACCAAGCCATAGTTAATGAAAAAGAATGAAGTAGGCTTATTATTGGTAGACTTATAAAAGTGAATCATGAAGTCTAATAAAGGAAATTAATTATAAGCGGAAGCCCTCTCAGGTGGCATAAAACTGAATAAAGTAAGAAGACTTATGGAATGAAATAAGTTATACTTAATTATCAATTAAGTAATATGTTAAACCTACTGATTATGATAGGATTTACTTACTGACACATTAAGTAGAACATGTTGTTGTAACCTGAAATTGGACGACGAGTGACAGGGTAATAATGTAAAAAGATTGTAGATTACAGACCTTGAATTACAATATATAGAATAACATGTTATGGGCTTATTAATGAACTTAAATAGACTAATTTATAACTAAAATTAATAAGCGAGAGGGGTCGATTCCTTAGAGATATAAGAGGCTCAGAGAGAACTTGTTAACTTGAATAAGAAGTTAATATGATTAGAAATAACCATGTTAACTGGAAATCAAATGAGACAGAGCAAGCGCGTAATTAAACGTTTAAACCTACGGTCTAATAACACGTTAGCGTGATTCGCTTGGAACAGTCCGCACATCCGAAGGTGAAGAACCACATGGGGTAGATCATCGTGGTGTCTTGAGGCACGAGAGGAGCACAACCATCTGATTACTTTGCTTATATTTTGATTGCTGGCTCTCTAGGACTGGAAGGAAGCACATGGCTTCCGAGGGATGTGGTAGGGTACTCCCTGGTAGCCCTATGTGCGGTGGAAGCGTTCAGGCAATACCCAAAGAGGTTGGGTCTGACGAAACCACCTAGTGGGTATACCTTGATTGCAATGATGGTTTGGCAGTGAAAAGGCTATTGGGTAGCTTTGGGTCAACGATTTTGCCTACAAAGAGGCTATTCAGAACCAAATAAAGGATAGTAATCGTCGGGTACTTGTCATTGGCAGTCAATGTGGCATGGAAAGACTAGAGCTAAACCTACAGACCATCGATCTTTCATTACCGATACTTTAGTTGCGGGACACGCCAGTTTGAATGTAGATTGTTTGCAAGGGAGGGGTCGAGGTGGGACCATAGCCACCGTAGAAATACAGACCATGGTTTAGATATCTGTACTTTAGGCCTTTTTACCAGACCTATACGGATATAGAAAAGCTCCCGACTGAGTTCTGTGCATTCAGATGCAGCCCTATTACGGAATTCAGGGTACAGTAAACATTACGTACGTGTGAGGATACATGCACGCCGCAACTGGTGGTGTATCATAGACGCTAGGACATTACTCCGTGTTAAGATTGTGCGTGGCTGATGAGTTTCAGATATGGCAGTCCGTATACCTACGTAGCATGGCGATGGTAGTTCTATGCGAAATGTGGTGTAATTTTATGGAGATCCGAACGTCGCACCGGTGTACGATTAGAGTCACATACATGGCAAAGTTTTATGGAGATCCATACGTCACTCCGACATAGGATGAGAGTTGCATACGCTTCTGTGTCGTGACGGTGTAGACCGTGCGAGAAGGGTACGATGGGAAGTACCTTGATATTGGGTGTAGCTACATATATACTATATTAGGTTAATCTATTGGGAGGTAGATGGGTACAACGTGTGTGTAAAGCCCTGAGTGATATTAACCTAAACAACATAATAAATAAGTAACATAATTAAATGGTATATGTAGGGTTATTTCAGATTGTGTAATTTAGTCCAGTCACTAGAACTTGTGTTCTGACCCCCTCCTCATAACACACTCGCAGGTTAGGTTTGTAGTAGAGATATGATAACTTTGGGTACTGATTAAGCAGTATTATTACCATTGGTAAGGCTATATTTGATTATATTATATTTTATTCCATTACGCTGTGAGATGTTTTCTGAGCTTTGATATATTTTATATCTCTGTCTTTTCTGCAGGATACCAAACAAGCCAATTCGAGTTTCGACAGATTAGAATTTTTGAAAAAAATCAATCTATCGGAATTTGGTTTGTTACATCTGGTATCAGAGCCTAGGTTTAGGATTCCTGTATTGACCTAGATCAATCAAAGAACCCACTAAATAGGAAGAACGATTTATGGAAAGAATTGGGATATTTGTTTTGTGCACTAAAGGAATAATTATTTAAATTTGAGACCTTTAGATGGTTTGGGTGAAAAGTGCACAATATGCTTTGTAATGAAGAAAGATGTATCCCATATGTCAGTGTCTGAGATGTTATTATTTCAGATTAGTGGGTTTGGCAGTAGGGCCTTATTAATTGAAAAAAAAGAGGAAGATGGATTAGGAATATATATATATATATATATATATGTTTGAGAGAATTTACTTTGTAGGAACATCTAGGTAAGTTGGAAACCCACTTTGAGTCTAGGCCCATTGTAAACTTTTGAGAACTTGAAAGTTTAAAAAAATTTGGGTAATATTTTATGGTGTTTTTTAATTTTTGACGTTAAAAAGTTACAATTTTGAAACTTGTACAAAATCAATTGTGTAGAAACAATTTTTTGTAAAAAAAAAGTGATTTCTTGTGAATTTTTTGTCTAAAAATGAATTCTTTCAAAAAAAAAGCATCATATAGAGCATGTATAGCTCGCTAATTTTTAAGTTATAAAGTATGAAAGGATTAAAAAGCAGACCATAGAAAAGATTGCATTTTATTAAAAACTAAATTTTTCGGTAAAGAAAATTTCGAAGCTCTATATTCTTTTGACAACAATTTTTGATAATTGTTTTGACATAAAATTTTGTTGGGTGGACAAAGTAATTTGTAAGAATTAAGAATAGAGTAGATGTTTGCACCTAGTTATAAGTTATTGAACTGATAATATAAACAAGAATGGCAGTGAAGCTGATAGAAAAGTAGTTGTCCTTGTCTACCCTAGTTTTTGTGATTTGAAAAAAAAAATGATTTGCATCTTTGGGATGACATATTTTTTTATGGTTATGCAAAGTAAAATTTTAATACGGAAAAATAAAGTTTAGACACTTTTAATTTTTGGAAGAAAAATGAAATGAGAAAACCAGACCACACTTTTAAAATCATGGAGTAGGCAAAGGATTAGTACCTGGAGAAGGCGGGAAATGTTTTGAGGCTATGAAGTAAAATAGCAAGGACTGTTTTGAAAATAATGGTAAGTTCCCGTAGAATGTGTAAGCATTATAGAACCTAGGTTGTTGCTTGGAAAAGAATGTTAGTACACAACAAGGACTGGTGGTGACTACTGGATGGTAATGGGTAAGCAAGTGTTTAGATCCTTTTGGTTTGGACTTTTCTTTGTCAGTGGGGACATGGTCCTAATATATGTAGCTCTTGGTAGTAGTTGTGTAAAGTTCTTTTTTCTTGTCTTAGTTGAAGGATAAGAAGGCTTATTTAAAAATTAAACTTAGATTAGTGGATTAAGTTAAATAAGCTAAGGAAAGAGTAATGACACAACTACAAAAAATAACAAATCTAGTAAAGCAACAGACAAGACAGTTGAGAAAAATGGACTTTTCCTAAATAAGTTGAAAAAAAAAATCATTAACAAAGAAAATTTTCTTATGAGAATTATTCTAGGATAGGAAGATAGGATACCTTTATATAGTAGTTGCTTAAATTCCAAGTACAAATAGAAAAGGTACATAAAAGAAAAACGGAAAGTGTGAATTTTCCATTTTCTACCTTTTTGTAACATAAGAAATTGAATTAGAAAATTAGGTTTTTTTGAAATTTGCAAATTCAAAGTTGGTTGATAGGATTTTGGATGCAAATATTAGATGAACTGCGTTCTTACTCTGTAAGAGTGTAGGCAAAGTTGGATGAAAAAGTATTTTGAACTTCAAAATATTGCATTCATGTAGAAATTGCCAGTATATTTAGGATGTGTGCATCATGTTTTCAAAAGATTTTCAAGAAAAAATTTGCATTCATATAGGAGGTACCGCCTTGGCATATATCACATTGATGTATTGTATTACACTTTGCATAAGTGCACAAATGATTACAAAAGTTGGATGCATACACGATGATTGTAAATTATGAGGGATTACTTAATTTTACCCTTATCAAGTTTCAGGGACGAAATTTCCTAAGGGTGGGAGAATGTAATACCCCGTATTTTTTTGTTAATAATAAAAAGAAAATTATAAAAGATTATATTTTTCAGAATCCGACCCCGAAATATTTACCAATGCATTCATGGTGATTTCTTATTCGTTTTGGTATGTGGCATGATCAAAACGGAGCGTGTATATAAAAGATAACAATAAATTAAATAAAGTGAAAGTTGTGTGTGTGCGTGTCTATATATATACATGTAAATAAGTGAAATTTAGACTTAGTGATGTTATATAAATGGTATAAAACAAATCAAAGAAGTAAAAAAGGGCAAGTAATTAAACGTTGTTAATTAAAAACGTCAAATTCAGAAACAGCGTCCTAGAACAAAAAAAACACGTGGACCCAGATGGGTCGACCCACGTGCTTCCTGGGCCAACCTATGGGTCGACCCAAGAAGGGTTGTGTCGACCTATGGGTCGACCCACATAGGGGCGGGTCGACCTGAGCCGGCTAGATCTGTTTTTGTGACATGGCTTTTCTGATGTGTGCGGTTCGGATTTTAAGGGATTAAATTCGATGGTTCAGACTTTCATGTACACATATAAATAGACTAGCAGGGCCTAGCCTAAATCTCATTTTTTCTGTGATGCTACCTAGGCTCTGCCATTCTTCTTCCTCCTCGAATCTCTTCAGAAAATAGAATAATTAGTCTTAGGAATTTCTGATTCAAGATTTGGAGGAAACGAATATATATAATAACAAATGAGTGTTCATAATTCTGATCAGCGTGAGGTAAGTCCTTGAATCTGGTCTATATAAGTTTCTTTCTCTTTTCCCTCTTCTTTCGTATAAATTTTGTGAATCCATGTTATTTGGATTATGGATTCAATTAGGAAGGCCATGGAATAACAGATCTATATCAGATTCATGGATTGGAAACTTGTTAGGTGAGTGGATCTAAACTATACCATTTTAAATAACGGTATATTTACCGTTTGTATTCCCTGTTATATTTAATATGTTGAACAATTATTAATTGTGGAAATTGGGTATAAAAAATGTTTAGAATATGTTGAAAGGATCACTGTTGTATATAGATCTATTCTAATAACCTGTTAATTGGATATTGTAAATCAAGTTACAATGGAATTGCGAATAATTGTGTTAATTGAGATTAAATCTACTAAGAACACTATTGTTATATAAGACCTTTTCCATTAATCATTTATCTAAATTGGAATTTACTATAAATGCTGTAATAATAAATTTACGATAAACATAAATAATTCCTTGGGAATATTATTATGTCAAAAATTGAAAATGGAATTATAGTGAAATTTGGAATAATGAGAAAGAATGGATATGCCTAAATTGTATAGAAAATTTATAGTAATTAGGAAATTTTTACCGTAATAAGACACAAGGTTAGGTTAAAATTGTGGTAGAAGCCTGCCCGGAACCGCCAGACAAATCCAGCATCCACAATTAGTCAACTTAATGTGAGGGGTCTGTGCCTAAACATATATATCTATAAATATATGAACATAAATGGAATGTGTGAAAATTCACAAGACAGTAAAGAGATAAATGGCACAACAATAAAAGTTGGTTAATATAAAGAACCAAAGGAAATGTGATAAACAAGGAATATAACCTATTATAATTAATTACATTAATGAGAATGTTGTATAATAGATAGGCTTGTCCTTGGGACAAGTGGAATTATAACATGTGTTATGATTAATAAAAAAGGAAAAACTTATTAATAAACCGTAGTTAAGCAAACTAAGTTAATAAGTAAACAATACTAGGTGGAATGACAATATAAGAATTGGAATGAAGGGGGAATGATAATAACCTACTATGATTAAGTATGAATGAAAGAGTGGAAGATAATAGGTAGGCTTGTCCTAGGGACAAGTGGAAATTATAAGATAGGTTCTAATAAATGGAAAGAAATTTATTGAAAAATCTTAGTCAAAAGTACTAAGTAAATAACAACAAGAGGTTGTACTAAACCAAGTCATGGTTAATGAAAAAGAATGAAGTAGTCTTATTATTGGTAGAGTTATAAAAGAGAATTATGAAGTCTAATAAAAGAAATTAATAATAAGCGGAAGCCCGCTCAGGTGGCATAAAATTGAATGAAGTAAGAAGACTTATGGAATGAAATAAGTTATACTTAATTATAAATTAACTAATATGTTAAATGGAAACTTGCTGATTATGATAGGATTTACTTAATGACACATTAAGTGAAACATGTTATTGTAACTTGAAATTGGATGACGAGTGATAGGGTAATAATGTAAAAAGATTGTAGATTACAGACCTTGAATTACATTCTAGAGAATAACGTGTTATGGGTTTATTAATGAACATAAATGGGCTAAGTTATAACTGAAATTAGTAAGCGAGAGGGGTCCATTCATTAGAGATATAAGGGGCTTGGAGGGAATTTAGTAACTTGAATAAGAAGTTAATATGAGCAGAAATAACGAAATTAACTGTAAATCGGATGAGACAGAGTAAGCGCGTAATTAAACATTTAGACATAGGGTCTAATAACACATTAACATGATGCGCTTGGACCAATCCGCTCGTCTAAAGGTAAAGAACCCAACGGGATAGATCATTGTGGTGTCTTGAGGCACGAGAGGAGCACGTCCATCTGATTACTATGTCGTATTCTGCTTGCTAGCTCTGTGGGATTGGAAGGAAGCACACAATTTCTAAGGGATGTGGTAGGGCACTTCGTGGTGGTCCTCTATGCGATGGCAGCGCTCAGGCAGTATTTGTAGAGGTTGGGTATACACGAAACCACCCAGTGGATATATCTTGGCTGCATGGGTGGCATTGGGTTATTCGATGATTTTGCCTATAGAGAGGTTGGTCAGGACAAAATATAGGATAGTAATCATCGGGTACCTGTCATCGGCAGTCATTATGACGCGGAAAGACTAGAGCTATACCTATAAACCATCAATCTTTCACTATCGAAACTTTGGTTGCAGGACATGTCAGTTAGCTCTTGATGTAGTCTTTCACTAATTGATAACCTTAATGACATTTACTTTCGACTTCAGCCTCAACCAAAACGGTGTTGCATAATTAAGCCATTGAGTTAAAGCAGAAAGCGAAATTAAACTAGTTAACTGTAACACCCTGTAATTTTAAATATTAAAATCAACAATTTTAAGAATACTTAATTGTTAAAGTGAGAATTAAGGGAAATGGGTAATGCCATTGCGTTCGTCTCGAAATTCTGCTTGGAATAGAGTCCAAGTTTTCGTAAATCGGACTTCGTATGAGGAATTAATGGAACTCAGAAGTTTCAGAAATTTAAATAAATTAAAAATAGCTCAGATTAAAATTCAAAATTCGAATTCAAACGAAGAAGCGGGCTGGGCGGGATTTTTCCCGCCCAAGGTCAGGTCGACCAGGGGGTCGGCCTCCCCTATACAGGTCAACCTAGGGGTCGACCTACCCCCTTAGGTAGATCTGAACTGTGACGATTCTGACTTGTTGCTAAGTCTTTTCTGACTTGTTGCTGAGTCACTAGGGCATTGGTAGCAATTCTTGATAACTCTATCTAGTTTGAATGGTCCTGATTTGCTCCTATGATAATCTAATGGCTTATATTGATTTAAACTTCTATATAAGCACGCATAAGCTCAAGCTCTAAACCTAAACTAAATTAATCTCTTAGCCTCCATGCTGCTACTAGAATAGTTCTTTTTAAAGCTTAGGAATTGCAAGTCAGGATTTTAATACAAACGACGAACGAATTATTCTCTTCTCTAATCCGTCTTTGTGAGTACAATTTTTTTTCATAAAATAATTAATAAATTAATTATGATGAGTTATAATTTGGATTATGAGAACATATCTGTTGAATCATGTGATGTTACTTAACTTTGTTATCGTCTGTTGGTGAACATATGACAGTTTTGTTAACTTATGTTGGTAGATCTATTTCATGTGTCCAATCACATATGTTTAACTTGATTCATTTTATGACATCAGTTTATATGCAAGCTTGGGATGTATTCTAGTTTGTATGTGAATCTTATGCAAGTCTATTTTTACATATGCTAGCTTGTATGTGAACCTTATGCAAGTCTGTTTTTACATATGCTAGTTTGTATGTGAATCTTATGCAAGTCTGTATGCGAATTATAGACAAGTTTATATGCGAATCAAGTATATACATATGCTAGTTTATATGTAAAACATGTGATATTAGTTTACATGTTAATTTTCATATGCAAGTTTGTAGGAATCCATATGCAAGTTTAGGTGAAAACCATATTCACATATGCAAGTTTAGGTGAAACCCATATTCATATATGCAAGTTCACAATTTCATGTTTAGATCTATATTTAGATCCATGGTAGTTTATGCAAATTTATATTCTATATGTCCATTGCCTATGCAAAATTATATTATAATTCTTATTCGCAAGTTAGATCTATTTTATGTGTTATGCAAGTTGTGATGTTTCTTTTCTTTTTATGAGTTAGACTATTTGCGAGTCTAACATATTTCATATTAAACGTACGAACAACATGGGGACAATGAGAAAATATTAAATATACATATTGTGAATTGGCATAAAATGGCTTTAAAGGCATATAATTAATTTGAGACACTAATTGGTATAATTTATATACCTGAAAAGAATGAACATAATTTAGGTGACAATTATGGACATAGATTAATTTGGAAATTATTGATAATTTGATTAGGGTTAATTACTTCATATTGGGGTGAAATAATTATGTGTAATAATAAACGCCTAAGACACGAGGTTAGACTCGTTTGTGGTATAAGACTGCCCAAACCCGCCCGGCAAATTCAGCAACCACAAACGGTAGTCTAATGTGAGAGGTCGAAAGCATAAATTAAATGCATAACAATTGTAAAGACACGAGATTAATCTCGTTTGCGGTATAAGAGTGCCTGGGCCCTCCCAGAAAATCCAGCAACCGCAAACGATAGTCTAATGTGGGAGGTCTTATAAGGTTACGGTTATAATGAATTAAGTAACACTTAACCAAGATAAACATGTGGCGGGACATGAGGGTTAAGTGGGTGACATTGGTGACATGTGAAACACGATTAGAAACACTTAAACAAATTGAAACATGTAAGAAGACATGAATAAGAAGGGGTTAAGTGGGAAATCTTAGTGGGGACCAAGCATAGGTGGAAAGCTTGTGTCAAGTATGGGGGCCCTTTTCAAACTAGTAAGCCATTAAGTATATTTGTGAGCTCGAGTTAGATCGAGGATGGGACACGCTTACTGGGTTTGATTGTAAGAGGTCAAAACAGGTTAGCGGTGGCAACGCAAGTCCAACGGGGTTATGTGCGTGCGTGGGCCCGGGCTGGTAGGTAAGACGTTGTTGCATCGTGTAGATATAAGCCATGCATCTTTAGTGGTATCGGGTTACCACTTTGGGGAGTGATACACCCCACTGTGGGACCAACACGAGTATCTACGAGTTAGGGTGCTGATCGCATGGGGGTAGTGGGTACAACTAGTGGAGATAGGGGCAAGCGGCACCTATGAAGACAAATAGGGGTACACGAAACTACCATTATGATTATTATGTTCAGTAGGCGGGATCAACTTTTAGGGTGACTAGTAATGGTGCAGAATAGTAATTATCCTATAGTGATTAGAAGTGCGATTAACGCCAGCATATTCCTCTTGTTTGTTTTGTCTTGCCCATTTGCTTCAGTCATTCCTTGTTTTACCAGTTTACGCCTTGTCCTAATTACTTTAATAATTATATTGTTAAAGTTATTGGACTCGCCAGACTTTATGTCTGACCCCCTTTGTTTTCGCCTCTTTTCTTTCTTTCCCCCCTAGGTTCTCAGAGTGGGATTAGTGCTAGTGGAGCTTGATCTGGACCTCTTTCTCTGTCTTTTGGAAGTGCTTGGATTGCTGAAAGCAAAGTTCAGCTTATCTCTTTTATGGCTACTTATGTTGGGGTTATGCTTTTTACTTTATGTACTCAGAAAACAATTTGTCAAGATGGATATTAAGTGTACTTGGTTTTGTTGTTGGTTTTGATGTTGTTGTAACCAAACTATGTCTCCGCTGCAATAAAAGTTTTTTTTTTTAATTTTCAAGTACTAATATATGTATCTTTCTTGTTATATTCTGTTTTATACACCAATTATACTCCATGAAAGTTAATGCATTCCCTTAGAGAGTGACATTAATGGACGTGGGGTGTTACACGTGGTATCAGAGCTGAAGGTTACGAGAACAGATAAGAGATTTTGAAAAACTGTTTTTCAAAAGCAATTTATAAAGAAATACTTTCAAAAATACGTTTTACGGAGAGTATTTTCAAGGGAAAAGTTTGTTTTAAAAAATAACCCCAAAGAGCCAAATATCTTTCCTTCGATTCTCCATTTTGAATCTCTTCCTTCTTCTTTTCAGCATGTTTGGGGTACCCGAGATACCTGAGGGCATACCTATACCAACCTGGTTCAGAAGGTATCTGGAGGCTAGGGCCACCGCCGCAGGCCCAGCAGACGTTCCTCCTCCCCCCAGCTGCAGTCGCTCCTCCCCCTACCCGCATTGATACTTTTTCGAAGGTATGCAATGACTTTCGGGCAATGGGTGGGAAACTTTTTCATGGGTCAGAGACGTTTGTTGAAGCTCGAAATTGGCTTAAGGAGGTGGAAGATTCGTTTAGTATCTTCGAAATAGAAGATAAAAGGAAGGTCCAATTAGCTGCTTGATTAATGAAGGACGAAGCCTTGTTCTGGTGGGAGGTCACGAATGGAGAGCGTCCAGTGGAGACATGGTTGGATTTCAGGCATAGGTTCAAGATGAAATTTCTCTAATGAGCAGAAGAGAATTTATACATGGAGAGGTTCTTGGCGTTGAAGCAGGGGAATTTATCAGTAAAGGAGTACGCCAATAAGTTCAATCAGTTGGCGAGATTTGGCTTAGACTTGGTGAACACACCTGAACACTACAACAAAATGACCATATTACAATGGTGGAACACTGTTGTAATATACATTTTACAACGGTGGGCTAACGTCGTGTATTAAGAAGTTGTAATAGACTAAAATCTTTTACAACTTTTTTACACTGTTGCAACACCGTTGTAATATGTATATTTTACAACTTTTTTCCGCCGTTGTAATAAACTTTATTACAACAGTTATGCACCGTTGTTGTAATTTTTACAGCTATTTATAATCGTTGTGATATATTTTACTACAACTTTTATTTTACATTTGTAATATATCCACAAATTATATTCTTAAGAATCTATATATAGTTTATATGTGCAACAATAAATAGATAAATAACATAAGAAATAGATGTAAGTTTAAAGGCATCATGATTCATTCATTGATAAAAATCACAACTTTATATCTGTAACACCCCGAATTTTCTATTAACACTAAAGTTGCTAAAATATTAATAAGTGTGTAAGAGAGGGGATGTATCTAATATGAATATAAAAATATTAATAAGTGTGTAAGAGAGGGGATGTATCTAATATGAATATAAAAATATTAATAAGTGTGTGAGAGAGGGGATGTATCTAATATGTATATAAAAACAATAATAAGTAAAGGGGGATGTATCTAATATGTACATTGTAGAAAATATATATATATATTTATGACATGAATAGAAGTTTATTAATATGCTGAGTGTTTGCTGAGTCACTTCTGACTCATTGCTGAGTCAACAAGATAAACCCCATCTTGTCTGAACGGCTGCGGTTATTTCTAGGTTAAATCTAATGGCCTAAATGAATTCTAAAATCTATAAATAAGTGGGTAGACCCTAGACCTAAATCACTTGTAAAATTAGAGAAGCTACCGTCATGCTGCTGCCATGGAGTTCAGCATAGCCGTCACAAACTAAGAAGAGGAAGCCTAATCATCTACAACTAAATCTACACAAATCAAATCAAAAGATCTCTCTTTCTCTAATTCTTTTCTTTTGTTGGTGAGTATGATGATTCTCACAAGACTATTACAAACTAATTTGACTCAGTTATGAATGGATCACAAGAAAGTGATGTGATTTGTAATTGTAAATTCTATATATTGTGGATCTCTTATTATGTTATTATGTTGTCGTATGATGTAAATTATATATGCTATGTCATGCTATGTTGTAAATTCTCTTATGCTATGTCGTGCTATGTTGAGAATCATGTCAAGCTATGTTATACTATCATACTATGCCATGTTATAAATCATGCTATATTATGTTGAAAAATCATGTTGTTGGATCATGCTTAAAGTTATGTTTTTTTTTTCTTAATTTAAATGGATCTTGTTTATGGGAATTTGCCTATTAGGTTAGGTGTACCCATAAACTTGAAACTATAATTAAATAAGACTTGATTATGGGAATTTGCCTATTGAGTTAGGTGTACCCATATAAAACCATGTTGTTAAAAAATTAGATGATGTTGATTCACACATGTTCATATGTAAGTTTATGAAAATTGATTGAGATCATATTAGGTGAATTTTGAACAAGTTGACACCTTTAGATCCATGACATGTATAATCTATGCAAGTTGGACATATGCAAGTTTCACCCCTTATTATGATTCATTTGGTCACATATACATGTTGTTATTATGATAATCTCTTTTATGCTATGAGTTAGGCTATTCGAGTCTAACATATATTTTGCGAATAAACGTTCAAACGTGGGGTAGGGGTAATATTAGGAATTAATAAATTGGGTGCAATTTTGTAAGATGTTGCATACCATGAATGAATGTCCATAATTGAGTCAATTATGGACATTGTTAAAAATTGGAAGTAATTAATAATTCAAGTAGGGAATTATTAAAATTGGGGGAAAGTGGATTATTATTAATAATCAATGCTTAGGACACGAGGTTGGACCCGTTTGTGATGTAAACCTGCCCGGACCCGCCCGACAAATCCAGTAGTCACAAATGTCGGCCTAATGTGAGAGGTCCTAGGCCCAAACTAAAGCATAACAGTTGTAAAGACACGAGGTTAGACTCTTTTATGGTGTAAGACTGCCCGGACCCGCCCGGCAAATCCAGGTGCCATAAATGCCAGTCTAATGTGAGAGGTCTTTATGAGGTTATGGCCTTAATGAACTAAGAAATACTTAACCAGATAATCATGTAAGGTGGGACATGGGGGTTAAGTAGGTGCCTTGGGTGGCATGAGGAATCTGGTGGTTGCCTTTAGAGGCATTTGAAATACGATTAGACTTAACCAAACACACATGTAAATGAACATGACTAAGTGGGTTAAGTGGGATGGACTAATGGGGACAAGCTTAGGTGGAATGCTTGTGGTAAATAGTGGGGGCCCATTTCAACCAGTATCCCAAAACGTATCTTTGTGGGCTCGACCCAAGTCGAGGACGGGACACGCATACTGGGTTTGACTA
This sequence comes from Allium sativum, assembly GCA_030737875.1. Classification (NCBI taxonomy): domain Eukaryota; kingdom Viridiplantae; phylum Streptophyta; class Magnoliopsida; order Asparagales; family Amaryllidaceae; genus Allium; species Allium sativum. The sequence goes on from CM060920.1 coordinate 217,509,360, forward strand.
TAAGAGGCCAAAACAGGGAGCGGTGGCAACGCAAGTCCAACGGGTTTCATATGCGTGTGTGGACCCGGGCTGGTAGGTAAGACGTTGTTGCATCGTGTAGGTATAAGCCGTGCATGTCCGTTGTATCAGGTTGCCACTTTAGGGGAGTGATACACCCCACTGTGGGGCCAGCACGGGTATCTACGAGTTAGGGAGCCGATCGAATAATGGGAAGTAGGGTACACCTAGTGGAGATAGGGGCAGGCGGCACCTATGTAGTCAGCTAGGGGTACGTAAAGCCATTGGGAAAGTTTCTAAGTGAAGCTAAGTGGGATGAATCTTTAGGGTGACTGGTGTGGTGCAGTATAGTGTTTATCCTTTAGTATTTAGGAGCGCCTATAACGTTGCCTTTAGCGATTGTCTATGTCCTTAATCTGCTCTTCATAGACATTTTCTTGTTTTCCAGCTTATGCCTTAGTCCAGTTATTTTGGTAATAGTATTGTAGAATTATCATATTCACTAGACTTTATGTCTGACCCCCTCTTTTCCACCCTTTTTCTCCCTTCAGGTCCGCAGGTTGGGCCAAGTTCTAGTGGAGTCTAGTTGGATCGCTTATCTTCTGGAAAGCTTGGACTGCTGAAGTAAAGTCCAGCTTGTTATCTTTCTTTTTAATGGCTATTCATGTAATGGGATTATGTACTTGTTTTATCAAGATAGATATTGTACTTGACATTGAATGTGGTGTTATGATGTAATCAAACATGTTTTGACTTCTGCTACAATGAAATAAAGTTTTTGAATTTCCAAGTACTATTTTATATCTGTCTTGTTGTAATTTTACTGTTCTATATTCACTTAAAACCTCCATGGAAGTTAATGCATTCCCTTTGTGAGTGACATTAATGGACGTGGGGTGTTACACGTGGTATCAAAGCATAAGGTTACCAGAACAGATAATTTTTTTTTTTAGAAAAATATTTTTTTTCTAAAGTATTTTTGGAAGAAGTGCTTTCAAAAAAAAAAAACATGTTATTTAAAGAGAGTTTTTATGAAAAACATAATCCCAAATAGCCACATCCTTATCTTTATCTTTCGAATTCTCCATTTTGAATCTTTCCTTTTTCGTTTCAGCATGGCTGAAGATCTTAATCTCCCAGAAGGTGTGACGATTCCAGGGTGGTTTAGGAGATACTTGGAGGCTAGGGCCACCACTGCAGGCCCAGCGGATACTCCTCCACCCCTAGTTGCACCCATTCCTCCTCCTCCTCCTCCTCGTGTTGACAATTTTGCAAAGACGTGCAAGGAATTCAAGGCTATGGGAGGAAATACTTTTCAAGGGACTGACACGTTTGTGGAGGCCAGAGATTGGCTTAAGGAGACTGAGGAATTGTTGGATATCTTTGAAGTGGAAGATGGGAGGAAAGTCCGTTTAGCTGCTTGGTTACTGAAGGGAGAGGCCTCGTTTTGGTGGGAGGTCACTAACGGGGAACGTCCAGTTGATTCATGGGCGGATTTCAGACGAAGGTTTGAGGCAAAGTTTCTTTCAAGGGCAGAGGAGAACTTAAATATGGAAAAATTCCTGGCACTAAAGCAAGGGAGCTCATCAGTAAAGGAATATGTCAATAAATTTAATCTGTTAGCAAGGTTTGGCTTGGAGTTGGTGAACACGCCAGAGAAGAAAGCTTTGAGGTTCGTTAGAGGCTTGAATGAACCGTTGCAAGGGTTGGCTATGACCCACATCCCTATGGGAGTCACCTTTGAAAAGCTAGTAGAAATGGCACTTATGCATGAGGATAAGGCAGTTGAAAAGAAAGGGGATCAGAAGAAACCCCAACAGCAAAATAAGAAGGGTGGTAAAAACAATAATGGCAAAGGGAAGAAGAAATGCTTCAATTGTGGGACGCCTGGCCATCTCAGCAAAGATTGTAGAAAGAAAAAGAAGACTGGTTGTTTTCATTGTGGAGATGCGGGACATTTAGTGAAGGACTGTCCAAAGAAGGGGCAGAGGGCAGGGTCTACCTCGGGAGGACAGGTGCAGGCTCTTATGGCACCAGGGCAGGCAAGGGGGCAAGTTCAAGCTATTGCGGCCCCACCGCTGCAAGAAAGAGGTAGAACAATTTCTGTTGAAAGCTTAGTTTTTCTGTTTGATCATCCTGTCCGTACCTTATTCGATTCTGGCGCATCTCATTCGTTTATCTCTGCATCATTAGTTGAATCACTGCACTTGAACACCAGTTTAGTAGAGGATCCCTTGGTCGTTTCAAATCCAATTGGGGGTTCGGCTCATTTGACCATGATATGTTTGGATTTGAAAATCTCTATACTTAGCGTTGAATTTAGATGTGATGCTTATGTATTGGGCTTCACGGGCTATGGGCTAATTTTAGGAATGGATTGGTTGTCTAGAAATAGGGCCATTCTTGATTGTGAAAGGAGAGTAGTTAGGCATGTGACTCGCCTTGGTAATGCTCTCGACATCTTTTGTAATCCCATAAATTCCGTTATGCTAAGTTATCTTGAATCGCTTGACGTGTCTGTAGAGAACCTGCGATCGGTAGAAGTGGTCCGGGAATATCCGGATGTGTTTGAGGAGGTGAAGGGCTTACCTCCAAAGCGGGAGATAGACTTTCGAATTTATCTTATGGATAATGCTAAACCCGTATCTTTGCCAGTGCGCCACATGGCTCCTCGTGAAAGGAGGGAACTCAATAAGCAAGTAAAGGAGTTGCTTGAGAAGGGGTTCATAAGACGTAGTATATCGGAGTGGGGTGCTCCAGTAGTTTTTGCCACAAAGGCGGATGGGTCTCTTAGACTTTGTATGGACTATAGAGAACTAAACAAGCTTACTAAAAAGAACCGACACCCACTGCTGAGGATTGACGATCTCTTTGATCAGTTAGTTGGCGCCTCAGTGTTTTCGCAGTTGGACTTAGCCACTGGCTTTCATCAACTGAGAGTGGCTGAGGATAGTATAGATAAGACTGCTTTTAGGACTCCTGACGGATTCTATGAATGGCTAGTGATGCCCTTTGGTTTGACAAACGCCCCTGCATATTTTGTTGATTTGATGAGTAGGGTGTTTAGGGAATACCTTAACAAATTCGTGGTAGTCTTTGTGGATGACATCTTAGTCTTTTCTAAGAATAAAGAAGAGCACTCCCTACATCTTAGGGAAGTGTTGGAAACCCTTCGAGCGCATAACCTTAAGGCAAAATTTTCTAAGTGTCACTTCTGGAGGAAGGAAGTACGGTTCTTAGGGCACGTGGTTTCCAAAGAAGGGATAGCAGTGGATCCCGCAAAGGTGGTGGCCATCCAAGATTGGAAGGTCCCTAAAAATGCAACCGAAGTAAGAAGTTTCTTGGGGTTGGCTGGCTATTATAGGAAGTTTATCAAAGACTTCGCAAAAATATCAGCTCCATTAACACGGTTAACGAAGAAGAACCTGTTTTTTACGTGGGACAAAGATTGCGATGATGCGTTCCAACGTTTAAAGAGAGCCTTAACTTCAGCCCCAGTCTTAGTGCTGCCAGACGGGAATAAACCGTTTACCATCTATACTGATGCTTGTGGGACGGGACTTGGCGCGGTCCTCATGCAAGAGGGAAGAGTAATAGCCTATGGTGGAAGGCAGTTGAGGGTTCATGAAAAGAATTACCCCACGCATGACTTAGAGCTAGCCGCAATTGTTTTCGCGCTTAAGTCTTGGCGTCACTATCTTCTTGGTGAGAAATTCAAACTGTTCACTGACCACAAATCATTAAAATACTTATTCTCTCAGAAGGATTTGAATTTAAGGCAGCAACGGTGGATGGAATTCTTAGCCTCCTACGATTTTGAAATAGCATATACCCCGGGCAAGGGTAACGTGGTGGCAGACGCCTTAAGTAGGAAAAGGTTGTCCTTGAGTCCGTTGTTTGTTGAACGACAAAGCTTAGAATTCATCTCTATGTTTGACTTTAGACCCTCCGTTGACTTAGTACCCGGTCTGTTAGCATCCTTGGAGGTTAGACCTACACTTCTAGGACGGGTTGGTGAGGCACAGCGAGACGACCCACAGTTGGTTGAGATAGTAGAAAAGCTCAAAGGGGGGGAGTCGTCAAGCCATCTTCGTAGGTATACCCTAGACGATAAGGGTTGGTTACGAAGGGATAATAGACTTTGTGTACCACAAGACGAAGACTTAAGGAAGGCCATTCTTGATGATGCTCATCGCTCAAAAATGATCATTCATCCCGGCGGGGATAAGATGTACAAAGATATGAAGCGGGTTTTCTTTTGGGCCGGTATGAAAAAGGATGTGGCCGAGTACGTCGCTAGATGCTTGGTGTGCCAACGAGTTAAAGCAGAACAAAAGAAACCCGGTGGGTTGCTTCACCCATTAGAAGTTCCACTATGGAAATGGGAAAGCATCTCAATGGATTTTGTGGATGGATTACCAAGATCAAGGAAGGGTAACACGGGGATTTGGGTTATAGTAGATAGACTTACTAAAAGCGCCCATTTTATTCCCGTGAAAAGTAAGAGGACTACTCCGTGGTTGGCTTCTGTATACATTAAGGAGATAGTTCGTTTGCACGGTATTCCTTCTAGTATAGTAAGCGACCGTGACCCCATCTTTACTAGCGAATTTTGGAAGAGTTTACAAGAGGCGGTAGGGACTCAGCTATGTTTGAGCACCGCATATCATCCTCAGACAGACGGCCAAACCGAGAGGGTGAATCACATTCTAGAGGATCTTTTAAGGCTTTGTATCCTAGACTTTGGGGGGTACATGGGAAGAGCACCTTCCGTTAGTAGAATTCGCATATAATAATAGCTTTCAGTCTAGTATTGGCATGGCACCTTTCGAAGCTCTTTATGGAAGGCCTTGCCGTTCGCCTACATGTTGGTGGGAATCTACCGATAAAATCCTACTTGGGCCCGATATGGTTAGGGAAACCTCGGAGAAGATTGAGTTGATTCGAAGGAGGATGAAAGCAGCACAAGATAGGCAGAAATCGTATGCTGATAAGAGGAGGACAGATCTTGAGTTTGACATTGGGGACATGGTTTTTATCAAAGTATCTCCGTTACAGAATGTTGTTCGCTATGGGTCCGTGGGGAAATTAGCACCAAGGTTTGTAGGGCCGTTTCCTGTAAAAAACAGGATTGGGAAGATGGCATATAGGGTGGAGTTGCCTGAGAAACTTAGTGGAGTACACGACATATTCCATGTATCACATTTGAGGAAGTGTTTGCACAAGACCGCGGAGGTGGTAGAGCCGGGCTTGCTTAAAGAGGTGGAAATAGAGCGTGATGCAACAATTAGACGAGCTCCTACATGCATTCTTGGGTCGGAGATCAAAAAGTTGAGGAATCGAGAGGTCAGACTGGTTAAAGTGCAATGGGGAGATGATGAGAGCAACGCAACTTGGGAGACAGAAGAGAAGATGCGTTCGTTGTACCCTTTTCTTTTTGAGGGTATGTCTTTTAATTTCTCCTTTATCGCTTAGCTTATCTTATCTTATCTTTAGTATGTCCTCTCATTAGTATCTTTGACCTTTAGTTAGGATAATCCTATGGTTGAAACATGTGTTTGAGACATGTTATGTATGATGGATGCAAAATGGATGCAAATGTTTGCTAGTGGTTGCTCGTGGATGCATATATACACACACTTTAGGCACTAGATCGGCTCAGTCACTTCATATTGCATATTGCATATATATGGATGTATTTAGTATAATGGATGTATAATGGTTGTACCATCATATGGATGCTGCATTCGGTTGAATGGGTGTGCACGCATATAGAAGTAGTATGTAAGCAATTAGGATCTTTTGCATACATAATGGATTCATGACACTTACATAATTTGCATTAAGGAGGTCAACTGAATCAGTAGACCGCCTGATTTCGCATTAGGTAAGGACATGTACACACACTTGCATATGATCATAAAGCATTAGAAGTCTTTTAAGGACAATGGATGCCTGTGTATGATGGATGAGTAGATGGACGTTTGGATGGTAGGATATACATTCTTCCAGACTTGAAGATTTCGGGGACGAAATCCTAAAAGGAGGGGAGAATGTAACACCCCGAATTTTCTATTAACACTAAAGTTGCTAAAATATTAATAAGTGTGTAAGAGAGGGGATGTATCTAATATGAATATAAAAATATTAATAAGTGTGTAAGAGAGGGGATGTATCTAATATGAATATAAAAATATTAATAAGTGTGTGAGAGAGGGGATGTATCTAATATGTATATAAAAACAATAATAAGTAAAGGGGGATGTATCTAATATGTACATTGTAGAAAATATATATATATTTATGACATGAATAGAAGTTTATTAATATGCTGAGTGTTTGCTGAGTCACTTCTGACTCATTGCTGAGTCAACAAGATAAACCCCATCTTGTATGAACGGCTGCGGTTATTTCTAGGTTAAATCTAATGGCCTAAATGAATTCTAAAATCTATAAATAAGTGGGTAGACCCTAGACCTAAATCACTTGTAAAATTAGAGAAGCTACCGTCATGCTGCTGCCATGGAGTTCAGCATAGCCGTCACAAACTAAGAAGAGGAAGCCTAATCATCTACAACTAAATCTACACAAATCAAATCAAAAGATCTCTCTTTCTCTAATTCTTTTCTTTTGTTGGTGAGTATGATGATTCTCACAAGACTATTACAAACTAATTTGACTCAGTTATGAATGGATCACAAGAAAGTGATGTGATTTGTAATTGTAAATTCTATATATTGTGGATCTCTTATTATGTTATTATGTTGTCGTATGATGTAAATTATATATGCTATGTCATGCTATGTTGTAAATTCTCTTATGCTATGTCGTGCTATGTTGAGAATCATGTCAAGCTATGTTATACTATCATACTATGCCATGTTATAAATCATGCTATATTATGTTGAAAAATCATGTTGTTGGATCATGCTTAAAGTTATGTTTTTTTTCTTAATTTAAATGGATCTTGTTTATGGGAATTTTCCTATTAGGTTAGGTGTACCCATAAACTTGAAACTATAATTAAATAAGACTTGATTATGGGAATTTGCCTATTGAGTTAGGTGTACCCATATAAAACCATGTTGTTAAAAAATTAGATGATGTTGATTCACACATGTTCATATGTAAGTTTATGAAAATTGATTGAGATCATATTAGGTGAATTTTGAACAAGTTGACACCTTTAGATCCATGACATGTATAATCTATGCAAGTTGGACATATGCAAGTTTCACCCCTTATTATGATTCATTTGGTCACATATACATGTTGTTATTATGATAATCTCTTTTATGCTATGAGTTAGGCTATTCGAGTCTAACATATATTTTGCGAATAAACGTTCAAACGTGGGGTAGGGGTAATATTAGGAATTAATAAATTGGGTGCAATTTTGTAAGATGTTGCATACCATGAATGAATGTCCATAATTGAGTCAATTATGGACATTGTTAAAAATTGGAAGTAATTAATAATTCAAGTAGGGAATTATTAAAATTGGGAGAAAGTGGATTATTATTAATAATCAATGCTTAGGACACGAGGTTGGACCCGTTTGTGATGTAAACCTGCCCGGACCCGCCCGGCAAATCCAGTAGTCACAAATGTCGGCCCAATGTGAGAGGTCCTAGGCCCAAACTAAAGCATAACAGTTGTAAAGACACGAGGTTAGACTCTTTTATGGTGTAAGACTGCCCGGACCCGCCCGACAAATCCAGCTGCCATAAATGCCAGTCTAATGTGAGAGGTCTTTATGAGGTTATGGCCTTAATGAACTAAGAAATACTTAACCAGATAATCATGTAAGGTGGGACATGGGGGTTAAGTAGGTGCCTTGGGTGGCATGAGGAATCTGGTGGTTGCCTTTAGAGGCATTTGAAATACGATTAGACTTAACCAAACACACATGTAAATGAACATGACTAAGTGGGTTAAGTGGGATGGACTAATGGGGACAAGCTTAGGTGGAATGCTTGTGGTAAATAGTGGGGGCCCATTTCAACCAGTATCCCAAAACGTATCTTTGTGGGCTCGACCCAAGTCGAGGACGGGACACGCATACTGGGTTTGACTATAAGAGGCCAAAACAGGGAGCGGTGGCAACGCAAGTCCAACGGGTTTCATATGCGTGTGTGGACCCGGGCTGGTAGGTAAGACGTTGTTGCATCGTGTAGGTATAAGCCGTGCATGTCCGTTGTATCAGGTTGCCACTTTAGGGGAGTGATACACCCCACTGTGGGGCCAGCACGGGTATCTACGAGTTAGGGAGCCGATCGAATAATGGGAAGTAGGGTACACCTAGTGGAGATAGGGGCAGGCGGCACCTATGTAGTCAGCTAGGGGTACGTAAAGCCATTGGGAAAGTTTCTAAGTGAAGCTAAGTGGGATGAATCTTTAGGGTGACTGGTGTGGTGCAGTATAGTGTTTATCCTTTAGTATTTAGGAGCGCCTATAACGTTGCCTTTAGCGATTGTCTATGTCCTTAATCTGCTCTTCATAGACATTTTCTTGTTTTCCAGCTTATGCCTTAGTCCAGTTATTTTGGTAATAGTATTGTAGAATTATCATATTCACCAGACTTTATGTCTGACCCCCTCTTTTCCACCCTTTTTCTCCCTTCAGGTCCGCAGGTTGGGCCAAGTTCTAGTGGAGTCTAGTTGGATCGCTTATCTTCTGGAAAGCTTGGACTGCTGAAGTAAAGTCCAGCTTGTTATCTTTCTTTTTAATGGCTATTCATGTAATGGGATTATGTACTTGTTTTATCAAGATAGATATTATACTTGACATTGAATGTGGTGTTATGATGTAATCAAACATGTTTTGACTTCTGCTACAATGAAATAAAGTTTTTGAATTTCCAAGTACTATTTTATATCTGTCTTGTTGTAATTTTACTGTTCTATATTCACTTAAAACCTCCATGGAAGTTAATGCATTCCCTTTGTGAGTGACATTAATGGACGTGGGGTGTTACAATATCCATAATACAAATTATAAATCATATAACACATAAAAATGTATAAAATTACAATTGTCCTCGCTTTTAACCCAATTACAAAGCCCAATTACCACATAAAAATGGAACTTCTTCTTCAGCGGTTACAGTCTTCGGTTCGTTGCCTAGGTTATTAATTTCCATCTCGCAGCTCTTCAGTCTGGACTCGGGGCGAATAATAGTATTCATACACAATATTTGTTTCATTATTTCTTACTATGACATCCTTTGTACAGCCTTGTCAGCAATAACTGTTTCACCTTCTTCTAGTTTTCTTAAGATAAAAAACATGAGGCAAGATTTTCTACTATCAATTCATAACATGGAAATATAAGTCGGATGGGCAGTACCAACCAAAACCAAATTTGTATAGAATGTGAAGTGAATAAATTAACAGAATAAATTAACATATAACATGCATTATGTGCGATGGTCATGCCCAGTATTGTGTGAATCTTATGTCAAAAACGCATTTTTAAATTGTAAAGTGCATAAGCTCATGTGTGATACCTAGCATCTGGAATTTTAGGACAGATAACCTCATTAACATGTCTGCATCATCATGTACAAAGGTGAATTCCTCCATCAGTAACGATTAGCCCATCTCCTGTATTGCATCTTAAGCATTTATTTCTCATGCTGAAAGCTTCATCTCAAAGCAGGCTGTTAAAATAGCATTAAAACATAATACAGAAAAACATATTTATTTGAACTAGCAGCTACCAAGTTTAATTAATTACAGGTATCGAAGGCATAACAGGTGGACCTGGGAACTTAGGAACCTAAGTCGCATTCTCACAGGCAAAAGCACAAACATTATGTGTGCGCAGATCTGAATTTGAGGCTACAGAAGTATCTTGAACTTGGGAGCTCAATCCATCACCTCCAATGGTTACACAACCCAAACCGAATACACTAGTATCACCCAAAACGATTACATCATTATTTCTCAAACCTGGACTAGCTAGAGTCGCCTCCCTTTCATGCTCGTTAGCAGCTAAAATTGGAGTTTTAATAGTTGGAATGCGAGCTCCAGGAAGTCCAGATGTTGGGTCGTGTGACAAGGAGGTGGCGTTGAACTCATCAGAAAGCGTGGTGAAGGTGTTGGTAAGGGTAATACCAACAGGGCAAGATCTGGAGTTGGACGGGTCAAAGTTGAAAGCATGGCCGGATCTCGTATGAGTTGTTGGGCCGACTGGTTTGGATTTAGGGGAGGAAAGGAAATTGGGGTTTGAAAGTGGGCGGCGGCGGAAGAAACGAGAAGGAAATTAGGGTTTGGATAGAAGTAATAAAGAGGGAATTGAAAATTAAAAGGAAACGAGGGTGGAGGGAAATGAAATTTTCGTGTACAGTAAGCGGGAAATGAAATTACATTTTTATTGTAAGCTACCCTACGTTTATTACTTAATAATTTAACAAACTATTATACATCTTAGATTATAAACTAAGTGGTAACTGTTTAAAAAAACATACTTGTACCTCACACGCAAATACATGTGAACTCCAGACAGATGAAGCTTTTTTAGCTGAACAAATTAATAAGTATTTGATTAATTATTATTTATTGAAAATTATTATCAATCATTAATTACTAGTATTTAATAGTGAGTTATTTGTAAATTATTAATTAATTAAATTATTATCAATCATTATTAAATATTAATTATCAATCATTATTAATATTGAAAATTATTACCAATCATTATTTATTGAAAATTATTGAAAACATAAAAGTTGTGAATTATTAAATATTAATTATCAATCATTATTAGTACTAAAAATTATTAGTATTGAAAATTATTATCAATCATTATTTATTGAAAATTATTATCAATCATTATTTATTGAAAATTATTGAAAACATAAAAGTTGTGAATTATTGAATTACTATTATTGAAAATTATTATCAATCATTATATATTGAAAACATACTTCCCAATTGATTAATAAATATTAGTTATTAATTATAAATAATCAATATTAATGTATTAATATTAATTATTAGTTGTTAATTATATTAAAATATAGACATATATTACAACAGTCAAAAAATAAAAGTTGTGATAGGCTTTTATTACAACTTTCAAAATAACACAATTGTTCAAAATAAGTTTATTACAACTTTTCTGAAAAAAGTTGTAAAAAACATTTATTACAACGGTGCTTTTACCACCGTTGTAAAATTAAAGTTGTAATATGGTGTTTTTGTTGTAGTGGAAAAGAAAGCCCTGAGAATCGTTAAAGGTTTGAATGAGCCGCTACATGGGTTGGCTATGACCCACATTCCTATAGGGGCTACCTTTGAGAAACTGATTGACATGGTGCTTATGAATGAAGGGGAGAAAGGCGCTAATGCTAATAAGGCACCCGAAAAGAAAGGGGATCAAAAGAAGTCACAGCAGCAACCTAAGAAAGGTGGTAAGGATAACAATAGCAAAGGAAAGAAAAGGTGCTTTAACTGTGGAACACCAGACCATCTGAGCAAGGAATATAGGAAGAAGAAGAAGAAGACTGGTTGTTTCAACTGTGGTAAGGCAGGACATCTGATTAAAGACTGCCCGAAAAGGCAAGGGTAGAGGACAGGGTCTACTTCTGGAGGGCAGGTTCTGGCTCTCAAGGCACTAGGGCGAGCAAGAGGGTAGGTTCATGCTCTCACGGCACCAGGACAAGAGAGAGGTAGAAACATTTCTATTGAAAGTTTGGTTTTTCTGTTTGATCATCCTATTCGTACTTTGTTTGATTCTGGCGCTTCACATTCGTTTGTATCTGCTTCGTTAGTCGAAACACTGCACCTAAATACTAGTCTAGTTACGGATCCCATAGTAGTCTCAAATCCTATTGGTGGTTCGGCTCCTCTTTCAATGATTTGTCGGGATTTGAGAGTGTCTATCTTGGGCGTTGGGTTTGAATGCAACGCCTTCATTCTTGACTTCACGGGCTATGGGTTGATTCTAGGCATGGATTGGTTATCCAGTAATGGTGCCATCCTCGATTGTGAAAAGAGAGTGGTTAGACTTATGACTCGCCTCGGTAACACTCTCGAAATCTCTTGTAATCCCATACATTCTATTATGCTTATCTACCTAGAATCTCTTGATGCGTCTGTTGAAAACTTGCAGTCTGTTAGAGTAACCCATGAATACTCAGATGTATTTAAAGAGGTGAAGTTCTTACCTCCAAAGCAGGAGATAGACTTCCGCATATACCTTGTTGATAATGCAAAACCTGTAGCTCTACCCGTTAGACACATGGCTCCAAGGGAGAGAAAAGAGCTCAGCAAGCAAGTCAAAAAGTTGCTCGAAAAAGGGTTTATAAGGCGGAGTATTTCTGAATGGGGTGCTTCAGTAGTATTCGCAACCAAAGCGGATGGTTCACTTCGCCTATGTGTTGATTATAGGGAGATAAACAAGCTGACCAAGAAAAATAGGAACCTACTTCCAAGAATAGACGACTTGTTTGATCAGCTTGTAGGTGCGTCGATTTTCTCCCAACTAGATCTGGCTACCGGGTTTCATCAGCTAAGAGCGGCTGAAGACAGCATTGATAAGACCGTGTTCAGAACCGGATGGTTTCTTCGAATGGCTTGTCATGCCTTTCGGCTTGACAAATGCACCCGCTTACTTCGTTGACTTGATGTGCAGGGTGTTCAGGGAGTTCCTTAGTAATTTCGTGGTGGTCTTTGTAGACGACATTTTGATTTTCTCTAAGAATGAAGAAGAGCATGCTTTGCATTTAAGGGAAGTCATGGATACTCTTCGTGCACATCAGTTGGAAGCCAAATTCTCCAAATGCCATTTCTGGATAGATGAAGTGAGTTTTCTTGGACATGTGGTGTCCAAAGAGGGGATAGCTGTGGACCCCGCAATAGTAGTTGCGGTGCAAGATTGGAAGGTTCCACGGAAAGCAACCGAAGTCCGAAGCTTTCTCGGGCTAGTGGGCTTTTACCGAAAGTTCATTAAAGATTTTGCAAAAATCTCAGCCCCACTCACAAGATTGACAAGGAAGAACCTAACTTTCGCTTGGGATTTGGATTGCGATATTGCTTTCCAATGTTTGAAAAGGGATCTAACAACAGCCCCAGTTCTGACATTGCCTGATGGGAGCAAAATGTTTACTGTATACATAGATGCATGCGGTACAGGGTTGGGCGTTGTCTTGATGCAAGAAGGCAAGGTAGTTTGTTATGGGGGAAGGCAATTGAAGGTACATGAGAAGAACTACCCAACTCACGATTTGTAGCTAGCTGCCATTGTTTTCGCTCTAAAGTCATGGCGTCATTACCTACTAGGAGAAAGATTTAAATTATTTACTGACCATAAATCATTAAAGTACCTTTTCTCACAGAAAGATCTTAACTTAAGACAACAAAGGTGGATGGAATTTCTGGCCTCATATGATTTTGAGATTTCCTATACCCCTGGCAAGGGCAATGTGGTAGCAGACGCCTTGAGTAGAAAGAAGCTGACCTTGAGTCCTCTCTTTGTAGAAAGGCAAAGCTTGGAGTACATAGCAAACTTTAGCTTTAGACCCTCCTCTGAAATTGTACATGGTCTGTTAGCATCACTAGAGGTGCGGCCTACTCTTTTGGACTAAATAGGAACCGCGCAACAAGAAGACCCTCAGCTAGTTGATATGATGGATAAGCTAGTTAGGGGTGAGACTTCTAGTCACCTCTATAGATACTCCATCGATGATAAGCGTTGGTTGAGACGGGATGGAAGGCTATGCGTCCCACAAGTAAGGAATTTAGTGAGGACGGTTCTCGAAGAAGCACACCGTTCCAAGCTGACCATACACCCAGGCGGAGACAAGATGCATAAAGATATAAAAAGGGTTTTCTTTTGGAATGGAATGCAGAGGGATGTTGCTGAGTTCGTCGCTAAGTGCTTGATATGCCAGCAAGTCTAAGCGGAGCAGAAGAAGCTCGGTGGTCTGCTTCATTCTCTAGAGGTCCCACAGTGGAAGTGGGATAGCATTTCTATGGACTTTGTTGATGGGTTGCTTAGGTCAAGAAGGGGCAATACCAGTATTTGGGTACTAGTGGAAAGGCTCACTAAAAGCGCTCACTTTATACTTGTTAAGAGTAGAAGGTTTGCCTCTTCCCTAGCATCCATTTATCTTAAAGAGATAGTTCGACTCCATGGGATACCCTCCAACATAGTGAGTGATCGAGATCCTATCTTTACGAGCGAGTTTTGGAAGAGTTTGCAAGAGGCTGTAGGCACACATTTATGCTTAAACATGACCTATCACCCCTAAACCGATGGTCAGACGGAAAGGTTGAACAGAGTATTGGAAGACCTCTTGAGATTGTGCATTCTTGACTTTGGAGGGACATGGGAGGATCATCTTCCTTTGGTGGAATTCGCTTACAAAAATAGCTACCAAGCCACCATAGGCATGGCGCCCTTCGAAGCTTTGTATGGAAGACCATGCCAATCACCAACTTGTTGGTAGGATTCTACAGACAAGCTCGTACTTAGGCCAGACATGATTAGAGAAACCTCAGAAAAGGTGGACTTGATAAGAAGACGGATGAATGCTGCACAAGATAGGCAGAAGTCCTACATAGACAAAAGAAGGACCGACCTTGAGTTTGAGGTTGGAGATAGGGTGTTCCTTAAAGTATCTCCTTTGATGAATGTCATTCGCTTTGGGTCCATAGGAAAGCTAGCACCAAGATTCGTTAGACCATTTCCTATCACTAAAAGGATTGGGACGATGGCTTACAGAGTAGAGCTACCTGAAAGACTGGCTGGAGTTCATAATGTTTTTCATGTTTCTCAACTACGAAAGTGCTTACTTGAGTCTACGGAAGTTGTGGAGCCAAGTATACTAGAGGAAGAAGAAGTGGAACGAGAAGCGACTGTGAGAAGAGTTCCAACTCGTATATTGGGTACGGAAGTCAAAAAGCTACGCAACCGTGAAGTCAAGCTTGTTAAAATTCAATGGAGTGACGCTGAGGAAGACGCGACTTGGGAAACTGAGAGAAAAATACGCGTAGCCTACCCTTTTCTTTTTGAGGGTACCTCCTTGATCTCTTTTTCCATAAGTTTATTCATGCTTATATCTATCTTTTAAATATATCTCCTCGGTCCTATTCTTTATCCTTAGGTAGAAACCAATGGATGTAAACATGTATTTAAAACATGTTATGATCGATGGTTGCGAGTGGTTGCAAGTGGTTGCTAGTGGTTTCTCGTGGATGCATGTACGCACACATTAGGCACTAGATCGGCTCAATCACTTTTATATTGCATATGAATATGTGTGCATACTTAAGTTAATGGATGTATAATGGTTGTGTTATCACGTGGATGCTGCATTTTGATGAATGGTTTTGCATACATGTAGAAGTAATATGTATCATTAGGATTCTTTTGCATGCATAATGGACGCATGGTACCATCATGATTTACATTAAGGAGGTCAACTGAATCAGTAGACCGCCTGATTTTGCATTGGATAAGGAACATATACACGCACTTTTTGCATATGTTCATACAGCATTAGAAATCTTGTAAGGACAATGGATGCATGTGTTTGATGGTTGAGTAGATGGATGATTGGATGTTAGGATATATATTCTCCTTAACTTGGAGATTTCAGGGGCGAAATCCTTTAAGGAGGGGAGAATGTAACACCCCGTAATTTTAAATATTAAAATTAACAATTTTAAGAATATTTAATTGTTAAAGTGAGAATTAAGGGAAATGGGTTATGCCATTGCGTTCGTCTCGAAATTCTGCTTGGAATAGAGTCTAAGTTTTCATAAATTGGACTTCGTATGAGGATGTTATGGCCCTCAGAAGTTTCAGAAATTTAAATAAATTAAAAACAGCTCAGATTATAATTCAAAATTCGAATTCAAACGAAGAATCGGGCTGGGCGGGATTTTTCCCGACCAAGGCCAGGTCGACCAGGGGGTCGACCAGAGGGTCGATCTCCCCTATACAGGTCGCCCTGGGGGTCGACCTACCCCCTCGGGTAGATCTGAACTGTGGCGATTCTGACTTGTTGCTGAGTCTTTTCTGACCTGTTGCTGAGTCACTAGGGCATAGGTGGAAATTCTAGATAACTCTATCTAGTCTGAATGGTCCTGATTTGCTCCTATGATAATCTAACGGCTTATATTGATTTAAACTTCTATATAAGCACGCATAGACTCAAGCTCTAAACCTGAACTAAATCAATCTCTTAGCCTCCATGCTGCTGCTATAATAGTTCTTCTTCTTAAAGCTAAGGAATTGCAAGTCAGGATTCTAATACAAACGACGAACACTATTCTCTTCTCTAATCCATCTTTGTGAGTATAATTTTTCACAAAATAATTAATAAATTAATTATGATTAGTTATAATTTGGATTATGAGAACATGTCTGTGGAACATGTAATGTTACTTAACTTTGTTATCGTTTGTTGGTGAACATATGAAAGTTTTGTTAACTTATGTTGGTAGATCTATTTCATATGTCCAATCACATATGTTTAACTTGATTCATTTTATGACATCAGTTTATATGCAAGTTTGGGATGTAAATCATATGCTAGTTCGTATGTGAATCTTATGCAAACCTGTTTTTACATATGCTAGTTTGTATGTGAATCTTATGCAAGTCTGTATGCGAATTATAGACAAGTTTATATGTGAATCAAGTATATACATATGCTAGTTTATATGTAAAACATGTGATATTAGTTTACATGTATAAATTCATATGCAAGTTTGTAGGAATCCATATGCAAGTTTAGGTGGAAACCATATTCACATATGCAAGTTTAGGTGAAACCCATATTCATATATGCAAGTTCACAATTTCATGTTTAGATCTATATTTAGATCCATGGTAGTTTATGCAAATTTATGTTCTATATGTCCATTGCCTATGCAAGTTATTGGCTATGCAAACTTATATTATAATTCTTATTCGCAAGTTAGATATATTTTATGTGTTATGCAAGTTGTGATGTTTCTTTTCTTTTTATGAGTTAGACTATTTGTGAGTCTAACATATTTCATATTAAACGTACGAACAGCGTGGGGACAATGGGAAAATATTAATTATGCATATTGTGAATTGGCATAAAATGGCTTTAAAGGCATATAATTAATTTGAGACACTAATTGGTATAATTTATATACCTGAAAAGTATGGACATAACTTAGGTGATAATTATGGACATAGATTAATTTGGAAATTACTGACAATTTGAATAGGGATAATTACTTCATATTGGGGTGAAATAATTATGTGTAATAATAAATGCCTAAGACACGAGGTTTGACTCGTTTGTGGTATAAGACAGCCCGGACCCCCCGGCAAATCCAGCAACCACAAACGATAGTCTAATGTGAGAGGTTGAAGGCATAAATTAAATGCGTAACAATTGTAAAGACCCGAGGTTAGGCTCATTTGCGGTATAAGACTTCCCGAACCCGCCCAACAAATCCAGCAACCGCAAACGGTAGTCTAATGTGGGAGGTCTTACAAGGTTATGGTTATAATGAATTAAGTAACACTTAACCAAGATAAACATGTGGTGGGACATGGGGGTTAAGTGGGTGACATGGGTGACATGTGAAATACGATTAGAAAACACTTAACCAAATTGAAACATGTAAGAAGACATGAATAAGAAGGGGTTAAGTGGGAAATCTTAGTGGGGACCAAGCATAGGTGGAAAGCTTGTGTCAAGTATGGGGGCCCTTTTCAAACCAGTAACCCACTAAGTATCTTTGTGAGCTCGAGTTAGATCGAGGACGGGACACGCTTACTGGGTTTGATTGTAAGAGGTCAAAACGGGTTGGCGGTGGCAATGCAAGTCCAACGGGGTCATGTGCATGCGTGGGCCCGAGCTGGTAGGTAAGACGTTGTTGCATCGTGTAGATATAAGTCGTGCATCTTTAGTGGTATCGGATTGCCACTTTGGGGAGTGATACACCCCACTGTGGGACCAGCACGGGTATCTACGAGTTAGGGAGCCAATCACATGGGGGTAGTGGGTACAAATAGTGGAGATAGGGGCAGGCGGCACCTATGAAGACAGCTAGGGGTACACGAAACTACAATTATGATTATTATATTCAGTAGGCGGGATCAACTTTTAGGGTGACTAGTAATGGTGCAGAATAGTAATAGTGATTAGGGGTGCGATTAACGCCAGCATATTCCTCTTGTTTGTTTTGTCTTGCCCATTTGCTTCAATCATTCCTTGTATTACCAGTTTATGCCTTATCCTAATTACTTTAGTAATTATATTGTTAAAGTTGTTGGACTCGCCAGACTTTATGTCTGACCCCCTTTGTTTTCGCCTCTTTTCTTCCTTCCCCCTCCCCCCAGGTTTTCAGGGTGGGACTAGTGCTAGTGGAGCTTTATCTGGACTTCTTTCTCTCTCTTTTGGAAGTGCTTGAATTGCTGAAAGTAAAATTCAGCTTATGTCTTTTATGGCTACTTATGTTGGGGTTATGCTTTTTTACTTTATGTACTCAGAAAACAATTTGTCAAGATGGATATTAAGTGTACTTGGTTTTGTTGTTGGTTTTGATGTTTTTGTAACCAAACTATTTCTCCGCTATAATAAAATTTGTTTTTAATTTTTTCAAGTACCAATATATGTTTCTATCTTGTTATATTCTGTTCTATACACCAATAATACTCCATGAAAGTTAATGCATTCCCTTAGAGAGTGACATTAATGGACGTGGGGTGTTATATTAACTAAGGGGTTGAAAGCTCTAAATTTTTATACACCAAGATGTTTTTTTGCAAGAATTACAATTATTTTTCAATGCGCCGAACAATAATGGTGAATCATTCACTGACTTGTAAGTATTTGAGGAACCGATCATACAATACTTTAATGATCTATACAATGGCGACAACAATAGTGACTTACCCCCATATGAACTGCTGATACTTAATCACTGACGATGGTGTTGCTCTGCTACTAAGTCCAATGTCTGAGCAGGTGGTCAGGGCTACTGTCTTCTCAGTCCATGATGACTCCAGTCCAGGATCTGATGGGTGGAATGCAAAATTCTTCAAACTACGTTGGCATAAAATCAAAAAATTGATATTATAGCCATTCAAGAATCTTTTCTAAGTGGTAAAGTTGTCTAGGAAACAATCCTACATTCATCACACTTATTCTTAAGATCAACGTACCTAGCAAGATCAAGGAGCATAGCCCTATTGCATGCTGCAACAGGATTTACAAAGTCCTTAACAAAGTTATATGCAAATGAATTATTCAATTCCTTCCTAAGCATCTCTGAACGTCAACCAACCTTCATTAAAAGGCGACACATATATGAAAATTCTCTTTCGGTCCATGAACTGGTTTGGCAATTCAACAAGAAAGGAGAAAAATTTTTTTCCTAAAAATTGACCTTCGCAAGGCTTATGATCAGTTAAACCGACATTTCATAATTCACATTACTAGTTTGCATGGGTTTCCCTAAACCAATTATCAAGCTTACGATGGAATGCATCTTCTCCCCTAGATTCTCCATCATTATCAATGGAGTTCCAAAAGGTTACATCTCCTCGAACAGAGGCATTCGTCAGAGGATCCTTTCTCCCCATACCTCTTTACTATAGCCATGGAGCAATTCTCTCTCCAAATGGAGCTAGCATGTCATAATGGTCCCTTCTAACAAATGTACTTACACCGTCTTATTGTTCGTCACTTGCTATATGTTGATGACCTTATTACTCCCATAAAATTTGGTCAACAAGCGACCCATGCTATCAAGATCATATTTAACCAACTGGAAAGCTATGCTAGCTTTAAGATCAACAATCAGAAGTCTAAATATTATTTCAATAAAAAAATCATCGAAAGAAAAGAATTTTACATATTCTAAATATGTGTGAAAGCCAGCTCCCTATTAAGTACCTAGAAGTCCCCATATCGTCTAATATCATAACCGATAAGCAATGTAGAGAATTGGTTGATTGCATTAAGAATAAGATTAATGGATGGAGCTTCAAACTCTTGTCCTTTGCCAGTTGAGTTAAACTTATTCAAACTATCATCACAACCAAGATCAGATTCTGACTGCAAACCTTTCAAATCCCTGACCGCTTTATTGAAAAGGTCAATTCCATCTGTGTTAATTTTTTATGGAAGGGAAGGGGTGGTTTACATAAAGTCAGCCATGATATTTTATGTAGGCTAAAGATCGAAGGAGGAGTAGGCCTCATAAACCTAAAAGGGTTTAAGAAAACCTCTGCTCTAATCCAAACTTGGAAAATTATTCAAGCTAATACATTATAGGCTGAATGGATGAGATCAGGGTACATAAAAGTCAACTTCTGGATTATGAAGTGTGACAATAACTCCCAATCCATCTTGAAGCATATTCTTTCTTGCAGGTCACCCTAAAGATGTTGATCCATCGTAACTTTTACGATAGGAGGTCCACTGGTTTATGGAAGGACCCACGGTTCAATAGCCAATCCCTAATTAGTACCCTGGTTTGGCAAACCCTACGAACGTTGGTAGATATGGCTTCACCGTGGATAAAATATTATCAATGGTTGGTGGGCTACCCATAACCTAAGGCATGTAGTTTTTCATCCTAACATAAGCAAGATCCAAATCCTCCTGTTCCTATTTTCTGTAATTGTTTGTATAAAACTGGATTGGTTATGACTATAGAGATTTTGGATCTTCACGAAAACAAAACTTATATAAATTCCATAAATCTATAACATAATCGGAAATGGTTAATCTATTATTTATTTGAGTTTTGGATTATTGATATAAGTAAAGATGGATTCTCAGGTGTATGTGTAAATTTACCATCTAGTCTGATTTACTTTCTTTCATTTTTTATATTGTAAATCAAATTAATGTAGATGTGTATATTTGGGTATTGTAACTTATATATGCCTAAACCTCTGTTTTATAACATATATGGTTTATATGCAATAAAACACATATAACCAAAATTCTTGTTTTGTGTAATATCACAAATGAAAGTAAAGTAGTGCTAGAGGAAATATATATATTGTTGTTATTTGTAACAACCCGAATTTTGACAAACCGATTCTTTTCTTCAAAAATCCCGATCTATCGAAGCTTGAGCCAGCTTGTCTGGTATCGTGTAGGAAAGAAAAGGATAATAAATATATCAGAGCCTTGAAAACATCTTATAGCGGAGTGGATAAAATATAATATAATCAAATATAGCCTTACCGAAGTAATAATACTGTCTAACAGTATCCAAAGCTATCATATCTCTGCCACAAACCTAACCTACTAGCGTGTTATGAGGACGGATTGTTGACTGAATAAATTATACATTCTGAAACAACCCTACATATATCGTTCAGTTATGTTTTCTTATTTATTAGGTTGTTTGGGCTAACTGCATTCAAGGCTCTATACTCATGTCGTACCATCCACTTCCCAGTAGATTAACCAAATATAGTATATATGTACCTACCCCCAACGTATCAAGGTACTCCCCATAGTGCCCTCCTCGCACGGTCTCCACCGACATGCCACGGAAGTGTATCCTATGCCGAACGACATACGGAAATCCAAATAATTACGCAATGTTACTGCATAGAACCATCATTGTTGTGCCATGCAAGCGTACGGATCGTCATATCCAAACTCCTCGGTCGAACCAAGTCTCTACACGGAATAATTCCCTAACATCTATGATACACCACCCTATGCGTGTATCTAGACCCTCACATGTACATATTGTCTACTGTACTTTGAGTCCCATAATGGGGCTGCATCCAATGCACAAAACTTGGTGGGGAAATCTTTCCATATATGTATGGATCCGCTCAAAGGACCTATGGTACAGATATCCAGAGTATGGCCTGTATTTCATGGTGGCGATGGTCCCGCCCTGACCTCTCCTTAAACTAGTGAAAGACTACATCAAGAGCTAAGTTACGTGCCCCTAGCAAAGAATCTATCATTCAATTTAGCGTGTCCCTCAACCATCGTCTCGATAGTGAAATATTGATGGTCTCTTGGTTTAACTTTAGTCTTTCTGCATTCTGCTAACATCCGATGGAAGGTACCCGACGATTACTATCCTTAATTTGGCCCTAACCAACTTCTCCCAAGACCAATCGACGAATTACCTAACTCCATCCGCCATAGCCTTATGACTGCCAAACTGTTGTTGCGGTCAAGTTATATACTCACTGGTTGGTACTGCGCAGTTTAAACCTATGCGAGTACAGCCTGAGTGTGTACCACACCAAATTTCCACCACGGAGTACCCTACTCCAGTCCCGCAGAGTAAGCTAACAGAATAACCAGCTAGAATAATCAGATGGACATGATCCTCCCCTATCTCTGCACACTTCATTAGATTGATTAGTGGAAAGATAGAAAGATCCATTTCCATAACGCACATAAATTAAGATCCATAGTTGCAAGCTATTTCTTTTGCTTTCATCGTGGACTTTTTTTTCTGCATCTACGTTCTTAATAATTTTTCCATTGTGGAAATGTATCAGTTTTTCCTAAATCCATCTAACCCGGTCCACTACTAATTTTCCCCTTTTTACTTTCTAAGTTAGATGTTATTTACCATTTCCATATCACTATAGATTTTCCATACAAATTAGGCATATATATTCCTTTTTCCATTATTCCCAATTTCATTATATTTTAATTTACTATATATTCAATTTGTCATAAACTATGATTTTAGTAATATATTCATGTTTATTGTGTTAGATCTTGCCATATAAGTATTTTGACTATGACAACTATACATAAGCATATATATTGTCGACTAACTTTGTTTTGCAGGAAGAGATTAGACAAGCAGATTCAATAACACCAAAATAAAGATTGAATATGTTGTAAAAGTCTATTAAGTCCTAAATTTTCATGTTAAAGTCTTCCTTGATGGTTACACACACATATTATATATATATATATATGTTTTAATATTTAAAAGAGGCAAGGAATTTGTTTTGCCTAGAAAATAGACGACTGAAATAAATCAGACAGACATCTGTTTGCTAAGTCAAAAATAAAATCTCCATAACATTCAGACGTCGTTTTGAATTTTTCAGACGTCTGAAATTGCTACGAAATGTACTATTTCCTTGCTGTTTAAATTTCAAATTCAAAACAGACATCTGAAATTAATATTCAGACATCTGATTATGAAGAGTTGCAACTTATTATGAAGAGTCACAACTATCTAAATCATTTCTCTTGATGGAATCTCTTCGTGACAAGTTACAACTCGTTGTACATTATAAACAGAGACTTGATTTACTTATCAAATCACCTAATTTCATTCTATCTCTCTCTCTATTATTCAAAGCTCTCTAGTTTTCAAAAAGCACACTATATGCAATATAATCTTCCATAATCTTTCACAATCTTCACGTTTATCATCAAGGAAAGACTACAGGAAGGGTGTACTATATATTGACATATCCATGTTAATAAGAACACAAATAAGTCATTAATTATTTTGTATTAAGGAAGACCTCTTTAGCAGTTGAGGCAAGAAATCCCATTCAGCTGTTCGGGTAATTATGAACCTATTCCTCCAGGTGAAGTGAGGGTTTTAGTGTTAGTAAAATACAAGAAATGAGTCTGGGACTGGATGTAGGACAGTGGTTTGAACCAGTATAAATCGACTTTGTGATTTATTACTTAATACTCTGCTATATACATTACATCCTATTCTCCAATCTACACGATCCTACGTTATGTAGCCTCTTTCAATTGGTATCAGGGCAAGGCCATCCTATAATCGTAACACCGTTGTTTGATACTTTGATAAAATGGAGAATAACCCAAGTACTACTCAACTACTTTTGCCGAAGGACAATTTACTCAAATACCACCTTTATTCAATGGACTGAACTACAACTACTAGCCTACAAGAATGAAGATTTATATGCAAGCTAGTGGTTTTAGTGCATGTAATGCTACTCAAACCAGAATTTATGGCACCTACCACATAATATTCAACTTGGATAACAGTTCAAAAAGAGGGGGCAAATGCAAATGCAAAAGAAAAAGCTATGAACATGCTATACTGTGCTCTCGATAGAAATAAGTTCAACTGTGTTAGCATTTGTACATTGGCATATCAATTTTGGAAAACACCCAAAACTATCCATAAAGGAACAAAAAAAGTCAAACAAACAAAAATTTCGATGCTTAAAAACCAATTCCAGAACTTCAAGATGAAACAAAATGAAACTATCAATGAAATGTATTCAAGATTTCAAGACATTTTACATGCATTGAAAGGACTACGAGAAAAATATAGTGACTTTGATATCATATCAAAGGTACTAAATTCTCTAACTGACGACTGGGAAAGAAAAGTACCAGCCATTGAAGAAGCAAACGACCTATCAGCTATGAAACCAGAAGAACTAATAGGAAATCTCATGTCTTATGAAGCAAATCTTCAAGCAAAAATGGAATTAGCTCAAGAAAAGAAGAATGTGGCCTTTCATGCTAATAAAGAGGAATCTGAATCAGAAGACGAAGATCTAGCCTTTATTTCCAAAAACTTTAAGAAATTTGTAAAACATAGAAAAGGAAATTTCAAAAAGAATACCTCAAACAAACTTCATCCTCAAAATTGGAATGTTTCAATTGTCATAAGAAGGGTCATATGGTAAAAGGCTGTCCAGAAATGAAAGAAAATCAGAAAAACTTCAACAACAAGAATAAGAAAGATAAATTCATAAAGAAGCCTTTTTCTGTTACATGGGACAACTCAGATTCAGTTTCATCAGACAGTGACAGTGATAATGAAAGCGAAAATGAACAAGCAAATGTGTGCTTCATGGCTCAAGCAACCGATGTAAGTGACTTATCTTATGAAGAGTTAATAGAAGTTAATGCTGAACTTTTAAACATTATAAAAACTCTAAAGAAAAAGCTTAAAGAAACTCATGAAAATCAGAATAAAGCCGAATTTGAAAGAGACATATTAAAAGGTGGAAAAAAATTTAGAAGAAGAACTTGAAAAGTTTAAGATACTCTTACAAATTCAGACGGTCAGCTTTCTCTTTTGAGTTCGGAAATCGAAACTCAAAAGATGAAGAATGATGAAACTAGTTCTGAGAATCACAGGTCGAAAATTAAAATAAAAGAATTAGAATTAGAAAATAAATGTATTCAAACTAAGTTGGAAAGCATCTCTAAAAATGTTTCTGACTTTAATAGGGGTAGAGAAAATTTATCAAGAATTATAGAAAATTCTTAGCCATCTTCAAACAAACATGGATTAGGATTTAAAAAAGAATAAAAAATCCTCCAATAAAAAATGCTAAACTAAAGAGGAAAATTTTTCAAAAGTTAAAGACAAATCAAAATCCATAAATAAAATTAAAATTTGGGTTCCAAAAACTAATAATAGTTTGATTAGAAATAAACATATTAACTCATTTATGGAATCTGTGCATAATAATAAAAATTATTTATATAAAAGGGTTACTGAACCCACTTGGTTTGGCTTCCTAAGACCTAACTCTTAGGACCCTATCAAAAAGTGGGTACCAATGTGCTTATTAATATTTTTTGCAGGTCCCACTCAAAAAGAGAAAATGGATATTAGACAGTGGTTGCTCAAAACACATGACCGGAGACAAAGATACGCTAGCCAATATTTCATACTTTGATGGTGGCTCAGTTACCTTCGGAGATAGCTCAAAAGGCTTTATCATTGGCAAAGGAGATGTGTGCAACTATGGTATCTCAAATTTACCTCTTATTGCTAATGTTTCCTTAATTAAAATTTTTAAACATAATTTACTTAGTATTAGTCAATTATGTGATAAAGGTTTTAAAATAACGTTTTCTAAAAACAAATGTAGTATTTTTGACAAAGAATAAAATATTATTTTTGAAGGAAATCGAGATAGAAATATTTATGTTTTAAATATGAAAGTAAATAATAATAAAGAAATGTGTTTGATTGCCAATAACAACGATTCTTGGTTACGGCACAGGCATTTCTGTCATATAAATTTTAAAGGGTCCGTTTTTCACAGGTCCCTATTAAGTTTCAAAATTAGGCTTACATCCGGTGCTAAACTTATTGTAAATTAGGTCCCTATTTTCTAAAAATTCATTAAATAAATTTAAAAAAATATAAAAAAATCACGAAAATTCATTATTAAATAAAACACGTACACGCCAAAAAATTCAGGTGTTAAAACAATCGAAAACCATGTCAAAACCCAAAAGTACACAAAAACAGCGAAACAACAGGTTTTTGCATCAAAAGATGCACCTATTCGTAAATAGTTGCATACATTCATGCTTGTATTTTAGTGTTGCGCCCTAACTACTGTATAAATGCATACATGTATGCAACTAAACAACATTACATGCATCCTTTTATGCATACATTCAAATTATACCTATTTTTTCAAGCATTCGCCTTTTTCAGGCATTATTGCTTACATTTATGCTCCTGTACAGAATATATGCATGCATTCATGCGCATATTCAGAAGCCATCGTCACTTTTAAATTTGTTGCACACATGCATGCATATATATAGAATAGTTACATTTATGTATGCTACTTTTCGTAACACATGAATCTCAGTTCAACTTTGTATGCAAACATGTATGCAGTTATTTACTAATAGTTGCATATATGTATATGTTTATTGGTCCAGATTTTCAACATAAATACAATATATGCATATATGCATACATGTATGCTACTTATCTGGTATTGTTGCATAGAAGTATGCAACTTTTTTGTTTATTGGGCGAGTGTTCCTGGGAATATTTCCTATTTTTAGATTTTTTTTATCATAGCGCATTTTTTTTAGGTCCAAAATTGGAAAAGGCAAATGGGAACAACAGGAGGCGGAAGGGACCAAAAAAAGAAAAGCGGTAGCTCAATTTTAGGGACCGGAAATGCATAAAACTTTGGACTGGACGTGGCTTATATTTTGAAAGGTTTTAGGGATATAAGCCTAATTTTCACAATCTTAAAACTTTACAAAAACTTTCGAAACATGAGTTAGTAAAAGGTCTACCAAAAATAAATTATAAAATAAACAATCTTTGTGAAGACTGTCAAATAGGTAAATTAACCAAATCATCTTTTAAATCAAAAAAGTTATTTCAACTTTACAACCATTAGAACTATTACATTTGGACTTATTTGGTCCTACTCAAGTTCAATCATTAAATCACAATCGTTACGTATTTGTAATAATTGATGATTTCTCAAGATATACACGGACCATCTTTATGAAAAATAAAAGTGATACCTTCAGACACTTTAAACATTTCATAAAAAAGATTCAAAATTCTAAAGATTTAAAAGTTAAAAACATACGAAGTGTTCATGGTGGAGAATTAGAAAATGAATCTTTTGAAAATTTTTGTAAAAAGAAAGGAATAAATCATAATTTTTCATTCCCTAGAACTCCACAACAAAATGGAGTTGTAGAAAGAAAAAATAGAACTTTACAAGAATGTGCTAGAACTCTACTAAATGTAAATACTTTACCTAAATAATTTTGGGCAGAAGCTGTAACAACTGCTTGTTACGTATTAAATCGAATCTCTATCCGTCCTTTAACTAAAAGTACTCCTTACGAGCTCTTTAATGCAAGGAAACAAAACATTTCGTATTTTAAAGTTTTTGGTTCTAAATGTTTTATTCTTAATACTAAAGATCAACTTGGAAAGTTTGATGCCAAAAGCTGATTACGGAATTTTCGTTGGTTATTCAGAACATAGTAAAGCTTATCGTATTTTTAACAAACGTACTAATGTTATAGAAGAATCTTTACACATATCTTTTGATGAAAAATTTGATAAAAATATAAAGAACAAAGATGATGACGAAATAATTGAGAATACTAGTCTTGAAAATACGGAAAATAATTCCATAAAACTTACTAGATCACCTCCCAGAATTCATAGAGACAAGAGGTCAACTAAATAAAATTATTAGTGAAATCGATTCACACGTTCGGACAAGAAGTCAACTAAATCAAATGGGTCATGTAGCATTTCTCTCAACCATTGAACCCAAAAATCCGAAAGAAGCCTCGATAGACGACTATTGGATTATAACTATGCAAGAGGAATTGATTCAGTTCGAACGTAATGATGTCTGGGAACTTGTACCTCGACTTAACGATCAATCAGTTATTGGTACAAAATGGGCATATGAAAACAAGGCTGATGAACTTGGAAATATTACAGGAAATAAAGCCAGATTGGTAGCTCAAGGGTATAATTAAGAAGAAGGTATCGATTATGTAGAAACTTTCGCACCCGTAGCAAGACTAGAAGCTATACGCTTTCGCTTAGCATACGCAAATTTTCATAATTTTAAACTTTATCTAATGGATGTTAAAAGCGCTTTCTTAAATGGTTTTATTAAAGAAAATGTTTATGTAGAATAACCACCATTATTTGTACATGAAAAATATCTAGATTTTGTATGTAAAGTTAAAAAAAGCTTTATATGGTTTAAAACAAGCACCTCGTGCTTGGTATGAATGTGACGACCATAATTCCCCGGTCTCCGAAGAGAAGAGAAAGAACGGATTGTTTTAGAACATGACAAATCAGAACACAAACAGAAGAACATTTCATTGCTTATTACAACAATTTACATTAGAGTACAAGAATATATAGAGTATGAATAAATATTATACATCTGAAAATATCAGAGATTTAAATTATAATCCAACAGAAAAATAATACATAACACAACTGAAACAAATACACGGATACAGAGCTTTTCGAATATATCTCCAGTTGTAAACCAGGATCTTGTAAGAATAAATCTACAAACCCAAAACTACTAGCTGCCCGTATGGAAAATAGGGGCACCCAGAGTTTAGGTTAAAACAATAAACTCCAGATCAGTCATATGACTGGTATGAGAACGAAAATAGTTATTATATCTTTACTTTAAAATAAAGTAAATCAAGGGACCACCCCGTATAACACGGAATGGGTTTCCTTCCAAGAATACCAGTGCATAAAACAAAGAGCGCAATGGTTTTTGGAAAAATGAAGCTATTATAAGACTCATGTCCCACCACATAATGCAATGCAAGCCGGAGGATAGAGTTTTACCTTATAATAGCCAAACAAGTATGGTACGTTTAAAACAAATCATTTTGATACTATTATAGTGTAAAGTGTATGAAAACAACTTCAAATATAAATGTATAAATCATAGACGACATAGTGCCCCATCCCACTATGTTGCCATACTAGGCTCTACAAATAAAACTGAAATGTCACGTATTGAAAGTTGGATTTCCGTCTGTGAACCAAGGCAAGGGATCGTCCTTACCGCTTCGACTCTCTGGCCCGAGCCTTAGGGACAAAACGCAGCATCCCTTGGATCTTCAGGACCGGTCCACATTTTAAGTGGATTAATAATCCTTGAACAATACGTTTCCCCATCCTATAAGGCGTAAGTCTGGTCAGTATGTCGACCATATCCATCCATTAGCCCCGTAGTGACTGATATATCTGAGGTACCTCGCTTTCCATCATCCACATAAGTAAAAATGTCTAGGCTCCATACTATGACACCACTCCTAGTTAGAAGGAAATGCATGTTCTCCCTGCAGTCCTCTCCCGTTTCTGGTTCATACCGGGGTGTGAGGCTCGCGAATTAATGCCACACCAAGCTATGCAATATTAAGTCGTGCTTTGATCATCAACCACAAGACTCTACTTTTCAACAGAAGCCTTGATCATTTGTATCTCAGCATGCCACACAGGCAATTCACGCCATGCGACTGATGTCTATTGATATATTACCTCTGAGCTCGTACGTCTCAGAGAATGGCATTAAGCAAGAGAATAAATTCACTGCCGCCAAGAAGATATATATTTAATAGAGATCAATCAACACAGAATAAAATCCAATGTCAGACACACATCCATTTACAAGTCCGTTCTGGGTCTAAACGAAACCGAAGGCACCTTATTTCTCGTCCCATATGCCCAATACAGGAGAGAGGTCCTTGCATATCCGATCGACCTCCAAGTACGTCTGGACGGTCACAACTTATTACCTCGTCTTGGGCGTACAACCCAATCAAAACTTCAGTAATCATCCAAACGATGTGAAGACCTCCGGTCTTCAACCGCCATCTTCATCGTCGACTTATCATCGATTCAGTTATTCAGAATGGGATAAACCCGGTCGTTTTGAATAACTCGCGTATATAATAAACAAGTGCTATAAAAGTACAACATACACCTCATTCCAATTCCGAATATTCTTTTATTTAAATATTCATATCCTTTGGGAAAGGTTCCCATTAATTTTATCAAAGATAAATTCTTTAAATTTATTCTTTAATCTTCCTTTGGATATCAATTCAAACCAAATTAAGATTTATCCAAACTAGTCGGGATTAGCGCACCTTACCGAAGTAATTATTTGTTTAATTTCCCAATCCCAACCTCCCATAGAGCAAAACTGGTAATACTCCATATCTAACGCCACGGTGTTATCGGTAAAATTAATTACCATTTCCCGTTCAAATCTAATTAAAGATTTAATTATCGCTTGGAGCAAAACAGGTGATACTCCATTCTCGATCATTTCCCAAATTTGATAATTTAAATTATCAATTCACATTTCAATCTGATTAAAGATTCATTAAAACTCCACTTAGTTTTAATCATCCTAAAAATCAATATTGATGATTATTTAACTTTGGAAAAACAAACATGCTGCATCGACAATCTACACCGTATTACCAATTTCTGCCGATATATAACCTCTAAGATTGTATGTCTTAGAGAAGGGTGTTAAGCAAGAGAATAAATTCTCCGCCACCAAACAGATGTATATTTAGCAGAGATCAACCACACAGTTCAAAATACAATGTTGGACATCTAATCCTGTCTTTAACTGGGTTAAAGAACTAATGTCATTTAAAACACAGCTCACGATAAACCTAAATCACATTCCATTAATTACGGAATCTTCACGGAAAATAGATCAATATATATAATCGATATCAATTTCCTTATCCGACTAATAATATAAATGGAATAACGACAAATCCTTTTAAATTCCATATATATTAATAGTTTTCCTCCATAGAAGCTCACTTCGATTATTACCAAATCGAATTCCATTCAACTGCAATTTAATATATTAAATTGGAAAACTTTACTTTGGAAATTTTCCATTAAATCTTAATAGAAAGATTTATAAATTCCAAATCACATTTCACTGTAAATTGGTTAAAGAACGAATGTCATTAGAACACTATTCACGATAAACCCAATTCACATCCCATTTTCTTCCAATTAAATGTTAATTAACTGGAAGCTCTAATAATCTTAATTAAAAGATTTATTCTTTTCACACGGGGTTTAAGAACAGTGTTATTTAAGACACCATTCACGACAAACCCAAAATCCAATTCTTTTATTCAATTCCAATTAAATATTAATTAACTGGAAAAACTTCACTAAATCGTAATTAAAGATTTATTCTTTTCTCAACTGGGTTTAAGAACAGTGTTAATAAAGCCACCATTCAAAACAAACCCAAAATCCCATTTGATATTAAATGCAAGGTTTTGAATAGAAATTATATTGGCTTATGTTCAATATCAAATTCTGAAACCAACAAATATCGTATTGGAAATAACGATATATATATATATATATATATCTTCCAAATTCCTCCACAATATCTGCATAATCACGAAATCCAATATCGGAATATTCCGAAGATAATTTCGATTCAAATCCATTCCAATTCATATATTGGAAATTCTGGTTATTTTTAAAACCATTTCAAATCCAATTTGTTTATTTAAAAATATTGGATTATAATTCTAGTTCATAACTAGTTCATTTAAATAAAAATATATTTTTATCATTTCGAATATGGAATTTTTCATCCCAATTCTTTCCCAATCATTTATTATGATTTTACACAAATTATTATATTTTTAATAATTTTATAAAGGCCCATATAGTCGATTTCTATAAACGGTCATCGAACTGCACTTACAACGACCTTTTCCAAATTTGATTTGGACACAATTCCAAATCCAACCGCTAGATTTCAAATTCCTTGTATTCGTTGGAAAGCTCTTTTCGATACAGACCCAACGGTTCCAGTTTTAGGAGAATTCGACAGTTGGATCTTCCGTAATATCAATTCGAAGTCAATGGTCGAAATTTGCGAACTGCCGTGGCGGGACGCATTCTATTCAGGCCATTAAATATATATATATATATATATATATATATATATATAATATATATTATACATATTTCATCGATTTCCATTTGAAACGTATTTTACAAATCGTTTTAAACTCGTTTTCAAAATGATTTCAACTTCATATTCAGTTTTAAATCAAAATTGAATATCCCATATCATTAATATATAAATGATAATATTTTCAAAACATTAAATTTTGAAATCACTTCCTTTTCGATATTCATTATAAAAATGAACAAAATCGATATAAATATCGTTCACGTCAAAATGGCGTTAGTCTAATCAACACGGCTTCATATATTTCAATATTTTCGTGTTCATCCCAAATCAGACATCAAAATCACATTTTGATCCATTACTGAATGTTATTTTAAAATATTCATTATTCATGATTTTAAAATATTCGTTAATTTAAAATATTCTTTCTTTCCCGAATTGGAATTATCCACAGTCAATTACCATATAATTTTATTTATATGGATTTCATACACACATGTACATAACAATAATCAAACACAGTCAACCATCATCTAGAGTGCATTACACAACTGCATAATCGTTAAGTATGAATAATTAACGCTTACAACAGTCTGCCAACCCGTTGATTGACAAACAACTAAATACTGGGTTTATGTATGTCCAATATCATCCCAATACCTGTGTGGGGTTTTCAAACAACAAACACTTATTCTTATTTGTGCGGTTGGGCGATGTGTAAAATATATCGTCCCAATCAATATCAATTAAATGTGTGCATATAAACAAATCGTCCGATTTGTAAATGAATATTTATTTTATTCATATACACATTAAAAATTATATTTTTAACTATAAAATATTTATTTCATCTCATGAATATTTTATACTGTTCATTTATATAATAAAATTGATATTTTTATTATTCTAATGTTCTTAGAAAGTTTCGGCAGCATAACGACGCGATACTAGAACCGGAATAAGGTCTAGCCTTATCCCTCGCCTAATAATGGCTCGCGCCATATATATACCAAATTCTAATCAATTCATTTCATTTCCCAAACCAAATTCAACCAAATAATCCAATCAACCAAACAACCATGCAAACATGGTTTCAAACAAAGGTGTCGGGTGCTATTAAGCGCCGTCTGCATCCTAGTATATATATTTAACTAGAAAATAAATTAAAGTGAGAAGTTCTCACCTTTGGAATCCACTCCTCCAGTTCTATATTTCAAAAGGTTTGGATTTTCATTCATTTCCAATCGGTTCCATCGCAATCTGTTTCACACGATTTTTATATTAAAAATCACATTTTTATTTCAATGCTATAAAAATCACATTTCTATATCGCTACTACATATATAAATATCATATTTTTATAACGCTACTTATGTAATAAAAATCATATTTTTTTATATAACTAAAAATTGAATTTTTATATATTTAAAAATCCTATCTTTTTATAATTATTAAAATCTAATCTTTTTATAATTAAAAATCTAATCTTTATATAATTAAAAATCTATTCTTTATTTAATTAAAAATCCAATCTTTATATAATTAAAAATCTGATCTTTATATAATTAAAAATCTGATCTTTATATAATCAAAAATCTAATCTTCTCATCTATAAAAATATAATCTTTTCTATTTATAAAAATATAATCATTTTTATTTTTAAAAATATAATCTTTTCTATTATAAAAATCCAATCTTTATATAAAAAAATCCTATCTTTATACATAAAAATCCAATTTATATATATAAAAATCCTATTTTTATTTTGCTACTACCTAAATAAAAATCATATTTTCATAGCAATGTTATTTAAATAAAAATTGAATTTTATATAAAAAGAATAAACTGCATTTTATATATTTAAAAAAACTGTATATAAGCTTATTGTTAATTTGCTCCTGCTTGTTCCCGTGAACGTCGAGTGAGCCTCGGCCATGAACCATTTCCGTTGCACCCAGACTTCGTCGAATGGAGGGAGAAGCGACTGCAAGGGCTACGGGTTCCGGTTCCAGAAGAGGGAGGCACAACAGCGTTAAGGGTGTTGGAGTGGTAGGAGCGGCGACGCTCGGTTTTATGTGTAGGGTTTGGGGATAGCGGCGTTCCAATGGGGGAGGTTGGTTTGCGCGATGGTGGACTCGCGACTGGGAGGGGTACTTGACGAGGGGGCGGCGACGCTGTGGCACAGGCGGCGGGGCGATGGCGGTGGAGGTCAGAGCTGTGGCGATGGCGGAGGATCGATGGTTGGAAGAGTCTAGTTGGCCATTAAATCGATTCAAAGAAAACCATTTAGGGAATTTCGTTCTTTTTTCTGGTAAGTGAATTTAGTTTTATTTTTATTCGATTGGAGAATAGGGTTATTTAGAATATATATATATTGTTTAATTCCTAAGAGTGGGGTTTTTCTTCAGAACTCCAAACGAGGCCCAACGACTGTCACCCCGAGCTAATTACCCCCACTACGAACACAATGGGATATGTCCCTTAAGACAATTCGATTGTTTCGATCAGTTTTCATCAAATTTAAAATATAAATTAATATAACATTCAATGTTGATTTCAACGTACATTTTAATATACTAGGGCCACATACAGACTCCAAAAATTAAAGAAAAATTAATCTGGCTATATTTTGACGATACGGTCCTAACAAAACTAATTTCGCCAAATTTCGAGACCGTTTGAAAAATGGTCATTTTTCAATCGATTAAATTCAAACTGAATTGACCAACTGCGTTTAAATTCACCATGCTCACATATCAATTCCAAAAATTATGAAAATTGGAATCCAGCAATAATTTGACATTCCGAATTCAACAAGTGGTCTCGTCGAAAACGGAGGTAGTTTGCAAAATTGCTATTTTTAAGGGCTATATATTATATAAAATTCCATAGCGACTATTCTGAATTTTCAGCTGGACATAACTTTTTATTCCCGTTATGAAATCTGGATTTTTCACATTCGTTGGAAACATATTTTCAAACGAATTCAAATATTTTTGGTTTTACTAAAATCTGGTTTATTTTGAATCCCGCACATTCATTTGAAATTTGAAATTGAATTTTCAAACTATCGCGCCATTTCCAATTCCCTTTTTTAAAATAAATATTTATATTCAAACTTCGATTTAAATAAATTTATACGTTCTAATTCTAGTCAAGATAAATTTCTAGTCGTTATTATTTTAAATAAGTCATTTTAAATATTCAAAATTCATTAGAATTGCTAAAATAAAATTTTTAAATTGGTTCCGATTTTCCGGGTTGATCCAATGAACGACTTAAAAGTTATTTAATAAGTTCTGGTTTTCAAATAGGAAAAGCAGATCAAACTTTATTTGTTAAAACTACAAATAAAGATATTTTAATTGTACAAATTTAGGTTGATGATATAATCTTTGGTTCAACTAACGAAAACTTATGTAAAGAATTTTCTACAATAATGACAAACGAATTTAAAATGTCTCGTGTGGGAGAACTATCATATTTTCTAGAATTACAAATTAAACAAATTTCAAATGGTATTTTTATTTATAAAGAAAAATATTATAATAATTTAATTAAACGTTTTGGTCTAGACAACACTTTGGGAAAGCCAACTCTAATGAGTACTTCTGTTCATCTTGAAAAAGATGAAAAAGGAAAAAGTGTTAATCAAAAATTATATAGAAGTATGATCGGTTCGTTACTTTATTTAACTGCAAGCCATCCAGACATTATGATAAGTGTTTGCTTGTGTGCACGATTTCAGTCAAATCCAAAAGAGTCACACTTAAGAGCAGTGAAACAAATTTTAAGGCATTTTAATAATACTAAGGACTTCGGTCCTTTATATCCGAAAGTATGTCCATTCAAATTTGTATCTTATAGTGATGTCGATTTTGGTGGATCCCGGACGGATAGAAAAAGTACAAGTTGTACGTGCCATTTCATTGGAAAATCACTTGTATCTTGGTTTAGTAAGAAACAAAATTGTGTATCACTCTCTACATGTAAAGCCGAATATATATCTGCTGCTTTAGCATGTGCACAAGTAATTTATATGCAACATACACTCAAAGATTTTGGAGTACATTTAAATAAATCAACGATATATTGTGATAATACTAGTGCGATAAGTTTGTCTAAAAATCCAATAAATCATTCCAGAACCAAACATATAGATATCCGACATCACTTCTTGCGTGACAACATAGAAAAAGATATTATTAATTTAGAATATATCTCAACTAAAAACCAAATTGCATATATCTTCACTAAACCTCTATTAGAAAATTATTTTATTAAATTACGACGAGAATTAGGGATTGTATCAGTAAAAAATATATGAATTAGTATAATATCTTCTTTAACAAAAACAAGTACATATTTGTATTTTAACCTACTAACTATATTTAGCCTATTTCCTAAAAATCCTCACAATACTCAAGTTCTTCTCTGGCTATAGACTTCTGAAATTATAACCACATATTCCTTGATTGTTATTCTTATATGAACCTATGTTTGCTTTACCACAAATCTAAAAACACAAAATTCAAAACTAAAGAAGCTCAACTTGACACACTATGTCATCAAATAACTCAAATTCTTCAATCAATAATACTTTCACATCGGATAGTTCTTCCGGTTCTACTCAATTTCCAACACCTACTCCTAGATATGAACCACAATATCGTTGGGGAAACTATCACACTGGATATACTCCTGACACAAAGAAGGCTAAAAGAGCTCTCTTCTCGTTACCATATAAAAAATAGATGATCTTCATCACTATCAGACAGAACAAATAGCCATACAGAAAGAGTTATACTTCGAATAGAAAGTTACCGCTACTCGCTTAAGCCTTCTCGAAAAAATGATCTACAAATTTTGTGGTTCAAAAGCAAAGGATGTTACTTTACCTTTACCAATTCCACTAACTCTTATTGATCCGTCTTCATCTTATCGAACTAAGAATGATCCAATAAGCTCTACATTGAAATATTATAGCTTCTCTCCCCAACAATCGCCGTATAGTCCAAAATCATGGGAGAAGAATTACAAAGCCAATGAAGGAACAAGTTCATCAACACCAAAGAAGACTCCACTTTATAAAAATCAAAGTTCCATTTACTACGTGTTATATCTTTTTTAATTTTTAACTTTTTATTTAAATCATATATGAAATAAAAAAATTATTTGTGCAAAAATTTCACTAAACAGATGTCTGAACAAAAACAAACAGACGCCTGAATGAACAGGATGAATAAATTTTAACCTCAAATCAGACGTCTACATAAAATAAAACAGACGTCTAAACGAAAAGGATGATTAAATTTTAACCTCAAATCAGACGTCTGCATGAAATAAAACAGATGTCTGGAATGGTAACAAAATGAACTATAATCTTGTGGGTTACAAATTCCTCTCAAATAGACATATGAATTAGAATTCCAGACGCCTGAATTAGTATGTAAATTTTTTTCATCCTCCAGAATCAGATGTTTGACTTACAAATTACATATGTCTGAAATACCCCATTTTCGAATTATTTCCTCTCGGGTTCAATTTGTACATAAAACAGACGTCTGATTTTAAAAATTCAGACATCTGACTACTAAATGATGTGTTTTTTTAAAAGGGCATATGACTCCTCCCAACCATCATAACCATTTATCTCTTCATCTCTTCACTTTTACTTCTTCATCTCTTTTACCATTAATAAAACCCTAGCCCCCAAAATCAAAAAATTACCACAAAACTTCATCTTTTCAAAACCAAATCATGGCAAATCGAGGCAAAAGAACATGAGAAGAAGAATCACTTCCTCCTTCTGAAGAATTAATCCAAAAGTGGCTATGGGATGATACTACTAAGGCAAGATATAAAGCAATGAAGGACTACAAATTCTTCAAAGGTGCTTTCATAAAATTTGATGCTTTTTCAAATTATCGAATTCAACAATATGCTAGACACTTCCACTTCGAATCACTAGTTGATTAAAACAAAAATGATGTCAAAATTTATCCTCAACTAGTGAAGTTGTTTTTAGCAAATTTAAATCTCTACCACACTAAACCTCAAGTCAAAATGGATACCGTTTGGTCTTAGGTTTATGGAAAACGTGTGCTTCTCTCAATGCAACGACTAGGTCAAATTTTAGAACGTGCTTGGAAAGGTCTATAGACATAATAGAAGTAGATATGTCTACAAGGGATGAGACTTCACACAAATTCCTTTCCAATAGTCTCATTAACATGAATGATCTCACTTCTACTCATCTTCGACCATAAGCTCGTTTACTTAATCGTATACTAGTCCGAACCATTCGACCCTACAAAGGAAGCTATGAAAAAGTTTACAAAATGGATTTTCAAACTCTCTACGCCCTCTACTCTAACAAGCAAATCAATTGGGTAAAAATTATCATAGAAGAATGGACCGATATCACGTATAAGCGCAAGTATAAGACTTTATACTATTGTGCGTATATTACTTGGATTCTTGCTGCTTATGAAATAATATACCTAATACTCCCTCCTTACGCATCCAAGAAATTGATCTGAAGACTTTGAAACTTATGGATATTACTCCAAATCCCGCTACTTTAGAGTATATGTCTCTCGAAACTTGGACTCAACATGTAGCCTCCAACCCAAAAGCAATCATACATGAGCCTTCTCACTGTCGTCAAGTTAGGGAAGAAGAAGAAGACAATATTTAAATTATTTCTCCCGAAACTTCTTCCAAACAAGCCTCAGTAATGATATCCCAAAACCAATCTAAACTTCATAATGAATGAAGGCATTATCAAAAACAAAAAAAATAAGAAGTTTGACTCTATCAAAGGATTCTTGAACAAAATTTGGGAAAAAGTTTCTTGCATCGGCACTTCTAGAGCCAAGCTCAAGCTCCCACTCCATTTCAGTGGCCTTCAAGTTCTACCGAAGAAGTTCCTGATTTTGAACAAGGCTCTCGCAAAGAAGGTGGGACAACTATTGAGGCATCTACTTCGGAAGTTTGGTAAGCATGGTTGATGGTATGCTGGTCTACGTATTTTTCCTAAAAACTCTTTAATTATCTAAATGATGTATAATATTTTGGTACTTATCTCTTTATGTTTAGCACAAACTCTAAATATGTGCTATGTATGATGGAATGCT
This sequence comes from Allium sativum, assembly GCA_030737875.1. Lineage (NCBI taxonomy): Eukaryota > Viridiplantae > Streptophyta > Magnoliopsida > Asparagales > Amaryllidaceae > Allium > Allium sativum. Next base: position 217,548,722 of record CM060920.1, read on the forward strand.
TGTTTATATATTATGCTATGTCTGATTCTATGGTATGTTTATGTATAATTTATACATGCTTTCACATTTTCATAAGTATTCCTTTTTATCGAATGACAAAGGGGGAGAAACTAGTAACAATATTTGCGTATTGACAGGGGGAGCTTATATAGTTGTCATTAGTCAAAAAAGGGGAGAATGTTGGATCTCGATATATAAGTATTTTGACTATGACAACTATACCTAAGCATATATATTGTCAACTAAATTTTTTTTGCAGGAAGAGATTAGACAAGTAGATTCAGTAACACCAAAATGAAGATTGAATATGTTGTAAGAGTCTGTTAGTCCTTGATTTTCTTGTTAAAGTCTTCCTTGATGGTTACACACACACATATCATATATATATATATGTTTTCATATTTAAAAGAGGCAAGGAATATGTTTTGCCCAGAAAATAGACGTCTGAAATAAATCAGACAGACGTCTGTTTACTGAGCCAAGAATAAAATCTACATAATATTCAGACAGCTGAAATTGCTACGAAATGTACAATTTCCTTGCTGTTTAAATTTCAAATTCAAAACAGACATCTTAAATTAATATTCAGACATCTGATTACGAAGAGTTGCAACTTATTATGAAGAGTAACAACTATCTAAATCATTTCTCTTGATGGAATCTCTTCGTGGAAAGTTACAACTCTTTGTACATTACGAATAAAGACTTGATTTACTTATCAAATCACAGAATTTCATTCTATCTCTCTCTGTATTATTCAAAGCTCTCTAGTTTTCAAAAAGCACACTATTTGCAATATAATCTTCCATAATCTTTCACATTTATCATTAAGGAAAGACTATAGGAAGGGTGTACTATATATTGACATATCCGTGTTAACAAGAACACAAATAAGTCATTAATTTTTCTGTATTAAGGAAGATCTCTTCAGCAGTTGAGGCAAGAAATCCCGTTCAGCTGTTTGGGTAATTGTGAACCTATTCCTCCAGGTGAAGTGAGGGTTTTAGTGTTAGTGAAATACTAGAAGTGAGTCTGGGACTGGACGCAAGACAGTGGTCTAAACCAGTATAAATCAATTGTGTGATTTATTACTTACTATTGTGCTATATACATTACAATCTATTCTCCAATCTACACGATCCTACTGTTATATAGCCTCTTTCATATTGTAAATTCCATAATCCCTGGATTATAATGATTTTTCATCCAAACAGAAGCTTAACAGAATAGATTGTAGAACATTATATTCTTAACGTTCTAGAGAATAAATTATATCATAGTTCACAATTTACAATTATTTAACATGAGATTCAAGAAGTTACCGTTTATTGATCATGCATCAGAACACCTATGTTGTAGATTTACATTCTTTACCATCAAATCTTGAACCAGAATTTCCTAAAACTAATGTTCTAATTTTTGAAAGATTTAAAGAGAACAGAAAACGGCAGAGACTTGGCGTCGTCTCAAAAAATAAGTTAGAGGCTAGGCCCTACTAGACAATTTATGGTGTACAGGAAATCTTGGTCCATCGGATCTGATAACATAAAATCTTATCAATATAAATAAGAAAAACATGTCACCAGCCAGTAGATCTAACCCTAAGTAGGTCGACCCCTATGTCGACCAACCTTAGAGGCGGGTCGACCTTCGTAAGCCTGGGTCGACCCATCTCTGGGTCTGCATGTGAGTTTCTACCGTATTTAAATTTTGACTGACGTTTAATTTCTTTCTTTATATAACTTATTTGTATTATAATATTACAATTATAACTCATCTCTGATTTCAAATTTGTGCGCATATATACGCATATAACCTTTCAGCTTCTTGTCCATTAATAGCTGCTCACTTAATGTAATTAAAAACTCTATCAATTCGTTCTTTTATTCTTTTTAATGCATTCTAATTTCAAATGCAGCTAATTTCTTGTCCATTTTTCATTTATTATGCATTTATTACTTTTTATTTCAACATTTGAATTTATATGTATATATACGCATAATCTTTATTTCTTTTTCAAAATTCAAACGATGTTATGCCGTCATTTATTTCTTACCCATTTTATTGTTTGTGGGTTACTTTTGAATTTCTCATATATATATATATATATATATATATATATATGTATACGCACACATATTCACATATGCGTGTATACATATATTTTTATTCTCATCTAGATGTATAATTTTCCTTATATGTATATTGGTACATATTTTTCCCATAAAATATGTATTTCTTTAGTCAGCCCTCTAAATTAAAAATACGGTGCCAACGGGACTTTAAATTGCCCCACTCATCTGGGGCAGACATGCCCCTACTTAGTGGGTTATATAAGATTTTGTTAAAAAGACTAAAAACACTGGTGGTCATTGTTCTTTTTAGTGTTCTTCTTATACCTTCTTTTCATGTATGTTATAGTATTTCATTTAAAGATCTATTTTCATCTTAAATCCGTTTTCTACAAACCATAAGTCTAAATTGATTAGAAAATCACCACGGACGCAATGACGCTAATTCCATGACCAAAATTTGAAAGCTTTTCAAATATTATTTTAATATTTAATTAACAAAAGTGGGGTGTTACATTACTCACCTTGTCTATCTTTATTTATTGAAATAATCCAAATAACCTAGGTTACAAATTGTTTTATTTGTGTTATGTTTATTTCCCTATTATTGCTTCACATTTAAAATGAAAATTATATGTTATGTTATGACATTAGGGAAATATAACTTGTAAACCTTAATTAATATTTAGGATTGACATTTCCACATTTAGTGTATTTTCTTTACGCATGCCACTAATTACGCTTTTATTTTTATATATTAAATAGCGTAATTAATATAACATAAATGTGTACTAAATGCATTTAATTAGGAATTAAAATTTAAAATGTCCCTGTAGGAAAATTTAAATGTTGTTTATGTATTAATGGCTTTTTAAAATATCAAATGGCATGTGGACACGAGGTTAACCCCTACTTCTATTAGAAATCTGCCTAGAACTGGTCAACAAATCCAGCAGCTATAAAAAAGTTGGATTAATATAAGATGTCCAGTGCCATGGTCCATTTATATAAAATACACATGGACGTGAGTTAACCCCTATTTGTAGTAGAAGTTTGCCCGAAGCCATCCGATAATCCCAGCTGCTATAAGAAGTCGGGTTATTGTGAGACGCCTAGTGTAATAAATAAATTGTGTGAAGTAGGCATGCCTCGAGAAGATATCAAGTGGCTGATCTACCTTACTGAGTACTTAGTGGTTAGGACTTGGTTCATTCCTAAGGTTCATTCCTTGGGTTTGACTAAATCATAGGGTCGCCTTTGTTGGGTATTAAGTGGTCTATGGGTCCGCCTTTCTCTAATGATTATGAGGTATTAAATGGTCTTAAATAAAATGATTATGAATGAGTAAGGCAGTTTTTTCGAAGGTTATCTGCTTCTTATATCGGGGCTATACCAAGGCACACCTAGGGACGGGCTACTAAGAGTTCTACCGAACATGTAAGGGGAAATTCCTGTCTAAAAGAAGTACTAAGTGGCTGGAAGTTCACCATTAATATGTGAAAGTCGGGGTGTATACGACTTGTGCAGGATCTATAATATGGCTATGCGGAATGTATGTGATAACTTAAGCTATTCAATAGTTACGCAGGTAAAAATTCACAAACAAGAAATATATCACTAACAAATATAAATGATGTAGATAAAGTAAAGTAATGACACCAGATTTTTATACTGGTTCGGACCTCCCGTCCTACGTCCAGTCCCGAAGCTCCTCTTCGGCTTTTCACTAAACAACACCCTCGCTTCACCCGGAGGAACAGGTTCACAACTACTTGATTTACGGGCTACAAGTTTACCCACTTGATTTCACGGGCCACAAGCTTACCCACTTGATTTCACGGGCTACAAGCTTACCCACAAGATGATTACAAGAGTTTGACCTTGAATGTGTTCTTTCTTCAACACTGATTAGTCAATGATTGAGTACAACCTTCCTATAATCTTATCCTCAAATATATATTGATGTTTGCAAAGATTTGGAATTGGATTATCGAGTTGAATCACAAGTGTGTTAAATATGCTTGGAGATTCAAACGATAATTGAATGCTTTTGAGTGCTTTTAGAATGCTAAGAATAATACAATATAGATAAGAGAATGGAGAGAAATTTCGGTGTTTTGATTGATTGAAAACTGATGTATTTATAGTAATTGAGAAGTTGCAATTGTTGGTGAAAAGTTGCAATCAAAAGAAATGATTTTAAATGAAGAGAAATGGATGCAACTATTCAAGAAAGAAGATGACTCTTCATGAAATTCAAAAATAGGTTGACTGGAAAAATTAATAGGTTGACAGGTTTTTGACCGTTATTTCAAAAAGCTGTTGACCTGTTAATTTTAACAGGTTGACCTGTTATATTTAAAAATAGGTTGACCTGTTATTTTTAACAGGTTGACCAGTTTTTGTCAATATACAATAAAAACGAGTTTTCATGCATAATTTTGAAATCAATGGGAAGTATGATTATTTGAGGATAGATTTTAACATAAAATATTCTAAATAACCAACTTCTAACCTATGAAACCATTGTATCTTCTTTTTGTCGATCATGAAGCTTCTTCTCGTCATTAATCAAAACGATCATTAAAAGTTCTTGACTCAACATTCTCCCCCTTTTTGATTGATGACAACATAGCTTTTAAAATATGATCTCCATTGCTATCTCCCCCTGTATATATGCTCTAACTCCCCCCGAGTATATGATCTCCCTGAAAAATATAACTAAGTTTCTGCAAGAATAGATGTTAGTAACTTTCTCCCCCTTTGTCATCGACATAAAGGGTATAATAAACAAGAGAGTGATTAAATAACATAGGACATCACATGCAGAGTATAAACCATACCAAAATATACAAGACCAACCCAAATTTTTCGTAGCATATATAACACATAGAAAAGCTAATAGTGTTATATTTAAAGACATAATATCATAACCATAGATAGATAGAACTACTGAGGAGGTATATCAGAGTCGGTTTCGTCTCCTTCTGATGATGATACTTCCTCCTCATCTGTTTCTTCTTCTGAGGATTCCTCTTCCTCATCTCCCGCTACTTCCTGCTCCTTATCCGCTTCTTCTTTTTCTCCTTCTTCTTCCTTATCATCATCAAATTGTTCTTCTTCTCCCTCATGCCTACTTGGTTCAGCATATGAGATTCCATGACCACGACTATGCTGAGTACTTTCTCCAGAGCCAGTAGTCTCCTCCGAAGTAGACCATGTGAAAGTAGGAGGCATTGGTCGTTTTCCTGGATTTTGAACATGTGTGGTTGAGGAAGAAGCTCCACATGAAATTTCTTCCCAGAGAATGCCGAAAAAGGACTTAAGTTTGTTGAATCGTTTGTCCATCTTGGTATCTAAGCGATCAAGCTTTTTATTGGTTCGCTTAAGTCGTGCTTCCAGAAGAAACTGATTCCTTGCTATTTGTTCAAGAGATTCCTTTGTTGTAGAGGTGGGTGAAGGAATCTTAACATCTTCTGGTCTTGACGTAGAAACATGTGATGTAGAATGTTCTGGAGGACCCGGCGTAGGAACATGTGATGTAGAAGGTTCAGGAGGACCTTGATGTATGTATTGCTCATAAGGAATAATATTCAGGTATGGCTCTAGAAGTTTCATTCTCTTCTTTGAAGCTTTATTCATACATTTCGGCTTTGAAATTTTGGATTCCGGAGTTGGAATTCCGCAATTTATTAAAAGACGCATAATGTATTCGTTGTAAAAAATATGAGGACGAGAGAGTCTGTTTACCGTTAAAATCTCATCAAATATCAACTCAATCCAATTTATATTGATATTTCCATAGATGGCGTACAATGCCCTAAAATTTTCTCTGTAAATTGCGTCAAAGTTTCCGGTTCTTGGTAAAATTGAATGAGTGAGGCTATGATGAAGAATTCTCGGCGTAGGTCGTAGATTAACTCCTTTTGTACTTGACTTATGAACTTCAATGAATAAGTGACTAACTTTATCTCTAATATGAATAGGACAGAAGTCATTTGAAAAGGATATACCATCATTTGGAGATTGAAGAACTTCAGCCATTCTATCTTTAGAGATAAACACATGTTGGCCACAGACCACTGGCCATAAGTAATCTGATGAGTTCTCTGGCTTGAATTTTTCCAAGTTGAGATTAGCATAGAATAGTTTAATCGTGATATGATTAATCTCCACATTGTTGTCTTCAAAACTAAGAAGAGACTCGATTTCTGCTCTGTTTGCTATTTCTCTAACATTATAGAGAAAGAAATCGTTGAATTTGATAAACACTCCTTGGTGAAAGGTATAATCTTTCATTTTGTTCCATCTTCTTACAGCTATTGGATCCATAAGCCAATTTTTGATTTGAGCATCGATGGGTTGAATTGATGTTGAGGAGGTAGAAGTTTTTGATTTCTTTGTCTTTGGAGCCATTGGAGAATGGAAGAAATGAATTTTTTTTTTAAAGTTAGGGCTTGAGAGAGTTTCGAAATTTTGAAGTAGTAGTGAATGAAAAGGTGCGGTTGTAAAAAAATGTGTGAATCGACATGTCTTTATATAAAAAAAAAAGGTCTCAGCAGAAACCGGTCGACCTATTAAATCAAGGCGGTCGACCGAAAAAGTCTCGGGTTGAAGAAAAAAATGGAAAAAATAGAAGCCGGTCGACCTATTAAATCAATGCGATCAACCGAAAAAGTTTCGGGTTGAAAAGAAATATAAACCGGTCGACCTAAAAATATGTACCGGTCGACCTAAAAAGTCTCGGGTTTGAAAAAAATGTTAAACCGGTCACCTAAATTTTACTATCGGTCGACCGAAATCTTCCTGAAACAAAATCGGTCGACATAATATTTATGACCGGTCGACCTAATTCTTTTCAATATAGTGAAAAACTAGAACCGGTCGACATGAATTTTATGACCGGTCGACCGAAAAACTCTCTGGATTGTGAATATCAAAATCGGTCAACCTATATTTTTGGACCGGTCGACCTATAAACTCTCTGGAATGAAATTTTTCTATTTAGGTCGACAGCTTTATATATTAGGTCGACAGGATACTTGTAAAACTGTTCATTTGGCTGCATTTTGAATAAAAAACAATAATCAATTTTTTTTTATTATAATAAAGGAAGTAAACAAAAAAAATGAATTAACAACATTATTAAACGGAATATAAAGAAATCTCCTTAGACTCAATATAATCATTATTTCCTTGGTTCCCACGGAGAGTATTTCCCACTAACGCCTTCATTTTTGTTGAAATTTTTATCCCATGAGTTCGGTGTTCTTGTTGATGATGATGGCATTTGCATGGGTTCATGAACATTATTCTTGTTTGAACCACAGAAAAGTGAAGCTAGCTGTTCAAGGTAAGTTAAGCGAGAAGAAGTTAATCTCTGCTCGTAGTACATCTCCCTTTGGAGATCGACTTGGTGTTTTTGATAGTGATGTATCTCGTCAATATTTTCTTTGGTTCGTGGGGAACAGAAAAGAGCCTTCTTGCATCGTTTCGATGTTGGAGTATTTCCAGGTGTACGAGAATTCTGATGAAAGCCAGAAGGGTGTTCCGATGTCTTAGGGGAGCAGTGTTCTTCGGACTCGGAACTTGTTATGGTGATGTGCGATTTTCGTGCACATTCATCACAGATATGAGCCATGATAATACGTTATTTAATGGAGATTTGAGAGAAAAGTTGTCTGAGAGCACTCAAGAAAATAAAATATAATCATATATATGGAAGAAATTTTCTATTTGGAGAAAGAAAACTGATGGTTCGTATTTGTTTAACCATAGAAAAATTCTCTTCTAAATATAGTAAAAAAAAATTGGTTTCTGAAAATAATGTACGAACTCTTGATATATTTTAAAAAGATTTTTACTCTTCGAGTTCTTTTCTTGAAACCAACCCTAGCTCTCTACGTAAGTTGACAAAACTTGATTCCAGTAGAGGCTTTGTAAATATATCAGCTAGTTGATTTTCCATATTTACGTATTCGAGATTTATATTACCCTTTTCAATGTTATCTCCCAGAAAATGATGTCGAATGTCGATGTGTTTAGTACGAGAGTGGTTAACTGGGTTTTTGGATAAATTTATTGCACTCGTGTTATCACAATATTCGATAAGTTTATACCGAAGTCTTTAAGTGTTTGTTGCATATATATAACTTGTGTACATGCTAGTGCTGCTGATATATATTCCGCTTCACACGTTGAAAGTGAAACACAATTTTGTTTCTTACTAAACCAAGAGACAAGTGATTTTCCAATAAAATGGCACGTACCACTTGTGCTCTTTATATCCGTTCGTGATCCTCCGAAATCAGCATCACTATATGATACTAATTCAAATGTACATTCTTTTGGATAGAAAAGACAGAAATCTTTGGTATTATTAAGATAACGAATTATACGTTTCACTGCTCGTAAGTGTGATTCTTTAGGATTAGCTTGAAAACGTGCACATAAACAAACACTCGACATAATGTCAGGACGACTAGCTGTTAAATATAATAGAGAATCTATCATACTACGATATAACTTCTGGTCAACATTCTTTCCAAGTTCATCTTTTTCAAGATGTGTGGTCGTACTCATAGGAGGTGGTTTACCAGAGGTATTTTCTAGTCCGAAGCGTTTAACTAGATTTCCGCAATATTTTTCTTGATTGATAAATATACCATTTGAAAGCTGTTTGATTTGAAGACCGAGGAAATATGATAGTTCTCCCATATGTGACATTTCAAATTCTTTGGTCATAATTTTTGCAAATTCTTTGCAAAATTCATTGTTTGTTGAACCAAAGATAATGTCGTCTACATATATTTTGATAACTAATATATATTTTTGAGAATGTTTAATGAATAAAGTCTGATCAAATTTTCCAATTTGAAATCCAGAATCTATGAGATAGCTTCTTAATCGTTCATACCAAGCACGAGGTGCTTGTTTCAATCCATATAAAGCTTTCTTAAGTTTATATACATGATTCGGATATTTCTCATGTATGAACAAAGGAGGTTGTTCGACATATACATTCTCTTTGATAAACCCATTTAAAAAAGCACTTTTGACATCCATTTGATAAAGTTTGAAATCATGATGACAAGCAAAGGATAGTAAGATGCAAATAGCTTCTAATCGAGCTACGGGAGCAAAGGTCTCTTCATAATCGATACCTTCTTCCTGATTATATCCTTGTGCTACCAATCTTGCTTTATTTCTAGTAATGTTCCCTTGTTCATCGGCCTTATTTTTATATACCCATTTAGTTCCTATAACTGATTGATCAGTCGGCCTTGGAACAAGTTCCCATACATCATTGCGCTCGAACTAGTTTAGTTCTTCTTGCATGGCAATGATCCAGTATTCATCAGTAGCAGCTTCTTTAGGATTTTTAGGTTCGATATTTGAGATAAACGCAACATGACCCATTTGATTAAGTTGATTCCTTTTTCTAATTTGTGATGTTACTTCTCCAATAATATTTTGAACTGGATGATCTCTTAGAATTCTCGGAGGAGATCTAAATCTTGGTGGAAAAGGTATTACATCAATTTGAGGGTTATCATCAACTATTTCTGAGTCAGAGTCATTATTTGTGATGATAGGATTATCAGAGACTATGGTTTCTTCGTCGTCTGATATTATATGAGATGGTTTAAAGAATTCATCAAAAGAAACATGAAGTGATTCTTCAATAGTTTTGGTTCTCTTATTGTATATACGATAAGCCATGCTTTGATCCGAATAGCCAATAAAGATTCCTTCATTAGCTTTTGAATCAAATTTACCAAGATGATCTTTTGTGTTTAAAATAAAACACTTTGAACCAAAAACTTTGAAGTATGAAATATTTGGCTTTCTTTCATTAAATAATTCATAAGGTGTATTTTTAGTAAGAGGTCGAATGGATACACGATTCAAAACATAACATGCAGTTGCTACAGCTTCTGCCCAAAAATGTTTTGGTAAAGTATTTCCATTTAATAATGTCCTTGCACATTCTTGTAATGTCCGATTTTTCCGTTCTACAACTCCATTTTGTTGTGGAGTTCGAGGAAACGAAAAATTATGATTAATACCTTTCTTTGTACAAAAATGTTCAAATTCATTATTTTCGAATTCTCCGCCATGATCACTTCTTATATTTTTAACCTTAAGTCCTTTTGACTTTTGAATTTTCTTGATGAAGGATTTGAACTGAGTAAACGTGTCACTTTTATTTTTCAACAAAATCACCCATGTATAACGAGAATAGTCGTCAACAATTACAAACACATATCGACTATGATTTATGGATTGTATTTGAGTTGGTCCAAATAGATCCATATGCAATAACTCAAGTGGTTGTAACGTTGATATTACCTTCTTAGATTTAAATGATGATTTTGTCAATTTCCCTACTTGGCATGCATCACAAAGATTTTCAACTTTAAAGCTAAGTTTGGGTAAACCTTTTACTAGTTCAATTTTGGCTAACTTGTCAATAGTTCTGAAGTTTATATGACAGAAACGTTTGTGCCATAGCCATGGATCATTATCATTTGCTACAAGACACATATCTGAATTATGATTGATATTCATATTCAGAATATAGATGTTTCTATCTCTATGTCCTTCAAAAGCTATATTTTGATCTTTATCTAAAATACTACATTTATTATCCGAAAAAGAAATGTTAAAACCTTTGTCGCATAATTGACTAATACTTAATAAATTATGTTTCAAATTCTTAACTAACATGACATTTGTAATAAGAGGTAAGTTAGATGTACCAAAATTGCTCACATTGCCTCTGCCGATGATATAGCCTTTTGAATTATCTCCAAAAGTGACTGAACCACCATCCGAATACGTGATATTTGTTAATAGGCTCTTGTCTCCAGTCATATGCTTTGAACAACCACTGTCCAGTATCCACTTTCCTCTTTTCTTAAGTGGGACCTGCAAAAAATAAAGTTAAGTCCATGGTACCCACTTTTTATAGGGTCCTAAGAGTTAGGTCTTAGGAGTCCAAACCCATACAGGTCCGATATCTCCTTTATACAAATAATTTGGATTATGATGCACAGTAATCAAATTTTTTTGAATATACTTGTTCCTAATCAAATTGTTATTTGTTTTAGGAATCCATATTTTTATAGTTTTGACATTCTTCTTTTGAAATTTCACAATCGGTTTTGGTTTGGAATATAATAAACTAAGATTTTTCTTAGCTTCAGTTTCTTGTACTACCTTATTTTTCCAAGATGTTTCTTGATAACTTGCTTCTTATATCCCAACCCTTGCTTATTTGTAGCTGATTGTGAACTCTCAATAATTTTTGTCAAATTTTCTCGACCTTTGTTAAAGTTAGAAACATTTTTAGTAATATTATCTAACTTTGTTTGTAAACTAGCTTTTTCAAGATCTAGAGATTTAACTTTTTCTTTAAGCTCACGATTCTCAGTAGTAAGAGTATCATTCTTTTCTTTTTGAACTTCAATTTCTTGAGTCAAAAGAGATAGTTGAGAGTCAATATTTGATGATGATTCTTGAGCCTTTCCAAGTTCCTCTTCTAATATTTTCTTTTCATCTTTTAACATATCTCGTTCAAATTCTACTCTACTTAAATCAGCTTGAGCTTGTTTGCATTGTCGTTTCATATCTTTAAATATATATATCAACTCAGCATTTATATCAAGAACTTCTTCAAAAGAAGGAATTTGTACCTCATCTTCTTTAGCCATAAAGCATATATTTGCTTGTTCATTATCTGAGTCGCTTTCACTTTCGGATGAAGATGAATCTGAATCATCCCAAGTTACTAAGAATGCCCGTTTCTTTGACTTGTCCTTTTTGTGTTTGAACTTGTCATTTTTTGTCTTCTTCTTTTGTTCTGGACAATCATTTTGCATATGTCCCTTCTTATGACAGTTAAAGCATTCTACATTCGATGATGACGGTCTGTTTGATCCGAACTTCTTTCTGTTGTATCTACTAGCTTTTCGTTGCTTTAAGAATTTTTTGAATCCTTTTGCAATGAATGCTAGATCCTCATCTTCAGAATCTGAGATGTCTTCATCAGCATGAAAAGCTACATTTTTCTTTTCTTCTTTTTGTTCTTTTCGAGCCTGCAAGTTAGCTTCATAGGACATAAGATTTCCTATCAATTCATCTGGCTTCATGGTGGAAAGATCATTAGCTTCTTCTATGGCTAATACTTTTCCTTCCCATTCATTAGTCAGTGAATGTAGGACTGTTGAAACTACATCAAAGTCAGAATATTTTTGTCCTAACCCGATAAGAGCATGATGAATAGTTTGAAACCTTGAATACATCTCATTGATTGTTTCATTTGGCTTCATTTTGAAATTGACTTTTTAACAAAGCTATTTTTGCTTGTTTAACCTTGTTAGTACCATCATGAGTGGTCTTTAGTGTTTGCCAAATTTGATAGGCAGTGGTACAGATACTAACACGGTTATACTCATTTTGGTCTAATGCACAAAACAACATATTCATTGCTTTTGCATTTACAGTAGCTGCTGTTTTCTCAGCAGGAGTCCATTCTGCATACTCAGTAGTTGGATTTATGATCTCTTTCTGAGTAGCATTCCAAGCATCATAGCTAGTTGATTGCATATAAAAAGTCATACGTGTTGCCCAATAACTATAATTTAGGCCATTAAAGAAAGGAGGTCTTTGTGTCGATTGACCTTCTGTGTAAGTGGTGTTACTAGTGCTAGCGTTATTTGCCATATTACTAGAATATATCAAATAACTGTGTTACGGTTATGAGATGACCAAGCTCTGATACCAATTGTAAAAGTCGGGGTGTATACGACTTGTGCAGGATCTATAATATGGCTATGCGGAATGTATGTGATAACTTAAGCTACTCAATAGTTACGCAGGTAAAAATTCACAAACAAGAAATATATCACTAACAAATATAAATGCTGTAGATAAAGTAAAGTAATGACACCAGATTTTTATACTGGTTCGGACCTCCCGTCCTACGTCCAGTCCCGAAGCTTCTCTTCGGCTTTTCACTAAACAACACCCTCACTTCACCCGGAGGAATAGGTTCACAACTACTTGATTTACGGGCTACAAGTTTACCCACTTGATTTCACGGGCCACAAGCTTACCCACTTGATTTCACGGGCTACAAGCTTACCCACAAGATGATTACAAGAGTTTGACCTTGAATGTGTTCTTTCTTCAACACTGATTAGTCAATGATTGAGTACAACCTTCCTATAATCTTATCCTCAAATATATATTGATGTTTGCAAAGATTTGGAAGTGGATTATCGAGTTGAATCACAAGTGTGTTAAATATGTTTGGAGATTCAAACGATAATTGAATGCTTTTGAGTGCTTTTAGAATGCTAAGAATAATACAATATAGATAAGAGAATAGAGAGAAATTTCGGTGTTTTGATTGATTGAAAACTGATGTATTTATAGTAATTGAGAAGTTGCAATTGTTGGTGAAAAGTTGCAATCAAAAGAAATGATTTTAAATGAAGAGAAATGGATGCAACTATTCAAGAAAGAAGATGACTCTTCATGAAATTCAAAAATAGGTTGACTGAAAAAATTAATAGGTTGACAGGTTTTTGACCGTTATTTCAAAAAGTTGTTGACCTGTTAATTTTAACAGGTTGACCTGTTATATCTAAAAATAGGTTGACCTGTTATTTTTAACAGGTTGACCAGTTTTTGTCAATATACAATAAAAACGAGTTTTCATGCATAATTTTGAAATCAATGGGAAGTATGATTATTTGAGGATAGATTTTAACATAAAATATTCTAAATAACCAACTTCTAACCTATGAAACCATTGTATCTTCTTTTTGTCGATCATGAAGCTTCTTCTCGTCATTAATCAAAACGATCATTAAAAGTTCTTGACTCAACATAATGGTAGCTGGACAGTAATGTGTGGGTCCGTTGAAAGGGTCATAAATGGCGATGAGTCTTTACCTAAACCCAAAATTAAGTTGTTGATTGCTATCTCTCGCATTACGTTGAGAGAATATTTGATAATGTTGTCCACCAGAAAACGAGGTCTTAAATAACTGGGTCTGCCATAGGGTATTACATGATCGTAGGAATCCACCCATAGGACGTCAAGTGACCATAGGAACCCGCTTATGTATACGATGGCCTTTAATGACCAAAAATAGTTCGCCTCTTTCCATTAAATGCATATGTGTGTGATATATATAGGCGTGTATATATGTATTTGTATGTGTACTAAATTCGCTTTGACATAAACTTAATGGGTTTATACTGCCAAGTATAAGAAATAGGTTTCCTTTTAAACTCAAAAAAAAATTGTTCACCGAAACTGTTGTTCTGACACCCTCCTCTTAACAATATAAGTTAGTAGGATGGTAATGCTTGCTTGGTGACGTCATGGAGACAAGAGCTTCATGAGGGAGAGTTCTATCCAGATTATTATTATTACGTCTAGTAGTTGATTGTACTAATGGTATATTTATGATGTACCTTTATTAAGACTTTTGGATTTTTTATGATATAATCAACATTAATGAAGTTTTTATGAAATGGTACATCTATTTTGACTATTATATTTTGTCCATTCCGATGTGATATTCTGATTTCGTTTTAGTGTGACTCTGTTATTTTATTTCTTATAGAAACTGATGACTTCCTTAGAATGACTCTAAGTTCCGATGGGGCTTTTATGGGTTGGAATTTAGGCCCAATCTGGGTGAATTGTTACAAAATGCATCATTATTGGAAACATTTGGTGTCACCTTGAAACCGTGTCATCCCATTTGCACTTTGGAGTTTGTTGCCTAGAATGGATAACACTACATTGAAACCTTAGGAACCTGTCTTCCTAAACATGTCATCATTTAGAGTAAATCACTCTTCTACCAAAAAGAATATTGAATTCATTACACTTAGGGACCTGTGTCATTTGAATCCTAGAGGATGTCGCTTTTGTTGGGTGAGAGTTGTGTCGCCTTAGTTGCATAGACTCATGATGCTATATCAAATGTTGAGAAGCTTTTTCCCTTAACCACTCCACTACAAGGGGTATATTGCTGCCTAAATAAAAAAATTTAATGCACATATTCCTCTAACTGTATCATCTCTGTGAAATGCAAACCGTGATACCTTAATTAATCGAAGCCATAAAGCCTTACCAATCCTAAGAAAGTCTATTGACTTGACACCATTTCACATTTCTTCACATAATGCGCTACTCCAATCCAAACCCATGTAGCCATCTCAACAGTGTTCCTTCATCATCCATGCCAATAAGGTAAGTGTTTGCTATGTGGCATGCCAAGGCAATATAGGCGATCAAGCCAAAGCACCACAAGTGCCAATGTAACAAACAAAGTCAAAAGACCATATTCCAATGTATCAAGGAAAGAGGCTATCGATCAGGTCGAAACTATGAAAGTAACATATATAGGGTTGACACCCTCGACTTAAGCCTATAAAAAAAGGCGGTAGGGAACTGTTCTAGAGGAGACATTCTTCTCTACCTCGATACACTTGTCATTTGTTTAATAATTTAATTGTGTAAGCTAAAACTCAAATTGAAGATAAAATTTGTAATTGAGATTCTATTATTCGTCAAGCATGAACTTAAGACGACATATATGTACACCTTATTTCAATTAATAAAGGTATATGAATTTGTTGGATCTGACTTTGCATAATATAACATGACACTTAGCTTATCGGCTAGCGTTCATGATCTCAAACAATCCATTATGCCGAATTTCTAAACTAAAGCATAAGAACTTCGATCCTAAGCTTCACAAAAACTACTTAGGTGTTGAAAATTTTGGTTGTTGACATATAAAAACATAAATAAATATTATAGAACATAAATGTCCTTCCAAATGTTTATATACATTGATACAAATGTCCACTGTCCAGACTGTACAACCAATCCAAAGTATAGCATGGAAACCTTCCAACTAATATAAATAATACCTCTCCTTTGAACACTCTCTACCATGATATTCGCAATTATTAGAATGCTAGATATCATCCAAACATCATTGCATAAATGCATCACTAAACATATTGAGGCTCTTCTCTAGCTTACCAATAAGCAATTTCAACCGTCGGTTTCCATCTTCTACATCATCAAATTTTACATGTTGCTTTAATGTCATATCTATAGTTTAACCAAAACTATTTATTAAAAATAAACAAAATTCTCATTTAACTCAAATATATTGGTATATATATTGAAAGAAATTCTTTATTTTAATCAAATAAATTAGTTTATTTATTAAAACAAAATTTGTAATTTAACCTAATTATAATAGCTTAATTCATAACGTTTAGTAAAGTTTATGGATTAAGTTAAATAACTATGCTTATCATACACGTAGAATGCATAAATTCATATGGTGTTGGAATTTGTAACCAACATATGTATACATACATATCCTATACAATATATATACACACACACACACATACATGTGGTTATATATATGTCTTGTCTAAATCTCCTTAACATTTTACTGTTATTCCTGATAATGCTGGAAGCCGTCCGTTAGTTTTGACAATAATTTGTGCAAGTAATTCATATCAAGCAAGGTAAGATTATGGCAACACATAATTGAGGAGTCTGCAGTGATTATTGATTCTTTGATTCTCGTGGGACATTTTAATAATTCTTCTTCTTTTACAGATAAAAAAGGTGGCCTTCCTATTCCTTAACCATACTTATGAGTTTTTAATAATTGTTTATATCAATCAGGCCTAACTAAAATTAAAGCTCTTGGTTATCATTACACTTGGAGAAGAGAGGGTGTGGGTACTAATATTGACAAAATCTTAGTGAATAACAGCCACCTTCAGAAATTTCTAAATATGAAGGCTCTCTTTCTTGCATAAATGTCCAGCGATCATAACCCATTATTACCAGATCTAATTCCTACCTCACTGTCTAAAGGTTTATCATTCAGATATTAAAATGATTGGCAATTTAAAGAAGGTTATTTAGAGTGTATACAAAAAGGTCTCCAGTCTATTTCCCGGGGCTTTCCTTATTATATTGTACAATCCAAACTCCATGCACGCATACAAGAACTTAAAAGGTGGAACAAAATAAGACCTAAAGAAAACGAACGCATTCAAGAAGTTGAAAAACTATTAAATGATCTAGAATTAGCAGTGAATCAAGACCCTTTGGATTTAGAACTATATGAGATCAGATGCTTAATGCAAAGAATCAACTATAGACTCTTTAAAAAAAATTAAAACATGGAGTTTAAAATAGAAATCAAAAGTTTATTAGTTGCAATAGGAAGACATGAATTTTAAATTCTTCTATTCCAAAATGTCTACACGTAGATATGGTAATAATATCAAGGCTTTCATCAGTGATGCAAGTGAACTAATTTATAAACTAGAAGAAATAGAAAAGGAGGTAATAGATTATTATACTCATCTATTTAATGGTACAACTTCTACCTCTTTTCCACCTTTTCAGTCCAAATCTATTATTAATGATCAAGGTCAAACTTTTTTAATGCAACAGATGCTTTACCTGAAGTTAAAACTGTTGTCTTCTTTATCCCTGATGATGCAATCCAAGTTCCGGATGGCTTAAATTCCAAATTCTTTAAATTACATTGGGAAAATCTTAAACAGGATCTATTGATGGAAATAAAAGACATGGTTGAATTAGCGAAGTTTCCTAAGGGTCTCAACCATACCTGGTTCCTAAAAATAAAAGGCCATCAAGCATCACAGAGTGCATACCAATAGCCTATTGCAACATGTATTTTTTTTAGTAAAGTGTTGTTTAACAAGTTTACACATTTATTATCTCATCTGGCATCAGGGAACCAATGTGCTTTTATCTCTGGTAGATATATACTCCGTCTAGTTCCAAATATTAGACGTTTTGTGAAGTTTCCTACTTTTCTTAATATATGACATTCTGCGATTGTTAACCTTTCCATTGTGCAGCTGCATTTATGATTTTCCAATGCATCAGCCGCATGCGGCACTGGTCCCCTATGTTATCGTACTTTTTGCTCCTATTTTGTTTAATTTGTGCATAAGCCGAGGAGAAAGCAATAGAAACCAAGTTAAAATTAAAGCATTTAACATTGGAAAGTGGGAATTCATGGTTTAATTAATTCAGTTTTAACTTTCCTTAATTTGTGTGCAAATTTTTAAAACGTCCAATATTATGGACTAGAGGGAGTAGAAGATAATATCCTCCTAGCACTTGAATTGCTAAGAGATATCAAAGAGGCATGTAGCTCTAAATTCTATGTGAAAGTTTATTTGAAAAAGGCATATAACTCCATTAACAGAGAATTTATTTACTATATTATGTCTACTATGGGCTTCCCTTCTCATTTTATTAATGTCATTTATTAATATATTTCTAATCCTTTGTATTCCATTCTCATACAAGGGATTCCTGAAGGGTTTATTACGTGTAAAAGGGGTATTCGTCAAGGTGACCCTCTATCTTTATAATTTTTACCTTGTTTATGGAATGTTTCGGTTTTCTGATGAATGAAGCAATAATGTTGAAGCAGTTCTCACCGATTTCCAAAGTATCTTCCACAGTTACTCACTTATTATACACAGACCTGATGTCTTTGGGAAAGCATCTATTAGTTGTGCATCAACTCTATAAGGTATTTTTCAAAAACTTAGTACTTACACTTGTCTAACTGTAAATAGCTCTAAGTATAAACTGTTTTTTATAACACTGCCTCTAAGACCACACAAATCCAGTCTATTCTAAATTTCAAATATATCAAATATTTAGGAGTTCCAATGTATTCTAACTACCTTCACTACTTAGATTGTTAATCTCTTTGCGTAAAATTAACCTAAAACTGCAAGGTTGGGAAATGAAAATGCTTAGTTTTGCTAGCAGAGCAGAACTCATTCACAGTATTCACGCCTACAGTCCTATATTGGTTATTCATTTATCAAATAACATATTTTTCACTAGATAAAATTAACACCATATGTGTAGACTTATTTTAGGAAGGCGGTAAACAAAAAGTTACATGGAAATCTTTGTGTAAACCTAAAGTCGGAGGGGTGTGGGTCTTAACTATTTTCCAGAGTTAAAAAAGGATGATGCTATCATATTAGTATGGAATCTTCGTACACTTATAATTAATGGTCGAAGTGGATGCAGAAAAAATATTGTCAGGTTGAATAATTTTGGCATATGCATATAAATAGCAATGCATCTACCACATGGAAGTCTATTCTTCTGTTAAGAACAACAACTACTCAACTCTTCAACAAAGTTATTGCTATTTGATCTAAAACTTCTCTTTGGTATGATCCGTGGATCAACTGTAGATGTATTGTTGATTTGCTTGGCACATGTAGACTTTAGACTATTGGTCATACTAATGACATGGTTTCAACCATTGTTGAGGGTAATATTTTAAGGCCTACGGATCATCTAGATAGTAGGGAAATGGCCGTTGTTAATGATATTATTCGTCAACACCGGAATTAGGTCTTAGGATATGGACCTAAGGGAACCAAATGGATTATTTAGTTCCTACAAACTTGAATTAATTCACCGTTTCCTAGATATCAAGGTCTTAAGCCTGAAGATTAGTTACTCTTCCTTCAAGAGGTGGGTATCACACTTACGAGACTTAAGGACCAACAGTTACCCAGGGATAAAGGTTCCCTAAGCGTAATGCAAGATATAAAGCTAAATGGCTTTTGGAAGGGTACTTTGGTAATTAAGTTGATGAATGAGGCTTAGCTATGGGAAGCAATAATAAAATAAGTGGTATAAACAGTAAAGAGTTGCATGAAATTGATCACAAATGTTGATTCTCCATTTATTTATCACTTTGTTGTATACATAGAAGTTTCTAAGTAAAATCCTCAAATTGATTTATAAATTAGGGTTAACTATCTAAGAAAATGATTACATGGTTTGAGAATGAGAAAAGTCCCCCAAAATGAGACCCCTGAGATCTTATTTATAGACAAATTGGGCCCCTTTAGGTAGCGATCGGCAGAAGCCCTCTTCCGGATTGGGCAAGGACATTTAGTGTCGGTTTCGGGCGCATCAGTGCCTTTCAGTGCCAGCTTCTGGCTTTCAGCCTCTTTTCTTTAATGAGTGTTGTTATTGGTTCCTCCTTGATTTTGAAATTGGTACCGCCTCCTTATAGTGTATCGATACCAAGCAAATTGGTATATACAACTTCGTTTAGCTGCTTTTGGTTTTGGTGGCAAGCCTTGATCCTGATTGCAATACCCTAAGCTTTGCCCTACTTTGATAACACCTTGAGCATCATCTTTGCTTTCGTGACTTCCGAGTATCAGTATCGATTCTAAGCATGTTAGTGTGGGTGACCTCTCTTCCCTTAGTTTTTCTTCAATAGCGTTTAGTTCAGGTATCGGGCTTGCGATAACATAGCATATGGATCTCTTTTGATGACTTTTTAATAGCTTCTTGGTGCTGGTATCGATACCAAGTGTATTGGTATAAATATCCCTTTGCTCCATCCTAGCTTGGTTTCGTGCTTCCTCTTTCACGACTCTGAATTTTGGTGTCGAAACACATGCTTTCAAAATCGAAACCATATTGAGTGCTTTTAGTGGCGGTATCATAACCACTCTTGATTGCCCATTGCTCCTATTTTTCTTTTAGTATCGCATTGCCGATACCTTCTTTGTATTGGTACCAAGCTTTTTTTCTTATTTTGGTATATATAGCCTATGATCTGAACTTTCTCTTCTTACTTTCGGTATCGAGGGCTTTGGTGTCGGTTATGTACTTCCAAAGCAACCTCTTGGTGTTAATTGTGCTCCGATATCCCTTAACCTTTATTCGGTATCGATGTTAAAATCTGGTAATAACATTTTACCCCTACTAAAGGGGTATTTTCGACTTTCATTGATATACTTAGTTCTCCCACCTTTTGGTATTCTTGAATTGATCCAATTCGTTGTTCTGTGACTATTTCTGTGGCCAGGATTATGAGGCTTTTTCAATATAAAAGTTCTTCTTTCTCATTTTTCCACCTCCAAGTAATCGTTTTCACACAAAATGTCTGTTCACCAAATATTTTCGAAGTTACAAACTCAGCTGCACATCTTGAAGGAATTTGATAAAATTTAGACTATAGTTTAAAAATCATTTCCTGAGTCAATTATGAAATCGGTCGAGATGATAGGCTCTTAATATTTTATGAGAATGACTTTGATCAATTGGAGCAGCTTAAATAACTATTAATGGTGGATAATGTGAATCCTTCATTTATCTCCCTAACATATTTTTCAGGGTCCAAAACGCAAAATTCACATATAAATATTTAATTTACTATGAAGATAAAGTCCACCTTGTGGTGCCGACGAACCTAATATTAATCTGTTATCGATCGTTTTGGTCTCGACTTTAGTTTTCTTGATATTAAATAAGTCTTTTGATATTGACAACAAAACATTTGGTCCCGGATAAGCTGACACCAAGGATTTGGGTTATCTCAGTTTTGACCTTACCGATACTAGAATCTTTTGCTACTTTTGGTTTTAGTGTCAAAACAACAAATATAACGATACAAATATATAACCATACTTAAACATATGTGCGTAATACATGGCCATATGTGAATTATATTAAAAGCCTAATTCCAATAACTCATGGTGTGTTCCAATTTTTTATAAGATCATTGGACAACTTATGTTAATAAGTTTTCATGATAACCCTAAACGCATGAATAATTCATACTTTCTTATATGAATTTGTGGTGCTAATACGCTTTTATGGAATAATATCACTTGGCAGCATTTCGTCTGAAAAGTAAAGTGTTGGTAAACAAAACTCAAGTAACTTCTCTTCCTTTAAGCTAAAGATGGAAAGCGTTTCGCGACAATCTCTTATTTGAACTCAGGATAAATTGAAAGACATTCTTGAGAGTTATGGTATGACTGATGTTGACACCATCCCCGCTTCTGAAAAGGAAACCCTTCAGAATCCTCCAAAAGAATTTTTTGCATACTATGTTATCCACATCTGACACAGCGCTTTCTTCCCATTTCCAGACTTTGTTTCAAGGTTTTTACAACATTTGATGTTGGCTCCCATTCAATTGACCCCGAATACATATACTTGCCTTTTATGCCTTGAACTCCTAGCTCTTGAGTCGGGATAACCTTCTCTCAGCCCTCGCCTTCTTTAACATTTGTTACGACTATCAACAGTTGAGGGGACAAATTCGCCTATTCTTTATGCGGTCCCATCAAAGAAACTGATTAGCAACAATCTCACCCAATTTTCGGACTATGAGACACAATTTTTCTACATCTGATGCCCTTTGGGTATCACAGACATTTTAACTACTCCAGATGAGTTTTATTCTTCAGTATTCATAATGTCATTTCTTAGGCTTTGTTTAACCTTTGTTCTGTTTCAGTCTTTCCTCCCACAAGAAAATCCCTAAGTGATGAGGAAGCTCGAACTGTTGATGCTCTTTATAAGGCTTCCGAGAAATTAGGAAGGTGGTCCCTCTTATTGAATCTGGGTAACCTTTAGAGATATGGTTTTCTCCCCCCTAGATTAAAGATTTTGGGAAAACCACCCCTTCATTTTCCTAGTACTAAGCGCGTATTTCTGGGCTCAGATGTGTTCACATACTTAACCCCTTTATTTCCCAAAACTTCAAGTAAGGGTACTATTTCATTCTATTTGTGAAGGCTTGTTGCATATTTAATCTTTCAAATTCTATCTTTCCTGATGATTTTTTTGATCAGCTTCATAAGCTTTTGATGGGGAATCCACTCTAGATGTCCTGACCTGATCTAATATAGCAGCAAAGAGAAGTCTTGCCGCTATTACTAATGAACCAACCTCTAAGAGACACAAGGGTTAGACTTCAACCCCCTTTCTTTTCCTAAGATTGTTTTTGCTGAGCATAGTGAGCATCACACCCTTGATCCTGCTAATCCGTCTGCTGGTGCGACCCCTAGTGCCACCCAAACTATGACCTCAAGTAGTGATTTTCTTGACTGTATCCGGATACTTGATTCTCCTGGAACTTTAAATTTAGTGGAACAAGAACTAAAGATGCATTCTTCACCCGGACATGCTAGTTCTACCAAACCACCTTCAATGACTCAAGATTTCGATGAAGTCATAAGACTTGGTATTTCTACTGATGAAATTGCCAACATTTCACTACCATGCTCGTCTTCAGACTTAATGAGTTTGTGACGATCACTTGTCGAACAAAAACTCTCGGTATAGCCTTGTTTTCTCTTCTGTCTTTTGATTTTTCACTTTTGCATGAGTTTTGACCCCTTACTTCCTTTTCTCGTATTACCAAGAAATGGTTTTCTCTTCTGGAGATGGTCACTCCACTTCCTTCGAAAGTTGCGACACTTAAGGGGTGATTCCAAAATAAGGTCTTTGACAGAGGAGCATAAGAAAGAGTGTGCAGAATTAAAATATATCTTAAGAAGGTTGAATTGGAGCTCGAGGATGAGAAGAAAGCTATATTTCTTTTGAATGACCAAGTATTGGCACTTAAGTTGTTTAAGCAAGAAGTTGAAGATGAGAAGTGCACGATGGTAGCTCATCATACTAGAAGTCTAAAAGAGAAAGATGACCAATTCTCCAAAGCTCAAAATGTTCTCTCCAATGCCAAGTGCATAATTTACGAGCCCAAAAACAGAATTTCTTCCTTTTTGGACTCTCAATATCTGAAGGTAGTGCAAAAGTCTTTTGAAGATGCTCTTTTGTTGGTGTATTCTGACAATTTTCAAAAGTATCCATCGATTGCATTTCCTTCATTTCATCATTCTATTGTGGGCTGAGTTATACGCAAAATTGAGCTGCTCAAGAAGGATGTTAACGTCCTTAAAGAGGCTCCAGTGAAGCATGGACACCTTTTATATACTAAGCATCTTCCGGACGATTTTAGATCATATGAGGGAGAGGAAGAAACTAAAAATACTTGTGATGACTGGGACAATGATGATGGTGACAATAACCCTAAAGGTAAAGAGCCTCCTTATGATTTAAGTGGAGGAAAAGTAATCCCTCCTCCCTCTGCTGGTGGTATTCATGCTTCCAAAGAAATAATTCACGATCCTTCGAATATTTCTTCTAACCCGGATTTCATTTGAAATTATTTCAAAAGGTGGCGATTCCTCTACCAATGATAGAAAGGAACGATGTATCATGCTCAGTTGGAGTCCCTATTGCTTAGGGATGGCCTTTTCTTTAGCAGTATTTTCCTTACCCCTTCATTTCTGGGTAATCTGTTATCCTATAACAGCTATAGATAGGAGAAAGCATTATTTGCCAATACAATATGGAGTTGGATAATAACTAGAAGAACGTAACTTAGCCTTGCTTTGAGTAGGTGAAGTTGCTGTTAGAATTAAAATGTTTTCGACAACAACTTCTCATACCATCAACCTCCTATTTCGTTTTGTGCTATGATAGATTCTACTTGAAGATGCATTTTCGAGAGATGCTTTACATTCATATTCTAGTCTAATGAAGGAATGTTCATTGCAAACTATTTCTCAAGCAACACCCAGACTCGAAAAATAGCCTTTAATATATAATCTTCGATGCGTATGTACGAAATATGGACTTCCCCTAGATTTTCTAGGTGATGAACAGGATGTCATTCCAAAATAAACTTATAACCCAGCTTGATAAGCTTAATCATATATAAGATGTGCTTTGACTAACATTGTTATTGTTGTAACTACTAATGTGTATGTATTTTTATAGCAAACTTCTTTGTTAATGAAAGCTACAATTTGTCAATACCATTTTTTCGAACTAGGATTTGTAAATGATTATGTTTCTTTTTTCGTGTGAATAGGGGAGTCAACCTAAAGTTTCATCTTCCCGACCCAGAGAGGAGTCAATAACAATTGTAAAGCCAAGGGATATTTTTAAAGATGCTCCCTCTACAAGTCATGAAATGTCATACTATCTCTGAAAAGTGATAATTAGGAACTAGAACAAACAAATATCCATTCTGGTAGGACGATTGAAAGAAAAAGATGAAACAATTCTTGAGTTGAAAAGGCAACTAAGGTCTAATCCTTCTGCCAATTTGGATGAACAGATAAGTAGACTGCTTAAATGAATTAACAAGTTGGAAGTTGAATTAGAGGATACTAAATCAAGTTGTAAATCCTGGGAATATGCCTTAAAGAATCCTGACTCAGACAAAAAAGTGTAGTTAAAACTTCTTTATTTGATAACTTGTGGTAAGGTGCTAGAATGATTAAAACATACAATACTTGATGTAATTATATCACGTTCGTGGTAACTTGTAAAATGGTATTGTAAACAAGTTTGTAAATTATGTAGATATCACTTAATATGTGATCTTTGCCTTTGTTGAGAATCATTCTCTTCCAGGAGTCTTATTATACTATCCTGCACAAACTTAACACACACTGTTCAGTGTTAACCCTATAGGATATATGTGATAACCTGCGTGTTCTGTGTGAGACAGTATTTGCATTACAACCACATAATAAGTAAATACATGATAGGATGATATATGTTTATTCACATTTTATGTTTTGGGAATAGCAATTCCGTTTAATATGAGTTTTAAAGAACTTCCTTGCATGAGGTGTTGAGAAAAACATAACCCTTTTTATAAGGTTCTAACCGGGAGACTTAAGGTACCTACTTGAGTGCTTATTAGGAAAATCTTCTTTTCAAAAATAAGATAATAGGTTTGAACCCCTGCTAGAGCATGGGCAATGGGAGCCTAGAACACTCCAACTTTCATGAGATAGAAATAGGAAAATTTTCATTTAACCTTAGGTATGCGAATTATGCCAATCTTGGGAGTAAAACTAGAATTTTCATATGGAAATAGAAGTTCATCATTATAACTTGAGTCTAAGTTTAGAAAATCATTCTGTATAATGTAGAAAATCACGATCTTCGCTTGGAGAGTTTCCGATAGTAGACTCATGAAATCAACCCAAGTATTGATTTACGAATCCTTTTCCAGGAGTGAGAACTAGGGTCTTGTGACCCGAATTAGGTTATTAGATTGGAAATCCAGGACCTCTTTTCTGGAAGCATAAATAGAATCATCAAGGGAATTTCACAAAAGAAGACTAGAAATCTGTATCTAGAAATAGCAATTAGAAGCTTCAAAACCCATATTCGGGTATTAATGATAGAAGATCAGAAATCAACTTTTGGCATTAATGTTATGAATAATAACCCAGATTCAGGTATTTAATAGTAGACCAGATATTCTCATTTGGCATTGATAGAAGTCCTGAACCATAACCCAAATTCAGGTATTTGATAAAAGACTAAAATTTCATTTCTGGCAACTAATAGAAGTCCCGAACCAAACCCAAATTTGGGTAATTAATAGAAAATTAGAAATTCTCATCTAGAATTAATAGGAGTCACCCCCTTATGGTTTGATTTGCAAAGAAGAGGATGAACGTGCATTGTTAGCGACTCTCTGGCTTGTGATTGTCAAAAACAAAGACGTGTGTGCTTTGTTAGACACTCCCTGGGCTTGTTTGTCCGGTGCACTTGGCTATCTTGTTCTCAAGCAGGGCCCAAGGACTTACCTGACCTCCCTTTAGGAGGCGCTTTACCCTGGCCATCATAGGCGATGATACGGGCTTAAATGCTATAAACTGGCCATCGTGAGCGTGGCTAAAGGCTTACTCTTTTGATGCTCTACCCTGGCCATCGTTGGTGGTGGTAGGGCTTACACTCCACCCACTTTAAGGGGTGTTTTAGTCTGGCCATCGTAGACGGAGATAAAGGTTTTTGATGCTTTAACCTGGCCCTTGTTAATTTGGATGCGAAAAAAGGCTTACATTCAACCCCTCTAAGGGGTGCCTTACCCACATCATCGTAGGTAGGGGTAAGGGTTTTAGCTACTCCGCCAATGGGGTAATGGCTTACACTTTCGATGCTTTAACTTGGCCCTTTTTGATTTGGGCACGGATAAAGGCTTACACACAACCCCCCCTCGAACGGTGCCTTTCCTTGACCATCTAGGTGGTGACAAGGGTTTTCTAACATATTTGGTAGCTTCAGTCATTTCGAGTGGTTCCAAATTTTTAGGGAGATCGTACCCCCTAACATGTGGATATTATTTCTTCAAGAAGTCCTATGTTAGATTCAGCTTAATCTTTTTACAAATCTTCGAAGTTGGCCATGATTGTAGAATTTGATAATCATCCTTTCTAGGACTCTGCGGTGATTGATTTCATGCCCATTCTTCATATGGTAGTGGTAGTAAGGCCCTCCTAATTTTATTTTATACTTAGGTTTCTTCTAGGATGATAGCTAGAAGTTAATATCATATTAGTTAGGAAGTAGATATTCTCAAATGATGTAGTGAGGTTGTAATCCTTAGGCAGTCTTGATTCAAAAGATTCCCTTTCATCGTCGGAACTTGCCCCTTTTAGTACTAATTTTTTTTGCTTCATCCATAACTTCAAACCTTCCTTCCAAGGTATCTTGAGATTGAAGCAAAACTGTTTTAGACCATTTGGAGGTAAAGTGGTTGAGATCTTCCATTATTACTTGTTCAAAGATAGTTCCTTTAGCTTGTGCATGAATGGCTTCACTAAGGTGGGAAAACAAGTTATGCTCTGTTGTTGTAGAACCACTTAAAGAAAAATAGGGATTGTTCCTATGTGGAAGGGGTTAATGCTCCAACAAACATGATTATATTGCTCCATCTCCTTTTTCCTATTTATGATTCGTAAAGCCTAAAATCTTAGCCTTTGCTCTTTCCTCACTCTTGGGTCAGTGACATCTGAAGTAGCCATTTGAGATTTGTAAGATCCTTGTTGGGACATTTTGCCTATAGTTTTGCTTCTTCAAAGCATATCCCAATCTGGGATGGAACAGACAAGGATGTGGTAGATTATCCAAAGGATCAGAGGTTCAGGCACTCTAGCTCCAAAATGTTAACGATATTTTTCGTCAATACCGGAATTAGGTTTAAGGATATGGAGCTAAGGGAACTAAGGAGATTATTTAGTTCCTACATGCTTGATTTAGTTTATCGTTTCCTAGATATTAAGGTCTTAAGCCTGAAGATTAGTTAGTCTTCCTTCAAGAGGTGAGTACCACACTTACGATTCTTAAGGACCAACAGTTACCTTGGGATAATGGTTCCTTAAGCGCGACGCAAGATAGAAAGCTAAACGACTTGTGGAAGGGTACTTTGGTAATTAAGCTGATGCACGAGGCTTAACCATGGGAAGCAATAAGGAAATAAGTGATATAAGAAGTAAATAATTGCATGAAATTGATCACAAGTGTTGATTCTCTCTTTATCAAACACTTTGTTGAGTACATAGAAGTTTCTAAGTAAAATTCCCAACTCGATTTATAAATTGGGGTATACTATCTAAGAAAATGATTACAAGATTTGAGAATGAGGAAAGTCCCCCAAAATGAGACCCTTGGGGTCTTTTATATAGACAAATTGGGCCCCTTTTCAGTAGCGATCAGCAGAAGCCCTCTTCCAGGTTCGATAAAGACATTTGGCAGTGTCGGGCGCATTAGTGGCTTTCGGTGCTAGCTTCCGGGTTTCGGCCTCTTTTCTTTATTGAGCGTTGTTACCGGTTCCTCCTGGCTTGTGAAATTGGTGCTGCCTCCTTATAGTGTATCGATACCAAGCAAATTGGTGTAGATAGCTTCTTTTAGCTGCTTTCGGTTTTGGTGGCAAGCCTCGATCCCAATTGCAAAATCCTAAGCTTTTCCCTTTTTTGATAACACCTTGAGCATTGTTTTTGCTTTCGTGATTTTTGAGTACCGATATCGATACTAAGCAAGCTTGTGTGGATGACCTCTTATCCCTTGGTGTTTCTTCAATAGTCTCTAGTTTTGGTATTAGGCTTGTGATAGCATTGCCCATGGATCTCTTCTGATGACTTTTGAATATCTACTTGGTGTCGGTATCGATACCAAGTATATTGGTATCGACAGCCCTTTGCTCCATCCAAGCTTGGTTTCATGATTCCTCTTTCATGACTCTGGATTTTGGTGTTGAAACATGTGCTTTCAGAATCAAAACCATACTGAGTGCTTTCAGTTGCGGTATCGTAACCACTCTTGATTGCCCATTGCTCCTATTTTGCTTTCGGTGTAGCTTTTCCGCTACCTTCTTTGTATCAGTACCAAGCTTGTTGCTTATGTTGGTACCGATAGCCTATGATCTTTTCTCTTCTTACTTTCAGTATCAGGTGTCTTGGTGTCGGTTATGTACTTCCAAAGCAACCTCTTCATCTTAATTGTGTTCGAAGACCCCTTCACCTTCATTCGGTTTTGGTGTCGAAATCTGGTAGTAACAGCTGTTGATATTCATCAAGCTTTAGTCCAACCCATCAGACCATTTGACTACTATGAATGGTGTGATGGTGGCCAATTTAGTTTCTCTAAAGCTTAGGTAAAATTTAGGAGAAAAGTTACATATAAACCTTGCTTCAAAGTTATATGGCTCCCCAAAAATAGTAGGCGAATGGCTTTTATATCTTACTTTGCGATTCTTCATCGACTTAATACTAAATCTAGACTTCACTCCTTTGGCATTATTCGAAACCCTTTGTGTTTGTTATGTGATCGAGAGACAGGGACAACTAACGCGTTATTTTTTATTTATGAATGTTCATCTTTTATATGGTGTTCACTTAAAATGATACTGGGTCGAGATCCTACCTTACTTGATTCTGTACAGGCAAAGGGTAATTTACTAGTATCAGCATTCAAGAAGGAGAACCAAATGCAAGATATCGCTTTTGGGCATATACGACATCCGTTTATTTTATTTTGCATGAAAGGAATTCTTAGCTATTCAAGAGTAGATGCAATCACTAAACTATAGAATATCATTATAGAAGTGAGATACCTGGTGCGTGAAATGGCAACAAATCAGAGAGGATGATCAGAATTTTTGAATTACTGCATCAATAGGGGATTTCTCTTTATGATGCGAGATGATATAAACTTCTGTTCAGAAGGGAGATAAGCAGGATTATTTGTTTTCTCTCATTTTTTGTATTTGTCTACCTCGTTATCCCTATTTATTTTTGTACTGTTAGTATAGGAATTTTATTGGTACTTTTTTCCCTTGTACATGTACCCAATAGAGAGGCTGCAAGGTTTTGATGAGACATATAAATGGAATATATGATTGGTTTCAAATATAGCATACCAATTTTCAATATATATATATATACACACACACATATACATACATACATATATACATATGTAGACACACTTAACATCATGCGTATATAACGAATATTTTAGCTATTACATTAAGAATATTATCATAGTTGGCGTTATAATCCTGGGATTTGGAAAATACTCTTGTAAGTTTTTGGAATACATCTTGTAACACCCCGTAGTTCTGTTAATATTAATATTCACAAATTAAAGAATAAATAATCTCAGACGTGAGAATTGTGGGAAACGGGTTGCACCATTGTGTTCGTCTCAGAGTTCTAGTTGAAACAGAGTCCGAGTTTGCGTGATTTGGACTTCGTATGAAAGAGATATGGCCATCGGAAGTTTCAGAAAATTCAAAATAGATTTCAAAAAATTTAAATTCAAAATTTGAAGTCAAACAGGCCAGGCGGGAAATTTCCCGCCCAGCACCCAGGTCGACTGGGGAGTCGACTAGGCAGTCGACACCCCCAGGACCAGGTCGACTGCGCAGTCGACTTGGGTGTCGACCTGGTCCAGTCGGCTAGGTTTTGGCTGAGCCCGATCTTGAGCTGCTGATGTGTCTTTAGGGATGAGTTGGCTAATTTAACGGTTCAGGTTAGTTCTGAGTCGATCTTACGGTCTAAATAAATCCTAAACTCTTTATATACTCTATTTTATCTATGTTCTGTCTTGTGTTATCTCTGTGCCTGTTTACTAGATAATACCCCTCCAAAACTAGGGCATTCCCTTTCTGAGTGACCCTTACGGAGGTGGGGTGTTACACATCTTTGCCAACTTCTCTTGGTATATCCACACCTTAACCGTGCAGCTACTCAATCTAAGCCTAATATCTCGACTATTTTGCATTTTATGAATTTAATATACATATATAAATTTAAAAAGGATTTATAGATAACATTCAATATCAATGGAAGCATCATCTACTAAATTATTAATGGTGCAGACATTCTATAGCTCGCCTTCTGAGTCCTATAATAGACCTCCGGAATATGGGCTTAGTATGCTACTCTTCATACAGAAATTTGAATTAAGTACATTATAATATAAGCTGATCTTAATCTATTTTAAATGTTAAATAAATTTTAAAAATAAATATATATTATACCATTATGATGATCTATACAAAATATGGATTTGTTGTTATACCACCTAGGATTTATGTTCTTAGCTTCAAAATTCTATTTTAGTATCTTCTAAAAGCCATAGGTTTTCAAATATCTCAATAACTGCTCATATATATCCTAGGAAATATGAATATTCTTTTCAATTTTTGTGCATCACATAAATCCATTTTTTGATATTTTCCCCTTATTGTAACCACTGAAACCCTTTCCTCAATTTCCTTAGAAATTTCCTCTCCTTGAAAATTTCCACTGCAAATGAAGATATAGCATACATATATAAATAGTGGGTTGTGTAATAGAATTATTTCACCATAAGTTCCTTAAATATGGCTTCTTCTCGTCATTAAGAATGTTATTATGGGCAACAATTCTATGATCCATCCAAGTAAGCCATTTTAGACAACACTAGATATGGTGTCGATGGTGAAATAATACATGTACATAAGTATATATGCATATTTAATTTTTAGATTATTTTATATACGTGTGTGTATGCTTTCGATTACAATATTCCAATTTAATTGCTCTCCTTCATCCTGTTTTCTATGAAAAACCTCAGTCTTTTGTATGGTGAATAGTCCATCTTAGACATATAAGTGGGTGGATAAGTAGCATATACAAGAGCATCAGGAGTTTGAATAAATGGAGACATCATTTGTGCACTGATGTTACCATGCTATAACAAGTGAAAGCCACTCCTAGCCTGATAATATTAAGACACCATTATTGTGCCAGCTTTGGGGTGTGTGCGTATGTGTATTCTACATGTCTATACATATATATATAATATTCAGGCTTTAAAATGACGTCCAAATAGAAGAGCAATCATAACAAGTTTAACTCTAATAAATGGGTGAATAATATACATGTGTTTTTATATATAACAATGAGATTAGAAACTTCGCCTATAAATGAGTGAACTATAGTTGGTATATAACCGATCAATCTATATAAAATGTTTATAATTTTTACTACTGCATTTATTGACCAATTGAAAAAGACATATATTCCTAAACCAAAAACAATTTACATCAACAAGAAAACCCATCTTAGGGAAGGCACTACACATATTTTTGTAATAGTAGGATAAGAGTTCATGTTTTTCTCCTTTTATAATTTCAAAGAATATTATTATTTTATTCTTAGGCTTACAAGAAAAGTGGAATTTTAGTTATATACTACAGAATGACGAACAACTCTTGCTCCGTGTTATGAATACTCTGTTAGATGCAAATCATTAATAAGTTGAGGATATATGACTTTTTTAACTCACCACTAAATAGATGTTCTATTAACCCTAAAGTTAGAATTTGATCTAACCTTGATTTGATGATCAATAGATTGCTGGAAGATGTTGCATAAAAATTGTATGAGGTAAAACTGTTTATATTGTATATGGCACAATGAATAATTATACAAAGCGGTGTACATGGTTATTTATATATTAGATATTGAGCATTGGGTTAGGCTCATATGTATACTCGTTAGTATACTAACTAGTATCTGAATAAAACAATTACTTTTACCCCTCCAAAAACCCAATTAGGGTTAGGGTTTGCTTGAGGAAAAAAAGTAATGGTTATCAATTGTGGCAATTCAGGGATGAGTCACAAATCAATGACAAAATCCAATAAAAAATAGCACGATGATGATGCTTGAAGACTATCAGATTCAGAATCTCCCTCAACCTTGAAAGTAGATTATCTTTCGTGATCTATGGCTTGGATCTTCATCATCAACGTTCAATTCCCCTTTTAACCCAGTGAAGCTTGGCTTCGACTATGTCTTAATAAGTATGTCAGCCTTTTTGATATGTGGATGGTATATATCCAGTTCTTAATTTCTCTTTTATCACTTGCTCTCTAATAAAGTAAAGATCCAGTTCTATATGCTTTATCTTCTAATGATGTATTGGATTTGCTGTTAGAAAAATAGTGCTTAAATCATTAAACCATATTATTGAATTTTATCATTTTTGATCTCGAGTTTTCTTAGAAGTAACTCTATCCACATAACTTCTACAACATTGCAAGCTACACTATTGAACTTGGCCTCTATACGGGATCTAAATACTAAGTTTTTTTTTGCACATCACAAAATTCGATGCTTTCCCACATAGATGCAGTAACCTGATGTTCACATCTTTTATCATTGTCAGTACCCCAGTTTGCATTAGCACAGGCATTAATATTGAGTTTAATACTAGATTTTAGAATGCGTCCATGGTTGATCGTCCCTTTAAGTTATCTAAGTATCCTTTTTGCTGACTTCCAATGACCATCCAGAGGATTTTGCATGTAGTAGCCGACCTTATTAACACTGTAAGATACGTCAGACCTTGTTATAGTAGCATATTATAATGTACCAATTGTTGACAAAAAAAAGTCGTAACACCCAAAGATTCTCCGTTACTTAGAGAATTACATTTCACATGGAAAAATAAGTGCAGAAAGCAGTAAATAACATAGTAAATTTATAGTGGTTCGGTCCCGTGAGGGATCTATGTCCACTTTGGAAGAGTTGGTGATATTTTATTGATAATAATAAGTTACATTCTTTGAACTATCTCATGACATCCTTTTACAAACATTTCCAAGTATTTTTAAGTCACAATTATCATATATAAATATTGGGGAAAGTAGCTTTTATGCCTCTACTTCCTCAAAGCAAGGATGCCATTAAAGAGGTCACTTGGAGCTCTTAAGAGGTGTCAAATCAAACAATTTCCAACCCTTATGAAGTGCAAGCTTGGGGGTATTTATAGTGGAGTGGTTAAGTGGGAGTAACTAGGATTTAGGGACCACAATAGTACATTTTTGTATCCTTGAAGGCCTGGTTCGAGACTTTCGACCCCCCTACAATGCCCAAAAGAACTTGTATCCTCTATGTGGGGGTGCGAATCTCGTATCCAAGGGATATGAAATTCATATCTCTATGATACGGGTAACGTATCCCTAATATATATGATTGTCTCGTATCCCCTGGGATACGACTCTTTCATATCCCTTATGGGATACAGTCTCATATCCCTTCGGGATACGGTGTTCTCGTATCCCATGGGATACGAGATAATCGTGTCTATTAAGGGATACGATGAAAATGTATCGTGAGGGAGTCAAGACTTTTTGGTGCTCGAAGGGAGTCATTAAGGAGGGACCTGAACTGTAGGGATTCGAAGTTTATAGGTGTTCGAACTTACGGTACACGAGGGGTATGAGATTTATGTGTAGTGGAAGAGTTAGAAAGTTTTGATATCTAGGATACGAAATTGTTGAGTGGACGTGGTTTTGAGGAGTTATGAGGCTCCCGCTCGCCCGACTTCCTCTACGCTTGAATCCTTGGTTTTTTGGCGGCACTTTGGACTTTAATGTCACGCGATGTGTTGAGTCGAGCATATCTTGTGTACTTTTGGAAACCAGACCGAAAGATCGGTTAACATTTGCCATGTATTGTCTTGACATAATGTGCTTTGAGTTGGTAGACTGATTCAGTTGAATCGACTAATTCCTGCTAACTTATGAAAGTAAATGTAAGTTGTCAACTCTTGTTTACGTTGAAACATAAACGAGTTGCTGTCGATGTGACGTCATGTATATGCTTACAGTTTTTTGCTTAATTTTGCGCGATGCCACGGGAGTAAGAAATGGAAAGAAATGTATGTACATGTGTGGGCACTGATACTTTTGAGTATACGTCCGCAAGTGTTTGATTGTTTGGAACGCGAAGACTCGTGTTGTGAAAAGCATGTGTATACACGCTTGCACAATGCCATACGTGTGCACACACAATCATATATTTATATATGTATGTATATATATATAGAAAGAAGTTCATATCCCATGCCTACGGCACGAGATTTTCGTACCCCACGTAGGGATACGAAAGTCCTTCCAATGGGATACGAAACTCCCAATGGGCCAAGGCCCAAACTTCTCCCCCAATAAATTCCAATAGCCCCATTTTCTCTTCTTCTCTTCTGTTTTTGTCGTCGTTGACTTAAAGATTCACAACCCTAGAAACTGAATAAGTCGAAAATCCAATGCGAAAGAAGGTTGGTTAGAGAAATTCGAGTTTGTTGTTCACGTAGGGGTTCGGGCTTGAGCATGGTGATGGATCCTCAACTCGAGGCCTGTGACCGAGGTTCGAACAAAGTTTATGATCGGTCGTGCTTCTAGAACTCAGGAAAGGGTTCCGAGAAGGTCGAACGTGAATCTCGATTTGAATCCAAGAATGAGCCTTAGGAGTGGGTCACTCGATGGTGTTCTCAAGCTCGAGTCTGACGCGTGGGTTTATGGGAAATGGATCGAAGACAAGAGAAAGGGGAGGGGAGTTGGGCTCGGAGTGGAGGAGAAGAGGGAAAGGGAAGTGTTGGGGGGTTCAAAACAAGCAGTCGAAGTGATGGAAGTTCATAACCTTCGGAGGGTACGAATTTTCGTACCCCTATAGGGGATACGAAGTTTCGAACCCCTTAGAGGGGGTACACAATTTTCATACCCCTTATAAGGGATAAAAAACTTCGTACCTCTAAAGGGGTACATGATCATTGTTGGCCTTGGCATTTCGAGTCCACCTTAGCAGGACTTTGCCTTCATTGTTTGAGGCTCGAACTCTGCACAACTCGCCTTAGGTTCGTGTTGCTCTCGTGACATTATACGGCTGGGTCGAAGTTTACTTTGAATATAATTGGTTTGGCTATGCAGCCTGACACATAGGAATAAAGCATATACATTTGGACCGTGACATTGACCGGACCACTGAACTGTTAAGCATGATCTCTTCGGCTCTAACCGTAATGTTGTTGCGACTTCATGTGAACCTAGTAGCGTTGGTTGACTAAGGCGATGATTATAGTCTCGGGGACTTGATCATCGTTGTGTCCAGAATTTCTAAATTATAAACTGTATTAGCATGGCACAACCGATGAGGTCCCGATGCAAGTATAGCTAGCAATGAAGACAAGGTCTAAGACACAGCAGACTTCGGAAGTCGAGGCATCACCGCACTCTCCATCCACATCTGATTCAACTAGCAATGCTAGATCGAAAGGCAGCAAGCTTGAGACTTCCGGAGAGTCCACTCTATCTCAGGCGATAGGTTCACCAAAGACGTTTAATCGCATGGTGCTGTTGGAAAGACAACACTCATCGGTTGAGCATGAGGTGGTAGAGCACGTAGATATTGTTAAGGGAAGCACGTTAGCGGGGCTAGACATGTTGATGGGCACGGTTATTTTCGAGAACCCGACGGATTCTGTTCCATCGCATATAGATGAAATGGCGGTAAGGAGCATGGTATTGCGGCTCAGCATTCCACCGAAAGATGTTTGTGCACCGGGGAAGAGCGATAGGGCTCACGCACAGCCGGAAGGGTACATTGCCTGGAATAGGAAGGCATGCTTTACTGGGTGCATTACCCAGGCTAACAATTTTATTCGGGATATGCTGCACTACGTTCGCCTTGCTCCATCGTAGCTTCATCCGAATGTGTATGCTTCCCTTTTAACTACCTACATTCTCTACAGGGAGTACCTGCAGTTAGAACCCACTGGAAAGGATATCTGGTATTCGTTTCAGTTGAAGAGAAGAGCTAATATCTCGCCATCTCAATATTTCTTGAAAGCTTTAGCCAACACCAAGTTTTTCAATGGGAAATGGACTAAGTTGACTGTGTATAAGCACGATTGGTTCTTCATGCGTTGTCCTCCTGGATTTGCTAGGAAATGGTTGGAAGGAAGTAAGCATTCCCCTTTACTTTCAATTTGAAACTAGTGGGTTTGGATGCCTAAGTTTAACTTCATTTTTGTATGACAGGAAATCCTGAGGAGCCTACAGATATTGTGTATCAACAACGTCTTGAATCCCTGTTGGCCATTTCGGCTGAGTCTCGTTCCACCGAGAGCATTTTGGATCAGGAACGACATCGTCTTTGCTGGTTTAATTCCTAACAACCAGGAGATAATTAGACCAACCATTGCCGGAGATGGGAAGAAAATGGAGACCAGGAAAGAAGCAGGATCTCTGAGCCCAAAAAAATGCCCTCTATTGTGTCAAAGCTGCGTAAGGCCACAAAGATTCAAGAGGGGACTGGTGGAGGCGAGACCGACGATGGGGAGGTAGTTGCTAAGGACAAGGGCCCATCGATTTCTCCTATTCTGTTTGCAACAGACGAGGCACAGATAGAAACATCGACTAGGCCACGGTCCCAGTAACTCCCTTTGTGACCACCATCTCATTCGAGAAAGAGGGTCAATTTGACAAGCTTAATAAACTTCCAATAGAAGTGTTTCCCTGCCTAGCACCACGAGTGTGGAGGAACTATCTTTAGTTGTAGGGGAGATCACCCCTTCGAGCAGACTACTATCTAGTCTATTGAGAGACCACTTAGGATGCACATTCATAAACACCACATAACACAACAATTGTTTGTGTACATAGGGTGCTTGATTTTAAACTCGGATCTGTTTCCTTTGCAGGTGTCATGACTTGAGGAAGAGGAGGCTAAGGCTATGGGAGTTGTCGACCATCTAGAGGAGGCTTCCTTTCTGACTTTAGGAGGAGTGCCTATTTGTTTGATGAGCCTCTATCTACCTGTGATTGCAGCAGCGAATACCATCACAAATAACGATCTCGGCGGTCTCCGACTCCTCCTCCGTACAATCGGTCATTGTAACACCCCATATTTTCTGAGAATATTAAAAGAATGAATTAAAGAACACTTAATTTTTAGGAGAAGAATTAAGGGAAAGGGTTATGCCATTGCGTTCGTCTCGGAATTTGCTTGAGATAGAGTCCGAGTTTGCGTAAACCGGACTCCGTATGAAGGAGTTATCACCTTCAGAAGATTCAAGAAT
The DNA here is from genome assembly GCA_030737875.1 of Allium sativum. NCBI lineage: Eukaryota > Viridiplantae > Streptophyta > Magnoliopsida > Asparagales > Amaryllidaceae > Allium > Allium sativum. The sequence continues at coordinate 217,586,981 of CM060920.1, forward strand.
TTAAATAATAAAACCAGCCCGAAATTAAAAATTTAAGTTTTGAAATTCAAAAACCCCGAAGCAGGCTGGGCGGGAAATTTCCCGCCCAGAGACCAGGTCGACCAAGGGGCATACGACTTGGGATTTGGGATTTGAAATTCAAAAACCCCGAAGCAGGCTGGGCGGGAAAGTATTGGATATACGACTTGGGATTTGGGGCGTAAATTGAACTGTAAATATGTAGGTTCAAGTTACTTTCAGATTTAAACACCTGATAATGATTTTGGCATGTAATGAAATGGATATAAGTCCATGCTTGATGATAAGACAAATCTTTTAGAATAATTCCTATGTTTCTATTGAATCAATGATTTACATGCCTAGGAAGTTATTATTCAATCATGCCTATCTTTGTTGGACATCTGATATATAATCCTTTTTTTTGTTCATGATGTTATTTATATTAGATCTATATGTCTATGAGGTAATTTCTGTCAGTTTGTTTCAGATCTATCTTTGTTATACCCAACTCTAACAGATCTTTAATCATCTTAGGTCCAAAATATTATATTTGACAAATCTACCATTTTAATGCCTATTTTATGTCTACTCTCGTTTATGTTCCTCTTTCGTCCCCTTTATCTTATGAATCTAGATTAACCTCGAATCTAGATTAAAACTTATTACACGTGCGATTGGAATGCGGGGGCATTGGGGAATAGTCTATTTGGTAATGATGGAACATAATTTTGTAACTTATGATTTAGGGCATAATTGTCTTTGTTGCAAACTTGGGGTAAATTGAAATATTAAATCTAGATTTGGCGCAAACTGTAAATTGAAATATTAATCTAGATTAACCATTGGTGGAGACGCCAAAGCATAATGTATATTGGAATATTGGGGCATGACTAAACTTGGGAAGATTAGGTGTAGCCTATTTATAGTAATAATTCGAAATTGAATTTTGGGGGCCATAACTTGCAATTAGCTTTGTTGGGCATAAATTGAGAATTAGAATATGACTGGTCGGGATAATTAGCATATAAATCTAGTTGGGCAGGATAATTAGCTTATAAATCTAGACTTGGACATTTATGGAAAATGTGTCATAATCTAAAATTGACAACAATTGTGAATAATTTACATATAAACTGTAAATATGTAAATTAGTGAAAAGACGAATGTGCGTAACCCGAAGTTAGATTGAGTTGTGGTGTAAGACTGGCCAGAATCGCCTGACACATCCAGTAAACACAACAACACCTATCTAATGTGAGAGCTTAGCGCATCATACCCAAGAAAAACCCGAGGTTAGATTGAGTTGTGGTGTAAAACTGCCCGGAACCACCCGGCACATCCAGTAACCGCAACAACACATATCTAATATGAGAGGTTGGTGCATTAATAAATTAATTAATGCTAATGAACAAGATGAATGGGTAGGGTTAAGTAATAAGAAACACTTAACCAATATAACTTGATTTGTGGTAAGGTTAAGTTAAAACAAGAGGGCAACACTTAACCAATATAACTTGATTTGTGGTAGGGTTAAGCTGACACAAGAAGGCAACACTTAACCAAAGTAACATGACAAGTAGGTTGGTTAAGTTAACTTGAATTGATTAATGACACTTAACCAACACAACATGATGAACACATAGGGTTAAGTTAACAAGAAATACTTGACCAGTATAACTTGATGAACAAACAGGGTTAAGTTAATAAGAAACACTTAACCAACATGACATGATGAATGGGTGGGTTAAGTTAACATGAATGGAAAACACTTAACCATAAAGTAAACATGTTTGAATCAGTGGAAGGGTTAAGTACATATCGGTTTGGTGGGTAATATTAGTAAATATAGGCCCACAAACTTAACCGTTAAATAAACATGCTCGAATCGATGGGAGGGTTAAGCACACCTCGTGTAGGTGGATAATATTAGTACATATAAGCCCACAAACTTAACCATTAAATAAACATGCTTGAATCGATGGGAGGGTTAAATACATCTCGTGTAGGTGGGTAATATTAGTACATATAAGCCCACAAACTTAACCGTTATGTGAACATGCTAGATTCGGTGGGAGGGTTAAGTACATCTCGTGTAGAAGGGTAATATTTGTATATATAGGCCCACAAACTTAACCAATAGGAAATCCTAGGAACGGGGACCCATTTCAGCAGTAACCAACATAGATGTATCATGGTACCCTGAAACTAGGGAAGGTGGGGCATGATTAATGGACTGATTATAAGCGATCAAAACAACAGCAGGGGATACGTCAGTGTAGGTTCTCACGGTTTACGGGTGTGCACGTACTCCGGAGTGGGAAAAAGCAGACATTGGGTACCAGTATTAATACACTATGCATCTTGAATCGTGTCGGGTTGCTATCATAAGGATTGATACACCTTATGTGGGACCAACACATGGTATCTACATGCAAGAGAGGGCCGATTGACACAGACACATGGAACATTAATGCAAGTAAGGAGCCGATCGATAGGGTAGTAAGGGTACATCTCACATGTTCATGGCTATTAGGAATGTTGAGATGGAATCCTCACGATAGATGTACACCTGAAGGCTACCACGATTACGGGGATTGGGATCACGTTATCATATTATCATCTTATATAGATTACTAGTTGGGACACTAGTTAGGTGGTGCAGAGATGGATATAAAAATCATAATAACAAAGTAGTAGCGAAGCAGAGAAAGAGTAGAAGCGCATTCGGTTTATCTTGCCTTATCATATCTATACCAATCATATGTTATCTTGTTATCCTTGTTCTCATGGTATTGTCTTATATTCAGTTTATTCATGTCATGATGCTTTTGCCTGTTTATATGTTGAAAGTCACTGGACTTACCAGACTTAAGTCTGACCTAGTTTTGTTTCGCCTCTTTTCTTCCGTTCCCCCCCAGGTTCACAGGGAGGAAATGTTACTACTTAGCTCAGTTTTCTTTCCAAGCTCGAAGATAGTCGATGTATTGCTTTGGACTCTGTCTTCCACTGCTATGGCTGGTTCATGCTTTATTGGGGAATATCATGCTTCTTTTATATTTGGAAGTTTTTAAATCGAGACAGAAGTTCTATGTATTAATTTTAAGTATGATTGAGACAACTATTGTAAAAGCTTGACTGAACCACATTGTTTATATATAAAAATGACTTTATTTTTCCGCTGCTTTATTTTTTTGTCTTGTAATTTATCTGCATCTTTTACCTAAAATGCTCCACCGAAGTTAAGGCATTCCCTTTGTGAGTGACCTTAACGAAGGTGGGCTGTTTCACTTGGTATCAGAGCTGAAGGTTACCGGATTAGATAAAAGATTTGAAAAATCATTTTCAAAACAGTTTTAAAAGAAGCATTTTCAAAAGAAAAGGTTTGTTTTAAAGGCATATTCCCTAAAGCCATAAGCACTACCTTTTGATCCTCTGTTTGAATCTTTGTTTCCTTCTTTCCTAAGTCTCCTGGGCTCCTGGCTTTTTGGGAGGTAACCTCATCGCGGCATGGTCCTGTAGGCTCGATGAGACTACGACACCTATCAAAGGGGCAAAGAAGTGCCCAATCTCCATCCATAGTCGTCGTAGTTTCACCTGCGGCTAATTCTCTTCCAAGCTTTGTAGGGTTTCCTGTGCGATGGAGGAAACTTTCGAAAGGCTTGTCAACATGGTTCACAAAGGAGGTAAAGAGAAAGAGGCCAAGGGGGAAGAATCACAAACAAGGGATTGGAATATAAGAAGGGTGGAGGAAATAATAGATCCCGCAATAAGAGGAAGTATCTTTTCTGCGGTATAGCGGGTCATTTAATTATAGGAAGTAAAAGACAAGTGGTTGTTTTCATCATGGTGAGGCAGGGCATCTTATCAAGGATTGCCCGGAGGAGATGGACAAGAACAAAGGACAGGATTTTCAGGAAGGCAAGTGCATTCTTTCACCGCCAGCGTACTTGAGAGAAAGATAGTAAAGTTTAGTTTTTCTTTTTGATCATCCTATTAGTACTCTTCTGGATTTCAGCGCTTCACATTCGCTTATATCTGCTTCTGTAGTTGAGTCTCTGCACCTTAGTATTAGTATAATAGAAGATCCCATTATTGTCACAAATCCGGTTTGTGGTTCGGCTCATTTATCTTTGGTTTGTAAGGATTTGAGAATATCTATATTAAGGATTGAGTTTAAGTATAATGCTTATGTTTTTGGTTCCATGGGCTATGGGTTGATTCTAAGCATGGGTTGGTTAGCTAGAAATTGTGAAAGGAGGGTAGTTAGAATTTTGACTTGCTTCGGGAATACCCTCGAGACTTCGTGCGATCTTAAGGGATCAGTTAGGCTTAGCTACCTAGAATCACTTGATGCATCTATCGACGATTTGCGATCCGTTAGAGTAGTCCATGAGTACGCAAATGTTTTTGATTAGGTTAGGGATTTTCCCCCTAAAACTCGAGATAAACTTCCGCATATATCCAGTTGACAATGCAAAGCCAGTTATGCGATCAATGATAGTTTTGAAGCAAGATTGGCGAGGATAGCCAGAGTCGGTTAAGTGCTCAATTTTTTGGTTGTTTTGCTAGTATCATCTCACATAGACCATCCAAATTCGGAGGAGGTATTCATTGGGTGCTTGTCTAATATTGGTTTAGGCCTTTGGGGCTTGTAATTGAGGGATGTCGAATTCGACTAGGATGGTTTGAGTGAAAAATAAATGGTTGTGGCAGGCGCCTTAAGTAAGACTGGCCGTAAGAGAGGTAAAAAGTACATAGCTTTAGATCCTCAGATTTGTGACATGATGGATAAGCTAAGTAGAAGAGAGACCTCTAATCATCTTAGTATATACACTTGGTATCATGGTTAACATCTGTTTATCTTGGAAAGATAGTTCGACTACATTGGATACCCTCTAGCATAGTAAGTGATCGAGGTCCTATCTTTACTAGTGGGTTTTGGAAATGGAGGTCAAGAAGCTTCGCAATCGTGAAGTTAAATTAGTTAAGGTACAGTGCAGTGAAGCTCAAGAAGATGCGACTTAGAAGACTGAAGATTAGATATGCGCAGCCTACCCATTCTTTTTGAGGGTACATCCTTGATCTCTCTTTCCTTAAGTTTATGCATGCTTGTATCTACCTTTTAAGTATATCTCCTCGATCCTATTCCTGATCCTTTGGTAGAAACCAATGGATGTAAACATGTGTTTGAAACATGTTATGATTGGTGGTTGCAAGTGGTTGCTAGTGGTTGCTCGTGGATGCATATACACACATTAGGCACTAGATCAGCTCAGTCACTTTCATATTGCATATGCGTGAGTGAATTTATATATATATATGACTTGAAACTCGATGTGTTATCATATGGATGTTGCATTTGTATGAATGATTGTGCACTCATGTAGAAGTAATAAAGTACGATTAGGAATAATTGCATACATGATGTACTCATGGCACTGACATAATTCGCGTTGAGGAGGTCAACTGAATCAGTAGACCGCCTGATTTTGCATTAGATAAGGACATGTACACACACTATGCATATGATCATGAAAGCATTAGAAACCTTTTTAAGGACAATGGACGCCTGTGATTGAATGGTTGAGTAGATGGATGTTGGATGTTAGGACTTGCATTCTTCTTAACTTAGAGATTTCGGGGACGAAATCCTTTAAGGAGGGGAGAAAGTAACACCCCGTATTTTCTAAGAATATTAAAAGAATGAATTAAAGAACACTTAATTTTTAGAAGAAGAATTAAGGGAAACGGGTTACGCCAATGCGTTCATCTCGGAATTCTGCTTGAGATAGAGTCCGAGTTTGCATAAATCAGACTCCGTATGAAGGATTTATGACCTTCAGAAGATTCAAGAATTTAAATAATAAAACCATCCCGAAATTAAAAATTTAAGTTTTGAAATTCAAAATCCCCGAAGCAGGCTGGGTGGGAAATTTCCCGCCCAAAGACCAGGTCGACCAGGGGGTCGACCTCCCCCTCGGGCCGGATCTGAAACCTGACGTGTTTCTTTGTGAGACGTTTTTCTGAGTCATTAGGGCTTGTGTGGCAAGTTCTGGTTGGTCCTCTTAGGTTTGAATGGCTTTTATTGGTCCTAGGCTAATCTAACGACTCTTATTAAATCAAACTTCTATATAAGCAACCTAAATCTAAACCCTAAACCACACAAATTCATTCCACGGAGCCACAATGCTGTCAATGATCATCCTAACCTAGCCACCATTTCTTCTCAAACTAGAAAGCAAGATTAAAGCTATGAATCAAATCAAATCTAAATTAGAAGAACAATTAGCCTACTTCAAGGGAGAGCTATTCAGTTTCAGAATACAGATCCCAGAAAACAAGATTTTCCTTTTGTTTGTAAGTTCACGTTACTTTCAGAAATAAAAGTTAATTGTGATTCTAACATTGTAATAAATCTGAATATGAGATTATGCCTATTTCTATCTGTCTTTCTATATCCATTGGATCTATCTCATTGATGATATTATGTCCATTCTTTGTCTCTTCTTTCCTTCTTCCTTTTTTGTTTTATAGCCAGGCTACTGCGAGACTGAGCCAAATCTCATAAGAGATGAACGTACGTTGGAAATAAAATTGGGCATAATATATGATTTGAACATGGCCAATGCTAAAATTGGGCATAACATATGATTTGAACATGGCCAACACTAAAATTGGGCATAATACATGATTTGGACATGACTAGCGCTAAAAATTGGGAAAAGTATTAAATTATATATAAATAGGCATAACTGATTTGTAACGGATCTAAGGACATAAAACATGTTATATTTAAAACACAAAGTGTATCAAACATATGACTTGAGATTTGAGGCCTAAAGTATTGGACATATGACTTGGTATTTGGGGCGTAAATTGAACTGTAAATATGTAGGTTTAAGTTACTTCCAGATTTAAACACTTGATAGTGATTTTGGCATGTAATGAAATGGATCTAAGTCCATGCTTGATGACAAGGAAAATCTTTTAGAATAATTCCTATCTTTCTATTGAATCAATGATTTACATGCCTAGGAAGTTATCATTCGATCATGCCTATCTTTGTTGGACATCTGATATATAATCCTTTTTTTGTTCATGATGTTATTTATATCAGATCTATAAGTCTATGAGATTATTTCTGTCTGTTTGTTTCAGATCTATCTTTGTTATACCCCAACTCTAACAGATCTGTAACCCTCTTAGGTCCAAAATGTTGTATTTGACAAATCTACCACTTTAATGCCTGTTTTATGCCTTTCCTCTTTCGTCCCCTTTATCTTATGAATCTAGATTAACCTCGAATTTAGACTGAAACTTATTATACATGCGATTTGAATGCGGGGGTATTGGGGAATAGTCTATCTGGTAATGATGGAACATAATTTTGTAACTTATGATTTGGGACATAATTGTCTTTGTTGCGAACTTGGGGTAAATTGAAATATTAAATCTAGATTTGGCACAAATGTAAATTGGAATATTAATCTAGATTGACCATTGGTGGAGACGCCAAAGCATAATGTATATTGAGTATTGGGGCATGACTATTAGTACAAACTTGGGAAGATTAGGTGTAGCCTATTTAGAGTAATAATTCGAAATTGAATTTTGAGGGCCATAACTTGCAATTAGATTTGTTGGGCATAACTTAAGAATTGGAATATGACTGGTCGGGATAATTAGCATATAAATCTAGACTTGGACAGAATAATTAGCATATAAATCTAGACTTGGACATTTAAGGAAAATGTGTCATAATATTAATTTGACAACAATTGTGAATAATTTACATATAAACTGTAAATATGTAAATTAGTTAAAACACGAATGTGCCTAACCCGAGGTTAGATTGAGTTGTGGTGTAAAACTGCCCGGAACTGCCTGGCACATCCAGTAACCACAACAACACCTATCTAATGTGAGAGGTTAGTGCATCATGCCCAAGAAAAACCCGAAAATTGATTGAGTTGTGGTGTAAAACTGCCTGGAACCGCCTGACACATCCTGTAACTGCAACAACACATATCTAATGTGAGAGGTTAGTGCATTAATAAATCAATTAATGTTAATGAACAAGATGAATGGGTAGGGTTAAGTAATAATAAACACTTAACCAATATAACTTGATTTTTGGTAAGGTTAAGTTAAAACAAGAGAGCAACACTTAACCAATATAACTTGATTTATGGTAGGGTTAAGTTGACACAAGAAGGCAACACTCAACCAAAGTAACATGACAAGTAGGTGGGTTAAGTTAACTTGAATTGATTAATGACACTTAACCAATACAACACGATGAACACATGGGGTTAAGTTAATAAGAAATACTTGACCAATATAACTTGATGAACGAACGAGGATAAGTTAATAAGAAACACTTAACCAACATGACATGATGAATGGGTGAGTTAAGTTAACATGAATGGACAACACTTAACCATTAAATAAACATGTTTGAATCAGTGGAAGGGTTAAGTACATATCGGGTTGGTGGGTAATATTAGTAAATATAGACCCACAAACTTAGCCGTTAAATAAACATGCTTGAATCGATGGGAGGGTTAAGTACACCTCATGTAGGTGGGTAACATTAGTACTATAGGCCCAAAAGCTTAACCGTTAAGTAAACATGCTAGAATCGGTGGGAGGGTTAAGTACATCTCGTGTAGGTGGGTAAAATTTGTATATATGGGCGCACAAACTTAACCAATAGGAAACCCTAGTAATGGGGACCCATTTCAGTAGTAACCCACATAGATGTATCATGGTAACCTGAAACTTGGCAGGGTGGGGCACGATTACTGGATTGATTATAAGTGGTCAAAACAGCGGCAGGGGGTACGTCAGTGTACGTTCTGACGGTTTACGGGCGTGCACATACTCCGGAGAGGGAAAAAGAAGGCACTGGGTACCAGTAGTTATACACTGTGCATCTTGAATCGTGTCGGGTTGCTATCATAAGGATTGATACGCCTTATGGTGGGACCAACACAGGGTATCTACACGCAAGAGATGGCCGATTTAACACAGACACATGGAACATTAGTGCAAGTAAAGAGCCGATCAATAGGGCAGTAAGGGTACGTCTAACATGTTCATGACAATTAGGCAGGTTGAGGTGGAATCCTCACGATAGATGTACACCTGAGGGCTACCATAATTGCGGGGATTGGGTTCACGTTATCATATTATCATCTTATACAGATTACTAGTTGGGACACTAGTTATGTGGTGCAGAGATAGATATAAAAATCAGAATAACAAAGTAGAAGCGCATTCGGTTTATCTTGCCTTATCATATCTATACCAATCGTATGTTATCTTGTTATCCTTGTTCTCATGGTATTGTCTTATATTCAGTTTATTCATGTCATGATGCTTTTGCTTGTTTATATGATGAAAGTCACTGGACTTACTAGACTTAAGTCTGACCTAGTTATGTTTCGCTTCTTTTCTTCCGTTCCGCCACAGGTTCACAGGGAGGAAATGTTACCACTTAGCTCAGTTTTCTTTCCAAGCTCGAAGATAGTCGATGTATTGCTTTGGACTCTCTCTTCCACTGCTATGGTTGGTTCATGCTTTATTGGGGAATATCATGCTTTTTTTATATTTGGAAGTTTTTAAATAGAGACAGAAGTTCTATGTATTACTTTTAAGTATGATTGAGACAACTGTTGTAAAAGCATGACTGAACCACATTTTTATAAAATGACTCTATTTTTTCGCTGCTTTGTTTGTCTGTCTTCTAATTTATCTGCATCTTTTACCTAAAATGCTCCACCGAAGTTAAGGCATTCCCCTTGTGAGTGACCTTAACAGAGGTGGGGTGTTTCAGTCATCGAGGATGGACATAGGGCGTGTTTCAACTAGCGTTAGGCATCCTTCTTGGACAACTTCCCACTACATCCAGCCTGCTCCGCATGCCTCTTCATCTAAGGAAAGAGAGTTAGTACACACTGGCAGGAAGAAGAAAGCGGTCTTAAAGCCTAAGGGCTAATGCTCTGTCCATCCTAAGCTCCGAAACTTAGCGTGGAAGAGAGGAAGGCCCTGTTGAAAGAGAAGTTTCCCAAACATTATTTTAATAAACTAATGTGGCATCTGGACCTTAACCCGATTCCTCGGGAGGACAGAGAGATGGTGTGGCAGCTAGTGCACACTACCTATTATCAATGTAATGAATAATATAAATACTCGGGACATCTCTCAGATCTTGTTATCCAGAAGAATGTGGAGACTACCAACTTGAAATAGGAGGTCAAGGACGAGCAGTTGGCTATTCAGAATCCGGAAGACTCTTTGCATAAGACATATTTTTTACGTTGTATTTACTTATGCATGATCGAGTGCATTCGTACGCTAATTCTAAGTTGCTGAAACAAGTGAGTTGAAGAGAAATATGACACGCTGGTGAAGGATTTTGAGCGTGTTGCTTCCTCTTTTAAGGACACCGTGGCTTCAATTTCAACAGAGAATCACAGTTAAAGAAGGAAAAAGTGGATATAGAGGAAGTGAACATCCATTTGTCTACAGAAAATGATAATGTACACCGGCTCAAGTAGGATAATGAGGCCTTGACATTGGACAATAAGAGGTTGAAAACCAAAAATTAGGGGGTCCATAGGTTGCTGAGGGAGAATGAGGAGCTCAAGAGGCAGTTGGAGTAGGCCAAGAAGGACAAGGAAGAGGCCAAAGCCAGCAATAAATATGTACCGAGCTCGTTAGATGGGATAAAGGTCAAGCATCAAAGAGAGGTGAATGAACTTTGGGCAGAGATCGAGGACACCGAGGCTAGAGTGGAGGCGTCACTAGAGGAGCCCATCCGGGGAATGTATGTTAAGGTATTGAAGTATCGTGAAATCTCATGGGTCAACGATTATCCTCGAGAGATGGCTTGAACATGGGAGAAGTTAGTGCCATTTGAGGCTTGATTGCGACAAGTGGCAACAGTAGACGAGAATGAACTCATGGTGGAGCTCTTGACCGAGGATGAGCGTACGAAGCTGGATGAAGGGAGGAGATTGTTATGGGAAGATGCTGAGAGGGAGAGATTGGCAAAGCATTCCACTGAAATGGGAAAGTTTGTGCCTACTGAGAGCATGCTTGTCACTCTTGACTTTGCAGAGGTAAGTTCTTACCGGCCGCCAGCTCCATCTGCTACGACTAATGGTCCCACAGTCCCTGTCTATGTCTCAGCCGAGTATGATCCCAAACATCCAGGGTTGGGTTCGATGGGATCCACCTTTACTGCTACAACGAGCACACTTTATATCATACCCACACCATCCTTTCTGGAGATAAAGTTCCATTAGCGCGAATACCCGAAGAGTATGAAAGTACTAAATCCTAGGAAAACTAAATAGTTACATTTTTTGCTGTGCAACCCCTCCTAGAGCTAAAATGACAACAGGCCTTACCCCCGTGCTTCCCCAAACATCAGGGTCTGGATTGGGGTTACAAAGGATACAGTTTGGAGAGGAAAGTGGTTATGTTCTCGGATGTTGAATTAGGGTCCAATCTTTATAAGGATCCTCTGGAGGAAGGAGAGGCTATGGATGGCCAAAGTGCCTAAGTGACAGTTGCGGCTGATGCGAGCGTGCACACAATGTATGATATGGTGGAAGCTCAGAAAGCCAAGATGGTGGCGAAGTCTAAGGAGCAGGAGGAAAGTTGGAGCATGATGAGACTGCCTTACAGGTGGCACAGGCTAAGGCTAGACAGGAAGCGAAGGAAAAAGCTACCGCTGTGGTGGCGAAGAAGAAGGCCGACACTAAGGAAGGAGAGGGTCACTAAAGAGGCCAAAGCTATGACATGGCTAAGAAGGAGAGAGCCGACGAGGAGGCGAGGAAGAAGAGGGACGATGACAATGCTAACAAAAGGGCCGAGGAGACCTTTAACAAGCTTAAAGCGGGTGCAACTACGTAGCTCAAGTCGAAGAAACTAGCTGATCGGAAGGTCGCCAAAGATGCTAAGAAAAAAGTGGAGTTGGAGGCCAAGAAAGTTCTGGGAGGAAGTTACCCTGTGCTGGCCCCTTGCTTCTGGTGTTGCCCCTAAACCACTGCAATGTATTGCCCCGGGGAGGTAACGAAGATTAAAAGCGGCGAGGATGATGGCAGGAGGCTCACCTCGGTGTCTCACGAGTTCATCACTCCCACTAAGGGCGGAGGAGGGAAAGGACGAAGTGGCTCTAGAAGGAAGAAGCCCATCAATGGTGATCCACCTAGTGTCAAATCTATACAGAAAAAGAAAAGAGAAGAAGGATGAGTAGTATTAGTAGCAATCATAGATATTGTAGACCTTTTGGTTATGTAGGCAAGTAGTATTCGCGAGTTCGGCCCTGGCTTTCGGTCTTTGGAGGCATGATGTGGTTCTCATGTACCCCTATTGTTAGAAAGAAAGATATTAGAAATGTAGTTTGCTTTGGTAATGTAAATAAAAATATTAGTTAACTTTTATAAAGTAGCATTTCCTATTAAGTGTTCAAATGTTCGTCTTATGCTTTCCATCATTATGTACTTGCACAAGCGTACTTATTGTTGCACTTAAGGAAATGTGATGGGAGACTCAGCCTTGGAGGTTCCCCCAGTCGTGCAGAGGTCATGTGCTGGTTCCACTTTCAGGTTTTCCTTTTTTACAGGAGTCCCAAGGTGCATGGAATACAGGTCAGGCTCCCTCTCTCTTGGACCCTCCGAAGATCATTGGTCCTAATTCGTGATATGGCATGGACATTGTGGATTTGTTCTTTTTGGCTCTCCCGTCATACATTTGGGTTTAGAACTCAAGAGCGTCGTTTATTCACCAAATGGTACCCACATCCGGAACCGGTGGGTCAGATGGAGCTTCGGGAGTGGTCGATATCACACTAGCTTGGTTGATGGACTGCCCCAAGTCCAGACACTTGGGAACAAAATGATTTATGCTCAGTCTCGTCGTTGGTTCAGCGTTCGAGTGGTACCCGGATTCAGAGCCGGTGGGTTGGATGGAGCCGCGGGAATGGATGGTTTCACACTAGCTTGGCTGATGGGATACCCCCAAGTCCAGATACTTGGGAACAAAATGATTTATACTCGGTCTCGTCGTTGGTTCGAGATTCAAGGTGTTATTTAGACTCAGTCTCATCGTTGGTTCGAGACTCGAGTGGTGTTATTTATACTCGGTCTCGTTGTTGGATCGAGACACATGTGGCGGTACTGGGTCCCATGCTCGGGGTGCTGATCCATTGTTACTTATGTTCAGCCTCGTCGTTGATTCGAGGCTCGAGTTGCAGTAACGGGTGTCATGCTCGGTGCCGATCCGGTGCTTAGTGCATTGGCATGTGCCATCCAATTATGATAGTAAATCAGGCATATTATATAGAAAGTAAACACATCAAGTAAATAGGGAATTGAACATCATCGTTACCAATAACTTTGGCAGTAATAGCTTTTACAATGCCTTGAATTTAAAGAAAACAAAACATTGTTGGAAAGCGGGAAAACTGTATACTAAGTTATGTGAAGTAGCGACGAATATGCTCACCATTCCATACCCTTGGGAGTTTGACTCCATCAACAGTCTCTAGCTTGAAGGATCCATCCACGAGCCTTTGTTGTATGACGTATGAACCTTCCCAGGAGGACTCACACTAATCGGTGTGGAAAAGGTTTTTTTAGGACGAGGTAGTCAATACTGAGGTCCTTGTGGTTGAGTTTAGATTTGAAGTATCGGGACATTCGTTGGCGCTGAGCAGTAGCTCGAGCTCAGCTTCATTCCTTTTCTCTTCGAGCAAGTCAAATGATTCCAGAAGTAAGTCTTGGCTGGTCTTACGATCTTAATAGGTAGCTCGATGAGATTGAAGCTTTAGCTCAATGGGAATGATGGATTCAAAACCATAGGCAAGGGCGAAGAGAGTGTGGCTGGTCACTAACTTATGGGTGGTCTGGTAGGCCTATAGGATTAGAGAGAGCTCGTCTGCCCATAAGACTCTGACCTTTTCTAGACGCTTCTTGATAATGGAATTAATCACTTTGTTGACTTCCTCGACTTGCCCATTGGCCTGAGGATGAGCCACTGCCGAGAATCTCTTTTTGATGTTGTGCAGTCGGCATGAAGTCTTGAACTCTGCGCTCTCAAACTGGGTTCCATTTTTAGAGACAATGGCTTGGGGGACTCTGTAGTGAATAATGATATTGCGGACGACAAAGTTTATCACTTTCTTGATGGTGTTTGTGGCACGAGCGTCGGCTTTCGCCCATTTGGTGAAGTAATCAACCGCGATGATGGCATAGAGCGCCCTACCTCTGACCGTTATAAGAGTTTCGATGATATGTATCCCCCACATGGAGAACGGCTAAGGGATGACCATTTGAGTTAGCTCGATAGGCGGGGCTTTTGGGATCTTCGAGAACCACCGACGTTTTTTCACACTTACGGGCATAGTTTGCGGCATCTTGATCGAGTATGGGACATAAATAACCATATCTGGTAATTTTCCTTTCTAGAGTTTGCCCTTCAGTATGATTTCCGCACTCGCCTTCGTGCACGTGCAGTAGCACATGGACGGTGTTGTTGTGGGATACACGTCGAAGTAATGGGAGAGAGAAACCTCTTCAGTAAAGCACTCCATCCAAGATGATATAGCGAGAGGATTGGCGAGTGAGTTCCCGTCTTTCCTTGTAGCGCCTAGGGAGGGTTTTGTGTTGCAAGTAGTTCTTGATTGGTGTCATCCAAGACTTAGGCTCAGTTTCCGCCTCCGTTATCATTGCCAAATCAGTTTGCATCTGATCGATGTGCTTGGAGAGTCGAGTACTTTGATCAGGGCAAGTCCCATAAGCTGCGCATCCTCGGAGCTTGTCAGTTTGGCTACTGAGTTATCTTTTTCATTTTGTTCTTGGGGTATATGCATGATGATGTAGTGGTCGAAGTTAGTGAGTAGTTCGTGAATCTGAGTTGTACCTGACGCACTATGAGTTGTGAGTCGGAGTAAATCTGGATGGCCTTGATGTTAAGTTCGATCGCAATTCTAAGTCCAGCGATCAAGGCCTCGTATTCTGCATCTTTTTTGGTAGCAGGAAAGTTGAGCTTTAAAGCGTAGCATATTGGGCACTCTTCTGCAGTAATGAGCACGATTTTGGCGCTGGAACACTTATTATTGGAAGAACCATCCACGAATGGTTTCCATTGAATGTCTGGATTTTCGATGTCTTCCAGAGGAGGCTCTTGCGGGATGGTGAATTCCACTATGAAATTAACGAGGGCTCGTCCGAGGATGGGTTGACGAGGGATGAACGTGATCTCGAACTGAATCAGCTCTATATTCCACTTTAGTAGTCTTCCAAATGCCTCAAGTCGCTACAGGACCTATCGTAGTGGTTGATTAGTGCAGACTTTGATGGGGTGAGACTGAAAGAATGGTTGTAGCTTCCGAGAGGAGATCAACAAGCAATAGGCTAGCTTTTCAAGCTTTAAGCAGTTTTTTTGCCCCGTTAATCTCTTGTTGATGTGGTAAAAGGGTCGTTGGACACGATCTTCAATGCGCACGAGTGCTGAGCTTATTTCCTGCATGGAAACATCCAAATAAACATATAAGTCCTCATGATCCATAGGTTTGGACAAGATAGGTGGTCACTCTAAGTGATTCAGAAGGTCCTTGAATGTAGCGATGCGTTTCGTGGTCCATGCGAAGTTGCATTTCCCCTTCCTGAGCAAGTCGAAAAAGGGAAATCATTTGTCAGTGGCTTTAGTGATGAATTGACTTAAAGCAGTGACCTTCCGATGTAAACTTTGAACGTCCTGATGGTCTAGAGGTTTGAATGTTGCAATTGACATTAAACCCCAAGAATTTTCCCAATGCAACGCCGAAAGAGCATTTTAAGGGATTTGTTTCATGTCATATCGACAGAGGATGTTGAACATTTCGGAGAGTCATTCGACATCTTTGATTTTACAAGCATATCATCCACGTTTACCTCCATGGATCTTCCAACCTGGTCTTTGAAAATGAAGTTGACCAGTTGTTGGTAAGTGGCTCCCGTGTTATTAAGACCAAAGGGAATGACGTGAGTAGAGCCAAAGATCGGTTATGAAAGAAGTATGATCTTTGTCCAAGAGATACATCGGAGTTTGATTGTAGCATAGTAGGCATCCATGAAAGATAAAAGCTGGTATCCGGCGGATGAATCAACCAGCTAGTCGATCTTCGAAAGTGGGAAGATGTCTTTGGGTCATGCCTTATTTAAGTTAGAGAAGTCGACACACGTTCGCCACGTGCCATTTGCTTTCTTGACCAAGACTAGATTGGAGATCCATTCGGGGTAGTAGGATTCACGGATGAAATTGTTGTTGAGTAGCCTATCTACATCTTCTTTAAGTGAAGTCGATCTTTTGATTCTCAAGAATCGACGTTTCTGTTTGACTGGAGGTTGCAGGTGGTTGAGAGTTAGCCTATGACAAGCTACTACAGGATTGATGTCGTATATATCAGAGTGGGTCCAAGCGAATACGTCGAGGTTGGCCCTTAAGAATTCCACAAGATCTTCCTTTACTGCGTGGTGGAGTTGTGATCCATTTTAAAGACCTTCATTGGGTCCTTGGGGCTGGCCAGAACATCCACCGTAGGTTCTACTGGGGTAGCCCTTTCGAAATCGGGCTCTTCGTCTTCTCTTAGATCGAGATCATCGGAAAGACGACAGTGGCGTTTAAGCCAAGATTTAGACTTCGTTGATTACTATGCGGAAACGATCTTGGCGCAAGAAGGTGGAGATACAGCCTTGCCTTTGTCCTAATTGTGCGCATTTTTCCACTCTATGACATAGCAATCTCTAGTCGTTGCTTGATCTTGTTACAGTGATGATCCAATTTTCTGTCGGGAACTTCATTAGAAGGGACCATAGTGACATCAGACTCAGAATTCTGCGAGGAAGGGGCGTCCAAAGAAGACTTTGTACGTGGATATGACGTCGATTACCACAATAGTGAGGATTCAGACCTGGCTCTGATCCCCTTCTCTGAGTTCTACAGGCATCTCAACCATGCCTACTAGGTGGCTGGAAGATCCGTTGAAGCTGTGGATCATGGCATGGAAGGGCTTCAAGTCTTCGGCCTCAAGTTTCTTCTGGTCGTATGCCGCTTTGAAGATGATGTTGACCTAGCTTCTTGAATAGATGAGGATTCTTCGGACGAAAGCTGATCCGATCTGGGTTGAGATGACGAGAGGGTCGATGGTCAGGATATCGATGCCCATGAAATCTCTCTCACAGATTATGATATCCCCTGCATTGTCTTCTAGGGCTTGGCGGGGACAGACTCATCCAAAGTAGAGCAAGCTTCGTAGGTAGTGTGCTTTATAGAGTTGGCATACTCCTCCATCTTATGGAAGCTTTCATGTGTGGGGTGAGGTCCGCCACATATAGTATTGGTCACGATGCCACGTGACCTTTGATTAGATGGCCCTAAGGCTGCGTTTGTGAGAGGTGGAAGCGCGGGCATTGGAGGGACCATAGCTGCTTTTGAAGGAGCAGGATCCTGAACGTACTGTTCCAGACATTTCTCGCGGATGAGTTTTTCGATTACATCCTTGATGTGACAGCAATCATTAATGTTGTGTCAATACATCTAAAGATACGTTATAAAGATACGCAATGCCATAACTGCAAGGATAAGGGACATATTGCTAGGTTTTGTACGAAGCTAGCAGCGGAAAAGCCACCGCAAACTCAACAACCGTAGAAACTTCAACAGAAACCAAAGGGAACAAGTGATGCTACTTCCCAAAAGTTTTCATGCTATAACTGTCATCAGCCTGGGCACTTGGTTAAAGACTGTCCACTTATGACAAAGACACAACAACCAAAGGTCTATGCTTTAATGGATAAGTCATCAACTTAAGGGAATGTAAAAATGGAAGGAGCTTCAGAAGGTACCTTACTCTTTTTAGATAGAAGGAGTAAATGAACTAGGGTCAGCCTTAAGACAAATTAAATATGGTTGGATTAAATTAGAATAATATCCAATCATATTGATACCAGAAATCGGGTTAGAATTTAAATTGACTAAAAAAAATTGGATTTCCTGAAATTAAGGCTGGAATTGGATATGAACTCAGGGAATGTGAACTGGCCGGTTTGTGAAATTAAATCATATTTGTGAGTCCCGAAATGGAAATGTTTTCCAACCATGGTAACATGGGAATAGCTGTTATAAATATAATATTTATTGATATATGTCGATAACTCTAATCTACTATTTACAAATTTCAAGAACGAAATCTTTATAAGGGGGTAGATTGTAATGACCCGGTCTTTATACATATCACTGACACAGACATGAATTGATCGTAAGTATGTATTTACAAATTCGAATTAAAATCCAGACTTTAAAATTTCAAAATATGCAAACTTATGTGTAATAGCATTTACATATGCATATATCACAACATTCACTAAAACCCATTTTTACACATTCATGTATGATAGCATGTGTTAGCTAGCGTTTGTTTAAATTGATATTTTTTCGTATGTATGTATAATAACACTTATATATAGCAAGTTTTTAAAATGCCATTTTATTTCATATGTTTTGTTCATTTTTCAAAAGATTTAAGAATTTGTGTCTTTGCAAATTCTTGAATTGAAAACTTTTAACACTTGAATTAAATATGCCAAAACCATTTTGTTTTCAAAGCAAGTTCAAGTTCACATGTGCATCCACACCAAAAACATGAAAGTGCCATTTTCTT
This sequence comes from Allium sativum, assembly GCA_030737875.1. Lineage (NCBI taxonomy): Eukaryota > Viridiplantae > Streptophyta > Magnoliopsida > Asparagales > Amaryllidaceae > Allium > Allium sativum. The sequence goes on from CM060920.1 coordinate 217,605,696, forward strand.
TTGCAAGCATGTTTTCATGTACAATAATTCAAGGATAACACCTACACTAGAACTAGACTAGTAAAGAGAATCTAGAGAAATATCTTTCACATGGAAAAATATTTTCGTATCAAATATTTTCAGTTTTAAAATCTTTTTCTTTTCTTACATGTTTTTCTGAAAAAATGTCACTTTCTTTTGCATTTTTCAAAAACATGTTTACTTTATCATGACCCATGTGCCTTAAAACCTTGCCAAATCTAGTATATACCATTGATTTTTACCTACACTAGATAAATTCTAACATATAGATTTTCCAAGATTTTCATGTCCATTTCATCACATGCCAAGATCATTTTGGTACAAAAATTTTCAAATTTTAGATTACCTTGAAAGCCGAGTAAAAGTATTTATATATTTTGTGTTAAATCAAATTTTCATGTGAAGATTTTGGGGTAGAAACCCAATAAAAAACTGAGCATGTATGATACTAAAATGGATACTATAATTTGTTTAAACCAAGGAAGATTTAAGGGCATTTAAGGTAATATTCATAGTAACCAATAGGGGAAAGGAATGAACTTGTGCAAGTGATTCAAGGTAAAGTATGGCTGAGATAAGCCATGTAAAAGGGGGTGGTGTTGTTTTGATTTGGTAAGAGAAAGGATTTTCTGATATGTTAATCATTTGTCAACAACCAAGTCTGAAAAAAAAACTAATTTTTGCCACCAATATTCTATGATTTTTTCTACTATAAATAGACCATGAGCAACACATTCCCCTCACAACAAACCATTCAAAGATCAGTAACAAAGCTAAGGGTTTCAAGCTTTTAAAGGTGAGTAAATCTTTCAGACTTTTCTTCTTATTCTTTCTGTGTTTGACTGGAAATTGAACTTAGTTTTGTTTTGCTCTTGTTCAAGTTGTTTGTCCTGTTCAAGTTACATGCTTGCCTAATCGTAAACCTAGGGGATGGTTACTTAAACTAGTGGTTATTTTTGGTTAGTGAGTTATAATATATCAGCAGTTTTACTATGATCTGTGTTAGTTTAAAATCATCAAGATTGATGATCTTTGATCAGTACACCTAGTAAATGGTTTCAGCTTGATTTCAAAGTAAGACCATGCCACTACATCACAATCAAAGCCATTTAAAAGTAAGAAGTAAAGTGAAAAAACTTTAAACACAATGATACTGGAAACAGGAATACCACAGTACCTCTCTTTTTCATCAAAATTTCAAATTGCGTAAAAACTCGAATTAAATGTATAAATGGAATCCTAGATGAAAATGATGGTTTTTAGAAGTGGTTTCACGAATTTTAGTTTCTTGGATCATGATATATGTCGGGATGATCGAAATTTGAATATTGTCAAATTCCGACCACCCAAGCGATTTGAGGCCGTATTGTTGGGGGTGAGGTATCATATAAGATCAGGGATCCTAGGAAAAATACAAATTATTTTTTCTAATGTGTGGATTTCAAGGACGAGGTGAAAATAGGGTTTAAACTTTGTTTTTGGGTTCGGTTATTCTCACCGGAACTGCTCGACGTCGAGAGGCCCAGGGGATGCGGTCATGGGGGGAAAGCGACGTCAGAGGGTAGTGGTGATGTGGCAAGAAGGGGGCGGCAGCACATGGACGAGGTGAGGTGGTGGATTTCTTGGATGGGTTTTTTTTCTTCTGGAAATGGTGGTGGCTCGGTGAAATTACTGTAGCGCAGTGGAAGGTGTGGTCAGGTGGTGCGAAGATGATCAGTGGTTGAAGTGTGACTCACATGGATGATCAGTGGTGTTGGATGTGGGCTCTCGTGGTTGTGCATGTGCACGGGGATGTCATGAACCAGAAGAAGAAGAAGAGGCGAGGTACTAAAAGTAGTACTTTGAAAAACCATGGGAACTGGCCAATTTTCCACAGGCGCACACCATGGTTAGGAAGTGGTACTTTAGCTAATGTGGTAGTTTGGGATTTAGGATATGGTACTAGGGAAAATCATGAAAACCCGGCCTGATTTCATGAGCGCACACCATGGTTTTAAACTGGTACTTTACCAAAAGTGGTACTTTGCCATATTCACTTTCAAGCAAAGATTTTTGAATATATTTTTAAATTGAACCAAGTTTTTAATTAAATAATAGATTAAATATAAAAGGAAAAATATATTAAAATAAAAAAATAGATTTTTTATTTAAAATAGCAAGAAGGGGAAAAGAAGTGAATCAGGTGTTTGAAATCGAGTGAAAGCTATTGCCAATAAAATTAAATAAAGCTGTATTTAAATTTAATTATAAACTTTGTTTTATAATTATAATTAGATAATTTTCTAATGTAAATATTGGGATTTTAAAGAGGGAAAACCATATACTATGAATATGCAAAAATTTATTTGTTATAAACTGAATTTTCTGATACGAAGAAACCGGTCATATACCGTCTGTATTTTAAAAAATATAAATTGTAATTTATAAATTTAACTCATTTATGAATAATTGGAATAAGAAGTAAGTATGGAAAAAAATAATTTTCTAAAGAATAATGTAAGTTTTGATTTCTAAAATTGACTAACAAAATGGAAAGAAAAACCGTGTGCGGCGCGCACACTGAAACTGTCCATTTTAAAAGATGATCAAAATACCAAATATAATCAAGATGATCATACACTGTTTAGTTTGATTGTAATTATATATATAAATTGGATTATAATCATGTTAGATTAATAATTTAAAAAGGAAATGTTCCGCTAATCATTTCAAAGAGACCAGATTTAACATTTCCACTTTGATTTGATTATGCGCTGCGCATCAGAGATTTTTAAACTGAAGACGACGATATACAAGGACTATTCTTGAATAGTGGCTTCGGTTTGTCTAATCCCAGGATAATTTGTATGGACGAATGTCTGACAAAGTAATTCTAACTGATCACGTACGTTGATCACTCCAAACGTATTTATGCGGTGGCAGAGGAATTCGTTTCACTCGCTGTATACCTATAATATATTTTTGGGGAAGTCAATTAGTGGTTGGCGAGTTTTGACGATGTGGCATTCAAAGAAAATAAGCAGCGATGATGAAACGGTAAGTCTAGCCTCAAGCCTCACACCCAGGAAATGACAAAAATCGAGCAGGCAGCATGGCTATGTGGGTCGCTCCCATTAGGGTGTATAATCACCTATCTAGAGAAATTCCTTTTACTTCTTTAACCTTTTTTGATGTTGTCCCTTTTCGGGAAACGGTGGTTTGAGCCCAACCGTTGGTGATATACATTCGATACACTCAAGAGAAATGAGTGGACGGTCATGTGTGGATCGGGTTGCAAGACGTTCTTGTTGAACCTAGGTGTATTCGCCTCTAGAGATACATCATCGGAAGGTGGTTCCATACCTTGTCATAGTTGAAATCCCAATTTCCATAAGTGCCAAGCGGTTGTTATTTGTATACTATATAAGAGAATGTGAGACGCAAGCATCTTCTAGATTCTAAATTATTTGTGAAAACCAGTAGACACTATGATAATATCTGATTTCAAGTATACAAAGTGTTTTGACCTCATAAGGTAAAAACCCGTTCCGTACTCACAGCGTGGTCTTATAAGATATTTTTATTTCTTTAATCTGTTTTAAAACTGTTTACTCATACCAGTCCCCTGACTGACCCGGAGTTTATTTTTCTGTGTTTTCCTTAAACTCTTGGGTGTTCATAACACTTGTTATGAATAGACAAGTGAATCAGGATTGGATAAAACTTGGAAAGCTGGAATGGAACTTTCTGTTGGCTGATCTACTCATCATATCTACTATATAATTATAAGTATCCAAGTTTAGTCATCGATGATATGTATAATTAAAGATGTACTATGAATGGCTTGTATCACTAGACCTATTTTGCTCTGATGTAGTATGTACTGCTGTGTAATATTATGTAGTATCATCTTTTGTAAAAAAAATCCGCTGTGAGATTCTGTTGTTTTCTTTGATTTTATCTTCTATCTGTTCTTATTCTTATTAATGACACGACTTCCGATGTGTTCGAAAGTTGGGTCGTTACAGTTGGTATTAGAGTTTAGGTTACTGATTACCTAGGCTTTGGGTGAGTGTGAGAGAGCCTATTTTTATAATAAATTTAAAATAAAAATAAATCAACTTGGATGGTATACCTAAGTTAGTTATGGAATGACGACCTGTTATATTCAGGTAATTAAGATGAGTAACCGAGGATGAAGAGGTCGAGCTAGTGGAATTTCCACTACTACTGGTCGTAATACTGGATCCTAGGATCAAGGAGAAACTATGGAGGAAGTTGCACCAGTTCAGTAGGACAAAAGCTTTGCAACTATTTGTAAAGAATATACGACTCTGGGGGGAAAGTTTCTGAAGGGACGGAATCTTTCATTGATGTCCAAGCATGGTTGAGGTCCTGTGAGAGGATTTTCAAAGGACTGGAATTGAATGATGAGCTGAAACGTCTCTTAGCTTCGTGGAAACCTCAAGAAGCTGCTGCTAATTTGTGGGATGCTCAGACCACAAATGTTCCTGAGGAAGACTTCACTTGGGAAAAATTCAAAGAAGCATTCGAAGAACAATTTCTTCCTGCTGCAGGAAAGACTAGAATGTATCGGGATTTCATTGATCTCAAGCAAGGGAACATGAAAATATCCGAATATGAGAACAAGTTCAATTCACTTTCTTGTTTTGGGCCAGAACTGATCAACACTCCACTCCAGAAGAATGAAATGTTCATAGCAGTATTGAAGGATAGCCTGCAAGTTCAAATGATTGGACATCTCAAGATTCCATTTGTCGATCTGGTGGATATGGCACATCGTTATGAGGCACTAGAGGGAAAGAAGCCAGTTGCAAAAGCGCAGACAATAGAACCCAGTGGCGAGAATTCCAACAAAAGGAAATTTAATCCGAACTGGAACAACAAGGGAATACCAAAGATGGGGGAGAAAGCCAAAGAGCATTATAAAGATATGCAATGCCATAACTGCAAGGAGAAGGGACACATTGCTAGGTTTTGTACGAAGCCAGCAGCGGAAAAGCCACAGTAAACTCAGCAACCGGAGCAACCTCAACAGAAACCAAAGGGAACAAGTGATGATATTCCCCAAAAATTTTCATGCTATAACTGTCAACAACCTGGGCACTTGGTTAAAGACTGTCCACTTATGAAAAAGGCACAACAACCAAAGGTCTATGCTTTAATGGATAAGTCATCAACTTCTGAGAATGTGAAAATGGAAGGAGCTTCAGAAGGTACCTTACTCTTTTTAGATAGAAGGAGTAAATTAACTAGGGTCAGCCTTAAGACAAATTAAATATGGTTGGATTAAATTAGAATTGTATCCAATCATATTGATACCAGAAATCGGGATAGAATTCAAATTTGAATAAAAAAAATTGGATTTCCTGAAATTAAGGCTGGAATTGGATATGAACTCAGGGAAAGTGAACTGGTCGGTTTGTGAAATTAAATCATATTTGTGAGTCCCGAAATGGAAATGTTTTCCAACCATGGTAACATGGGAATAGCTGTTATAAATAAAATATTTATTGATGTATGTCGATAACTCTAATCTACTATTTACAAATTTCGAGGACGAAATTTTTATAAGGGGGCAGATTGTAATGACCCGGTCTTTACACGTATCACTGACACAGATGTGAATTGATCGTAAGTACGTATTTACAAATTCGAATTAAAATCTAGACTTTAAAATTTCAAAACATGTAAACTTATGTGTAATAACATTTACATATGCATATATCACAACATTTACTAAAACCCATTTTTACACATTCATGTATGATAGCATGTGTTAGATAACGTTTGTTTAAATTGATATTTTTTCGTATGTATGTAGAATAACACTTATATATAGCAAGTTTTTAAAATGCCATTTTATTTCATATGTTTTGTTCATTTTTCAAAAGATTTAAGAATTTGTGTCTTTGCAAATTCTTGAATTGAAAACTTTTAACACTTGAATTAAATATGCCAGAACCATTTTGTTTTCAAAGCAAGTTCAAGTTCACATGTGCATCCACACCAAAAACATGAAAGTGCCATTTTCTTTTGCAAGCATGTTTTCATGTACAATAATTCAAGGATAACACCTACACTAGAACTAGACTAGTAAAGAGAATCTAGAGAAATATCTTTCACATGGAAAAATATTTTCGTATCAAATATTTTCAGTTTTAAAATCTTTTTCTTTTCTTACATGTTTTTCTGAAAAAATGTCACTTTCTTTTGCATTTTTCAAAAACATATTTACTTTGTCATGACCCATGTGCCTTAAAACCTTGCCAAATCTTGTATATACCATTGATTTTTACCAACACTAGATAAATTCTAACATATAGATTTTCCAAGATTTTCATGTCCATTTTATCACATGCCAAGATCATTTTGGCACAAAAATTTTCAGATTTTAGATTACCTTAAAAGCCAAGTAAATTCTTTATATATTTTGTGTTAAATCAAATTTTCATGTGTAAATTTTGGGGTAGAAATCCAATAAAAAAACTGAGCATGTATGATACTAAAATGGATACTATAATTTGTTTAAACCAAGGAAGATTTAATGGCATTTAAGGTGATATTCATAGTAACCAATAGGAGAAAGGAATGAACATGTGTAAGTGATTTCAAGGTGAAGTATGGCTGAGATAAGCCATGTGAAAGGGGGTGGTGTTGTTTTGATTTGGTAAGAGAAAGGATTTTCTGATATGTCAATCATTTGTCAACAACCAAATCTGAAAAAAATAACTTATTTTTGCCACCAATATTTTATGATTTTCTCTACTATAAATAGACCATGAGCATACACATTCCCCTCACAACAAACCATTCAAAGATCAGTAAAATAGATAAGGGTTTCAAGCTTTTAAAGGTGAGTAAATCTTTCAGACTTTCCTTCGTGTTCCTTCTGTGTTTGACTGGAAATTGAACTTGGTTTTGTTATGCTCTTGTTCATGTTGTTTGTCCTGTTCAATTTACCTGCTTGCCCAATCATAAACCTAGGTGATAGTTACTTAAACTAGTGGTTATTTGTAGTTAATGAGTTATAATATATCAGCAGTTTTACTATGATCTGTGTTAGTTTAAAATCATCAAGATTGACGATCTTTGATTAGTACACCAAGTAAATGGTTTCAGTGTGATTTCAGAGTAAGACCATGCCACTACATCACAATCAAAGCCATTTAAAAGTAAGAAGTAAAGTGAACAAACTTTAAACACACTGATACTGGAAACAGGAATACCACAACACCTTTCATCAAAATTTCAAATTGAATGTATAAATGGAATCCTAGATGAAAATGATGATTTTTAGAAGTGGTTTCATGATTTTTAGTGTCTTGGATCATGAGATATGCCGGGATGGTCGGAATTTGAATATTGATCAAATTTCGACCACCCAAGCGATTTGAGGCCGTATGGTTGGGGTTGAGGTATCATATAAGATCAGGGATCCTAGGAAAAATACAAATTAGTTTTTCTAATGTGTGGATTTCTTGGGCGAGGTGAACATAGGGTTTAAACTTTGTTTTTGTGTTCGGTTATTCTCGCCAGAACCGCTCGACGTTGAGTGGCCTTGGGAGGTGCGGTCATGGGGGGAAAGCGACGTCGGGGTGATGGTGATGTGGCAAGAAGGGGGCGGCAACACATGGACGAGGCGAGGAGGGGTGGTGGCTTTCTTGAATGGTTTTTTTTGGAAATGGTGGTGGCTCAGTGAAATTACTGTAGCGCAGTGGAAGGGGTGGTCAGGTGGTGCGAAGATGACCAGTGGTTGAAGTGTGACTCACGTGGATGATCAGTGGTGATGGACGTGGGCTCTCGGGGTTGTGCATGTGCACGGGGATGTCATGAACGAGAAGAAGAAGAAGAAGAAGAGGCAAGGTACAAAAAGTAGTACTTTGAAAAACCATGGGAACTGGCCAATTTTCCACAGGTGCACACCATGGTTAGGAAGTGGTACTTTAGCTAATGTGGTAGTTTGGGATTTAGGATATGGTACTTGATAAAATCATGAGAACCCGGCCTGATTTCATGAGCGCACACCATGGTTTTAAACTGATACTTTATCAAAAGTGGTACTTTGCCATATTCACTTTCAAGCAAGGATTTTTGAATATATTTTAAATTAAACCAAGTTTTTAATTAAATAATAGATTAAATATAAAAGGAAAAATATAATAAAATAAAAAATAGAATTTTTATTTAAAATAGCAAGAAGGGGAAAAGAAGTGAATCAGGTGTTTGAAATCGAGTGAAAGCTATCACCAATAAAATTAAATAAAGCTGTATTTAAATTTAATTATAAAATTTGTTTTATAATTAGAATTAGACAATTTTCTAATGTAAATATTGGGATTTTAATGAGGGAAAACCATAAGCTATGAATATGCTAAAACTGTCTGTTATAAACTAAATTTTCTGCTACGAAGAAACCTGTCATATACAGTCTGTCTTTTATAAAATATAAATTGTAAATTATAAATTTAACTCATTTATGAATAATTGGAATAAAAAGTAATTATGGAAAAAAATAATTTTCTAAAGTATAATGTAAGTTTCTATTTTTAAAATTGACGAACAAAATGGAAAGAAATACCGTGTGACGCACACTGAAACTGTCCATTTTAAAAGATGATCAAAATACTGGATATAATCAAGATGATCATATACTATTTAGTTTGACTGTAATTATATATGTGAATTAGATTATAATCATGTTAGATTAATAATTTAAAAAGGAAACGTTCCGCTAATCATTTCAAAAAGACCGGATTTAACATTTCCACTTTGATTTGATTATACACTACGCGTCAGAGATTTTTAAACAGAAGATGGCGATATACAAGGACTATTCTTGAATAGTGCCTTCGGTTTGTCTAATCCCAGGATAATTTGTATGGACGAATGTCTGACAAAGTAATTCTAACTGATCACGTACGTTGATCACTCCAAACGTATTTATGCGGTGGCAGAGGAATTCGTTTCACTCGCTGTATACCTATAATATATTTTTGGGGAAGTCAATTAGTGGTTGGCATGTTTTGATGATGTGGCATTCAAAGAAAATAAGCACTGATGATGAAGCGGTAAGTCTAGCCTCAAGCCTCACACCCAGGAAATGACAAAAATAGGGCAGGTAGCATGACTATGTGGGTCGCTCCCATTAGGGTGTATAATCACCTATCTAGAGAAATTCCTTTTACTTCTTTAACCTTTTTCGATGTTGTCCCTTTTCGGGAAACGGTGGTTTGAGCCCAACCGTTGGTGATATACATTCGATACACTCAAGGGAAATGAGTGGTCGGTCATGTGTGGGTCGGGTTGCAAGACGTTCTTGTTGAACCTAGGTGTATTCGCCTCTAGAGATACATCATCGGAAGGTGGTTCCATACCTTGTCATAGTTGGAATCCCAATTTCCATAAGTGCCAAGCGGTTGTTATTTGTATACTATATAGGAGAATGTGAGGCACAAGCATCTTCTAGATTCTAAATTATTTGTGAAAACCAATAGACACTATGATAATATCTGATTTCAAGTATACAAAGTGTTTTGATCTCATAAGGTAAAAACCCGTTCCATATTCACGGCGTGGTCTTATGAGATATTTTTTATTTCTTTAATCATTTTTAACACTGTTTACTCATACCAGTCCCCTGACTGACCCGGAGTTTATTTTTTTGTGTTTCCCTTAAACTCTTTGGTATTCATAACAATTGTTATGAATAAACAAGTGAATCAGGATTGGATAAAACGTGGAAAGCTGGAATGGAGCTTTATGTGGGCTGATCTACTTATCATATCTACTGTATAATTATAAGTATGCAAGTTTAGTCATCATTGATATGTATAATTAAAGATGTACTATGAATGGCTTGTATCACTAGACGTATTATGCTCTGATGTAGTATGTACTGCTCTGTAATATTATGAAGCATCATCTTTTGTAAAAAAAATCCACTGTGAGATTCTGATGTTTTCTGTGATTTTATCTTCTATCTGTTCTTATTCTTATTAATGACAAAACTTCCGATATATTCGAAAATTGGGTCGTTACAAACGTCATCTATGGCATGTTGAAGCGTCGGGAACACTCGGCTTCGTGTACGATCCTAGTGAAGCGATTATGGCTCAAGTGGGTTTCCTACGAGAAGTTGGCGTTCCATCGCATATCTCTCATGATACTTTGGACCATGTCAGGGAGATATAATGGATGGGGAACTTCTGGTGGAATCCATTAGATTTGGCGAACTTCAGAAGTTCTGTTCTGTGGACGCCTTCTTTGATGCATGTCGGGCTCGTCCTCTTCCATGCCGTTGACATCGATGGCCTGGTTCGGTATGGCTAGTAAGGTTGAGCGGGTTGGCTTGCATCCTGATCCGGAGGGACCTAGGCCTGCTGGGTTGCCGGAAGCGTAGGCCCTAGGTTCTGAGTGGCGACAGTTGTGTTCTGTCAAAGAGGGGTCGATTACTTGGGCATGGTTCGTCGTTGATGATCAACCAGAAGCAGTCACAGTATTGTGTTACCCCACTATAAGTGACGATGGTTCGATCACCGTTTCCATATCCATTGTCGTTCCCATTAGTATGAGCGTTGGACCGAACGACGATGTTATTTATTAGGCTGAACCTCCTTCTCTGATGTTGGCCTCTTGATTTAGAAGAAGAGGTTTCTGATATAGTACGCTGCGGTCGGTCGTTGTTCTAAACAATCTGAAGTCGAGTGATGATGCGTTGACTATCTTGAATTTGACGCATAAGGTTGATGATGTTCTTTGATGTTTGGTCGAGTTCAAGGACCGTATTTACATACTTCTTATTAAGTGCATGGATCTGCGCTTGAGTCGTAGGGGACTCGTGGTCCATAGTAGGAAGGACGTCCATTTCGGCTGGGTTATCTTCCAGTTGAGGCTGCTGCGATGCTACGGCTTCGGCTGCAGCGGAGGAGCCGATCATTGTATTCTTTGGTCTCTTAGCCATCATAAGCAGATTCGATGACAGGTTAGAGAAGAAACCTACAACGCGTCGAGATCGAGATAGAAGTGTGCGATAAAGAATCGAGTTCCAAAGTCTCTCTATGAAAGCATGAGAATATTGACGGAAAAAATGTCGTAACACCTAAAGATTCTCCGTTACATAGAGAATTACGTTTCACGTGGCAAAATAAGTGCAGAATGCAGAAAATAACACAGTAGATTTATAGTGGTTTAGTTTCATGAGGGGCTTACATCCACTGTGGAAGAGTTGGTGATATTTAATTGACAATAGTAAGCTACAACCTTTGAACTATCTCATGGCATCCTTTTACAAACAGTTCCAAGTATTTTGATGTCAAAATTATCATATATAAATATTGGGAAAAAATAACTTTTATGTTTCTTCTTCCTCAAAGCAAGGATGCCATTAAAGAGGTCATTTAGAGCTCTCAAGAGGCATCAAATCAACCAATTTCAAACCCCTTTTAAATGCATGCTTGGGGGTATTTATAGTGGAGTGGTTAGGTGGGAGTAGATAGGATTTGGGGACCACAACAGTACATTTTCATATCCCTGAAGTCCCGGTTTGAATGTTCGGCCCCCTTTACAATGCCCAAACGAACTCGTATCCTCTATGTGGAGTGCATATCTCATATCCAATGGATACGAAATTCATATCTCTAGGATACGGTTAACGTATCCCCAGGAGATACAATTGTCTCGTATCCCTGGGATATAAGTCATTCGTATCCCTTGTGTGATACAGGCTCTTATCCCTTGGGGATACGGTATTCTCATATCCCGTGGGATACGAGATAATTGTATCTATCAAGGGATACGATGAAAACATATTGTGAGGGGGTCGAGACTTTTTGGGGCTCGAAGGGAGTTGTTAAGGAGGGGCCTCAACTGTAGGGATTCGAAGTTTGTAGGGGTTTGAACTTACGGTACGCGAGGGGTACGAGATTTGTGTGTAGCGGAGGGGTTCGAAAGCCTTGATAGGTCGGATACAAAATTGTTGAGTGGACTTGGTTTTGAGGAGTTGTGAGACTCCTACTCGCCCGACTTCCTCTATGCTCGTATCCTTGGATTTTAGGCGACACTTCGGACTTTAACGTCATGCGATGTGTTGAGTCGAGCATGTCTTGTATACTTTTGGGAACCGGACCAATAGGCCAGTTAAAAACAACAATGCTTTTATATTGTTTTTCATTTTGAAGGCCTTTTCCCTTGTGCTTTGATAATTGACAATTTGTGATCATTGGTGTTGATAAGGAATTTGCTTTATTCATCTTGGCTTTGGACAAAACTACTGAAATGTATTTCTTTTGACAGAGATGCATTTTTGAATTTGATGACCTCTTCACTTCAATACCCAAAAAATAACTTAGAACACCCAAGTCTTTGATTGAGAACCCTAAGTTGAGTATTTCAGTTATGCTTTTATTCTCTGACCCACATTTACCTGTGATAATAAAATCATAAATATAAATTAGGATGTAGGTAGCAACACTGTCGGTGATTTTAGCAAATATAGAGTTGTCAGATTTTGTAGATTTGTAGCCATATTTGACTGGTGTTGATTTTAACTTGTCAGACAACACTCTTGGTCCCTGCTTTAAACCATTGATAGCCTTATCGGGTCTGCACACTAGATTCTTGTTAGCATTTTGAATTAGGCCTTGTGGCTACTCCATAAACGCATCTTCCTACAGAACACCATTTAAAAAGGCATTATTTACATCTTGTTTGATGCTCCAATTTATATATAAGGCAATGGTTAAAATTATTCTAATTGAGGATGGATTCACAACAGGTGAGAAGGTTTCTGAAAAATTAAAACCATACTATTGTGAATACCCCTTTGCAACCAGCCTTGCCTTGTATTTTGATATTGGACCATCTTCATTTTTCTTGAGTTTATATGTCCATCTACACCCAATTATATTTTTATTTTTTGTTTATAAACCAAAGTACATGTTCCCTTTTTAATCAAAGCATTGTATTCTTCCTGCATGGTTGCCCTCCACTTGTCACATTGAGCATCTTCAGTGTATGAAGATGGTTTTTTCTGCACTATAGTAGAGTTGATAATTTTTGGTTTGTAAACCTCACGACTTGTTCTTATCAGCATAGAATGCCTGTTGATGTTCTCTCTTGTTGTAGTGTTTTGATTGTTGTTATTAGTAATGCCTATATCAAATTTCTTGATCACAACTTGACTACCGGTCTCTTATCTTTATTGATCCTGACTGTCACTATTGCATGATATACTTTTCTCTTGACTTGGTCCACCTGTGGGCATGGTGACTTGAGAGCTGATGTTGGTGTCATTCTTCTTTTGCTGAGTTGGCACCAACACTCCTATTTCATCAGGTATGTCAAGAACAAACAACCGTGGATTTAACACCTTTTTAGAAGTTTTAATATATGATTTATGAATGGATATACTTTCTCATTGAATCTTACATGTTTGGATATATTTTTTTTCCCTTTGTTGTCTAAACACTTGTAACATTTTTTACTATTATAGTATCCCAAGAATGTGTAGGGAGTTGACCTAAAATCTAACTTATGAGTGTCCTAGGGTCTTAGACATGTAAAACATTGACACACGGATACTTTCAAATGGTTGTAGTCTAGCTTAACTTTAGTCAATACTTCCTATGGACATTTGCACTTAAGTATTTTTGTTGGAAGTAAATATACGAAATATACATCAGTATTAAATGCGCTTGGCCAAAATTTTAGTGGCACAAAGGCATGTGCAAGTAAATTTAAGCCAGTCTCTATAACGTATCTATGTTTTCTCTTTATAATTCCATTTTGTTCTGATGTGTAAGGGCATATGTTTTTGTGGTTAATACCCTTTTTTCAAAAAATGTTTTTAGTGGTAGAAATTCCCTTCCACTGTCAATTTGTGGGGTGCCCATATGATTACCATTCATGCTTTAAACTTTATTAATAAATTGAATAACTATGTCACTAAGATTTTGATTTCAGTATATATATCAGTAAAAATCTTGAGTAGGCATCTATGAAAGTATGTGATATTTGTTGCTATAATCTAAACTGATTGGTGATGGACCCCATAAATCAGTGGCAATGATTTCAAGTGATCTTGTGTAACTAGTTTGAGAATATAGAAATGCAAGTTTATGACTCATTCCCAATTGACAAGATATACATATATATGTGTCAAGAATTTTATTAATAGAAATATTGCTACTTATAACATGCTTGACAATTTTTATACTGGGGTGTCCTAGTTTATAGTGTCATAAATCACATTCTCTACAGTATTATTATGGGTCATTCATTATAGGCATCATACAAGTGTTTCCCTTATATTCAAAGGTTTTTGAATTAGTGAGATCAAATATGTATATCCCCTTATTCTCTTTATCATGCAAGATAATTTCTTGACTCAATATATCTTTGATCAAACACGCATTTGGATAAAAATCAAAATAAACAATATTATCTTTCACAAATTAGGAACACTCATCAAGTTCTTTTTAATTGATGGAGCCCTTAGTAATTTTTTGAGGAATAGTTGTTTGGGTCCATTAATACTTGCATTTACAGTGTGTGTAATATGTACAGTCTTACCATTACCAACAAGATGATTTTGCATACCTTTGTACTCTTTGTTTCCCATGTTTAAATTGCTTAAACTATTGGTCACATGGTTGGTCACTCATGAGTCGGGATACCATCGGTCATCATTTATATCATCAGTTGTGGATGTGTCAGTGTTCATAACCTCTACTTATCCTTCACTACTGTCATTTCCCACATTGACCATGTTAACATTAGAACTGCTGCTTTGTTGTGAGGGAGTGTAGTTAGTGTTGACTCTGAAGTAGCACTTGTTTGCACTGCGCCCAAACTTCTCTCAAATTTGACACCTTATCCTGTTGTTGTTGCTGCTTCTACCTCCCCTTCTTCCATTATTTGATTGGATACCTCTTTGGTTTTTATTGAATTGCCCTTTTGACACATTGTTCCTTTCTTGCTATTTTCCTTTTTTGAAAGTAAAGTTGATTTACAGATCTGAGTTCACTGTCATGTTGTGTTCAATTCAATTCTTCCTTCATGTGCAAGAAGGATACGGTAAATATATTGCGAAGAAGGGGTAGGTTCCATAATGGAGATGACTGCCACTGCTGCTTCATATTTATGACTAGGATACTGATTATATAAGGTACATGTTCTGATTCTGACACTTTTTGACCTGCTGAGGCAAGTTGATCATACAAGTTCCTTTCCTTAAGATGATACTCATTCATGGTTATGTCTTTTTTACTAATGTTTTGCAACTTTCTTCTATGGTGCATAATTCTGATAGATGATTGAGAAGCGAATTATTTTTTCAACAACTACCCATACTTCTTGGGAGTTTTGCAGCCTATCAATTGTAGTAGAATTATAACGCTTTTGGATGACATCATCCAAGCACACAAAAGACTATCTTGAGTTGATGTTCAATGTATTCATGATTTGCAAAAGTTTATTTTCATTATCTCTTATATTCTTTGTTCGTATAATATTTATACCAAGTATGTAATCTTCTAACCCATAACCTCTGATGGTTGTTTCTATCTACAATTTCTAGTGTAGATAATTTGCCTCATCAAGTTGGATGGAGATTAATTGGCTTTGGTGTTTAATAATGGCTTTCATTAGATCATTGATTGGATCCGGTTGGATTTGGGATGTTCTTGTGCTTAAAGCCTGAGGACTGGAAACATCTCCTTAGTTAGGCATGCTGATTAGTACAGTGATAAAGCTTTAGTAGTGTAAAGGTACAAAAATTCTAAACTTAGAAGCTTTAAATCGAGTTCTTCGAGAAAAATATGTAGTTGAATCTTGTTGAAATCTTGAAAACTCGCGTGATAAGGATTTATTTTTTTATGATCATCTTTTGAAGAAACTTAAGCGATGAGTTTTCTTGAAGGGCCCTTGAATTCAACTGTATAGTTTTCTTGAATTTCTTGACCAACTTCCTCTGGAATCAGATTTTTCACCACTAGGCGTGCTATGGGAAAACTGTTGCATTCAGAGTTGAAAAACAGGGAAGGCGCTATTTTTCTAAAGTAGCATCAACTCTCAAATGAGAAGATTTTCAAATCTTCGATTAGAGAAGTCCAAATGATGACTCTTCTTTAATGGATAGTCTATCTTGATAGGCAATAATAAAGGCTGATGAACAACCCTTCGATGATGCAGTTAGCACAGTATTGGCTCTAATACCAAGTCAGTCTTTGATCTGAACTTGATTTTATGATCAATAGATTATGGGAAGATGTTGCACAGAAATTATATGAAGCAAAACTGTTTGTATTTGAAATAACAGAACAAAAAACTATACAAAGCAGTGTACATGGGTATTTATATATTACATATTGAGTATTGGTACAGGCCCTTATGTATACCCGTTAGTATAATAACCAGTACACGAATAAACCAGCTACTTTTACTTTTAAAGTACTTTCTTTAGAATGACACTAGTGTCATTCGTAGCAACCAAAATCAATGTGCATAGTCCAGAAAAAAAGCATTAAATTGGCATGACAAATAGAGAAAAAAAGAAAATAGCATGCTTAAACAAAAAAAAAAAAACCTTTTAATAAATTATATATATTCAAGCTACTAATTAACTGTTACCATCATTACAACATTTCAGTTATATTCTTGTTTGTTAACTTTGACATCATCGTAATCATCATCAACAACATTGACAGTTTATCTAATTTGATCACATTCTTTACTGTTAGGTAACCCGATGTGAATGGCATCTTTTGTTATTTATTGAACTTGTTGTCCTCCGTATCATTTTGGTGCAGTAGATCTTCAACTTATGTCTCTTGCATAGTTAACACAAATGGATCGTTTACTTTACATCACCTTTTATAATTTATTTTGATAAGAGGCCTTTTTTGTGTGACATACTACTTCCTTATTTTCAGTATCAAATCAATTTCATTATAATAATACTCTCGCAGTGTAAAGTAACCAGTTTAATTATTTATTATCATTAATAATATTTATATTAATCCCCATATAATAGCATATCATTAATGATATTTATTCCTCAAATTATGGCATATCATATGCAGGGATTGACTTAGAATATGTCAATCCTTATCATGATCTACTATACATAGTTTCAACTTTATAAATACATGATTACCTTGATTTACATCATATATACAAAATATTCTTTTATAGGGAAATCTTGAGTAAGCCTCCTCCAAACTTTCGGTGCCCTCTTTTTTTATTTTAGAAAATTGATTCCAAACCTCATTTCCTTTATTAAAAGCATATATTCATTGGGAATGAAAACCATCATAGGAATTTACAAATTATTCTAAAGAAGATGATTTTTATATTATTAAATTCGGCAAGAAAGAGGATTGTGATAGGGTATTAGAGAGTGGTCCTATATTTTTGTGATAGGAAACTAACGATGATGAAGAGATGGTCAGTAGATATGAAACTTAGTAAAGATATCCAATGCCCTCTTTTATAGTGTAGAACAGTCCTTTAAATGGCTGCAATCCCACATTATTTCTCGCCTCTATTTTCACCCATAAATTTTGCCATATGTTGCTTAACTTTGTTTGTTTGCAATAGCTCGATTGGTGACGTCTTTAAAGGAAAGAAACAATTGTAGTGGTGCGAGTTTTGAGAACAAAAGCTGGATGTTCAAATACCTTAGGGGGATGCCTAGGCCTGCGTGGATCATCTCATATTGATTTACATGGGTAAAAAAGTTAAACAATCTATTGATGGTATGTTTTGAGGCCTTCGGGATGCTCCAGAGAGGCATGGAGATTGTTGTGTGATATTTGAATCATATCATGGCGCTGAATAGTGTTTTACTGCCCAAGTTATTTTTTAGAGCTGGCTTTACTTGTATATGCTCAGGATATATTAGGGTAGATGATGGTAGAGTTGCTTTTTTTGTAATTATGCTTGGTTTTTGGCATAGGATGAGAGGATGTAAGTACCTCCTTTGTCGCTTTCCCAGTAAGTTCAGTAATATGTTGACTTTTGTATTACGTGGTGCTACATAAAGACCTTGGTACACTCTTTAAATATGTATGGTATTGCCTATGTTGCACTAAGTGTATGCGATCCAGACCTATGCTTGCATACGCTGACATACTATGGTCGTCGATTAACCCCTTTCAACATGTGATGCCCGAGTATTATTTCCTGTTAGGAAGTTGTAGATGCAAGGATGAACCAGAAATATCTTTGAGGCATGCTTAGAAAATATTATATTTAAGGAATTATTCGCCCATACTACAAAGTAGATTGCTAAAGGGTGAACGGCGTTATTCCTCCAAGATACAACAAAGAGCCCCCTGCAGAAAGCTATTTTATGCAAGAGCGACGAGACTTTTAGAGTGTTTTCAGTGAAAAAGGAATGAAGACAGAGAAGGGAGATTGTTATATTTTCGAAATTAGAACATCCCCATATCAAGCATATATAGCATGTAGAAAGACATTAGGAAAGGGTGCAACTGTTACCTATTGAAGTCAAAGGACGCAACCTTTGAAGTTTGAATAAAAATGATCATTGACAACAGTTGCAACTACTGGTTGTATTCACGTATGCGCCTACGTGACTCATGTGCCTAAGTGTCTAATCTTTAACATTTAAATATTACATTATCAAGCCTTTCATGTTCTTTCTTATTCAACGAGATATTAGTCCCTTTTACTTATATGTGGCTTGTGCTCACTATTTACAAGAGATGGGACATCATTACAAACTCTTCCAATATTCCCCCACTAGATTGTAATATTTTATTGTACATTTATGCATAGAAGAAAGCTCTTTTTGATTCAAACTTTTCTTTTTAATTTAAATATCTAGATTTCAACAGGATATTTGATGGCTAATTGCATAAACCGAAATCCTATATGTTAAAACAAAATATTTAAACACAAAAATGTGTACTTACTTCAACAGTCACTATAACCACAAATTGGTTACTAACATCCTGTGGATTTCATGAACATTTATAAAGTTAATTCTAAACTTTACTGAAATATTATTTCTTATGTTCATATAGATGTCTGTTCTTTTTCGTCACTATTACTATTGACAAACTGACACCATTATCGTAACAGGCTAACAACCAAACAGTTTGTTCTTCAATGTTTGCCAATCACTTATCTGCAACTTGTTATTACCCATTAAACCTTAAGCTAGGATACAGAAGGTAGGTTGCTATTGCGGGTGATTAAAAAGGTTTTAGACTCATCCCACAATTAGTTGATTTTATCATTTCCCTTGGTAATTCCTTGGTTGATGGGGCTGCTAGATTTTTTTTTGGCAAAGCGTTTTGCCAGATTTTTCTTTCATCTTACATATATGATTGTAATGGTACCATCAACAATCAATTCCCTGACATACACATGCCTTAAACTTATATGTCCAGACTTTCCACTACAAATTTTATTTTAAGCTCTAGACACTGTTGCTTCACTATCACAATACACAAAAATGACTGATGATGTTTATGGCCACAACTCTATTTTTGTTAACAAATTTCTCAGTCATTCTACTTCTTTAGTCAATACATCCAATGCAATAAACTAGGCTTCCACTGTAGAATGTGTGATAATTGTTTGTTTCTTAGAGGCCCATGATCATATGGCTCCACATTAAGAGTAAAAATCCATCCATTAATTCCTTTATTTTCATTTTTGGGGGTTGCACCATTTGCATCTGATTACCCTTCTAAAACTGCTGAGAACTTTCCATAATAGATTCTAATTTATTTGTCATTTTAAGATAGCCTAAGACTCTAGCAATTGCTTTCCACTGTGCAATACCAGGATTATTTGTATATCTAGATAATTTGCACACAACATAAGAAATATCTTGATGAGTGAAATGCATGGTATACATGAGACTTTCTATAACACTTGCATATTTTAGTTGAGCAATCACCCTTCTAGAATTTGCAAATATTTTAATAGAAGAACCATAAGGGCTACTCGCTTCTTTAAAATTCAAATGTTTATATTTGTCAAGTAATTTCTCAATATAATGAGATTGACATAAAGCATAACCCTCACTATATTTCTTCACTTTAATTCCCAAGATATTGTCAACGTCATTCAAATCTTTCATTTCAAAACAAGAAGTTAAGTATTTCTTTGTCCTATTTATTCCTTCCATGGCAATACCAAATATAAGCATATTTTCCACATATAGACATATTATAATGCTGAAATGATCTGTTAATTTTGAGTAGATGCATTTATCAGCATTGTTATGCTTGAAATCATTAGATAAAATTATAGAATCAATTTTCTTACGTCATTGTTTTGGTGCTTGTTTTAATTCATATAAAGACTTAACCAATCTACAAACTTTATTTTCATTACCATTTATAATAAACCCTTTAAGTTGTTCCGTATAGACTTCTTCATCTATTTCACTATTAAGAAAAGCAGCCTTGACATCAATTTCAGGCACATACAATCCATGAGTTGATGCTAGGGAGAAAAGAACCTGTATTGATGTTAGTCTAGCAAATGAGCATATGTATCAAAATAATCAATGCCTTCTTTTTTCCCAAAACCTTTTGCTACAAGTATTGCTTTGAAAATTAGAAGACCCATTAGTGTTAAATTTCTTTCGAAACACCCTTTTGCAGCCAATTGGCTTTGATCTAGTAGGTAGATCAGTTAGAACATAAGTTTTATCAAATAGAATAGAATCCATCTCTTCTTGTATTGCTTCTTTTCAGAAAGTAGCATCTCTAGAAGTGATTGCTTCTTTAAAAAAATTAGGATCCTCTTTATTATTTAGAATATAGATTGTTTCATTAGGAATATTATTTCTGTCACTAACTACATGGTGAATTACATTATCTAGTGAAATGAAATCAGGATCTAGTCCTTTATTTTTTCTTTAGCCTTTGACTTCTTCTAGGTTCTTCAGGTATGCTTGGAAGTTTCCTTTTAGAAGAAGTATGTTCAATATTTTCATTATATTTATTTATATATAATTTTTCTAGGGTTTGAATTTCCCGTGGAATCATATATAAAAAAAATCAATGAATTATGCATCTCTTGATTCCACAATCACATTAAACTCTAAATCTAATACTTTTCAAAACTCTTTTAAAAAAAATTTAGCATACCCTACAAATATACTTTTCAAAGCTCTAGGTCCAAGCTTAACTCTTTTTGGATACATGACCCGATAAAAGGCTAAACATCCCTATACTTTTAGGGGTCAGTTTGTCTCAGATCCCCAATAGGTTTCGAAATTTACGTCACATCCCTCCTTAATTTTGATAAAAATTAGGTCCCTATATTTCGAAAAATCATGTAAAAAAAAAAAAATCACGTAAATTCATACTTAAATACAACAACTAATCATCATCAAATTTATGCATTAAAACCACCAAAAAACGCATCAAAAAATAAAAAAAATAGCGAATCTCCAGTATATTGCATCGAACGATGACTTATTTGCAATTGTTGCATACATTAATGCAACAATTGCAGTTATGCATCAAACTGCAGTATTACTGCAGAAATGTATGTAGTAATACTGCAATAAATGCATCGTTTGATGCAATAATTCAATCATCGCCTATTTTTTTAACCATACACCATTTTTAAGAATTATTGCTTACTTTTCAGCATTTATAAGCAACAAAAGCATACATGTCAGCACATATTTATAAGCCTTCATCCGTTTTAACATTTCTACATACATTTCAATAGTTATACCGTGTAACTACATACAGTTTAGCAATAATTCATAAACATGAAATTTTCATCTTTATATGCATGCATATTAGCAGTAATATGCAATAACTGCATACATGTATGCAGTTATTCATCCAGATTTTCAATATAAACTTAGGATGAATAACTACATACATCTATGCAATTATTGGTGATAATTGCATACTTTGACAAAAAAATTTAAGTTTTTTCATCGTGCTTCTGTGAATATTTGCAATTTTTTGAATATATTTTTTAGTCATTAGCGCCATATTTTTTTTTTGAAAAACACGTAAGTCCAAAAAATAGGGACATTCTTTCAATTGAAAGTTACAAGGGATGGCCGTTTATATTACCAAACATTTTAGGGACGTGTGACTTATTTTCACTACTTTTAGATATTTTAAGGTTGGTATTAGGTCTTTGTAACACCCCGTAAAATTCATAAGTATTAACAAATAAATTAAATAATTAAAATAAACAATTAAATGATACGGCTGAAAAATGGAATTTTTGCAGCTTTACGAATTTGGCTACAAAACTCTTTTTTGGGATTTGTTGATAAATTCAACATCGTTTTCATATATAATATGCTGAACGTTTAAATTATGAAGAAGTTATGAATAGTTGAATTTGGACAGTGTACGCAGAAATTATATATATATATATATATATATAATTATGTGAATTTTATATATTTGTCCAAATAATACTTTAAAATTAAGAGAGGGAATTTCAAATTACAATATTAGTATATGGAATAATATATATAAATGAGCAATTGGAATATTTCATCTAATTTTTAAATATGCATGTATATATAAATACACAAGAAGGGCACAAGAGCAATATTAAAAAGGAAAGATGTAACTAGAATTAATTGCGTTATTGTATGTGTTTGAACTGATAATATCTAAGGGATAGACTACATGTTTAGACAACAATAACTTTCCCTTAGGTGGATTTGAAATCCAAATAAACAGATAAAGACAAGGGGACAAAGGATGTCTTACATAAGGAAAAGGATTGGAAATAAAAGGCAAGCAATTAAGCAAATAAAGAACGTAATTAATAAAAATAAATAGCCCAATAAGGCTATGTAATTAGAGTTTTCTAAAGCAGTTATGTTTATATGGATGGTTCAGATTAATTTTTTTATAAACCTGGCGGCTCCTGCTTACACGAACAAGTATAAATAACCCCTCAAACAACACATTGGAAACCCTAATTATTTTAAACCTTTGCCTCCATGCTGTAGAATTCCATAGAAAAATAAAGAGAAAAAAGTGAAGGTTCTTCGACTTCTCAACCTCCATTCCTATATCTCTCTATTTCAATTTATATAAGTTTAGGAAGTTGGAATTTAGCACAAACAATATAAATAAGAATCTAATTATATGTTTCTTATATTTATATTATTAGGAGATCAATCACAGCCAGCTTGAACATTGAGAACCTCGCAGATCTAGTGATTTCTATTATATCTCCACTTGATTTATGAGTGAAATCTAGTTTTTCTTAAAGGCTGCTATATGAATTGTTATGCCTATGAAGATTTGGTAATGCGATAATAAAACATGAAAAATCCTAAAATCTTCTACTTTGTAATCACGTAGGAAATTGTCATATTGAACTGGTTTAGTAGAATTGTGGTTTTTGTATTGAATTAAAGATAAACATGAGTATTATATTATTATTTATATTTTATGCAGTTCACCATCATCATTTAATTAAGCCTAAGAAGGTTTGGATTTGAATTGTTTCGTAACTGAAATGGGTTTGGATCCTAATTTAGGTGTAAATGCATTCATAAATTGGAATGAATCAAATGTAAACATTTTTGGGTGTATAACACCACAAAAAGGGTGAATTGGGTGAAATATGGATTGTAAACTTACATGTGTGAATGTATGAAATACTCTACTTTTAATTTAATATTTAAATCATTTCTACATGCTAAAGGATACAAGTTATAATTGTTATGTCTATGTATATGTTTTCCATTCACTGCTATTTTCTATATCTTCATTATGCCATCATGTTTATATGCAGTGGTAAAATATGGTAAAATCAATCTTGTATGCCTTAATTTGTATAAGATGACAATTGTCGTCCCAATTAAAACGTTTCCCCGTTTATACGAATATTATGTTTATCAGGATCTATTATTATATTATTTATTTAAACGTAATTAACATTATATTAGTGTAATAAATGCGATTAGATGAGAGTTTGAATTTAAAATGTCCCCATAACAAATATACATATCTATTTGTTTGCTTGTGTGTGCATATATATATGGGATGGCTTAAATATATATATAAGTAAATGACACAACGACACGAGGTTAGTTGCCATTTGTGGTAGAAGCCTGCCTGGAACCAACCGGCATATCTACCAACCACAAGTAGGCCCAACTAATGTGAGATGTCTAGGTGCCATGGGCCATTCATAAACTTAGTACACTAGACATGAGGTTAAACCGACTTGTATTAGAAGCCTGCCGGAACCAAGCGGCATATCCATCATCTACAGGTATACGGTCTAATGTGAGAGGTCTAGTGTGTGTGTGTATATATATATATATATATAAATATATATAAGTCAATGTGTGAATACAAATAGGCTTACTATGCCTTTAGAAGGTCTTAAGCGGCTAACTCACCTTTTATCTAATTCGGGTCTTATGTTGTAACACCCCGTAATTTTAGCAACATTAAAGAGGAAAAAATTAAAGAATAATTAATTTAATTCTCAAAATTAAGGGAAATGTACTGTGCTATTGCTTCCATCTCGAAATTCTGGTCAAGATAGACACTTGGTTTGCATAAAACGGACACCGTATGAAGGAGATATAAAGGTTTGAAGTTTGTATATGTAACAACCCTGAAAATATGAACCAATTAAAAAAAATTAATTTGGCTATTTTAGTGGATTTTGAATATTTAAAATAAATTAATTTAAATAATAACGACCAAAAGTCTATTTGAATTGATGTTGGAAAATAAATATATTCATTTTAACTATAAAACAAGGCCTGAAATGGCGTGGCAGTTTGAAAATTTGAATTCGAAATTTGACTGACTGTACCGAATGCAAAATAAAACAAATTTTAGTGAAACTAGGAATATTTAAATCTATTTAAGAATATCTTTCTAACGAATCTGAAAAATCAAAATTTCATAGCGGGTATCAAAGGTTATGGCCAAATGAATTCTCAGAAAGGTCGCTATGGAGTTTATATAGCCCTTGAAAATAGCCATTTTGCAAACGACCTCCGTTTTCGACGAAACCACTTTTGTTAGATCCGGGATATCAAATTATTGCTAGATTTCAGACTCCATAATTTTTGGATTTAATATGTGAGCGTGGAAAAGGAAAACGTGTTTGATTGATTTTAGTCAAATTGGATCGACCAAAAATGGGCCATTTTTCAAACGGTCTTCAAATTTGACGAAAATAGTTTTGGTGGGACCGTATCGTTCAAACATAGTTAGATTTATTTTTCTGGAATTTTTGGAATCAATATGTGGCCCCGGCAAATTGAAATGTACGTTCAAATCCATTTTTGAATGTTTTATATTTTAATTTGAAGAATAACTGACTGAAATAGTCGAATGGTCCTACGAAACATATTCCATTGTGTTCGAAATGGGGGTTTTTAGTTGGGGGAGATAGTCGTTGAGTTTGAATTGGAGTTCGTATGGAACGAGGGGTATTTTCGGATTTAAATAAATTAAAAATAATTATTAAAACCCTTGCCCAAATAGAATTCACCTTCATTCCGCGTTGACCAGGAAATCAGCCGGTATACCCTTGGACGAACGACGACAATAGCTTCTCACCTTCTCTCTTATTTTTATTCAAATTCATGCAACGAAATCGATCCATCCTTCAGAGCTTTTTGTAGAGCTTGATAAGATCTTTAAATCTATACAAATTGAAGAATTTTTCGTTGAGTATTAAAGCCGAATCACCTCTGGGAAGTCCACGACTTCAACTCACCGGATCTCCTTCGATCAGCCACCGTTCTGGACCGCACCTCCGGCGAACTGAGCGCCGCTCCACCCCCGACAACGTGGCGTAGGTCGATCCTCTTCAAGCTTCACCGTTTGATCGCAAAGTCCATCCCTAGTTTCGAACTAATAAGCTGAAGGTACGGTTTAATTAATTTAAACTATTTATAACAGTTTAAAAGTGTTGCAAAGTTAGTTTATCGTTTGAAAATCATATCTTTTTACTAATTTGTCGAAATTCGGTGAAACAAGAGACATTGAACTCGTGTGGACGTCTTCTACGTTCTAGAAGAGACTGGATATTTTTTTGAGCTTTCCACAATTTTTGGAGTAGTGGAACCCAATGTGAGATTTCTAAATTATAAACGATATGGAATGACGATGTATAAATTATATAATCGATGTATGAATTATATAAGCGTTGTACACCTCATGTATAAGCATTGTATAAGTTGTACGTGCGATGTATAAGTTATATATGCATTGCAAAAATCATATGTTCGTTGAATGAAATTGAAATGATATCGAATTGAAATCGAAATATATTTATATACGTATATATATATACATATATATACTCCCCTCGTTCACATACCATGGACGATATATATTGGTTGTGATTGTTTGGATTTGGTTGATGTGAAATTTGGTGAATACTACGAATGGTTGATTTGATATAATTGATTGTGGTTGAATCCAAATAGGATTGGTTTACAGGAAAATTCGTCTGCGTACGAACTAGATTATTGAAATCCCCATTGTCAAAAGCTAAGAGGCTTTAAGGTAGAGCAAGGAACCGTACTCGGGACGGTGCCGGTTTTAACTACCCTGCCGTTATGCTGCCGAAATTTTCTGAAATATTCATATGTTTGATTTATATTCATATATTGAAATATATTGATGTGTTGGAAAATATTCATGTTTGAAATTAATTGTTTTAACAATAAAAATCACATTTTTATAATACATATGAGTCGCCAAAAATATTCATGTTTGAAATAAATTGTTTTAAGAATAAAAATCACATTTTTATAATACATATGAATCGCTAAAAATATTCATTTTTGAAATAAATTGTTTTAACAATAAAAATCACATTTTTATCATCTATATGATTTATATAAAATAACCATGTTTGAAATAAATTGTTTTAACAATAAAAATCACATTTTTATAATACATATGAATCGCTAAAAATATTCATTTTGAAATAAATTTCTTTAACAATAAAAATAACATTTTTATCATCTATATGAAGTATATAAAATAATCGTGTTTGAAATAAATTGTCTTGACAATAAAAATCACATTTTTACTATAAATATGAATTGTTAAAAATAGTCATGTGTTGAAATAAATATCTTTTGGATAAAAATATCATGTTTATCACATATATGAGTTGAAATGGTTTTTGAAATAGAAGAACGGATTATATATATATATATACATATGTAATTAAAATAAATCGAATAACGAAGCTGCAATTCGTATTTTGAAACCGTGATTTCAAACGATAATTGTGGGAGATCCGACCGTCGGATTTTCCCGAAACCAAAACTGTTGGGTTCGCTTTGGAAATATCTTTCCAATGATACCAACTTTGCAATGATCCAACGGTTAGATTTTGTGAAATGTTTAATTCAAATCTGAATAAAAACAGCGCCAGAATGGAATATATATATATATATAATTAAAGTAAATCGAATAACGATGATGTAGTTCGTATTTTGAAATCGTAACTTTAAACGATTGTACCGGGAGATCCAACCGTCGGATTTTCCAAAACTGGAACCGTTGGGCCCGCTTTGAAAAGATATTTCCAATAATATAAAATATGTAAAGATCCAATGGTTAGATTTTAAGATATGTGTAAATCAAACCTAGAGGAAAACAGCGCCATGGCCGCGTTATGGTCTGAAGCGTCGTTTGAATAAATTGGCTATATTTAAATAAATAAAAATAGCGATAAGTCATTATAAAATAATATAAACGATATGGAATTGAAATAAACTGAATTTGCTCGGTTTATAGGATACTTGATAGCTGAATGTGTTTGATGTGAAAATTACATTAATGAACTGAATTATGGATGTCAGATAATTTAACCATTGAAATGATAAATATACGTGAATTATTTAAAAAGGCGAGTTAATTCTCATTTCAAATAATTGGTCGATGGTTAGAAGTCGAAGATATGAAGACGGTGCACGACCGAGGATCTTCACATCAAATGGATAGCTACTAATGCCTCTGACGGGAGTTGTTTCCCTGAAGGGGTTACAGTGGTGGTCGTCTGGACGTACTTGTTGATCATTCAGATGTGCGAGGGCCTCTCTCCTGTATTGGACATACGGGAGAGGAATAAGGTGCCTCCGGTTTCGTTCATACCCAGAACGGACTTGTAAATGGATTGTGTATCCGACATTGGATTTCATTCCGTGTGATTGATGTAAGTCAGTTGCAAGGCGTGAATTGCCTATGTGGCATGCTGAGATGTAGTGATCAATGCTTTTGTTGAAAAGCAGAGTCTTGTGGTTGATGATCAGAGCACAAATTTAAATAGCTAGCTTTGTGTTTAGCGTTGATTCACGAGCCTCACACCCTGATATAAGGCAGAAACGGGAGAGAAAATCAGGGAGGACCTGCGTTTCCTTCTAGCTAGGAGTGGTGTTTTGGGTTTTACACGCCCGAGCATTTTACTTATGTGGATGATGGATAGCGAGGCGCCTCGGTTATATCGGTCGCTCCGGGGCCGATGGTTTGGTCGATATGACCAGTTGACACCCCATAGGGCAGGGAAACACAGTGTTTAGGCATTTTAATCCACTCCATGTGGACCGGCCCTGACGATCCAAGGCTTTCCTAAGTACTTGCCTGAGACACGGGCTAGAGAATCTCAAATGGCGATCCCTTGCCTTGGTTCATGACGAAAATCAAATTTCCAAATACGACATCGTGCGGTTTTGATTGTATATCTATATATGGCGACATGGTATATGGTACTCATGTCGTCTATGATTGATGCTTATGATTGAAATTGTTTTTGAAACATATAGACAATAGTAATAATATCAAATGCTTTGTTTTATTCGTATTAAGCATATTTTGGCCATTATAAGGTAAAACACTATCCTCCGATTTGCGTTGCATTGTGTGATGGGAACTAAGTCTTATAATGGCTTCATTTTTATAAAAAGCATTGCGATGTTTAAATGATTTACTTGTTTAAGCACTGGCAATCCAATGGAGTAAACCCGTTCCGCGATAGCGGCGTGGTCCTGTGATTGTCCTTATTATTAAATAAGTTAAGTGATTTCTCATACCAGTCCCATGACTAACTCGTAGTTTGTTTCACTTGCAAACTCGAGTGCCCCTATTTCTACACAGGAAGCCTTGTATTCAGGTTTTAGCAGGCTCTTTCTGGATAGCTATGGAGCTGAAGATGGATTATATCATTTCTTTCTTTTTATGCTGTTCAGCTCCTATTGTACATATTATGTTTTGATTCTGCTGTAGACATTTTATGTAAAGCTAAAACTGTATTTTGTACTAAGTATGATCCTGTATACTGTGTAACTCTGATGATTATGTTTATCCAGTGTATTCTGTTGTGGTGTATTTATATATTTATGTTCTACTGTTGTCTGTATATGTGTTATATTCCAAAGATTACCCTTGCCACCATGGAACGGGGTTTGGGGTCGTCACAGTATACGCGTAAGAGAATTATATATATATTTAAATCATAAAATTAGAAAACATGTCAAAAATCAAAAATTTTGTGGCGGCAAATTTCCCGCCCCAAGTGTGTCGACCCCTCAAGGGGGTGTCGACCTCCCACGGCAGACTGACAAATTAGGGTTTCGGGGTCTTTTTGGCTACAAATATGGCCCTATTTCTCTAGTTTCTTCACACTGAAAATAATGAAGGACTAGATGCTATCGCTGCTCGGACTGAACCAAACCTTTTTCTTCTTCTGTAATCAAGTTTAGAGTTATTCAAGTGTAGATCTGTGATTCAACATCTGCTATTCTCCTTCTATTTTTCTAGATCCAAGCACTATGAGTATAAGTTACTTTTAGATCTGAATAATTAAAAGTAAAACTTGATATGAAATTAACTTGGATCTATGCCTATGACCATTTGAATCAAATCATCTCTGCTGTAACCTATGTTTCAATGATGTTATGACAAGATTATGGCTAAGATCTACACTTTCACCAATTTATCATGTTAGATCTGCCATTGTTTCACTGTTTAGATCACCTTATATTTGTCTCTATCATGTGGTTCGTTAAATTGGATCTATTATTAGTTAGATATCTAAACCATTATCATGCCTGTTATGACATTCCTATTATGTTAGAATCAGTTTAATTATCATATGTCCATCAGATTTGTTCCTATATGCTTATCTTGTCATTATGCCACTATATGTTTATGCCATTATATGTCAATATAGTTACTATAATCATTCCTATCATCTTCCCTTCATCTTTCCTTTTTTATTTTAAATAGTCTGTCTCCTTTGAAATGTTCGAACGCATTAAACGGGAAACGAGGGGAAAAACAATGAAATTGGGCATAACTTGTAATTGGGAATTTGGGAATAACCTAAATAAGCTGTATGAATGTGAATTTGGGCATATAATTTATTACGAACATAACTTGGGGAAAAGAGCATGACCTAAAATGACATAGGTAAAATTGGCAAATAATGAAATGCCTAGGGTTACAATAATTAGACATTATAATTGTGCCTAGACACAAGGTTAGATTACACGTGTGGTGGAAGTCTACCCGGAACCGCCCGACATATCTAGGGACCACAAGTGGTGAATCTAATGTAAGGGTCTAGGTGCACAAATACGAGACTTGCTAAGACACGAGATTAAGCCCGACTTAAGGAGGAAGTCCGCCCAGAACTGATCGGCAAATCCAGCATCCACAAGTGGTAGGCTTAATATGGGAGATCTAGCACATTTTAACCATAAATGGATATGGTAATGAATTGGAATGCTTAACCTAGTTAAATCCATATGGATTGTATGAACATGAATCTGAATAGGGGTTAAGTGAACTTGGTTGAAACAGTGGGAAGGTTAAGTATATCTGGGTAGGGCGTGTAATATTTATATATAGGCCCACAAACTTAACCTATTAGGGTTATGTAATTAAAGACACCGTTATGTAAGCGTAACCTGTGGAAATGATGGGGTTATGTAATTAAAGACACCGTTAGGTAAGCATAACCTGTGGAAATCCTAGTAGGGATACAAGACAACAGGGAGAGCTTGTATCATTTTGTGTGGGGGACCCGTTTCAATTGTTAACCCATAAAATACTATCAAACGAGTACTCCGCCCTAGGTCGGAGTTGGGACATACTTACTGGGCTGATTGTAAGAGATCCAAACGTGGAGGATGGTGTGGGCGGTGCAAACCGACCGGGGCCATATGCGTGCATGATCCGGGCAGGGGGGATAAGACGACCGTGACACCTGTAGATATGGTTGTGCACATCAACGAAGGGTTGCCACTTTAGGAAGTGATAACTCCTACTGTGAGGCTGACACAAGGTATCTACGGAGTAGGGAGCCGATCGATTAGGGTAGTAATTAGGGTACATCTTGACGTATACCTAAGTCTACCATTTGGTAGTTGTTGGGATCATCTCATTCTGTTTATACTAGTGTTGGTGCAGAGAATTAGAGTAATCATTATAGAAGCGTATACACTCTATCATACCTGCCTTTTGTGTTATTATCTTTCTTATCCACTTTATATGCCTAACATGATACTTTTTCTTATTTATTTGCTAAAAGTAACTTGAATCGCCATACTTTATGTATGACCCTTTTTGTTTCCTCTTCTTTCTTTCGTCCCCTCCCCCGGTTCTAAGGTTGAGAATACTTAAGCTTGACCAGGATGCTGCTATCATTTGCGGGAGCGGCTTAGATGTATTGCTCAAGCTCCTATTCTTGCTACTATGGCTATGTTTTTTATTTGGGGTTTTTGCTTCTTTTGTTTGGTACTCTGATGTTTTAAGTACAAGACATAAGTTTTTCTAATGTACTGGTTTTTATGTAATTTAGACATATGATATTTTGAACCACGATGCTTTATGATTAATAGAAGTTTTTATTTCCGCTGCTATTTTATATATGTCTTTTAATGTTTCTGTTTCTGTTTATCTATAACGCTTCAAAAAACTTAATGCATTCTCTTAATGAGTGACATTAACGGACGTGGGGTGCCACACTTAGTATCAAAGCCAATACCCAGCCGGAATTGTGTGTGTAATGCTATGGATGTCAGCCGATGTAGTACTGATGCGGGTTGCATGCACGATGCCTTGGTGGTGAGTGATATGAGCCAACGAGGACGTTGGGCTCTTTAAAGTGGGTGGTTTGTAACACCCCTCTTGGAAAGCTAACACAATGATCTTTTAGCTCAGTGGTTAGTGCGTGGTGTTGCTTTACGGGAGGTCGGGTGTTCGAGACTCACAGTTGTCACACTTGGTACCAGAGCTGAAGGTTACTAGATTAGATAAAAGTTTTTGGAAATTATTTTCAGAAAGGTTTTTAAAGAAAGCATTTTCAAAAGAAAAGTCTGTTTTAAAAAACATATTCCCTAAAGCCATATGTACTATCTTTCGATCGTTTGTCTGAATCTCTTTCCTTTTTCTTTTCAGCATGTCCGGGGAACCTAATATTCCATAGGGCGTTACGATACCAGGCTGGTTTCGTAGGTATCTAGAGGCCATGGCGCCAGCCAGTGGTCAAGCTGACGTTCCTCCCCCAGTTGCATTCGTTCCTTCTCCTCCTCCGCGTGTAGACAACTCTCTAAGGTCTCCAAAGATTTCCGTGCTATGGGAGGAAAGCCATTCCATCTAACCGAGACGTTCGTAGAGGCAAGAAATTGGCTCAAGGAGACAGAGGACTTGTTTGGAATTTTCGATGTAGACATTCGTAGAGGCAAGAAATTGGCTACTGAAAGATGAAGCTTCGTTCTGGTGGGAAGTAATCAAAGCGAGGCGTCCGGTGGAAACTTCGGATGATTTTAGATAGAGGTTTGAAATGAAGTTTCTTTCTCAAGCGGAGAAAACATGCAAATGGAGGGGTTCTTAGCGCTTAAACAAGGAAACATGACTATTAAAGAATATGTAAACAAATTCAACCATCTAGCAAGGTTTGAATTGGAACTGGTGGTTACTCCACATAAGAAAGCTTTGCGGCTTGCTAAAGGGCTGAATGAACTCATTTATGGGTTAGCTATGTCCTATATTCTAATGGGAGCAACTTTTGAAAGGCTTGTTGATATGGCCTTGATGCATAAGGAATACAAAGGAGAGAAGAAGCAAGTTAAGGCTGAGGAAACAACGCAAAACAAGAAAGTATGGCCCGAGAAAGGACAACAACAATAACAACAATAGAAGAAGGATGGAAAGAATGACAAGGCTAAGGATAAGAGGATGTTCCATAGTTGCAGACGAGAGGGTCACTTGGTAAAGGACTTAAAAGAAGGAAGAATTTTTGCTTCAATTATGGAGAGGTTGGACACTTTGCTAAGGAGTACCCGAAGAAACAGGGACAAGGTCAAAGGGCAGGAGCTTCTCGAGGGCAGGTGCATGTTCTCGCGACCAGTGCTCTAGATAGAGGTAGGAAAATTTCCATGAAAGATTTGATTTCTCTTTCCAATCATCGTATTATAACTCTTTTTTATTTTGGCGCTTCACATTCATTTATATCTAGTTATGTAGTTGAGTATCTGCACCTAAATACTAGTATGGTAGTGGATCCCGTAGTTGTCCCAAACCCCATTAGTGGTTCGGCTCATTTGTCCATGATTTGTCGGGGTTTGAGAATACCTGTTTTAGGTGTCGATTTTGAGTGCGACGCATATATGCTCAGTTTTATGGGCTATGGTTTGGTTCTAGGGATGGATTGGCTAACCATGTATGGTGCCATTCTAGATTGTGTGAGGAGGGTCATTAAACTTTTGACTTGCCATGGGAGGACCCTCGAGATTTCTTGTGATCCACAAGTGTCTATTATGCTTAGTTTCCTAGATTCTCTTGATGCATCAATTGATGACCTGCAATCTATTCTAGTAGTTTGTGATTATTCTAATGTTTTAGATGAGGTATGGGGCTTACCTCCGAGCCGCGATTTTCGTATATATATGGTGGATAGTGAAAAGCCAGTTGCATTACCTGTTCGCCACATGGCTCCGAGGGAAAGGAGGGAACTTAACAAGCAAGTAGGGAAGCTACTTGAGAAAGGGTTTATCAGGCAAAGCATATCCGAATGGGGTGCTCCAGTGGTATTCGCAACTAAGGCGGATGGTTCGCTTCGCTTATGTGTGGACTACAGAGCTTTGAGCAAACTCATTAAGAAGAACAAGCACCCACTTCCGAGGATAGATGATCTGTTTGACCATCTTTTTCGTGCCTTGGTATTCTCTCGGTTAGCCTTGGCTACGGGGTTTCATCAATTGAATGTGGCTATGGATAGTATAGATAAGACCGCTTTTAGGACTCCAGATGGTTTCTTTGAATGTCTAGTTATGCCTTTTAGGTTGACGAATGCACCCGCCAATTTTGTTGATCTGATGAGTAGGGTATTTCGGGAGTTTGTAAATAAATTTGTCGTGTCTTTGTTGATGATATCTTGGTCTTCTCAAAAAGTGAGGAAGAGCATGCCCAACATTTGAGAGAAGTTTTGAAAACTCTCCGTGCACATCATCTTAAGACAAAGTTCTCCAAATGCCATTTTTGGGGAAAAGAGGTGAGATTTCTAGGGCATGTGGTTTTCAAAGATGGGACAACAACAGATCTCGCAAAGGTAGTTGCAGTTCAAGATTGGCAAGTTCTGAAAAATGCAACAGAGGTGAGAAGCTTTCTTGGATTGGCAGGTTATTATAGGAAGTTCATTAAGGACTTCGCAAAGATATCCGCACCACTCACCAGGGTGACGAAAAAGAATTTGGTGTTTTCATGGGATATAGATTGTGATGTTGCTTTCCAACGATTGAAAAGGGCTCTGACAACAGCCCCAGTATTGATCTTTCCTGATGGGAATAAAGTGTTTACTGTTTACACCGATGCATGTAGTACAGGGCTTGGTGCGGTTCTGATGCAAGAGGGAAAGGTAGTGTGTTATGGAGGGTAGACAGCTGAGAGTTCATATCGACTTTTGATTTTAGACCCTCCATCGAATTTTTGCCGGGTTTATTTACATCGCTAGAGATACGACCTACTCTTATGGATAAGATAGGAGGTTCGCAGCTAGATGATCCACATATTTTAGACTTCTTGGATAGGCTCAGGAAAGGGGAGACTTCTAGTCACCTCAATAGATATTCCATTGACGATAAAGGGTGGTTGTGACGAGATGGAAGGCTTCGTGTTCCCCAAACTGGATGTTTGTTAAAGACAGTCCTAGAAGATGCCCATCATTCTAAGATGAATATTCATCTAGGCAGTGATAAGATGTAAAGGGATATGAAGAGGGTTTTCTTTTGGGCTGAGATGAAGAAAGATGTGCAAAATTTGTTTCTCAATGTTTGGTTTGTCAGCAAGTCAAAGATAAGCAAAAGAAGCCCGGTGGTTTACTTCATCCTTTGGAGGTTCCACAGTGGAAGTGGGAGAGTGTCTCTACGGATTTCATAGATGGTTTGCCTAGATCAAAGAAAGGCAATACCAGTATTTGGGTTGTAGTAGATAGACTTACTAAGAGCGCTTATTTCATTCCAGTTAAAGCAAGAGGACGACAACATGGTTGGCAGCAATTTACGTTCATGAGATAGTCCGTCTTCATGGAGTACCTTCCAGCATCGTAAGCGATTGTGACCCCATCTTCACCAGTGAATTTTGGAGGAGCTTGCAAGAAGCATTAGGTACACAGTTGTGTTTGAGTACTGCTTATCAACCACAGACCAATAGACAGACGGAAAGGGCGAACAGAATTCTTGAGGATCTTTTGAGGCAGTATATCCTAGACATCGGACGGACTTGGAAAGGGCATCTTCCTTTAGTAGATTTCGCCTACAACAACAGTTATCAATCTAGTATTGGCATGGCACCCTTCGAAGTATTATACGGAAGACCCTGTAGTCACCAGCTTGTTGGTGGGAATCTATAGAAAGGCTATTACTTGGACTAGATATGGTTAGGGAAACGTCCGAGAAGATTGATCTTATTAGACGAAGAATGAAGACCGCTCAGGTTAGACAGAAATTCTACACTGACAAGAGAACGATAGATATTGGATTTGAAGTAGGAGACATGGTTTTCATTAAGGTGTCACCTTTGAGGAATGTGGTTCGCTTTGGATCTGTAGGGAAATTGGCACCAAGATTTGTAGAGCCATTTCTAAAAACAGAAAGGATTGGCCAAATGGCCTATAGATTAAAGCTGCCAGAGAGACTATCCAGCATTCATGATGTTTTCCATGTTTCTCATTTGCGGAATTGCTTGCATGATGCTTTGGAAGTAGTTGAGCTGAGTATATTGGAGGAAATAGAGGTGGAACGGGAGGCGACAGTCAGACGAGTTCCGACCCATATTCTTGGATTAGGAGTTAAGAAGCTACGCAATAGAGAAGTCAAGTTGATGAAAGTCAAGTGGGGACATAACCCGGAGGATGTGATTGGGAGAACAAAGACAAGAATCATGCTTCGTACCCTTTTCTTTTCGTGGGTATGTTCTTAACTTCCTTTCCAAAGCTTTTTATTTATGCTTCTTTCTATCATTTAAGTATGTCCTATTGATCGAATCTTCGAACTTTAGGTTGGAATCCCATGGATATAAACATGTGTTTGGGACATGTTATGTTTGATGGATGCAAGTGTTTGCTAGTGGTTGCTTGTGGATGCATATACACACACATTAGGCACTAGATCGGCTCAATCACTCTCATACTGCATATGGATGTGTATGCATTTTTCTTCTTTTAATGAATGGAAAAGGATGTATCATCAAATGGATATTGCATTTGGATGGATGATTGTGCACCCTTATAAAACTTACATATTATAATAGGACATGTTGGATCCATGAAACTGACATACATTGCATTAAGGAGGTCGACTGAATTAGTAGACCGCCTGATCTTCGCATTAGTATTAGGACATATACACACACCTTTGCATATGCTCATATAAGCGTTAGAAGTCTTTAAGGACAATGGATGCCTGTGATTGGTGAATGAGTAGATGGGTGATGGATGGTAGGATATACATTCTTCTTAACTTGGAGATTTTGGGGACGAAATCCTTTGAGTAGGGGAGAATGTAACACCCCTTAATTTTAACAACACCAAAGAGGAAAAATTAAAGGATAATTCATTTAGTATTCAGAACTAAGGGAAACGGACTACGCCATTGCATCCGTCTCGAAATTCTGGTGAAGACAGATACTTGATTTGCTTAAAACGGACATTTTATGAAGGAGTTATGAAGGTTTGAAGTTTGTATACGTGTAAGAGAATTAATGTAACGACCCAGAAAATCTGAACCAATTTAAAATTTTTAAATTGGCTAAAATAATGGATTTTAAATATTTAAAATAAATATTTTAAATAATGGCGATGAAAACTGAGTTTGAATCGACAATTGAAAACGAATATAATTAGTTATAATTATAAACAAGGCCTGAAATGGCGTGGCAGTTTCAAAAATTGAATTCAAACTTAGTCGGACTATACCGGGTGCAAAACAAAATGGATTTTAGTGGAACCAAAAATATTTAAATCTGTTAGTGAATATCTTTCTAACGAATCCGACCAATCGAAATTTCATAGCGGGAATCAAAAGATATGTCCAGTTGAAAATTCTGAATAGTCGCTATGGAATTCAGGCCCTTAAAAATGGAAATTTTGCAAACGACCTCGGATTTCGACGAAACCACTTTTGTTGGGTCAGTGATGCAAAGTTATTGCTAGATTCCAAATTTCATAATTTTTTGATTCAATATGTGAGCGTGGCAAAGGAAAACGCGTTTGACCAGTTTCAGTTGATTTTAATCGACTGGAAATTGGCCATTTTTCAAACGGTCTCAGAATTCGACGAAACTAGTTTTGTTAGGACCGTATCGTCAATACGAAGCTAGAAAATAGTTTTCGAGAATTTTTCTAGTTAGTATGTGACCCCGGTAATTTGAAATGTACGTTTAAAATTCAATATAGTGATTTGAATGTAAATTCAAAGGAAACTGATTGTAACGATCAAACCAGCTTGCGATACATATCCCATTGTGTTCGGAATGGGGGTAAAACGCTATGGGCGACAGGCGGTGGGCCTCGTTACGAGGTCGAGGGTACAAGTCAACTATATGCAATTAAATTAATTAATAAAAAAAATTATTATCTCCCTCCCTTTTTCCCTTTCTGCCCCCCCCCCCCCGATTTCAGTAAACAGAAAACAAAAAAACAAAAAAAAAGAAGAAGAAAGGAGGAGCAGCTCGTCGCCTCCACCGAAGCTCCGCCCTCTCCCCCGTGCCAACCACTCCACCCTCCGATCCCGCTCCCCTCCTAGACGGCGACCGCGAAACCCCCTCCCTGCCCAATTCGCGAGCCCCCCTGAAGCCATCGCGACGCCGATTCGCGAGCCCCTAGTTCGAGACCCACCGCCGACCCTGACATCACCCCCCCTTCGCAGATTACAGTAAGTAGTTTATTTTATTTTATTCTGATTTTTAATTCTGTAAATTCTGATTTTTATAAGGTTTAAATACTGGTTTTAAAAAGGATTTAAAATTGATTTTAAAAGGATTTAAAACTGATTTTAAAAAGGGTTTAAAAACTGATTTTATTTTAAGATTTAAACTTTAAAAAGAAAAAGCTTTGATTTTTCATATTAAAAAAAAATCAGATTTTTATATATTGAAAGTCGAAGTAAAAATCAGATTTTTATATATTGAAAGTCGAAGTAAAAATCAGATTTTTATATATTGAAAGTCGAAGTAAAAATCAGATTTTTACATATTGAAAGTCGAAGTAAAAATCAGATTTTTACATATTGAAAGTCGAAGTAAAAATCATATTTTTATATATTGAATAGC
This sequence comes from Allium sativum, assembly GCA_030737875.1. NCBI lineage: Eukaryota > Viridiplantae > Streptophyta > Magnoliopsida > Asparagales > Amaryllidaceae > Allium > Allium sativum. Next base: position 217,644,524 of record CM060920.1, read on the forward strand.
GTAGTACAAATTCGATTTTTATATATTGAATAGCATCGTAAAAATTCGATTTTTACATATGTAGAGAATACGGGCGAAAGCGACAAAAAGGCGAGATTGGCGAAGATTTCTATAAAGGAAGAATCGTGGTATTGGATAGCTATTGGTGAGAATTTCTCACTCTTCCATTCCTTTTCCTATATATATATGTGTTGAAATAAAAGTGAATTGCTATATATATATATATATATACGCCCCTCGTCCACAAACCATGGACGATATTTATTGGTTGAAATTGTTGTGAAAATTGATTGATAGCGAATGATTGTTTGGGATTGTTTGTGGTTGATATTGGTTGATTGTGGTTGAAAAATACCCATTTGTGGTTGAGAAATATTTGGTTGAAACCACATAGGATTAGTTTGTGGAAATGAAATAAATATATACATGCCGCCTGCGTGCGAACTAGATGCATGATCCCCATTGTCAAAAACCGCGAGGTTTTAAGGTAGAGCGAGGAGCCGTACTAGGGACGGTCCCGGTTTTAACTACCCTGCCGTTATGCTGCCGAAATTTTGAATAATATTCGTGTGTTTGAATTATTTTCATATGCTTAAACTATATTTATTCATTGAATAGAAAACCTTCATGTGTTGAATTGATATTCATTCGTTGATTAGAAATTCATGTGTTGAATGGTATTCGCGTTTTAAAAATAAAAATCACCTTTTATCTATATATAAAAACTATAGAAAACATTCATGTGTTGAATTGATATTCATTCGTTGATTAGAAATTCATGTGCTGAATGGTATTCATATTTTGAAATAAATTGTTTGATAATAAAAATCACCTTTTATCTATATATAAAAACTATAGAAAACATTCATGTGTTGAATTGATATTCATTCGTTGATTAGAAATTCATGTGTTGAATGGTATTCATATTTTGAAATAAATTGTTTGATAATAAAAATCACCTTTTATCGACTATATGAACTGTGTAAAATAATCTCGTTTTAAAAGAAATTGTTTTATGATAAAAATCCTATTTTTATCACCAATATGAAGTATATAAAATAATAGTGTTTTGAAATGAATTGGTTTACAATAAAAATCACATTTTTATTGTATGCATGATTCGTTGAAATGTGAAATGTTAAAAATAGCCACTTGTTCAAAATAAACATATATGAGTTGAAATATTCATTAATTAGCTAATGAAATGATTTGCACCTATGTATGTAACATTAGAATGAATGGTGTTTTTTAAACCAAATAGAAATCAAATATGAAGTTGAATAGAAAATGATAAATGATAAGAACTGTATATATATGTACATGCATATTCATTGAACAGGTTATAGCAAAGGGACTAGAGAAGAGGAGTAAAATTTTGTGCCCGACAAATAGGTACACATTTACTGTTTTGTTTGGGTGATGATTTTATGAGCCTGTTGGCTAGCCGCTTGGCTTTTCCTTTTTCATTTTGAGATTAGAAGGACCGGGAAAGCTATTTGCGATTTCCCGATGCTCCCGATGCAGGGGAGGTTATGGCGAAATTTTCCAAAATTTTAAGGCGTTAGTGAAATATTTGAAGTGAAAACGATATTGAAATCATTGAATGAAATATATTTATATAAATATATAAATATAAATAAAATTAAAACGAAACGTGGCCGTGCAGTTCGCATTTTGAAACCGTGATTTCAAACAACTAGTGCGGGAAATCCGACCATTGGATTTTCCCGAAACCTCAACCGTCGGGTTCGCCTTGGAAATATCTTTCCAACGGCACCAACCTTGTAAAAATCCAATGGTTGGATTGTCTGGAATGTTTAATTCAAATCTGAAGAAAAACAGCGCCAGAAACGATTATATTTATATATATATAAATATAATTATATTTAATCGAATAACGACGCTGCAGTTCGAATTTTGAAATCGAAAGTTCAAAAGATTGTACCGGGAGATCCGACCGTCGGATTTTCCCGAAACTGGAACCGTTGGATTCGTTTTGAAAAGACCTTTCTAATGATGTAAATTTTGTGAAGATCCAACGGTTAGATTTTCAGATATGTGTAAATAAAATCTGAAGAAAAACAGCGCCACGGCCGCTTTATGGCTCGAAGCGTCGTTTTGAATAAATGGGCTCTTTTAAAATAAATAAAAATAGCGATCAATCATTATAAAGTACCATGAAACAATATGGAGTGGAAATAAACTGAATTTGCTCGATTTATGTTGTATTTGATGGTTGAATGTGTTTGGTGTGAAAAGTACCATAGAACAATATTGGTGTTGTCGAATAATTTAACCATTGAAATAAATTGATTTGAAATTCTAAATATGCGTGAATTATTTGAAAAGGCCGAGTTAATTCTCATTTCGAATAATTGACCGACGATTGAAATTCGAAGATGAAGACGGTGGTCGAAGACCGGAGATCTTCACCTCGTTTGGATGGTAACCGAGGTCCTGATTGGGAGGCATCCCGAAATATGGATAATGAGTGGTGATCGTCCAGACGTACGTGGTGATCGATGGGTTTGCGAGGTATTTAGTGCCTCCGGTTTCGTTCAGACCCAGAACGGACTTGTAAATGGACTGTGTGTCTGACATTGGAGTTTATTCTGTGTTGATTGATTTCTGTTAAATATACATCTGTTTGGCGTCGGAGAATTTATTCTTTTGCTTAACGCCCTTCTCTGAGACGCACGAGCTCAAAGGTTGTATATCGATGGACATCAGTCGCATGGCATGAACTGCCTGTGTGGCATGCTAAGATGCAGTGATCAGGACTTCTGTTGAAAAGCAAAGTCTTGTGGTGATGATCAAAGCACCGCCTGTGTGGCGTAGCTTTGTGTATAACGTGAATTCGCGAGCCTCACACCCCGGTATGAACCTAAAACGGGAGAAGGACCTCAGGGAGGGCATGCGTTTCTTTCTAGCTAGGGTGGTGTCAGTGACCTACCAGCCCTGACATTTATATACTTTTCACCTATGTGGTTGTTGCTGTTGCAAGGCGCCTCGGTTTGATCGGACGATCCGGGTCCGACGGAGTCATTCGTTGGCTCGTTGACGCCCCAAAGGGCGGGGAAACGTATTGTTCAGGCATAATAATCCACATCGGTGGACCGGCCCTGACGATCCAAGGCTTGCCTGCGCGCTTGCCTGAGGGGCGGGCTAGAGCGTCTCGAATTCGGTAAGGACTATCTTTTGCCTTGGTTCATGACGGAAATCAAAGTTCCAAATACGTGACTGTGCGGTTGTGATTGTATACCTATATATGGCGACATAGTGGTATGGGGCATTAATGCCGTCTATGATTGATAGTTATGATTTGAAATAGTTTTCAAAACATATAAACACTAGCAATAATATCAAATGCCTTTGTTTTATTCGTATCAAGCATATTTGGCCGTTATAAGGAAAAAAACTCTATCCTCCGGTTTGCGTTGCATTGTATGATGGGAACTGAGTCTTATAACGGCTTCATTTTTATAAAAAGCATAGCGATGTTTAAAAGAAAGATTTGTTTTAAAGCACTGGCAATCCAATGGAGTAAACCCGTTACACGAAAGTGGCGTGGTCCTGTGATTTGCCATATTATATATGTGTTGAGTGGATTTCTCATACCAGTCCCATGACTGACTCGTAGTTTGTTTCACTTTCAAACTCGGGTGCCCCTTTTTCCACACGGGCAGCCTTGTATTCAGGTTTAGCTGGTTCTTTCTGGATAGCTGGAGCTGAAGATGGATTCTATCATTTATCTCTTTTTATGCTGTTCAGCTCCTATTGTACATATTTTGTTTGTTTTCCGCTGTAGACATTTATGTATAGTTGAACTGTATTTGTACTAAGTAAGATCCTGTATACTGTGTAACTCTGATGATTACTTTTATCCAGTTTATTCTGTTGTTCATTATCTGGTGTATTTGTTTAATTTTGTTCTGCTATTATCTGTTTCTGTGTTATATTCCTAAGATAACCCTTGTTTCCATGAGAACGGGATTTTGGGTCGTCTCAATTAATTATATATATAAATATATAAAAAAATTAGAAAATTAGAAAACAATTCAAAAATCAAAAATTCCGTGGCAGCAAATTTCCCGCCCCAGGGGTGTCGACCCCTGGGTCGACCCCTCAAGGGGGGTGTCGACCCATGGGTCGACCCCATAAGGGGGGTCGACCCCTCTGCTGCAGACTGACAAATTAGGGTTTTGGGGGCTTTTTGGCTATAAATATAGCCTTATTTCTCTAGTTTCTTCACACTGAAAATAATGGAGGACTAGATGTTGTCGCTGCTCGGACTGAGCCAAACCTTTTTCTTCTTCTGCAATCGAATTAATCAAGTTTAGAGTATTCAAGTGTAGATCTGTGATTCAACATCTACTATTCTCCTTCTATTTTCCTAGATCCAAACACTATGAGTTTAAGTTACTTTTAGATCCAAATAATTAAAAGTAAAACTTGAAATGACATTAACTTGTATCGATGCCTATGACCATTTGAATCAAATAAGATGTGCTATAACCTTTGCTTTATGATGTTATGACATGATTATGACTTAGATATAAACTTTTGCCTATTTATCATGTCAGATCTTCCATTGTTTCACTACTTAGATCACCCAATACCTGTCTTTATCATGTTTGTGGTTAAATTGGATCTATTATTAGGTGGTTATCTAAACCATTGTTTAGATCTTATCATGCCTGTTATGACATCCCTATTATGTTATCATATATCCATCAGATCTGTTTCGATGTGCCTATCTTATCATTATGCCACTATATTTTTATGCCATTATATGTCAATCTAGTTAGTATGATCATTCCTATTATCTTCCCTTCATCTTTCCATTTTTACTTTATGTAGCCTGGCTCCTTTCGAGTCTAGGCATGCTGTTGAAATGTGTGAACGCGTTAAACGGGAACGAGGGGAAAAACATTGAAATTGGGAACAAGTTGTAATTAAGAATTTGGGCATAACCTATATAAAATGTATGAATGTGGATTTGGGCATATAATTTATTATGAAGATAACATAGGTAAAATTGACTAATAATGAAATGCCTAGGATTACAGTAATTAAAAACTGTAACTGCGCCTAGACACGAGGTTAGATTACACTTGTGGTGGAAGTCTGCCTGTAACCGCCCGGCATATCCAGCGACCACAAGTGGTGAATTTAATGTGAGGGGTCTAGGTGCACAAATACGAGACGTGCTAAGACACGAGGTTAAGCCTGACTTGTGGGGTAAGTTTTCCCAGAACCGACCGACACAACCAGCATCCACAAGTGGTAGGCTTAATGTGGGAGGCCTAGCACATTATAATCATAAATGGACATGGTAATGAATTGTAATACTTAACCTAGTTAAATCCATAGGGATTTTATGAACATGAATCTGAATAGGGGTTAAGTGAACTTGGTTGAAACAGTGGGAAGGTTAAGTATATCTGGGTAGGGTAGGTAATATCTATATATAGGCCTACAAACTTAACCTATTGGGGTTATGCAATTAAAGACAACGTTAGGTAAGCATAACCTGTGGAAATGATGGGGTTATGTAATTAAAGACACCGTTAGTTAAGCATAACCTGTGGAAAGCCTAGTAAGGATACAAAATGAAGTGGAGAGCTTGTATCATTTTGTGTGAGGGACCCATTTCAGTCAGTTACCCATAGAACGGTATCAAATGAGAACTTCGCCCTAGGTCGGAGTTGGGACATGCTCTGAAACACCCCACCTCCGTTAAGGTCACTCACAAAGGAAATGCCTTAATTTCAGTGGAGCATTATAGGTAAAAGATGCAGATAAATTACAAGACAGACAATTAAACCAGCGGCAAATAAATAAAACTTTATTTCGTTGATAAACAGCTTGTACAAAGATTGTTTTTACAATGCCAAAGTATTCTGTCTTGTTTAACAAAAATAATGAAGAATAAAATGATTTCCCCATATAAAGCATAAGCCAGCTATAGCACTAGAAGGGAGAGTCCAAGGCAACACGTCAAAGAGTCTTCAAGCTTGGAAAGAGTAACGGTCCAAACAAACCTAAGCTATTCCCTCTCTGACTACGTGGGGGGAGGGGGGAACAGAAGAAAAGAAGACGAGAGAAAACGGGTCAGACAATAAGTCTGGTAAGTTCAGTGATTACTAGCATTTAAACAAGAAAAAGGGATCATGACAGGAGTAACAGAACATAGGACAATACCCTAATATAAGACAAGATAGGTTGAACATGTGATCGCACCTATTACTATAATCTCTGCACCACCTAGCTAGTGTCTCAACTAATAATCTGTATAATACGATAATCGTGATCCCAACCCCCGTAATTTTGGTAACCTTCAGGTGTACATCTATCGTAAGGATTCCGTTTATTACCTAGATCTAATCTAGGGTTTACTATCGAGTTCTTACTAGACTCAACCAGGGTTTACGCTACCCAGAGCCACTGGGGTTTATGCTACCTATTGAACGCTTCTCGGATTCAGGGTTTACGCGACCTAGGTCCAACTAGGGTTATGCTACCTACTTATATTAAGTTTCCATGTGTCTATGTCAGTCGACCCTCTCTTGCGTGTAGATACTCTGTGCTGGCTCCACCATAAGGTGTATCAAGCCTTATGATAGCGGCCCAACACGATTCAGGATGCACAGTGTATAACTACTGGTACCTAGTGCCTGCTTTTTCCACTTCGGAGTATGTGCACGCCCGTAAACCGTTGAAATCTACATTGACGTACCCCCTGCCTCTATTTTTGACTGCTTATAATCAGCCCAATAGTCATGCCCCACCCTGTCTAGTTTCAGGGTACCATGATACATCTATGTGGGTTACTGCTGAAATGAGTCCCCGTTACTAGGGTTTCCTGCTGGTTAAGTTTGTGGGCCTAAATATACGAATATTACCCACTTATACGAGATGTACTTAACGCTCCCATAGATTCAAGCATGTTTATTTAACGGTTAAGTTTTGTGGGCCTATAAATACAAATATTACCCACCAACCCTACGTGTACTTAACCTTCCCACTTGTCAAGTCGTGTTGGTTAAGTGGTTCTTATTAACTTAATCTTTCTCGCTTATCTTGTTGGATTAGTTAAGTGTGATTTATTAACTTAACCCTGTTCAGTCATCCGGTTATATTGGTTAAGTATTCCCCATTTAACTTAACCCCAATAGCTCATCAAGTTATACTGGTCAAGTGTCATTAATCAATTCAAGTTAACTTAACCCATCCACCCGTCACGTCATGTTGGTTAAGTGTTTCCTTCTGGTGTTGACTTGACCCTACCTCAAATCATGTTATATTGGTTAAGTGTTGTTCTCGTGTTAACTTAACCCTTCCCATATATCATGTTTCATTGATAAACAGCTTGTACAAAGATTGTTTTTACAATACCAAAGTATCCTGTCTTGTTTAACAAAAATAAAGAAGCATAAAATGATTTCCCCGAACAAAGCGTAAGTCAGCCATAGCAGTAGAAGAGAGAGTCCAAGGCAACACGTCAAAGAGTCTTCAAGCTGGGAAAGAGTAACGGTCCAAACAAACCTGAGCTATTCCCTCCCTAACTACCTGGGGGGAGGGGGAGGGAAACGGAAGAAAAGAAGAGGAGAGAAAACGGGTAAGACAATAAGTCTGGTAAGTTCAGTGATTACTAGCATTTAAACAAGAAAAAGGGATCATGACAGGAGTAACAGAACATAGGACAATACCCTAATATAAGACAAGATAGGTTGAACATGTGATCGCACCTATTACTATAATCTCTGCACCACCTAGCCAGTGTCTCAACTAATAATCCGTATAATACGATAATTGTGATCCCAATCCCTATAATTGTGGTAGCCTTCAGGTGTACATCTATCGTGAGGATTCCGTTTATAACCTAGATCTAATCTAGGGTTTACTATCGAGTGCTTACTAAATTCAACCAGGGTTTAGGCTACCCAGGGCCACCGGGGTTTATGCTACCTATTGAACGCTTCTCGGATTCAGGGTTTACGCGACCTAGGTCCAACTAGGGATTATGCTACCTACTTGTATTAAGTTTCCATGAGTCTGTTTCATTCGGTCCTCTCTTGCGTGTAGATACTCTGTGCTGGCCCCACCATAAGGTGTATCAAGCCTTATGATAGCGACCCGACACGATTCAGGATGCACAGTGTATAACTACTGGTACCTAGTGCCTGCTTTTTCCACTCTGGAGTACATGCACGCCCGTAAACCGTCGGAACCTACACTAACGTACTCCCTACCGCTATTTTTGACCGCTTATAATCAGCCCAGTAATCGTTCCCCACCCTGCCTCGCTTCAGGGTACCATGATACATCTATGTGGGTTACTGCTGAAATGGGTCGCCGTTACTAGGGTTTCCTGCTGGTCAAGTTTGTGGGCCTATATATACAAATATTACCCACCTATACGAGATGTACTTATCCCTCCCAAAGATTCAAGCATGTTTATTTAACAGTTAAGTTTTGTGGGCCTATATATACAAATATTACCCACCAACCGGACGTGTACTTAACCTTCCCACTCGTCAATTCATGTTGGTTAAGTGGTTCTTATTAACTTAATCTTTCTCGCTTATCTTGTTGGATTGGTTAAGTGTGATTTATTAACTTAACCCTGTTCAATCATCCGGTTATATTGGTTAAGTATTCCCCATTTAACTTAACCCCATTAGCTCATCAAGTTATACTGGTCAAGTGTCATTAATCAATTCAAGTTAACTTAACTCATCCACCCGTCACGTCATGTTGGCTAAGTGTTCCCTTCTGGTGTTGACTTGACCCTACCTCAAATCATGTTATATTGGTTAAGTGTTGTTCTCGTGTTAACTTAACCCTTCCCATACATCATGTTATATAATTGGTTAAGTGTTTTCCTCTTGTATTACTTAACCCCACCACATGTCATTATATATTTTGGATAAGTGTTACCTTAGTTAACTTAACCCTATCATCTGCTTAATTAACATGTTACAACGGTTAAGTGTTCTAAATTTACTTAACCTCACCCACTTGTCTAATGAACATGTTGTAACGGTAAAGTGTTCTAATTTTACTTAACCTCACCCACTTGCCTAGTTAACATGTTATTACAGTTAAGTGTTTCCCTAATTACTTAACCTCACCATTTCTAGCTTGATTTATTCATGAGCCTTAATTAATTAATTAATTAAAGCACCAACCACTCACATTAGACAGATATTGTTGTGGTTACTAGATGTGCCGGTCGGTTCCGGGTAGGTTTACACCACAACTCAGCCTAACCTCGGGTCTTTCTAGGCATGATGCACTAACCACTCACATTAGACATGTATTGTTGTGGTCACTGGATGTGCCGGTCGGTTCCGGGCAGTTTTACACCACAACCCAGTCTAACATGGGGTTAGGCATATTCGTCTTTTACAAAATTCACATATTTTCTATATATGTCTAATTCTTTATGTACGTTAATGTTAATTTAATCATGCCATAATTATCCTTTGATTATGCTCACAATAAATGGAATATCAAATATACCAAATCTATGCCATGTAATTTTCATGTTTATCCTTCATACTTATAAGTAAATTATAAATCAATTATTGTCATGGCCCACTTTTCCCCTGAATCATATTCATAATCTTTGGTATATAAAAAATATACCATCTAAATGCCACTAATCATTGGCATGTGCCAAACATGCTAATTATGTATAATTTCATATTTTCCCATCGCTACCCCCGTGGAACGTACGCATGAATCACATAAAATGTTGTGCTAGTAAATTAGCCCAAACCAATAAACAAAAAGGGGTAATAAACAAGGGACATAAAATAATCATAAAATAGCATACATTTAACTTATCACGTGAAACTTGGCATAGAAGTATCATTAACTTAATTAAACAGGTCAAGGCGAACTTGTGACTAAGTTGGATCTAATTATCATGTGAACTTGATAAAGGTCTAGCATGGAGGTTTAACATATAAATATAATTTTAAACCACAACCTAGCATATTAACTTATGTATGTCAAAACAAAAGAAAGCTACTATAAACATATTTAAATCACAACTTAGCATATTAACTTATGTGTGTTAGACATAGGAGAACTATTATAAACATATTCGAATCACAATGTAGCATGATGACTTATGTGTGTTAAACATAAAAGGGCCATTATAAACATTCTTAAATCACAACTTGGCATGATAACTTATGTGTGTTAAACATAAGAGGGCTGTTATAAACATATTCGAATTACAACTTAGCATGATAACTTATGTGTGTTAAATATAAGAGGGCAACAAATCAAATCTTGCAAAATAGTTTCAACTTAACATGGATCTAAATATACATGAGTGTTGATCTAACATATAAGCATGTGTTTTAGATCATAAACTTGAAAATAACCACCAATTTATAACATGACATATTTCACCAGTTAATTGGCAAAATAAATCCATTACCCAATCATAATAGATTCCAATAACATACAATATGTTCATCACCACAAGCATATAGATATGATTTATATATAATATGTTCATCACCACAAGCATATAGACATGATTAATATATAATATATTCGTCAACACAAGCATATAGACATGATTAATTTCAACGATACTTTAAGATAAACGAGAATCAAATCTTATACATAAGAATCACTCTATATTCAAATTACAACATGTCATGATTCACTTGAAATGTTTAAATCTGTGTAATAACCAACTTACAAACTAAAAAGGAATTCTTGGTTTCTGAATTCTGAAATCTGAAATTGGTGAGCTTGCCTTTGATGTAGATCGTTGAATTTGATTACTTTATTTTGATTTTGATTCAGGTTTTTATCTTGTCGTTGAATTGGTGATGGCTACTCCAAGTTCTCTACTGACGGCATGATAGTTGTAGGATTATTTTTGTGTGATTTTTAGGTTTGAGTATTGGGTTGTTTATATAGAATTTCAATTCAATTTGAGCCGTCAGATGATCCTAGGGTTAACCATAGCCATCCAGTGAAGATAGGGTGACACCTCAGCCCTAGTGACTCAGCATTGAGTCACAAAATTGTCACCATTCAGATCTTCCCGGAGGGCAGGTCGACCCCCAAGTTGACCTTAGGGGGGAGGTCGACACTAGGGTCGACCCCCTGGTCGAACTGGGTCTTGGGCGGGAATTTTCCCGCCCAGCCCGCTTCTGACTTCTGATTTGAATTTGAATTCGTTTTCGAGCTGTTTGAAATTATTTGAATTTTCTGGAAACTTCCGACAGCCATAACTTCTTCATACGAAGTCCAATTTACGCAAAATCGGACTCTATCTCAATCAGAATTCCAAGACGAACACAATGGTGTAACCCGTTTCCTTAATTCTCACATTTTAAATTAAGTATTCTAGGATTCGTTATTATAACGTTAATAGAAAATACGGGGTGTTACATGCTTACTGGACAGATTATAAGAGATCCAAACGTGGAGGACGGTGTGGGCGGTGCAAACCGACCGGGGCCATGTGCGTGCATGGTTAGGGAAGAGGGGGATAAGATGACTGTAACAATTATAGATATGGTTGTGCACATCAACGAAGGGTTGCCACTTTAGGAAGTGATACCTCCTACTGTTGGGCTGACACAGGGTATCTACGGAGTAGGGAGCCAAGCGATTAGGGTAATAATTAGGGTACATCTAGACGTGTGCCTAAGTCTACCATCTAGTAGTTGTTGTGATCATCTCATTCTGGTTATACTAGTATTGGTATAGAGAATCAGAGTAATTATTAGAGAAGCATATACACTCTATCATACCTGCCTTTTGTGATATTATTTTTCTTATCCACTTATATGCTGTCATGATAATTTTACTTATTTATTTGGTGAAAGTAACTGGACTTGTCAGACTTTATGTCTGACCCTTTTTGTTTCCTCTACTTTTTCCGGTTCCCCCCCAAGTTCTCCGGGTGGAAATACTCAAGCTTGACCGGGATTCTTCTATCATTTGCTGGAGCTGCTTAGATGTATTGCTCAAGCCCCTATCCTTGCTACTATAGCTATGTTTTTTATTTGGGGATTTTGCTTCTTTTATTTGGTACTCTGATGTTTTAAGCACAAGAAAGAATTTTTTATGATGTACTGTTTTTTATGTACTTCAGACATATGATGTTTTGAACCACGATGCTTTATGATTAATAAAAGTTTTTATTTCCGTTGCAATTTTATATCTGTCTTGTAATATTTTTGTTTCTTTACCTATAACGCTTCACAAAACTTAATGCATTCTTTTAATGAGTGACATTAACGGACGTGGGGTGTCACATAAGTCGTTAGGACTAGGATCACTCCAAAGGTTTATTCCTTGGAGAGGAACCCAAGTCTTGGAACCCAACCTTATTAGTATTAAGTTAAGTCTTTGGGTTCTCCTTCTTTAAAAGTGGTTAGGCATAAAACGGTTAACGGAGTAGGGTAGTTCACGGGGGATGTCCACTTCCTCTAGAAGCTTGTAAGGGCTCAACTAGGGACAAATTGGTAATTGGAGGATATGTAGCCATCGTATGCTCACCAACTGTCTAAGGGAAGTCTTAAGTGACATAGGTGTCCTACCGGGTAATATCAGTTAAGTATTAACATTAGCAATACTACTTCTCATATTACAAATGAGAGTTAGACTTAAGAATGTTAACGTACTACGACGAGTTTCTTAAAGCGGTACGGGTCTGCCTCAGGGTTATAAGTGATTATAAAAATCCACCTTTAATAGGGCCACAAGTGACTGAGAATGCCACCTCATTGGGTCTTTACCTTAAAAACACTAACGGGAGATTGATTAGGATATCCACCCCATTGGTTAGATATTTATGTTTGTGTGAAATCTTGTCTGCTGCATAGACATACCTTGACATATGTAACCAACTAAAAATATATGGTATGGATATTAAGTAAAATTATATTTCAGTCACACAGAACTTAATGTTTTGACCCCCTCTCCTTAACATCCACGGGTCAGTAGGTGGGGTAGAACCATGGATGAAGTCCTGTTTGAAGACGACGAAAAAGATGAAGTTATTATTAGCTGTTATTGCTGTACTTCTTTTGGAATATTATGAAGATGAACTATTTGATGTACCTTTTGAATAAATGTAACCGTGATTATGTATTTCTGAGTTTTCTGAAATAATGGTACATCTTATTTGAATATTGTATTTTCTCTTTCTGCTGTGTGAGATTTCCATTCAAAGTACATGTTATTGTTATCTACGCAAATGTAATCCTTGCAGGAACCAACAATCCATTTAGAATGGCTCTAAGTTCCGATTGGCCTTTTCTAGGTCGAAATTTAGGCCTACTCTGGGCGGGTTGTTATAATCTTTCCATAGCTCATAAGGAGAACTCTTAGTTTTTTTAGATGGGATTCTATTATGTAAATGGCATGCTGTTAAAGTGCCTCTGCCCACAAATTTACATGTTGTTTGGTATTCAAAATCATAGCATTAGTCGTTTCAACCAGTTATCTATTTTTCCGTTCTACCGTTCCATTTTGTTGTGGGGTGTAAGCTGCACTAGACTAAGGAATAATGTCATTTTCGTCAACAACAGAGATATGTCTATAAAAGCGAACCTAAGGGAAAAAATAGGTTGTTTCGCTTTTGTGGGTTGGATTGGATCGCCACTCCTAGGTATCAAAGCCTGCGAGAGTAGAATCGCTAAAATTTACCAGGATGAGTCTAAGCTCGGAGAAAGAGGTATTTCCCCGATCTGCGGAAAGGATTGGACGAGGATCCATGTATTTTTGAAAAAAACATTAATTTGCGGCAGTGATAATTAAAAATAACATGATAAACTAACAGAGTGTTGGATGAGGATTGGACGAGGAGAGAGCTATCGGTACCTGTACTTGGTAGATTAGTATGGGTAGCCTATATCTCTTCTTGGGTCCTGATTAGCCTTTCGATGGGGCTTTTGGGTCAGTCTGGTTTTCCAGAAGGTGGCTTGCGGTGATGTTTATGTTGTCTCTTAACGCAGCCTTTCGATACCTGTGTAACAGTTCAGAAGCAGGTTTCGAACAATCCTAGCGTACTTCTGGTTTGGTGCCTTCGATGTCTTCTAGCATGTCGGTGTTGAGTAGGTTAACACGGATAACCCCTCCAGGTTTTAGGAAGTGGAGCTTATGTCTTCTTCTTTCTTAGTTCCTTCCTCATATGGCCCTTTACCCTAGAATTTTCTGTAAAAAGGGTCTTGTCGGAAGGACCCTGTCAGATGCACTTTGTTGGCATTTTGTAGGCTTTTAGCTTCTACCATTCGGGAAGGTTCCAGTTTGTGCTGCTTTCCAAACATTCTCTTCGGCTTTTGGTTTTATCTATTACCTGGCTTTCTTCTCTTGGAAGACTCTTCTGTACCTGTATTCTCCCGGCACCCCTTCACCGTCGGCTAGTCTCGGAGATAATTTTGGCAGCAACAAAAATATTCTTTTCTAGATGGGGATAGTAATTTGGCGTTCAAAAAGAAAAAGAAGAGAAGGAAGATAATACATAAAAGCTTGGAAAAATAAATGCCATTCACATACCCAACTAGAAGAGAGAAGATAATAAATTTATTAAAAAAAATTAGAGTTGAAATGATAGAACCAATATAAAATAAGGAGCATGCGAGAAGATAAGTGTGCAAAGGGGTAATATAAAGGATGAAAGATTATTCCAAGGAAGTTACCTAGTAAATTGGAATGTATTTATAACAATTCAATCTAATTTTTGGGAAACCCCATTGTGCAAATAAAAAGTAATGAATGGTTACATTGAGAGTTTTGTGCTAATAACGAATGCGGTCTAATATTTCAAAATACCTTTGAAAAAAAAGTAAGCTAAAAATATGGATGTGAATAGGAGAACTAATTGTTAATTAATTCAATGCTAAAAGATTTAGGCTGCATTTGCAAATGGAGATGAACATTCCTTTGTCTCGAAAGTCATGCAAATAAAACATGAATTTTTGAATGTGGAAAGATGCTTTATTCTTAATAAAGGGATTTTGGGAATGTAGTAAATGTTTGTGAAACATTAAAAATGAAACATTCATTTGCAACATTTTACTAAATATAAAGAGATTTTTTTTTTCTTTAGTGAGTAATGTTTAAAGGGTGTTTTAAAATAGAATAATGAATGTTAATTAGACATTTTTATGAAACTTAATATCTCCCAATTAAGTTTTTGACGTTCAACTAAGGTTTTGTTTTTAAGAAAGGATTAGCTTTTGCAAGACCTCAAACGTGTATTTATAGCAGGCATGTAACATTCTAAATCTTTGAAAAAACTAAAAGGGACATTGGACATTGATTCAAAAGAAATAATAGAATTATATTTTTAAAAGTGGAAATTCTGATTCTTTTTATGCTACAGCATTTAAAGCAGGCATTTAATGCAAATTTTTGGAAACCTTAAAAAAATTGTTACCACAATAGGATATACATACATGCATGCAAATAAATGACAATAATATATAATTAAATTTACTTAATGTCACTGAGAATGGTGTTATACAACTGAATTTGAGAATTTTAAAATGACAGTTCCAAAAAGGATTATATTTGAAGAATTGGAAAATTTTATAAGATTTGGTTAAAAAAAAACTGTCCATGGAAATTATTTAGGAATTAATACATTAATAACCGTATCTAATGGTAAGTAATATATACAAATACAAAGATATAGTTATCATATAAGCAACGTAATTCATGATTTCGGGAAATAGAATTCATGATTATTAATTGCACAATGAATTTGTAGTCAATAAGATTAAAAAGGAAATTTTGGGAATTTATTAAAAAAAAAAAGACAAGTTAGTTTAGAGTAAATGGATATATTTCAAGCTTAAGAAATTCTTGAGGGAATTAAATAAGTATACATGGAATGGCTTAGAGATATACATATACATATATGTATCATTGAATGGACCACGTTTACAGAGAGAACAAAGATGGAAGATTTAAAGGTATGAACTTGGCATCTTAAGGATTTGGATTGAAAGTGTTAAGGCCTCAATACCATTTGGACCGTTTAATTTTAAGAGAAACTTCCAAACTGATAATTAGGTTGTAATTGTTAGTTATTCCCATATACGGATTAGATAAGACTATAAACGTGGTATAAGTAATAAATCCCTGTTATGCATGAGATGATGGGATTTAAAACCCTTGTTAAACTCCTAAGACAAAGGTGTAAGTAGAGGAAGGGCCTTATGGGGACATTTAACCTAGCAACATACTATATATGGAATTTGGGAGTTGATGACAAAATTGGATTTATAGCTACACAGAGGAAGCATATTGGTCTTATGCTTTTTGGAATTTTAGCCTCATGGAATGCCATCCTCAAGAATAAAGACATAAAATATGAGATTTGGAATTGCATTAACTTTTTCGTCTGAATATGACCATGTTTTGGTTTGTTTAAAGGTATTTGTTTAATTTTTATAAGGTAGCCCTTTTGTCGTTATTTAAAAAAAGGACTATATTTAAAATTATGAGGAATATGCTAAAAATAAAAGGGATGCGATGTGTAAGTTTTCATGTTTGCATGCAAATTACACTGTCCATCCAAAATAAAAAACAATACCCATTCCTTGTAATTTTAAACATGTCAATATTATTTCTGGGCAAATTTATGAAAATTTTAACAAAAGACCTTATTGGAATTTTATTTCCAACAAATTGGAGCATTAGAAAATATTCTAGTCAAAGTACATATTAGACATTTATTAGTTAGATCTAGAGGTTTAACTTAGGAAAAAAAATTTTGGATCAAACTTCACTTGAAGACTGGATAACAAAAAGAAGACAGTCGAAGCTTTGGGAATAAGAGGAAGGATCTGCAGAATTAGTTTCTTAGAAATGAGAATGATAGTAATATTTATAGTATAGCGTAATTGTCTTTTGGTAATTAGTGGGCGCTCTTGAAGAATTTCAAGGAGGCCACGTAAATTACCAAAGTGTTGATGGAATAATCAGTGACAAGTTTCAACTAGAACTAAATTTGCAGTTAGACTTTGGAAAAAGTCTAATTTGATTAGGCAGACTATGGAGAATAATGAGTTGATATGATATTTTGGGTTTAATTTTTCAAAAAAAAAAGTTATGTTGATATGTGATATTGTGAATAGGAACCCATTGAAGCTTTATGTTTGATAAGATACCTCCATGGTACAATAAATTTTTGGTAGGGCCTAATCAAGAAACGGGGACAAAGACAGAACCTCGGAAGTCTTGTGCTACCATAGATATTTTGGAGCACGGGATTTCAAGACTCCACATTTTTAAGATTGGTTCAGGTACAGTAAAGAGAAAATTCCAGAGAAGGCATGAAAATTTAAAAAAAAAATTGTAGCCTCCCTCGAAAATTTAGGATTTTGGTTGCATTATGGTTGCTAGAATGGGTGTTAAGAGATGGATGTTGGGACAACCCGCCCCGCACCAACCGACATTTACTCCAAAAGTGCGCTGTAAACATGTCCAGTAAGCACGGGACGGCCGTCAGAAGGGAAGGAAGAAGACGAAGAATCAACAAGGAACTTGTAGAATGTCTCAGCGCATGGAACAAAATATAATAATAACAACATACTTGACATAAAACAGGTGAGACAGTGCATAAGCTGAAATCAAACTATCATAGCAGTGGAAAATCCAAAGTACAGCTTATGATCCAAAGCCAACATTATTACAACTTTTAAAACTGTCTCAAGAGTTAAACAAGAAAGGTACACTACTAATGCCCAAAGTAGTGACCAGCAACGACACATGGAGAATATCTATACATATCATACATGGAAGGCTCCTGCTCATCTCCGAATCTGCTACTCGCGCATCACCCAGCTAACCTGTCTCTAGTCTGCTCGTGTGAGCACCCAGAGTAATAAGAAGAGACATAAAACTCTGGGTCAGACAAAAAGTCTGGTATGAGCGATAAGCAGCTAAACAGAACAATAACAGGTACACTAAACCATACCTGAACCTGGACCTGCAACCAAAGAGTTAGCACTACATACTGTACAACACTCTAAGGTGCCACTAACATATGGTGTACTAGCATACGGGGGTGGGGGTGTGCATGTCATAGTGATGGCAAAAAAATCAAACATAGCAACCATCCTCACATCTCTCACTCAGTACATAAAGCCTACGATGTCCACCACTGTCAATCACTAGACCCATCGAAGTAGTGACGGAGTTCGACTTGTACAACTACCACTACTACCAAGCTTACCACATGGCGTCATGACCAAATCTTTACAAATGACCCCACTTCATTGGTCTATAGCCCCTTAGTTGTACCAAGGCCACTATGGCCCTGAATCCGTTCACGTACTTCCTACACATAGTGATCCAAAGTTACGAACATCGACAACCCCTTAACACAAGTCCCGCAGCAAAGCCCGACTCATGAAGCCCACTTATTGGTTCCCAACTGGATCCTGAGTCAAAGCTCCTCATTTGGACTTCCTTTGCATCTCGGGTTTTGGTCGAATTGGAGTTGGTCTTCAGAAGAGTCGTTGCATAGTAGTAATAACATGTGTACAGTTCGGTTCGGTGTTCCCCTTCTGGCCTGGTTCGGTTCGGTGTACTCTTGCTCCATCGGTTCGGATGCTTTGTGTCTGGTTCGGTGGTTGCTCCCTCCCAGATGTCCCGATCTGATCCGGTACTTCGCTCCAACTCCAACTCCAAGCTAGGTCCTCCGATCCGATCCCTATGCTATTGCCCCCGATCCGATCCCTATTAGTCTCTCCGATCTGATCCCCTTCAGTTTCTCTCCGATCCGATCCCCTTCCCAACTCCAATTCTAAGCAAATGGCCTTCCTTCTCGCCAAGCCACTTATGCTAAGTTCCAATCCGAATCGAGTCGTCTTGCCCAGTTCCCCTATCCGATCCGAGCCCAATTATCCTATCCGATCCGGTTCGGAATCCTGCATATTTCCTATGACTTTCCAGCGACTGTTTTACGCCATACGATGGTGTTTTCAACCAATCTAACATTTCTAATCAATCAAAAAACATACCACACAGACATAGCAATATAGGGAATCAATCGTAGACATCAAAACAACAACCATAGTATGTAATTTAGATCAAACCTACCCAAAATCCCATATTTTCCCTTAAGCATGTTTAGGCAAAACTAATGATATGATTAGCAAAACTTAACGAAATTAACCCAAATTCATATCAGAGGTCTAAAACATTATTTAAGAATTTATAAATATTTTTCCAGAATTTATTAATGTATAAATTCGCTAATCTTCACTAATTACCCTTAATTAGTGAGTAACTATGCAAATCACTCACCTTGGTCACAAATAAAACCTTTAGAACCAAAATTCTACTATTTAGGCGCGAATACCAATGCAGCACAGCATCTCTACTACTGATTTGGTGAAGATCTTCCCTGATTTGATGTTGATTAAGCCAAAACTTGATTAGAAAGTGATTAAAAGTTGATTTGGGTGTTTTTAGATGATGGAGGCCATTGTTAGGGTTTCAAGAATGGAAGTGGCGGCTGAAAGAAATGTTTTCTAACCCTAATCAGCCCCTATACATCTCTAATCCCGAAATGGGTCATGGGCCCTCTTGCTAATCGCCCTAATTAGACCCGGTTAAGCAGTTTTTCACCTTCTAAACCTTGTTTCAGCCATATCTCCCAAACGGTGAGTCCGTTTGGCTAATGTGACCACTCTACGGAAAGGTAAACCATCATCCGGAGCCAGTGGAAGTGGTTTCAGGTCAAAATTCCTTTCCAATCAAAAGTTATGGCCAAAACAGTACCAGCTAGGGGCAAAATGGTCATTTAAAAATCAGAAAAAATCATGAATATGGGAAATGACCCCAATAGTCGTTTCCTAAAGTTACATGACCATACGCCTTCATATAAGAAAGAAATAAATATTCTACGATCTTCCGATGCGTAGAATGCGGGTTGTTACATTCTTCCCCCCTTAAGAAATTTCGTCCCCGAAATTCCCTAACCAAATCACACAAAAGGGTCCCGCATGCCTATCAGCCATAAAACAACAATCAAACATGCAAAACAAGCAAAACAAGTCTATCGTAGCATGCGGAATAACTAAATTACAAAGTAAATCTTACCAGGCAAAGAGTTCTGGATACGTTTTCCTAATGCTGTCCTCTGTCTCCCAAGTACAGTCATTCTCGTTCTTGCCCCACTAAACCTTGACTAGCTTCAACGCCTTCCTTCGAAGTCGCTTTGTATCATGTTCGATAATACGAGTTGGCTTGCGGTTCCCAACCGCCTTGGGTTCCACTTCGAAGTCCTCTAACTGATCAGGTGAAATAGTCATATTTGGGTCGTGCACGAACTTCCTTAGCTGGGAAACATGAAATACGTTATGAACTCCCACCATCTTTTCGGGTAAGTAAACTCTATACGCCAAATTCCGGACTTGCTCGAGAACTGGGAATGGGCCAACAAATCTTGGTGCCAACTTGCCTCTCCTGCCAAATCGTATTACGCTCTTCAATGGAGAAACCTTGACAAACACCAAGTCACCAATGGAGAATTTTAAGTCTTTTCTCCTCTTGTCAGCATAACTCTTCTTCCTATCCTGGGCAGCCTTCATCCATTGTTGAATGATCTTAATCTTATCTGAAGTTTCCCTCACCACATCTGGTCCAAGCATAAACTTCTCGCCAGTCTCTATCCAACAAGATGGTGAGTTGCACGGTCTTCCGTACAAAGCTTCATATGGAGCCATACCGATACCGGATTGGTAGCTATTATTATATGCTAACTCTACTAGATGCAATTGGTCATCCCATGATCCACCAAAATCCAGTATACAAGCTCTCAAGAGATCTTCCAATATACGATTCACCCTATCTTTCTGACCATCAATTTGAGGATGATACGCGGTACTGAGATGTACTTCCGACCCTAGAGCCTCTTGTAAGCTCTTCCAAAAGCCACTAGTAAACGACGGGTCTCGGTCACTCACAATGCTTTTAGATACTCCATGAAATCTCACTACCCACTTCATATACAATTCTGCTAACTTAGATGTCGTTCTAGTCGATTTGACTAGTATAAATCTTGCACTCTTAGTCAATCGATCCACAATTACCCAAATGCCATCATGTCCCGATCTAGTTCTTGGTAAACCATCAATGAAATCCATTGAGACTTGCTCCCATTTCCATTCTGGAATTTCTAATGGTTGCAACAAACCACTAGGCTTCTTTTGCTCGGCTTTAACTAGCTGGCAATTCATGCACTTGGATATAAACTTCCCAACGTCTCTTTTCATCCCTTCCCAGTAGTAAGTCTGTTTCATGTCTCGATACATCTTATCACCACCGGGGTGTATAGTCAGTTTTGAGTGATGACATTCTCTTAGCACTTCATCTCTCAAACCATTCATGTTGGGTACAACCAGTCTTCCATTCTTTCGAAGCCATCCTTCTCGATCAAGCCCATACAAATTCATCTCCTCACCGTCGATGTTCATCTCTAACTTGGAGATGATTTCCAATAGATTAGGATTGTCCCTCTAACTGGAACCAATCCGCTCAATCAAGGTGGGTCTGATCGTCAAACTAGCTAACATCTCTGGATCCAATTCACACTTTGGTCTGAAATCATACCCTGCGATATACTCCAGTTGCTTCCATTCAAGAAACATAGCCCCTAAACTGGCATGTCTCCTACTCAAGGCATCGACGACCGCATTACCTTTCCCAGGTGTATATGCGATATAAAAATCATACGAAGCCAAGAACTCTAACCATCTCTGCTGACGAAGATTCAGATCCTTCTGGGAGAAGAGATACTTTAACGATTTATGATCGGTAAACAACTCAAATCTCTCTCCCAAGAGATAATGTCTCCACATCTTCAATGCGAACACAATCACTGCCAGTTCCAAATCATGGGTAGGGTACTTCTTCTCATGCGGCTTTAGTTGCCGACTAGCATAAGCTATAACCCTACCTCCTTGCATCAATACAGCACCTAGTCTAGTACCACAAGCATCTGTGTATACCGTCATTTCTTCATTCCCTTTAGGAATGACTAACACTGGCGCACGCGTCAACTTTTCTTTTAGACTCTTGAATGCATTCTCACACACTCCGCCCCAGACGAAGGCTTGATTCTTCTTAGTCAACTGAATCAACGGTGCTGCTTTCTTGGAGAAGTTCTGAATAAACTTACGATAATATCCAGCTAACCCCAAGAAGCTTCTTACGTTTGTTGCATTCTTAGGCGTAGGCCAATCCTGTACCGTAGCCACCTTCGCAGGGTCCACGGCAATACCATTCTCTTAAACAACATGGCCCAAGAATTTCACTTCCCTCCTCCAGAAGTGACACTTAGAAAACTTTTCTTTCAACTAGTGTTTTCTCAACACCTCCATCACTATTCTTAAATGTTCCTTGTGTTATTCCTCTGTCCTCAAATAGACCAAAATGTCATCCACGAACACAAGGACAAACTTATTCAACTGATCTCTGAATACCCTATTCATAAGATCAACAAAATATGCTGGGGCATTGGTCAGCCCGAATGGTATGACCAACCACTCATAAAACCCAAACGGCGTCCGAAATACCGTTTTGGCTATACTCTCAGCTTCCACTATAAGCTGATGAAAACATGTCGCGAGATCCAACCGAGAAAATACTCTCGCGCCACTCAACTGATCAAACAGATCATCTATCCGCGGTAGAGGACACTTGTTCTTCCTCGTCACTTTATTCAACTTGCGGTAGTCTACACACAAACGAAGGGAACCATCCGCCTTGGTAGCAAACACAACTAGTGCTACCCATTTAGAAACACTCCTTCTAATAAATACCTTCTTCAAAATATTGCTGACTTGCACCTCGAGCTCTCGTTGCTCCCTTGGTGCCATACGACGAAGTGGCATCACTATAGGTCTGGCATCTTTCACTAAATCAATACATAACTCAATCTCTTGGTGTGGTGGAAGCCCGGTCACTTCCTCGAAAACGTCCAGATACTGGCCAATCACGGGCAAACCTGACAACTCACTATGCGGGATGTCGAGGGAATTTAGAAAACTAGCCATTACCCCATCACCGGGTAGACCACCAAACACTACACTCCGCCCATCATCCGCCTTAGCTGTCACCAAAAAGCCCTCACAGTCTACCACCACCCCGTATCTTTGGAGCCAATCAACTCCCAAAATAATGCCAAACCCAGTAAAGCCCAAAACAAAGCAATCACAAACAAACATGCATCCATGACTCGATAAGACCACATTACGACAAATCATGCTAAGGCTAGTCGAACCACC
Organism: Allium sativum; assembly: GCA_030737875.1. Classification (NCBI taxonomy): domain Eukaryota; kingdom Viridiplantae; phylum Streptophyta; class Magnoliopsida; order Asparagales; family Amaryllidaceae; genus Allium; species Allium sativum. The sequence continues at coordinate 217,667,821 of CM060920.1, forward strand.
TATCGGGTTCATCACTACTAAAGGTCTATCGACAATCTCGGGTTCCAATCCTAATCTATCTACCAGGTCTCTAGATATGAAAGAACTGGAAGCCCCGGTATCAAACAAAACTCTTACTGGAACATCATAAACAGAAAACATACCTTGAATGACGACATTCTTTCCCTTCTGTGCCGCGGTTGGGGCACTCGATGAAGAACGTATAGCAATAAGGGCATATGCTTTCACCATCTGCTTTTCTTTAGGGGGTTGCAGACACTTGTCCTTGTGATGTCCCACTTGGCCACAGTTCAAGCACTTCCTATCCGCTGGCTTGGCCCGACAATTAATAGCATAATGGACCTTCTTACCACAGCTGAAGCACTCAACATCTTTCTTATTCTTCTTCTGGCCATCCTTGTTCTGGTTCTTCTTCCTCTTATTCTGAGAACCACTCTTGCCTCCACCACTTGCCTGTGGTTTTGGCTCCTCTGCAAATGCAACCTCAGTCTTTGACTTAGGGTAAAGACTCTCTGATCTCAAAGATTTCCCAACAATCAATTCAAAATTCTCATCGATGTGGTTAATGAGCCTTTCCCCCAAGTACTGGTCCAAGCCAGTTATGAACTTCTCGTTCTTCTTCTCGGCAGTATCAATAAGAGATAACCCATATTTTGACAAAGTGTCGAATTCAACAATATACTCCGAGAAAGCTCTACCATTCTGCTTGAGCTCCAAAAATTTCTTAAACAACACTGATTTCTGAGCAGCTGGAATGAACTTCTCACTAAAGCGAGCCTTAAACTGCTCCCAAGTAATCTGATCCTCTGGAGTGGCTATCTTAATAGCATTCCACCAATTCATCGCTCGCCCTTGCAGCTGACGAGACGCTAACCTTATCTTCATCGCATCCTCGATACCCAAGTCATCGAAGATATGATCACAGCTATCCAACCAATCCTGAACATCCGTGGCCGACTCCGTTCCGTGGAACGGCTTCCCACCACGGCTAGTGTAATTCTTGCATAGCTTGGCGAAATCGACCCTATGAGCCTGCACTATTGGATCACCACCATTACCAGCATTGGGAGCTGCCCCTTGCACATCCCTAAGCATGTCTCTCATGAGGTCAGTAAACATCGCCCTCATATCAGCAGCATTCCCTTTATTGGCTCCTCTACCAGCACCTCTTGCGTATCGGCTCATCGTTCAATCTGTAAAGAGAAACGATTAACAATCTTCATAGTGGTGCTAGTGCAGCGCGACTTCATCCTTAGCTATACTAGTAATATATATATATATATATATATATATATAGCTTTTGAAAACCAAAGTAATCACAAATACGCTCTCTCATACACGTACTATCTCTCCCTGATGACTTCCCTAGGTTAACTACGCAACCTAGAGCGCTGATACCAAATGTGACAACCCGCCCCGTAACAACCGACATTTACTCCAAAAGTGCGCTGTACACATGTCTAGTTAGCACGGGACGGCCGTCAGAAGGGAAGGAAGAAGACGAAGAATCAACAAGGAACCTGTAGAATGTCTCACAGCGCATGGAACAAAATATAATAATAACAACATACTTGACATAAAACAGGTGAGACAGTGCATAAGCTGAAAACAAACTATCATAGCAGCGGAAAATCCATAGTACAGCTTAAGATCCAAAGCCAACATTATTACAACTTTTAAAACTGTCTCAAGAATTAAACAAAAAAGGTACACTACTAATGCCCAAAGTAGTGACCAGCAATGACACAGGGAGAATATCTATACATATCATACGTGGAAGCCTCCTGCTCGTCTCCGAATCCGCTACTCGCGCATCCCCCAGCTAACCTGTCTCTAGTCTGCTCGTGTGAGCACCCAGAGTAACAAGAAGAGACACAAAACTCTGGGTCAGAACAAAAGTCTGGTATGAGCGATAAACAGCTAAACAGAACAATAACAGGTACACTGAACCATACCTGAACCTGGGCCAGCAACCAAAGAGTTAGCACTACATACTGTACAACACTCTAAGGTGCCACTAGCATATGGTATACTAGCATACGGGGGTGGGGGTTTGCATGTCATAATGATGGCAAACAAAGCAAGCATAACAACCATCCTCACATCTCTCACTCAGTACATAAAGCCTACGATGTCCACCACTGTCAATCACTAGACCCATCGAAGTAGTGACGGAGTTCGACTTGTACAACTACTGCTACTACCAAGCTTACCACATGGAGTCATGACCAAATCTTTACAAATGACCCCACTTCATTGGTCTATAGCCCCTTAGTCGTACCTAGGCCACTATGGCCCTGAATCCGTTCACTTACTTCCTACAAATAGTGATCCAAAGTTACGGACATCGACAAGCCCTTAGCACACGTCCCGCAGCAAAGCCCGACTCATGAAGCCCACTCATTGGTTCCCAACTGGATCTTGAGTCAATGCTCCTCATTTGGACTTCCTTTGCATCTCGGGTTTTGGTCGAATTGGAGTTGGTCTTCAGAAGAGTCGTCGCGTAGTAGTAATAGCATGTGTACAGTTCGGTTCGGTGTCCCTCTTCTGGCCTGGTTCGGTTCGGGATACTCTTACTCCATCGGTTCGGTTTAGATGCTTTGTGTCTGGTTCGGTGGTTGCTCCCTCCCAGATGTCCCGATCCGATCCAGTGCTTCGCTCCAACTCCAGCTCCAAGCTAGGTCCTCCGATCCCTATGCTCTTGCCCCCGATCTGATCCCTATTAGTCTCTCCGATCCGATCCCCTTCAGTTTCTCTCCGATCCGACCCCCTTCAGTTTCTCTCCGATCCGATCCCCTGCCCAACTCCAATTCTAAGCAAATGGCCTTCCTTCTCGCTAAGCCTCTTCTGCTAAGTTCTAATCTGAATCGAGTCCTCTTTTCCTGTTCCCCTATCCGATCCGAGCCCAATTATCCGATCTGATCCGGTTCGGAACCCTGCATATTTCCTATGACTTTCCAGCGACTGTTTTTCACCATACGACGGTGTTTTCGACCAATCTAATCGTTCTAATCAATCAGAAAACATACAATATAGTCATACAACATAGGGAATCAACCATAGACATCAAAACAACAACCATAGCAAGTAATTTAGATCAAACCTACCCAAAATCCCATATTTTCCCTTAAGCATGTTTAGGAAAAACTAATGATATGATTAGCAAAACTTAACGAAATAAACCCAAATTCATATCAGAGGTCTAAAAAATTATTTAAGAATTTATAAATATTTTTCCAGAATTTATTAATGTATAAATTCGCTAATCTTCACTAATTACCCTTAATTAACCTTAATTAGTGAGGAACTATGCAAATCACTCACCTTGGTCACAAATAAAACCTTTAGAACTGAAATTCTACTGTTTGGGCGCGAATACCAACTAGGGGCAAAATTCCCTATTGGCTAATGTGACTACTCTGCGTAAAGGTAAACCATCATCTGGAGCTAGTGAAGTGGTTTCAGGTCAAAATTCCTTTCCAATCAAAAGTTATGGCCAAAACAGTACCAACTAGGGGCAAAATGGTCATTTAAAAATCAGGAAAAATCATGAACATGGGAAATGACCCCAATAGTCGTTTCCCAAAGTTACATGACCATACGCCTTCATATAAGAAAGAAATAAATATTCTACGATCTTCTAATGCATAGAATGCGGGTTGTTACAGATGCAACACAATTGCACAAGCGCACTCATATAGAGGTATATGCATGTTAAGGTGTTTTGCATACATTGTGCATCACTTATTACACATACATTTTAGGTTTGAGCTCACTTTATTAAGTCTGCAGTTCATCACTACGAGTCATGAATGCTAATGACTGATTTAAAAATAATATGGATGTGATCGTGCGAGTTGTGTTTTTCGTCCTTTAAATAGATTTCGGGACGAAATCTATTATAAGGAGGGTAGAAAGTAACACCCCGTAAAATTCATAAGTATTAACAAATAAATTAAATAATTAAAACAATCAATTAGATGATACGGTTGGAAAACGGAATTTTTGCAGCTTTATGAATTTGGCTATGAAACTCTTCTTTTGGGATTCATGGCGAAATTCTACATCGTTTTCATATATAAAATGCATAAAACGGTCAACATATGAAGAAGTTATGAACAGTTGATTTAGACAGTGTACGCAGAAATTATATGTATATATTATTATGTGAATATTATATATATTGTCCAAATAATACTATAAAATAAAAAGAGAGAAATTCAAATTAAATATTAATAATATATGGAATAATATATATAAATGAGCAGTTGGAACATTCCATCTAACTTAAATATGCATGTATATATAAATACACAAGAAGGGGACTAGAGCAACATTAAAAACGAAAGATGTAATTAGAATTAATTGTGTTATTGTATGTGTTTGAATTGATAATATTTAAGGGATAAACTACATGTTTGGACAACAATAACTTTCCCTTAGGTGGATTTGAAATCCAAATAAATAGACAAAGACTAGGGGATAAAGGATGTGTTACATAAGGAAAATGATTGGTTATAAAAGGCAAGCAATTTAGCAAATAAAGACCATAATTAATAAAAATAAATAGCCCAATAATGTATGTAATTAGAGTTTCCTATGTAGATTATGTTTATATGGATGGTTCAGGTTAAGTTTTTATAAATCCAACGGCTCCTGCTCACATGAGAAAGTATAAATAACCCTTCAAAAAACACACTAAAAATCCTAATTATTCTAAACCTCTGTCTCCATGCTGCTGAATTCAATAGAAAAATAAAGAGAAAAGGGTGAAGGTTCTTCTACTTCTCTACCTCCATTCCTATGTCCCTCTATTTCAATTTATATAAGTCTGAGAAGTTGGAATTTAGCACGGACAATACATATAAAAATCTAATTATATGTTTCTTATATTTATATTGTTAGGAGAACATCAGAGCCCACTTGAACGTCGAGAACCATCGCAGATCTAGAGATTTCTATCACATGTCCACTTGATTTGGGAGTGGAATCCAGTTTTTCTTAAAGGCATATTCATATTATTATCAGTTTTCTATATGAATTGTTATGCCTATGAAGATTTGGATATGCGATAATAAAACATGAAAAATCCCCAAATCTTCTACTTTGTAATCACGTAGGAAATTGTCATATTGAATTGACGTAAACATGAGTGTTGTATTATTATTTATATTTTATGCAATTCACTATCATCATTTGATTAAGCCTAGGAAGGTTTGAAATTGAATTGTTTCATAGTTGAATTGGGTTTGGATCCTAATTTGGGTGTAAACACATTCATAAATTGGAATGAATCAAATGTAAAAATTTTTGGGGGTATAACACCACAAAAAGGGTGAATTGGGTGAAATATGGATTGTAAACATATATGTGTGAATATATGAAATACTCCACTTTTAATTTAATATTTAAAACATTTCTACCTGCCTAAGGACACAAGTTATGATTGTTATGTCTATGTATATGTTTTCCATTCACTGTTATTTGCTATATGTTCATTATTCCATCATGTTTATGTGTAGCAGTAAAATATGGAAAAATCTATCTTGTATGCCTTAATTTGGATAAGATGACAATTGCCATCCCGATTAAAACGTTTCCCCGTTTATACGAATGTTACGTTAATTAGGCGTTATTATTATATTATTTATTTAAACGTAATTAATGTTATATTAGCATAATAAATGCGATTAGATTAGAGTTTGAATTTGAAATGTCCCCTTAACAAATATATACATTTGTTTGCTTGTGTGTGCGTATATAGATGGAATGGCCTAAACATATATATATATATATATATATATATATATATGACACAAAGACATGAGGTTGGTTACCATTTGTGGTAGAAGCCTGCCCAGAACCGACCAACGTATCCAGCAACCACAAGTAGGCCCAACTAATGTGAGATGTCTAGGTGCCATAGGTCATTCATAAGCTTAGTACACTAGACACCAGGTTAAACCGACTTGTAGCTGCCCGGAACCGACCGGCATATCTAGCATCTACAGGTATACGGTTTAATGTGAGAGGTCTAGTGTGTGTGTGTGTGTGTGTATATATACAAATTAATGTGTGAAAACAAATAGGCTTACTATGCCTTAAGAAGGTCTAAAGTGGCTGACTCACCTTTTATCTAATTTGGGTCTTAAGTGGTTAAGACAAGGATCCCTCTGAAGGTTTATTCCCTTAAGAGGAACCCAACCCACCCTTATTAGTATTAAGGTAAGTCTTCGGGTCCTCTTTCTTTAAAAGGGTGAGGCGACCCAAACTTCCCCGTGAAGGAAAGCCCGAATTGCTTTGAGGACAAGATAAATCAGAAGACAGACAGAAGAATATTCCATTGCTTATTACAACAATTTACATCAGAGTATATGAATATACAGAGTATGAATAAATATTCCACATCATACAAATATCAGAGATGTACAAATTACAATGCAGCAGAAAATAATACAAAACACAATTGAAAGGAGTATACGGATACAGAGCTTTCCGAATATCATTCCAGCGGTAAACCAGGATCCTGTGAATATAAATCTGCAAAACCAAAACTACTAGCTGCCCGTGCGGAAAATAGGAGCACCCAGAGTTTAGGTTAAAACAATAAACTCCAGGTCAGTCATGTGACTGGTGTGAGAACTAAAACAGTTATTTAAAACTTTACTTTAAATCAAATATATCAAGGGACCACGCCGTATAACACGGAACGGGTTTCCTCCCAAGAATACCGGTGCATATAACAAAACAGCCCAATGCTTTTTGGAAAAATTAGGCTATTATAAGACCCAGGTCCATCACACAATGCAACGTAAGCTGGAGGATAGGGTTTTCCCTTATAATAGCCAAACATGCTTGATACGTTAAAACAAATCATTTGATACTATTATAAGTGCATAGTGTTTAAAACAACTTCAAATATAAATGTATCAATCCTAGATGGCATGGGTACCATATATCATGTCGCCAATACTAGGCTCTACAATCAAAACCACAATTGTCACGTATTGGAAGTTGGATTTCCGTCTGTGAACCAAGGCAAGGGACCGTCCTTACCGCTTCGAGACAATCTAGCCTACCATCTTTCAGGCAAGCGCGCAGACAAGCCTTTCGATCATCAGGCCCGGTTCACTCGATGTGGATTAAAATGCCTGAACAATGCGTTTCCCCACCCTATGGGGCGTAAAATGGTCATATCCCGACCAAACTATCGACTCTGGAACGACCGATATAATCGAGGTGCCTTGCTATCCATTATCCACATAAGTAAAATGTCTGGGCTAGTAAAACACTGACACCACTCCTAGATAGAAAGAAACGCATGTCCTCCCTGAAGTCCTCTCCTGTTTCTGGTTCACACCGGGGTGTGAGGCTCGCGAATCAACGCTACACAAAGCTATGCTATTTCAAAGCCGTGCATTTATCATCAACCACAAGACTCTGCTTTTCAACAGAAGCCTTGATCATTTGCATCTCAGCATGGCACACAGGCAATTCACGATATGCAACTGATGTATATCAATCATACAGAGTGAAATCCGATGTCAGACACACATCCATTTACAAGTTCGTTCTGGGTCGGAACGATACCGGAGGCACCTTATTCCTCCCCCATATGTTCAATACATGGGAGAGGTCCTCGCATATTCAGTCGATCTCCAAATACGTCTGGACGATCACCACTTACTACCTTGTCTTGGGTGTCTAGCCCGATCAAGACCTCAGTAATCATCCAAATGATGTGAAGACCTCCAGTCTTCAACCACCGTCTTTATCCTCGACACATCGTCGAATCAGTTATTCATAATGGGATAAACCCAGTCTTTCTGAATAACTCGCGTATGTAATAGACAAGTGCTACAAAAACACAACATACGCCTCATTCCAATCCAGAATATTTCTTTATTCAAATATTCTTATACTTTGGGGAAGGTTCCCATTAATTTTATCAAAGATAAATTCTTTAAATTTATTCTTTAATCTTCCTTTGGATGTCATTTCAATCTAATTAAAGATGCATTACAACTCCACTTGGTTTTAATCTTACCAAAAATTGATATTAACGATTGTTTAACTTGGGAAATCATATCCGGTCTTTAACTGGGTAAAAGAACCAATTTCATTTAAAACACGGTTCACGATAAACCCAAAATCACATTCCGTTCCATCAGCCTTTAACCGTAAATTAGAAAGTGAACAATTTCCTAAGTATTAACCCCGAAGGCCGAAACCAATTTCAGATCAATACCCAGGAAACTATTCAACTTAACTAATCTCCTGTTAGTTTCTGATTTTCTTAACTCTGTTTGGTCTAAGAACAGTACTATTAAAGATACCATTCTCAACAACCCAAAATCACATTCCATTAACAATGGAATCTTCATGGAAAACAAGTCGATATATATAATCCATGTAAACTTCCATATCCAACCGATAGTATCAATGGAATAACGACAAGGCCTTTTAAATTCCATATATATTAACCGTCTTCGTCTACAGAAGCTTACTTCGTTTATTACCAAATCAAATTCCATTCAATCAATTTAATATGTTAAATTGGAAAACTTTACTTTGGAAAATCTCCTTTAAATCTTAACAAAAGATTTATAAATTCCAAATCACATTTCATTGTAAATCGGGTTGAAGAATGAATGTCGCTAAAACACAATTCACAACAAACCCAATTCACATTCCATTAGTCTCTCATGAATTAGTAAGAGAACAATTCCCTAAGTGTTAACCCTGAAGGCCAAAACTAACATCAGATCAATACCCAGGAAACCATTCAACTTAACTAATCCCCAGTCAGTTTCTAATTTTCTTAAGTTCATTAGGTTTAAGAACAGTATTATTAAAGATACCATTCATGACAAACAAAAAATCCAATTTGATATTAAATACAAGGCTCTGAATAGAAAATATATCGGCTTATATTCAATATCAAATTCTGAAATCAACAAATATCGTATTGGAATAATGATATATCTATATCTTCTAAATTCCTCCACAATATCCGTATAATCACGGAATTCAATATCGAAATATTCTGAAGATAATTTCAATTTAAATCCATTCCAATTCATATATTGGAAATCCTGGTTATTTTAAAACCATTTCAAATCCATTTTAATTATTTGAAAATATTGGATTATAATTCTAGTTCATAACTATTTCATTTTGATAAAAATTTATTTTTATCCTTTCAAATAGGGAAATTTTCACCCTAATTCTTTCCAAATCATTTGTTATGATTTTATACAAATTATTGATATTTTTAATATTTTTATCAAGGTCCGTAAAGTCGATTTCCATAAATGGCCTTCGAACTGCACTTACAGTGACCTTTTTCAAATTTGATCTAGACATAATTACAAAACCAACCGTTAGATCATAAATCTCTAATATTTGTTAGAAATCTCTTTTCGATACGAACCCAATGGTTCCGGTTTCAGGAGAATCCAACGGTCGGATCTCCAGTAATATCCATTCGAAGTCAATGGTCGAAATTCGTGATCTGCCGCAGCGCGGCGCGTTCTATTCAGGCCATTATATTATATATATAATATATATTTAATCGATTTTCATTTAAAACGTATTTTATAAATTGTTTTAAATTTGTTTTCAAAACGATTTCAACTTCATATTCAATTTCAAATCAAAATTGAATATTCCATATCATCGATATATAAATGATAGTATTTTCAAAACATTATATTTTGAAATCAATTCCTTTTCGATATTCATTATAAAAATGAATAAAATCGATATAAATATTGTTCACATCAAAATGGCGTCAATCTAATCAACATGGCTTTATATATTTAAATATTTTCGTGCCCATCCCAAATCGGACATCAAAATCATATTTTGATTCTTTTCTGAATATTATTTGAAAATATTCTTTATTTTAAAATAATCGTTATTTTAAAATATTCATTCTTTCTGAACTGGAACAGACACAGTCAATTACCATATAATGATTATATGGATTTCATACAATACATGTATGCAACAACAATGATAAATAATCATCCATCATCCAGAGTGCATTCTACACTGCATAAGCATTAAATATAAATATTTAACGCTTACAACAGTCTATCAACCTATCGATTGACATAAAACTAAACAATTGGGATTAATGTCCGTCAAATATCATCCCAACACCCGTGTGGGGTTTCAATCAACAAATAATGAATTTTATTTGTGTAGTTGGGCGATGTGTAAAATTTATCATCCCAATCCATATCAGTCAAATGGGTGTACATAAACAAATCGTCTGATTTGTAAATGAATATTTTATTTTATTCATATACACGTTAAAAATTCTATTTTTAACGATAAAATATTTTATTCCATTCCACCACACACAATCAATTTTCACAACACAATCAACCAAACAAACAAGTCATCCATGGTCTGTTGACGATGGGTGTCGGGTGCTGCAAAGCACCGTTTGCATCCTAGTATATATTTTAACTAGAAAATAAATTAAAAGTGAGAAGTTCTCACATTTGGGATCCACTCCGCCAGATTCATTTCTGAATTTCAGAACAGGCGGGATTTGCCTGACATTCCAATGCAGTCTTCTTTACGCTGTTCATATTAAAAATCACATTTTTTATATGATATTTATATTTAAAAAAATCACATTTTTATATCGCTGTTTACCATATAAAGATCGTATTTTTATTTCAACGCTGTAAAAATCACATTTTTATTTCAACGCTAGATATATAATAAAAGTAAAAATTTTATTTCGCTACATATATAAAAATCATATCTTTTTATTTCTAAAAATCATATCTTTTCTGATTCAAAAATCCGATCTTTCCTATTTAAAAAATCCGATCTTTCCTATAAATAAAAATCCGACCTTTCATATATATAAAAATCCAAACTTTCATATAAATAAATATCCGACCTTTCATATAAATAAAAATCCAACCTTATAATACGTCATATATATGTTATTTTAGATTTTGAAAAACAAGGCCTTTTAATATATATAAAAAATTACATTCAAGATTACTGTTAATTTGATTTCTGCTGCGCCAGTAAACGTTGAACAAGCCCCAACCATTGACCCATTTTCCCTCACACCCAAACTTCGTCGAGTGGTGGTTGCGCGAGATCGTGTGGCACAAAGGGGGAGGTCGGCAAGTGGAACTGCTCGCGGGTTTCTGGTGGGAGGCTCCGGTGGTGCGATGGAGGAAGCAAGGGAAGGCAAAGCTGAGGAAGAGGGGGCGAAGGAGAAGGCGTCGGTGGGTGGTGTGGTTCCAAGTGCTTGCGTTCGTAGGGGGAGAGGGGCGTCTGGGTCTTCGTCGGAGAGGAGAGAGGAGGGGACGCGGCAGGAGGAGGGGATTGAGGTGAGGGGGTCTGGCGGTGGGCTTCCGGCGTGGTGCGACGACGGAGGGGAGAGGGGCGCCTGGGGATCGATCGCGGGGAGGTTTTCTCCCCCTGTTTTTTATTTTAATCTTCGATCTTTTCTGATTAGTTGAAGGGGGGTTATGTGAAATTTATTATTTATTTAATTATTTAATTTAATTCAAAAAGTTGCTTTACGATTCGAACACCAAACAAAGTCCACCGACTGTCACCCCTAGCATATTACCCATTCCGAATCCAATGGGATATGTATCGTAGGCTGATTCGATCGTTTCGATCAGTTTCCATCAAAATCAAAATATAAGTCTATATATTGAATGTGAACGCACATTTCAATTTATCGGGGCCACATACAGACTCAAAAAATTCCATAAAAACTATTTCTAGCTTCGTATTGACGATGCGTTCCTAACAAAACCAATTTCGTTAAATTTGGAGACCGTTTGAAAAATTGCCATTTTCTGGTCAATCCAAATTGATCGAAACTGTCAAAACACGTTTTCCTTTGCCACGCTCACATATTAATTCGAAAAATTATGAATTTTGGAATCAAGCAATAATTTGACATCCCAGATCCAACAAAAGTTATTTCGTCGAAAATGGAGGTCATTTGCAAAATTTCCATTTTTAAGAGTTAAAATTCCATAACGACTATTCTGAATTTTCAACTGGGCATAACTTTTTATTCCTGCTATGAAATTTCAATTTTTCGAATTCGTTGGAAAGATATTTCCAAATAAATTCTAATATTTTTGGTTTTCCTAAAATCTGGTTTATTTTGAATCCTGTACATTCATTTGAAATTTGAAATCGAATTTTCAATCTACCACGCCATTAATTAAAAAGAAATATTTATATTCTAACTCGATTCAAATAAATTTATACATTATAATTCAATTCAAAATAAATTTCTTGTCGTAATTATTTAAAATTGTTCATTTTAAATATTCAAAATTCATCAAAGTTGCCAAAATAAAAATTTTAAATTGGTTCAGATTTTCCAGGTTGTTACAATCTCCCCCACTTAAAATATTTTCGTCCCTGAAAAGGAACGGAGCTGAAAGTTGTTTAACTAATCAACTCAACTTTCGTTATTTTAATTATGGCTTAAGTTTTCTACTTTTAAATTTCTAAAAAAAAAAATCTATTTTTTCAAAAATTTGGCTAACACCCTGAATTTTTGAATTTTTTTGCCATAACTTCCCTTGTACGGGAGCACGGGGAAAATCCCTAAACTACCACATAGGCCTCTCCAATCCAAAAAGAAAAAGAAACAACCAAGCGGCTAGCCAATCGGCTCATAAGATCATCAAAACCCTAAGAAATACAATAAACATGTACCTATTTTTCGGGCAAACAATTTTATTCCTCTTCTCTAGCCTCGTTGCTATGACCTGTTCAATGTATATACATGTACATGTATGCAAATGCGATAAATTTTCAATACAGTTCAAGATTTGATACAATTTGGCTTAATGGTTCCAAATTCTAATTAATCAAAACAATAATCAAATAACACAATTAACAATCAATTAGTTGATTAATGTTTCAAATTCACAATTTTTTTTATATACTCAAAAAATATGTTTTTGATGTCAATTCACAACAATATATTCTAACTATATTGTGGTTCTCACACCAGCCAATTGGAAATATATAGATATCTCACTTTCGAAACACGAACATAAATCCTGATGGTGGAGCTCCATCATCAAAGTCATCTTTGGCCGAGTAGAGTGTGATTCTATATCCATCCGGTATATTTGAGGCTTCAATACACGTGGATCAGACGTATATTCAAATCTCTATATACCTGATTGTCCAAATCAATTTGAAATAAATATTCAAATACGAATAATAAAGTTCAAATTTTCAAAAAAAAAATTGTTTTCATTTTTATTCTAAAATATATCACTCTTCACACTCGTTCTAGGATACTACTGATCCTATCTCTAACGAGTCATTCTCATTGGATATTACTAATCCAATTTCTGATGAATTCTTTCTTTTGGTTCTAATGTGTCCTATACTCCAAGCTCTTTAAACCAAAGCTCTGATACCAAAATGAGACGACCCAAACTTCCCCGTGAAGGAAAGCCCGGATTGCTTTGAGGACAAGACAAATCAGAAGACAGATAGAAGAATATTTCATTGCTTATTACAACAATTTACATCAGAGTATATGAATATACAGAGTATGAATTAATATTACACATCAGACAAATATCAGAGATGTAAAAATTACAATGCAGTGGAAAATAATATAAAACACAACTGACAGGAGTATACGGATACAGAGCTTTCCGAATATCATTCCAGCGGTAAACCCGGATCCTGTGAATATAAATCTGCAAAACCAAAACTACAAGCTGCTCGTGCGGAAAATAGGGGCACCCAGAGTTCAAGTTAAAACAATAAACTACAGATCAGTCGTGTGACTAGAGTGAGAAGTAAAACAGTTATTTAAAACTTTACTTTAAATCAGATATATCAAGGGACCACGCCGTATAACATGGAATGGGTTTCCTCCCAATAATACTGGTGCATATAACAAAACTGCGCAATGCTTTTCGAAAAAATGAGGCTATTATAAGACCCAGGTCCCATCACATAATGCAAAGCAAACAAGAGGATAGGGTTTTCCCTTACAATAGCCAATCATGCTTGGTACGTTAAAACAAATCATTTGATACTATTACAAGTGCATAGTGTTTAAAACAACTTCAAATATAAATGTATCAATCCTAGACGGCATGGGTACCATATATCATGTCGCCAATACTAGGCTCTACAATCAAAACCGCAATTGTCACGTATTGGAAGTTGGATTTCCGTCTGTGAACCAAGGCAAGGGATCGTCCTTACCGCTTCGAGATAATCTAGCCTACCATGTCTCAGGCAAGCGCGCAGACAAGCCGTTGGATCGTCAGGGTCGGTCCACTCGATGTGGATTAAAATGCCTGAACAATGCTTTCCCTACACTATGGGCCGTAAGCTAGTCATATTCCAACCAAACTGTCGGCCCCGGAACGACCGATATAACCAAGGCGCCACGCTATCCATCATCAAAAAAATGTAAAATGTCAGGGCTAGTAAAACGCTGACACCACTCCTAGCTAGAAAGAAACGCATGTCCTCTCCGAAGTCCTCTCCCGTTTCCGGTTCACACCAGAGTGTGAGGCTCGCGAATCATTGCAACACAAATCTATGCTATATCAAAGCCGTGCTTTGATCATCAACCACAAGACTCTGCTTTTCAACAGAAGCCTTGATCATTTGCATCTCAGCATGGCACACAGGCAATTCACGCTATGCAACCGATGTATATCAATCACACAAAGTGAAATCCGATGTCAGACAAACATCCATTTACAAGTTCGTTCTGGGTCTGAACGAAACCGGAGGCACCTTATTCCTCCCCCATATGTCCAATACAGGGGAGAGGTCCTTGCATATCCGGTCGATCTCCAAGTACGCCTGGACGATCACCACTTATTACCTTGTCTTAGGTGTATAGCCCAATCAATACCTCAGTAATCATCCAAATAATGTGAAGACCTCCAGTCTTCTTCCACCGTCTTCATCCTCGACACATCGTCGAATCAGTTATTCAGAATGGGATAAACCCGGTATTTCTGAATAACTCACGTATGTAATAAAAAAGTGCTATAAAAACACAACATACGCCTCATTCCAATCCAGAATATTTCTTTATTCAAATATTCTTATACTTTGGGGAAGGTTCCCGTTAATTTTATAAAAGATAAATTCTTTAAAAAATTTCTTCAATATTCCTTTGGATATCATTTCAATCTAATTAAAGATGCATTACAACTCCACTTAGTTTTAATCTTCCCAAAAATCAATATTAACGATTGTTTAACTTGGGAAATCATATCCTGTCTTTAATTGGGTTAAAGAACCAATGTCATTTAGAACACGGTTCACGATAAACCCAAAATCACATTCATTCCATCAGCCTTTAACCATAAATTAGCATGTGAACAATTCCCTAAGTATTAACCGTGAAGGCCGAAACCAACATTAGATCAATACCCAGGAAACCATTCAACTAATCTCCGGTTATTTTCTGATTTTCTTAACTTTGTTGGCTCTAAGAACAGTATTATTAAAGATACCATTCACGACAACCCAAAATCCCATTCCATTAACAATGGAATCTTCATGGAAAACAAGTCGATATATATAATCGATGTAAACTTCCATATCCAACAAATAATATCAATGGAATAACGACGAGGCCTTTTAAATTCCATATATATTAATCGTCCTCCTCTACAGAAGCTTACTTCGATTATTACCAAATCAATTCCATTCAATCAATTTAATATGTTAAATTGGAAAAGTTTACTTTGGAAAATATCCTTTAAAACTTAACAAAAGATTTATAAATTCCAAATCCCATTTCACTGTAAATCGGGTTAAAGAACGAATGTCGCTAAAACACAGTTCACAACAAACCTAATTCACATTCCATCAGTCTCTAACCGTAAATTAATAAGAGAAAAATTCCCGAAGTGTTAACCCCGAAGGCCGAAACCAACATTAGATCAATACCCAGGAAACCATTCAACTTAACTAATCTCTAGTCAGTTTCTAATTTTCTTAACTCCATTGGGTTTAAGAACAGTATTATTAAAGATACCATTCACGACAAACCCAAAATCCAATTTGACATTAAATACAAGACTCTGGATAGAAAATATATCGGCTTATATTCAGTATCAAATTCTGAAATCAACAAATATCGTATTGGAATAACGATATATCTATATCTTCCAAATTCCTCCACAATATCTGTATAATCACGGAATCCAATATCGAAATATTTCAAAGATAATTTCGATTTAAATTCATTCCAATTCATATATTGGAAATCCTGGTTATTTTAATACCATTTCAAATCCATTTTAATTATTTAAAAATATTGGATTATAATTCTAGTTCATAACTAGTTCATTTTGATAAAAATATATTTGTATCCTTTCAAATAGGGAATTTTTCATCCCAAATCTTTCCAAATCATTTGTTATTATTTTAAACAAATTATTGATATTTTTATCTAGGCCCGTACAGTCGATTTCCATACACGGCTATCGAACTGCACTTACAGCGACCTTTTTCAAATTTGATTTGGATATAATTCAAAATCCAACCATAGATTTTAAATCTCTAATATTCGTTAGAAATTTCTTTTCAATATGAACCCAAGGTTCCGGTTTTAGGAGAATCCGATAGTCAGATCTCCCGTAATGTCCATTTGAAGTCACTGGTCAAAATTCGCGAACTGCCGCAGCGCGGCGCGTTCTATTCAGGCCATTATATTATATATATAATATATATTTCGTCGATTTCCATTTAAAACGTATTTTATAAATCGTTTTATATTCCTTTTCAAAACGATTTCAACTTCATATTCAATTTCAAATCAAAATTGAATATTCCATATCATCGATATATAAATGATAGTATTTTCAAAACATTATATTTTGAAATCAATTCCTTTTCGATATTCATTATAAAAATGAATAAAATCAATATAAATATCGTTTACGTCAAAATGGCGACAATCTAATCAACACAGCTTTATTTATTTAAATATTTTCGTGTCCATCCCAAATCGGACATCATAATCATATTTTGATTATTTTCTGAATATTATTTGAAAATATTCATTATTTTAAAATAATCGTTATTTTAAAATATTCATTCTTTCTGAACTGGAATCAGACACAGTCAATTAACATATAATGATTGTATGGATTTCATACAATACATGTATACAACAACAGTGATAAATAGTCATCCATCATCCAAAGTGCATTCTACACTGTATAAGCATTAAATATAAATATTTAACGCTTACAACAGTCTGTCAACCTATCGATTGACATACAACTAAACAGTTGGGATTAGCGTACGTCAAATATCATCCCAACACCTGTGTGGAGTTTCAATAAACAAATAATGAATTTTATTTGTGCAGTTGGGGGATGTGTAAAATTTATTGTCCCAATCCATATCAGTCAAATGAGTGTACATAAACAAATCGTCTGATTTGTAAATGAATATTTTATTTTATTCATATACACGTTAAAAATTCTATTTTTAACGATAAAATATTTTATTCCATTCCACAACACACAATCAATTTTCACAACACAATCAACCAAACAAACAAGTCATCCATGGTCTGTGGACGATTGGTGTCGGGTGTTGCTAAGCACCGTCTGCATCCTAGCATATATTTTAACTAGAAAATAAGTTAGAAGTGATAAATTTTCGCATTTGGGATCCACTCCGCCAAATTCATTTCTGAATTTCAAAACAGTCGGGATTTGCCTGACATTCCAATGCAGTCTTCTCCACGCTGTTCATGTTAAAAATCACTTTTTTTATATGATATTTATATTTTTAAAAAAAATCACATTTTTATATCGCTGTTTACCGTATAAAGATCATATTTTTATTTCAAAGCTATAAAAATCACATTTTTATTTCAACGCTAGATATATAATAAAAATTAAATTTTTATTTCGTTACATATATAAAATTCATATCTTTTTGTTTCTTAAAATCTTATCTTTTTGTTTCTAAAAAACTTATCTTTTCTGATTCAAAAATCCGTTCTTTCCTATTTCAAAAATCCGATCTTTCCTATAAGTAAAAATCCGACCTTTCATATAAATAAAAATCCGACCTTTTATATAAATAAAAATCCAACCTTATAATATGTCATATATATTATTTCAGATTTTGAAAAACAAGGCCTTTTAATATATATAAAAAACTACATGCAAGCTTACTGTTAATTTGCATTCTGCTGCGCCAGTAAACGTTGAACAAGCCCCAACCATTGACCCATTTTCCCTCACACCCAAACTTCGTCTAGTGATGGTTGCGCGAGATCGTGTGGTGCAAAGGGGGAGGTCGGCAAGTGGAACTGCTCGCGGGTTTCAGGTGGGAGGCTCTGATGGTGTAGAGGAGGAAGCAGGGGAAGGTGGAGCTGAGGAAGAGGGGGCGGAGGAGAAGTTGTCGGTGGGTGGTGTGGTTCCAGGGGCTCGCGTTTGGGGGGGGGGTCGTCTGGGCCCTCGTCGGAGAGGCGAGAGGACGGGACGCGGCAGGAGGAGGGGATCGAGGTGAGGGGGTCTGGCGGTGGACTTCCGGCGTGGTGCACGGCGGAAGGGGGCGCCTGGGGATCGATCGCGGGGAGGTTTTCTCCCCCTTTTTTATTTTAATCTTCGATATGTTCTGATAAGGAGAAGGGGGGTTATGTGAAATTTATTATATATTTAATTATTTAATTTAATTCAAAAAGTTGCTTTACGATTCGAACACTAAACGAAGTCCACCGACTGTCACCTCTAGCATATTACCCTCATTCCGAACACAATGGGATATGTATCGTTGACTGATTCGATCGTTTCGATCAGTTTTCGTCAAAATCAAAATATAAATCTATATATTGAATTTTAGTGCACATTTAAATTTACCGGGGCCACATATGGACACTAAAAATTCCAGAAAATTTACTTCTATATTCGTATTGACGATACGGTCCTAGCAAAATCAATTTCGTCAAATTTGGAGATCGTTTGAAAAATGGCCTTTTTCTGGTCAATCCAAATTGACTAAAACTGTCAAAACACGTTTTTCTTTGCCACGCTCACATATTGATTTGAAAAATTATGAATTTTGGAATCTAGTAATAATTTGTCATCTCGGATCCAAAAAAATTGGTTTCGTCGAAAACGGAGGTCGTTTGCAAAATTTCCATTTTTAAGGGCCAAAATTCCATAGCGACTATTCTGAATTTTCAACTGGGCATAACTTTTTATTCCCGCTATTAAATTTCAATTTTTTAGATTCGTTGGAAAGATATTTCCAAATATATTCAAATATTTTTGGTTTTGCTAAAATCCGGTTTATTTTGAATCCTGTACATTCATTTGAAATTTGAAATCGAATTTTCAAACTACCGCGCCATTTCCAATTCCTTTTATAATTAAAAATAAATATTTATATTCTAACGTCGATTCAAATAAATTAATATGTTATAATTCTATTCAAAATAAATTTCTCGTCGTATTTATTTAAAATAATTCTTTTTAAATATTCAAAATTCATCAAAATTGCCAAAATAAATTTTTTAAATTAGTTCAGATTTTTCCGGGTTATTACAAAGGGGTTAGGCATAGAATGGTTAACGGAGTAGGGTAGTTCACGGGGATATCCACTTCCTCTAGGAGCTTGTAAGGGCTCAACTAGGGACAAATTGGTAATTGAAGGATATGTGGCCATCGCATGCTCACAAATTGTCTAAGGGAAGTCTTAAGTGACATAGGTGTACTACCGGGTAATATCAGTAAAGTATTAACGTTCCCAATACTACTTCTCATATTACAAATGAGAGATTAGACTTAAGAACGTTAACGTACTAGGACGGGTTTCTTAAAGGGCTAGGGGTCTACCTCAGCCTCAGGGTTATAAGATGTTATAAAAATCCACCTTTAATAGGTGCATAAGCGACCGTGAATGCCACCTCGTTCTATCTTTACCCTAAAAAGACTAATGGGAGATTGACTTGGATATCCACCCCATTGGTTAGATATTTATATTTGTGTGAAATCTTGTGTGCTATGCAGACACACCTTGACATATGTAACCTATTAAAAATATAGGGTATGGACACTAAGTAAAAATTATATTTCAGCCACACAGAACTTTATGTTCTAACCCCCTCTCCTTAACATCCAACAGGTCAGTAGATGGGGTAAAACCATGGTGAAGTCCTATTTGAAGACGACGAAGAAGATGAAATTATTATGATATTATTATCTGTTGTTGCTGTACTTCTTTTGGATTCATAAAAAGATAAACTATTTGATGTACCTTTTGAATAAATGTAACCATGACTATGTATTTTTGAGATTTTTGAAATAATGGTACATCTTATTTGAATATTATATTTTCACTTTCCACTGTGAGAGATTTCCATTCGAAGTATATGTTATTGTTATCTGTGCAAATGTAATCCTTACGGGAACCAATGACCCATTTAGAATGGCTCTAAGTTTGAATGGGCCTTTTCTGGGTCGAAATTTAGGCCTATTCCGGGCGGGTTGTTACAGTCTTTCCATAGCTCATAAGGAGAACTCTTAGTTTTCTAAGATGGGATACTATTATGTAAATGGCATGCTATTAAAGTGCCTCTCCCCACAAATTTACATGTTTGGTATTCAAAATCATAGCATTAGTCATTTCAACCAGTTATCTATTTTTCCGTTCTACCGTTCCATTTTGCTGTGGGGATGTAAGTTGCACTAGACTAAGGAATAATGTCATTTTCTTCACAAAAGGAGAACATTCCGTGCAGAAGTATTCTCCACCTCTATCACTTCGAGATATTTCAATTTTCTTATCCTTTTGATTTTCAACATTAACATTGGAACGTTTAAACATGTTAAAGGCTTAGTGTTTTGATTTCATTAAGTAAACATGTGTATATCTAGTATAATTGTAACACCCCGTATTTTTAACAACACTAAAAGAGGATAAATTAAATAATAATTAATTTAATATTCTAAATTAAGGGAAACAGACCGTGTCATTGCGTCCGTCTCGAAATTCTGGTTAAGATAGACATTTGGCTTGCGTAAAACGGGAACCGTATGAAGAAGATATGATATTTTAAAGTTTGTATGCATGTAGAAGAACTGTATATATACATATGAGTTAGAAATGAGTCAGAACTTATCCAAAAAAGGGTTTAAAAATCAAAACTTCATAAGGCGGCAAATTTCCCACTCTAGGGGGTCGACCCCCTTAGAGGGGTGTCGACACCGGGGTTGACCCCCCTACAGGGGTGTTGACACCCTTAGGGCTGACGTGGCAGTTGGTTTCTGGAGCCTGGCAGCTATATATATGGGTCCATTTCTCTTGTTTTCCTCACTAGAATTCAATGGAGGCCAAACGCTGCCGGTGTCAGAACTGAACTGAATCTAATCCTGTCTTCTATAAATCAAGTTTAAAAGATTCAAGATTTTCAATTATACATCTAAGATTCAACACCAATAATTTCTTTTCTATCTTCAAAAATCCAAACACTGTGAGTTAGTGCTTTTAGATTTAAATGATTAAAACTAAACGTGATATGACTGTGATTTGGATTTGTTATAAATCTTGAATCTATGTCATCCTTGAATCTTAAATATTATCATGTTAGATTTAATTTGTTTGTGAATAATTTACCATGTCATGTTAGATCTAATTCGTTTGTGGATAATTTACCATGTCTTGTTATATCTAATTCGGTTTTTGGTTAATTTATCATGTCATGCTAGATCTACCTTTATAGATCTAAATTGTTTGTGGATAATTTATCATGTCATGCTAGTTCTACCTTTATAGATCTAATTTGTTTGTGGTTAATTTATCATGTCATGCTAGATCTACCTTTATAGATCTAATTCGTTTGTGGTTAATTTATCATGTCATGTTAGATCTACCTTTATAGATCTAATTCGATTATGGTTAATTTATCATGTTACATTTGTGGATCTTAAACATTATCAAGCTAGATCTACCTTTATAGATCTAATTTGCTTGTTGTTAATTTATCATGTCACATTTGTGGATCTTAACCTTTATCTGTGTTTGTAGCTAATTTTGATCTGTCATTATTTGGACAGTTAAAACCTTACTTAGATCTAATTCTATTTAGATCATTCTGTGGTTGATTGGATCTTAACCGTTATCATGTCAAATCTACTTATGGATCTAATTCTTTTTAGATCATTTGGTACTTATCATGTTGTGTCTAATTTAGATCTGTCAATAATTGAACATCTGAATCCTTATTTATTCATGCCTATTATGACATCCTTAGTATGTTAGATCTAGTTTTATTATCACATGCTCACTAGATATATTTTTATATGTCCACCTTATCACTATGCCAATTACATGTTTATGTCACATTTGTCAAAATAATCACTATTGTCATCTTTCTCTTTTATTGTTTATGGCTAGGCTACTTTCTAGCCTAGATATGACGCCAAATATATGCGAATGCATTAGTTCGGGAATGGGGGAAAACATTAGAATTGGCATAACTTGAATGACAAGTATGAATTTGGACATATAATCCACTATGAATATAAATGGGCATGAACACCTATAAAGATAGGTATAATTAATTGGTTAATAATTAAAATGCCTAGGATTACAGTAATTAGAAAACTGTAATGGCACTTATGACACAAGGTTAGATTGCATTTGTGGTGGAAGTCTGCCCGGACAAGACCAACATATCCAGCAACCATAAATGTTGAATCTAATGTGAGGTGTCTAAGTACACAAATACGAGACGGGCTAAGATACGAGGTTAGGCCCAGCTTGTGGAAGAAGTCTGCCTGGACCCGACCGGCATATCCAGCATCCACAAGTTGTAGGCCTAATGTGGGAGGTCTAGCCCATTATAACCATAAATGGACTTGGTAACGAATTGGAATACTTAACCTAGATGAATCCATAGGGATCGTATGAACATGTTAACTTGAATAGGGGTTAAGTAAACTTGGTTGAAACAGTGGGTGGGTTAAGAAAATCTTGTGACGGTAGGTAATATATATATATATATTTTGAAAATGGGTTTAAATCTTTATTGATGGCCTTAAAGCCCATAACGAAACGCCTTCAGCCCAAGACTAAAAGCGGCATGTACAGAAAAGTAAGAATAACTTTATAGCTTATAACATAATTCCAAAACCCTACTTTTTTACTCTAGATCTGAGCTTCGTCGAGCTTCATGGCAGCTGGAACTAGAAGTGGAAGTAGGAGCACGAGCTGTCTCTATCTCGGTGCCCAAGCCATGCCTGCGACTGATCCAAATCTAGATATTCGGCTACTGCAGGTCCCCATCTTGTGGTACTCTTTCTCATCCTCCTCTTCACGATTGCCATGTCTTTAATTGCAAAATTACTTACTAATTCCATTGTTTTCTTTCTTTATTTGTAAATTTTGGTGTTCCTTTCCTTCCAAATCGTCCATACAACAACTGTCAGAGCGATGCACTTCATTTCGGTTTCCGTATGTATGCTCTGCCCGATCACTTCGAGGTCTGCAATGATCTGTTGTAGTTGATACCCACTTGTTTGAAATTTGCATATAGAACCCAAGTTTTTCCAGATTTCTTTTGAAAATGGGCATTCGAAGAAAAGAATATATATACGCCCACAAACTTAACCTATTTTATACTTTGGGGTTATGAAACTTTGTTAAGTACACTTGCTTGGATCAGTGAGGGTTAAGTAAATTTTGTGGCGGTGGGGTAATATTTACATATATAGGCCTGATAACTTTACCTGTTTTACATGTTGGACTGTTAGGCATGACCAGTTGAAATCCTAGTAGTGGGGATGCAAGCCTAGGGGCAGCTTGTATCATCTTGTGTGTGGGACCCGTTTTAGTCAGTAACCCATCTAGGTATCAAACGAGTACTCCGAACTAGGTCGGAGTAGGAGCATGCTTACTGGGCTGATTGTAAGAGATCCAAAACGAAGGGGCGGTGTCAGCAGCGCAGAAAACCAAAAGAGTCATGGGCGTGCATGGGTCCGGCTTGCCATGGGAATTAAGATGTTGTGACATCAGTAGATATAGTTGTGCACATCTTGAAAATGAACGGTTGCCACTTTAGGAAGTGATAGATCCTACTGTGGGGCCAACACAGGGTATATAAGGAGTAGGAAGCCGATCGATTAGGGTAGTAGTTAGGGTACATCTAGACTTTGGTAAATTTAGGAGTCCGTTATTGGGGATATCTGTGGATTGTATGGGTTTAAAACCTCTCACCAGAAGTACGCCTAAGTCTACCATTTCATAAATGTTGAGGATCATCTCATTCTGGATATACTAGTAGTAGTATAGAGTAACTATAGAAGCATATACACCCTTTCATGTTTACCTTGTCATATCTGCCTTTTATGTAATTATCTCCCTCTTATCCACTTTATATGCCTGTCATGCTACTTTTATTTATTTACTTGCTAAAAGTAACTATACTCGCCAGACTTTATGTCTGACCCTTTTTGTTTCCTCTTCTTTCTTCTGTTCCCCCCTCCCCCCAGGTTCTCAGGGCGGGAATACTCACGTTTCACCATGATTCTGCTTACTTTTGCTAGAGCTACTGAGAAGTATGGCTCAAGCTCCTATCCTTATTGCTATGGCTATATTTTTGTTGGGGAATTTTATTTATTTTATGTACTCTGATATTTTTGAAGTGCAAGACAGTAGCTTTTATGTTGTAATGGTCTTTGGTATCTCAGACATGTGATGTTTTTGGACCATGGTATCTTATGATAAATAAAGTTTTTGCTCCGCTATAATTTTATACGTCAATCTTGTAATATTTCTGTTCTGTTTACTATAACGCTTCACAAAATTTAATGCATTCCCTTTGTGAGTGACATTAACGGACGTGGGGTGTGATACTTGGTATCAGAGCCGAAGGTTACTAGATTGGATAAAGTTTTTGAAAGCTATTTTCAAAAAGGTTTTAAAATAAAGCATTTTTCAAAAGAAAAGTCTATTTTGAAAAACATACTCCCCAAAGCCATAGGAAATATCTCTCAATTCTCCGCTTGATTCCTTTTTCTTTTTATCTGGGGAACCAATCCTTCCCAAAAGATGTCCCCATTGCGGCATGGTTCCGTAGGAATGTTACGACTACGGCACAAGTCGAAGGGAAATGAAGTGCTTAATCCCCATCTGTAGCCACATTAGTTTTACCTACGGCTAACTTTCTCGAGCTTCGTAAAGATTTCCATGCAATAGAGGCAGCTTTCGAGTGACTAGTTAACTTGTTACACAAATATGGTAAAAAGGAGAATAAGGGTGTTAGGGCTAAGGAGCACAACCCAAGGATGAGAAAAATGATGGCCCGGGAAGGAAACATAGATAAAGTTCAAATAAAGGTGAAAAGGAAGAAGTTAAGGTTGAGGAAACACAAAATAAAAAGGTATGGCCCAAGAAAGGACGACATCAACAACAAAAGAAGGGCGGAAAGAACGACAAGGCTAAGGATAAGAGGAAGTGCCATAATTGTGGGCGAGGAGGTCACATAGTCAAGGACTGCAAGAAGAGGAAGAACGCTTGCTTCAGTTGCGAAGAGACTGGACACTTTTCTAGGAGTGGCCAAAGAAGCAAGGACAAGGTCAAAGGGCTGGGACTTCTAAAGGGCAGATTCATGCTCTCGCGACCAGTGCTCCAGATAGAGGTAGGAAAGTTTCCATGGAAGGTTTAATTTATCTTTCCAATCATCCTATAACAACTCTTGTTGATTCTAGCGCTTCGCGTTCGTTTATACCTAGTTCTGTAGTTGAATTTCTGCACTTAAATACTAGTATGGTAATGGATCCTGTTGTTGTCTCAAACCCCATAGGTGGTTTGGCTCATTTATCTATGACTTGTTGGGGTTTGAGAATACCAGTGTTGGGCGTCGAGTTCGAGTGCGACGCGTATATGCTTGGGTTCATGGGCTATGGGTTGATCCTAGGGATGGACTGGCTAACCACATGTGGTGCCATTCTGGATTGTGACAGGAGGGTTGTTAGGCTTCTAACTTGCCAAGGGAGGACCCTCGAGATTTCTTGTGACCCCAAGGGGTCTGTTATGTTGAGTTTCCTAGAGTCACTTGACGCATCTATCGATGATCTAAAATCTGTTCCAGTAGTCCGTGAGTATCCTGATGTCTTTGATGAGGTTCGGGGTTTACCCCCAAGGCGCGAGATCGAGTTCCGCATATATTTGGTGGACAATGCAGAGCCAGTTGCATTGCCCATGCGCTATATGGATCCAAGAGGAAGAAGGGAGCTCAACAAACAAGTAGGGGAGCTACTTGAGAAAGGGTTTTCTTTTGGGATTGGATGAAGAAAGATGTAGCAGAGTTGTTTCTCAATGTCTGATTTGCAAGCAAGTAAAATCTGAGCAAAGGGAGCTCGGTGGTTTAATTCATCCTTTAGAGGTCCCGCAGTGGAAGTAGGAGAGCGTCGCCATGGATTTCATCAATGGTTTGCCTAGATCAAGGAGGGGCAACACCAGCATTTGGGTGGTTAAGAGTGCTCATTTCATACCAGTTAAGAGTGAGAGGACGACAACACGGTTGGCAACAGTTTACGTTCGTGAGATAGTCCATCTTCATGGAGTACCTTCCAGTATCGTAAGTGACCGTGATCCCATTTTCACCAGTATATTTTGGAGGAGCTTGCAAGAAGCATTAGGTACACAGTTATGTTTGAGCACCGCTTATCATCCTCAGACCGATGGACAGACAGAGAGGGTGAACAAAATTCTTGAGGATATTTTAAGGCTGTGTATCCTAGACTTCGTAGGGACTTGGGAAGAGCATCTTCCTCTTGTAGAGTTTGCCTACAACAACAGTTATCAAGATAGCATCGGCATGGCACCCTTCGAAGCATTGTACCGATGGCCCTATAGAACACCGACTCGTTGGTAGGGATCTACTGAAAGACTTTTACTTGGATCGGAGGTTTAGAATTTACGAAAATGAGAATTCAATGGTTTAGTGGGGAGACAACCAAGAGGATGCGACTTAGGAGACCGAAGATAAGATTCACGCTTCGTACCCTTTTTTTTCCTTCGAGGGTATGTTCTTAACTTCTTTCTCCAAAGCTTTAATTCATGCATGTTTCTATCATTTGAATATTTCCTATTGATCGAATCTTTGACCTTTAGATAGGAACGCCATGATTGTAAACATGTGTTTGAGACGTGTTATGTTTGATGGATGCAAGTGGTTGCTCGTGGATGCATACACACACATTAGGCACTAGATCGGCTCAATCACTCTCATACTGCATATGGATGTGTGTGCATTTTCTTTTCTTCTATGGATGGAAATGGATGTACTATCAAATGGATGTTGCATTTGGACGAATGAGTGTGCACACATATATAAATTACATATCGTAATTGGATCATTTACAAACATATTGGACTCATGGCACTAACATACGTTGCATTGAGGAGGTCTACTGGATCAGTAGACCGCCTAATGTTCGCACTAGTATTGGGACATATACACGCACCTTTGCATATGTTCATATATGGATTAGAAGTCTTTAAGGACAATGAATGCCTGTGATTGGTGGATGAACAGATGGATGTGGATGGTAGGATACATTCTTCTTAACTTGGAGATTTTGGGGACAAAGTCCTTTGAGTGGGGGAGAATGTAACACCCGTATTTTTAACAACACCAAAAGAAGATACATTAAACAATAATTAATTTAATATTTGGAATTAAGGGAAACGGACTACGTCATTGCGTCTGTCTCCAAATTTTGGTCGAGATAGACATTTGGTTTGCATTAAACGGACATCGTATGAAGAAGATATGAGAGTTTAAAGTTTGTATACGTGTAGAAGAATTGTATATATGCATATGAGTCAGAACTTATCCAGAAAAGGTTCAAAAATCAAAATTTCGTAAGGCGGTAAATTTCGCGCTCTAGGGGGTAGACCCCCCTAAGGGGTGTCGACACCGGGGTCGACCCCCAATAGGGGTGTTGACACCCCTAGGGTTGACGTGGCAATCAGTTTCTGGAGGCCGGTAGCTATATATACGGGTACATTTCTCTTGTTTTCTTCACTGGAATTCAATAGAGGCCAAACGTTGCCGGTGTCTGAACTGAACTGAATCTAATGATATTTTCTTGTACAAATCAAGTTTATAAGATTCAAGCATTTCAATTATAGATCTGAGATTCAACACCAACAATTTCTTTTCTATCTTCAAAAATCAAAACACTGTGAGTTAGTTACTTTTAGATTTAAATGACTAAAAGTAAACGTGATATGACTGTGATTTGGATTTGTTATAAATCGTGAATCTATGACATTCTTGAATCTTAAATATTATCATGTTAGATCTAATTCGTTTGTGGATAATTTACCATGTCATGTTAGATCTAAGTCGTTTGTGGATAATTTACCATGTCATGTTGGATCTTATTCGGTTTGTGGTTTATTTATCATGTCATGCTAGATCTACCTTTATAAATCTAATTCGTTTATTGATACTTTATCATGTCATGCTAGATCTACCTTTATAGATCTAATTCGTTTGTGGTTAATTTATCATGTCATGCTAGATCTACTTTTATAGATATAATTCGTTTGTGGTTAATTTATCATGTCATGTTAGATCTACCTTTATAGATCTAATTCTATTTTGGTTAATTTATCATGTCACATTTGTGGATCTTAAACATTATCATGCTAGATCTACCTTTATAGATCTAATTCTCTTGTGGTTAATTTATCAGGTCATTTTTGGATCTTAACCTTTATCTATGTTTGTAGCTAATTTGGATCAGTCATTATTTGGACAGTTAAAACCTTACTTAGATCTAATTCTATTTAGATCATTCTGTACCTATCATGTTGTGGTTGATTGAATCTTAACCGTTATCATGTCAAATCTACTTATGTGTCTAATTCTTTTTAGATCGTTTGGTACTTGTCATGTTGTATCTAATTTAGATCTGTTATTAATTGGACATATGAATCCTTATTTATTCATGCCTATTATGACATTCTTAGTATGTTAGATCTAGTTTTATTATCACATGCTCACTAGATCTACTTTTATATGTCTACCTTATCACTATGCCAATTACGTGTTTATGTCACTTTTGTTAAAATAATCACTATTGTCATCTTTCCGTTTTATTGTTTATGGCTAGGCTGCTTTCTAGTCTAGACATGACGCCAAATATATGCGAATGCGTTAGTTTGGGAACAGGGGAAAACATTAGAATCTAATGTGAATGCCTAGGATTACAGTAATTAGAAAACTGTAATGGCACTTATGACATGAGGTCGTGGAAGTCTGCCCGGACCCGACCGACATATCCGGCAACCGCAAATGTTGAATCTAATGTGAGGGGTATAAGTGCACAAATACGAGACAGGCTAAGATACGAGGTTAGGCCCAACTTGTGGAAGAAGTCTGCCCGGACCCAACCGGCATATCCAGCATCCACAAGTTGTAAGCCTAACGTGGGAGGTCTAGCCCATTATAACCATAAATGGACTTGGTAATGAATTGGAATACTTAACCTAGAAGAATCCATAGGGATTGTATGAACATGTTAACTTGAATAGGGGTTAAGTAAACTTGGTTGAAACAATGGGTGGGTAAAGTAAATCTTGTAGCGGTGGGTGTTATATATATATATATATATATATACACATATATATATATATGTATGTATATATGCCCAAAAGCTTAACCTATTTTATACTTTGGGGCTATGCAACTTTGTTAAGTAAACTTGTTTGGATCAGTGAGGGTTAAGTAAACCTTGTGGCGGTGGGGCAATATTTACATATATAGGCTCGACAACCTAACCTGTTGTACATGTTGGACTATTAAGCATGACCCGTTGAAATCCTAGTAGTGGGGATGCAAGCCTAAGGGGAGCTTGTATCATCTTGTATGGGGGACCCGTTTCAGTCAGTGACCCATCTAGGTATCAAATGAGTACTCCGAATGTAACACCCCACTCCCGCTATGGTCACTCACTAAGGGAATGCCATAGCATCGGTGGAGTATTTTAGTGAATATAGAACAGAAAAATTACAACAAGACAAATATAAATAGTACTTGAAATTTAAAACATCATCTCATAACAGCGGAAGTAAAACATGTCTGGTTACATCATAAAACCACAATAAAAGTCAAGTACAATATCCATCAAAATAAAGAAGTACATAATCCCACTCTCATACAATAGCCATGACAAAAGAAAAGATAACTGGGTAACTGGAGCTTTACATCTATCCAAGCTCCTAAAGACTGGAACAGCAATCCGATCAAGCTCCACTACTGCTAGGATCCACCGTAGGACCTGAGGGTTGGGAAAAAGATAAAAACAATGGGGTCAGACATAAGTCTGAGCGAGTCCTATAACTTTAACAATACAATCGTTAAAGTAACCAGAGAAGACATAAACTGATATACGGTAACTAATGGGGATGAATGGCTACACTAAGCAGTCAACTAAACTAAGATAAAAGATAAAGACGCATCTACCCTTCCAAAGTTAAATTACTAAACTGCACCACACCAGTCATTCCTAACTTAAAGGTTGATCCCACCCATGGACTTATAAAATTAACTTAATAGTTCTCGCGTACCCCTAGGTGACTAAGTAGACGCCACGGGGCCCTACAATCCACTAGGTGTATACACTACTTCCCATTCGATCGGCTCCCTAACGTAGATACCCGTGCTGGCCCCACCGTGGGGTGTACCATTCCCCAACGTGGCAACCTGATAAAATTAACGGTGCACGGCTTATATCTACACGATGCAACAACGTCTTATTTACCAGCCCGGGTCCACACACGCATATGAAACCCGTTGGTCATGCGTTGCCACCGCTAACCCATTTTGGCCTCTTATAGTCAAGCCCAGTATGCGTGTCCCGTCCTCGACATGGGTCGAGCCCACTAAGATACGTATGGGTTACTGGTTGAAATGGGCCCCCAGCACAAGCCATCCCCCTAAGCTTGGCCCACACACACTAGTGTTTCCCACTTAACCCTTTAATCATGTTTAATTACATGTTTCATCTTGGTTAAGTATTTTATCATATTTTCTATTGGCAACCACTAGCAATTTCCACATACCACCCAAGGTACCCACTTAACCCCCATGCCCCACTACATGCTTATCTGGTTAAGTGTTTCTTAATTGATTAACACCGTAACCGTGTAAAGGACCCTTCACATTGGACCATCATTTGTAGATGCCTGGTTAAGCCGGTAGGTTCCGGGCAGTCTTACACTACAAACGGGTCCAACCTCGTGTCATTTACCCTTGTTACGTATTTAAATTATGATTAAGACCCCTCACATTGGACCGTCATTTGTAGATGCCTGGTTAAGCCGGTAAACTCCGGGCAGTCTTACACTACAAACGGGTCCAACCTCGTGTCTTAATCGATTAATTACTCCTAATTAATCACCCCCATAACTTGTGTTAATTATCATGTTTATTTTAGGAATATGGGTGCACCTAACTTAATAGGCAAATTCCCAACTCCAAAGTGTGGGTACACCTAAATTAATAGGCAAATTCCCAACACATAGTATGGGTACACCTAACTTAATAGGCAAATTCCCATACTATGTTCATTTATTTTATGTTATGCATAATTATTTTAATTTCACACAATCTTATTAACATATGCATTTAATTAACCCCATCGTTCCCACGTAATTTCGTTCTCATGACATAACACATATAAAAGGTGTCAACTTGCATATGTATGAACATGTTTCAAAGGTGCCATCTTGCATATTAACAAACACATAACTTGCATATGAACTTGCATAACATGTCACATAACTTGCAAATAATCTTGTATAACATGTCACATAACTTGCATATTAACTTGTATAACATGTCACATAACTTGCATATTAACTTGCATAACATGTTACATAAACTTTCATATTAACAAATACATAACTTGCATATGAACTTGCATAATATGTCACATAACTTGCATATAATCTTGTATAACATGTCACATAACTTGCATATTAACTTGTATAACATGTCACATAACTTGCATATTAACTTGCATAACATGTCACATAACTTGCATATTAATTTGCATAACATGTTACATAAACTTACATATTAACAAATACATAACTTGCATATGAACTTGCATAATATGTCACATAACTTGCATATGAACTTGCATAACATGCTACATAACTTGCATATGAACTCATAAACTTGCATATGAACTTGCATAACATGTTACATACTTGCATATGAACTCATAAACTTGCATATGAAGAAACATACAACTTGCATAATATCATACATGTAACTTGCATATTATCATACATGTAACTTGCATATTATCATATGATCACAAAGCACAAAACTTGCATAACCCACATACATTAGCAAACTAACATCATGTCATATGACTTAAAACCCATTAATCCCCAAACAAAACCATATGATCTCGTCATATCTCATCTACTTAGTTTAGCAATTGATCATTAGAGTGATAGAAACTCACCCTAAACTCCCATAAGCAAACCCTTGCCAAAAATCACCCCAAAACTCTAGCCTTGAATCATAAAGCTTGCAACTTGATGATGAATGCAAGCTAATGATCACTCATACAACTCAAAGATGCTTGTATGAACATGAAAGCCTTCATAGAATAGTTTTATAAGAGGATGGAGGCTAGGGTTTTGAGTGGAGGCCATGAGAGGTAAAATTTTGCCATAGTTTAGTTGTAGGATAGATTAATGATGATTTAGGGCTAGGTTAGGGTCTTATTTATAGATTAGGCAAGTGTTTTAGGCCATAGGATTAACCCTAGATTAGATTAGGACCCTTAGATTTCGGAACCTTCCAGAAACCAGCCCTAAGACCAAGCCCAAACCCCAAACTGGTGCACCCAACCACAGAACTCTCTAGAAACTGTGCAGGTTTCCTGTCCCGACATGGGCGCACTTCCCAAGTGCGCCAGTGTGTTTTTGTGCTGGCGCACCTCACAAGTGCGCCAGTGCATTTTTGTGCTGGCGCACTTCACAAGTGCGCCAGTGCATTTCTGGCCTGTTTCGGGTTTTTCTGCCTAACTTCGTTCGTCCATATCTCCTTCATACGGTACCCGTTTTACGCAAACTCGGACTCTATTTCGCGTATTTTTCCGAGACGAACGCAAAGACGCAGCCCGTTTCCCCTGATTCTCACATCTGAAATTAATTATACTTTAATTACTAACCATTAGTGTTAATTGAAATTCGGGGTGTTACATTCTCCCCTACTTAAAGGATTTCGTCCTCGAAATCTCTAAGTCAAGAAGAACGTATCCTACCAACCAAACAACCATCTACTAAACCATCAACCACAAGCAACCATTATCCTTAGAAACTTCTAATGATGTATGAACATATGCAGAAAGTGTTTGTATATGTCCGTATACTAATGCAAAATCAGGCGGTCTACTGATTCAGTCGACCTCCTTAATGCAAACCATGATAGTGCCATGCATCCAATATGTATGCGAAACCCTATTGACACATACAATATCTATATGCGTGCACAACCATACACAAAAATGCATCACCCACATGATAACACAGCCATGATACATCCATCAATCTAACTACCACATCCATTTATGCGATATGCAACATGAAGTGACTGAGCCGATCTAGTGCCTAATGTGTGTGTATATGCATCCACGAGCAACCACTAGCAAACAATTGCATCCACATGCATCCATCAACCATAACATGTTTCAAACACATGTTTCAACCATATGTTTTACCCTATCTAAAGGTCATAGGTACTAGCGAGAGGATATACTAAAGATAAGATAAGTACTAG
The DNA here is from genome assembly GCA_030737875.1 of Allium sativum. Taxonomy (NCBI): domain Eukaryota; kingdom Viridiplantae; phylum Streptophyta; class Magnoliopsida; order Asparagales; family Amaryllidaceae; genus Allium; species Allium sativum. The sequence goes on from CM060920.1 coordinate 217,701,683, forward strand.
ACAAGCGATAAAGGAGAAGTTAAAAGACATACTCTCAAAAAGGAATGGGTACAAAGAACGCATCTTCGTTTCCGTCTCCCAAGTAGAATTGCTTTCGTCATCTCCCCATTGCACTTTAACTAGCGGAACTTCTCTGTTCCTCAACTTCCTAGTTTCTGACCCAAGGATGCGAGTAGGAGCTCGTCGAATCGCCGCATCACGCTCTACCTCTACATCTCTAAGCAAGCTCGGCTCTACCACCTCTGCGGTCTCATGTAAGCACTTCCTCAAATGTGATACATGGAATACATCATGAACACCACTAAGTCTGTTGGGCAACTCCACCCTATATGCCATACGTCCAATCCTTTCCTTAATAGGAAACGGCCCAACAAACCTCGGTGCTAACTTCCCAACGGACCCAAAGCGAACAACATTTCTCAACGGAGATACTTTGACAAAAACCATGTCCCCAACCTCAAACTCAAGATCCGTCCTTCTCCGATCCGCATAAGATTTCTGTCTATCTTGCGCTGCCTTCATCCTTCTTCGAATCAAATCAATCTTCTCTGAAGTCTCTCTAACCATATCTGGCCCAAGCAAGATCTTATCCGTAGATTCCCACCAACATGTAGGAGATCGACAAGGCCTTCCATAAAGAGCTTCGAAAGGTGCCATGCCAATACTAGACTGAAAGCTGTTATTGTATGCGAACTCCACCAAAGGAAGATGTTCTTCCCATGTACCTCCAAAATCCAAGATACAAAGCCTCAAGAGATCTTCTAAGATACGGTTCACCCTCTCGGTCTGACCGACCGTCTGAGGATGATATGCGGTGCTCAAACACAACTGAGTCCCTACCGCCTCTTGCAAACTTCTCCAAAACTCACTAGTGAAGATAGGATCTCGATCACTCACAATGCTGGATGGTACACCATGCAATCTAACAATCTCTCTAACATAGACTGAAGCAAGCCATGGAGCAGTCCTCTTACTCTTCACGGGTATAAAATGGGCACTCTTGGTAAGTCTGTCTACCACAACCCAAATTCCCGTATTGCCCTTCCTCGATCTCGGTAACCCATCGATGAAATCCATCGAGACACTATCCCACTTCCATTGCGGAACTTCCAATGGGTGTAGCAACCCACCGGGTTTCCTTTGCTCCACTTTAACTTGTTGGCACACTAAGCATCTAGCCACATACTCGACCACATCTTTCTTCATACCGGCCCAGAAGAAAACTCTCTTCATGTCTTGGTACATTTTGTCTCCACCGGGATGAATAGTCATCCTTGAACGATGTGCATCATCCAAAATAGCCTTCTTCAAACCCTCATCTTGCGGTACACAAAGTCTACCGTCTCTATGCAACCATCCCCTATCATCTATGGTGTATCTACCCAAATGGCTGGACGACTCCCCCCTTATAAGCTTCTCTACCAACTCAACCAACTGTGGGTCGTCCCGCTGAGCCTCGCCAATCCATCCCAAAAGAATAGGTCTAACCTCCAAGGATGCTAACAAACCAGGTACAAAGTCAACAGAAGGTCTGAAGTCGAACAAAGAAAGAAACTCCAAGCTTCGCCGTTCCACGAACAATGGACTCAAAGATAGCCTTTTTCTACTCAAGGCGTCCGCCACCACGTTACCCTTGCCAGGGGTATACGCTATCTCGAAATCATAGGGTGCTAAGAACTCCATCCACCTTTGCTGTCTTAAGTTTAAATCCTTCTGAGAGAATAAGTACTTCAATGATTTATGGTCAGTGAACAACTCGAATCTCTCACCAAGAAGATAATGGCGCCAAGACTTAAGTGCGAAAACAATCGCGGCCAACTCTAGATCATGGGTAGGGTAATTCTTCTCATGCACTCTCAATTGCCTCCCTCCATAGGCTATTACCCTTCCCTCCTGCATCAAGACTGCGCCTAATCCTGTCCCACAAGCATCGGTATAAACAACAAACGGCTTACTCCCATCTGGAAGCACTAAAACTGGAGCGGTGGTCAGAGCTCTCTTTAACCGTCGGAAAGCATCATCACAATCTACGTCCCATGAGAAAACCAGATTCTTCTTCGTCAAGCGGGTTAACGGGGCTGATATCTTCGCGAAGTCTTTGATGAACTTCCTATAATATCCTACCAACCCCAAGAAACTTCTTACTTCGGTAGCATTTCTAGGAACTTTCCAATCCTGGATAGATACTATCTTTGCGGGATCCACAGCTATCCCTTCCTTAGAGACCACATGCCCTAAGAATCGCACTTCTCTTCTCTCACGAGGAGCCATGTGGCGCACTGGCAAAGACACTGGTTTGGCATTATCCACCAAATAAATTCGGAAATCTATCTCCCGCTTCGGAGGCAAACCCTTCACCTCTTCAAACGCATTCGGATATTCCCGGACCACTCTGACAGAACGCAAACTCTCGACCGAAGCATCGAGCGATTCAAGATAACTTAGCAAAACAGATTCCATGGGATTACAAGAGATCTCGAGAGTATTACCCAAGCGGGTCATAAGCCTAATAACTCTCATTTCATAATCAAGAACGGCACCATTACTGGATAACCAGTCCATGCCCAAAATCAACCCATAGCCCGTGAAGCCCAATACAAAAGCATCACATCCAAACTCAACACTAAGTATAGAAATCTTCAAACCCAAACATATCATAGACAGATATATGGAGCCCCCAATTGGGTTTGAAACAACCAAGGGATCATCAACTAGACTGGTGTCTAAGTGCAGTGACTCAACTAACGATGGTGAGATAAAAGAATGCGATGCGCCAGAGTCAAACAAAGTACGAACTGGATGATCAAACAGAAAAACCAGACTTTCAACGGAAATAGTTCTACCTCTCTGCTGAATCGGTGGAACTGAGAGAGCCTGAACTTGCCCCCCTGCCTGAGCTGGTGCCATAAGAGCTTGCACCTGACCTCCTGAGGTAGACCCCGTCTTCTGCCCCTTCTTTGGGCAGTCATTCATTAACCAAACAACTATTTGAGCCTTCCTCCCATCGTCTATCCAATAGGTACCTACCAGTCCTCCTCCTTCTTGAACCAACTTCTAATCTGACTAACGTCTAAGTCCCTTGAAGTGGTTTTCCATTCTTATCTATCTTAGAAAGATCATCTATACACGGAGGGGAAACTCAAAACGAGAGAGGAAGAGATTCAAAACGAAGAATTCGAAAGATATAGATATGGCTATTGGGGATTATGCTCTTTTTTTCAAAAACTTTTCTCTTAAAAGACATGTTTTTGAAAATAGTCCTTTCAAAAATATTCTTAGAAAATAGTTTTTCTAAAAAATTTATCTGTTCTGGTAACCTTAAGCATTGATACCACGTGTAACACCCCACTCCCGCTATGGTCACTCACTAAGGGAATGCCATAGCATCGGTGGAGTATTTTAGTGAATATAAAACAGAAAAATTACAACAAGACAGATATAAATAGTACTTGAAATTTAAAACATCATCTCATAACAGCGGAAGTAAAACATGTCTGGTTACATCATAAAACCACAATAAAAGTCAAGTACAATATCCATCAAAATAAAGAAGTACATAATCCCACTCTCATACAATAGCCATGACAAAAGAAAAGATAACTGGGTAACTGGAGCTTTACATCTATCCAAGCTCCTAAAGACTGGAACAGCAATCCGATCAAGCTCCACTACTGCTAGGATCCACCGTAGGACCTGAGGGTTGGGGAAAAGATAAAAACAATGGGGTCAGACATAAGTCTGAGCGAGTCCTATAACTTTAACAATACAATCGTTAAAGTAACCAGAGAAGACATAAACTGATATACGGTAACTAATGGGGATGAATGGCTACACTAAGCAGTCAACTAAACTAAGATAAAAGATAAAGACGCATCTACCCTTCCAAAGTTAAATTACTAAACTGCACCACACCAGTCATTCCTAACTTAAAGGTTGATCCCACCCATGGACTTATAAAATTAACTTAATAGTTCTCGCGTACCCCTAAGTGACTAAGTAGACGCCACGGGGCCCTACAATCCACTAGGTGTACACACTACTTCCCATTCGATCGGCTCCCTAACGTAGATACCCGTGCTGGCCCCACCGTGGGGTGTACCATTCCCCAACGTGGCAACCTGATAAAATTAACGGTGCACGGCTTATATCTACACGATGCAACAACGTCTTATTTACCAGCCCGGGTCCACACACGCATATGAAACCCGTTGGTCATGCGTTGCCACCGCTAACCCATTTTGGCCTCTTATAGTCAAGCCCAGTATGCGTGTCCCGTCCTCGACATGGGTCGAGCCCACTAAGATACGTATGGGTTACTGGTTGAAATGGGCCCCCAGCACAAGCCATCCCCCTAAGCTTGGCCCACACACACTAGTGTTTCCCACTTAACCCTTTAATCATGTTTAATTACATGTTTCATCTTGGTTAAGTATTTTATCATATTTTCTATTGGCAACCACTAGCAATTTCCACATACCACCCAAGGTACCCACTTAACCCCCATGCCCCACTACATGCTTATCTGGTTAAGTGTTTCTTAATTGATTAACACCGTAACCGTGTAAAGGACCCTTCACATTGGACCGTCATTTGTAGATGCCTGGTTAAGCCGGTAGGTTCCGGGCAGTCTTACACTACAAACGGGTCCAACCTCGTGTCATTTACCCTTGTTACGTATTTAAATTATGATTAAGACCCCTCACATTGGACCGTCATTTGTAGATGCCTGGTTAAGCCGGTAAACTCCGGGCAGTCTTACACTACAAACGGGTCCAACCTCGTGTCTTAATCGATTAATTACTCCTAATTAATCACCCCCATAACTTGTGTTAATTATCATGTTTATTTTAGGAATATGGGTGCACCTAACTTAATAGGCAAATTCCCAACTCCAAAGTGTGGGTACACCTAAATTAATAGGCAAATTCCCAACACATAGTATGGGTACACCTAACTTAATAGGCAAATTCCCGTACTATGTTCATTTATTTTATGTTATGCATAATTATATTGATTTCACACAATCTTATTAACATATGCATTTAATTAACCCCATCGTTCCCACGTAATTTCGTTCTCATGACATAACACATATAAAAGGTGTCAACTTGCATATGTATGAACATGTTTCAAAGGTGCCATCTTGCATATTAACAAACACATAACTTGCATATGAACTTGCATAACATGTCACATAACTTGCATATAATCTTGTATAACATGTCACATAACTTGCATATTAACTTGTATAACATGTCACATAACTTGCATATTAACTTGCATAACATTTTACATAAACTTTCATATTAACAAATACATAACTTGCATATGAACTTGCATAATATGTCACATAACTTGCATATAATCTTGTATAACATGTCACATAACTTGCATATTAACTTGTATAACATGTCACATAACTTGCATATTAACTTGCATAACATGTCACATAACTTGCATATTAACTTGCATAACATGTTACATAAACTTACTTATTAACAAATACATAACTTGCATATGAACTTGCATAATATGTCACATAACTTGCATATGAACTTGCATAACATGCTACATAACTTGCATATGAACTCATAAACTTGCATATGAACTTGCATAACATGTTACATACTTGCATATGAACTCATAAACTTGCATATGAAGAAACATACAACTTGCATAATATCATACATGTAACTTGCATATTATCATACATGTAACTTGCATATTATCATATGATCACAAAGCACAAAACTTGCATAACCCACATACATTAGCAAACAAACATCATGTCATATGACTTAAAACCCATTAATCCCCAAACAAAACCATATGATCTCATCATATCTCATCTACTTAGTTTAGCAATTGATCATTAGAGTGATAGAAACTCACCCTAAACTCCCATAAGCAAACCCTTGCCAAAAATCACCCAAAAACTCTAGCCTTGAATCATAAAGCTTGCAACTTGATGATGAATGCAAGCTAATGATCACTCATACAACTCAAAGATGCTTGTATGAACATGAAAGCCTTCATAGAATAGTTTTATAAGAGGATGGAGGCTAGGGTTTTGAGTGGAGGCCATGAGAGGTAAAATTTTGCCATAGTTTAGTTGTAGGATAGATTAATGATGATTTAGGGCTAGGTTAGGGTCTTATTTATAGATTAGGCAAGTGTTTTAGGCCATAGGATTAACCCTAGATTAGATTAGGACCCTTAGATTTCGGAACCTTCCAGAAACCAGCCCTAAGACCAAGCCCAAACCCCAAACTGGTGCACCCAACCACAGAACTCTCTAGAAACTGTGCAGGTTTCCTGTCCCGACATGGGCTCACTTCCCAAGTGCGCCAGTGTATTTTTGTGCTGGCGCACCTCACAAGTGCGCCAGTGCATTTTTGTGCTGGCGCACTTCACAAGTGCGCCAGTGCATTTCTGGCCTGTTTCGGGTTTTTCTGCCTAACTTCGTTCGTCCATATCTCTTTCATACGGTACCCGTTTTACGCAAACTCGGACTCTATTTCGCGTATTTTTCCGAGACGAACGCAATGACGCAGCCCGTTTCCCCTGATTCTCACATCTGAAATTAATTATACTTTAATTACTAACCATTAGTGTTAATTGAAATTCGGGGTGTTACACCGAAATAGGTCAGAGTTGGGGCACCCTTACTGGACTAATTGTAAGTGTTCCGAAACGAAGGGGTGGTGTTAGCAGCGTAGGAAACCAACGGTGTCATGTGCGTGCATGGGTCCGACTTGCCATGGGAATTAAGATATTGTGACATCAGTTAATATGGTTGTGCACATCTTGAAAATGAAGGGTTGCCACTTTAGGAAGTGACACATCCTACTGTCGGGCCAGCACAGGGTATCTATGGAGTAGGGAGCCGATCGATTAGGGTAGTAGCTAGGGTACATCTAGACTCTGGTAAGTTTAGGAGTCCGTTATTGGGGCTGCCTGTGGATTGTATGGGGTTAAAACCTCTCACCAGAAGTACGCCTAAGTCTACCATTTTATACATGTTGGGGATCATCTCATTCTGGATATACTAGTAGCAGTGCAAAGTAACCATTAGAAGCATATACACCCTTTCCTGTTTACCTTGTCATATCTGCCTTTTATATAGTTATCTCTCTCTTATCCACTTTATATGCCTGTCATGCTACTTTTATTTATTTACTTGCTAAAAGTAACTAGACTCGCCAGACTTTAAATCTGACCCTTTTTGTTCCTTCTTCTTTCTTCCGTTCCCCCCTCCCCTCAGGTTCTCAGGGCGAGAACACTCAGGCTTGACCGTGATTCTGCTTACTTTTGCTAGAGCTATTGAGAAGTATGGCTCAAGCCCCTATCCTTATTGCTATGGCTACATTTTGTTTTTGGGGAATTTTATTTCTTTTATATACTCTGATATTTTTGAAGTACAAGACAGTAGCTTTTATGTTGTAATGGGCTTTCGTATTTTAGACATGTGATGTTTTTGGACTACGGTATCTTATGATAAACAAAGTTTTTATTATGCTGTTATTTTATATGTCTGTCTTGTAATATTTCTATTTTGTTTACTATAACGCTTCGTGAAAATTAACTTATTCCCTTTATGAGTGACATTAACGAACGTGGGGTGTCACAATAATCGTCTAAGAAAGTAATAAAATACTATTACCACCTTTTGTGAAAATACATGTAATTCACAAATATCTGGATGTATTAGTTCTAGTATATGAGTATTTCTTTCATATTTTGCAAATGATTTTTTACACATTTTAGCATCAATGCAGATTCAGACTTGGATTGGTGTGCATTTTCATATGAAATTAATCCTTCCTTATACATAAACTGTAAACTCCTAAAATATGAATATGGTAATCTTCTGCGCCAACCAGACAAGTAAACTCTTTAATTTTATTGATACTTAATCTATATATTCCATTGCATGCATATTCATTTCCAACAAGCATTCCTCTTTTGGAAAGAGTTAGATTGTTGTCATCAAGTACACATTTGATACCCATCTAACCAAGAAGATTTGCATGAATTTAATTTTTTTCAGATCTTTGGAACATGCAGAACATTTAGTAGAACTAATTTCTTGCCAGAAGTAAATTCTAATTCTATGGCTCCTTTCCCAACGACGGTCGATGTGTTATGATTTCTAATAAGTATTTTGTTATCGTCAGAAACATTTTCATAGAATTAGAACATGGATGGATTATTGCAAATGTGAATAATAGCATCAGAGTCAATCCACCAATCACTATCCTTAGGAGTACCCACCATATTTAAATTTGTTGCCATATTAAAATTTGCAGAATCTGCTTTCTACTTCCCATTTTGCTCTTTTTCTGTCATTTGAAGAATATGTTGTCCTGCTAAAAATTTCAGGCTTGCCACAGCAATAGCAATTATTTCCCTTCTTCTCGAGTACCCGTCGAACCTGCGTATCGATGGTCCCTTTGCACATGCAATACGTAGTAGAGTCAATCCTGGAACTATTATCCCGACTCTTATTTGATAGCTTTCTCTCGATCCATCATCAAAACTCTACATCCTAGAATATCTCTATCTGTTGTCAAAGTCACTGCTATGCTTCCCATCCTGGAATTACCATTATCGAGTAACAAACCACTAATCGAAGAGCCATCACGTCAAAACCATTGTAGATCGAACGTTCACATCCTTCTCTTCGTAAACGCACCATCGTCCATTTCAAATTGGCAAGAGAGATGAATAACAATAGTAATCGATATCGACCACATCATGGTAAACAATAACAACCACTCGGAGCATCTATTTAACAAGAACTGGTTAAACACACATTGAGGTAAAAACATTTGGCATTCACTAGCTGGTCGCTGAGTCCATCCTTTGTCTTTAGATCAGCCATTAAGCTCCAATGTCCCTCCGTCTTGAAATCAATCGTCAAACTCCATTGCTGCTTCATCATCAATCCAATCATGCGCTATGAAGATCCTTTGAGAATTTATCTCATCCGTTCGAGTCTATCAACATTGTGTGTTCAATCAATATACATCGACTTGTGCATTCAATTGATAACCACACCAAACTCCAACGAATGAGATTTTTCCTAATACTAGATTGCCTATGAACGATGTTTTAATTAAACCACGCAAACAATTCAACCATGCAACCAGTAGTCTTACAAATTCCTAAAATAGCATACAAGCATCCATAATAGTAGCAATTAGTTAACTAGAACCTACCTATAACAATCAAAGTGAAATAGATATCCATATAACCTAGATCTAATAATGTAGTCAAAATAGCGCATAAATGGGTAAATATCGCGTAGTAGCATGCAAATTGGAAAAATATGATAATCATGGTTAAAACTACTTAAACCACTTATCAGTCTTTATACTAATTATTTACTAGGTTCAAATATCTTTAATATTACGTTTAAAATTAGAAATCAGCTTAAAGCATCAAATTTATATTATATGAACAAACATGGTTTAGTGAGAGATAATATCACTCACCTTGGCCAAGTCAACCCAAACAAGATTTATAGTATAAAACTTGTCAATACGAGTTCAACGAAAGAAATGACATTCAAATATGAAATTGTACAGTAAAGATATGAATAACAAAATTTATACGAGATGGAATCAAAATAAAAAAAATAAAACTATTATCTAATTACTAAAATGCCCTTACTCTTTCTTCTCCAATTCCATTCTTTTCCAGGAGTGAAAATTCTGATGTCACAAACCCAACTTGCAAGCACCTAAATGCAATGATACTGAGATTCGTTATACGGAACATGAATCCGACATCACCGGGGAGTTTTTTTTCACAAACTTTATCTGTTGGAACCAAAATCACGCTGCCTACCACTCACTTGGAAATTGTGACACAAAGATCCTCCTTCACTGCCTTGAATATGCATGTCACCAAGTAGAGCCATTATGTCCAACGATTTTCGAAGACATGACCAACAACACACTCGCATCGTCTAACTCTGACTATATCGACATCAATGTTCAACCCTAGGTCATGCCTCCTACAGTGGTCATAACAAAAATATGATCAAACATCACAAAAAATATAAAAATTCGAAGCTCTCAAATTTTTAGGAATATAGGAATTTGTTTCGTGATTTTAATAGAGTGAATAACTTGATTTTTATTTTTGAATGGAGGTAGAAGAAGGCGGCCATTTCTTTTGTTCCAGGCAATCAAACAGTAACTGGAAAGAAAGAACAACGTAATGCATACTGCATTGTGTTAAAGGCCATGTTAGTTTAGTATTATCTTATTATTTTATTCAAAAATTGGCCCAAAACTCACAACCTTCAATCAACATGTATTGTCTGGCGCCATCTATGTAAAATGACCTTCTGAAAATAATCGGGCGAGTTTTGAGGCCAAATTCAATTGGAAAAGTTAGCCTTTAAAACTTGAATTATACAATTTTAGTTTCTAACAAAAAAATTGACATATGTTTCATTTATGCATGACCAAACGATACATCCAATCGCTTAGAAACTTGGTGACGTACAATAACTCACTACGACTACTCTAGAAATATAAGTTTCATCATAATTCGTCACTGTGCTCTTGGAGAAACAATTTATACATATTTCGAGACCTATAAGGCCACCAACTAGTCTGAACCAAAAAATTTCAATCCATGTGCTTATTTTCCATGTAACGGACACAATAAAGCCAACCTTGAGTCACAATTCATTCGTTCGTGAAAAATCCCATTTTGGAACTGTTAACCGAAAATCAACATTTAAATAAAATATTTACATACCTAAGCATTAAAACAAGGGTCGTTAAATTCTTCCCTCCTTTAGGGATTTCTTCCCCGAAATCCACAAGGAAAATATAACTCAACCCAACACTCTCGAATAAGTGATGACACAAGACAAACCCTCACTTATCGCACTCGGCAACAACCATTTAAACGATCATTACAAAGGAAATAGACTCGGAATTTGGCATGGAGACAACATTCTCATTTCTAAGTACAACCACAATCAAAATTGAAATCAATGCAACCAAGCTAACACCTGCACCTACTTTTCAAACAAATAGATGTTGGAAAATAAAAGTGACAACCTACTAATTGGAAGATGCTTCAACTTAGAATCACATATTGAATTTCTTTCCAAATTTGCTAATATTCAGGGAAAATTTCGGCAGCACTCCTTTGCGCGGCTTGATCTGGAAAACCTACAAACCGTCATACAAGTCCTATCCCGACAAAATAAAATAAAATCCCAAAAGGGGCTACCCATATCCAGGCACAAAATCACCAAAATGCGCCAAATATCAAAAACCACAATTCAACATCTACTACATAACCTTTTAAGCAAGCTTAGCATTTAGATGCAAATCCAATAGAATTAGCATCCAAACAAATCAAATTTTACTTCTGTGTACCAGACATGTACTCAACAAAGAGGATTAGACATAATAGTAGAAATAGCAACAAAAGAAATAAACTTGTTTAATAAATTGAATTTATCTAACACTAGCACGTCAAGTCATGTATGGAATTTGTCTCAAATAAATAAACGATACAGCAATTCAATTAGCCAACATGCCTAACAATCATATAACTATAAATTGGCATGCCAAATATCATCAAACAAACATGCCTAAGAAAAACAGCAACAATTATGGGAAATAAAATCCACACCTATCCTAGCATGTAGGATACTAATATGACTAATAAGATAGATCAAGTATTAAATTCAATTCATATATGACTCGACAACTTGGTTGCCATCTCGAAAATAAAGAATATTAATCTAGTACCTCTAGTCAATGAACCAGGTTTGACTCGAGCGAGCAACCAATCGATGGAAACCGTTGGAAATTATTCCCGCATCTATTTGGAAATCTCAAATAGTCATAAATAACTACTCAAATTTTCCCATTCATTTATGAACAACTGACATTGCATTCATCATAAGATGGGCACAACCAATCTCCTCCAACGATGCAAGGAATAACAACACATATTCCATATGGAACAAACCACCTTGGTCGGGTCCGCTCTACTTCATGTCGAGTTATAGAATCATAATGAGTAATAAGGATAAGCAATGTTCACTAATGAAATATCGCTTTCAAGCTAGTACATTCCTAACTCAACTCAAACAACCACCCATCCATATGTTCATATGGAAACACAAAGTCATAAGAGGCTAGGGGTTCGAACTGTCGATGCTGACAAAGGTTAAGATACCCTTGGGACTCTCTCCAGCGATGAGACATCACTACATGACTCTAACACCTTTCCTATAAAAAGTGCCTCCAAACCAAAAAATCGAACTTTATCATCAAATTTGAATCGTAAGTCGACTAATCCTACTCGCACGATTTTAGTTATCGAGTAGAACACAACAACTATCCATTTGAAAATTCACCACACTTAGTCCACCCATACATCCAAGTAATTATTATCGACCGCTTGATTCTGCTCGAAATGAGAAATTGACACACTCATGGGTCAACTTCAGTTTCCAAATCATACTCCCATTCACTCATAATGACAACTCGAGACAACGTGACACAAGCACGCTTCTCTCAATGAAATTGAAAGTTCAACAAACTAACTACAAAATATGCCAACTAACTAGTTTGCCTAAACATCCTAGTCAACCAATCAAGAACAAAGAAGTGTGTCAAACGTTGTAATCGGCATATACCAACCAACTTCCTATGATCGGTAAGACCCCCTTGTGATTCCAACCAAAAGAACATTCATAACCACATCGATACAAAATTCGACTCAAATATGGTAACAATCTGGATATCTCATCGATTGTGTCCTGATATTCTCAATATACAAGCTCAAGGACGAATCGCTAATAGAAAACTGTCTCAGCCTGCTATCGTCCAATCATAAACAACTCTCCTACCAAAGATGTAACACCCCGTATTTTCTGTGAACGTATAAGTAACAAATCAGAGAATAATTAATTTTTAAAATAAGAATCAAGGGAAACGGGTTGCTCCATTGCGTTCGTCTCGAAATTCTGCTTCGAAACGAGTCTAAGTTTTCGAGAAACGGAGTCCGTATGAGGGAGATATGGCCCTCCGAACTTTCAGAGAATTTCAGAATCGAAAATAGCTCAAAAATTCGAATTCAAATTCGAATTCAAAATTCCAGAACAGGCTGAGCGGGAAAATTCCCACCCATGGACCAGGTCGACCTGGAGGTCGACCATAGTGTCGACCTCCCAGGGGCCAGGTCGACCATAGTGTCGACCTGGGGGTCGACCTGCTCCCGAAACCCAGTTTTTTTAACCTGGTTCATTCTGATGTATCCGGTCTCGTTTCTTTCTAGATTCGTCCGCCTAATCCTTTATAAACTCACCTCTAGCCTCATTCTCTCCACATTATTTCATTATGTCTATATTCTGCCTCTGTTCTAATTAAAAATAAAAATGGTGTCGCTATCCTGCTGGAATCAAAACTTGGACTGATGAATCTTCTTCCAACCTGAATAGAATTAAAAGCTAAATCAAATCTCAAATCCAATTTTAGAGCTACGACAACAATTAAAGAGGAATAATTCAGCATTTTTGCATCAACAACAGTTTATTATCCTTTCTTAAAACCACGAAAGGCAAGTACAATTATTTTCCGCTATAAACGTTAATTATGATTGTGACATGAATTGTAAATCTGAATTTGAGGTTATGTCCGTTCTGTTCTGTTTAGATCTATCTTATTCGGTGTCTCTTTCTTCTTTCTATTCTATAGCCAGGCTACCACGAGCCTAAGCCAAATCTCATAAGAGATTAACGCACGAATGCTAAAATGTTTGGGACAAATAATGAACGATGCATAATTTGACAGGACTGATTCGAGGACATGACATAAAATCTGAGGCATATATTTGGACATGTGGCATATTTAACATATGACTTGAGATTGAGGCATAAAATATATTGGACTTATGAATTGGGATTCGGGGCGTATATTTAACCGTAAACATGAAACTAATTTAGATACATAATACATGTTGTAATCTAGATATGTAGTTAATTTGAGAAATAAACATATGTTAGATCTAGATCTGTTCATACTAGGTATGATAATCTGTGATTTGGGAGAAGGGGAATTATAGGACAACTTGAAACTTGGGGCATAATGCATGTTTTAAATCAAGGCCTGATGTTAGAGTTTAAAGATAATTTACAACATGTTATGCATGAATGATAATGCATGTTGAGGACATACTACATGTTATAGTTTAAAAATCTAGATTTTTGGACATATTCTTTTATGTAAAAATTCATGACATGAAAAAGGGATATGTGACTTAGGCGTAAAGAGCTATACAAAAACAGGATAACTATTAATGTGAATGCGCCTAAATAAGGGTTTTAGGATATCTGGCATCATAGGCTAAAATTTGGCATAATTCATATTGTTTATCGTGATTTATGGAGAATATTCTGTACTGTGTAATTTTTAACTAAAAATTAGGAGCATATGTGGTATTATGAATTATGACCATGATTTGGCAAGTGAATTTAGGCTAAATTTATGATAAGGCAAGATATGATATATATAATCTGCTAAATCTATTATATTGCCTAATCTGCTAGTTCTGTTATATTGCCTAAACTGCTAATTAGATTGAATTGCCTAATCTGCTAATTATGTTAAATTGCCTTATCTGCTAAATCTGCTAAATAGCCTAATCTGCAAGATCTATTATCTGTTTAATCTGTTGAATGACGTAATCTATTGGAACTGAAATGCTGAAATTTGAAGTATGTGAATCTGTAGGCTCGACTTAAAATTGAGCAAAACTTGTTAATAGAACCTCGAATAATCTGCTGTAACTTGTACAGAAGTTTAATTTGTTAAATAAACAGAATTAGTCTGATATCTGGAAAATCTGTATTGGAATGAATTGGCTATGACACGAGGTTAGACTCTGTTTGCGGTAGAAGCCTGCCCGGAACCAACCGGCTTAACCAGCAACCGCAAACTGTCAGTCTAATGTGAGAGGTCGTAGGCATAACTAAAAATATGCTTAGACACGAGGTTAGGTCTGGCTAGTGGCAGAAGTCTACCCGGAACCGCCCGGCATATCCAGCGGCCACAAGCTACTGACCTAATGTGAGAGGTCTGTGCATTAGTGTTAATGCAAATCTGGGATAAATATGATGTCTAAAACGTGTTGGGTGGATAGGGTTAAACCAATTGGACTAATGAATCAAACAAACCCGTTTCATGAATCTGTAAGCCCAATTACAAAGTTAGACAAATATGTAAATCTGTTAAATCTGTATATCTGATCCGTTAGTCTGAAAACTTCTCTGATCTGTGAACTAGTTGATCTGAACTCTGTATGTCTGAACTTGAAAACAAGTTAATCTGAAATCTGTTAGTCTGGGGACACAAGGTTAGGAGGGAAATTACTTGTGTCATCTGTTGTTTGGGACCCATATTAGTCAGTAACCCTTTCTGGTATCAAAACTTTGACCCAACAGTAGGTAGGGTCCGGACACGCTTACTGAACTAATTATAAGTGGTTCATTCTGATAATGGCGAGGGGTGTTGATGGTGCGTTCCAACCGGGTCATGTGCATGCATGGATCCCGGTCTGCCTCTGTTGTAAGACGCCGTGACATCTGTAAATAGGTCTGTGCCAATTGGTTGTCACTTTAGGGAGTGATACACCCTACTGTGGAGCCGACACAGGGTATTTATGTATTAGGGAGCCAATCGCTTGGGGTAAGGTTTTAGGGTACACTTAGTTCTGTCTGCTTCTGTTGGTACCGTCCGTTTCTGTTGGGTGGCAACACCTGTCTGCGTGGTACCGTCTGTTCGGGTGGTAAAGGCCCATTCACTAGTGTACACCTAATTCTACATTCTGTTTTCGTAGGGATTAATCTGTTTCTGTACCTTCTGTTCGTGTGGTAAAGGCCCATTATTAGCATTATGTTTCTGTCTGTTTCTGTTCGGGTGGTAAAGGCCCATTATTAGCATTCTGTTTTTGTCTGTTTCTGTTCGGGTGGTAAAGGCCCATTATTAGCATTCTGTTTCTGTCTGTTTCTGTTCGGGTGGTAACAACCCATTATTAGCATTATGTTTCTGTCTATTTCTGTTGGGGTGGTAAAGGCCCATTACTAGCATTCTCTTCTGTGGAAATTATTTTGTTCCCGATTCTGTTTCAGTTTAGACATTAGGGTGACACCTAATCCTGTTATACTAGTATTAGTGCAGAGAAATGAAAAGTAATATTATTCTGTTTCTTCTGTTTAAACTAAGTACATCTGCTGCTCCAGTTACAGTTATCTCTTTTCCAGCTTACTTTCATGTCATAATTATTACTGTCTGTTCATATGCTGAAAGTCCCTGGACTTGCCAGACTTTATGTCTGACCTTGCTTGTTTTCGCCTCTTTTTCTTCCGTCCCCCCCAGGTTTTCCAAGGAGGGAATACTTTAGCTTGATCCGGATTTTTTCTGCTTGAAGTACTTAGAGTGCTTAAAGTATGGCTTGACTCCTTATGGCAGCTTCTGTGGGGATTACGATTTTAAAGTTTTGTACTCTGATGATTTTCTGAACAAGGCTGATATTTATGTACTTGAGTTTTTTGGGAAAGATGTAACCAAACTGATTTCTGTTTTCTGCTATAATAAAATTATAATTTCTCAAGTATTGTTTATCTGTCATGTAAATTTCTGTTATGTCTACTAAAATACTCCACCAAAGTTAAGGCATTCCCTTTGTTAGTGTCCTTAACGGAGGTGGGGTGTTACACTTGGTAAGAGCTGAAGGTTACCAGATTTGATAAAAAGTTTTGAAAACTATTTTCAAAAAAAGGTTTTAAAAGGAAGTATTTTCAAAAGTAAAGCTTATTTTTGAAAAATATAATCCCTAAGAGCCATATATCTATCTTTTAATCCTCTGTTTGAATCTTTGTTTCCTTCTTTCTCCGAGGCTCCCGGCTTTCTGGGAGGTAACCTCATTGCGGCATGATTCTGTAGGCTTGATAAGACTACGACACCGGTCAAAAGGCAAATAAGCGCCCGACTTCCATCTGTAGCCGCAGTAGTCTCACCTACGGTAAATTTTCTTTCGAGCTTTGTAGAATTTTCCGTGCAATAAAGGCCGATTTCGAGGGACTTGTCAACGTGTTACACACAGATAGTAAAGATGAGAATGAGGGAGTTTGGCTAAGGAGCACAACCCAAGGATGAGAAACTCATGGATATGGACTGGGTTCACAAAGGAGGCAAAAAGGAAACACAAAAGAAGGAAGAAAAGTCTGAAGATAAAGGAGGAGAAAAGTGCTTTACTTATGGATGCTTGTGGATGATCGTTGAGTATATGGATGACTGGATGGTAGGACACATTCTTCTTAACTTGAAGATTTCGGGGACGAAATCCTTTAAGGAGGGGAGAATGTAACACCCCGTATTTTCTGTGAACGTATAAGTTACAAATCAGAGAATAATTAATTTTTAAAATAAGAATCAAGGGAAATGGGTTGCGCCATTGCGTTCGTCTCGAAATTCTGCTTGGAAATGAGTCCGATTTTTCGAGAAACGGAGTCCGTATGAGGGAGATATGACCCTCCGAAGTTTCAGAGAATTTCAGAATCGAAAACAGCTCGAAAATTAGAATTCAAATTCGAATTCAAAATCCCAGAATAGGCTGGGCGGGAAAATTCCCGCCCATGGACCAGGTCGACCTGGAGGTCGACCATAGTGTCGACCTCCCAGGGGCCAGGTCGACCATAGTGTCGACCTGCTCCCAAAACCCAGTTTTTTTAACCTGGTTCATTCTGATGTATCCGGTCTCGTTTCTGTCTAGATTCGTCCGCCTAATCCTTTATAAACTCACCCCTAGCCTCATTCTCTCCACACCATTTCATTCTGTCTATATTCTGCCTCTGTTCTAATTGGAAATAAAAATGGCGTTGCTACCCTGCTGGAATCAAAACTTGGACTGATGAATCTTCTTCCAACCTGAATAGAATTAAAAGCTAAATCAAATCTCAAATCCAAGTTTAGAGCTACGACAACAATTAAAGAGGAATAATTCATCATTTCTGCATCAACAACAGTTTATTATCCTTTCTTAAAACCACGAAAGGCAAGTACAGTTATTTTCCGCTATAAACGTTAATTATGATTGTGACATGAATTGTAAATCTGAATTTGAGGTTATGTCCGTTCTGTTCTGTTTAGATCTAACTTATTTTGTATCTCTTTCTTCTTTCTGTTCTATAGCCAGGCTACCACGAGCCGGAGCCAAATCTCATAAGAGATTAACGCACGAACGCTAAAATGTTTGGGACAAATAATGAACGATGCATAATTTGATAGGACTGATTCGAGGACATGACATAAAATCTGAGGCATATAATTAGACATGTGGCATATTTAACATATGACTTGAGATTGAGGCATAAAATGTATTGGACTTATGACTTGGGATTCAGGACGTAGATTTAACCGTAAACATGAAACTAATTTAGATACATAATACAAGTTGTAATCTAGATCTGTAGTTAATTTGAGAAATAAACATATGTTAGTCTAGATCTGTTCATACTAGGTATGATAATCTGTGATTTGGGAGAAGGGGAATTATAGGACAACTTGAAACTTAGGGCATAATGCATGTTTTAAATCAAGGCCTGATATTAGAGTTTAAAGATAATTTACAACATGTTATGCATGAATGATAACGCATGTTGAGGACATACTACATGTTATAGTTTAAAAATCTAGATTTTTGGACATATTCTTTTATGTAAAAATTCATGACTTGAAAAAGGGATATGTGACTTAGGCGTAAAGAGCTATACAAAAACAGGATAACTATTAATGTGAATGCGCCCAAATAAGGGTTTTAGGATATCTGGCATCATAGGCTCAAATTTGGCATAATTCATATTGTTTATCGTGATTTATGGAGAATATTCTGTACTGTATAATGTTTAACTAAAAATTAGGAGCATATGTGGTATTATGAATTATGACCATGATTTAGCAAGTGAATTTAGGCTAAATTTATGATTAGGCAAGATATGATATATATATAATCTGCTAAATCTGTTATCTGCTAAATTTGTTATATTGCCTAATCTACTAGTTCTGTTATATTGCCTAAACTGCTAATTAGATTGAATTGCCTAATCGGCTAATTATGTTAAATTGCCTTATCTGCTAAATCTGCTAAATAGCCTAATCTGCAAGATCTGTTATCTGTTTAATCTGTTGAATGGCGTAATCTGTTGGAACTGAAATGCTGAAATTTGAAGTATGTGAATCTGTAGGCTCGACTTAAAATTGAGCAAAACTTGTTAATAGAACCTCGAATAATCTGCTGTAACTTGTACAAAAGTTTAATCTGTTAAATAAACAGAATTAGTCTGATATTTGAAAAATCTATATTGGAATGAATTGACTATGACACGAGGTTAGACTCTGTTTGCAGTAGAAGCCTGCCCGGAACCAATCGGCTTAACCAGCGATCGCAAACTGTCAGTCTAATGTGAGAGGTCGTAGGCATAACTAAAAATATGCTTAGACACGAGGTTAGGTCTGGCTTGTGGCAGAAGTCTGCCCGGAACCGCCCGGCATATCCAGCGGCCACAAGCTACCGACCTAATGTGAGAGGTTTGTGCATTAATATTAATGCAAATCTGGGATAAATATGATGTCTAAAACGTGTTCGGTGGATAGGGTTAAACCAATTGGACTAATGAATTAAACAAACCCGTTTCATGAATCTGTAAGCCCAATTACAAAGTTAGACAAATCTGTAAATCTGTTAAATCCGTATATCTGATCCGTTAGTCTGAAAACTTGTCTGATCAGTGAACTAGTTGATCTGAACTCTGTGTGTCTGAACTTGTAAACAAGTTAATCTGAAATCTTTTGGTCTGGGGACACAAGGTTAGGAGGAAAATTACTTGTGTCATCTGTTGTTTGGGACCCATATTAGTCAGTAACCCTTTCTGGTATCAAAACTTTGACCCAACAGTAGGTAGGGTCCGGGCACGCTTACTGAACTAATTATAAGTGGTTCATTCTGATAATGGCGAGGAGTATTGATGGTGCGTTCCAACCGGGTCATGTGCATGCATGGATCCCGGTCTGCCTCTGAGGATGTAAGACGCTGTGACATCTGTAAATAGGTTTGTGCCAATTGGTTGCCACATTAGGGAGTGATACATCCTACTGTGGAGCCGACACAGGGTATTTATGTATTAGGGAGCCGATCGCTTGGGGTAAGGTTTTAGGGTACACTTAGTTTTGTCTGTTTATGTTGGTACCGTCTGTTTCTGTTGGGTGGCAACACCTGTCTGCGTGGTACCGTCTGTTCGGGTGGTAAAGGCCCATTTACTAGTGTACACCTAATTCTACATTCTGTTTTCGTAGGGATTAATCTGTTTTTGTTTCTGTACCTTCTTTTCGGGTTGTAAAGGCCCATTATTAGCTGTATGTTTCTGTCTGTTTCTGTTCGGGTGGTAAAGGCCAATTATTAGCAATCTGTTTCTGTCTGTTTCTGTTCGGGTGGTAAAGGCCCATTATTAGCATTTTGTTTCTATT
The DNA here is from genome assembly GCA_030737875.1 of Allium sativum. Taxonomy (NCBI): domain Eukaryota; kingdom Viridiplantae; phylum Streptophyta; class Magnoliopsida; order Asparagales; family Amaryllidaceae; genus Allium; species Allium sativum. Next base: position 217,722,250 of record CM060920.1, read on the forward strand.
TGTTTCTGTTCGGGTGGTAAAGGCCCATTAGTAGCATTCTGTTTTTGTCTGTTTCTGTTGGGGTGGTAAAGGCCCATTACTAGCATTCTCTTCTGTGGAAATTATTCTGTTCCCGTTTCTGTTTCAGTTTAGACATTAGGGTGACACCTAATCCTGTTATACTAGTATTAGTGCATAGAAATGAAAAGTAATATTATTCTGTTTCTTCTGTTTAAACTAAGTACATCTGCTGCTCCAGTTACAGTTATCTCTTATCCAGCTTACTTTCATGTCATAATTATTATTGTCTGTTCATATGCTGAAAGTCCCTGGACTTGCCAGACTTTATGTCTGACCTTGCTTGTTTTCTCCCCTTTTTCTCCCGTCCCCCCAGGTTTTCCAAGGAGGGAATACTTTAGCTTGATCCGTATTTCTTCTGCTTGAAGTACTTAGAGTGTTTAAAGTATGGCTTGACTCCTTATGGTAGCTTCTGTGGGGATTATGATTTTAAAGTTTTGTACTCTGATGATTTTCTGAACAAGGCTGATATTTATGTACTTGAGTTTTTTGGGAAAGATGTAACCAAACTAATTTCTGTTTTCCGCTGTAATAAAATTATAATTTCTCAAGTATTGTTTATCTGTCTTGTAAATTTCTGTTCTATCTACTAAAACGCTCCACCAAAGTTAAGGTATTCCCTTTGTGAGTGTCCTTAACGGAGGTGGGGTGTTACAAAAGATCTAAATCTCAGCTCTGTATCGCTAAATCGAGGGCGACTTATTACTGAAGATCTTGTCCTAGCCCATTATCATCATCAACAACCTGTCACTATCACCAATATTCTGTATCTTCCTAGCAAATGAACTACTGGACCAGAATATTAAGTCTATTTAAGCTTAACAATCAACAATAAGAAAACAATTTAGCAAACAAGCAACAATGACTCGATGAATTTTAAGTTTTGACGAGCCACATATACTGCCTCCACCTTGAGGCCTAAAATTTATCGCTATGGATGCTGCAGTCACCATATCGTTAAGTTCTACTGACCAAAAAAGAGATGTTGTAACCATATATAATCTAACTCATTCCTCAACACGGTAAGTCACAATGAAGGAAAGCAAACTAGTTATCACGAGTTCCAATCTCGTTATATCCATCAGATTACAAGATCCAATGGAACAATGAAATCTTAATGCCAAATTTAAACACACATGGAACGTCGTTAATGAAAACATATGTCTAGTGGTAATGTCGTTTCCCTTTTGTTTCATCAATGGAGCACTCGATGAAAAGGAAACAATGATCAGTACATATCTCCATAATTTGTCCAATAAGGCAGGACAAATTTTTATACTGGGAACAAACTCGAGTATTGTGAGCTTCTTTGACCGACTCCTCCAAACAATCATTCCCTCAGAATGAAATAATCGCCCTCAGAGTCGATCACTCAACCCAGCCACAAACTCCAAACTCCAGAGTGACAAAAGAGAAGATAACCGTAATTTGGTAGCACATTGATTTCAATTACACTCCCGAAAGAAGACATATCTCCTTAATCGGTGAAAACTTCTCATCGACCGCTAAGAAGTTGATACAAATCTCTACGAAGTGAACCATGAACCGATCTTGAGAAAATCTATTTCTAAAACCTAAAAGATAGAGACTACCGACTAATTCAGGATACATCTTGGAGTCACTCAGCAGTAAACTCATAATTTATTCAGCTCTAACTCCAAATCGTCGAATAAATGCTTGTGAGAACCCAAAGAGCTCTCATACTATAACACTCGACTCTGTTCCATGGAATGGCTCGCCATGTAGACACATAAGTGTTTATAGAGCACGACATAGTCGACTCATTGCACTTAAACGCCATAACTAATTTAAGAAATTATAGCATCCCAAATATTGGATCATGCCATTATTGAAATTGTAAATCAAGGATGGCAGTCCTCAGCTGATCAATTTTCAACTCCAAAGATGGAATAATTAGAAGTATCTCTCGTTCGGTAGACCATCTTAAGTAAGTGGTCAGGATGATCGGTTGCTACTGAAGAAAACTATTCCAATGACATTTGTGTACATAAACAAACTATACTATATATACTACTAATATACAAATTTGAGAACCAAAATATGTATACATACATACTCTTTTGTATATATTAATACTCAAATTCATTATTGCTTAGGTTAAATAACACAACCTAAGCTCTGATACCAAATGTCATAACCCGTTATGCACCGTCGATGCTCATAATCAAAAATTCGCACTGTACATGCAACTAATCGATGGAAAGTGATCGTTAAGAGAATGAAATAGTAGAGAAGAAGAGAAAAGATAAAGAAAAGAAGAAAATTGAATAAAAGAGAAAGAAGAGAATGTAAAATACAATCAAAGAACCTGTCGTATATCTCATAGCGCATCGGAAATTATATAATAATCAGTTATAGATATAAAACAGGCGAGACATTTAAATTTATACAAGTGATATACAAACTCAAACTGATGAACAGTCTCTAACAACACTGTCAAGGTTCCATAGTATCGTGTAGTATAATAAATAATACTAATACAAGTATAAATAGCAAAGACGCCATCTTCTGCTAGTCCACCTGCACAGCTCCAAATAATAATCATACCTATCGCTTGGTATATTCATCATCTTTGGTGAGTACCCAAGGTAATAAAAGAAAAAAAAGGCCTTGGGTCAGACAATAGTCTGGTATGAGCGATATATAAACCTTAGAGTACTATACAAGTCATAATAGTATATATGGCATGAAGGGTATGGAAAATCATACATGTTCCGCCCTTACATTCACAGAGTTAACACATCACAATCAATATATGCTATACTATGATAAATCTCATATTAAGAGGATGATATAGATGTCTAAGTACTAAATGGTGATAAATAAATAAATAAATAAGCAACCATAGAATCCATCATCCATTTTACATCCACTCACTCAGTGCGTTCGTGTAACAGCCTGCATTTTACGTAATGAGGGATCGTAAAATATTTTTATTTTATTCCCTGAGGGTTGGACCATTCTCAAATTTTAATATGTTGCTTATGGGGATGGGAGACATGTCCATAATTTTTACCAATTTTGTATGTGACCATTTTGCCCCTGTCAATCTTGAATAGGGCATAACTTTTGACTCAGGTTGAATCAGGTGTTGAGACCTGTTCCATTTGAAAGGAAATGATGTTTGTCTTTCCGTAGAGTGGTCACATTAATGATTTGGCTCAGCGGTTTGGGAGGAATCGTTGTTTTAAGGTTTTACAGTTGGCTGTTCAGGTTTATAAAGCCATAATGGGCTTATTTGGAGAGGCTCATTAGTGGGCTAGCGGGAGGCTATAAATAAGGGGTTAGGGGCATGGAAAATAGTTTTCTTTCTTCATTCTCTCATTTGGTTGAGCTCGTGAATCTCTTTGCTAAATCAAATACACCTTTCCACCATTAAAATTCTAGATCTACGTGTGAAGATTGAAGATCTACCTAATTTGAAGTAAAATCCACTTTAATCGAAGAGAGATTTCACCAAATTGAAGAGTTTGAAGCTAATCCTCCACTGTTCGGATTTATATCCAAGTGTTTTTGTGTTGTTTTGAAGATTTGGTGAGTGATATGCATCTCTCACACGGATTCAATCAAGTATGTGAGTGTTTAATCTTGTTTTCCATCAAATTCAATTCGTTTTCCTTATACCTACATCATGGTAAGATAATTTTTATATGAATCACAAAGGATCTAATTTAGCAACTTAAAATCAGTAATTCCCATTCTATTTCATATGTTTATGTAAGTTAAATCCATCATTTTGGTTCAATTATGATATTATCATGATTTGGAGTGTTTTCTATGATTTAATGATGATAACGGTCATTTTGATGTTGTTGATTATTTTTTGAATTGTTTATGATTGATTTGGATGATTGGAATGAGTTGTTTGAATCGTTGTTGTCATTTTGGCGAAGATTTGGTCGAGTTTGGAACTAATTTAGTTAGATCTGGAGTCATGTCGGTTGAGTCATGCCACATTTCTTCTTCGCCAAGGAATGAGCCAAGTCGCATGAGCCAAGGCACAGGAAGCCAAGCCGCCAGAATCCAAGGTGCAAAAATCTAAGCCATGGGAAGGCAAGTCGCAGGAATTGAAGTGAAGCTAAAGAAGTCAAGTCGCGAACGATATAGTGAGGCCGACATGGAGTTGCAACATGGTGGCGTCCACGATATGGTATAGAGACATGGGGAAATTGAGGATATGTTTGGGACCAACATGAGGGAGGACGACATGAAGGTCATAACGTCCTGGTGAGTCATGCCCGATTTGGCATATGGAGTCATGTCGCGAATGACATGGTGAGTCATGTAGCGGACGAAATGGTGAGTCATGTCGTGGATGACATGGTGAGTCATATCAAAACCGACATGGTGAGCTATGTCGCGAATGACATGTTGGTGCGACATGGATGGTACAACATGGTGGTACGACATAGAGTCATTTTTGAAAATTTTTATTTTTCGGATATGATCCAGATTTGAACAAAAGGGTCTGAAGTAATTTGGCTCAGTGAGGATGTGACTTTGAAGTAAATTCAAGTAGGAAGGTTTGAAGTGTTGAAAGGTGTTCATTGATCGATGTAGAACAACGAACGAGGTGACAACTCCAAGGTCGTGAGTTGGTGGATAATGGTTGCTCGAGAAGGTTGCTTGATTTCAGAAAATTTGTCGGATTGGATGACTAGAGATATGAAAGCCGAGAGATTATCATTGTCGTAAGTTCTAGCAGTCTTGAAGCAAGGGTACAATAGAGACGTCTAAAAGACTGGTTGTAGGTCGAGTACCTTGGGTATCGTTGAAAGGCCTAGTTGTCAAGGTTGGACAAACCTACGTATTGTTGAAAGGCGTATGGAGTTTATGCTCATACTGGGGTTACCATTATCCCTTGACATATGGCAAGGTTGGTCGTCATAAGATTAACGATGGTTTCAAAGCAGGATTGGTGGTGGTAGCTAGAGTCTATCATGGTTGATTAGTTGCCTTGTTTGAACTGTCTCATGTAGATTGTCCAACGTCGAAGGAGATGTCCCTTAGATGCTTGTCTAATATTGTTTTAGGCCTTTGGGGCTTATGCTTGAGGGATGTTGAATTCGATTAGGATGGTTTACATTAGATATATAATTTGGACGTCGTGAGTGCTTTGACATGATTGAATGGGTGTTCTGATTTCCATGGATGTATGGCTGAAAATGTTATGGTAAAGGCTATCACTATCCGATGTGGGGAAGATAGGGTTGAGTTCTTCTCTGGTGTTGTGGGTAGATTAGTATTATCTATCCATTCTCATATACTTTATTGTTGATGTTTGTTAGTTGTTTTATCGCTCACTAAGACTGTTGTCTGACTCAAGGTTTTGTGTTTCCCTCTTATTACCTTGGGTTGTTCATCTGGTTGTAGATGGGAAGACTAGGTAGCAGGTGACAGGTAATAGCTTAGTGAGGACGATGTTGCAGTTTGGAGGCGAGCGGGAGGCACACGTACCAGTTTTATTACTATTTAGTAATTGGATTTTCATTATTTGTTATTCTTATATGAGTGATGTAGTGAGGCAAAGTTGTATAAACACCATTATTGTTATCCACGTGTATGTATATTACTTTCTAGTTGTTATGGAAGTTTTGGCATTTTCTACTTCACTATTAATACCTGTTGTATATCTTTTATTATATTTTATCCTTGCGCTGTGAGTTACGACCAGTTCCGATTGTGTTATCATACCTTGATGATCGTCCATGGCTGCCTGGCACACTTTTTAGCACATTGTTCTTCTATATAATGCAGGGGTTGTGGGCGATTGTCACATTTGGATACACAATAACGCCTCTATTTCTTGGTATTCGAATCCATGCCACTCAATCGGTCAGGAAACTAAGTTGAACCAGTTGGTACAACCCAAAGTAAGGACTTGAACCTGGTCCAGGTGAAATGTCATAAGTTTTTCGAACCTAGAAACAATCTTCCGAACCTGAAGATAATCTCCCGAATATGGAGATAAGGACTCAGGCTTAGTCCAGTGGACATCACACCTACTACCCCTTCTTCCTGAGTACCTGCTATCGATTGTCCATTTGCAAATGCAATCCATAACAGAGTCAATCCTGGAACTACTACCATAACTTTTCTTTGGTAGCTTTCTCTCGATTCATCATCACTACTTTGCATCCCTGAATATTGTTATTCACTATCAAGGTCGTTGCTTCGCTTCCTATCCTAGAATCACCAACATTAGATAACAAACCATTATTCAAAGATCCATCATGTCGGAATCGTTATCGAACAAACCATCACATCTTGCTCATCGATACGCACTATCTTCCACATTAAATTGGCCAAAGTGACCAATAAATAATAATGATATAGACCACATAATTATAATCGATAATGACTACTTGGATCACGTATTTAACCGGAATTGATTAAATGGACATCTAGGGAAAAACATAAGGCACAAGTCGTGAAATCCCGCTGGTTTCCAAGTACAACCTTTGTTTTCAGATCGGCCATCAGGCTCTAGTGTTGCTCTGTCTTAAAATCCATCGCCAAAATTCTATGCTGCTTCAGTGTCAAATCCAACCATGTGTTCCGAAGCTCATTCGGGAATTCATCTCATCCTTTGAGCCTACCATCATTGTGTGTTCAATCAGTATACATCGACGTGTGCATTTGATCAATAAGCATACAAAACTCTAACAAACAAGATTTTTTCTAATACTAAATCGCCTATGAATGGCGTTTTAACCAAACAAAGCAAACAATTCAACCATGCAACCGATAGTCATATAAATTTCTGAAATAGCATTCTAGCATCAATAATAGTAGTAATAAGTTAACTGGAACCTACCTATAGCAATCAAAGTGAAGTACGTGTCCAAATAACCTAGGTCTATAGTGTGGTCAAAATAGCGCGCAATAGCATGTAAATGGGTAAATAGCATGTAACATAATGCAAACAGACAAAATGTGATAATCGTGGTTAAAACTACTTAAATCACTTATTAGTCTTTTTATTAATTATTTACTAGGTTCAACTATCTTTAATATTAGGTTTTATAATTAGAAATTTGTTTAAAACGTCAATTTTATACTATATGAACAAAAATAGTCCAATGAAAGATAATATCACTCACCTTAGCCAACTCAGCCCAAAGAAGATTTAAAGTGTAGAGGTCGTCAATATGAGTCTAACGAAAGAAACATTGTCTAATTCAGACATCGTGCGCGAAAGATATGAATAACACAATTTATATGACCTAGAATCAACGTAAACAAATAAAAAAATTAACTAATTATTAAGATTCCCATACACTTTCTTCCCTAATCTCATTCTTTTCCAGCCACGAAAATCCCTATGTCACAGACCCAACTTGCGTGCACCAAAATGGGATGATATGCAGATTCGCTCTACGGAACTCGAATCTGACATCACCGACGAGTTTTTCTTTGCAAACTCGATATGTTGGAACCAAAATCACACCGCCTAGCATCATTTGGGAAATTGCGACAAGGCAGGTCCTCCCTCACTGCTATCAATACACACGCCACTAAGTAGGGCCGATTGTGGCCAAAGTTTGAGGGGAGGTGCGGTTTTCGAAGACATGACCAACAGTACCTCTCGCATCTTCTAACTCTGATAGTACTGACATTAGTGCCCAACCCTAGGTCACACCTCCTACGGTGGTCATTACAAAAATATGATCGAGCATCATGATAAATATACATATTCGAATCTCTTAAGTTTTTAGGTATTTAGGAATTTGTTTCGTGATTTTTAGTGGAGAGCATAGCTCGATTTTGATTTTTGAATGGAGATAGAAGGAGGCGGCCATTTCTTTTATTCTATGCAATGAAACAATAACCGAAGAGAAAGAATAAGGGGCAGGATTTTGAATTGGGTTATGGGCCATTTAGTTTAATAGTATTTTATTAATTTATTCACAAACGAGTCTATAAACTCGCGACCTCCAATCGACCTGTGCCGCCTGGTGACTTTTATGTAGAAAGGCCATTTGAAAACAGTGGGACTAGTTTCGAGGTCAAATTCGATTGTATACAGAAATTAGCCTATAAAATTCTAATTTTTTTATAGATATTGACACATGTTTTATTTACGTGTGGCTAAATGGCGCATTTGTTAGTTGAGAATTTGAGGGTGTGCAACAACTCACTATGATGATTTCGAAAATATAAAATTTATCATAATCGGATATTGTACTCCTGAAACGACAATTTGCACGTATTTCTGGACCGGTAAGACTATAGCTAACCCAAACTTGAAATATAGCAATCCAGTTACTTATTTTTCATGTAACAGATAATACAGACTCAATAGAACTAATCTCGAATCCTGATTCAGTCATTCGTGGAAAATTCTATTTTGGAACATCAATTGAATAATTAATGACCAATATTTAAATATCCAATCATTAAAATATAGGTCATTACACCTTTATTTTAATTATTTTATTTGATGTGCATCATGAGGTTTGGGTTAGGTGATTGTAAGGTAGGAGCCTTATCTTAGATGATTTATGTTAGGTTGCCTATAGGGAAGATGCCTATAGCTCCTTGTGTCACATAAGTCAGTACTCTGTTACTTATAAGGATAACAAAGAGTCATGTTTGAGGCATTGCCGAGCGACTTGTGGATATGAGTCACAATGTTCATCTATGTAATTAAAGACTGTTGGAATAGATCCGGTGATTGACCCTAGGATCTTGGAGCGGTCACATGACAAATAGTCTCCTTCCTGGTGTTGGCTGAGAGGTAGATTGGTATATTATGTTGATACACTTGACTTTAGTTTTGACACAGCTAGGTGAGCTAGGGAGAATTGACCGACTTATATAAAGAAGGTCCTAGAGATGGTCAGATGGCTTGGGAATCGTGTGCAGAGGGTAGAATGAAGTTGGTAATAATCAGATTTACTTGGATGGAACGTCAAAATTGGATAAACGAGGAAATCTATGAAATAAAGATCTGGATCAGCATTGTGCTATGGATCTAATTTGATTGACATAGAGCTTGATTAAGGAATAGATACAACCCTATCGTACCTCAGATCAGTTGTAGCTTGAATATGGGATCGACCTGCCTTGTTTCATTTCTAATCTATATGAATTAGACGACATAGATTGGTACAAGCAAGCACTTAAAGAAAATGGGCATGAAAGGATAGGGCTCAGATTAGTCCAAACATAATTTGATGGATCCAGATTCATACGTATCCAAACCCTCATATCGCTATCGATCTGAATCATCAAGTGTTGGTGATCCAACCTATAATTCTTTAACGCGGTCGCCTCCACTACATCGAGTTTTCGACTAATTTTTAGGTTGATCCAAGCTTACTGACACACATGTAAAATTGTATATTTTTACTCATATATTTATCCTTTGTTTAATTGAATAAATGTCAAATTATGATATTTTTACATGTTTAAAACCAAAATACAAAAATATATTCAAGTCAGCATTCACTTATCTACATAATGGCAAAACTACCAATCTATGCATGAATTAATTTGAAGAAAATTTACTTGTATTCTTATTTTTTTTTTAGGAAAATGAGTACAAATAGAAGATTCTTTGTAGATATATGCATACATAAGTGTTCAAGGCTGAATCATGAAAGAAATAATTGAATTTATGCGGTATGGAGGAACCCACATACCCATTTTGTAATGTAAAATAAACAATGACAAAAAAGCAAGATAGTAGAGGATTGGTTAGAAACTAATGACGACTTAAAGGCTACTAAATGAGAACGATAATTTTGGTAGCATCCTAAAAATGTGTTAGCATCTTAGGCATGTATAACTAACCCTCTTATGTTCATGTTAAAAAAAATTCTCTCTTTATGCAAGATGTAAACAAAGTTAAGAAATAAAATTACGTTTTCTTTAATGGCCTTCTAAGCATCTTTTTCTTCCATATTTATGTTCTCTTTAAGCTCTTTACTCATGGTTTTTTTCGTTTTCTTTTCTTTTCATGCAAGTAGATCAACTCTTTCTTTCTATCCAAGTTAGTTAGTTGTCTTTACTTCTTGTTCATTTCCTATTCTTCTTTTCCATGTTTAGCTAATCTCCTTAAATTTATAGGTAATGAAGTTCTCATGTATTATATCAAATTAACATAAATGATTTTGTTTAAGATCCTATTTCATGCTTAATGAAAAATTATATGTTTATGTAAATTTCTCATCTAATATTTAATTTGATAGCTTATGTTCCTCAAAACATATAGCCTATGCTTATCTAATGAAACCACTAATTGTACTTTCATCTGATCATCATTTTGATAATGGAAATGGAATTAGGATAAAAAATAGTAAATGGATCATTCCTAAAGTAGATTTTAATTATAATTTCATGTCATTTTCTTGAGAACCGAAAAGTATATTAGAAGTTGTATAATAGTTTAATGATTTATTTTATGTTAGTTAATAGCATAATTAGGCCATGTTTACAATGAATACATCCACTGATTACTCAAATGGTTGACAATAGGAGATCATAACTTCATTTTATGTTGATTTATATGATACTAGGAGGGGTTTTGAATCTAAATTGCATTCTAATCTCATAGTTTAATTCAATATTATTTTCTACTTTTTAACAATTTTCAATTAGAAAAATTCTTAGAAAAAAAATTGGTTTGATTTGATTAAGTTAATTTAAAACTTTCCTTGAGGATGCACATACGTACTTTGTGCTTGTTGTTGTTTATAACAATATAACTCGGCAACGTTCTAGTTAGAAAAATCCAAGTGAATTAGGTTTTGGTGCCGTTACCATGGAAAGCTAATTTTAATGTTACACTTTAGATTTTTTATATTTAGTTTTAGTTTTAATTTTAATTAAATTTGCGTTGCATTTGTTCTTTTGTGTTGTTCATTTGATTTGATTTTGGTTTAGCTTTGTGTTAATTTTTTCCCTTTTTAAAAGAAAAAAAAATGGATTGTTCACTTTTGTGCAATGGCTTTTGCTTAAAATCCTTTTTTTTACATTTGTTATTTGATTTTTATTCCTTTGAAAAAAAAGGTTAGCATGCATTTGTTTGTTTTTCAATTTTCTTACAGTACTAGTTAACATCCATGAATAAAATTGGATTGATACCTTCATTTTGCCCTCGTTCTTTTTGTATTTCTACTGTCATTTTTCAGAGCAATTTGTAGTTTGGTTTGCGTATTTTCTAGTTTGGTTTGTATTTTGTTACAACCCCAAACTTCCGTAGTACAAAAGCAAGGATAATCATAGGAGCATAAAATAATTACAACAATAACAGATCCCAAATAACATCATAACACATAAATCGTTGCAGCGGAAATAGGAATGTCATCACATCATAACATCAAAGACATTAGAGTGCACAGTTATAGGACACACTTAGCAAATTGAAGTCTAAAAAAAAGAAATAAGTCTCAACTCCATCAAATACATCATAGATCAATAATGTCTAAATGTCTCAAAGGCAATAAAAAGATAAAAAGAAAAATGCTCTTCGTATTCTTTCCTTAAGCAAGCTCCAATCCAGAATGTATCCATACCTAAAACTGTCACTTGGCTGCCCGTGTGAAAAGAGGGCACCCGAGTTTGCAAAGTGAAACAAACTACGAGTCAGTCATGGGACTGGTATGAGAAATCTTTCCTAACTTATCTAACAATATGGCTAATCGTAGGACCACGCCGTTAACGCGGAACGAGTTTACTCCATTGGATTTCCAGTGCATAAGTTTATAAATTTTTATTTAAAACAACGCAATGCTTTTTAGAAAAATGAAATCATTATAAGACTCAAGTCCCATCACACAATGCAACGCAAACCGGAGGATAGAGTTTTACCTTATAATGATCAAACATGCTTGATATGTAGAAAATAATATTTTTAATACTATTATTAGTGTCTAATCTATTTTAAAATACTTCAAAGTAAATGTATCAATCCTAGACGACATAGTCCCCCATCCTACTACGTTGCCATATATAGGTTTACAATCAAAACCGTAATATAGTATTGGAAATTGGATTTCCGTCATGAGTTATAGCTAGGGATGATCTCCTTACCGATTCGAGACACTCTAGCAATGTCCCAGGATCACACCTATGGGCAACCCTTGGATCTTGCAGGGCCGGCCCATAAATACTTTAGTGGATTAGTTATGCCTGAACACACGCTTCCCGATCCTATTGAACCAATAAAATGGTCACTATCAACCAATAAATCCAAGACGCCTCATTCCATCAACCATATAAGTAAAATGTCAGGGCTTGCAAAACCCTGATACCACTTCTAGCTAGAAAGAAACGTGTGCACTCCCTGCGTTTCCTTGTTCCGTTTCTGACTCTTACCGGGGTGGTAACGCTATACACAAAGCTATGCCGAAATAGGCTATGCTTTGATCATCAACCACAAGGCTCTGCTTTTCAACAAAAGCCTTGATCATTTGCATCTTGGTATGTCACATTGACAATTCACGCATGCGATCGATAGCTACCAATATACAACCTCTGAGCTCATGCGTCTCAGAGAAGGGTGTTAAGCAAGAGAATATATTCTCCACTACCAATATATATATATATTAAATAGAAATCAATTTACATGGAATGAAATCCAATGTCAGACACACATCCTTTTACAAGTCCGTTCTGGGCTTGAACGAAACCGGAGACACCTTATTCCTCGTCCCGTATGTCCAATACGGAAGAGAGGTGCTCACTTATTTGGAAAATCAACAAGTATGTCCAGATAGCTAACACTATAACCCTTTACTGGGAGCTAACTAATGTCGGGCATCAGTAGTTATCCATTCGATGTGAAGATCGTCGGTCTTCAATCACCATCTTCAATATCTTCGATTTAAATCGTCATATAATCATTTGAAATGAGATTGAACTCGGTCTTTTCAAACGATTCCAGTATATATATAGTTTAAAACCATTTCATATCGTAAATAGTGTTTAATAATGATTTATCGCTATTTTTATATATACAAAAATAGTTAAATTAATTTAACGACGCTTTACATAATGTCCCGAAATTCAGGTACAATTTGAGCTGACCAATTAACATAAGTCCAACCCAAATTACACTGGAAACAAGAAAACTAATAGAAAGAAAACAGAGGGTGAGAATAGATAAGATAGAAACTTAGAATAGAAGAAGAACATACAACATCAGAGAAAACACAAACCTCGCAGCGGAACGAATAAAATATAACATAACTTTGAAATAAAAGATTGTACTTGAATATACATATCATTATCAAGTACATCACTTACAACACAGCGGAAATAAACAATAGCTATATAAATGCTGCTGAAGCCTCCTGCTCCAGCTTTCCAAGTATATCTGTAAAATCCTGACTACTTGAATGCCCGTACAAAATTGGGCACCCAAGGGTTTAGGGAAAACAAAATAAAACAAACTCCGGGTCAGTCATTGGACTAGTGTGAGTAAAACAATTTAAAAACAATTTGAGCAATAAAACAATATCTCATAAGACCATGCCGTATAACGGAACGGGTTTTTTCCTTATCAGAATCCAAATCAATTTGATTTAACTTTCAAATCATTTTGAAAGGAATGATAATCTTTATATCAAATCTCATTGATATTATAATAGTGTCTATCAACCACAATATAAAAATCATCTAGTAGAAACGCTTTCATCTCACGTTCCACATACATAGTATACAATCAAAACCGCGAGCACTTATTGGATAATGGATTTCCAACTATGACAAGGTATGGAACCACCTTACGATAGTGTATCTCTAGAGAGGAATACACTGGGTTCAACAAGAACATCTTGCAACCCGACCACACATGACTAACCACTCATTTCGCTTGAGTGTATCGAATGTATATCACCAATGGTTGGGATCAGCAACCATTTCCCGAATGGGACAACATAGAATAAATTAAAGAATGAAATGAATATATCTAGATAGGTGATAATACACCCTACTTGGCAGCCAACCACTTAGCCATGCCGCGTGCCCGATTTTTTTCATTTCCCGGTTGTGAGGCTGGAGGCCACGCTTATCTCTGGTAGGTCACACATTTATTCGCCTTAAATGTCACATCGTTATACCCACCAAATCACAAATTGATTTCCCCAAAAATACCACGGGTATACAACTAAGAGAAACGAATTCCTCTGCCACCAAACGTAAATACGTTTGAAGAGATCAACTTACGCGATCTATTAAATATACTATGTCTGACATTCTTCCATACAGGTCATCCTGGGACTGGACAAACCGAAGGCTCTATTCTTTAAATCCATCTAAGGAAATTTCTACCTAGGATCGTCAGAATAGTCCTTGCATAACTCCGTTTTCAATATTCTTCATCATATTTGATTCGCAATGCTAACGCCCATATAGAGTGATTTTCAGGTCATGAATCTGATCCCGATCTCTACGTATTGACGACGGAAAAATGGTCAAAAACTTCGATAGTCGGTGAGATAGCTATCAAAGAAAAATATGTGTACAAACAATGATATTATTTCTAGATGGAAATTCTATCGATCAATCACTAATCATCATTTATCTCTTAAATTAATTTAACATTAATTTATCATAAATTTATTCATGTACCCATTTCCAGTTTCCATATATATACAGAAATTCTTATTTTCTAATTTAGAAAATACACGTTATTAATCATTTGGAAACATTTCCATAACCCTCACATTTCTTATTTTCTATATTAGAAAACATTTCTGATTCTTATTTGGAAAACATTTCCAAAACTCCTTCATTGGAATTAAACAGATGTTAAATTAAACATTGCTATACCCACTCGAATCATTAACACTTATTAACTAAATTCCCTTAACCAACCTTTACTATCGAACCTTAAACATTCCTCAGTTAAAAATGGAGTCAATTAAGTTGGGGTATAATTACCTCTCAGACCTTAACTGAACAACATCTTTAACCTTGAAATAAACAAAGTTCACCTTTTAAATCTTTGATAAACTTCCTTTCGTAACTCTCGGATTCTATTTGTGAATCCACTTCTTTATCTGAAAAACATTGATTTTAACTATAGCGTTATAATCCCTACTTATGAAATATCTAACTCCAAAATATAACTCGATTAACTCAAATCAATTAACCCTAACTCCATTAATTTTAACTTGATTAACTTTAATCCATTAACTCTTATCACTTAACTCCTTTCGAATAAACTATATTCGATTAACTCCTTTAAAATAAACTATATTCGATAGCTCCTTTAACTCTCTTCGAATAAACTATATTCGATTAACTCCTTTAACTCTATTTGAATAAACTATATTCGATTAACTCCTTTAACTCTATTCGAATAAACTATATTCGATTAACTCCTTTTCAATTAACTAATATTCGACTAACTCTTTTTCGAATAACTAATATTCGATTAACTCTCTTCGAATAACTAATATTCGATTAACTCTCTTTGAATAACCAATATTCGATTAACTCTCTTCAAATAACCAATATTCGATAACACTTTTCGAATAACCAATATTCAATAACTTTTTTCGAATAACCAATATTCGACAACTCTTTTCGAATACCCAATATTCGATAACTCTTTTCGAATAACCAATATTCGATAATCTTTCAAATAACCAATATTCGACAACTCTTTTCGAATAACCAATATTCGAAAACTCTTTTCAAATAACCAATATTCGATAACTCTATTTGAATAACTAATATTCGATTTATCTTTTCGAATAACTAATATTCGATTAATTCTCTTCTTCGAATAACCTTATTTGTTAACTCTTTCTTCGAATAAACTATATTCGAATAACTCTAATCCGACTAACTCTAATTCAATTAACTCTATTCAAATAACTAATATTCGACTAACTCTTGTTCAATTAACTCTATTCAATTAACTCTATTCGATTAACTCTATTCGATTAATTCTAATTCGATTAACTCTAATTCGATTAACTCTAATCGATTAACTATAATTCGATTAACTCTAACTCTAATCAATTAACTCTAACTCTAATCGATTAACTCTAATTCGATTAACTCTAACTCTAATCAATTAACTCTAACTCTAATCGATTAACTCTAACTCTAATCGATTAACTCTATCTAATCGATTAACTCTAACTCTAATCGATTAACTCTAACTCTTTTTGATTAACACATTTTGATTAACGCCTTTTGATTAATTCCTTTGGTTAACTCCTTTGATTAACTCTACGTCGATATTCAGTTTCAAATATCAATGTTGAAATCGATTCTTACTTCTCTATATAAGTCTTGACTTATATATTCTATTTATCCAATGATAAACATTTCATTTGATTTATAAAATATTATTTATAAATTAATATTCCCAATCTATCGGTTAGAACAGATTCTATTTAAAATCTTTGCTTTAAATCTATATCATTTTATACCCGTGCGCAAAACATGGGTCTAAACTTTCCGGATGTAAAATTCTATTCATTTGCCAAATATTTCCTTATATGACATTCTTTCCATTTTCCAATAAATTCCTTTTATAACTCTATATATTTTCTAAACAAATATTTTATTTTTATAACTCTATTTATTCTCTAAATAAATATTTCCTTTTTAATTCTATTTGTAAATGTTTTACAAATATTCCATTTTCAATTCTATTTGTAAATGTTATACAAATATTTCCTTTTCATAAAATCCTTTGATTATATATATATATATATATATATTTCTTTTTCAATATAACATTGAAATTCTCTTTTTATATTCCAATATTTTTATGGTATTTAAAATACCAAATAACAATGATCAATATCATTCTAACACACATCATCAACAACAGATTATATATCACATCATATATCACCATATATAAAAAACAGTAAAATAAATGTTGAGGAATCCAGTTGGATTCCTCCGACCTGTTTCCCTGCATCCACAAATGTTAAACAATATAATTAACATTAACTTTTATTTCAATATGAGATATTCTGATCAACAGAGTCCATATTTGATTAATGATATATATATATATATATGTATATATATATCGTTATCTATAATTTCAACCAATACATAAGCAGTTCAACCAAAAAGTCAACACATAGAATCAACCATCATCTATCAGTTCTAAAAATACGTTATAAAATATAACTGGTAGAGTTGGTGAGTTTTACTCACATTAGATTATCATCGTTAAATAACGATAATTATCGCTTGATTCAGACAGATAATTTATTTCGCTATAAATTGTAACGAGCTTCGATTCACTCTCCGTCCAGTTCCATTTCGTAGCCCTCGTCCATACGAACCTGTCGGATCTTGTTTCGTCATATTCTGATTACGTATGGAGAAGTTATACAATTTACAAGTTTATATAACAATTATAAAGATTAAAAACTTGGATTCAAATTATAATTGGGCCTAAATATTTAAACAAGCCCATACACCTATCAAATTACCCGAGCGCGCTCCCTTCTGCTTCTCTCCCAAAATGGTTTCCTCTAGTAAACAAAACAATGAAAACATGGCCATTTTAAATCCTCAACTCCCCTTCGATTACCAGTTGAAACCCAAAGCTAAATTCACTGATGAACTTCTCCTCCCCTAAGCTTCATATTCTCCACCACAGCTGAGACATCGTCGCCATATACAAATCGCGACGCTGCCTCCATGACTACACTGCTACAGTGAACACCGAACCCAGTCAGCACCGGACCTCACCAGAAAATCACCACCGAACCCAAACTCCATCGCAAATTCAACTACACTGCCCATTTGATCCATCTCCTCCTTTACTGGTCGATAATCGTAACCCTAGAAAACGCCATACACACAAAAACCTATCGCACAAGTCCAAACTAGTATAGGATTTAAGCTCGTCGCAATATGAACTCAAATATATACATATACCGATTTATAGGAATTTATCCTATTTGATTTTGATTTTTGAAGAGAAGGAATTTTCATTTCCTGATGAAAATAAACGCGGTGGATTTCTGTTGACTATTGGAGGAGTTGAATTAGGTTTAGGTTAAGGGAGGGTAGTGGTGTATGTATGTATATATATATACACACATATATATATAGGAAGATTTAAATATTTGTTTTATTGATTATTTTATTTATTTTTAAGCAACCGCTATAAGTATTTGTCCTCTAAAAATTCCTGTTATCACATACGATATTCAAAAATCACGAAAATGGACATGCAGCTACAGTTCGACATTGCGGACACAAGAAACTGGTTTCGTCGAATTCCGACTCTGTTTGCTCACACAGCATATTTTTAAAGGTCAAATTATCGACTGTATTTCACATTAAAATCCCGTACGGCCACATACTGACTTCAAAAATCACGAAACTTGACATCTAACAATAATTTAACATTCCTGATCCAACGAAATTAGTTTCGTCGAATTTCGACTTCGTTCGCAAAACTGGCTATTTTTAAAGCTCTAAATAACTCATTTAAATATTATTATATTTAAAAATAATTAAATTAAATATTTATAAATAAATATTATCGTATATATCCACACTGGAGTATCATACAACTCCAATTGGATTTATAACTCGATATTTCAAAATTCCCAGTTATATCGATATTTGATTCATATATAAAATCCTTTTATAATATAAATATATATTTATAAATTTCAAAGGAATTCCATAGCGACTTTCCACACGACGAAATCCAGATTTTTCTCTTCCAATAGAAAAATATACTTCACCAGCTCCGAACATTTCTTATTTCACAGAAATTCGATTTAAAACGGATTCTGTATATTTAATTAAAGTTCGAATCGCCAAATAGCGAACTGCCGCGCCATTTCGAGCTCGATTTTAATTATAATATAATTATACATTCAAACTTCGTTTATATAATATATTTGTTATTATAATTCAATTCTAAACTGAATTATATATTTCGAATTGCCTAATTCACACAATATAGTCAATTCCCTATTTCCGACTATTTTAGAATTAAATATATTGTTTTATTATTTATATTAATTAAATATTCAATATTATTTAATTTAACAACCATTTAATTCTCTGAATCACTATTTAAATAATTAAATAAATAAATTATAATATTGTAAAAATATGGGACATTACATTCTTCCCCTCTTAAAATAATTTCGTCCTCGAAATTGTTAAGGTAGAAAACAACCCCTATTAACTGGTTTAAAGATTATTTATTTACTTATTAACTTCAATCTCAACTAAACAAATAAAGTTTAATTAAATTATTAATTTATTCTTATTAACGAAAATTTTCAAAAATCCTGAAAATTTTCTAACACCTTAATTTTTCGAATTTTTTTGCCAGCATCTCCTTTGTACTGGTCAATCGGTACAACTACAACTCGCCTCTCTAGGCCTTCTTAAACCCAAAAGAAAATCAAACAGCCAAGCGGCTTGCCAATTCGGCTCAATCTCATACCCATATATAATATAACTGGTACCTTTTTGTCAGGCATATCAATATATCCTTTCCATGTGTTACTAATTCTGCATATACCATTGTCATCCCAATCATTCGGTTATACCCAAGCCAAATTCCGTTCTTAATTCCATTTTTAATTTTAAATCTTAACTTACCAGTCAAATTTCATTTCGGATTAACCTTAATCCAATCTAATTCGATACTTTCTATCTCAATTCATTTTCCACTTAACTGGTTTCAATTCAATTTCTATTTGCTTTTACAAATTCTAGTTTAATTTGTTTTAATTCAAATAATCTGTTTCTGGGAATTTTTAAACGGCTTAGCCTTTTCCAAAAATCAAAATATTCATTTGGAATACCAATTCAACTTGTTTTCTCAAAATAATTCAGAAACAAAGACTTTGGTAGTAATCCGTCACTTACAACCCAAAAATGAACACCGATGATGGCATGATCATCATCAGAATCTATATCCAGTTATCGAAGTGAGTTCAATACTATATCGCTTTTCAAAACTATATTTAAACACCTTCATTTTGAAATCACATTCAAAATATCATTCACAATGCTTGTAAACAATTTAAAATCTCCCAGGATTTTAAAATTCTCATATATTTAATCCAATTCCATTTACAAACACTTCTCCAACTTTTAATTCCAATTCTGGTTCTAAATTTAGATTTACTTCATCTTATTTCATATATTATATTCATACGAATTTTGATTGGTTATTTACATAACCATTTCACTTTTTTTTATAATCTTATTCGATTATAATAGCAACCAACACATCCTACATTATAATATTTCCAATATATATATTTTCTTTATGTCAAAATATATTTGGGTAAAATTATTTCGTTTACCCTCTTTTCAAAACATACTATGTTGGTTCATCGTATTCAAGTGTTTAGAAAATCCTACCGATACAGTAGATCAAACTAATCGAACAGAACCCATAAACAACTCAACCAATAAATCTCCATAGTATAAAACCATTTTATATCAAATAACATATACACTCTCTTGTATATATACACTCAACTCAATCTAGAGTGTTTCTAACCCCATCTCTACTGAGTCACGCCACAGAGCCAAGGTAATAACTTAACCTTCTGCTTTGATACCAACTGTAGTGTCTCGAAATTCCGGTACAAATTAAGCTGACCAATTAACACAAGTCCAACCCAAATTACACAGAAACCAAAAAACTAATAGAAAGAAAACAAAGGGTGAGATAGATAAGATAGAAACTTAGAATAGAAGAAGAAGAAGAACATACAACATCAGAGTAAACACGAACCTCACAGCGGAACGTATCAAATATAACATAACTTTGAAATAAAAGATTGTACTTGAATATACATATCATTATCAAAGTACATCACATACAACACAGCAGAAATAAATTATAACTATATAAACGCTGCTGAAGCCTCCTGCTCCAACTTTCCAAGTATATCTGTAAAATCCTGACTACTTGACTGCCTATACAAAATTGGGCACCCAAGGGTTTAGGGAAAACAAAACGAAACAAACTATGGGTTAGTCATGGGACTGGTGTGAGTGAAACTATTTTAAAACAATTTGAGCAATAAAACGATATCTCATAAGACCACGCCGTATAACGGAACGGGTTTTTCCCTCATGAGAATCCAAATCAATTTGATTTAACTTTCAAATCATTTTGAAAGAAATAATAATATTTATATCAAAACTCATTGATATTATAATAGTGTCTATCAACCACAATATAATAATCACCTAGCAGAAACGCTTTCATCTCACGTTCTACATACATAGTATACAATAAAAACTGCGACACTTATTGGATAATGGATTTCCAACTATGACAAGGTATGGAGCCACCTTACGATAGTGTACCTCTAGAGAGGAATACACTGGATTCAACAAGAACATCTTGCAACCCCGCCACACATGACCGACCACTCATTTCGCTTGAGTGTATCGAATGTATATCACCAACGGTTGGGATCAGCAACCGTTTCCCGAATGGGACAACATTGAATAGATTAAAGAATGAAATGAATATCTCTAGATAGGTGATAATACACCCTACTTGGCAGCCAACCACTTAGCCATGCTGCCTGCCTGATTTTTGTCATTTCCCGGTTGTGAGGCCAGAGGCCACGCTTATCTCTGACAGATCATACATTTATTCACTTTGAATGTCACATCATCATACCCGCCAAATCACAAATTGATTTCCCCAAAAATACCATGGGTATACAGCTAAGAGAAACGAATTCCCCCGCCACCAAACATAAATACGTTTGAAGAGGTCAACTTATGCAATCTATTAAATATACTCTGTCAGGCATTCTTCCATACAGGTCGTCCTAGGACTGGACAAACCGAAGGCACTATTCTTTAAATCCATCTTAGGCCATTGCGACCTAGTATCGTCAGAACAGTCCTTGCATAACTCCATTTTCATTTTTCTTCATCATATTTGATTCGCAACGCTAACGCCCATACAGAGTGGTTTTCAGGTCATGAATCTAATCCCGGTCTCTCTGTATTGACGACGGAAAATGGTCAAAAACTTCGATAGTCGGTGAGTTAACTATCAAAGAAAAATATGTGTACAAACAACGATATTATTTCCAGATGGAAATTCTATCGATCAATCACCAATCATCATTTATCTCTTAAATTAATTTATCATAAATTTATTCATGTACCCATTTCCTATTTCCATATATATACAGAAATTCTTATTTTCTAATTTAGAAAATATACATTATTAATCATTGGGAAACATTTCCATATCCCTCTCATTTCTTATTTTCTATATTAGAAAACATTTCTGATTCTTATTTGGAAAACATTTCCAAAACTCCTTCATTGTATTAAACAGATGTTAAATAAAACATCGCTATACCCACTCGAACCATTAACACTTATTAACTAAATTCCCTTAACCAACCTTTACTATCGAACCTTAACCATTCCTCCGTTAAAAATGGAGTTAATCAAGTTGGGGTATAATTACCTCTCCGACTTCAACCGAACAACATCTTTAATCTCGAAATAAACAAAGTTCACCTTTTAAATCTTTAACAAACTTCCTTCCGTAACTCTCGGATTTTATTTACGAATACACTTCCTTATTTGAAAAACATTAATTTTATATATAGCATTATAATCCCTACTTCTGAAATATCTAACTCCAAAATATAACTCGATTAACTCAAATCAATTAACCCTAACTCCATTATCTTTAACTCGATTAACTTTAATCCATTAACTCTTATCACTTAACTCCTTTCAAATAAATTATATTCGATTAACTCCTTTCGAATAAACTATATTCGATAACTCCTTTAACTCTATATGAATAAACTATATTCGATTAACTCCTTTAACTCTATTCGAATAAACTATATTCGATTAACTCCATTTCAATTAACTAATATTCGACTAACTCTTATTCGAATAACTAATATACGATTAACTCTCTTCGAATAACTAATATTCGATTAACTCTCTTTGAATAACTAATATTCGATTAACTCTCTTCGAATAACTAATATTTGATAACTCTTTTCGAATAACCAATATTCGATAACTCTTTTCGAATAACCAATATTCCATAACTCTTTTCGAATAACCAATATTCGATAACTCTTTTCTAATAACCATTATTCGATAACTCTTTTTCGAATAACTAATATTCGATTTGTCTTTTTGAATAACTAATATTCGACTAATTCTCTTCTTTGAATAACCTTATTTGATAACTCTTTCTTCGAATAAACTATATTCGAATAACTCTAATCTGACTAACTCTAATTCAATTAACTATATTCGAATAACTAATATTCGGCTAACTCTTGTTCGATTAACTTTATTCAATTAACTCTATTTGATTAACTCTATTCGATTAACTCTAATTCGATTAACTCTAATTCGATTAACTCTAATTCGATTAACTCTAATCGATTAACTCTAATTCGATTAACTCTAATTCGATTAACTCTTACTCTAATCAATTAACTCTAACTCTAATCGATTAACTCTAACTCTAATCGATTAACTCTAACTTTAGTCGATTAACTCTAACTCTAATCGATTAGTTCTAACTCTTTTTGATTAACACATTTTATTAACACCCTTTGATTAACTCTACGTCCATATTCAATTTCAAATATCGATGTTCAAATCGATTCTTACTTCTCTATATAAGTCCTGACTTATATATTCTATTTATCCAATGATAAACATTTCATTTAATTTATAAAATATTATTTATAAATTTATCTTCCCAATCTATCGGTTAGAACAGATTCTATTTAAAATCTTTGCTTTAAATCCATATCATCTTATACCCGTGCGCGAAACATGGGTCGACACTTTCCTGATGTAAAATTCTATTCATTTTCCAAATATTTCCTTATATGACATTCTTTTCATTTTCCAATAAATTCCTTTTATAACTCTATATATTTTCTAAATAAATATTTCCTTTTTATAACTCTGTTTATTTTCTAAATAAATATTTCCTTTTTAATTCTTTTTGTAAATATTTTACAAATATTTCCTTTTCAATTCTATTTGTAAATGTTATACAAATATTTCCTTTTTATAAAATCCTTTGATTTTATATGTATTTCTTTTTCAATATAACATTGAAAATTCCCTTTTTATATTCCAGTATTTCTTATGGTATTTAAAATACCAAATAACAATGATCAATATCATTCTAACACACATTATCAACAACAGATTATATATCACCATATATGAAAAACAGTTAAATAAATGTTGAAGAATCCAGTTGGATTCCTCCGACCTGTTTCCCTACATCCATAGATGTTAAACAATATAATTAACATTAAATTTTATTTCAATATAAGATATTCTAATCAACAAAGTCCATATTTGATTATCGCTATATATATATATATATATCGTTATCTATAATTTCAACCAATACTTAAGCAGTTCAACCAGACAATCAACACACAGAATCAACCATCATCTATCAGTTCTAAAAATACGTTATAAAATATATCTGGTAGAGTTGGTGAGTTTTACTCACATTGGACTATCATCGTTAAATAACGATAAGTATTGCTCGATTCAGACGGACAATTTAGTTCGCTATAAATTGTAAGGAGCTTCGATTCACTCTCCGTCCAGTTCCATTTCGTAGCCCTCGTCCATACGATCCTATCGGGTCTTGTTTCGTCACATCCTGATTACATATGGAGAAGTTATGCAATTTACAAGTTTATATAACAATTATAAAGATTAAAAACTTGGATTCAAATTATAATTGGGCCTAAATATTTAAACAGGCCCATATCCCTACCAAATTACCCGAGCCCACTCCCTACTGCTTCTCTCCCAAAATGGTTTCCTCCAGTAAAAAAACGATGAAAACATGGACATTCTAAATCCTCAACTCTCCTTCGATTCCCGGTTGAAACCAAAGCTAAATTCACCGATGAACTTCTCCTCCCCTAAGCTTCATATTCTCCACCACAGCTGACACTTCGTCGGCATATATAAATCGCGATGCTGCCTCCATGGCCGCACTACTACAGTGAACACCGAACCCAATCAGCACCAGACCTTACCAGAAAATCACCACCGAACCCAAACTCCATCGCAAAATCAACTACACTACCCATTTGATACATCTCCTCCTCTACCTGTCGATAATCGTAACCCTAGAAAACGCCATACACATAAAAACCTATCGCATAAGTCCAAACTAGCATGGGATTTAAGCTCGTCGTAACAGGAACTCAAATAGATACTCATATCGATATATAGGAAATTATCCTATTTGATTTTTGAAGAGAAGGAATTTTTGATTCCTGACGCGACGCAATTCTGTTGACTATTGGAGGAGTTGAATTAGGTTTAGGTTAAGGGAGGCTAGTCGTATATATATAGGAAGATTTAAATATTTGTTTTATCGATTATTTTATTTATTTTTAAGCAACCGCTATAAGTATTTGTCTTCTAAAAATTCCCATGATCACATACGATATTCAAAAATCACGAAAATGGACATGCAGCTACTGTTCGACATTACGGACCCAACGAAACTGGTTTCGTCGAATTCCGACTCTGTTTGCTCACACAGCGTATTTTCAAAGGTTAAATTATCGACCATATTTCACATTAAAACCCGTACGGCCACATACTGACTTCAAAAATCACGAAACTTGACATCTAACAATAATTTAACATTCCTGATCCAACAAAATTAGTTTCGTCGAATTTCGACTTCGTTTGCAAAACTGGCCATTTTTAAAGCTCTAAATAACTCATTTAGATATTACTGTATATAAAAATAATTAAATTAAATATTTATAAATAAATATTATCGTATATATCCACACTAGAATATCATACAACTCCAATTGGATTTATAACTCGATATTTCAAAATTCCCAGTTATATCGATATTCGATTCATATATAAAATCCTTTTATAATACAAATATATATTTATAAATTTCAAAGGAATTCCATAGCAACTGTTCTAAAATTTGATTTGGACATAAATCAAAATCCACACAACGAAATCCAGATTTTTCTCTTCCATTAGAAAAATATACTTTACCAGCTCCGAACTTTTCTTGTTTCATAGAAATTCGATTTAAAACAGATTCTATATATTCAATTAAAGTTCGAATATCCAAATAGCGAACTGCTGTGCTATTTCGAGCTCGATTTTAATTACAATATAATTATACGTTCAAACTTCGTTTATATAATATATTCGTTATTATAATTCAATTCTAAACTGAATTATATATTTTGAATTGCCCAATTCACACAATATAGTCAATTCCCTATTTCCGACTATTTCAGAATTAAATATATTATTTTATTATTTATATTAATTAAACATTCAATGTTATTTAATTTAACGACCATTTAATTCTCTAAATCACTATTTAAATAATTATATAAATTAATTATAATATTGTAAAAATACGGGACATTACACTTTAGGTCAATCAGCGACCTTTATGCTGTTTTTAACAAAATTTGATTTACACTTATCTCGAAATCTAACCATTGGATTTTAACAAAATTTACATTATTGGAAAGATCTTCCCAAAGCGGTCCTAACGATCGCAGTTTTGGGAAAATCCGACGGTCGGATCTTTCGGTATAATCGTTTAAAGTTAGGATTCTGAAACGCGAACTACTGCACATGATTCATTTAATATTAATTTATATTTATATATATAATTATATATAAATATAAACCATTCGACGATTTCACTAACGTGCTTAACATGCCGAATAAAAGAATGTTTTTATTGGCATATCACATCTACATATTCATAATGTCAAACAATATGTTTCATTTACATGACAATTGAACCAACGACAAATAAAAAGCTAATTTTTTATTTGTATTTCAATTTTTAACTTTAACAAATAAAAAAGGAATGTTTTATTTGTATAAAGTTTCCAGTGAATGTTTTTACAATAAAAATAATTCATACAAATTCTGATGTACTTATTGTCAATAAAATGATATTTTAACTATGCATATAAATTCTAATATATGCATTAAAAATTAAAATTAAATTTTAACTACGCATATAAATTCTAATATATGCATTAAAAATAAAAATGTAAATTTATCTATGCATATAAATTCTAATATATGCATTACAAATAAAAATGTAAATTTAACTATGCATACAAATTCTAATACATGCATTACAAATAAAAATGTAAATTTAACTATGCATATAAATTCTAATATATGCATTACAAGTAAAAATGTAAATTTAACTATGCATATAAATTCTAGTATATGCATTACAAATAAAAATGACCCCTAGATTTATACACAAATCCTAATGCGTATTTTGATGTTTCAATTTGTTAACAATTCTATTTTAAACAAAATGTATGAAAGCGATGTTTTCGTTTTCCTCCTTTCTAGCTTGTTAAAAATAATGTTTTAGCATACAAATATTCTCTAACATATGTTTTCTACTGAATCACTTTTTACATTAAAAATGGAATTTTTAATGTTGCAACATTTTTATTCAAACAGTCAATATTTCCAGCGAATCAAACTTTATATTAAAAATATGATTTTAATGTTTCAACACTTTTATTCAAATATGAACAATTTTCATATGAATGATTCTTTTATAAAAAATGATATTCTTAATATTAACATGCTTTTGTTTTGAAAATGAACATTTTCTAGTGATTCATTCATTTAATTGAAAACAAGGTTTTTAATGTTATCATATTCCTATACTTAACATGAACATCTCTCCTAGTTGCTTACATTACATCAGAATGTAAAATTTTAATATTAACATGTTTTATTTTAAAACATGCACATTTTCTAATTTCTAATATTACATTAAAAATGATTCTTATAAACATGTTTTTATTTTAAAACATGCATATTGGTCTAATTCCTATCATTACATTAAAAAGTGAATTTTTAATGTAAACATGTTTTCATTTTAAAACATGAATGTTTGTCTAATTTCTAACATTTCATAAAAATTAAATTTTTATTGTAAACATGTTTTCATTTGTAAACATGAATATTTTTCTATTTTTTATTCTAAACATTAAAATTGTGAATTTCTAATTGTTGGCTAGCTTTTGGATCAAGCCACCAAGGTTCACACACAAAGAAAATATGAGGCATTATATGTCAAAACCTTTTGAAGACTCGATCGTGATCTCCTAACACTCCTCGGTTCGTGACTCTGCTATCACAACCCCCGATCGTGACCATCCACGATGACCCGATCCGTCCTCGCCAGAGCTCCACGACCCGATGCATGCGACCAAAAAATGAAGGCAACGACTTGGTCTATCACGACCCGAAATGCCCGGATCTCATGATATCTGTCCACATCGGCTATTTTGACCATTTCAACATCCACTCACGAACCAGTCTGAGATCCGCGGGATTTGTGCCACGTATGACCACGATCCGCCTGCAAATGTCACCTATAAATAACCCAGCACTTGGATTTTTCAGGATCTTTTTGGCAATTCTGAGCTCTGTTCCCCCCATTATCATATCTCTATTATTCCTGTTCAGAGTTGTCTCGAATTCACTGAGAGAACCAACATTGAAAAAGTAAGGTTTAGAGATAAATCATTGGTTGTACTCGAATTTTAAGTATAATCATAGATATAAAGTGGACATAGGCTCGTTAACGCCGAACCACTATAAATCTCGTGTCTTTCCTACTTTTCTTGCATTTTTTCTGATATTAATCTTTGCATAATTGAACAGTTTGGGTGTTGGAGCGAATTTTGGATCTAACATTTTGGTGCTTTCACTGAGAACGAAGTCTCAGCATATTGGATTGTAGTTCTATTGTTTGGATAGTCAAGTCCGAAGAAAACAGTCCAAAACTCCATTGTTTCGATTTTTGAAGATTTCAGTAAAGCTCAAATAGCATGGCTGGAAAGAAGTCTAAGGAAGTACGAGCTTCCCAAGCGACTGAAGCTACGAATGAAGAAATTGAAGAAAGCACTCAGGAGCAGGTCGTAGTTCTATCCCCGGATCGTGGAGAGGAGGGGACGATCTGATCCAATGAAGGCATGACGACCCGAGCAGCTGAGGGTGTCACGACTAGATCCCAAGATAACGTCGCCATCCCCCTACTAACCCTTCCGCGATCCGATCCCAGGGAACTACCAAGAACCGACGCCAGGAGGGTACCACGAGCCACCAGCCTAGGAGGACCACGATCTGAACTGACAATCAGACTACTACCCGACCTGGAAAGGAAATTATGGCTCGTTCCGCTCGTGCTGGAACTTCTGCTCAAACCGGTTCAAGTTCCTTGCGTATAAGAGAAGATGAAGATGACCAGTTCGACCCTTCTGCCCCAGTTACCGAAGGACATCTGACTCGAATACTTGAAGCATTGGACAGGTAAACTAATAAATTGGCCGCTCAAAGGCAGGAGAGCTCGTTGCTGCGTCAGAATATTACTGTCCTGGCAGACAAATTGATGATATTCAAAGGCAGGTTTCGCCACCTCCAACTTACCTTTATCCCCGGAACATACATCGTCATTTGAAGAGCCTCGGAGGAACCGACGATGGCCCCCGTCAGAAAGGGCTGAGAACATAGAGCAGCTTCGATTTGGGTCACTTCCATCTCGAGAAGAAGAGGCACTTAATCAGGGAACTACTAACCACAACTTAAATGAGCCCGCTCTACCACCGAGGAACGACGTTCCTCCCGCTCGTCGCATGATCGACCGTGGCAACATGGGGCAAGGAGTTCTGCTCAGGGCCCAGACTTTGCAGCAGCATGTCAAAGAAATGCTGGAGGAGGCCATCGGGCAAGAAGTGCTGATCCCGAATCTACCCTGACCCATGCACAGGTTGATGCAATGATTAGGCAAGTCATGGTAGATATCCGTGGACAGAGAAATGAAGATTGGGGCATAGATCGCAGTCATATGTCTTTTACTGACGACACACTGATGTTACATTCCCGAGGCGCTTCAATATGCCAACCATGAATCGCTATACGGGCAGGACTGACCCAATTCAGCATTTAATACGATACTCCTACTCAATGAATGTCGCTGCAGCTACAGACGCGGTAAAATGTAAAGCATTCCCTATATTCCTGGAAGATGTGGCGTTATTGTGGTTTACCCGCTTACCAGCACAGTCAATATCCAGCTTCAGGGAATTTGAGTGAGAAATTCGTGAACCAATTCCGTCCTCATGCCCAGGGGTCTAAGAATGTGATTGAGCTATCCCTTATTAAACAACGACCGGACAAAAGCCTGAGGTCGTATTTGGATCGTTTCAACTTGGTTGTCACAGAAGTCAGAGATCCGCATGAGCAAACTATGTTGATGGCCCTGATCGATGGCGTCGATAAAGATACCGAGTTTGGGAGATATCTGGCCGGCAAGCCACCCCTGACCAAAGAAATATTTTATGAAAAAGATAATGTTCGCCTATGTCGGAAGGAGATATACGCTAATCGGAAAAGAAAGGCTATTGATAAGGAAGATACCCAAAGCAATGTTGCCATCAAGCAAACGGGAGATAGCTCAGGAAAAGTTGAAGTTAACGTCAGGAACAAGAATCAAGGCAGTGGTCGCCAATCAGGGATTAGTAATAACAATAATCGGAAAAGAAATCGAGGAAATGGCTCTCATAGGAGATCCCAGCCCAGACCGTTTGAGAGCTTCACACCGTTAGATGATAAGTTGGAAAACATCTTCCTGGATACATATAATGTCCTGCAAAACAAAAGGCCTCCTCCGAGAGATTCTACAGAGAAAGAGCGTGAAACTGGGAAATTCTGTCTTTTTCATCAGATCCATGGTCATTCCACAAGCGAATGTCGACACTTGAGAGATGTGGTTGAAAGGCTACTCTGAGAAGGGAAGCTTGATGAGTATAAGGTGACTCCTAGGGACAGGGAGCAAGCCGTACAAGCCCCGAACCAAAGCCAACCTACTGCCAAACCGACGGCTCAGCAAAAAGAAAAAAATATCGTTATCAATACCATAGTTGGTGGACTTCACCTGGCAAGGCAAAGTTTCAGAGCTATGGATCAATACGTAAATGCAGCTAAACAACATTTCGAAGTGGGGGAATGTAGCAACCCCGAGGACAACGCTCCAGTGAAGCAAAAAAAGACGATGTCCGATGACATCATATTTCGCGAGCGAGAGAGTATTGGAGTATACTCCCCAACTGAAGACCCATTGGTGATCACCGTCACCATCGGCCCAGCTATAATTCATAAAGTCTTGGTAGATAATCGGAGTTCAGTCAACATTCTGTTCAAGAAAACACTCGACCAAATGAAACTCGAGCCGAAGGATTTGAAACCATGTGAAGGTTGTATACGTGGATTTAATGGGGCCTCGGCCACTCCAATGGGATACGTGGAATTATCAGTAACCCTTGGGGAAGGAGAACGCCAGAGAGTGAGGATCCTCCCCTTCGTGGTCCTAGATATTGAATCGCCGTACAATGCCTTCTTAGACCGACCGGTCCTAGCCAAATTCAGGGCTTATATTGCACCCTGGTGCTTATTGTTGAAGTTCCCAACGGATGCCGGTGTGGGTATAGTTAGAGGAGATCAAGTTGTTGCACGAGCATGCTGCATTGCAGAGTTAAAGTTGCTCCGCAAAGGGAAAGATGTAGAAGCAAAAGGTGGTTCTTTCCCGCCGAGGGAGGAATCTTCGTAGCAACTAAAGAATATAACTCCAGGAGGGTCACCCAGAGAGTTGCCCGAGTACATAGATCCCAGAGAGGATGAAGAGCCTGAGGGCAGAATGGCGACTCCCAATGAATCGACTGTGGATGTAACAATCGATGATAGGGACCCAGAGAAGGTCCTGAAGGTTGGTTCCCAGTTGGATCCTATTCGAGCCAAGGAATTAACAAATTTCCTGAAAACTAACTTGGATGTATTCGCTTGGACCCACGCAGACATGTATGGGATATCTCCCTCAATTATGAGTCATTCGTTAAGCATCAACCCGAAACATCCTCCTGTCAAACAAAAGAGGCGAATGCTGGGCCCAGAGAGGTCTGCTGCCTTGAAGGAAGAAGTCGAAAAACTGAGAAGTAACGGGTTTATTAAAGATTCAACATACCTGGATTGGATTTCAAACCCAGTTTTGGTAAAGAAGGCCAATGGAAAGTGGCGTACGTGCATCGACTTCTCAGATCTAAACAAGGCCTGTCCGAAGGATAACTTCCCATTGCCTAGAATCGATCAGTTGGTAGATTTAACCACGGGTCATGAGCTCCTTTCTTTTATGGATGCCTACTCATGGTGCAATCAGATCCACATGCATGTCCCAGACCAAGAGCATACCAGTTTCATTATAGATTTAGGATTATACTGCTATGTGGTGATGCCTTTCGGTTTGAAAAATGTCGGTGCTACATATCAGCAATTGGTGAATAGGATGTTCTACAACCGAATCGAGAAAACAAAGGAGGTATACGTCGACGATATGTTGGTAAAATCCAGACAGTCATCCGATCATACTAATGATTTAGCAGAGATGTTTGAGATTCTCCGAAAATATGGGATGAAAGCGAATCCTTTGAAATGTTCATTTGGGGTAGCATCTGGAAAATTCCTAGGGTTCATTGTCAGCTCGCGCGGAATTGAGATCAATACAGATCAAATTACAGCAATCCGAAATATTCAAGAACCAAAGCAGATTAAAGATGTGCAAAGCCTTGCTGGAAAAGTGGCAGCGCTCAGCAGATTTATCTCAAAAGCTACAGATAAATGCATCCCGTTTTTCGAGCTAATAAAGCGAGGCAAGCGCAACTTTAAATGGACTCCTGATTGAATAGAAGCATTCCAGAATCTGTTGAATCATCTGGAAAGTTCCTCGATACTGTCTAAGCCTGTGGATCACGAGGATTTATTTGTGTACTTGGCAGTGTCATCCCACGCAATCAGTTCGGCTTTGGTAAGAGAAGAGGATAAGGTGCAAAGACCGGTGTACTATGTGAGTAAGAAATTGGCAGCCGTAGAACGGAATTACCCAAAAATAGAAAAGCTTACGTATAGTCTGCTGATTGCATCTAGGAAGCTTGGTCACTACTTCCAGGCTCACCCCATTACTGTTTACACTGATCGCCCGCTTAAGCAAGTCCTGAAAAGGCCAGAAGCATCAGAAGGTTGCTTAAATGGAACATTGAGCTGAGTCAATTCGACCTGAACTTCCAACCCCGAAGGTCGATAAGAGGGCAGGCACATGCAGACTTTATAGCAGAGTTTACCATCCCAGAAGATGACATGGTAACCGAGAAAGACGATCCGCCAAAGCTACTTCTTGACCCTAATGCCTGGAAACTATATACTGATGGGGCTAAAAATAACAGACGATCTGGTGCCGGAGTGGTTCTTGAGACTCCAGAGAAACCAGCTAATATATTATGGTCTTAGATTAGAGTACCACGCAACTAATAATGATTCTGAGTATGAAGCTCTAATTGCCGAGTTGAAGCTTGCAAAGGAATTAGGGATAACAAAGCTAGACATCTTTTGTGACTCCAATTTAGTTGTGAACCAAGTTAATGAAAAGTTTCAGGCTAAGAGTCCAAGGTTGATATCATATTTGGAAAAAGTGAAGAGGTTGCTGGATGGTTTTGATCACCACATCATATCTCACATTCCTCGAGTGGAGAATCAAAGAGCATACAAGTTAGCGAAGATGGCTAGTTCCGATAATCCAGAACATACGGAGCTAGTCCCGATTGAAGTACTACAGTTCCCTAGCGCGGATCAGATAGAAGTTGATCATGTACTAGAGATTGAACATGAAAAGGAGTCATGGATGACCCCCCTAAAGAATTTTTTTATGAATGGAACACTCCCAATAAAGAAAAGTGAGAGGCGTGCAGTTATCCGGAAGGCTTCCTGATATGTGTTGCAAGGCGAAGTCCTGTACAAACAAGGTTTCTCGATGCCTCTCCTCCGGTGCATCGCCCATGACGACATCAAGCGTAACTGAAGGAAATTCACGAAGGTGAGTTTGGCGACCACACTGGAAGGCAAACAATGGCAAAGAAGATATTGCGATACGGCTATTTCTGGCCCACCATAAACAAGGATGCAACCAAGTATGCACGACGTTGTGATGCTTGCCAGAAGTTCTCCAAGATTCCTAGGGCGCCACCTAACCAGTTGAAGACAATGACAAGCCCATGGCCTTTTGGTATGTGGGGAATTGTAATTATTAGGAGCCTTCCCGTAGCAAAGGGCGGAGCAAAGTTCGCTATTGTGGCCGTGGATTATTTTACTAAATGGGTAGAAGCAGAGCCTTTGACCACGATCACAACCAAGCGAGTGATCACCTTTGTCGTTAAGAACATTATATGTCGATTTGGGATTCCAAAAGTCATCGTAACCGATAAAGGGACCCAATTCGATAGCACCGAGTTTCAAGATTTCCATCGGAAGTGTCACATCGAGAAAAGATACACCTCTGTGGCTCATCCGCAGTCGAACGGACAAGTTGAAGCGACAAACAAGGTGATCAAATCCATTCTAAAGAAAAGATTGAAGAGGGCCAAAGTCATGTGGATTGATGAATTACCCCTGACACTATGGGCCTATAGAACACCGTACAAGTCGGCGACGGGTCACACCCTGTTTTCCCTTGCTTTTGGAGCCGAAGCAGTCATTCCGGTCGAGTTGGAAGTACCATCTCATCGAACCATTCATTACGATCCAATGACCAATAATAAGCTGCCCCTTGAATCCCTGGACATGGTTGAGGAAAAAAGGGACGAAGCCGACTTACGTGCCCTGAGGCATAAACAACAAATAGCTCAGTATTACAACAAAAGAGTCCGAGCTCGAATATTTGAACCCGAAGACTTGGTTCTGAAGCGCGTCTTTCCGCCCCCAGTACATATGGGCCCGAAATGGGAAGGACCGTACTCCATTTTACGAAGGCTTGATAATGGAACCTTCAAGCTAGCAACCGTAGATGGAGATGAAATCCCCAGAGTGTGGAATGCCCAGCATTTGCGGCCATATCTGACATAAAAGTGTCAGTTTTATTCTTTTGTTTTTAGAAACATGTAAAAAGGCTTGACTTGCCTAGAAGAGTTTGGTTATTTGAACAAAAGATTATAAAGTGGACATAGGTCATGATTCGACCAAACCACTATAAAAATATCGCGTGTCATTTACCTTTACTACACCATTTCTTATCTACTCTTTTATTTTAATCACTATAAACTGTTACCATTTCGAAATTTGTTTTGAATTATGCAATAATCTCAAAGCAGCTAATTCAAAATGTCATCTATCAGATCGGAAGGCTCACGGTAATTAAAGCTCCAAAAGGTGCAGCGAGGTAAATCACATTACCGATTGCACTCTAACTCCCGAGATCAGGGAGAGAGTATAAAGGACTCAAAGATAACGTCCCCAAGGCGTGAAGGTGCACCATGATAAAACCGCCTTGATAACACTCTAACCCGCTGAAGGATCGGGAGAGTATAAAGGCGCTAGAGACTTAGCACCCCCAGAACTTCTGCCCCGCTAAAGGATCGGTGAGCAGACCAAGAATCGAGCTCGAACTCTAACCCGCTGAAGGATCGGCAGAGTATAAAGGCGCTAGAGACTTAGCGCCACAAGAACCATTACCCCGTTGAAAGATCGGGATAGTACAAATATAATCCTAATCGATCACCAATAAGCCCTGGCCAGGCACTATAATGATGATTGATTGGGGGCATACACGTGCACCACTACACATTTCCTTAGCACGTATATTTCTCGATGATTGTTTCGGTTATGATTAATAATTGTTACTTATGACTTTAATAACCATTTAAACTCTGCTAACATGATGAATTTGCAGGAACGCAATGGCGCAAAAGAAATAGATCTTCATTTACTGAAAGCAGACTTACAAGAACGAGAAGCTAAACAAAAGTGAGGGCCACTCTCACGACTATATCTTTTGGCCAATGGAAATCGTAAAACTAAAATATGAGCTAATAACTGCATTCTATTTACGCTTGGAGATGACTATGATTTCTTTTCCTTCTTCTGTTTCTCCAACTCCTCTTTATCAGTACCAGAGCGGTCACTTTTCTTCCTCTTCCTCTTATCAACAAGAGGCTCCGGGGGAGAACTGGAAGGTTGGGAGGCAAGTTGTGAAGTTATTGATTTGGAAGAGAATCTTATAACCAACCCAGTCTTGGGGTCGATTTCAGAAATAGAGGGCACGAATACAGGGTCCTATTCCCCTTTCCTAAGAACCAACTGCTTCTCTTTCCTAGCATGTATGTCAGCCAAGGTTTCACTGTCATCATCCTTGGCGTCGTCTATGATTTCTACCTCCTCTTCCTCATCTCCATGACCACCATCTATGTCATGCAAAGCAGCAATAATCTCAGCATCTGCAGGAGCGCCGGTGCCGAATTCCATGGGTGCTACCGTAACTCTCTCACTTGTTGTGCCCTCGGTTTGCTTTGGAATCTCGGAAACTTCAATACTAGAACCTGGGGGGACATCAACTTTCTCTACCACTTCCTTCTCCTTTACACCTTTTTCGGCCATTTTGGTACCTACACCATAAGAAGAAAAGGTTAGTGAATTAGGAGGAGATGTGGCCATGTCATTTGTCTGTCCGTGAGACGACGACAAGTTACGATTGCTTTGATGAACTCTGGAGAGAATATGGAGATACCTTCAGCCGACTGATCTCCCAGATTTGTACTGGTGGTCCCGATAATCGGAGGAGTTGGAGCCAAGGGGATCAACGTATCATCGGGGTTATATTCCTCAATTTCAGAG
This sequence comes from Allium sativum, assembly GCA_030737875.1. NCBI lineage: Eukaryota > Viridiplantae > Streptophyta > Magnoliopsida > Asparagales > Amaryllidaceae > Allium > Allium sativum. The sequence continues at coordinate 217,759,069 of CM060920.1, forward strand.
GTTTTGGGCTCCGCCATCGAGCTCGAGCTTTCGCCAACTTTATCCTTGCCCTTGAGCCTACTCTTCTCCCTCTCGATCTCCTCATGGATTAGGCATCTACCTTTCTCCAAAGCCTCAGGTTCTTCACCTCTAAGAAAGATTTGCATCAGCTGGTTTTTGTCAATCTCGTCGACCATCAATCGCCGCTTCTCGCCTTCGATAATTGCATCCCATACATTGGCCAAAGTAACATGATAGTTCGGAATCCAAGAAATGTCTCGAGTCTTGATGACTTGACCAAAGAAGTCGAACAACAGTTCCTCAAAATTAGCTATATCTTTCTCTTTTTAGGCGAGCTTATCGGTAGCAGCAATTGCCGACTCAAGAGTATTATTGGCGTTACTTTCAGCGAGAGCTGCACGCTCCTTAGCTTGGGCAAGTTGATCATTTAAAACCTCCTTTTCTTTTTTGGCGAGAGCGAGGTCATCTTTTAAGCTCGCCCCCTCTTTCTCCCAGACATCTTTCTCAGCAGCAAAGCGTTCCTGTGCTGTCTTCAGTTTGGTATTAATTGCCCTGAGATCTTCCACTTCCTTCCTCAGGGCCACCCGCTCCTGGCTGTTTAAGTCAAACTCGCTAAGAAAAAGCTCCATAGCACTCTCCAACTCGGACCTGTAATTCTCTGCGTCTCGCCGAGCTAAAGCCAGTTGGGCCTGTGCATCCTCTAATTCCTTTTCCATTTTGCTCCTAGCCCTAACATCATTATCAATCTTTACTCTGGCTCTGGCTGCATCCGTCTCCATCTGGCGGATAATGGTAGAAAGTGTAGCAGCATGCTTCTTCATTACCCCGTATTGTTTAGCCACATGGCACACATACCCTATCACCTCTGTGTCCCAATCCTCTGGGACCGGTTCAAGATCTAGGACAAACATCATCCTCTCAAAGAAAATATCAGGTAATTGCTTTCGCAAGCGCTTCAGCCTGGCCATAATATCAAAATCGGGGGCAACACCCTTTGCGGCAGTAGTATCCAAGCCGTGCTCACTAGAGGAAATAGGAGTTGTCTTCCCTTTCTCCACGATCTTGCCCTCATCTTTGTTCTTGTCCTCTGGCTCGGGGTGTTTTTTAGAAGATTGGGCGTGAGAAGGCGTACTTTTTGGAGGAGTCAAATCTCTAGGAAGTTGCTTACCCCGGCCGGTGGCAATGGACGACTATGTGACTTTCCATAACCTTGCTTCGATGGAGATCGAGATCGTGTAGAGTAAGATTGATGAGAATCCCGGGGCCGACGACTATCCCTTTCCCGACTATCACTACGAGTATGCTCGGGATCTGGAAGGAGGGTTGGTGTGCCCTCGCGAAGGGAACGATAAGAATAAGACCGTTTGCGAGACATTTTCCCTGCAAAAGAAACAAGTGCATGTTAAAACTGTGAACCACAGTAGCAAAAGAGTGTTATGGTAAATGGTGCATGTGATTTATGCATCCCGTGAAATCCCCTTTTTAACGGACCAGGGCCCGGAGTTAGGCTCGTTTGGATGACTTCTTTTTCTCCAACTGGGGCACTCGTCTCTCCAGAGATGGGAAAAATGCCCCTCCCCCCCCCCCCCCAGAAATTTTCTTGAGTATAAATATCGTCTGGTAAAGGAATCTTGTTTAATTCCCCGAGTATCTGTTCCTCCGTTAATTCATCTTGAGCGACAAACTCAACCGGCGATGAAGTTCTTAAGGGAGACTGCCCCTCAGAGGTCGGGACCTCTTTTGATTCATCGGCTCGTCGCTCATCTCCTTTGTATACGTTTAAATCCTCGTCATCCTGATTAATCATTGGCGAAGGACTCTTGCGAAGGGTAGTTGTCTTTACAGCTTGAGAAGTTCCTTATCCTTCAGTCGGAGGTATATACATGTAAGGTTTGCCGCCCGCTCCAAGTCCGAATCTTATGTCTAAAAGACGGTGTTTGTGAAGGTTCTCGTCGGTGATACATTTCTTAATCCTTAAGAAATCTGAGTTACTCTTGAGGAGGCAGGACATTCGGTCTTCGTATATCGATCCTTCCGTTCTCTCAAAGTTGTGATCTGTGTGGAACAAAATGATTCGTTAGCACTGAAATTATGCATTCGAATTAAACGCAGGAAAGTTGAAAACATACTTGCTTGTAGCCACTTCCTCGCGCATCGGGCTTGATGTTTTATATAGAACCAGTCAGATTTGACATCCCCTATATTACTATAACCATCTGTCACAACTTTTCTATTGGCAACTGATTCGAAGAAATAGAAATTGGGAGCCCCTGCGGAACGATGTTTGAGGTGTTAATAGAACTTCGGATCTTTAAGGGTAAGTTCGATCTGCAGAATCTTCATATAAGCAACGTACAGAGTTTACAAAGCCGCATAGGCATTCGAGTGGAGTTGCATGGGGGCAATGTGTAACTGTCTTAAGAGATCAACAACAAGTGGAGGAAAAGGAGGAATAGCCCCTACCCAACATATGAGTCGACTAACATTCATGTACCCCTCTAGGGTAGAATGAGGTCTATCTTCGCTTTCTGGAGCCTTCACATTGTCCCAGGGAATTCCGTGTCTTAAACATATCTTCTTAAGTTTTATATCGTCTAACTTAGAGGGTAAATAATCGGTGAACTTCTCTATTTCCTTAGCACCCGGAATTTCATCAGGAGCTCGATCATCCTCATCTTCCAGGGACGTGCTCTCAGAAGTTGTTGACTCTATATCAGTGCCCGTCTCGTAATCAGGATCGGATTTTTCCTCATTTGAATCTGACGGAAGCACATCGGGGTTATGACGTATTGATGTCTCTGATTCGGTAGTTTTACTTGGTGTCTCAGTCACTTGTTTATCCGACATAGCTGTGTTGGGGAGTAAAAATTAGAACACAAGTTACCCGTTCCCTGTTCCCCGTGTGTGTAAGTGCAAGTGTGTGCCTGTGCATACATTAAAGAAAAGAATGAAGTCAATCAAATAAGGAGATAATAGCCCTTATATGCTGTAATGTCATGCTGTTGTTCGATCCAGAAATTTCATCTCGAAGGCTCTAACCTAACTGTTCATTGGTATATTATGATTACGATGCATTTTTTAGTCAACATGTATATGGGTTCATCTACAGAGCCGGTTCGTAAAAATCTTGGGGCTCGGGTCATGGTCTAATCGGATCGTCCAACACGGGTTGGAACGTGGAGAACGGATCGTCCACTAGTCACTACAGCGGAATAACATGGACTCGTGGGATAAGTCTCAGATCGTGGGACAGTGTTTGTATTCATTGTCTGAACGGTTCGCGAAAGACCCCCCACGATCCGCTTTCCTATTACAATGAACAAACGCTTCCCCCACGACCCGATCCGCTGTCCCACATAATTCCTTGTCTCTCCATCCCTACGAATCACTGCTTATCGTCACGACCCACAACGCTTTTTCATTTCCTCCTTCTGATTATCACTACGGGCCGAGTCATTGCTCGATCTACGAACCAACCCGACCTCTCCTTCTTCCCCTTCATTTATCCTCTCCATCCATAAATCCATGAAATCAAACCCATTATCACCGTCGCTAAACCCAAAATTCTCGTCGTCACCATCACCATATTAGTGAAAATTCAAGGGGAATGAAGAGAAGTGAAAAGGAAACAAAACAAAATGGGAAATGATCCCAGCACCGTTACCTTTTGATTATGGGGAAATCTTTGTTTTTAGTAAAAGCTAAATTAGGATTTTTGTTGAAGAATTGGTGGCGGCTGCACAGAAAGAAAGAAGGAAAGGAAAGAGGAGGGAGGTGGCTAGCTTATATAGATGATTTGATGACCGTTCGTATCCCCAAGTTTGTCCTATTCAGACAGTGAAGATCCTTGGACCACGAAGGCTCAAGAAGGCCCATCATAGTATTGAAGGCGACCCGTTTGACCATGGGCCCATTGTATCCACTCCGATCGCCCTATATCACAACGACCCGGGCACACACACAAAATAAAAGAAGAAAGAGAGGGGGGAGAGATATGAAAGCACTCATGAAATTCCAAGATTACCTGATGGGTTGACCACGGTCTGCTCTGAAATTTAAGAGGTGGAATTTGAGAGATGAATAAAGAAATGGTGGATGATTTAGTCCAGTATTAATACCCGTTAAAGAACGCGACTTCCCGAAGCAGTACGGCATTTCAAACAAACATGACTTTTAATTCATGTCACTTCATGAAAAGATAGGTCCGTAATTTCGAAGCATGTTCCATCCTCGATAAAACATACTTCGAGGGGGTAAAATGTTGGCTAGCTTTTGGACTACGCCACCAAGTTTCACACACAAATAAAATATGAGGCCTTACATGTCAAAACCTTTTGAAGACTCGATCGTGATCTCCTAACCCTCCTCGGTTCGTGACTCCGCTACCACAACCCCCGATCGTGACCATCCATGATGACCCGATCCGTCCTCGCCAGAGCTCCACAACCCGATCTATGCGGTCAGAAAATGAAGGCAACGACTTGGTCTATCACGACTCAAAATGCCCGGTCTCATGACATCTGTCCACAACGGCTATTTTGACCATTTCAACATCCACTCACGAACCAGTCCGAGATCCCCGGGATTTGTGCCACGTATGACCATGATCCGCCTACAAATGTCACCTATAAATAGCCCAGCACTTGGCATTTTTCAGGATCATTTTGGCAATTCTAACCTCTAATTCCCCCATTATCATATCTCTATTATTCCTGTTCAGAGTTGTCTCAAATTCACTGAGTGAACCAACATTGTAAAACTAAGGTTGAGAGATAAATCATTGGTTGTACTCGAATTTTAAGTATAATCATAGATATAAAGTGGACGTAGGCTCGTTAACGCCAAACCACTATAAATCTCGTGTCTTTCCTGCTTTTCTTGCATTTTTTCTAATATTAATCTCTGCATAATTGAACAACTTGGGTATTGGAGCCAATTTTGGATCTAACACTAATGTAATCATGTTTTTATTTAAACATGAACATGTTCTTAATTCCTATTTTAATTCAACAAAATGTACAAAAGTTGATATTTCATTTTTGATGACACTTCTTGTTCAACAAAATGATAAAATTTGATATCTCGTTTTTGTTGAAAACTCTAGTTCAACAAAATGACAAAACTGTATATTTTATTTTTGTTGAAAACTCTAGTTCAACAAAATGACAAAAATTGATGTTTCATATTTGTTGACAATTCTAGTTTAACAATTTGATAAAAATTGATGTTTCCTATTTGTTGAAAATTTTAATTCAACAAATTAACAAAAATTGATGTTTCCTGTTTGTTGAAAATTCTAATTTAACAAATTGACCAAAATTGTGTTTCCTATTTGTTGAAAATTCTAATTCAATAAAATAGACAAAATTTGTGTTTCCTATTTGTTGAAAATTATAATTCAACAAAATAGACAAAATTGGTGTTTCCTATTTGTTGAAAATTCTAATTCAACAATTCTTTTATAACAATTTGATTTAAACAAAAATGTTCATTTTTGTTTTAACCAATTTAACTTAAACAAAAATGACAATTCCAATGCAACAATTCTAATTTTGACAAAAATGATAATTTTTGTCCAATGGTTCCAATTTGACAAAAATGACAAGTTTTGTCCAATTATTCCAAACAAAAAAAATGATAATTTTTTTAATCCAACTATTCTGATAAACCCAAAAAGGATAATTCTTGGCTCTACTATTTTAACTAACAAAATGATGAATTTTGTCCAATGATTCAAATTAGACAATTTTATCTAAACAAAAATTACATATTTTTGTTTCACTCAATTTATTACAACAAAATGATTTATATGTTTTTAACTATTTCATCACAACACAATATCACTAAATAAACAGATATAAATACTACATCCATCACAGATCAAATCATGAGTCATAACAAACAGAAATTAACTACGGATTGGTGATAATAAAATCAGAATTATTTATAATTATTTAAAAAGAAGAAATAAATAGATTTCTCACTTTCGTTTAAATCTGAATGATTCCGATCTGAAATTTGACCAAAATTTTATCTACTCAGAATTGGTTCTTGTCAGTCTAGAAGTGTAGATCTCGCACTCACGATCGTAACGGATCTAAAATCGTTTAATTTCGAGTTCTTATGAGTGAGATACGATTTATTTTATGTTAATAACATTTTAAAATAAATTAATTAAATAATTACAAATAGATTTCACCTTCTTCCTCCTCTCAGATAACACGGCCGCAACTTTTCTTATTTTGTTCAGAACTAGGTTTTTACTTTTCAAACACCACAAGCAATCGGACGACGATCGGGTGGTGACATGCCAGAGAGGAGGGGGAGACGCGCCTGGGGGTCGCACCGCCGTGAGGTGCGATGGCTGTAGGAGGGGGCGGAGGCGGTTGCAAATGTTTGGGTTTGGGGGCTCGGTTCTCTGTGTATACACTTCTATAAATGAAGTTTAGCCCATTAATCCTTAACGGTTCCAATTTCAGCCCAGCAAAAGTCGTTCCTACTTAACTGCCTCCGTTCCGAAACCAATGGGCTAGGTCCCGTCAGCCCAAACGATTATTTTAACCTTGTTTTCTTTAGTTTAAAATTTAAATCCTTTATTTAATTAATTCGATTGTACATTTAAATTCACCGTGGCCACATACGGACTCCGAAAATTCTCGAAAAATAAATATAGCTATGTTTTTACGATATGGTCCTAACAAAATTAATTTCATCGAATTTGGAGACCGTTTGAAAAATGGCCCTTTTAACGGTCGATTAAATTCAACAAAAATTATCGAATCACAGTTTAATTTATCAAACTCACAAATAAATTCCAAAAACTATGGAAAATTAAACTTAGCAATAATTTGACATTCCAGATCCGACAAAAATGGTTTCATTGAAAATGGAGGTCGTTTATATAATGGCCCTTTATACGGGCTATAAATTATACTATATTCCATAGCGACTATTCTGAATATTCAAGTGGCCATAACTTTTTATTCCCGCTTTGAAATTTCGATTTTTCAGATTCGTTGGAAAGATATTTTTAAACAGATTTAGATACTTTAGTTTCACTAAAATCCGTTTTATTTTGAATCCTGTACATTCAGTCAAAGTTCAGATTCAAATTTTCAAACTACCGTGCTATTTCTAATTCCTTTTAAAATTAAAATAAATATATTCGTTCTAACTTTGATTTAAAAAAAATTGTTGTTATTTAAAATAAATTATTTTAACTATTCAAAATTCATTGAAATAGCCAAAATTAAAATTTTAAATTGGTTCTGATTTTCTAGGTTGTTACAATCTCCCCCACTTTAAAGCTTTTCGTCCTCGAAAAGGAAACAATAGTAAAGTAGGATACAAAACGGAAAATGTAACATATTGTAAATGTACTCAACACAAGAGTTACTCAGATATGTCTGTTCTGCACTTGGGATAGGCCTGTTTGATGATATCCTCCGTCTCTCATGTACAGTCTCTAGGATCCCCACTCCACTTCACTTTGACTAAGTGGATCCTCTTGTTCCTCATAACTCGGGTCTCTTTGCCAACAATTTTCACTGGCTCCTTCTCACTGCTAAGCTCGGGGTAATCTCCAAATCTTATTGTGCTGCTACCTCCACAACTAAGTCTGGATCATGAACATGCTTCCGGAGTTGAGATACATGGAATACATCATGAACCCCTGGCAACCAGTCAGGCAACTGCACCCTATAAGCGAGAGTTCCAATCTTTTCGAGAATAGGAAATGGACCAATGAATCTCGACACTAACTTTCTAGTCTTCCCAAATCGAATTACACCTCTCAGTGGGGAAACCGTCAAGTATACATAATTGCAAACAGAGATTTCTAAATCTGTAACAACCCGAAATTTAACAACATGTTAAATCAAGAATCAAGGCAGAATTATATTATAAAATCTGAATCAGGAGAAACGGGCTGTGCCATTGCGTTCGTCTCGGAAAAATACGCGAAATAGAGTCCGAAATTTCGTAAATCGGAGTCCGTATGGCCGAGATATGGCCTTCGGAAGTTTCACGAAAAATCAGAATTCAAAACAGAATTCAAAAACACCGAAATTAGAGCAGGCGGGAAAAATCCCGCCCAGGCAGGGTCGACACCTGTGTCGACCCCCCCCCAATGGGTCGACACCCATGTCGACCCAGGGTTCGACACCCCCTATCGGACCAGTTTTTCTGGTGCACCCGTTTTGGCTCCTGTTTTAGAGGCTTGTGACGATTTTTCAGGGTTCAGATCTATCCTAGGGTTTATCCTATGGCCTAAACTACTCCTAATCTCTATAAAAAGACCCCTAGCCTAGCCTAAACCCTCATTAATTGATCCTACAACTAAACTATGCCAAAATTTCTAATGATCATGGCCTCCACTCAAAACGCTAGCCTCCATCCTTTTGTCATACATTCTATCTTCATCCTCTTGAGAGATTAGATGATCATTTGAGTGTTTCTAAGTTACATGAGAGTTACTAAGCTCGATTCAAGGCTAAAGTTGCAACCTTTATACATCAAAGCAAGGATCTTTCTTATTATTTTCTCAAGGGTTTTATTGGAGCTTATTGGTTTGGGGTTTTTGCTAGTGTGGCTTCGTCTCAATCTTTTTTTTTATATTGATTTGTGCCTTCATAGCATTGTAAGCCCCCTCCTACTCTTAGATATTAACTATGAAGTTAAATGTTCATGTTGCAAGCTTTGGGTTTGAACTTGAGTAGGTTGCATGCTTAGAAACTATCATGTTATGTGTAGATTTGTACTATGCATAATCGTAAAAGTCATCACCTTGATTTTGTGGGCTAAAAGCTATAAGCTTTATGTTGAAATGTTGCATTATGCAACATAAGAACTCTCTTATCCCTTAAGTTAACTTGCATAGAATGCTATATGCGAACTACTAGCCATTTTTCTATGTCATCTATCACCATGATTCGCCTATATGCTAAGTTTTGGGGTTATGCATGTTTTTGGGGCTTAATAATGTAACATGCAAGTTTGTGAACACATTATGTCTCATATGCCACCATGTTTAACTTGCGTCCTTATACCCCTTTTGTCATACCTTTGCCAAGTTCCTTCTTTTAATCCATTATGCGTTGTTGCGAATGTATATGCGAGTTTAAAAGCGTTGGGGTTACGTTATGGGTAAACTTTAATGACATGAAACATGATTTGGGTAAATTGGTATAAACATGACAACATGTAATTTTGGCTATGAACATGGGACTTGAAAACTTGACACGTATGGGTTGTAAGTGTAATAAGACACTAGACCAAACATGAAAGTGGCCAACTCGAGGTTGGGTTGAGTTTGTAGCATAAATCTACCCGGACCCGCCCGGCTTAACTAGTGGCTACAAACAATAGGACCCAATGTGAGTAGTTGGTCACATAGCACTTAAAACCCGAGGTTAGACTAGGTTGTGGTGTAAATCTACCCGGACCCGCCCGACTTAACTAGTAACCACAACAAGGTCTAATGTGAGAGGTTAAAAGTGCATTAATTTAATTAATGCCACATGATAAGGTTAAGTAAATTTGACTAATGACACTTAACCGATATGACTTGAATGGGTAGGTTAAGTTAAACCGGACTTGATTTCTTAATGACACTTAACTAAACTGACTTGGTAATTAGATGGGGTTAAGTAATCTACACTTAACTAATCAAAACATGGTAATTAGATGGGGTTGAGTAACCTACACTTAACTAATCAAAACACGGTAATTCGATGGGGTTAAGTTAAACACTTAACCAATCTAAACTTGGTAATTCAATGTGGTTAAGTAACCAATACTTAACCAACTTAACATGATAATTTAATGAGGTTAAGTAACTTATACTTAATCAATTATACACGATGATTGGATGAGGTTAAGCAACCATACTTAACCAATCTAATATGAGAACTTGATAGGGTTAAGTCACAAGACCGTTTAAATATACTTAACCATTCTAATACGATTAGTGGATGGGGTTAAGTTAACTTATACTTAACCAATCCGACTCGATAATCCAATGAGGTCAAGATAATCTATGCTTAACCAATCTAACACGATAATCTGATAGGGTTAAAATAAACAAATACTTAACCAATTTGACTTGAGGATTGAATAGGGTTAAGTCATGAGCTTCTTGGTATACTTAACCAACTTGTAGGGCTAGGTCTTGGACTTGAATACTTAGCCAAATCTTGATATGATTCGTAGGCAAGTTAAGTCATGAACTTAAATGACAATACTTAACCCATTAGACAAAACCCTAGTTCAGGGGACTAGGTGGAAAACCGGGATTAACAAGGATAACGGGAAAGGAGACTAAGTGGTAAACCTTAGTTTAGGGAACTAAGTAATAATTCTTAGTCAAGGGATTTGGACCAGTTCACAGATAGATGAGTAACCCCATACGGTAGGTCATCGCTTAAACACACGAGGGGGAGCAATATCTGAGTTAGATAAAGGCTCCAACGAACTGGGTGACGAAGCGGTAGCTTCGGGGAAACGTGAGGATACTCTTGGTATCCCTCTGTGAGGTTGCGGGTGGTCCATGAAACCAGGGCTCATAGATGTTAAGGTCTGCGGTAGAAGAGCCAAGGGTATGCCTTGGTTGCTGTGCGAGCAATCTAAAGACTGGGGTGGATTAGCGTGGGGTCAGCGATATTTTCACGGTAGCCCTAGATAGCACATTCGTCGGCCACCTACCATCTTTAGTCAATCGTGTGCATACGGAAAGGCAGAGAACACCCAACAGACCATACTTGCTATCTAGGTATGGGTGAGGTTGGCCGTCCGGAAAGAGGGCGTCGATGGCCTCAGTGTAGTTCTCATACATGACCTTTCTTGTTTTGCCTTTCAGTAGTTGAGGGAGGGGTCACGTAGGACCATAGCCACGGGTACAAAAAACAGACCTTGATATCTGCATTAGCAGACGACCTAAAGCTCCCGACCGAGTTCCATATTTCTTGATTTACCCTGGCACGGAACTCGGATGGCACATTGAGATACATGTGCGTCTAGACATGGAAAACGATTCACGATACATACGTGGGATAAAAGGGCGCGGTTGACGGGTAGCATAATCCCTAGTAGCCCTAGGTGGCTAAAACCCAAACCGAGACACGAAAACGTTCGTTAGGTAGCACAATACCTAGCGGTCCTAAGTGGCATAAACTCTAGGTAAACACGCGATAGTTCATGGTAAGAAAACATACCAGACCAAGGGTAGCAGTCCAAAACAACTTCAAGGATAAAATGGTACTACGATGAGGTGGTATAGATTTACATGGGGAAGCCCGTACGGCCTACGGAAAAGGACTGAACTTATACAGGGAAAGAAACATACGAGTTGGAAAAACCCACATATGCTATATATTAGGTTGACATGGACCATTACATGACATTGGGCAAGGGACATTCATAGTTAACACATAACGCGGGTCGGGATACTAGTACGAGAGGTGCAGAGCAAATATACATGATAAATACCTTAGGATGTTATACATGATAGATACCTTGGGATAGTATACTTGATAGAAACCTGACAATGTGATACCTTGATTTATCTTGACAACGTAGTTTATCATGACGCACTCGTTTATCTTGGTACAGTAGTTCATCCTGTTATTTTGGTTTAGCTTATCTATCTTGTCATCATACTTATGTTCATCTCAGTTCCTCATGCCAGTTAACTTTACTAGTTTATATACTGATAGTAGATAGGGCTTACCAGTCTTTATGACTGACCCCGTTTTGTTTCGCCTCTTGTCTTCCGTTTCCCCCCAGGTTACAGGGAGGAAATGCTATTGTTAGTTCGGACTTCTCCTGTTTGAAGGTCATCATGTATGGCTCGGACTTTTCTTGGCTATGGCTACTTTACCGTTTTACTTGGGGAATAATTTATGAAAAGGTTTTTATGCTTCTTTACTATTGCAAGACAGGTTTCCATGTAAGAAATTCTCTGATGTAAAAGGCTTTAGACCTTATTTATTAATGATATGAAAGTTGGTTTTACTTCCGCTATTTTATATGTTCTGTCTTGTAATATTTCTGTACATGCTTACCAATAATACCCCTGTAAAGCTAGTGCATTCCTTTGCGAGTGACCCTAGCGGAGGTGGGGTGTTACATTTGGTATCAGAGCAGAAGGTTAACAGAGTGGGCAAAAATTTTTAAAACCTTCTGAAAACTATTTGAGAAACTGTTTTACAAAGAAGCATTTTTCAAGAAAAGTTTGTTTTAAAAGGCTATTCCCCAAAGGCCAATAGCACTATCCTTCGTTTCCTTGATTGAATTTCTTTTCCTTTCTTTCCTCCATCTGTAGTCGCAGTAGTTTTAACTGCGACTAATCTTTTCGTGCTACGTAGGTGTTTTCCGTACGATGGAGGTGGTTCTCGAGAGACCCGTTGCCGTGGTACGCGGAAGGATAATAAGAGTAAGGATGAAGGACACGAGCTTAAGGATAAGAAACTTGTTGGTATGGCTTAGTCCATCAAGGAGGACAAGGACAAGATCATCGGGGAGGGCAATTGTACGCTCCCATTTCTAGGGTACCAAAAAGAAATGGTACCGTTTCTGGTAAAGGTTTAGTCGTTCTTTTCTATCATCCCGTCCAGACTTTGTCTAGATCATCGTATCATTTAAGTCTGCTTGGATAGTTGAGTCTCTGCACCTTGGTACTAGCATGGTAGAGGATCCCAGTTTTTGTCCCAAAAATCTGGTTGGAGAGTTGGTCCATTTCTTCATGACTTGTTTGGATTTGAGAATGACATGTCTCGGCTACGGATGGATTCTAGGGATAAAGTTGTCACCCAATAAGGGGTGCCATTCTCGGTTTTAGGAAAGAGGGTAGTCAGACTCTCGACTCACCTTGGTGATACCCTTGAAGTCTCATATAACCTTTTGGGTTCTGTCATGGTTAGTTACCTAGAATCTCGGGATGCAGTTGTTGGTAATCCGTTCGAATAGAATTCGCCGCTAAGGTGGATGGTTCGTTTCTCTTATGCATGAGTTATGGGAATCACCCTAGTAAGTACTCTTGGCAACATGGATTGGCATCGGCAAACGAGATCCAGAATTCCCTAGTGAATTTTGGAGAGCTTGCATGAGTAAGTGGATACGTTTGAGACAAGTATACTAGGGAAAGGATAAGTGAAAGTGGAATAAGAGGCGACAATGAAATGAGTTCTAACTCATATCTCGGAAATAGGAATCAAGAAGCTACGAGATCATGGAGTTAAAAAGGCACCGAGGAATTAAGCTCAAGAAAACGCGACTTAGAGACCTAAGGCTAGACACGCGCATCATATCTCTTTTTAAGAGTATATCGTTGACCCCTGGTTTTCCTGTAGAGCTTGCTTGCATGCTATCGCTTGGTGGATATCCTCTCGATCCTGTTTCCATTGCAAACCCCGTAAGGAGTTTGTCTTGTTTATCTTCTCGATCCTATCTTGGGAACCTTAGATAGAACTCTATGGATGTGAACATGTATTTGAAACATGTTATGATTGATATGGTTGCAAATGGTTGCAAGTGGTTGCTCGTGGATGCGCGAATACACATTAAATACTAGATTGACGTGGTCACGTTTCATGTTGCATATGCACGAGTATTTATACTTGTTTATGGATGAAATTGAATGTGTTATCATGTGGATGTTGCATATGAATGAATGTTTGTGCACGCATATAGTACTTATATGACTAGGACTATTTGCATACATGTTGGACTCATGGCACTAAACATATTTTGCATTAGAAAGATCATTCAGGCCTGATCATTAGCATTAGCTAAGGAGCATATACACACACGTTTTGCATATGTTCATATGGCATTAGAAATCGTTTAAGGACAATGTTTGCCTGTGGATGATGTCTTGAGTAGATGGATGATGGATGGTAGGATGCGTTCTTCCTAACTTGGAGATTTCGGGGACGAAATCCTTAAAGGAGGGGAGAATGTAACAACCCGAAATTTAACAACATGTTAAATCAAGAATCAAGGCAGAATTATATTATAAAATCTGAATCAGGAGAAATGGGCTGTGCCATTGCGTTCATCTCGGAAAAATACGCGAAATAAAGTCCGAAATTTCGTAAATCGGAGTCCGTATGGCCGAGATATGGCCTTCGGAAGTTTCATGAAAAATCAGAATTCAAAACAGATTTCAAAAACACCGAAATCAGAGCAGGCGAGAAAAATCCCGCCCAGGCAGGGTCGACACAGGGGTCGACACCTGTGTCGACCCCCCCCAATGGGTCGACACCCATGTCGACCCAGGGGTCGACACCCATGTCGACCCAGGGGTCGACCCCCCCTGTCGGACCAGTTTTTCTGGTGCACCCGTTTTGGCTCCTGGGTCTTGTTTTGGAGGCTTGTGACGATTTTTTAGGGTTTAGATCTATCCTAGGGTTTATCCTACGGCCTAAACTACTCCTAATCTCTATAAAAAGACCCCTAACCTAGCCTAAACCCTCATTAATTGATCCTACAACTAAACTATGCCAAAATTTCTAATGATCATGGCCTCCACTCAAAACCCTAGCCTCCATCCTCTTGTCATACATTCTATCTTCATCCTCTTGAGAGATTAGATGATCATTTGAGTGTTTCTAAGTAACATGAGAGTTGCTAAGCTCGATTCAAGGCTAAAGTTGCAACCTTTATACATCAAAGCAAGGATCTTTCTTATTATTTTCTCAAGGGTTTTATTGGAGCTTATTGGTTTAGGGTTTTTGCTAGTGTGGCTTCGTCTCAATCTTTTTTTATATATTGATTTGTGCCTTCATAGCATTGTAAGCCCCCTCCTACTCTTAGATATTAACTATGAAGTTAAATGTTCATGTTGCAAGCTTTGGGTTTGAACTTGAGTAGGTTGCATGCTTAGAAACTATCATGTTATGTGTAGATTTGTACTATGCATATTCGTAAAAGTCATCACCTTGATTTTGTGGGCTAAAAGCTATAAGCTTTATGTTGAAATGTTGCATTATGCAACATAAGAACTCTCTTATCCCTTAAGTTAACTTGCATAGAATGCTATATGCGAACTACTAGCCATTTTTCTATGTCATCTATCACCATGATTCGCCTATATGCTAAGTTTTGGGGTTATGCATGTTTTTGGGGCTTAATAATGTAACATGCAAGTTTGTGAACACATTATGTCTCATATGCCACCATGTTTAACTTGCGGCCTTATACCCCTTTTGTCATACCTTTGCCAAGTTCCTTCTTTTAATCCATTATGCGTTGTTGCGAATGTATATGCGAGTTTAAAAGCGTTAGGGTTACGTTATGGGTAAACTTTAATGACATGAAACATGATTTGGGTAAATTGGTATAAACATGACAACATGTAATTTTGGCTATGAACATGGGACTTGAAAACTTGACACGTATGGGTTGTAAGTGTAATAAGACACTAGACCAAACATGAAAGTGGCCAACTCGAGGTTGGGTTGAGTTTGTAGCATAAATCTACCCGGACCCGCCCGGCTTAACTAGTGGCTACAAACAATAGGACCCAATGTGAGTAGTTGGTCACATAGCACTTAAAACCCGAGGTTAGACTAGGTTGCGGTGTAAATCTACCCGGACCCGCCCGGCTTAACTAGTAACCACAACAAGGTCTAATGTGAGAGGTTAAAAGTGCATTAATTTAATTAATGCCACATGATAAGGTTAAGTAAATTTGACTAATGACACTTAACCGATATGACATGAATGGGTAGGTTAAGTTAAACCGACTTAATTTCTTAATGACACTTAACTAATCTGACTTGGTAATTAGATAGGGTTAAGTAACCTACACTTAACTAATCTAAACACGGTAATTAGATGGGGTTGAGTAACCTACACTTAACTAATCTAAAGACGGTAATTCGATGGGGTTAAGTTAAACACTTAACCAATCTAAACTTGGTAATTCAATGTGGTTAAGTAAACAATACTTAACTAACTTAACATGATAATTTAATGAGGTTAAGTAACGTATACTTAATCAATTATACACGATGATTGGATGAGGTTAAGCAACCATACTTAACCAATCTAATATGAGAACTTGATAGGGTTAAGTCACAAGACCGTTTAAATATACTTAACCATTCTAATACGATTAGTGGATGGAGTTAAGTTAACTTATACTTAACCAATCTGACTCGATAATCCGATGAGGTCAAGATAATCTATGCTTAACCAATCTAACACGATAATCTGATAGGGTTAAGATAAACAAATACTTAACCAA
The DNA here is from genome assembly GCA_030737875.1 of Allium sativum. Classification (NCBI taxonomy): domain Eukaryota; kingdom Viridiplantae; phylum Streptophyta; class Magnoliopsida; order Asparagales; family Amaryllidaceae; genus Allium; species Allium sativum. The sequence goes on from CM060920.1 coordinate 217,775,315, forward strand.
TTTGACTTAAGGATTGAATAGGGTTAAGTCATGAGCTTCTTGGTATACTTAACCAACTTGTAGGGCTAGGTCTTGGACTTGAATACTTAGCCAAATCTTGATATGATTCGTAGGCAAGTTAAGTCATGAACTTAAATGACAATACTTAACCCATTAGACAAAACCCTAGTTCAGGGGACTAGGTGGAAAACCGGGATTAACAAGGATAACGGGAAAGGAGACTAAGTGGTAAACCTTAGTTTAGGGAACTAAGTAATAATTCTTAGTCAAGGGATTTGGACCAGTTCACAGATAGATGAGTAACCCGATACGGTAGGTCATCGCTTAAACACACGAGGGGGAGCAATATCTGATTTAGATAAAGGCTCCAACGAACTGGGTGACGAAGCGGTAGCTTCGGGGAAACGTGAGGATACTCTTGGTATCCCTCTGTGAGGTTGCGGGTGGTCCATGAAACCAGGGCTCACAGATGTTAAGGTCTGCGGTAGAAGAGCCAAGGGTATGCCTTGGTTGCTGTGCGAGCAACCTAAAGACTGGGGTGGATTAGCGTGGGGTCGGCGATATTTTCACGGTAGCCCTAGATAGCACATTCGTCGGCCACCTACCATCTTTAGTCAATCGTGTGCGTACGGAAAGGCAGAGAACACCCAACAGACCATACTTGCAATCTAGGTATGGGTGAGGTTGGCCGTCCGGAAAGAGGGCGTCGATGGCCTTAGTGTAGTTCTCATACATGACTTTTCTTGTTTTGCCTTTCAGTAGTTGAGGGAGGGGTCACGTGGGACCATAGCCACGGGTACAAAAAACAGACCTTGATATCTGCATTAGCAGACGACCTAAAGCTCCCGACCGAGTTCCGTATTTCTTGATTTGCCCTGGCACGGAACTCGGATGGCACATTGAGATACATGTGCATCTAGACATGGAAAACGATTCACGATACATAAGTGGGATAAAAGGGCGCAGTTGACGGGTAGCATAATCCCTAGTAGCCCTAGGTGGCTAAAACCCAAACTGAGACACGAAAACGTTCGTTAGGTAGCACAATCCCTAGCGGTCCTAAGTGGCATAAAATCTAGGTAAACACGCGATAGTTCATGGTAAGAAAACATACTAGACCAAGGGTAGCAGTCCAAAACAACTTCAAGGATAAAATGGTACTACGATGAGGTGGTATAGATTTACATGGGGAAGCCCGTACGGCCTACGGCAAAGGATTGAACTTATACAGGGAAAGAAACATACGAGTTGGAAAAACCCACATATGCTATATATTAGGTTGACATGGACGATTACATGACATTGGGCAAGGGACATTCATAGTTAACACATAACGCGGGTCGGGATACTAGTACGAGAGGTGCAAAGCAAATATACATGATAAATACCTTAGGATGTTATACATGATAGATACCTTGGGATAGTATACTTGATAGAAACCTGACAATGTGATACCTTGATTTATCTTGACACCGTAGTTTATCATGACGCACTCATTTATCTTGGTACAGTAGTTCATCCTGTTATTTTGGTTTAGCTTATCTATCTTATCATCATACTTATGTTCATCTCAGTTCCTCATGCCAGTTAACTTTACTAGTTTATATACTGATAGTAGATAGGGCTTACCAGTCTTTATGACTGACCCCGTTTTGTTTCGCCTCTTGTCTTCCGTCCCCCCCCCAAGGTTACAGGGAGGAAATGCTATTGTTAGTTCGGACTTCTCCTATTTGAAGGTCATCATGTATGGCTCGGACTTTTCTTGGCTATGGCTACTTTACCGTTTTACTTGGGGAATAATTTATGAAAAGGTTTTATGCTTCTTTACTATTTCAAGACAGGTTTCCATGTAAGAAATCCTCTGATGTAAAAGGCTTTAGACCTTATTTATTAATGATATGAAAGTTGGTTTTACTTCCGCTATTTTATATGTTCTGTCTTGTAATATTTCTGTACATGCTTACCAATAATACCCCTCTAAAGCTAGTGCATTCCTTTGCGAGTGACCCTAGCGGAGGTGGGGTGTTACAAAATACCTTATTCGTGAGTCTGCATAGCTCTTCTGTCGGCTCTGAGCAGCCAGTAGTCGCTTCTTAATAAAATCAACTTTATCTGATGTTTCACAAATTATGTCGGCACCTAGTACCAATCGATTGCCTGGTTCCATCCAACATGCGGGAGATCTGCATGGCCTGCCATATAGTGCCTCAAATGGCGACATCTGTAAGCTTGCTTGGTAACTGTTATTATAAGAGAACTCAACCAAGTGAAAGTGATCTTCCCGTGACCCACCAAAATCAAGAATGCATGCTCGCAATATGTCTTCCAATATGTGGTTCACCCTCTTAGTCTGGCCGTCTGTCTGAGGATGATAAGCGGTGCTCATATTCAACTTGGTCCTAAGCTCTTCTTGGAATGCTTCCCAGAATTTACTAGCAAATATCGGATCGCGATCACTAACGATGCTACTGAGAACTCCATGTAGCCTGATAATCTCTCTGAAATAAAGTTGCGCCAGACTTCGAGTTGTTCTATTAGATCTGTCAAGGATAAAATGGACAGTCTTCGTGAAACGATCTACAATCACCCATTACTGTCATTGCCTTTTCTAGTTCGGGGCAAGCCATCAATAAAGTCAATAGAAATTTGGTCCTACTTCCAACCTGGAACCTCTAGTGGTTGCAACAATCCTGCTAGCTTTTGCTGATCGCTTTTGACTTGCTGGCAGATGGGACATCTAGCAACATATATAGAAATGTCCCTCTTCATCGCCTTCCACCAAAAGGTACGCTTAAGAACATGATACATCTTGCTTACTCCTGAATGGATGCTGAGCTTAGATTTGTGACATCCATCCATAACTTCTCTTTTTAGCTCAGGAATATCTGGCACACATATTCGCCCTTGCAGTCTAAGGGTCCCCTTGCTGTCTATTTGGAAGCTTTACGCTTCTCCCTTTCGAACTCGCTCGCTAATCATCTGAATAAATTTATCATCTTTCTGAAGAGTAGATATCTTATCCATTAATGTAGGCGTAATGATAAGACTGGCGATGATAAGATTGGCGTTGTCTGCATTCTTCCTGCTGAGCGCATCGGCTACAACATTGGCTTTTCCTAGAGTATATAATATGTCTAGGTCATAGGACGCAAGAAATTCAACCCAATGTTGCTGCCTCAAATTCAAATCCCTTTGGGTGAACAGATACTTCAAGGATTTGTGGTCAGTATACAGTTCGAACTTCTCACCTAAGAGATAGTGCCTCCATATCTTTAGAGCAAACACGATGACCATCAAATCAAGGTCATGAGTGGGATATTTTTTCTCATGTGGTTTCAACTTACGGTTAGCATATGCGACTACTTTGTCCCTTTGCATTAACACCGCACCAATACCTTAAATAGATAAAAGGATAACGTGTTAAAATAAGATTTATCATTTAAAAATGTCATCTCTAACATGTTAGTTTAGATAAAAGGGATAACCTTCAACAGACGCATCTGTCTAGACTTTCAAATCTTGATTGCCATCAATAATGGTCAATACAGGAGCAGTGGTCAACCTCCGTTTCAACTCTTGGAAAGTTGCCTCACATTCGGGTGTCCAAATGAAGTCAGCTTCGTCAATGGACAAGATAATTTCGAAAAATCCTTAACGAATTTCCGATAATAGCCAGCCAATCCTAAGAAACATCTAACTTCTGCAGGAGTGCTCGGCTGCTTCCAATCTTAGATGGCTGAGATCTTTCCTGGCTCTACTGAAATGCCTTTCTTTGATACAACATGGCCGTGGAATTTCACCGCTTCTTGCTAGAATATACATTTAGAGAATTTGGCTTTCAACACATTCTTTCTCAAAATCTCCAAAGCTTCCTTCAGATGCTTTTCATGCTCTGCAGTGGTTTTAGAAAAGATTAGGATGTCATCGATGAAAACCAGCAAGAATTTATTTAAGACATCCCGGAATAATCTGTTCATCAGATCGACAAAGTATGCTGAAGCGTTACATAAGCCGAAAGGCATTACTTGCCATTCATAGAATAAGTCTGGCCTTCTGAAAGCTGTCAAAGGAACAAATTCTTCGGCAATGCGTAGTTGATGGAAACCTGTAGCTAGGTCCATCCTGGAGAATACTTGCGCTCCATTCAAGCAGTCCAATAGATCATAGATACATGGCAGTGGATATTTATTTTTTAGCGTTTGCTTATTGAGGTCACGGTAGTCCACACATAGCCTGAGGGTACCGTCTGACTTTGGGACAAACACCACTGTTGCACCCCAATTTGAGAAGCTAGGCCTGATCAGACCCTTCCACAAAAGCTTTTTAGTTTGATTGCTCAGTTCCTCTTTTTCTTTCAGCGTCGTTCTCCGAATAGGATGCACAACGGGCCTTGCATTGGGAACTAAGTCAATGCTAAAGTCGATTTCTCTGTGCGGAAGTAAGCTATCAACTTCTTCAAACACATCCACATAATCTATGACGACAGGAATATCCTCAATAGAAGCAAGAGTGACTTCTAGATAAGACCAGAATTCTTTCCTATCTATGGCTGAGCCGTGGAATGGTATAGCAATAATATCTCCGAATTTGGTTTTAATTTTGACTATTCTTTCAGCGCATAGTAAATCAGCCTCATACTTTGTTGGCCAATCCGTTCCAAGTATGATATCATACCCAGAGAAATTCATGACGATCAAATTAAAAGGGAATTGGAAATAGGAATAAGAAACAGGCACTCTACAATACTGAACGAGAATAAGTGAACCTCCTATCGGACTATGGGCTCTAATCAATTATTTAAGTTTTCTTAGTTTCAGTTTTAGCTTTTTAATCTTGTCACTAGAAATGAAACTTCTTGATGCACTAGTGTCAAACAATACTATAATAGGAATGTTCTTAATGTTAAGAGTACCTCCTAAAACATCGGGTTTACCTGCTCCATCGGAAGATGCTAGTGCAGCCGCTCCATCGTACACATGTGTCACCTCAGATTTCTTCAACAGAGCACAATTTCTAATAAAGTGCCCCATCTTATGGTAGTTAAAACACTCCTGAGTGTTCCGAGAATTCTGACCGCGGTTCTGACTCGGTCCAGACTCATTCCTCCTTGGTTTCTTTGGAGCCCGACATTCGTAGTCAAAGTGCCCTATCTTCTGACAATTGAAGCATTTCACCTTGGATTTGTCTCTCTCTTTCCCTTGGGGCTTGGCGGCTAAAGTGTTGCTCGCCTCTGGTTTCTTGCCAGCTTGCTTTCTTTTGTTATTGTCCTCATAACATCAAGCCATCTCGATCACCTCATTAAAGGGGAGCTTAATGTGAGCTGTGACTCTGTTCAGATATTTCTTGCAGAGGCCATTAATGAATCTTTTGTTTTTCTGGAATGGTTCCCGAACTAGTTCTGGAGCATAGCATGAGAGTTCTTCGAACTTCCGCACATATTCTGAAATAGTCATATCTCCTTGCTGTAAATTGGCAAGTTGATCGTGGAGACGCTCTACTTCCTGCAGAAGGATAAACTTCTCGTTGAAGAGTTCTTTGAATTTGGCCCAAGACATGTCGGCCTCATTATTACCAATTTTGAATGTATCCCACCAATTTTCAGCCTTATCTTTCAACAGCCACGATTACAAAAAGTGTTTGTGGTGGTCTTCCAATTCCAGGCCTCCAAATATTTTCTCGTAGTTCTTTAGCCATGCCTGTGCCTCAGTCACTGTCTCTCGCCCGGTAAAGGATACACCCCCTATATTTCTGAACTTTTTGACCACTTTATCCAAGTCAAACGGCTGTGGGGGTGGAGGTGGTGTTACAGCCTCGGGAGTGGGTTGCCTCTGAGCAATGGGAGTCTCATCTCTTGCTGGTCCTCTAGCCCTACCTCTGCCTCGGGCTCTAGCTCTCGCTCTAGTTCTCATTTTCTAGTTAGTTCTGTACCATCAAGGAAAGAGTTAGACTAACAGAAATGATAATTTAAAAGAGAAGGTTAAAGTAGAGACATATGATAAGATGATAATGATGTAATGACTAATTAATATGTGCTATTCTGTTGTGCTCATTCTAGGACATTAATAATCCTATCTCTAATAAGCTACTCGCCTTAGAATATTGCTGATTCTATCTAGACGAATTGTTTTAAAAATAATAAACTCCGAAGCTAAGGTTAACCTTTGACTCTGATACCAACTGTGACAACCCCAAACTTCCATAGTACGAAAGTAAGGATAATCATAGGAGCATAACATAATTACAACAATAACAGATCTGAGATAACTTCATAACATATAAATCATTGCAGCTGAAATAGGAATGTCATCACATCATAACATCAAAGACATCAGAGTGCACAGTTATAGGATACACTTAGCAAATAGAAGTCTCAACAAAAAAATAATTAAGTCTCAACTCCATAAAATACATCATAGATCAATAATATCTAAATGTCTCAAAGGCAATAAAAAGATAAAAAGAAAAATGCTCTTCATCTTCTTTCCTTAAGCAAGCTCCAATCCAGAATGTATCCATATCTAAACCTATCACTTGGCTGCCCGTGTGAAATGAGGGCACCCGAGTTTGCAAAGTGAAACAAACCACGAGTCAGTCATGGGACTGGTATGAGAAATCTTTACTAACTTATCTAACAATATGGCTAATCACAAGACCACGCTGCTAACGTGGAACATGATTACTCCATTGGATTGTCAGTGCATAAATTTATAAATTTTTATTCAAAACAACGCAATGCTTTTTAGAAAAATGAAATCATTATAAGACTCAAGTCCCATCACACAATGCAACGCAAACCGGAGGATAGAGTTTTACTTTATAATGATCAAACATTCTTGATACGTAGAAAATAATATTTTTAATATTATTATTAGTGTCTATTCAGTTTTGAAATACTTCAAAGTAAATGTATCAATCCTAGATGGCATAGTACCTCATCCTACTATGTCGCCATATATAGGTTTACAATCAAAAACCGTAATGTCGTATTGGAAATTGGATTTCCGTCATGAGTTAAGGCTAGGGACGATCTCCTTACCGATTCGAGACACTCTAGCAACATCCCAGGATCACACCTACGGGCAACCCTTGGATCCTGCAGGGCGGTCCACAAATACATTAGTGGATTAGTTATGCCTGAACACACGCTTCCCGGTCCTATTGAACCAATAAAATGGTCACTATCGATCAATAAATCCGAGGCGCCTCATTCCATCAACCACACAAGTAAAATGTCAAGGTGATTGACATAGAAATGTGTTTATTTTATGCTCTTATATCTTATCTTTTGTATATAAATAAATATTACTTGGGTATTGTTTTGTTATTTTTACAGATAGTCCAACCCAGCCCGCATGCAACCAGAAATGTAGAGAAATAGAGTTCAATTTGCTGTGTATTTGCATTTTGAAGAATTGTAGATGAAGATATCACATCTAGTTGCTGTTGGACAAGAAAAGGAGTGATAAAAAGGATTTGCACATCACAAATCAATGAAGAAATATCAAGGAAGCAAGAGGAAAAAAAAGAGAAAAGGCCCAAATTTGCTTTATTTATCTAAGGCCCATTTATGTTTCTCATTGTAAACAAATTAGTGGTGTAATGACCAAGCCCATTTACCATTAGGGTTAGGGTTAGGGTTTGGCTATCTACCCTATATATACCCTTGTAATGGCATTGTAGCCACCATCCTATCTCATATCTTATTCCATTTCTCTAATAAAGTTTTTCTTCCTCTTTTTATTTTTCTGCTATTTTCTAATTTCTTAGCAATTAGTGTTGTCTACACGATTAGATTCGGTAGAGCATTAATTGTATTTTTCACTTATTTTCATTAGCGATTTACCGTCTGATTAGATTCAGCGGAAATCCTAATTTTAATTCTTGTTTGTTATTTCAATTTCTGCAATTTCAATTTCTGCTTTTTATTATCTTCTTAGGTCAAATTGGGTTTGATTAGATTCAAATCTAATTCATAGTTTCATTTGCTTTCCATTGAAATTGTGATTTGATCGTCGGTTCAGTTAGATCTGTTCTGAATCAAATTACAGTTTTAATTTTGTTTTGTTTTGCAAAATCAACCTCCAAAGTTCGTTTAACACGCCAACGAAACATATAAATAATAAAATTTAACTTTCCTCCCTGTGTTCGACCTGTATGCTACACGCCTGTATGCTACACGCCGATTCGAGACACTCTAGCAACATCCCAGGATCACACCTACGGGCAACCCTTGGATCCTGCAGGGCGGTCCACAAATACATTAGTGGATTAGTTATGCCTGAACACACGCTTCCCGGTCCTATTGAACCAATAAAATGGTCACTATCGATCAATAAATCCGAGGCGCCTCATTCCATCAACCACACAAGTAAAATGTCAAGGCTTGCAAAACCCTGATACCACTTCTAGCTAGAAAGAAACGTGTGCACACCCTGCGTTCCTTTGTCTCATTTCTGACTCTTACCGGGGTATGAGGCTCGCGATGTAACACTATACACAAAGCTATAGCGAAATAGGCTAAGCTTTAATCATTAACCACAAGGCTCTGCTTTTCAATAAAAGCCTTGATCATTTGCATCTTGGCATGTCACATTGACAATTCACGCCATGTGATCGATAACTACCAATATATAACCTCTAAGCTCATGCGTCTCAGAGAAGGGTGTTAAGCAAGAGAATAAATTCTCCGCCACCAACAGATATTAAATAGAAATCAATTTACATGGAATGAAATCCAATGTTGGACACACATCCATTTACAAGTCCGTTCTGGGCCTGAACGAAACTGGAGACACTTTATTCCTCGTCCCGTATGTTCAATATGGAAGAGAGGTGCTCGCTTATCCGAACAATCAACAAGTACGTCTGGATAACTACCACTATAACCCTTTACTGGGAGCAAACCAATGTCGAGCATCAGTAGTTATCCATTCGATGTGAAGATCGCCGGTCTTCAATATCTTCGATTTAAATCGTCGTATAATCATTTGAAATGAGATTGAACTCTGTCTTTTCAAATGATTCCCGCATACATATAGTTTAAAACCATTTCATATCGTTAATAGTATTTAATAACGATTTATTCGCTATTTTTTTATATATAAAAATAGCAAAATTAATTTAAAGACGCTTCGGGTCAATAGGCGGCCCTGACGCTATTTTTATCAAAATTTGATTTGCACTTATCTCGAAATCTAACCGTAGGATTTTGACAAAATTTACATCGTTGGAAAGATCTTACCAAAGCGGTCCTAACAGTTCCAGTTTTGGGAAAATCCGACGGTCGGATCTTTCGGTATAATCGTTTAAAGTTACGATTCTGAAACGCGAACTACTGCACGCGATTCGTTTAATTTTAATTTTAATTTATATATATAATTATATATAAATATAAACTATTCGACGATTCCACCAACGTGTTTAGCATGCCAAATAAAAGAATATTTTTTATTGGCATATCACATCTATATATTCATAATGTCAAACAATATATTTCAATTACATGACAATTGAACCAATGACAAATAAAAAGCTAATTTTTTATTTGTATTTCTATTTTTAACTTTAACAAATAAAAAGGGAATGTTTTATCTGTATAAAGTTTTCAGTGAATGTTTTCACAATAAAAATAATTCATACAAATTCTAATGTACTTATTGTCAATAAAATGATATTTTAACTATGCATATAAATTCTAATATATGCATTAAAAATAAAAATGTAATTTTAACTATGCAAATAAATTCTAATGTATGCATTACAAATAAAAATGTAAATTTAACTAGGCATATAAATTCTAATATATGCATTACAAATAAAAATGTAAATTTAAGTGTACATATAAATTCTAATATATGCATTACAAATAAAAATATCCCCTAGATTTATATACAAATTCTAATGCATATTTTGATGTTTCAGTTTGTTAACAATTCTATTTTAAGCAAAATGTATGAAAGCGATGTTTTCATTTTCCTCCTTTCTAGCATGTCAAAAATAACGTTTTAACATACAAATATTCTCTAACATATGTTTTCTACTGAATCACTTTTTACATTTAATGTTGCAACATTTTTATTCAAACAGTCAATATTTCCAATGAATCAAACTTTATATTAAAAATATGATTTTAATGTTTCAACACTTTTATTCAAATATGAACAATTTTCATATGAATCATTCTTTTATAAAAATGATATTTTTAATGTTAACATGCTTTTGTTTTAAAAATGAACATTTTCTAATGATTCATCCATTTCATTAAAAACAATGTTTTTAATGTTATCATGTTCCTATATTTAACGTGAACATCTCTCCTAGTTGCTTACATTACATCAGAATGTGAAATTTTATTGTTAACATGTTATTATTTTAAAAAATGCACATTTTTCTAACTTCTAATATTAAATTAAAAATGAATTTTTCTTATAAACATGTTTTTATTTTAAAACATGCATATTTGTCTAATTCCTATCATTACATTAAAAAGTGAATTTTTAATGTAAACATGTTTTCATTTTAAAACATGAATATTTGTCTAATTTCTAACATTTCACAAAAAGTAAATTTTTAACGTAAACATGTTTTCATTTATAAACATGAATATTTTTCTATATTTTATTCTAGACATTAAAATTGTGAATTTCTAATGTAATCATGTTTTTATTTAAACATGAACATGTTCTTAATTCCTATTTTAATTCAACAAAATGTACAAAAGTTGATATTTCATTTTTGGTGACACTTCTTATTCAACAAAATGATAAAATTTGATATCTCATTTTTGTTGAAAACTCTAGTTCAATAAAATGATAAAATTGTATATATTTTTTTGTTGAAAACTCTAGTTCAACAAAATGACAAAAATTGATGTTTCATATTTGTTGAAAATTCTAGTTCAACAATTTGATAAAAATTGATGTTTCCTATTTGTTGAAAATTTTAATTAAACAAATTGACAAAAATTAATGTTTCCTGTTTGTTGCAAATTCTAATTCAACAAATTGACAAAAAATGGTGTTTCCTATTTGTTGAAAATTCTAATTCAACAAAATAGACAAAATTGGTGTTTCCTATTTGTTGAAAATTCTAATTCAACAAAATTGACAAAATTGGTGTTTCCTATTTGTTGAAAATTCTAATTCAACAAAATAGACAAAACTGGTGTTTCCTATTTTTCTTTTATAACAATTTGATTTAAACAAAAATGTTCATTTTTGTTTTGACCAATTTAATTTAAACAAAAATGAAAATTCTAATGCAACAATTCTAACTTTGACAAAAATGATAATTTTTGTCCAATGGTTCCAATTTGACAAAAATGACTAGTTTTGTCCAATTATTCCAAACAACAAAATGATAATTCTTTTAATCCAACTATTCTAATATACCCAAAAAGGATAATTCTTGGCTCCACTATTTTAACTAACAAAATGATGAATTTTCTCCAATGATTCAAATTTGACAATTTTATCTAAACAAAAATTATATATTTTTGTTTCACTCAATTTATTACAACAAAATGATTTATATGTTTTTAACTATTTCATCACAACACAATATCACCAAATAAAATGATCTAAATACTACATCCATCACATATCAAATCATGAATCATAACAAATAGAAATTAACTACGGATTGGTGAAAATAAAATCAGAATTATTTCTAATTATTTAAAAAGAAGAAATAAATAGATTTCTCACTGTCGTTTAAATCTGAATGATTCCGATCTGAAATTTGACCAAAATTTGATCAACTCAGAATTGGTTCTAGTCAGTCCAGAAGTGTAGACCTCGGACTCACGATCGTTACGGATCTGAAATCGTTCAATATCGAGTTCGTATGAGTGAGATACGATTTATTTTATGCTAATGACATTTTAAAATAAGTTAATTAAATAATTACAAATAGATTTCACCTTCTTCCTCCTCTCAGATAACATGGCCGTAACTTTTCTTATCTTGTTCAGAACTAGGTTTTTACTTTTCGAATACCACAAGCAGTCGGACGACAATCGTGTGGTGGCACGCAAGAGAGGAGGGGGAGGCGCGCCTGGGGGTCCCACCGCCGTGAGGTGCGATGGCTGTAGGAGGGGGCGGCCGCGGTTGTAAATGTTCAGGTTTGTGGGCTCGGTTCTCTGTGTATACACCTCTATAAAATCCAATCTGCGTATGGATTCGAAGCTTGCGAAAATATCTACAATAAACTCTGAAGAAGGAGGGAGTTTTATTATACGGATTGAGAGTGATTAGTGGAGGAAGTGAGGAGAATTTCTAGCCATGGAATACATAGGCGGCGGCGGCTTAGACTAGGGTATTAGGGTTTGGGAGAATTTTATTTATAATATTATAATATAAACTTTCTTAATTAATGAAGTTTAGCCCCTTAATCCTTAATGGTTCCAATTTCATCCCAGCAAAAGTCGTTCCTACCCAATTGCCCCCGTTACGGAACCAATGGGCTAGGTCCCATAAGCCCAAACGATCGTTTTCACCCTGTTTTCTTTAATTTAAAATTTAAATTCTTTATTTAATTAATTCAATCGTACATTTAAATTCAACGGGGCCACATACGGACTTCGAAAATTCCCGGAAAATAAATATAGCTACGTTTTGATGATACGGTCCTAACAAAATTAATTTCGTCGAATTTGGAGACCGTTTGAAAAATGGCCTTTTTAACGGCCGATTAAATTCAATAGAAATTATCAAATCACAGTTTAATTTATCATGCTCACGAATAAATTCCAAAAATTATGGAAAATTAAACTTAGCAATAATTTGACATTCCGGATCCGACAAAAATGATTTCATCGAAAACGGAGGTCGTTTGTTTAATGGCCCTTTATACGGGCTATAAATTATATTATATTCCATAGCGACTATTCTGAATATTCAACTGGCCATGACTTTTTATTCCCGCTATGAAATTTTGATTTTTCGGATTCATTGGAAAGATATTTTTAAACAGATTTAGATATTTTTGATTTCACTAAAATCCGTTTTATTTTGAATCTTGTACATTCAGTCAAAGTTCAGATTCAAATTTTCAAACTACCATGCTATTTCTATTTCCTTTTAGAACTAAAATAAATATATTCGTTCTAACTTCGATTAAAATAAATTTTAAATCATTGTTTTTTAAAATAAATTATTTTAACTATTCAAAATTCATTGAAATAGCCAAAATAAAAAATTTAAATTGGTTCTTATTTTCTGGGTTGTTACATATTTTCACTATTTTTGTGTACTTTTGTTTTGTTATATAAAAAATTAGAGGAACACTTCTGTAGTCATCTACCCAAAACAATTTCGCCCCATTTTATCATTGTTTTCATTACACTACATCTTAATCTGTGCTTACATTACATTTGTCACAGTTCTCAACCTCTTTGCGTTTGCATTACATTTTTTTTCTCTATTACACAAGTTCTTATGTTTTCATGTTTCAAAAAACAACATTTTGTTTCTCATTTTCATCTATTTGTTTCTTTCATTTCGTTTCATTACTCCAACTCCTATCGCTGAAATAACTCCACCACCACAGCCGCCTTGATCACTACAAAACCGTAGCATCCTCACCAAGGGCGGATGCAGTGTTTGGTGAGCTAGGGCCAAGGCCTTATCTGGATTTTAAGTGTCACGTGGAAAGCAGTGGAAAATTTACGACATGCCATACCTAAAATCTGATAAATGCCCTAGCTGACTGTCTTCTCTAGCTCCGCCACTGATTATTCCTCACCGCTTCACCATCTATGCCTTCAGCCTTCATATCCTCTTGCAACCAAATCTGTTCATCACCAAATTGTCACGGTGCTCCACACAAGCTGCCTTGCATCACCTGTGCCAATACAACAGTAACCATCTACTTCACTTCCACCTCGCTTCCTCCAAACAAAAGCGCATGTCAATCCGCTCTCACTTCAAGCCCAGCTACACAAAATGGCCATAACCACCATAGTCCACATTCCACAACTCAACAATCATCTCCTAGCAGCAACCCCATAGAATATTCATATTCATCTCTTCACAAACATTCAAAAACTGCCCTCCTCCTCCTGCCTCGACACCAAAGACAACACCATCACAACTGAGCTACCACTGCAAACTCCCTGATAAAAACCCCTCCATGCAAATTCAGTCGCACCTTAACAGACAGAGTCTGCTCCCAGATCATCACTGCAACTGACTAAACAGCTGCCGCTTCAACATTCTATAACCTTGCTCCCCTTTCATCCTCCCAAGCATCTTCAGTACATTAAGTTTTTGGAAATTGTTTTGGAACTATGTTTAGTATATTTGTGTTTGCTATTTTCTTTGATTTTAAGTTTATTTGTGTATATATTTGTTGCAAAAGTTGAAAAAGGTGAATTGCATGCTTGGTTTGCTATGTTTTACTTGCTAAAAAAAAATCAATGCTTTTATATAAATAACTCTTCATGCTCTAATATCTTGTTTTTATCCCTTGTTATCTTTTGTGCATTGTTGGTTATATATATATATATATATATATATATGTATGTATGTATATGTATGTATGTTCAAATAAAACGTCATTTGCAGTGGCATTGTTAATGCTAGTTCAATTTTTATTTTGCCTTCATTTCATCATGTTCCTATTTCGTAAGGGCAACACCCATTTTCATATAAGATGGAGAGTCGTAAGTCATCCTTATTTCAAAAAAATTGCATTTCATCATATAAATTCGATTAAATAATAAATGTTAGACGTTGGACTTAATGGCGTCAGAAGTTCATCTAGGGAAAGTTTGTATTCCAACAGCTTGATTTGTTCTATTAAAACTTTCTTTTGATGTCTAGGGAAATGACAGAGTTTCAATCTCTTGTAATTATCGTGATGATTCGTCGATATTATACTATTGTTTCTCTGAAGGTACTTAAACATTCAATTGCATTCCCATGGCGATTCGTGGTGCTCTGATAACCCTAGTCCATTACCTGAATAAGAAATTTTTTGCTCAATTAAATCGATGTGTATTGATACAGGATTGGGAGCAACAAAGGACAACAAATTTCAGTTAGTTCATTCATGAAAAAAAAATCCCTTTATTTTTCAAACATTTTTTTAAAGAAAAAAACTAGAAAAAAAGTCCTTGTTAAGAAAACCACTTCATTTCGACTCTCTTCTCCTTATTTTTCTTTTCTTAGTCTTTTCTTGTATGCACAAGTGTTTGAACCCCTGACACTTTTATAGACTTCTTAATTTGAACAAAAAATCTTTCAATGATAATTAACATTAAACCTCCTTGAACTCATATGGATAAAATCTTCTCTGATCGAATTTCTATTCCTTTCTACATGACTTTGTCCACTCCAATGGGTAATGAATTTGAGATTTATTCAAATCATATCAACACACTTCCAAATTTTGACAATTTTGAAGTCGACGATCCGTACATTTTTCAATTGAAATTTGAACAAGTTAATGCAGTTATAAAACGATTATGTGATGAGAGAATCAAACTTAGATCAATTCCATTTGCACTTACCAAATACATTGGAAAATAGTTGTGTAGTTTGCCTCCAAACTTAATTAAATCTTAGGATGAATTGGTAGATTATTTTTTCTACATGTCAAAGTAGGCGTAGGAATAAAAGTTCTTTTCCAACTAAAAAGAAAATCGAGACAATGGCGACCTCCGATGCTCCTCCTTCATCTTCTCATCTAAAATCCACTTTTTTTCAAGATTCTGTCCTTCGCTCATCAAATCCGCTAGATCTGAGTCAAATTTCACAACGTGCAAAGCAAGGCAAGTTGATGAATCCTAATATATCTTCTTCTCCAGATCTAATTCAAGGTTTCGTTTCTGGAGTTGAATTTCACAACATGCAAAGCTAGGCAAGTCGATTAAATCTTCTTCACAATCAAATTCAAGGTTTCATTTTCAAGATACTACAAATAGGGGGAAATCAAAAGCTTGGGTTGATGTCATCTCTGAAGAAAAGTACCACCTGGATTCATTTCAACTCAACTATTACGAGTCGATCATTGAAGGTAATACGAAATTAGCTTTTATTGATGAAAAATTGACTAGTAGGGCTAGAGAAAAGTGGGTTAACACAATCATATTTTTTGTGTATGGAAGTCGTCCCTATTACAAATTCCTATGAGATTATATTGGTAGAAATTGGGGCATGAAAGTAAATTATCAGTTATATTCTTGTGAAAACGTTTTTTTATGCTGAAACGTGATAGTGTAGAAGATTGTGAAAGAATACTTTCCTTTGGACCTTATTATTATAATAAAAGACTGTTATTCATGAAAAAATGGAAGCCAGGATTGAAAATGACTCGCGAATTTTTACATTCGATTCCTATTTGGATCAAACTTCTGAATCTAGATCCAGATTTTTGGTCCATAAAAGCTCTTAGTAGAATAGCTTCCTTACTAGGTCACCCTCTCAAGCTAGACAATGTTACCAAGGATTTTTTTAGAATATCATATGCTCGAATCTTGATAGAGGTTAGTAGTGATTTTTCTTTCCCTGAAGCCATTTCTATTAAATGTTATAATGGGGAGATTGTATGGCAGAAAGTAGAATATGAATGGAAACCTACTTTGTGTTCAATTTGTAATATATTTGGTCGTAGTACTGATATGTGTAAAGCTGTCAAAATGTGGATTCCTAAAGATAATTTAGATGCAGCTAACAAGATGGATATTGATACTAGAATGGACAATCAGGAATTTATGAATGGGGATGTAGATGAGAGTAAGGAAACTGCTAATAAATTAGATAATATAACATATGCTGAAATGGATGTAGGTCAAAGAAGTGGTGAGGGTGTTGCTGCCCCATGAAAAGAAAATGGTTCAAAGCATCACATGCAAGAAATGGTTAATAATAATATCTCAAGTAAAAAGTCAAAAGATACTGATAAAGAGAAGTTGCCTTTGGCTTAGAATGAAAGGATCAATATTTCCAACCCATTTGAGGTCACTGCAAATGAATCTGAATGTATGCAGACTATTGGTAAAAAAACAAAGATTTTGCCTGAAGCAGTAGGGATATTTGTAAATCAGTCTGATGGGGATGGAGAGAATGCTAGGGGAGGAAAAGAGAGTAGGGACTTTGGTGTTCTACATAAGATCTCTGGAAGTGGTGAGGATGATATGACTCATACAAAAGTTGATCTTCAATCTGAACATAGTCAGCAAGATACAGATTTTAGTGATATCCAAGATTCTCTCATGAATGATTCAGATAGTTCATATTGTAGCGTTGGAAACAAAAAAAACAGAAGTAAATTTGGAAGATTTAAAGGAGGAAGAAAATTTTTAAGCAGTGTCGGCCCAGTGGGCAGCTTACCAATCCCACGGGCAGGGGTAGCCCACTGGGCATGGGCAAAAAATAATAATACGGAAGCCCAAATAGCAGTATCTCTCTTGCACGCTCCAGATGAAGAAAAAGGGAACCAACAACGTATCTCTCGATCAATTAATAATTCAAGGTTTCTCAATTTCCAAACTGTAGTAGTGCATCAGGGCGAGTAGTCGGTCATGCAAATTTGTGATGCATCATCTTTGGAATGGATGATGCAATCTTGAGCGATCCATGCTCGAATCTCCAGTTGCCCCTAGCATTTGGGGAATGAGTTACTTGGCAAAAATAATTGATGAAAGGAATGGAAATGTGAATCTTCACTTTCTAAATCCAAAACATCGTTCACTAGATGTTTCATTCGCATATATCTCCCTTCAAGCAGGAAGTTAATTAGTGATTTTGTCGAATCGTTTAGAGCAGTGAATTCAGCAATGGGACTTGTTGGTGTCTGTCTTGGGACAACCTTCTAAGGAAAATAAGCAACATCGCCTTTGATGTCATATCTTGAGGCATAACGAACGATGGTATGCCATCTACTTCTCCTTGCCGGAAGCGTTTCGTGCTGCAGTAAGTATCTTATGGGGTTTGTCCATGACACTCTCCTGGATTCGATCTCCAGTACTGGATCAACTTCCATCCGATCAATGATTGGATTTTGTAGTGTCTTGATATGGATCATCTCTATCTTTTCTGGATTGTCGGAACTTTCTTATCTTAGCCACATTATTCAGCTTTTGAGATATGTTGTAACGTTTCGATCCATCCAACAATTCTTCTACCCGTTCTAGGTAAGCTGTGAATCATGGCCTCTTCATCTGAAATTCCATTCGAATCTAGAAAACAACAATCTGAGAGTCACAAATGATGTTCAACACCGCTACTCCCAACTCCTTAGTGAGTTCCAACCTGACAATCAGGGTGTCATGTTCGGAATTGTAGTTAATAGTGGAAAATTCCAATCGTTAGGCGTAGTAAATTGATTGTACTTCAAGGGTTATCTGTAAAACTCCGACGTTGGACAGTTGATCATTTCTTGCACCGTCTATATACAGTTTCCAGGTGCTTGATTTCATCTTTCATTTCGAGGGGCCATCTTCTTCATCTAACACATCCTCTTTGGGAACGCTTCATTCAGTAATGTAGATGGCTAATGCTTGCCCTCATATGGACTTCTTTAAGAGGGAATTGAGATCAAACTGGTTCAGCCCTATGTTTCATTCGAGTAATTTTCCAGATGCCTCAGGTTGCTGCAGGATTTGTCGTAGTGGCTAATCACTATGTATCACAATCAACTGAACTTGGAAATAGTGGCGGAGTTTTCTCAAAACAATTAATAAGCTTTTCCATCTTTGGGAAGTTGCTTCGCTAGATGTCTCCTTCCTGCATCCAGAATCTTCATCCTTTCTGGGATCTTATGCCTTCGGGCAGATTGTTGGGCAACTCTTTCTCTGATGTCTTCTTTGCTTGCTAAGTATATGCCTCCTTCACACTCTATCTCATCAGGAGGGGAAGTGATTTTGGGTTCGACACCATCTCTGTTGCGTTGCACATTCCATTCAGCCAAATAGCGGGCTTTCATAGTAATTTAGTCACCATGGACCATTCTCACTCCGGCTTTGGTCGGGACTTTCAGCAATAGACACTAAGGTGCAGTGTAGGCTCTGAATTCCGCTAGAGCTTGTTGGTTGAGACCTTGATTAGATAAGCTTAAATGCAATAGCATGGCTTGCAAGGCTTCAAGTAATGTTCGTACATTCTGTCATAACTGTTGTGTGAAGTGGAGAGCTAATGGTTGATTCATATTTGTGTTGATCTCGAACTCTCATCCCTTGATCGAAGTCGTATGGTGGCTAGTGAGCAGTCAATGTTGCTATCATCCGGGCAAGGATTCCTAGGTCCAATCATGGCCTATGGTGCTTCAAATTGACACATAACGCTAGGCACCAAAATAGACTAAGCTCCTTAGGGAGTGCACCGCATGACGCATGTCATCCATCGCATCATACAAGTGAGGGTAGTTTTGTAGTGTTAGGATCCTTAGTTGCCCTTTAGCATGGAATAATATTCGGACCATTCCACATAACCGTCATTCGGGACTCCCCCGATTGGAAAGGTTTAAGCCATATAAATCAGATGATCATTACTCGTTCAGGAGTAGCGCCAGTTGCATTGGTGAAATCTATACACCATTGGAACTTTGGAAGAGGAGGCTGTTATGAGACAATAATTGACCCGTATACTATTATAGCCATCACGCTGAATCTTTTCCATAGCTTCTCACATTAAATATCATCAGTAAATAGGTGCTATGGCTCTGGGCAGAATCTCAGTCATTGCCAATTTGTTGTCGATATCCTCGGACTATCTACTGAATCTCGATTGACAAACCTTAATGATTATTGTAGGACAAAACGTATTCCGAGCCGAAAGCGAGCCATCAACGGTCCGGGCGCAGCGCCGGTGGGGGCCCGGGGCCCCGCAGTCCCGGCTGAGTCGCGGTTCGCTCACTTGCTCCAGGTTGGGTCGTGGAGGTCACTCTGGGTCGGTTCGTGATGCATTGGGCCGCTTGCGAACCAGATATATCTCCGGATCGCCATTATCTTCAGGGTCGTGGTTAGCAAGTCCATCAGGTTCGTGGTCCAGCTTGGCGATCGGGATCATGTGTCGCGGTTCGTCATCAGGTCGGGTCGTGGGTGTGCCATCAGAGCAGTTCGAAGCAATGCCGTGTTCGGGTCGTGATGACATTATTGGGTCGTGTTGTCAAGTATGCTTCCATGAGCCGATTGGATATGCCTTCTAGAGCAGGCAACGTTCCACGAGCCCTCATCACGAGCCAGTTCCATGGCCCTTCATCACGAGCTAGTTCCACGACCCTTCATCACGAGCCCTATTCACGAGCCCTTCGACCTGCTCCTATAAACATCTGTTCGCTCCTCATTCGCTCGGGAAGTTTGCGATTCCGTACTTCTTTTAGGAGCCGTGAAGTTCTGATTTTACTGAAATCACTAAGAACTTCAAAAATGGTAGGAACGTGGATTATCTTCTTCGGATTTAGAAATCCAAATAGTAGAACAACAATCCGTTAGGCTAAGAATTCAATTCTCAGTTAAAGCACCAAAATGTTAGACCATAAAATGGTTTTAACACCTAAATCATTGTATTTCGAGCATAGAATATGAAGAAATAACTGAAAAATAAGAGAAAAAGCATGGAAACATGATTTTTATAGTGGTTCGGCGTTAACGAGCCTACATCCACCTCATATTTTCTCATTTCGTTCGAAGATTACAATTACAATGAATTTTGCCTCTCAGTCACTCGAATTCAATGAAAAATTCTCTCCGAATCCATTGAATTTTATTGAATAAGATGGTGATTATCTATGGAGAAGTGTTAGCCATGGCTGTTGAGATGTCAAAAGACCCTTTAAAATACTTCAAACAGTGTATTTATAGCTATAGGAAAGCTTCTGGGAGGACTAGTTCGTGATGAGGCACGTGGCACCCGATCCGTGAAAGTAGGAGCGCAAGTAACCTTAGGAATATGTCATAATTGTGTGTAGAAGCAAGTTCGGTTCAGGCGGTTTGTGACCATAGTGTGCATCACGAACTGGGTCGTGGTCAAGGTGGGCACCACGAGCGGGTTGTGGTCTGAGGGTCGTGACCCGTATATGCCCCACGAGCCGAGGAGGGGGCGAGCCAGTGTCGTGGTCTGAGTTTTCGATGCTAGTTTACACCCGTTCACGGAAACTGGCATAACTTCCAAACCGTAAGTCCGATTGAGCCAAACGAAAGCTCTACCTGATGCTAATTCAAAGGGATACAAGTATTTGATGTTTTTAGTCCTAAATGAGGACGTTCGATAGAAGTTTTGGGCCAGTTTTTCCATATTCTGTCACTCCATCCGAGCGATTGCTGATCAATGCATGCTCGTATTCAAATCCTTTGCTTTTGGTAGCCTGGTTACAAAGCAGGCTAACACAAGAATATGATTTTGATGCAAATTTTAGTTGTAGAATATGAAATATGCCATAACTGAAATTTTTGTATATATTCGATTTAATTATAATCATCCAGTTGATATTAAACGTCATAGTTTTTGTTTTGTTCAATATCATCTTAGCTTGAATACTTTTATTTTTTACTATTTTTATGTTGGAGGGCAACCAAAATCAGTTGTGGCTTGGACAGTCGATTGGTTGGGCCACCACCGATTTTAAGTGATGAGCCCTTGGTGAAGGTTAACGCGCAGGGGGTGAAGTTAGTTTCTCAATATAAAAATCGACCTAAAAATAGAAAAGCTAAGGAAGAAGGAGCTTCTCCAGGTGGTGTTTTAAAAGGAGGAATTGTCAAGAAATAAATTATGTTAAAGCTTTTTCTTCCTGGTAAGTTGGCTGTTGACAACAGGCATTATGAATGGTGATTTGTTTTGCTGAAGCATTATACTGTGTATCATCAGCTGTGTAGGGTAGAGTGTGCGACTATTAAGAAGGCTAGGAGTAGTGGGCTTGTGTATTGGCTTACTTGTTTTCCATTTAAGCTGCTTTTTATTTTCTTGTGGATCTGGTGTGGTGGTTGTTTTGGTCTTTTATGTGTTTTAAGGGTATTTGTCTGTTGCGTCTTAATGGGTTGATATTTTGCTGTGTTTTTGTAGTTCAAGTTAGTTTTAGTTTATGTATAATATTCGTTTTTTGTGTGGGTTGCTGTATTTTGTTCCAGCTTGAACTTTTCATTTCATTGTATCTTGTTTTCTGTAATATAAGTACCCTTTTATCTTAAAAAAAAAAGTAGGCGTAGGAAAATTCACATGCATTTTTCTACGTTTTTACCTCTTTCTGTATATTTTATACATCATTTTCATGCCATGTAAAAAAATTATGTAAAAAAATAAAGTGTTTTCTTACAGCATAAGCGACTCTACTTAGTCGATCCTTACTGACAATTAAACAAAAATTAACTTCAGGTCAGATCTTTAATGACAGTTAAATAAACATGTATTTGGCTTACTTTTGATTGTTAGTATCCCCTATAACATTCAAAATTATTGCTTTACTTTAGATAAAATGAAGGGTAAATTTCAAATAAAAATCGCTTTGAAGATTTAAAGTCACTATATATGAATTCATTTAAAGTTGTTTATAAAACAGCAACTATATTCTACCTTTTGAGTTACTGTCTAGCAGGAGCATATTAAAATTTAAATCTAAAGTAATGTTACTGCAAATTATGTATATTGTATAATACCTCTGCAGCGAAAACATCTGGTTTACATTGCATACTTCTGGTTTTCTTGTATGAATATTTTTGCTCGGGCTATTATGTATCATAAGAAGGCATATGTGTATGGTGAACCCTGCCTCTAGTTGGGCTCTAGGAAAATGACAACGTGCCTTGTGGTTGAGCCAGCAGTGAGTTTCAACATTGCTTATCAATCATCAATAATTATAACAAACATTGTGGTCTCATTTTAATCTCAAATGGATATCCAAAAAGAAAAAGAATATGAACAACTATAACACTGTTAGAAAATTTTACAGAGCTTTCTACTGATTCATCAATGACATCTTATTTACAAAAAGTAAATGAAAAACTCTCAAAATCTTCTGCTTTTGACTTGATCAGTCATACCCTCCTCCATTGTCCTTAGGCCCTTCTCTCAACCCCAATCCGCCACTATTCAAAGAAAACCTCCAAGATGTTGATGAGGATGTTTCATACGGGTTAAAAGCAGCAAGAGTACAACATATAAGACTCCAAAGAGCAGTCATAAGTTGAATGAGAAAAATTTCTTCAATAAAAGAGCAATGAACAATTATCAAGAACTTCTTAATAAGATAATGAATAATAAAGTACCTTTTCAGCAAAGTCGCAATCTGAAACTCGACAGCAATGAGACTGCTGTTCAGAAACACACTGTGAATCAGAATGCTTATGATCAGAGACCCAGCATAAACAAGAAATTAAATGTTGCACCCAATCTTGGAAAGAATCAGCCCCAAACCGATGCATCAAACATCAAGAAAGCCTTTTCATGGGTTGATATAGTTAAAACAAGGGGGTTTCATCAGATTCTGATCTGAATTATGTGGTCCACTAGCTTTGAATGGTTAACAACTAATAGTTGTGAAAGAGACTGTTAAGAAACAGACTGAGAATAAATAAAGTCAGTTTTTAATTGCCTTTGTTTTTGGAAATATGTCGGCATTTCATCACTTTAAGTCATATATTACTAAAGCATTGAAACCAACCGAGCACATGACATATTTGTGAGAGAAAATGGATACTTCATAATGAGATTTAAGAAAGATGAAGACTATAACAAAGTGTTGAATGGGCGGCCTCATTTTATAATGGAAAATTAATAATTCCGAAGTAATAGAACAAAAATCTAAAAATGGACAAAGAAGTTTGTCATCAACGCCAATATGGGTTAGGATACCAAGCATGAATCTATCGTTGTAGGATAAAGAGGCTTCTAACGCCATATCAAGTTTAGTGGGAATCCCACTACAGTTAGATGAGCAAACAGGCAAAGAAACAAGACTCAATTTTGGTAGAATTTTTGCTGAAATTAATGCAAAAACTGATTTACGTGAAGAAGTTATTATAACAATGTATGATAGAGAAACAATTTATCAAAAAATTGATTATGAATGGGTGCCACCAAGATGTAAGGAATGCAAATGCTTTGGGTACAATAGAAAAAACTGTGATAGCAAGAAAGTATGGGCTGGAAAGCCAAACCAAAAATCAGAAACAAAAGACAATCAACCAAAATAAGATATGGAGTTAAAGAAAAAAGAAATGCAATAAGAAAATCAAAAACAAACTTGGAAGTAAACATGCAAGAAAACATTGAAATTACATTTGCTATCCTGAAATACAAATACACTTTGATGAAAAAGAGCTTAAGAAAGCAATTGAAGAATCCATTTCTTTTGAGAAAAGAAGGTCAATGCAATTAGGGAAGATACGGATTTAGAAAACAATTCAAACAATAAATCTGAGACTATTCATGAAAACACAAGAAAGCAAGAGAAGGAAAAGTTATGGATTCTTTAATAAAGCACTGTGCTTCACTATAGCTATTTTTCCTTCACTTTATTATTATAATTTTTATTATAATGACGACCATTGCATGGAATGCTTCCCTTGAAAGAAAATTGGATCTAGCTAATTTGCTAAATTCTGAAAAACCAAGTATAATTGGTATTATTGAGCATAAGTTAGATGACTTGAATATGAAAGATTGTCATACCAAATATTTATTTGATTGGAATTTAACCAATAATGATAATTTGGGCGATAGTGGTAGAATTATGACCATTTGGAAAACTAGTAATCAAATTTTCAATCTTCAATTTATTCAGTGCATACGTATAAATAAAGGTGGATTTCAAATTGAAATCACTTTTATTTATGTATCTAATTTTGAAAAAAAAAATTTGAGTTTATAGAAACATATCGAGTTAATTCATCAAAAAATTAATCTCCCTTAGACTGAATCTAATACAACAATCCATGCTCATGAAAACAGAGGTGGAGTAACATATCTTTTAGAAAATCAGAAATTATGTACAATTTTATAACTAGAACTGGCCTAGTTGAAATTGTTCTAACTGGAATAAATATACTTGGAAATCTAGTAATTTAGAAATATTCACTGTAATCTAAATAGAATTCTAGATAATCAAATATTTATTAATGTTTTCCTTGATGATAAATGCTATTCACTTGCACACGTTACAATGATCACACTCACATCCAAATTTTCTTTACAAATAGTGCTGAATTATATACATAAATAAATCTACTTTCAGATTTGTCAATGGTTGGGTCCATAAAGATAATTATATGGACATTGTTAAAGACAAATTATAATTATATGGACATGGTTAAAGACAATTTATAATTATGTGGACATTGTTAAAGACGGCTAAAAATTAAAACTTAATGACTACTCAATTCAAAATTTAAAAATTATTGCAAAACACTAAGAAAAGTTTGAAAAGCTGGAACATTAACAAAAGTTAAAATGATATAAAGCATACTTGGAAGGAATGTGTAAGAATGCAAAATGAGCTTGACAATGATTGATCAAACAGTAACATTGTTAACAATTTTTCCTCAAATCAAAATAAATTTATTAAATATCTCCATTTACAATCTTGAAATCTCAAGTATAAAACTACAGTTGACCGGTTGACTAATGGGGATGAGCCTAGTAAATTTTTTTATTCTAAAATATCTAGCAGGACAAGCAGAAATAATATAGGTAAATTGATTGACTCTAAGGTTTTTATTATGAATAGTAATTAAGCTATTGAGCATGAAGTCATTAATTGCTTTACTGACTTATTTTTTTTGGCATGGCTGACAGGTTAAAAGGACATCGACCTTTTTTGTTGAAGTAATATGAGTAAAAAATACAAAGCCAACACGAGGAAAACCATCATGAAGGAGAATACAGGAAAAACAATTGCTTCAAGCACAAGAAGCACAAAAAGAAAACAAACATGAAAGAAAATAGCAAAACAAAGGACAACAAGCTAATCAATGCACACTAATAATAGCAATCCTCAAAAGGGTGAGGCCAGTGAATCAGCAGGAAGAACGACTGGGGCAATAAAGGTAGCAAACTCTGGAGCTAGATTAGCAACATAGTAACTGGAATCAAAAGTATATAAGAAGGATCGATCCCAGGATAGATCGTTAAGTATAGTTCTATTCGAGTCCCCTAATGGCCCTTTAATAGCAAGATAAAACTCTCCATTTAAAATTTGGTTGTGAAGCATATGATGTTCTCCAATGTCACTAGAAATAAATGGACATATTTTGCAGGATATATTATGGATATTTGGTTTGATTTGAATCATGATATAACATGAAACTTATGTTGGAGAATGGAGTTTTGATGACAATGACCTTATTTCAATATCAATTGATAATAAAATATATACTTACACCTTTATCTAGAATATATATATATATATATAATGAAAGTCCAACCGAAGACATACGGCGAATCGTTCATCTTAGGGAGGTGTAGGGCAACCCAGTCCGCACTACTTTCGTAGTCTCCCTTGGACCTCCACTACACCGGGTTAATTTCTCAGGGGAGGATAGTTGCTCCAGGTAGGCTCGAACCCGCAACCTATTACCAGGTAGGGGAACACCTTTGCACTCGGCCACTACCGCGGACTATATATATATATATATATATATATATATATATATATACACACACACACACACACGCACATATACATATGCATAATTTATATATAGGAATTAATACTAAAGAATGTACAGTTTAAGAGCATTTAGATATTCAGAATTCAGAGATGATTCAAGACTAATTAGTAATCAAGATTTAAAGAGTTCAAGATAAATATAGTAATAGAGTCTAGTTTATGTAAGACTCTGAATAACACTCCATGTTCAAATTCAAATTAAATTTCTGATTTTCAATTTCAATTTTCAAATTCGATCTTCAATCTTTATTTTCTCTATTTTACTTTCTCTATTTTATTTTTGATTTTAAATTCAAGTTTTATAAGTTTTATATATTATTATTATTATTATTATTATTTTGCAGAGCAAGTGGGGTTGAATGGCGCCTACCATGTCTTTTTAATAAACCAGAAAATTACAAAATACTAACAAAAGTCGTCAAATACATCTTGCAATAAATTGGAACATTACATGTTTAGAAGTAGAATCACTACTAAACACCCTAATTTTCCTTTCCATCCACAAGAAATAAAGAGTCTTCTTCAGAACTCGAAGTAGCAAAATGTCGTTGATAGTTTTCCATCTTGACGCTTTGAAAATAAGGTACCATTCAATGGAAGAGACACTGTCCGAGGAGTGTAAACCAAGTGCAGAAGGACATTTTTCCATACTAGAAAGGAGTAATGACGCTCAAAGAGAAAATGAGGTATAGTTTCAGAATGTTGGCCGCATAGAACACAAGAGTCGACGTCTATTATTTCATACTCTCTTAGTTTACTTCTAGTTCGCAAACCATTCATCAATACCCTCCATAAGAACAGATTGTCTTTAGGCAGGGAAAATGAGTCCCATATTCCTGTGTGCCATATAAATGGTAGCCAATTTGTTGACTGCGCTAACCCAAAATAAACATTACCAATTGTATGACTCTTGCCGTTCCAAATTTCATGCAGCGAATCAAATGCCAGCATAGAATTCATCAGGGAAGACCATACTGTATTGATTATGCAAGAGCTACTATGTGGTAGAGTCATCGAACCATCAGTAATAAAGTTTGCCAGTGAAGCCCTGTCATGAATTCCAGTCAACGATAAAATCAATAAGAGAAGCGAGAATTACCCCTTTTGCAGACCAAGGGTCATACCAAAAAGAAATGTTATGCATAAATTTACATCCACATTGAAACATTGGTAAGAAACTGGGTCTATGCTTAAGTATGTTTCTCCATGACCAACTACAGTCAAGTGGAATATCCATGCACCAAAAGAACCGGTCCATAATTAAATAATCTCTACACCATCAAGACCAAATATTAGAATCACCACTTAGAAGCTTATCAATTCTAGAAGACATGGCCGCCATGTTCCAAATTTTCAAGTTCATTATCCTGAGTCCCCCATTCTCATATGAACGGCAAATTGTAGTGAATGATATTAGGACAAGCTTCCTAAAGTAAGGGTTGCCATGCCACAAAAAATGATTAAGCACTGAGTTTACCATGTCAATAACTTTGATTGGAAGAACAAAAATTCTTGCATAGTATATACTCATAGCTAAAGCTATCGACTTGACGATGACAAGCCTACCCGCCATAGAGAATTTGAATGAAGGCCAAGATGAGATTTTAGAGATAATATTTTCAACCAAAGGCAAGCATTGTGAAGACTTAATTCTGGACGAACATAGCGGAACTCCGAGGTACAACTCGTCTTCTTGAAAAGGAGATAAACCAGTGACAGTATACAATGATTCTTTTACATGATTAGGAACCCCTACAATCGTAATTTTAGATTTTCTTTGTTAACTAACAACCCAGTAAGTAACCTGAAAGACTCCAGAACTGATTGAATACCATTCATCGATTTCATATTTGGCTTGGAAAATAATAGGAGATCATCGACACAGAGAAGAGAAGTAATATTAGATCTCTTACAATATGGATGATAATCAACCTGTTTAGCTATAACAGCACGCCTGGTTAATATTGTGAATAGTTCCATAACACAAACAAAAATGTATGGCAAGATGAGGTCTCCCTACCGAATGCCATGCATAGCCGAAAAATATCAAAAAGAAGAACCATTGATACTAAGCGAATAGTGAACTATAGAGATACATGTGTAGATCCAGCAAAGAAAAGGAATTGGAAAGTTCATGTTACGTAGGATGTAAATGATGGATTCCCAACTAACCGAATCATACGCTTTTTGAATTTCAAGTTTTAGAACACATCTCGGAGATATAGACGCTCGATCATACCCTCGGATTAATTCGGTCGCAAGCAATATATTATCCGATATATCTCTATTTTATAGAAAAGCACTTTGATTAGGAGAGACTAGATTATCAATCACAGTTTTAATTCTTTCAGCCATGACTTTAGATGTACATTTACAAAGGACATTACAACACGCGATTGGTCTAAATTGTGTAATTGAAGATGGTTGAACAGATTTTGGAATTAATGCCAGCTTAGTCGCATTTATCCTACCCAACATACAACTGTGCAAGAAAAAAAATTAATCGCTTTTATGACTTCCTTACCTATCACTGGCCAGCAGACTTTAAAGAAATGCGCATTAAATCCGTATGGACCGGGAGAGCTAGATGATTTCAATAAGAACATTGCATTTTTTATTTCCTCGGCCAAAATCACATTTATCAGACTTGCTTTCTTCTCGTCAGGAATTGTAGGAAAATTAATATGAGAGTAAGAAGCCAGATGAATTAGAGAGTTTGCACTGTCACTAAACAAAGATGTGAAATACTCCAAGAAAACTTCCTGAACAGACTTCGGTGTAGTGCAGAAGGAGTTATCCTTGTCGTTAATAGAGGTAATATTTGATGAAGATTGCTGGATCTTCAATGATTTGTGAAAAGTAGCATTATTTTTTATCTCCAAAAATTTTCCATTTGTTTTTAATCTTTTGCTTTGCCATCTTTGATTCTTCTAACAAAGCTTTAGAAGTTCGTTTGAAAGAATTAGTTCTTGAGACCACAGCTCACGCAAAAGAGAACCATCCTGGCAAGACTGAATTGAATTCTGGATTTGAAATAATTGATCCTTTATAAAATTGGAGAGGCTTACACCATTTCCAAAATTCTCTTTTTCCCATGTCTTCTAAACAGTCTTCAATTTCTTGAGTTTGACCTGCACAATGAATATAGGATTACCATGCACATGGTAGTTCAAACTATTAGTTACGGTGGTTAAAAAAGTAGGATGATCAGTCCAATTATTAAAAAAGAAAAAGAGGGATGTTTTCTCATGATATTCTTGCCCCAATCCAACACCAATGGGGAATGGTCAGACAAGGAAAGAGGAGGGATAAAGGAGCAAAGGTTTGACCAAGTAGACACTGCCGAGTAGTTCTGGAAGGACCTGTCCAGGTTGCAAAAAGTCCTAACTCCAGATTTGGAAGAATTGTTCCAACTATAAACGGCTCCTGAAGTAGGGAATGGAAGTAAGTTAGCATCATGAATTGCATTGTTTAGAGGCCTTGTTTGTCTGAAAGTTATCGAGGAGCCCCCTTGTTTGTCAGACGAATGTAACATACAATTCCAGTCTTCGATACAAATCCAAGGCAGGGAGGAGCGTTAAAGGGAGGGTAGGAGATCGAGGAAAGGCTGCCTTTTGGCAACACTACTGTTGGCATAAACAACCGTCAAAAGAAAAGTAGAGTTAGATGAGAGATGAGTAACTTAAGAGTGGATAAACTGTCTATGCATAGAGATATGGATAGAGAGAAAATGGTAGAATTTCAAAGAATGAGAAGTCTACCAAAATGAGCTTGCGAAAGGTTGAGTAAAGAGAGTTACATAAAGGATTGATGTTATGAAGAGCTTTAGTAGTGGTGATATGGTTTAATTTTGTTTCAGCGATGACCATCAGTTCAATATTGAAGTGAGTAATGAGGTTTGCAATTTCAAGATGTTTGCCAACGGATTGGCACCCCTGACATTCCAAAAACCAATTTTTGTCTATCATTAAGAACTAATGAAGGAGGCAGATCGGGTAGTAATACCAGATGAAGAAGCATTGGATGGTTTGTGAGAAGGCAAAGTCAAAATAGATTGTTCAAAAGAGAAATCTACAGATTTATCAAGATCAATATCGTTAGAATTAAGTTTTTTAGGTCTACCCCTTCTTTTTTTGATCGAAGAGATTGATAGAGAGGGGGATGAGGTAGATTTGGTGATAGCCGAGGAAGAGAGCACATGCTGGATTTGAGGAGGTGAGGACACCAACAAATCATGGTTGTTTAAGTCACCAAACATGTGGACAGGAAGTGTAAGAGACTTATATGGACATGAGAAAAGAAAAGGATTAGCAAAAGAAGTGGCAGGGACAATGTTGGAGGGAGAGTGCATATCAGAGATGACATGCACAGGGGAAACAATATCAGATGGGAGAGCAGAAGGAACAGGCACTTGAGAGACATTTTCAAGAGAAGCAACACTGGTCAAGTTGGAGTTTAGAGAATCAGAAGGAAATAACTTTATAATTTTATAAATATATTTATATATTTATACTTTTATATACTTTATATTTATATAGTTTTAAACTTTATAATTTTATAAATATGTTTATATAGTTTATACTTATGGTTTCAAATGATTTTATACTTTATAATATTCATTTACAACACTATGCTTTAATTCAAGAGTTTCTAGAATTATATGTATATCAAAACACTTCAAAAATGCTCAAAATTCAATTTTATACTAGGTTATGTCAACATACATTTATGCCTATGTCGACATATAATTTTCATATTTTTGATTTTGAAAGGAAGTGTCTTTTCATTATTTGTAACGTTCTTGAAGCGTTGCAACCTTTCAAATCTTATAAATAGGGCGAATTTCGAATTTTTTT
Source organism: Allium sativum (assembly GCA_030737875.1). NCBI lineage: Eukaryota > Viridiplantae > Streptophyta > Magnoliopsida > Asparagales > Amaryllidaceae > Allium > Allium sativum. Next base: position 217,806,772 of record CM060920.1, read on the forward strand.
ATAATAACCCGGAAATCCGAGCCAATTTAAAAATTTTGTTTTGGCAATTTTAGCGAATTTTGATTATTTAAAATGAATTATTTTAAATAATAATGACGAGAAATTTATTTTGAATAGAATTCGAACGTATATATTTATTTGAATCGTCGTTGGAATATAAATAATTATTTATAATTATAAAAGGAATTAGAAATGGCATGGTAGTTCGATGATTCGATTTCGAATTTCAAATGAATGTACAGGATCCTGGTTTACAGCTGGAATGATATCCAGAAAGCGTTGTATCCGTATATCTCCTTCAGTTGTGTATTGTATTATTTTCCGCTTCTATGTAATTTATTGTAATATCTGATATTTGGTAAATGTATATTATTTGTTTATACTCTGTATATTCTTGTATTCTGATGAATTGTTGTAATAAGCAATGAAATGTTCTTCTGTTTGCGTTTCGATGTGGCTTGTGCTCAATTCAATCCGTGCTTTCCTTACCGGGAAAGTTCGGGTTGTTTCATTTTTCATCATTTTTCTTCTCCATGTTCATATCTTTTCTTTACACCATTATTATTTCTTACTTTTATGATTTCTACACTTATACTCTGCCGAATTTAATTCTATTTACATAAAACTTCTTCTGTTCTCACTCTCTACTCATTACTCTCTGAATCGAAGTGCTATTGAAAGTTATAGGGCTATTGTAATTGTTTGGAAAAAACATGTTTCCTTGTAGCCTCGAAATCAAGGAACCGGAGAGTGTTAATGTAACGACCCGTATTCTACACATCATAGGATCGTAGAATATTTATTTCTTTCCCATGTGAAGTCGTATGGCCATGTAACCTTGGGAAACATCTATTAGAGTCATTTCCCATGTTCATGATTTTTGTCGATTTTTAAATGACCATTTTGCCCTTAGTTGGTACTGTTTTGGCCATAACTTTTGATTGGAAAGGAATTTTGACCTGAAACCACTTCCATTAGATTCGTTTGATTGTTTACCTTTCCGTAGAGTGGTCATAATAGCCAAACGGACTTACCGTTTGGGAGATATGGCTGAAATAAGGTTTGGAGGGTGAAAAACTGCTTAACCGGGCCAAATAGGGTGATTAGTGAGTAGGCCCATAACCCATTTCGGGATTAGGGTTATGGGGAGGCTGAAATGAGATAGAGCATCATTCCATTTCAGTTTTCTAGCCTCCACTTATCACCAAGGAACCCTAAAAATGGCCTGCAACCTCTAAATCACCTCCAAATCGTCTTTTGGTCAAGGATTTGGCTTAGCAACCTCTAATCAAGGAAGATCTACACCAATGCAACATTGGAGCTGCTGTTTAGCATTGAGATTCGCATCAAATCAAAGATTTATTTCAGATCTTAGTTTATTTGTGGCTAAGGTGAGTGATTTGCATAGTTTTGCACTAATTATGGCTAATTAGGGGTGATTAGTGTTAGTTAGCGAATTTAAACATGATAAAATTCTGGAAAATTGTTTATAAAATTCGGAATGATGTTTTAGGCCTCTGATATGAATTTGGGTTAATTTGGTTAAGTTTTGCTAATCATATCATAAGTTTCGCCTAAACATGCTTAAGGGAAAATATGGGGTTTTGGCTATGTTTGATCCATTTTAACCTATCATATTGTTGTTTTGATGTTTGTGGTTGATTATATATGTTTCTATGATTGTATGGTATGCTTTGTTATTGATTAGAATAGTTGGAATGGTCGAAAACGCCGTCGAGGGGCGTAAACAACTCGCTGGACAAGGTGCAGGAATTCGGATCAGATGTGGATTGAGGGTCGATCGGATCGCCCTATGGGATCGTGGGACATCACCACGAGTCAAGTCATCTCCTCCGAGCCGAACCATCTGCGCAAGGTCCACGAACATCAACCGTGAACTGCCTCTTGTACCCGATCCGCTCGTGTTTCGCACCCCGATCCGACCAGAGGGAGGCAGCATCCACGATCCAATTGTACTTGAATGCTCCGACCCGAATGCCCACCCACGAGTTGAAGACGCCATGAACCAATCTGAAGAGAGCACCTGACCCGAACCGTGGCAAGATGGAGACCTCGACCCGATCCGCCAGGGGTGATGACGACCCGACCCGATCCAGTGAAGAAGGAGCATTCTCATCCGAACCGAACTGATGATTAGGGGGAGATCCGAACCGACCCAGTATTGACCAATGACCCGAGATGCAAAGGTAGTCCAATATGGGAAGTTAGAGCTCAGGATCTAGTTGGGGACCAATGAGTTCACTTCATGATTGGGCTTTGCTGCGGGACGTGTGCTAAGGAGTTGTCGACGTTCATAACTTCGATCCACCACTAAAAATGAATGATGGGCTACTTATCAGTGCAGTAGAGTCATTATGACTTGAGGGGCAAGGTGATGGTAGCAAGACTACGTTATCAATGCAGTAGAGTCATTACGACTCGAGGGGCAATGTGATGCGTAGTAAGACTATGAGCCAGCGCAGATGGGGTGAATAACTCCATGGGGCAAGTGGACATAGTAAGGATTGGTAAGGCTATGAGCCAGCGCAGATGGGGTGAATAACTCCATGGGGCAAGTGGACATAGCAAAGGATTAGTGGCTATGTTATCAGTGTAGTGAAGCCATTTATGACTTCATGGGGCAAAGTGATCGTAGCAAGGGTGGGTGATCGAAGTGGTGAATATCGTATGCTTTACGCATTGAGTGAGAGATGTGAGGATGGTTGCTATGTTTGATTGTTTGCCATCACTATGACATGCACACCCCCACCTCCATATCCTTACACCGTTTGATATGGTACCTTAGAGTGTTGTACAGTATGTAGTGCTAACTCTTTGGTTGCAGGTCCAGGTTCAGGTATGTTTTAGTCTACATGTTATTGTTCACCTTAGATGCTTATCGCTCATACCAGGCTTTATGTCTGACCCAGAGTTTTATGTCTCCTCTTATTACTCTGGGTGCTCACACGAGCAGACTAGAGACAGGTTAGCTGGTGATGCGCGAGTAGCTGATTCGGAGGCGGGCAGGAGGCTTCCACGTATGATATATATATATATACATTCTCCCTGTGTCATTGGTGGTCGCTACTTGGGCATTAGTAGTGTACCTCCTTTATCTTGCTTTTGCTTTGAGACAGTTGAAAAGTTGTAATAAGCTATATTTTGGGATTTCCGCTGCTATGATGCTTAGTTCTGGTTTTTAGCTTATGCACTGTCTCTCCTGTTTTATGTCAAGTATGTTATTATTATATTTTGTTCTATGCGCTGTAAGACATTCTACAGGTTCTTTGTATGTTCATTTCCTTCTTCCTTTTCCTTCTGACGACCTGTTCCGTGCTAACTGGACATGTGTACAGCGCACTTCTGGAGTAATTGTCGGTTGGTGCGGGGCGGGCCGTCACAGTTAACATTGTAGCCGTGAAATCAAGGGAATATACTTGTTCAAGGGTGTTTGGAATCGGTGTTAACCTTATAGCCGTGAAATCAAGCGGGTTGTACTTGGATATTGATATAGTAATAAAACTCTGTGCAATCCAACGTTGTGTGGGACAGGATGTAGGAGTAATCCGAAGTAGTATAAAATCCGGTGTGTTCTTTTGTAGAGGGTCAGTCCACTGTTAGACCACCTCTATTTAATAGTAGTAATTATTCATATTGGGCACGTAGAATGAAAATATATTTACAATCAGTAGGATTAGACACATGAAATAGTACATAGAATGAGTTTGTTGAACCCACAACTGCTTTTGCACAATGGACAAATGAACAAAAGGCTGCTGCACAAAGCAATTCTAAAGCTAGGAATATGTTATTTTGTTCATTAGATAGGAATGAGTTTAATAGAATGTCTATATGTAAAATTGCTTATGAAATTTGGAGAACTTTACAAGTTACTCATGAAGGAACTTGTAAAGTTTAACAAACTAAGGTATCAATGTTAGTTAATCAGTTTGAGTTCTTCAAAATGAACGAGAATGAGTCTATCTTCGATATGTATTGCAGATTTCAAGAGATACTGTGTTCATTAACAGCACTTGGAAAAACTTATTCAGAAGTAGACCAAGTCAGAAAAATATTGAGTTCATTGACTCTGAATGGGATTAGAAAACTTTGGCTATTGAAGAAGCCAATAATGTCGGTGAAACTAAGATTGAGGAATTAATTGGAAATATGATGTCTTTTGAAGTTCGGTTACAGAAAAGAAAGGAAAACAGTCCAATTAAGAAGAAATTCATTGCATTTAAAGTAACAACGAATTATTCTAACTCAATTAGTGAAGATGATGAAGAAGCAGCCTTCATGACAAGACATTTTAGAAAATTTCTGAAATACAGAAGGAAAAATTATTTTCAAAATAATAACCAAGGAAGTTCAAGAAGAAATGATGATCGATGTTATAACTGCAACAAACAAGGCCATATAAGGAGAATGTATCTATATCCAGATAAATCGACTCAACAAACAGACAACATCAATTCTTCAAAGAAAAGAAAGAAAGCATATGCAGCCACATTAGATGATTCAGATTCATCTTCAAGTGATGAAGAGGCATAAACCGGAAATTCAAATATGTGCTTCACGACAATTCAGAATTCAGAAAATTTCAAAGAAAGGATCTAAAAACAGGGTATGCCTTAATTAAATTTTAATTTTTTTCGGTTGAATGGTTACTTTGTTTGTTTTGTATTTAAAATTATACCTTAAAGTTCAAACTTAAAATTTAAATTTGAAAATTTGAAGTTCAAAATAAAAACATAATAATAAATAATAAGTAAAATAATAAAATATTTTTTTGGATGTTTGCTAGGATTAGAATTATTTCAGGAAATCGTTAAACCTGAAATATAAATCAATAATTTAAATCACAAGTCACAAATCCAAATGTCCTTTGGAAATTAACACATATGTTGACATATCTGCCTGAAATTTGAAATTTAAATTTTGAATTTCAAAGTTTAAACTTTCAAACTTCCCTCCAATTTTTCACCAAGTCCCAAGGTCTAGAAAGGTGTCATTGACTTCGAAAAGTTGTGCCTATTTAATTCATATCCATTCAATTTCTTTATATACATCTCTTCTCTCTACCTTTTATTCACAATTCAAACTATATTCTTTATATCTATTCTCTTCAAAACATTCAATTTAATGGTGTAACGACCCGCATTTTTCAGTGTTATAATTAATTTATTTAATTATTTAGATAATGGTTTGGTTATTTAAAGTGACCAGAATTAAATAATATTGAATATTTAATTAAAATAAATAATATAATAATATATTTAATTTCTGAAATAGTCAGAAATAGTAGAATTCACAAAATGGTGTGAATTGGATCAACTGTGATATTTAATTCATCTTAGAGTTGAACTAGAATGACGAATATATTTAAATAACGACAGTTTGAACGTATAATTATAATATAATTAAAATCGAGCTCGAAATGGCGCTGCAGTTCGCTATTTGGCGATTTGAACTTCAACTGAATATAAAGGATTCGTTTTAAGACGGATTTCTGTGAAACAAGAAACGTTAGGAGCTGGTGAAGCATATTTTTCTAGTGGAAGATAAAAATCAGGATTTCATCGTGTAGATTTTGATCTATGTCCAAATCAAATTTTAGAAAAGTCGCTATGGAATTCATTTAGAATATATATCGATTTATTTATATTTTGAAATGGATTTTTAAATATAAATCGAATATCGATATAACTGGGAATTTAGAAATATCGAGTTATAAATCCCAGTGGAGATGTATGATTCCACTGCAAATATCTACGATAATATTTATTTTTAAATATTTAATTTAAATGTTTTTAAATATATTTATATATTTAAAAGGGTTATTTAGAGCTTTAAAAATAGCCAGTTTTGCAAACGGCCTCCGAATTCGTCAAAACTAATTTTGTAAGATCCGCAATATTAAATTATTGTTAGATTTCAATTTCTGTGATTTTTGAAGTCAATATGTGGCCGTACGGATTTTTAGAGTGAAAAATAGTCAGTATTTTGACGGTTAAAAGTACGCCGTGTGAGCAAACGGAGTCGGAATTCGACGAAACCAATTTCGTTGGGACCGTAATGTCAAACTGAAGCTGCATGTACGATTTGGTGATTTTTGGGGGTCATATGTGATCACAGGAATTTTAGAGGGAAAATACAAACATCAATAGCTTAAAAAGAAATAAAATAATCCAATAAAAAATATAAAAACCTTCCTATAAATAACCGTTCACCCTTCCTAAACCTAGACTTCATTCTCTCTTGGTCAAACCATTTTCTACCACCACCAGAAATCCTCTTAGCTCAAAAACGCAAGAAAATAAAATCCTAGAAAATCCAGTACAAATCTATAAATCATATTATGTGTATACATGAATCCCACACCCGATGAACTTCGACCTGATGCTGGTTTGGTAGGCTGTGATGCCGTTTGGGGTGCTCAAAAAAGAAACAGTAGATCTAGGGTTTGCTTATGGATGAGGTATGGACTTAAATCGTTTATTTGAAGATGATATTTGGATTGAGGGTAGAAAGTAGTATGGATCTGGAGTTTTTTGGGTAATTTCGTCACAAAAGATGATGTAGTGTTCAACAGGGAAATGGGTTCGACCGCGAAGTCGCTGTGGGAAGGAGTGGTGCGAGTGTGTCATTGTGGTGATGAATCCGTAGAGAATGAAGAGAGGGGTTTGTTGGTGGAATCAGAGTGGAGTTTCATGTTGAGTTGTATTCGATGGGAGGAGAGAGGCATCGAGTAATGGTCAATGTTTCACACGGGTTTGCTGGAACCGTGATATGGAGGAGAGGATCGAATGGTGCAGAAAGGAGATGAAGATGTGGAGATTGTAATGAGAATTGTAATGGTGTATTGCTCGTGTAGATTCATGAAGGAATGATCGAGGAAGGGGGTGATCAACAGTGTGGCAATGGTCTTCAAAAGAGAGCAACAAAAAATTCTGTTTTGGGGGAAGAAGGATTTCATATGCGGGTTGGGTATTAACAAGTTAATGGGCCCAGAAAAGGAATGGGGTAAGGCACATGTTTTTAATTTAAAGTTCAAATTTTATTTAAAATGGTACACTAACTTGTAAACTGAATATTTTGTTCATACGGAGTCAAAAATACGAACCGTCTGTCACGTTGGAATCGTATGGACGGGAGCAACCCAATGGAACTGACTGAGAGTGAATCTGAGCTCGTTACAATTTATAGCAAAATAAATTGTCCATCTGAATCAACAGACGCAAATCGTTATTTAACGGTTAATGCGAAATGTGAGTAAACTCACTAACTCTTCTCAGTTATATTTTTCTAAAGTATTTTTAGAAATGATAAATGATGGTTGTTTGCTATGTGTTGGCTATTCGGTTGAACTGCTAGTCAGTTGATTGAAAATATAGATAATTATATAGATAAAAATCGTTAATCAAGTATTGACTCTGTTTAGCAGAATATTTCATAGTAAAATGAAATTGACGTTAATTTTATTGTTTAACATCTGTGGATGCAGGGAAATAGGTCGGAGGAACCCAACTGGGTTCCTCAACATTTATTTTACTGTTTTTTTTCATATATTGTGTTATATGATGTGATATGAAATCTGTTGTTGATTTCATATGTTGGAATGATACTAATCATTGTTATATGGTATGTTAAATACCATAAAGAATACTGGAATGTTAAAAAGGAAATTTTCAATGTTATATCGAAAAAAAATATTTAAAAGATTTTATAAAAAAGAAAATATTTATTTAGAAAATAAATAGATTAAAAAGGAATATTTATTTGTTAATCAAATAGATAGGATTGAAGGGAAATATTTGTAAAACTATTTACAAATATAATTGAAAAAAAATATTTGTAAACTATTTACAAATAGAATTGAAAAGGGATATTTATTCGAAGAATAAATAGAATAGAAAAGGGAAATATGTGTAAAGTAAATAGAAAGGAAATAGTAGATTATAAAAGGAATTACTTATAAAATCAATAGATTTTATAAATTGAAATATTTTATAGAATAAATAGAATTATCAAAAAGGGGATTTATTTTGTAAATAAATAGATTCTAAAAGGAAATACTTGAAAAAGTGACTAGAATTATATAAAAGGAGAATTTACATTTGAAAGGTTTAGACCCGTGCTTCGCACACGGGTATAACGTGTTTTGGATTTAAAGCAAAGACTTTAAATATAATATATTCTGACCGATAGATTAAGAAGATAAATTTAAAAATAATATTTTTTAAATTAAATGAAATATTTATCATTGGATAAATAGAATATATAAGTCAGGACTTATATAGAGAAGTAAGAATTGATTTCAACATCGATATTTAAACTGAATAAACGTAGAGTGAATCAAAGGAGTTAACCAGTTAGGGTTAATTAGATAGAGTTAATCGAATTAGAAATTTATGAATATTAGTTATTCAATTAGAAATGATGAATATAGTTATTTGAGATAGAGTTAGTCAAACATAGTTATTTAGGATGAATTGCCATTTCGTACGACTGCTAATGGGATTCGCAAGGCTGTAGATAGCCTACGGCGGTCAGATGTTTCCTGAGGGAATCAGGCGTAACCATTGTGATCGCTGTGATCTAGAGTCAAGCGAATGGAGTTAAATCGAATATTAGCCATTCGAAAACTGACATAGTTATTCAAATATAAATTAATCGAATATTAGTTATTAGATAAGTTAGTTAAATAATTTGACTTAAATAAGTTAAGTTAAATAAGTTGAGTTAATCAAGTAAGTTAATCAAGTTGAGTTAATCGAGTTAAGTTAGTCAAAGTGAGTTAATTCAAAGGAGTTAATCGAATATAGTTTATTCGAAAGGAGATTAATCGAATGTGAATCATTCGTAGAAAGTAAATCGAATGTAAATCATTTGAAGAGAGATTTTCGAATATGGTTATTCGAAGAAAGGAGTTAATCGAATATAGTTTATTCGAAAAGGAGCTATCGAATAGAGATTTTTTGAAAAAGAGGATTATACACTGGATTCGATTATATCGAATTCAGGAAAGTAATATTTACTTTCCGGTTTAATCAAGATTTACTTATTTATTTATAGATGAGTGGGTTAGTTGTTGAGTTAAATTAAGGATAAAGGTTACATTTTGAAGTTAGATATTCAAGAAGAAAGGAATTATAACGCTGTAGTTAAAATCAATGTTTAGAATAAAGAAGGGGGTTCGTAAATAAAATCCGAGTTACGTAAGGAAGTGTTAAAGATTTTAAAGGTGAACTTTGTCTATTTTGAGGTTAGAAATGTTGTTCAGTTAAGGTCTGAGATGTAATTATACCCCAACTTAATTGACTTCGTTTTTAACTAAGAAATGGTTAAAGTTCAATAGTGAAGGTTGATTAAGTGAATTTAGTTAATGAGTGAAATGGTTTGAATTGGCTTAGTGATGTTTTATTTAAACATCGGTTTAAATCAAATGAAGGAGTTTGGAAATGTTTTCCAATTAAGAATCAGAAATGTTTTCCAATATAGGAAATAAGAAATGGAAGTAAATATGGTGATGTGGTCCGAGTGATTTATAGAGTATGTTTTTCCAAATTTAGAAATTAAGAATTTATGAATATATAGAAAGGGAAAATGGATAAATTAATAATAATTTAATTAAAAGAAATAAACCTTTGAATGATGATTAATCGATAGAATTTCCATATGGAAATAAGATCATTGGTTGTACACCTATTTTTCTTTGATAGTTAAATCACCGACTATCAAAGTTTTGACCATTTTATCGTCATCAATATGGAGAGACCGGAGTCAGATATATTATCTGAAAACCACTCTGTATAGACGTTAGCATTGCGATCAAATATGATGGAAATAATGAAGATGGAGTTATGCATGGGCTATCCTGTTTACAGAATAGTGCCTTCGGTTTGTCCAGTCCCATGACAGACGTGAATGGATGAATGTCTGACAGAGTATATCTAACGGATCGCGTAAGTTGATCTCTTCAAACGTAATTATGTTTGGTGGCGGAGGAATTCGTTTCTCTTAGCTTTATACCCGTGGTATTTTTGGGGAAATCAATTTGTGATTTGGCGGGTATGTCGATGTGGCATTCAAAGTGAATGGTGGTCAGGTGTTTTAAATGATACGTTATGACCTCAAGCCTCATCAACCAGGAAATGATAGAAATCGGGAAGGCAGCATGGCTAAGTGGGTCGCTCCCATTAGGGCGTATATCACCTATCTAGAGAAAATCCATTTCATCCTTTTATCTATTATCGATGTTGTCCCTTTTCGAGAAATGGTGGGTAGCTCCCAACCGTTGGTGGTATACATTCGATACACTCAAGAGAAATGAGTGGTCGGTCATGTGTGGGCTGGGTTGCAAGATGTTCTTGTTGAACCCAGTTTATTTTCCTCTAGAGATACACTATCGACAGGTGGTCCCATACCTTGTCATAGTTGGAATCCATTCTCCAATAAGCACCCGCGGTTTTGTTTGTATACTATATATGTGGAATGTGAGATGCAAGCGTTCTGCTAAATTGTTAATTACTTGTGATTCGACACTATTATAGTATCAGAAAATAGTGATTTCCAAAATTGTATTTGGGTTATCGTAAGGTAAAAACCATCCGTGTTTATGTGTGAATCGGTCTTACGATTATCTTTTCTTTTGAAAAGGAGTTTGAAAAGTTAAAACAAATGATTTTAGTTTACTCACATCGGTCCCATGACTGACCCAGAGTTTATTTTGTTTTGTTTTCCCTAAACTCTTGGGTGCCCAAATTTGTACGGGCAGTCAAGTAGTTCAGGTCTTTACAGATATACTTGGAGGAGCTTGATGCAGGAGGCTTCAGGATTGTATAGCTATTGTTATTTCCGTTGTGTGTAAGTGTTGTACTCTGATAATGTTATTATACTATTTTATTGCAAAGTTATGTTATATATTATATTTTATTCGTTCCGCTGTGAGATTCGTGTTTACTCTGATTGTGTTCTTCTTCTTCTTCTATTCTAATTTTCTATCTTATCTATTCTCACCCTCTAACTTCTTTCTATTAATGGTCTGGAATGTTCGATACGTGAATAATTAACATGGATTTTATGTTGATTTTTAGGGTCGAAAATCCCAGTTTGTTACATTGGTATCAGAGCAGAAGGTTAAGTGATTACCTTGGCTCTGTGGCGTGACTCGGTAGAGATGGGGTTAGTAATACCCTAGATTGAGTCTGAGTGTATATATACGGGTGAACGTATTTGTAGATTGAATAAAAATGATTTTATATTATGGAGATTTATTGGTTGAGTAGTTTGTGAATTCTGGTCGATCAGTTTGATCCACTGTATCGGTAGGAGTTTCTAAACACTCGAATATGATGAGCCGACACAGTACGTTTTGAAAGAGGGTAAATGAGATAATTTTACCCAATGTATAGTTTAATATAAAGAAAATATTTATTTTCGAATTATTATAGTATATTGGATGTGTCGGTTGATTATAATTGAAATGGGTATATAAATAACCAATTTGTGCTCGTATAATATAAAAGTAGATTAATTAAATCTGAATTAAATCGGATTGGAATTAAAATTATGAAAACTGGGAGAAATGTTTATAAAGGGATTTGATTTAAGTATAAGAAAATTTTAAGATCCTGGGAAATTTTAAAATTTGTTTTACAAACTTCGGAAGGTTATTTGAAATGAATTTCAAAATGGAAATGTTTAAATTTGTGTTTTGAAAAGTGGTATAGTATTGAACTCACTTCGATCACTTGGAAATAACTCTGATGATGCTGGCCACATCATCGGTGTTCATTTTCGAGTTGTAAGTGACGGATTACTACAAAGATTTTGTTTTTTTGAATTGTTTTGAGAAAAGCAAGTTGTTGAAAAAAAAAAGATATTTGATTTTTGTGAAAAGCAAAGTTAAACTGTTTAAAACTCCCAGGAAGGATTGTGTAAATAAAAACAAATTTAAAGAAATTCGTGAAAGCAAATATGCATTGAATTGAAACCAATTAACTGGAAATTTAATTGGAATATAATATATGAAGTAAAATCAGATTTTGAGTGTGAGATAGAATCTGAAATGGTATTGGATTGGTGAGTTAGGAATTTGGAATCGAGAATGAAACTAGAGTTTGAAATGGTAATTGGCTTGTTTAAGAAAATAGTTGTGTTGAGGACAAATTGATCGGAGATTGATTGGGATGACTTTGGTATATGCTGAATTGGCAGCAGAATAAAAGGATGTAATGGTATGCCCGACAAAAGGTACATGTTTAAGTTTCCATATGAGGTTTTATGTGCCGAATCGGCAAGCCACTTGGCTATTTGTTTTGTTTTGGATTGGAAAGGGCCTAGAGAGGTGAATTGGGGTTTGAATTATTGACCGGTACAAAGGAGGTGCTGGCGAAATTTTTCAAAAATTTAAGGTGTTAGAAAATTTTCAGGATTTGTGAAAATTTTCGTTAGTAAGAATAAATTAATATTTTAATTGAAATAAATTGGTCCAGTTGAAACTAAAGTTAAAAGAGAACGAATAGTTTTTAAACCATTTAATAGGGTCTGTCTTCTACCTTAGAAATTTCGAGGACGAAATTATTTTAAGGGGGGAAGAATGTAATGACCCGCATTTTTCAGCATTATAATTAATTTATTTAATTATTTAAATAATGGTTTGTTATTTAAAGTGACCAGAATTAAATAGTATTGAATATTTAATTAAAATAAATAATATAATAATATATTTAATTTCCGAAATAGTCATAAATAGTAGAATTCACAAAATGGTGTGAATTGGATCAACTGTGATATTTAATTCAGCTTAGAGTTGAACTAGAATGACAGATATATTTAAATAACGATAGTTTGAATGTATAGTTATAATATAATTAAAATTGAGCTCGAAATGGCGCTGCAGTTCGCTATTTGGCGACTTGAACTTCAACTGAATATACAGGATTCGTTTTAAGCCGGATTTCTGTGAAACAAGAAACGTTAGGAGCTGGTAAAGCTTATTTTTCTAGTGGAAGAAAAAAATCGGGATTTCGCCGTGTAGATTTTGATTTATGTCCAAATCAAATTTTAGAAAAGTCGCTATGGAATTCCTTTATAATTTATATCGATTTATTTATATTTTAAAATGGATTTTTAAATATAAATCGAATATCGATATAACTGGAATTTTGAAATATCGAGTTATAAATCCCAGTGGAGCTGTATGGTATTCCGCTGTGAATATCTACGATAATATTTATTTTTAAATATTTAATTTAAATGTTTTTAAATATATTTATATATTTAAAAGGGTTATTTAAAGCTTTGAAATAGCCAGTTTTGCAAACGGCCTCATAATTCGATGAAACTATTTTTGTTAGATCCGCAATATTAAATTATTGTTAGATTTCAATTTCCGTGATTTTTGAAGTCAGTATGTGGCCATACGGACTTTTAGAGTGAAAAACAGTCGGTATTTCAAAAATTAAAAATACGTTGTGTGAGCAAACGGAGTCGGAATTCGACGAAACCAGTTTCGTTGGGACCGTAATGTCAAACTGAAGCTGCGTGTCAGGTTTGGTGATTTTTGGGTGTCGTATGTGATCACAGGAATTTTAGAGGGAAAATACAAACAGCGATAGCTTAAAAAGAAATAAAATAATCCAATAAAAAAAATATAAAAACCTTCCTATAAAAAACCGTTCACCCTTCCTAAACCTAGACTTTATTCTCTCTTTGTCAAACCATTTTCTACTGCCACCAGAAATCCTCTTAGCTCAAAAACGCAAGAAAATAAAATCCTAGAAAATCCAATACAAATCTATAAATCATATTATGTGTATATATGAATCCCACACCCGATGAACTTCGACATGATGCTAGTTTGGTAGGCTGCGATGCCGTTTGGGGGTGCTCAGAAAATCAACAGTAGATCCAGGGTTTGCTTATGGATGAGGTATGGACTTAAATCGTTTATTTGAAGATGATATTTGGATTGAGGGTAGAAAGTAGTATGGATCTGGAGTTTTTTGGGTAATTTTGTCACAAAAGCTGACGCAGTGTTAAACAGGGAAATGGGTTCAACCGCGAAGTCGTTGTGGGAAGGAGTGGTGCGAGTGTGTCATTGTGGTGATGAATCCGTAGAGAATGAAGAGAGGGGTTTTTTGGTGGAATCAGAGTGGGGTTTCATGTTGAGTTGTATTCGATAGGAGGAGAGAGGCATCGAGTAATGGTCAGTGTTTCACACGGGTTTGCTGGAACCGTGATATGGAGGAGAGGATCAAATGGTGCAGAAAGGAGATGAAGATGTAGAGATTGTAATGAGAAGTGTAATGGTGTATTGCTCGTGTTGATTCATGGAGGAATGATCGAGGAAGGGGGTGATCAACAGTGCGACAATGGTCTTCAAAAGAGAGCACAGAAATTCTATTTTTGGGGGAAGAAGGATTTCATATGCAGGTTGGGTATTCACAAGTTAATGAGCCGAGAAAAGGAATGGGGTAAAGCCCATGTTTTTAAGTTAAAGTTCAAATTTTATTTAAAATGGTACACTAACTTGTAAACTGAATATTTTGTTCATACGGAGTCAGAATTACGAAACGTCAGTCACGTTGGAATCGTATGGACGGGAGCAACCCAATGGAACAGACTGAGATACAATTTATTGCAAAATAAATTGTCCATTTGAATCAACAGACGCAAATCGTTTTTTAACGGTTAATGCGAAATGTGAGTAAACTCACTAACTCTTCTCAGTTATATTTTTCTAAAGTATTTTTAGAAATGATAAATGATGGTTGTTTGCTATGTGTTGGTTGTTTGGTTGAACTGCTAATCAGTTGATTGAAAATATAGATAACGATATAGATATAAATCGTTAATCAAATATTGACTCTGTTTAGCAGAATATTTCATAGTAAAATGAAATTGACGTTAATTTTATTGTTTAACATTTGTGGATGCAGGGAAACAGGTCGGAGGGACCCAACTGGGTTCCTCAACATTTATTTTACTGTTTTTTTTTCATATATTGTGTTATATGATGTGATATGAAATCTGTTGTTGATTTCGTATGTTAGAACGATACTAATCATTGTTATATGGTATGTTAAATACCATAAAGAATACTGGAATGTTAAAAAGGAAATTTTCAATGTTATATCGAAAAAGAAATATTTAAAAGATTTTATAAAAAAGAAAATATTTATTTAGAAAATAAATAGATTAAAAAGGAATATTTATTTGTTAATCAAATAGATAGGATTGAAGGGAAATATTTGTAAAACTATTTACAAATAGAGTTGAAAAAGAAATATTTGTAAACTATTTACAAATAGAATTGAAAAGGGATATTTATTCGAAGAATAAATAGAATAGAAAAGGGAAATATGTGTAAAGTAAATAGAAAGGAAATAGTTAGATTATAAAAGGAATTACTTATAAAATCAATAGATTTTATAAATTGAAATATTTTATAGAATAAATAGAATTATCAAAAAGGGGATTTATTTTGTAAATAAATAGATTCTAAAAGGAAATACTTGAAAAAATGACTAGAATTGTACAAAAGGAGAATTTTACATTTGAAAGGTTTAGACCCGTGCTTCGCACACGGGTATAAGTTGTTATGGATTTAAAGCAAAGATTTTAAATAGAATCTATTCTGACCGATAGATTAAGAAGATAAATTTATAAATAATATTTTTTAAATTAAATGAAATATTTATCATTGGATAAATAGAATATATAAGTAAGGACTTATATAGAGAAGTAAGAATCGATTTCAACATTGATATTTAAACTGAATAAACGTAGAGTGAATCAAAGGAGTTAACCAGTTAGGGTTAATTAGATAGAGTTAATCAAATTAGAAATTTATGAATATTAGTTATTTAATTAGAAGTGATTGAATATAGTTATTTGAGATAGAGTTAGTCAAACATAGTTATTTAGGATGAATTGCTATTTCGTACGACTGCTAGTGGGATTAGCAGGGCTGTAGATAGCCCACGGCGGTCGGATGTTTCCTGAGGGAATCAGGCGTAACCATTATGATCGCTGCGATCTAGAGTCAAGCGAATGGAGTTAAATCGAATATTAGCCATTTGAAATAAAGTTAAAACTGACATAGTTATTCGAATATAAATTAATCGAATATTAGTTATTAGATAAGTGAGTTGAATAATTTGAGTTAAATAAGTTAAGTTAAAAAAGCTGAGTTAATCAAGTAAGTTAATCAAGTTGAGTTAATCGAGTTGAGTTAGTCAAAATGAGTTAATTCGAAAGGAGATCAATCGAATGTGAATCATTCGTAGAAAGTAAATCGAATGTAAATCATACAAAGAGAGATTTTCGAATATGGTTATTCGAAGAAAGGAGTTAATCAAATATAGTTTATTCGAAAAGGAGCCATCGAATAGAGATTTTTCAAAAAAGAGGATTATACATTGAATTCTATTATATCGAATTCGGAAAAGTAATATTTACTTTCTGGTTTAATCAAGTTTTACTTATTTATTTATAGATGAGTGTGTTAGTTATTGAGTTAAATTAAGGATAAAGGTTACATTTTGAAGTTAGATATTCAAGAAGAAAGGAATTATAACGCTATACTTAAAATCAATGTTTAGAATAAAGAAGGGGATTCATAAATAGAATTCGAGTTACATAAGGAAGTGTTAAAGATTTGAAAGGTGAACTTTGTCTATTTCGAGATTAGAAATGTTGTTCTGTTAAGGTCTGAGAGGTAATTATACCCCAACTTGATTGACTTCGTTTTTAACTAAGAAATGGTTAAAGTTCGATAGTGAAGGTTGATTAAGTGAATTTAGTTAATTAGTGAAATGGCTTGAATTGGCTTAGTGATATTTTATTTAAACATCGGTTTAAATCAAATGAAGGAGTTTGGAAATGTTTTCCAAATAAGGATTAGAAATGTTTTCCAACATAGGAAATAAGAAATGGATGTAAATATGGTGATGTGGTCCAAGTGATTTATAAAGTATATTTTTCCAAATTTAGAAATTAAGAATTTACAAATATATAGAAAGGGAAAATGGATAAATTAATGATAATTTAATTAAAAAAATAAACCTTTGAATGATGATTGATCGATAGAATTTACATCTGGAAATAAGATCGTTGGTTGTACACCTATTTTTCTTTGATAGTTAAATCACCGACTATCGAAGTTTTGATCATTTTATCGTAGTCAATACGGAGAGACCGAAATCAGACAAATTATCTGAAAACCACTCTGTATAGATGTTAGCGTTGCGATAAAATATGATGGAAATAATGAAGACGGAGTTATGCAAGGGCTATCCTGTTTACAGAATAGTGCCTTCGGTTTGTCCAGTCCCAGGACAGACGTGAATGGACGAATGTCTGACAGAGTATATCTAACGGATCGTGTAAGTTTATCTCTTCAAACACACTTATGTTTGGTGGCGAAGGAATTCATTTCTCTTAGCTTTATACCCGTGGTATTTTTGAGGAAATCAATTTGTGATTTAGCGGGTATGTCGATGTGGCATTCAAAGTGAATGGTGGTCAGGTGTTTTAAATGATACATTATGACCTCAAGCCTCATCAACCGGGAAATGACAGAAATCGGGCAGGCATCATGGCTAAGTGGGTCGCTCCCATTAGGGTGTATATCACCTATCTAGAGAAAATCCATTTCATCCTTTTATCTATTATCGATGCTGTCCCTTTTCAGGAAACGGTGGGTAGCTCCCAACCGTTGATGGTATACATTCGATACACTCAAGAGAAATGAGTGGTCGGTCATGTGTGGGCCGGGTTGCAAGATGTTCTTGTTGAACCCAGTGTATTTGCCTCTAGAGATACACTATCGGCAGGTGGTCCCATACCTTGTCATAGTCGGAATCCAATATCCAATAAGCGCTTGCGGTTTTGTTTGTATACTATATATGTGGAATGTGAGATGCAAGCGTTCTGCTAAATTGTTAATTACTTGTGATTAGACACTATTATAATATCAGAAAATAGTGATTTCCAAAATTGTGTTTAGGTTATCGTAAGGTAAAAACCATCCGTGTTTGTGTGTGGATCGGTCTTACGATTATCTTTTCTTTTGAAAAGGATTTTGAAAAGTTAAACCAATTGATCTGAGTTTACTCACACCAGTCCCATAACTGACCTAGAGTTTATTTTGTTTTGTTTTCCCTAAACTCTTGGGTGCCCAAATTTGTACGGGCAGTCAAGTAGTTCAGGTATTTACAGATATACTTGGAGGAGCTTGAAGCGGGAGGCTTCAGGATTGTATAGCTATTGTTATTTCCGCTGTGTGTAAGTGTTGTACTCTGATAATGTTATTATAATGTTTTATTGCAAAGTTATGTTATATATTATATTTTATTCGTTCCGCTGTGAGATTCGTGTTTACTCTGATTGTGTTCTTCTTCTTCTTCTATTCTAATTTTCTATCCTATCTACTCTCACCCTCTAACTTCTTTCTATTAATGATCTGGAATGTTCGATACCTGAATAATTAACATGGATTTTATGTTGATTTTCGGGGTCGAAAATCCTAGTTCGTTACAAATGGCTTCTTCTAGTTCATCTCAGAAATTGAAATTAACCAAAATCATCAAAGGTTCTCTTCATAATGATATAGATGCTATCAAAACTTATGTTGAATTTCTAGCAAAAGATAAAGTCAATACTGAGCTTTTGCCGTCTTTGAAGATTTTCCTTCCTATGATCTTATCTCTCTCTTTCAACACAATGAGGTCTTGAGTCTAATTGACTCACTGGATAATGACGAAGCGTGTTATCCTAAGCTTGTCAAGATGTTCTATGTGAATCTTAATCGTGGATTTTACGAAGGCAACGACGACCAAATTTGGAGTAGCGTCAAAGGCACGCAAATTGTTCTAGATGCCGAAGTCTTGGAAAATATTTTAAATTATAGAAACATAGGCATGAATTTTTTCGGATTTCATTATCGATGAAACCGATTTAGAAACTTATCGCGACATATTTGAAAGAGATGCTCAAACGGATTTAAAAAACTGCATTTTCCGTCCAAAAACAAGAATCGTAAACCTTCTCCTCCAACATACCATCAATCCTTGTTCCGAAAATTTTAACGACCGAACTCTCAAGGTCCAAAACGCTCTCTTTGATATTATTGGTGGCTATAACATCAATTAGGCCGATATGATCTTAAGAGAAATCAAGCCCATAGAAACTTCATCAAGAGAGAACACTCTTTACTATGGAGTTTATCTCACCCACATTTTCAAATACTTTGGAGTTGATCTTCACGGAGAAGAATTTGTGCCAAGGAAAGTGTTTTACTCCTCAAACATGCATCTCATGCAAATTCTTCTCACTTTCCAACCATATAAGACATTCGAAGCCAAACAAGCTCGAATGCAACAAGAACAAGCACCTATGGAAGTCGAAGAATAAGAAACTTATTTAGAAAGTGTTGAGTGTCCCATCAACACTAGACACATTTCCAGAGAGATGATTGTTCAAATCCATGTGAAGATTGTCAACAATCAAAAGAAGCTCAATGGGAACTTTTCCAAAATGACCAAGTTCATGGTCAAGATAGGAAGAAAGCTTGGAATCTCATCTTCCTCCTCCTTATCTGCTGAAAACTAGCCTATCTAGTTTAATCTATCTTTAATATTTGCTTGTATTTGTTTTCGAATCTCATATTTAGTGTGTCTTGGTTAGTTGGATGTATATGCTTTTATAAAGTAATGAATGGGATTTTATTTATGTTAAAATTATCTTTAAGTTACTGTAAAAACTTAAATATTTTTTTTTGAAATTTGGTAACTTTTATTAACTTATATAATAACTTATTTGTACAATGTATATAATACAACAGCTGTACATGAATTTAAAAAGATACCATGAACTTCAAATCTCCCGCTTCCTACCAAACTTTGCCTTTCTTCTCGTTCAACCAGCATCATTTACCTCTACTCCCCATCTCGAAAGCAATTGAATATTCCTGGTAGTCCTCAGCATCGAATTGCCATTATCAGCTATCAAATATCAGATTTCTTTCTCTATCTGCTTAAGCTTAGTGGTAGCATTGCGGGATTTATTTTGGAACACTCGACGATTGTGCTCTGACCATTTGTAGTATATAGTAGTTTTTAAAGCAGCCCTTGCTAGGTCTTGTACTTGATCTGCTGACGTGAAACTGTCAAATATTTTTTAATCTCTTCTTCTAATGAAAATTGCGCTGAAATAGGTAATTGTAACACCAACTTTAATGTATTCCAGATGAAACCAGAGTAGGAACAGTTGAAAAAAAAGATGGCAATGTGTTTTTGCTTCATCTTGGCATAAGGCACATGAGGTGTTTGACAAAATACCATATCGAAATAAACGATCTTTAGTGTTCAGTCGATTCATCAATGCCAAGTAAGAGATAAAAGACATCCTCCTACTGTTTTCGCTGTGCCAGATCACACGTAAGTATGGTCTATTCAAGTCATTTCTTCGAATTGACTAAATAGCTTTAGGAAATGTAAATATACCACCATCTCACCATTCATAGTAATCTTCTGTCTGACCATGTCTTACTTGTATATCATGCATATCTATTGCAGCTTCATGAGTGCCACGATGAAGTGAAAGATTAATGCGACCATCTTGCATCAATGTAGAAACTTGGTTGTTGTCATCTCTCGCTAATTGAATTCTGTTGCTTCTAATTATGTCAACAAGACATTTGCATTTTAACCAAGGATCATGCCATATTGAGGTATTATTTCCATTTACTATTGCTTTGTTAAAAAGTTACTTTCCTGATGTGCGAGTGTGAAGCATTGACTTCCAAGTTGATGAAGCGTTGTTGTCGATTGGCATGCTCCAAAAGTGTTTGCCTGCACAGTATTTGTTATACATCCATGTCTGCCATAGATTGCTCTTTGTAAGGAAATTCCAAACTAGCTTAATACATGCAGCCTGCTTAAGATCGGAGAATAGTTTAAGTCCAATACTTCCTTGAGACTAGGGTTTACACAAAGTAGTCCGTGCAACCTTGTGTCTTCCACCTGTCTAGAAAAAATCAGCACATAATGATTGTATTTTATCCAATAAAAAATTCTGGCATTTGGTATACGAATAACCAATATAACACCATAAGGGGTGATGACCGAAGCAATCAGTTCCGCTCTTCCTGCAAAACTCAGAAGTTTGACCTACCACCTATTTAGTTTGGGTTGGATTTTTTGTAATAAAGATTGGCAGTCGTTGGCATGGAGATAATTTGATGACAGTGGAACTCCCAAGTATGTAATGGGAAGATTACCAAGTCAAAACCCGAAAATAGGTTGAATAATATGGGCATTCGAAGCTGTTTTACTAAAGTAAAGTTTGGTTTTGTCGTTATTTACATAAAGGCCAGCATGAAAATTTAGTTTTGAAAAGATGTTTTGTAAAGTCGCAACACAAGAGGTATCTGATTTTCCGAACACCAATAAATCATCTGGATAGAGGAGATGAGTTATGTTGGGTTTTATCCTGTTAGCAGGCACAAATAGCTTCTTCGCAGTGGCTTCATTCATAAGGAAAGCGTAGTACTCCATGGCAATGGCAAATAAATAAGGGGATAGTGGGTCGCCTTGTCGTATTCCTCTAGTAGAGTGAATGAAACCTCGGGGAACTCCCTGAATCATAACTGAGAAAGTGGGAGTTGATATGCACTCGTACACCACGTTGATGAAGTGAATGGGGAATTTCATGTTGTACATAATGTGGCAGATCATTTCTCTGTTGATCGAGTTGTATGCCTTCTTAAGGTCCACTTTATCGTAGAATTTAGCCAACCCTTATTTATTAAAGTCATAAAGAATTTCATGCGCAAATAATATGTTCTCTCCTATGTACCTGTCCGAAATAAAAGCATACTGGTTTTGCGAGATATGGTAGGGTAAAAAGTGTTTAAACTTGTTGCAAAGAACCTTGCTCAGCACTTTGTAGTACATATTATGACATGTAATAGGCCGATATTGTGTTACGGATGAGGGTTTATCTGTTTTAGGCACCAATGTAATGAAGGTATGATTAATTCCTTTTGGCAATCTTCCAGAAATAAACATGTTCGTTATAGCTGCATATAAATCTAGCTTCAGGTCGTACCAATGTAGTTTAAAGAATTTGGTGTTATATTTGTCAGATCCGGGGCTGGAGTCATCATGTACGGAGAAAACAGCCTTTCTAATTTCATCTGGAGTAATTGGACATAGTAGAAGCTGTTGGCCAAGTGAATTTATAGTGTAGATAGGCTGGAAGTCAGGAAATTCAAAAGAAGTGACCACTGAATAAATATGTAAAATAAGAAACTGCTTCCTTCTCTATATCATCTGGTTGTAGCAGAAATTCGCCATCTTGTTTGATAAGAGCAGAGATATTATTAGTATCGTCTTGTGGACATCCTAGCATGAATTTTTTTAGAATTATAATCTCCTTGTTGCAACCATGCAATCTTAGCCTTTTGTTTTATACTCCATGATTTAAATTGTGCTTTGCCTTCAAATATTCTTCATAAATATCTAGGTTTAAAGGATTATGGTTAACTTCCTTCTCCCAGTCTACTACAATTTGCACAACCTGTTTAAGAGTGTCATCTTACTTGGGTCAAAACTTGTTTCAATGTTTCAGTTCTCGTTTGCATGCATTTAGTTTAGCTTGGAGATTATAACTAGGGTACCCCTCCAGTTTCGTTTAGCAAACCATTTTGAACGAATTCTAAATACCCGTCACAAGCATGCCAGTCATTCTAATATCAAAAAGGGAAGCCTTTGGGGTTTGTCGTAGGAACGGGATGGAGAAGTAATGGGTTGTGGTCGCTGGATAATTGGGACAAAGTGTATGCTGTCAGGTTTAGGAACTTCGTAAGACATGTAGAATTTACCAAAATTTTATCAATGTTCCCCTCCTCCTCCATATGAGTTCAAATCCCGAAGGCCGAACTTCAGTTAAACCACTCTGTGTTAGGAAGGATGTGAATATGCGAAGTTGTTGGAAAGGAATGGGTAGACCTCCTTTCTTGTCCCGAAATGAGGAAACATGGTTGTAATCGTCTATCAGCACCCAAGCTTCAGTTTTAATGGAAGCGTCCTGAATTAAGGAGTCCCACAAGATCTACCTGTCATTTAAGGAATTACTGGCATATATAATTGTAACATACAATGCAACCCTCCTGTGTTAGTTGCATGCAATGTCACATGTTGAATTGAGGAGGAGAAAATAACAATGTTCCAAACAGAATTATCCCATATCACCCGAATTCGACCAAATCAGCCTACTGAATTATTTGTGAGGTACTTCCAATGCTAAGGTAATCGCTTAATAAACAACTCTAAACTTTTATCATTTAGTTATTCTCTACCAAACCAACAAGCATTGGTTTGAATTTAGTTAGGAGAGTGAATATATCGCCACATCTTTGGGGTGTATTCATGCCTCTAACATTCCACGTTGTAAATATTATTTAATGGATGAATTGCTCCTCAGATTTTTTTTAGGAGGATTGGAAGAGTAAACTGGTTGCTTGCCTTTGTATTGGTGAAGATAGTTGTCATTTTTAATCACAAACTGAGAGAAATCTGTTATATCATCATTAGGAGGAGGATCGGCAATATAGTCCGCTACCTGTTCGAGATCATTAGGCATAATGTAAGAGGGCAAACCATCATCTAGAAATTCAAGATGATCAGGAGGAGTAGTAAAAGGCTTTGAATGTGCAGTGTTAACATTCTCTTTTGATAAGGCGGATGCATGATTGGTAGAGGTGGATGATATGTCTTCTTTACTCTCTGGAACCCATTTTTGTTGATAATTTCTATTATGAATGGAAACACGATGCCCAAAAATTCTGCATTTCTCACACTTAGGGGGAACAAATTCATAATGTACAGTAATAAATTTTGTAATACCTGTATGGAGTAGTACTGGGATTCGTTGTGGAAGTTGTGCGTCAGTGTTAATTTGAATCTAAACTCTTGCATATGTAGTGTATTGTTTGGAAAAAGTTTTGTCATCTATTTGAATAGGTTCACCCAAATAACTAGAAATCGTTGATATCATCTCGTTTGACCACATCTCCATGTCAAGATTCAACAACCGTACCCATATATGCATTGTTTCCATCCTGAAATTCTTGTAATCATAACCTGGTTACCCATGTAGAAATAAAAGATTCAAAATTTGAAAATTTTCTAAATTAAGGTAAGTACGTTAACATACATATGTTGATATGTCGACATATAACTGACAGATTTTCAAAACTTTCCAAAAATTAAAATTAAATAACTAACTCATGCCCATTCAAAATCCAGCGAATTCCAGACCCTATTTAAGCCTATGTCTTCCATAAAACTTCATTATTTCATTTCTCCTTCTTCTCTATTCATTTCTTATCGAAACTATGGCAAATCCAATTCATAATCTAAGTGAAGATCTTGAAGAAACATTGAATTCCTTCAAGAATATCCTCTCTATAATTATATGAAACCAACATCATCCTGCGTTAAGCTAAATAAAGATGTTTGAACAGCAAGATAAGCACTTTAATTCAATACAGTGGCTAATCTCCTCTCCTTTCAGAGATGAAGATAATAATCTCGCTAAAGCACCACCGACCAAAGAAGATGAAGATTTATAGGTCATCAAGAAGGATTCAATCTTTGGAGAAGACGGTTGGGTAGAAGTCCGAAGAAACATTTAATTGCTTGGTATGATTTGATTGATTTGTTTGATTTGAATTGTTTGACTTAAAACTTGTATATATTAAATATATGGTGTCGTGTGCTTGGATTGGTTTGTATTGATGTAATCATAAATTTAGGAAAAGTATTCTATGATTATAGAATATATATATATATATATATATATATATATATAGATTAATGGAGAGTGCTTTATTTTAGTGTAGAAA
Source organism: Allium sativum (assembly GCA_030737875.1). Taxonomy (NCBI): domain Eukaryota; kingdom Viridiplantae; phylum Streptophyta; class Magnoliopsida; order Asparagales; family Amaryllidaceae; genus Allium; species Allium sativum. The sequence continues at coordinate 217,831,694 of CM060920.1, forward strand.
TTATTTAGACAGTTATAGGATTTTGGGGGAGTAGTTTTAGAATTTCTTTTTGATAATGACAAAAGGGGAGAAATTATAAAATATAGATTGAGTTTATGGGATTCATATAGACATGGGGAGTATTAGAAGAATCATCATCAATAGGTATGTACAAGTATGATATTTTATAAACTAAGGTTGTCATCATCAAAAAAGGGGAGATTGTTGGAGAATGGATTTTTGATGACAACAACCTTATTTCAATATTAATTGATTATAAAATATATACTAACACCTTTATCTAGAATATATGTATATATATATATACACATATACAGGAATTAATACTGAAGAATGTATAGTTTAAGATCTTTTAGAGATTCAGAATTTAGAGACGATCAAGACTCATGAGTAATCAAGATTTAAAGAGTTCAAGATAAATATAGTACTAGAGACTAGTTTATGTAAGACTCTAAATAGCAGTCCAGGTTCAAATTCAAATTCAAATTTTCAATTTCTGATTTCAAATTCTATCTTCAATCTTTATTTTCTCTATTTTACTTTTGATTTTAAACTCAAGTTTTATATATTTATACTTTTATATACATTATATTTATATAGTTTTAAACTTTATAATTTTATAAATATGTTTATATAGTTTATACTTATGTTATCAAATGATTTTCTACTTTATAATATTCATTTACAGCACTATGTTTTAATTCAAGAGTTTCCAGAATTATATATATAAAAACATTTCAAAAATGCTAAAAATTAAATTTTATATTGGGTTATGTCGACATACATTTATGCCTATGTCGTCATATAACTGTCATATTTTTTTTTTGAAAGGAAGCGTCTTTTCACTATTTGTAACATTCCAGAAGCATTGCAAACTTTCAAATCTTATAAATAGGGGCTAATTTCAAATTTTTTCATCATTCTTTTTCTTCATCTTCATCTCCTTTCTTTACACCATTATTATTTCTTATTTTTATGATTTCTACACTTATACTTTGCCGAATTCAATTCTATATACATAAAACTTTTTCTCTTCTCACTCTTTACTCATTACTCTCTGAATCGAAGTGCTATTGGAGAGTTATAAGGCTATTGTAATTGTTTAGGAAGTGAAGCTGTTGTAATTGTTTGGGAAAAAGGTGTTTCTTTGTAGCCTTGAAATCAAGGAACCAGAGCGGTGTTAACCTAGTAGCTGTGAAATCAAGGGGAATATACTTTATCAAGGGTGTTTGGAATCGGTGTTAACCTTGTAGCCGTGAAATCAAGGGGGTTGTACTTGGATTTTGACATAGTAGTAAAACTCTGCGCAATCCAGCGTTGCGTGGGACTAGATGTAGGAGTAATCCGAACCAATATAAAATCCGGTGTGTTCTTTCTTTTTCTACATTTTATTTCTGTTTATGTGATTGTTTCTGTGGTGTGTGATTCATATAGTAGATCATATAAGTTTTAGATTTTGTTTAGTTTCCCAAAAACACTATTCACCCCTTCTAATGTTAGTTTTGCATTAACAATCCATTCCGCAATCCCTAACAACTTATTACGGAGACATAATATGAAACTTATTAGGATATATTTTATAGGATATAATATATTCTATTTTATCGATTTCCTTATATTTGATTATAAAAACTTGTATAATGAGAGGTGTATTATCTGTAATGAAAGCAAGTCAATTTTCTCCCAAACCACTTATTTTTGTCATGGTATCAGAGCTAGTAATTTAAAAAAATGCAATGACTGAAGGAAAGCAAGCTTTGTCATCGTCATCATGGTATGAACCTTTTACCTCGTATTACTTACATCCCTCTGAAGGTACAGGTTCTGTAATCAGTCTTATTTTGTTGAAAGGGAATAATTATGATGAGTGGGTGCGTTCTATTCAGAATAATTTACGTGCTAAAAATAAGATAGGGTTTGTTGACGGTAGTATCACTCAACCCACTGCTACCTCTCCAAATTTTGATCAATGGGAAATAGTGAATTCAATGCTTTTTGCTTGGATAAATAATACTATTGATAAATCTATTCGTAAGATCGTTTCTTTGCCTGACAAAGTCAAGACCTTTGTGGGATGATCTGCATGATAGATACTCCCTAGTAATGGACCTCTTATTCATGAATTGAAGAGTTTAATTGCTAATTGTAAGCAACGTGTTGCTGATTATTATGGAGAGTAATGTACTTTGTGGGAAGAATTACCTAGTGTTGCTAAAATGCCTTCATGTTCATGTTCGGCTGCCAGTGGATATGCTTCTTTATTAAAAAACAAATAATTGCCTCAATTTCTCATGGGTCTTGATTCTAAAAAATAACGTGACGTTGCATCATGCTTGTTAATGCTAGATACTTTACCTACTCTTGCTTATGCACATGGCAAGATTCTTGCAGCGGAGCGGCACCAGTTGTTCGCTAGCTTTCGGACCAAGCCACCAAGAAAACAATTATTTATATATAAATGGAGAAAGACCTATGGATCAAAGCTCAAGACAGATTAGTCTCGGTTTGTGAAGAACTATAACCCATTCATGGTTACTCCACTACGTCCCGCCCGTGGCCTCCCTATCTCGACCCGCTCGCTCCAACTCGCTCGCGAGGAACACCACGACCTGCTCATGGTATAAAATCACGAGCCGACCCAGCAGCCAAGAAATGTAAACCAAGACCTAGTCCTCCATGAGCCGTGAACCCATGATCTGACGACACCTATCCATAACTGTCATGTTAACCATTTTTCCATCAAACCATGAACCAGTCCGAGATCCTCGGGATCCGTGCCATATGTCCTCACGAACCACCTTTAGATATCACGTATAAATAGCCCCATACTTGGGGCATTTTTCAGGATCTTTTGGCAATTCTGAGAGTTGTTACCACCACTGTTGCTCCTCCATTATTTTTTATTAGTATTATTACGAAATTACTGAGTGAATCATCATTGTAATAGTGAGATTGAGAGAAACCATTGATTTTACTTGCATTTAACGTATAATCAAAGATATATAAAGTGGATGTAGGCTCGTTAACACTGAACCACTATAAATTTGGTGTGTTTTCAGTATTTTCTTTCATTTCTAGTGATTAATCTCGGCAAATTCAGAAAATTTGGGTGTTAGAGCCAAATTCGGATCTAACATTTTGGTGCTTTCACAGAGAACTGAAGTCTCAGCGCATCGGATTACTATTTGGATATTCTAGTTCGAAGAAAATAGTCTGAATCTCCACTGTTTCAGTTTTTGAAGATTTTTGCAAAGTCAAGACATTATGGCTGGAAAGAAATCCAAAGATGCACAAGCTTCGCAAGAAAATGAAGTTGCAAACGAAGCCGTTTAAGAAAGTGTTCACGAGCAGGCCGAGGTGGAGCTTTCAGTTCGTGAAGACCAGGGGGCGATCCGACCCGTGGAGTGCGTCACGACCCGATCCCAGGACAACACCACGAGCCACCCTGCTCACGCTACCACGAATCGCCTCCAGGGAGCCACCACGAGCCGCCATCTAGAAGGAACCGCGAGCCGTCAATAAGAGGTCACAAACCTCCCTGACCATAGGACCACAACTCGACCTGGAAAGGAAATTATGGCTCGTTCTGCTCATGCTGGTGCTTCTGCTCGACCTGGCTCGGGTCCTTTACGTATAAGAGAGAATGTTGATGATCAGTTCAACCATTCTGCCCCAACTACTGAAGGAGATCTTTCTCGCATCCTCGATATGTTGGGGAGGACGAATGACGAGTTGGCCGCCCAAAGGCAAGAAAGTTCCTTGTTACGACAGAACATTACTGCATTGGACAGAAGAACTGATGATCTTTAGAGGCAGAGGACACCTCCACCAGCCCATTCTCTAACTCCAGAGTACTCATCTTCATCTGGGGAATCTCCAAGACCTCCACGACGACTATTGGAAAGGGCTGAAAATATAGAACAACTTCAATTTGGATCATTTCCTTCTCGAGAAGAGGCGTCACTTAACCTAGGACCTGTCGACCATAATCTGAACAATCCTGCAGCACTTCCAAGAGCACAAGTTGTTAATGATCCTATTGAGAATCTACAACTGCAACCCTCTCACCGCGTGATTGACCGTGGTAACAGGGGGCAAGGAAGCTCTGCTCAGGTTCCAGACTTCGCAGAAGTACGCCGAAGAGACATTAGAGGACCCCGCAGGGCAAGGAGTGTCGATCCTGAGACAATGGTCAGACAAATCATGGCGGATAGCCATGGGCAGAGAAACGAAAATTGGGGTATAGATTGCAGTCACACCCTTTACTGACAATATATTGGATGTTACATTCCCGAGGCGCTTCGCCATGCCAACTATGAATTGCTATTCGGGTAGGACAGACCTGGTTCAACATTTAATGAGATACTGTAACACCCCGTATTTTCTATGAGAATAATTAATTTTTAAAATAATAATCAAGGAAACGGGTTGCGCCATTGCGTTCGTCTCGAAATTCTGCTTGGCAACGAGTCCGAGTTTTCGAGAAACGAGTCCGTATGAGGGAGAAATGGCCCTCCGAAGTTTCAGAGATTTTCAGAATCGAAAACATCTCAAAAATTCGAATTCAAATTCAAATTCAAAATCCCAGAATAGGCTGGGCGGGAAAATTCCCGCCCATGGACCAGGTTGACCTGGGGGTCGACCATAGTGTCGACCTCCTAGGGGCCTGATCGACCATAGTGTCGACCTGGGGGTCGACCTGCTCCTGAAACCCAGTTTTTGAACCTGATTCATTCTGATGTATCTGGTCTCGTTTTCTGTCTAGATTCGTCCGCCTAATCCTATATAAATAGCCCCCTAGCCTCATTTTCTCTACACAATTTCATTATGTCTATACTCTGCCTCTGTTCTAATTAAAAATAAAAATGGCGTTGCTACTTTGCTGGAATCAAAATTTGGACTGATGCATCTTCTTCCAATCTGAATAGAATTAAAAGCTAAATCAAATCTCAAATCAAAGTTTAGAGCTACAACAACAATTAAAGAGGAATAATTCAGCATTTCTGCATCAACAACAGTTTATTATCCTTTCTTAAAACCACGAAAGGCAAGTACAGTTATCTTCAGCTATAAACTGTAACTATAATTGTGACATGATTGTAAATCTGAATTTGAGGTTTTGTACGTTCTTTTCTGATATAATTTATTCTGTATCTCTTTCTTCTTTCTGTTCTATGGCCAGGCTACCACGAGCCTGCGCCACATTTCATAAGAGATTAACGCACAAACGCTAAATTTTAGGACAAATAATAATGCATAATTGGCCATGAAACTGTTGCCTATGAGACTATTGCCTATGACTATGGTTCATGACTATGAGACTATTGCCTATGACATTGAATAAGAAACTATTGTGATTAGTCGCCCATGACTATTGTGGTTAGTTGCCTATAACTATTGTAGTTAGTTTCTTGTGCCTATTCCCTTAATGATGTTAGATCTCATATTTAGTATGTAACTTTGCTAGTTTATTCCCATTCACTATTATGTACATCGAGCCTATAGGGCCATTTCATGAGTATTTAGAGAACTTGTGGAACATGTTATACGGGGATTGCGCGTAGCTTAATAAGTAAATCCGGCATAGCAAATATGTTGGCATAATCCGAGTTGGCTATAATAGAGAATGATTTACATGTGTATTAGTCTTGGACATAAATGGTGAACTAGAATATTTAATCTAGTTTTGACATGAACTGTAAATGGGAATATTAAGGCTAAAATTTGGGACATATATTGTATTATGAATTATGACCATGATTTAGGCATGTAAGTTTAGGCTAAATTTATGATTAGGCAAGATATGTAAATAGAGTTTTAGATATATATATATATATATATAATCTGCTAAATCTGTTATCTGCAAAATCTGTTAAATTGCCTGATCCGTTATATGCTAAAACTGTTGAATTGCATAAACTGCTAAATCTGTTATCTGCTAAATCTGTTGAATCGCTTAAACTGCTAGATCTGCTACCTGTTGAATTGTCAGATTTGTTGAAACTAGATAATGGTAATCTGGGTATGGAAATCCGTAGGCTCGACCTAAGATTTAGTAGAACATGGAAATTTGATTTATCTGTTATATCCTATGAAGAAGTTTAATATGTTAAATAAACAAAATTAATCTGATATCTGAAAAATCTATATTGGAATGAATTGGCTTTGACACGAGGTTAGACTCTGTTTGCGGTAGAAGCCTTCCCGGAACCAACCGGATTAACCAGCGACCGCAAACTGTCAGTCTAATGTGAGAGGTCGTAGGCTTAACTAAAATATGCTTAGACACGAGGTTAGGTCTGGCTTGTGGTAGAAGTCTGCCCGGAACCGCCCGGCATATCCAGCGGCCACAAGCTACCGGCCTAATGTGAGAGGCCTATGCATTAATATTTAATTAATGCAAATCTGGGATAAATAAGATGTCTAAAATGTGTTGGGTGGATAGGGTTAAACCAATTGGACTAATGAATTTAACAAACCCGTTTCGTGAATCTGCAGGCCCAATTACAAAGTAAGACAAATCTGTAAATCTGTTAAATCCGTATATCTGATCCGTTAGTCTGAAAACTTGTCTGATCTGTGAACTAGTTGATCTGAACTCTGTATGTCTGAACTTGTAAACAAGTTAATCTGAAATCTGTTAGTCTGGGGACACAAGGTTAGGAGGGAAATTACTTGTGTCATCTGTTATTTGGGACCCATATTAGTCAGTAACCCTTTCTCGTATCAAAACATTGACCCAACAGTAGGTAGGGTCCGGTCACGCTTACTGAACTAATTATAAGCGGTTCATTATGATAATGGCGAGGGGTGTTGATGGTGCGTTCCAACCGGGTAATGTGCGTGCATGGATCCCGGTCTGCCTCTGAGGATGTTAGACGCTGTGACATCTGTAAATAGGTCTGTGCCAATTGGTTGTCACTTTAGGGAGTGATACACCATACTGTGGGGCCGACACATGGTATTTATGTATTAGGGAGCCAATCGCTTGGGTAGGGTTTTAGGGTACACTTAGTTCTGTCTGTTTCTGTTGGTACCGTCTGTATCTGTTGGGTTGCAACACCTGTCTGTTTTTGCGTGGTACCGTCTGTTCGGGTGGTAAAGGCTCATTTACTAGTGTACACCTAATTCTACATTCTGTTTCCGTAGGGATTAACCTGTTTCTGTTTCTGTACCTTCTGTTCGGGTGGTAAAGGCCCATTATTAGCATTCTGTTTCTTTTCGGGTGGTAAAGGCCCATTATTACATTCTGTTTCTATCTGTTTCTGTTCGGGTTGTAAAGGCCCATTATTAGCATTCTGTTTCTGTCAGTTTCTGTTGGGGTAGTAAGGGCCCATTACTAGCATTCTCTTCTGTGGAAATTATTATGTTCCCGTTTCTGTTTCAGCTTAGACATTAGAGTGACACCTAATCCTGTTATACTAGTATTAGTGCAGAGAAATGAAAAGTAATATTATTCTGTTTCTTCTGTTTAACCTAAGAACATCTACTGCTCCTGTTACTGTTATCTCTTATCCGACTTATTTTCATGTCATAATTATTATTATCTGTTCATATGCTGAAAGTCACTGGACTTGCCAGACTTTATGTCTGACCTTGCTTGTTTTCGCCTATTTTTCTTCCGTTTCGCCCCCCAGGTTTTCCAAGGAGGGAATACTTTAGCTTGATCCGGATTTCTTCTGCTTGAAGTGCATAAAGTATGGCTTAACTTCTTATGGAATCTTCTGTGGGGATTATGATGTTAAAGTTTTGTACTCTGATGACTTTCTGAACAAGACTGATATTTATGTACTTGAGTTTTTGGTAAAGATGTAACCATACTGATTTCTGTTTTCCGCTGTAATAAAGTATTAATTTCTCAAGTATTATTTATCTGTCTTGAAATTTTCTGTTCTGTTTACTAAAATGCTCCACCAAAGTTAAGGCTTTCCCTTTGTGAGTGTCCTTAATGGAGGTGGGGTGTTACACTTGGTATCAGAGCTGAAGGTTACCAGATTGGGTAAAGTTTTTGAAAACTATTTTCAAAAAGGTTTTAAAAAGGAAGTATTTTCGAAAGTAAAGCTAATTTTTGAAAAACTAATCCCCAAAAGCCATATATCTATCTTTTGATCCTCTGTTTGAATCTTTGTTTCCTTCTTTCTCCGAGGCTCCCGGCTTTCTGGGAGGTAACCTCATCGCGACATGATTCTGTAGGCTTGATAAGACTATGACACCGGTCAAAGGGCAAATAAGCGCCCAACTTCCATCTATAGCTGCAGTAGTCTCACCTACGGTTAATTTTCTTACGAGCTTTGTAGGGTTTTCCATGCAATGAAGGCCGATTTCGAGGGACTTGTCAACGTGTTACACACATATATAGTAAAGATGAGAATGAGGGAGTTTGGCTAAGGAGCACAACCCAAGGATGAGAAACTCATGGATATGGACTTGGTTCACAAAGGAGGCTAAAAGGAAACACAAAAGACGGATGAAAAGTCTGAAGATAAGAAGGAGAAAAAGTGCTTTACTTGTGGAAGCTCGACTCATCTGAAAAAGGATTGCCGAAAAGATGAAGGACACTCACTTCAACTGTGGTGAGATGGGACACTTCACTAGGGACTGCCCGAAGAAACGGGGGCAAGGACAGAGGACATGACCTACTTCGGGAAGGCAGGCGAATGCTCTCATAGTTGGTGGATAGGAGAGAAGTAGTAAAATTTCCGTAGAGAGTTTAGTTTCCTTATCTGATTATTGAGTTAGAAATCTTTCCGATTATGGCATTTTGATTCTGTAGTCGAGTATCTGCACTTTAATACTAGTCTTGTTTCTGATCTGGTTATAGTCTCAAACCCCATAGGGGTTACGACTCATCTGGTGGTGGTAGGTTAGGGTTTGAGGGTATCTGTGTTAGGCGTCAAGTCGATTGTAATGCATACATTTTGGATTTTTGAGGGATATGGTGGGATTTTCCCATGCTTAGTTTTCTAAGAATCATTCGATAATCTGATCTGCACTAGTAGTCTGTAAGCATCTGGATATTTCTGATAAGGTTAAGATTTCCAGTTTTGACATTGTCTAAAGAGGGTAATCCTCTGGGTGTCAATCTGATATTGGTTTCGGTCTTCGGGGCTGATACTTTGGGGAATTATCCTCTCAACCAATGTCTAATGGGAACCAAGTTTTTGTTTTATCTGTACTCGCTTCCATCATTCGACTGTATCCTATCGATCGAATCTTCGAACTTTAGGTAGAAACTAATGGATGTAAACATGTGTTTGAGACATGTTATGTTTGATGGTTGCAAGTGGATGCAAGTGGTTGCTAGTGGTTGCTCGTGGATGCATATAAACACATTAGGCACTAGATCGGCTCGAATACACTCTCATACAGCATATAGATGTGTGAGCATTTTCAATTTCTATGGATGCAAAATGATTGACTCATCACATGGATGTTGCATATGAATGAATGGTTGTCACTCATATAAGAATGATATGTATCAAATAGGAAAATTGCATACATGTTGGACTCATGACACTGACATAATTTGCATTAAGGAGGTCAACTGAATCAGTGGACCGCCTGATCTTTGCATTGGATAAGGAACATACACACACACTTTTGCATATGTTCATACAACATTAGAAGTTATCTAAGGACAATGGATGCTTGTGGATGATGGTTGAGTAGATGGATGACTGGATGGTAGGACACATTCTTCTTAACTTAAAGATTTCGGGGACGAAATCCTTTAAGGAGGGGAGAATGTAACACCCCGTATTTTCTGTGAACGTATAAGTAACAAATCAGAGAATAATTAATTCTTAAAATAAGAATCAAGGGAAACGGGTTGTGCCATTGCGTTCGTCTCGAAATTATGCTTGGAAACGAGTCCGAGTTTTCGAGAAACGGAGTCCGTATGAGGGAGATATGGCCCTTCGAAGTTTCAGAGATTTTCAGAATCAAAAACAGCTCGAAAATCCAAATTCAAATTCAAAATCCCAGAACAGGCTGGGCGGGAAAATTCCCGCCCATGGACCAGGTCGACCTGGGGGTCGACCATAGTGTCGACCTCCTAGGGGCCAGGTCGACCATAGTGTCGACCTGGGGGTCGACCTGCTCCTGAAACCCAGTTTTTGAACCTGATTCATTCGGATGTATCTGGTCTCGTTTTCTGTCTAGATTCGTCCACCTAATCCTATATAAACAGCCCCCTAGCCTAATTTTCTCTACACAATTACATTCTGTCTATACTCTGCCTCTGTTCTAATTAAAAATGAAAATGGCGTCGCTACTCTGCTGGAATCTAAACTTGGACTAATGCATCTTCTTCCAACCTGAATAGAATTAAAAGCTAAATCAAATCTCAAATCAAAGTTTAGAGCTACAACAACAATTAAAGAGGAATAATTTAGCATTTCTGCATCAACAACAATTTATTATCCTTTCTTAAAACCATGAAAGGCAAGTACAGTTATTTTTGGCTATAAACTGTAACTATAATTGTGACATGATTGTAAATCTGAATTTGAGGTTGTGTACGTTCTGTTCTGATATATTTTATTCTGTATCTCTTTCTTCTTTCTGTTCTATAACTAGGCTACCACGAGCCTGCGCCATATCTCATAAGAGATTAACGCACGAACGCTAAATTTTGGGACAAATAATAATGCATAATTGGACATGAAACTATTGCCTATGAGACTATTGCCTATGACTATGGTTCATGACTATGAGACTATTGCCTATGACATTGAATAAGAAACTATTGTGATTAGTCGCCCATGACTATTGTGGTTAGTTGCCTATAACTATTGTAGTTAGTTTCTTGTGCCTATTCCCTTAATGATGTTAGATCTCATATTTAGTATGTAACTTTGCTAGTTTATTCCCATTCACTATTATGTACATCGAGCCTATAGGGCCATTTCAAGAGTATTTAGAGAACTTGTGGAACATGTTATACGGAAATTGGGCGTAGCTTAATTAAGTAAATATGGCATAGCAAATATGTTGGCATAATCTGAGTTGGCTATAATAGAGAATGATTTACATGTGTATTAGTCTTGGACATAAATGGTGAACTAGAATATTTAATCTAGTTTTGACATGAACTGTAAATTGATATATTAAGGCTAAAATTTGGGGCATATATTATATTATGAATTATGACCTTGATTTAGGCATGTAAGTTTAGTCTAAATTTATGATTAGGCAAGATATGTAAATAGAGTTTTAGATATATATATATGTATATATATATATATAATCTGCTAAATCTGTTATTTGCTAAATCTGTTAAATTGCCTAATCCGTTATCTGCTAAAACTGTTGAGTTGCCTAAACTGCTAAATCTGTTATCTGCTAAATCTGTTGAATCGCTTAAACTGCTAGATCTACTACCTGTTGAATTGTCTGATCTGTTGAAACTAGATAATGGTAATTTGGGTATGGAAATCCGTAGGCTCGACCTAAGATTTAGTAGAACATGGAAATTTGATTAATTTGTTATATCCTACGAAGAAGTTTAATCTGTTAAATAAACAGAATTAGTCTGATATCTGAAAAATCTGTATTGGAATGAATTGTCTATGACACGAGGTTAGACTCTGTTTCCGGTAGAAGCCTGCCCGGAACCAACCGGCTTAACCAGCGACCGCAAACTGTCAGTCTAATGTGAGAGGTCGTAGGCATAACTAAAATATGCTTAGACACGAGGTTAGGTCTAGCTTGTGGGAGAAGTCTGCCGGGAACCGCCCGACATATCCAGCGGCCACAAGCTACCGGCCTAATGTGAGAGGTCTGTGCAATAATATTTAATTAATGCAAATCTGGGATAAATATGATGTCTAAAACATGTTGGGTGGATAGGGTTAAACCAATTGGACTAATGAATTTAACAAACCCGTTTCGTGTATCTGTAGGCCCAGTTACAAAGTTAGACAAATCTGTAAATCTGTTAAATCCGTATATCTGATCCGTTAGTCTGAAAACTTGTCTGATATGTGAACTAGTTGATCTGAACTCTGTATGTCTGAACTTGTAAACAAGTTAATCTAAAATCTGTTAGTCTGGGGACACAAGGTTAGGAGGGAAATTACTTGTGTCATCTGTTGTTTGGGACCCATATTAGTCAATAACCCTTTCTGATATCAAAACTTTGACCCAACAGTAGGTAGGGTCCGGGCACGCTTACTGAACTAATTATAAGCGGTTCATTCTGATAATGGCGAGGGGTATTGATGGTGAGTTCCAACGAGGTCATGTGCGTGCATGGATCCCGGTATGCCTCTGAGGATGTAAGACGCCGTGACATCTGTAAATAGGTCTGTGCCAATTGGTTGTCACTTTAGGGAGTGATACACCCTACTGTGGGGCCAACACAGGGTATTTATGTATTAGGGAGCCGATCGCTTGGGGTAGGGTTTTAGGGCACACTTAGTTCTGTCTGTTTCTGTTGGTACCGTCTGTTTCTGTTGGGTGGCAACACCTGTCTGTTTCTGCGTGGTACCGTCTGTTCGGGTGGTAAAGGCCCATTTACTAGTGTACATCTAATTCTACATTCTATTTCCGTAGGGATTAATCTGTTTCTTTCTGTACCTTCTGTTCGGGTGGTAAAGGCTCATTATTAGCATTATGTTTCTGTCTGTTTCTGTTCGGGTGGTAAAGACCCATTATTAGCATTCTGTTTCTGTCTGTTTCTGTTCGGGTGGTAAAGGCCCATTATTAGCATTCTGTTTCTGTTGGGGTGGTAAAGGCCCATTACTAGCATTCTCTTCTGTGGAAATTATTCTGTTCCCGTTTCTGTTTCAGTTTAGACATTAGGGTGACACCTAATCCTGTTATACTAGTATTAGTGCAAAGAAATGAAAAGTAATATTATTCTGTTTCTTCTGTTTAACCTAAGTACATCTGCTGCTCCTGTTACTGTTATCTCTTATCCAACTTATTTTCATGTCATAATTATTATTATCTGTTCATATGCTGAAAGTCACTGGACTTGCCAGACTTTATGTCTGACCTTGCTTGCTTTCTCCCCTTTTTCTTCCGTTCCCCCCCAGGTTTTCCAAGGAGGGAATACTTTAGCTTGATCCGGATTTCTTCTGCTTGAAGTACTTGAAGTGTGTAAAGTATGGCTTAACTTCTTATGGCATCTGCTGTGGGGATTATGATTTTAAAGTTTTGTACTCTGATGACTTTCTGAACAAGACTGATATTTATGTACTTGAGTTTTTGGTAAAGATGTAACCATACTGATTTATGTTTTCCGCTGTAATAAAGTTATAATTTCTCAAGTATTGTTTATCTATCTTGAAATTTTCTGTTCTGTTTACTAAAATGCTCCACCAAAGTTAAGGCATTCTCTTTGTGAGTGTCCTTAACGGAGGTGGGGTGTTACAGATACTCATGGTACATGAATGCCGCTGCAGCTCCTGACGTAGTGAAGTGCAAAGCGTTCCCAATATTCCTGGAAGATGTGGCACTAATGTGGTTTACCCGCTTACCAGCACGGTCGATATCCAGCTTCAGGGAGTTGAGTGAGAGATTTGTAAATCAATTCCGGCTCCATTCTCAAAGGTCCAAAAATGTCATCGAGCTATCCCTCATTAAACAACGTCCTGACGAGACTCTGTGGTCATACCTGGATCGCTTTAACCCAGCAGTCACGGAAGTTAGAGACCCTCATGAGCAGACTGTCTTGATGGCCTTAATAGACGGGGTGGATAAAGATACCGAATTTGGAAGATACCCAAGTGGCAAGCCGCCACTGATTAGAGAGATATTCTATGAAAAATATAATGTCCGCCTACGTCAGGAAGAGATATATGCTAATCGGAAAAGGAATGCTGCCGATAAAGAGGATATACAGAGCAATGTGGCCATCAAGCAGACAGGAGATAGCTCAGGAAAAGTAGAGGTGAATGTCGGGAATCAGAATCAAGGAGACAGCCGCCAATCGGGAAATAATAGTCGGAAGAAGGACTGAGGGAATGATTCCCAGAGAAGGCCTCGGTCCAGGTCATTTGAGAACTTTACGCCATTAAATGATACGTTGGAGAACATCCTCATGGACACTTATAATGTTCTCCAGTACAAGAGGCCTCCCCTAAGAGACTGGACGGAGAAGGAATGTGAAACTGGAAAATTCAGCCTTTTCCATCAGATCCATGGTCATTCCATAAACGAATGTTGACATTTAAGAGATGTGGTTGAAAAGCTACTCCGAGAGGGAAAGCTAGACGAATATAAGGTGGCACCAAGAGATAGGGGGAAAGCTGGACAGGCTCTAAACCAAAACTAGCCCACTGCTAGGCCTACCCCTCAGCAGAAAGGGAAGAATATTGTCATCAACACCATAGTTGGAGGACTTCATCTAGCTGGACACAACTTCAGGGCGATGGACCAGTATGTCAACGTGGCCAAACAACACCTTGAAGTTAGAGAGTGCAGTAACCCTGATGATTCTTCCCCAATCAAACAACAAAGGACAATGTCCGACGATGTCGTATTCCTCGGTAGAGAAAGTACGGGAGTCCATGCCCCAACTGAAGACCCATTAGTGATCACAGGCACCATTGGTCCCGCAACAGTCCATAAAGTCTTAATGGACAATGGAAGCTCTATAAACATTCGATTCAAAAAAGCATTTGATCGAATGAAGTTGGAAGCGAAAGACTTGAAGCCTTGTGAGGGATGGATCCGCGACTTCAATGGAACCTCCAATCCCCTAATCGGATATGTGGAATTGTCGGTGACCCTGGGAGAAGGAGATCGCCAGAGAGTGAGGATCCTCCCCCTTCGTGGTCTTGGACATTGTAATGTCCCGTAATTTTCTGACCATTTATTTGAAATATTTTATTTATTTAAAATATTTATTTGAGTTTAAATAATGGGATTGACCATTTTAATTTGAATTTTTATTAATAATATATTTGTTTTAAACTTTGTTGTTATAAGCATATAAATTCATGACTTAAAACATAGGCACACAACGTAATAGATTAAGTGTTGTTAGTTAGAAGTGCTAGGCCGAACGCGAGTATACAAAGGGTTAATAGATAGTAAGAAGAGCAAACAGGAACTGGTAATTTCAACCATTAAATTCTTATTGGTAATAAGGTTTCCTAACTTAACATAACAATGGCTCGGCAACGTCCTGTAAAATATTAATACTGTACATAGGATTATCCAAAGTTAAACCGGAAAAAAATAGTTAATACATAACTTTAAGATTTTTTGAACTCAAAAGCTCAGTAAGTAATTGTTTTTTTTATTTTATTTTATTTTTACAGTTGTACATTTTTACATCCTAAGCGTTGCATACCAAAAGTAAACAATTTAATGGATAATTTCTAACTCAACAAACAAAAGAGATAGTTACATATAAATACATCTTTTTACAAACAGCCTATGCTTAGTCTAGTACTTCGGCAAGAAGAAAAAGTAAAGTAAAAATAAACAGTTGACACAGTTAACAATATATGAGTCTATCATATCAAATTACAGATTCAAATCTGATAATTCATACACAACATTGCAGTCCAAAATCTCAGATACAAGATAGACCAGATCAAAATTTTCAAATCTAAATGAAAAGACAATAGAAAGAAAATATACATGAATTTATCGACAATTCGAACAAAGGAATAACAATATCTTTCGAACAGACCAACAATGCTTAAAAATCTAGCAAAATCTTCACCGGCCGATAAGTACAGCCATCACCACTGTCATCAGCAAATTAACCTGGAAAAGAAAGAGAGGAAGACAGCTATTAATAGCTAGTATATATATAGGTATGTAAGGTGAAGATTTGAATAAGAAATATACCACATGTAAACAGTGAAATGAAAAATATTATCAAACAAAAACAGTACACAGATCATGCAAGAGAAAACAAAAATTATGTATATATTCTGCATCAAACCATCAATGCAGAATAGCCAAGAAAGAAAACAATACATGTACATCATGGATAAGTGAGGCAGAAAAGATATCTTTACAACCAAATCATAAAATCTGCAATTTAGTAAACAATCAAATAGACCATATAGACAATACAACTCGAACAGGCTATGTATACCAAATCTATATAGGGACGGTCTGTGCAGGATTTGCACATGGAAATCTGACTCAAATCTGTAATCAAATTAAATAATTTGATAGCAATACTCAGAGAGTACCATACGAACAAGATGAGACAGTGAAAATAAATAAACAAAGAAAGGGGTAACATGGAACATAGGGCCGAGGGGACAATAGCTAGTGCAACAGTATGAATGCATATATACATCACCATAAAATCTACAGAAAATCAACAGCGTATACATGTGTTTATATATCCAAGGAAGTCTGCAATATATCTAAAGGGGGAACAGGAAATCTTGGATCATAATCCATCACAAAGATCATATCACTAAGGGCAGAACCGAAAATCACATAGGATCTAAACATAGCTAAATCTAAACCTATGATTTTACAATCGATATTGACATCGATCTTAGCTAGAACGAATGCAACTATAAATACATATCCACACTTCGCTATTGCAGAACAACAGGCAACGAAACCAATCAAAGAAACCACATCGAATCATACAATTATCGGAAGCAAAATCAAAACTGAAATTTTATGAGAGTAAAATACTTAGCTTCTTCGTACTAGGGTTCGGGCTCGTCTGAAGTGGATGCAGAACAACCAAAGAGGGGACGGAAGGGTAGGAAGGCGGAGCGACAGAGGCAGGGAAGGACCGAAGCAAGGAAGCGTTCGATTTGGCCTGAATAGAGATGGTAGAGCAGCGATGGAGTGATTTCGGGGGTAGGGTTTTGATGGAGGCGGCGGATGTTTGTGGATCCGATAGTTGTGAAGGAGGAGGGTTTCGTTTTCCTTTTCATTTTGTGGCGGCGGGTTGTTTAGGAAATGAAGAGAGGACGAGGTTTTAGGGTTATAAGGGGAATGCGGGCCTAGTTAATTTGGTTGGGCTGAACGTTATATCAGGTATGGCCCAATTATTTTATGTATTAGTTTAGTCTAAAATTAAAGAAGGGTTAAGTTAGTAGGTTAGTTAAGGTAGATTAATTTAATTAGTGAAATTTAAAATCATTTCATTGTTAAGTCAAAATTGGTCATGTTATTTTCATTAATAAATTTTTAAACATAAGTAATTATTTGTTTAATATAATTTAATATGGTTAAGGATATCGTTTTAATTTATTTAATTTAAAACATAGGAATAAAAGGGAATTAGTTAGGGTGTGTATAACGGGATAATTAATTCAATTAAATAAGGATTAGTTTATTTAATAAGGATTTAATTAATTTAACAAAGGCGTTAATATTCTAATATTACAACTCAATTCATATATGAACAGAAATGGGCAGAACAACTCGTGTTACGATCATGACGACAAGCAGAACAGAATCGGAAAGAAGTTGGCAACAGTAAGAATCAAAGGTGAGTTAACCTCACTCAGTTTCCTCCCATTTATATTTGATATAAATTGGGTTTTGTTTTATATATTCTGGTTGCTAGGAATGGATTGTCTGCAAGTTATATCTTGTTGATTTGAAAATGGAATTTAAACGGTTGTTTAAATTCAGTGAATTATAGAATCGTTATTTTTAACGATTAAATCCAATAAAGGAAATTTTCCTTGATTTACACGTTTATGAAATAATCGTGTATGAAATTATTTGAATTGTTTGCATGATCTGATTATTGATTGAGGGTCGTCCTTTATCACTAGATAAAGGAAACAGTTAGAATGGGAAATTAATTTGATTGATAGACAGTTGGATTGAAATTCAACGTTTGATTTAGTTTAACCAGTATGGGTTGAATAATTTAGTATCACCTTGCGTGTCAGAAATCATGGATTTTTATCAAGTGGGTCAACCCTTATGAAATATATAAATTTATTTTAGAATATAAAATAAGTAAGTATATTATTCTGAATAGAACAAGTTTTAAAGAGAAATAAGGATTTTTATTATCCAGTTAATCGAGTTAGGATTAAATTGAATCATTGTTATTAAATTTGAATTGATCAAATATAGTTATTTGAGACAGAGTCAGTCAAACATAGTTATTCAAGATAAGTACCATTTTGTAAGACTGCTAGCGAAATTCGCAGGGGTGCAGATAGCCTACGGCGGTCGGATGTTTCTTGAGTGAATCAAGCGTAACCATTTTGATCGATGTGATCTAGAGTCGAGCGAATGTTGTTAGTTCAAATAGTAGTAAATCGATAAGTTAATTAAATCGAGTTAGTCAAGGTTGAGTTGATTAGGTCGAGTTGGCAAAAATCTTGTTAAATAAGTCGAGTTAGTCAAGTAAGTTAAGCTGTTAGAGTTAACCAGTTATGGTTAATCGATTAAAGTAAAACGATTGGAATTAAATCGAATTAGAGTTATTCAAATGGGGTTAATCAGGTTTGAATTAATCGGGTAGTAATAAAGTGAATAGAATAGTAAAAAGGAGTTTATCGAATATCACTTATTCGAAGTAGAGTCGTCAAATGTAATTTATTCGAGAAGTGAATTAAATCGAATATGAGTTATTCGAAGAGATAGTTAATTGGATATGGTTCATCCGCAGGAGAGAGATTTTCGAATACAGGTTTATTCGAAAGAATGATAAATTGAGTATGGTTATTCGAAAAGAAGTTGTGAAAGATTCCGAAGATGAGCCTTGTTTATTTCGAGGTTGGAAATGTTGATCAGTTAAGGTCTGAGAGGTAATTATACCCCAACTTGATTGGCTTCGTTTTTAACTAAGGAATGGGTAAGGTTCGGTGGTGAAGATTGATCGAGTAAATTGAGCTAATGAGTGAAAGAGTTGAATTGGCTGAGTGATGTTTTATTTAAACATCAGTTTTAATCAAATGAAGAAGTTGGGAAATGTTTTTTTCAAACAAAGATCGGAAATGTTTTAGAAATAAGCAAAAGAAGTAATCCTGAAAATGTCCCAATGTTAATCAAGTATATTTTCTAAATGTAGGAAATAAGGAATTATGTAAATGGGAAATGACTAGGTGTAACGACCCGGATTTTGAGCGACTTTGGTTATCGACGTAAGCACGACGTCGATAACCAAAGCGTCGAAAAATCCTGGTAATTAGTGAAAGAAATTAGAGGATGAGGGAAGATAAGATAGAAACTTAGAATAGAAGAAGAAGAAGAAGACAACATCAGAGTAACACGAACCTCACAGCGGAACGAATAACATATAATATATATAACATAACTTGAAATATACATTTGTACTTGCATATACATATCATTATCAAAGTACAACACTTACAACATAGCGGAAATAATTATAGCTATATGATCCTGAAGCCTCCTGCTCCAGCTCTTCCAGTATATCTGTAAATCCCGACTACTTGACTGCCCGTACAAATTTAGGCACCCAAGAGTTTAGGGAAAACATCAAAGTAAACTCCGGGTCAGTCATGGGACTGGTGTGAGTAAAACAGTTTAAAAACAGTTCGAACAAGTAAAAGATATCTCATAAGACCACGCTGCATAACGGAACGGGTTTTTCCCTTATGAGAATCCAAAATATCTTTATATCAAAAACCTTTTGATATTATAATAATGTCTATCAACCACAGTATACATATAATCATCTAGCAGAAACGCTTTCATCTCACGTTCTACATATATAGTATACAATCAAAACCGCAAGCACGTATTGGGTAATGGATTTCCAACTATGACAAGGTATGGATCCACCTTTCGCTCGTGTACCTCTAGAGAGGAATACACTGGGTTCAACAAGAACATCTTGCAACCCGGCCACACATGACCGACCACTCATTTCGCTTGAGTGTATCGAATGTATATCACCAACAGTTGGGATCAGCAACCGTTTCCCGAATGGGACAGCATCAACAATAGATTTTTAGAAATGAATGAAACTCTAGATCAGGTGATTATACACCCTACTTCGGTGCGACCGACTTAGCCATGCTGCCTGCCCGATTTCTGTCATTTACCGGATGATGAGGCTAGAAGCTACGCTTTATCATCACATCAGATTCACTTTGAATGCCACATCGTCAAATCCATCAAATCACCGATTGACGTCCACAACAATACATTATGTGTTAGCTAAAAGAAGTTTCCTTCTCCGCCTCCACTCTTGGTACGGTTGGAGAAATCAATATACGTGATTGTCTGGAAATACTCTGTCAGACATTCATCCATACAAGTCACCCAGGAACAGGATGAACCGAAGGCACTATTCTGTAAACAGGATAGCCCTTGCATAACTCCGTCTTCAATTTCCTTTGGCATATATGATTCGCAACGGTTATGCCAATACAGAGTGGTTCTTTGGATAATAATCCAACCGGTCTCTCCATATTAACAACGTTAAAATGGTCAAAACTTCGATAATCTGTGATTTAACTATCGAATAAAAGCAAGTGTGCAAACAACGATAATATTTCCCAATGGAAATTATATCGATCAAACATCATTTAACATTTATCTCTTTAGTTCATTAATTTACTTATCTCCTATTTCCCTACGTTCAATATTCCTTACTTTCTAAATTGGGAAATATACCTTATTAACAAATGGAAAACATTTCCATTTCTTGTTTTCTTTATTAGAAAACATTTCTGGTTTCTTCTTTGGAAAACATTTCCAAAGCTTCTTCATTGGACTTAGACAGATGTTTAAACAAACCATCGCGATGCCAATTCAAACCATTCCCTTTACTGCCGAACCTTAACCATTCCTTAGTTAAAAACGAAGCCAATCAAGTTGGGGTAGAACTACCTCTCAGACCTTAACTGAACAACATTTCTAACTTTGAAATAGTCAAAGTTCACTTTATTTCCTTTTTCTAACTTCGTTACTTAACTCTCGTTCGAATAACTATATTCGATTGACTCTTATCAATTAACTCTATTGGACTAACCCCTATCAATTAACCCTATTGGACTAACACTATTTGACTAACGCTATTTATTTACTCATTTCACTTAACTTCTTTCGAATAAACTATATTCGATAATTCCTTTTACTTTCTATTCGAATAACTATATTCGATTAACTCATTTGCTTCTATTCG
Source organism: Allium sativum (assembly GCA_030737875.1). Lineage (NCBI taxonomy): Eukaryota > Viridiplantae > Streptophyta > Magnoliopsida > Asparagales > Amaryllidaceae > Allium > Allium sativum. The sequence goes on from CM060920.1 coordinate 217,852,758, forward strand.
AATAACTATATTCGATTTAACTCATTTGCTTCTATTCTAATCGATTAAACTAACATCGATTATCTACTGTAACGACCCGGATTTCGAGCGACTTTGGTTATCGACGTAAGCACGACGTCGATAACCAAACCGTCGAGAAATCCTGGTAATTAGTGAAAGAAATTAGAGGGTGAGAAAAGATAAGATAGAAAATTAGAATAGAAGAAGAAGAACACAACATCAGAGTAACACGAATCTCACAGCGGAACGAACAAATATATTTCATAACATAACTTTGAAATACAAATCAGTACTTGAATATACATATCATTATCAAAGTACAGCACTTACAACACAGCGGAAAATAACTATAGCTATATGATCCTGAAGCCTCCTGCTCCAAGCTCTTCCAGTATATCTGTAAATCCCGACTACTTGACTGCCCGTACAAATTTAGGCACCCAAGAGTTTAGGGAAAATAACAAAATAAACTCCGGGTCAGTCATGGGACTGGTGTGAGTAAAACAGTTTAAAACAGTTATACAGGTATATAATATCTCATAAGACCACGCCGCATAACGGAACGGGTTTTTCCCTTATGAGAATCCAAAATATCTTTATATCAAAAACCTTTTGATATTATAATAATGTCTATCAACCACAGTATATATATAATCATCTAGCAGAAACGCTTTCATCTCACGTTCTACATATATAGTATACAATCAAAGCCGCAAGCACGTATTGGGTAATGGATTTCCAACTATGACAAGGTATGGAATCACCTTTCGTTCGTGTACCTCTAGAGAGGAATACACTGGGTTCAACAAGAACATCTTGCAACCCGGCCACACATGACCGACCACTCATTTCGCTTGAGTGTATCGAATGTATATCACCAACAGTTGGGATCAGCAACCGTTTCCCGAATGGGACAGCATCAACAATAGATTTTTAGAAGTAAATGAAACTCTAGATCAGGTGATTATACACCCTACTTCGGTGCGACCGACTTAGCCATGCTGCCTGCCCGATTTCTGTCATTTACCGGATGATGAGGCTAGAAGCTACGCTTTATCATCATATCAGATTCACTTTGAATGCCACATCGTCAAATCCATCAAATCACCGATTGACGTCCTCAACCATACATTATGTGTTAGCTAAAGAAGTTTCCTTCTCCGCTTCCACTCTTGGTACAGTTGGAGAAATCAATATACGTGATCGTCTGGACATACTCTGTCAGACATCCGTCCATACAAGTCACCCAGGAACAGGATGAACTGAAGGCACTACTCTGTAAACAGGATAGCCCTTGCATAACTCCGTCTTCAATTATCTTTGGCATATATGATTCGCAACGCTTATGCCAATACAGAGTGGTTCTTTGGATAATAATCCAACCGGTCTCTCCATATTAACAACGTTAAAATGGTCAAAACTTCGATAGTCTGTGATTTAACTATCGAATAAAAACAGGTGTGCAACCAATGATATTATTTCCAGATGGAAATTTTATCAATCAAACATCATTCAACATTCATCTCCTTAGTTCATAATTTTCTTATCTCCTGTTTCCCTATATTCAATATTCCTTATTTTCTAAATTTGGAAAATATACATTATTAACAATGGAAAACATTTCCATTTCTTGTTTCCTTTATTAGAAAACATTTCTGATTTCTTATTTGGAAAACATTTCCAAAGCTTCTTCATTGGACTTAGACAGATGTTTAAACAAACATTGCTATGCCAACTCAAACCATTTCCTTTACTGCCGAGCCTTAACTATTCCCTAGTTCAAAACGAAGCCAATCAAGTTGGGGTAGAATTACCTCTCAGACCTTAACTGAACAACATTTCTAACTTTGAAATAGACAAAGTTCACTTTATATTTCTTTAACAAACTTCCTTACTTAACTCTCGTTCGAATAAATCTCTATTCGATTAACCCTTATCAATTAACTCTATTGGACTAACACTATTGGATTAACCCTATTGGATTAATGCTATTGGATTAACTCTATTGGATTAACCCTATTGGATTAATGCTATTGGATTAACTCTATTGGATTAATGCTATTGATTTACCCATTTTACTTAACTCTTTTGAATAACTATATTCGATGACTCCTTTTACTTTCTATTCGAATAACTATACTCAATTTACTCATTTGCTTCTATTCTAATCGATTAAACTATATCGATTATCTCCTTTCGACTTTATTCTCTAATCGATTAACTAACATCGATTAGCTTCTTTTTAACTTTATTCTCTAATCGATTAATTAACATCGATTAACTTCTTTTACTTTAACACTAATCGATTAAACTAACATCGATTAGTTCCTTTTTAACTTTATTCTCTAATCGATTAATTAACATCGATTAACTTCTTTTACTTTAACACTAATCGATTAAACTAACATCGATTAGTTCCTTTTTATAAACTACGTTTTCCGTTACAACTATTTCCTTTTTATAACGTTTACTTACCGTTACAAATATATCCTATTTATAACTTTTACTTACCGTTACAAATATATCCTATTTATAACTTCTATTTACCGTTACAAATATATCCTATTTATAACTTCTATTTACCGTTACAAATATATCCTATTTATAACTTCTATTTATTTTCTAAATAAATATTCTCCTTTTCAATTCTATTTATTTTCTAAATAAATATCCCTTTTATAAAACCGTGTTCGTTTTATAAATATTTCCTTTTTATAAAATCCTGTGATTTTATAAAATTCCTTTATTTCAATATACATTGAAATACTTCTTTTTACATCCTAGGGTCTTTTATGATATTTAAAATATCGAATAAAAATGATCAATATCATTTCAACACCCATAATCCATAACAGATTATATAACACATCATATATCACAATATATGAAAACAGTAAGGAATCCAGTTGGATTCCTCCAACCTGTTTCCCTGCATCACAGATGTTAAACAATATAGATAACATCACTTTCAGTTCTATATGATACATTCTGTTAAACAGAATCAATATAGAAAATTTAACTAACTGACTAGCAGTTCAATCAAACAGTCAACATACAGTAAATCAACCAATATCTAACAGTTCTAAAAATACAATATGAAATTATAAACTGTTCAGAGTTAGTGAGATTTACTCACTTTGGCGCGTTAACCGTTAAATAACGGTTTGCGTTATTTGATTCAGTCGGACAATTTATTTCACCATAAATTGTAACTGTCTCCGATGGACTTCCAGTCAGTCTCATAGTGTTGCTCCCGTCCATACGATCCCAACGGATCTGACTGTTCGTGATTCTGATGCCGTATGAGATAGATATGATTTACACAAGTTATACAAGTATTTAAATTTAAATTAAACCAAATAATTCACTTTGGGCTTAACTCTTTCCATCGGGCCCAACATCCTTCTCAAAGCCCTCACCCGCCTGGACCTCTTCTTCCACAATTTGCTACCGCGGCCTCCTCCTGTACAATACCCCATTACAGTATACTTCCTCCATCCATTCTTCCAATCACATAAACACATATTCCAGCACAGTAACAGGACGAAAACTCCCTTGTCACGATCCTTCATCCCATTGTTAAACCCCAACAGTATGAACAAAACAAATAGCACCGAAATACTCACCTCCTGCTTACACATTAACACAGTAACATAGTACCTACCCCACAGTTTGAACACTTCTTACCTAACTGATTTCTCAACTATCCCCGCAAATCAAACTTGTGTTACTTATAACCCTTCCTTCTCCCCTTAAATGCAAATACGCACTCAGCTCCATCCTTCTCTCTGACTTCACACAGTTCGCAGCAAATTAGGGTAGTATAATTGAAGACACCCGACTGCTTCTCACCAAATCCGAACACTCCTTCCATACGTGAATAAACACAGCGACTTCCACTTTCTTCAGCTATTAACGCAAGCTTCCAGACTTCGCCAGAAATTTGCTAACCCCAAAACAAACTTCCGCATCCTCCTTTGAATAGCCAGAACCCAACCGTGAGCCTCCTGCCGTGAAACGCGACATCAGCTCGCTTTCTTGCTGACGTGGTGAAACTCGCGACAGCAATACTCGCCATTCTCCACCGAGTTTATCAGGGAGGTGCGGTTTTCATCCGCAAACCTAAACATGAAATCGAATCGAGCTGCTGCTACTCCATTCCAACATAACGTGGAACCCTAATATCACGGTGCTGAAAACCCTCGACAGAAAATCATGTCGATCTTAGAAAATTCATATGAGTTTGTAGAGAAGCTCGGAGAGAAATCCCAATATATTGGTCTTGGGATTTATTGAATTTATTCTGATTTTATTTGGATTTTTAGGTCGCCTTTTTGTTTGAGGAAGATAATACTGTGGCGGCTCCTTTGTTTGCTGTATAAATGGAAAAATGTCCTAGGTTTAGTGATATTTTGGGTATTTATAATGTTTTAAAAATTTAGGTGTTAAGAAAAAGACGCGGACAGTGAGTTATCACTCGAACTGTTTATAGAAGAAAAGGAGGCCACGCCTACAACATTTTCCAACGCTACATGTCCCTTGTTTTACCTTTCATTCTTTTGTTTTGAACCAAAGGGAATGGTCGGTTGAAATGAATGAAAACGTGGTCCTTTGTTTAGTGTTAAACTCTTGTTAAAGTAATATATAGTACATAGATATTTTCTGTATCCATTTTCGTAAATTCCATTCAAGTACGAACTGCAACAGACAGATATAAAGATACCATTTTGACCAGTAAGGTACCACGATCTCAAAAATATAATAATATCGGTAGGTGGACTCATATTTTGAAACTTCAAAATGTTGATTTCAGGGTACGAAATACTTCAAATAAAAAGTTGCTTATTAAATTAATTAAAAATTTCCATAAAATTCTAAAAATTAAATTATCACTATTTCCCAAAAGAACCTTGTCTAAATTCAAACTCGATCTCTAGTTATATCGAATAAGCCGTTACGATCGATAAACGATTCTATAGCGACTATTTTGAAATTTGATTTGGACATACATCAAAATCTACACGACGAAATCCCGATTTTTCTCTTCCACTAGAAAGATATACTCCACCAGCTCCACACGTTTCTTGTTTCACAGAAATCCGGTTTAAAATGAATCCTGTACATTTAGTTGAAGTTCGAATCACCAATTTACGAACTGCAGCGCCATTTCGAGTTCGTTTATAATTATATTATAAACTATACGTTCAACTGTCGATGATTGAATATATTCGTTATTCAAATTCAATTTCAAGCTGAATTAAATATCACAGATGTTCCGATTAACACCATATCGTCATTTCAGCCAATTCTGATTATTTCAGAATTAAATATATTATTTAATTTATTAATTTAATTAAATATTCATCATTATTTAATTCCACGACCATTAAATTCACTAACCCACCATTTCAATAATTAAATAAATTAATCATAATACCTCTGCCAATGCGGGTCATTACAATCTTCCCCACTTAAAATAATTTCGTCCTCGAAATTGCTAAAAGGTAGAGAATGACCCTATCGACTGGTTAGAACATATTTGTTCACTTCTTAACTTCAGTTTCAACTGAACCAATTCAATTTCAATTAAATTATTTATTCATATTATCGAAAAATTTCAAAAATCCTGAAAATTTTCTAACGCCTTAACTCTTCGAAAAATTTCGCCAGCACCTCCTTTGTACTGGTCAATCGGTCAAACCACCACTCGCCTCTCTGGGCCATCTCCAATCCAAAAGAAAATCAAACTGCCAAGCGGCTTGCCAATTCGGCTCATAAGACTCATATCCAATATGAAATATAAACTTGTACCTTTTTGTCGGGCATATCATTATATCCCTATCATCTATTACCAATTCAGCGGATACAAGGGTCATCCCAATCAAATCCCAATCAGCTTTTATCCACAACACAACCATTCGCTTATAACTAAGCCAAATATCATTTCAACTCGAGTTTCTTCTCGATTCCCAACCCTTAACTTGATTATCACATTACACTTCAAATTTGAATCTCACAATCCAATTTGTCTTGATATCATTTTAATTCAATCTCAGTTACCACTTTACTGGCTTTACTTTAATTCAATTTTTCTTTCACAAATTTCTGTTAAATTTGTTTTTAATTCAAACAGTCTTTCCCAGGGAGTTTTCAAACAATTTACTCTTTTCAAAAATCAAAATTTTCCTTTTTGAAATCCAACTGAGCCCATAATCAATATTCCATTAGTTAAATCACTACTCTATTTCTTTATCAATATTTGTTAACCAAATATTTTCAATAACCATATTGGCCTTTTACGTTATTTGGAAAACTTTTCCGAATATCGCCTTCCTTTATTTTCTAAACTTTAGAAAATATTTGCTATTTATAATTGGAAAATATTCCAATTACTTATATCTTTTCCGATCTCGTTTATTTCCATACTTAGGAAATATATATTATCCTATTTCCAAGTTTTCACTTATTTGGGTTAAACGGATGTTGTGTAAAACATCGTTACGACAACCCAATTACTACATTCAACTGAATCTTATTCAACATTGATCTTCGAGCCTAAAATCTTACTATTCATTTGTTAATAATGAAATCAATCAAGTTGGGGTATAACTACCTCTCAGACCTTGACTGAATAACATTTATAACGTCAAAACAGATATGACTACTTACTCGAAAAATCATTACCATACAACTACTTCTTTACCTTTTAACACGTATACACTTTTTCTTTCTATGCTTACTAGATTTTATTCTAGACTTTCTTTTTGATTTTACTATTCTATTTTTAAGTTCATTTTCTTATCGACTTCTAGATATATATCGATACGTTGATTTCTAATTATCAAATTATCTTAAAAATATTCTAACTCCTTAAATTCCCGGAAAAATTCGCCATAACCTCCTTTGTACCGGAAGCATCGGGAAAATCCCCAAACTGCCACATAGGCCTCTCTATTCAAAAAGAAAAAGGAAAAGCCAAGCGGCTAGCCGATACGGCGCATAAAATCTCATATATGAATTAAATACATACCTTTCCGTCGAGCATTCTATTTATATACCTTCATACCTTATCCATACCTACCTCATGTATATCCATACATTTCTAATTCATTCCAACTCAATCCAATCATTTTAACTTACTTCGTCCAGTGATTTTCAAATTACTGGTTTGCCCATTTCACCTTCATATTTGAGTATAACATGTTCAAATATATTTTAACTTGTTTATCAACTAATTGAATTCCATTTCAATTTTATTTGAATTTCCTATATTCAAATTCCATTTCGATTCTCTTATTCAAATTCTATATTTGAATTTCATTTCAATTCACTTATTCAAATTCTATATTTGAATTTCATTATTCAAATCTATCCTCAAACTCCATTTGAATTCCTATACTCAAATCTATTTGAATGCTCTTTATTACATTTTAATTCCCTTTGAATTTTCTATTTTCAAATTTCAATTTCAATTCTATTTGAATCTTCTTTATTCAAATTTCCTTTTCAATTCTATTTGAATCCTCTACATTCAAATTTCATTTCACTTCTATTTGAATCCTCTACATTCAAATTTCATTTCACTTTCGATATTCAAATCCTATATTTGAAATCTCTTATATTTTCTATATCCAAACGCCATTTGAATTTCTATATTCAAATTCTATATCACTTCCATTGAATTTCATATATTCAAACTCCCTTTGAATTTCTATATTCAATTTCTATTTGAATTCTCTTTATTCAAATCCCCTTTGAATTTTCTATATTCAAATCCTATGTTTGAACTTCCTTTATTCAAATTCCTTTAAATAAGTCTCGGTTTCAATTCCTTTTGAAATCGATATTTCTACCTTTGGAAAATAGATTTCCCTTTCCATTTCACACTTGTATTTTTTTTTTTTTTTTTTCTATTTCTGAATTATCCAATGATAATTCTTTTCACTTCATTTATAAACTTCGTTTATAAAAGAACTATTTATAAACTTCGTTTATAAAGGAACTTCTCGTTTTATTTCTTTTAAACAAGTTAATATTTCAAATCTATTTAAAAATTCAAATTCTATATTTGAAATCCCATTTTGAAATTCAATACAACTTGTCTTTCCCAGAACAATTTCAAAACAGTATCTTTGGTAGTAATTCGTCACTTACAACTCGAAAATGAATACTGATGATGCAGCTGTCATCATCAGAATCTATTTTCCAGCGATCGAAGTGAGTTCAATACTATAAAACCATTTCTAAACATTTCCACTTTGAAATTTATTTCAAAATATAATTCACACTGTTTGTAAAACAATTTAAAATCTCCCAGGATCTTAAATTTTCCTTATTTTTAATCCCAATCCATTTACAAACACTTCCAATTCTCCAGAGTTTTAACTTCAATTTCTGGTTTAAATTTCAGATTTAACTCATCTGATTCACGCATTTCACTTATATGAATTCTGATTGGTTATTTACATAACCATTTAATTTATAATCTTACTCGATTATAATAACAACCAATATATCCAATATATTCAAAATATACGTTGGGTAAACTATTTCGTTTACCCTCTTTCAAAACATACCATGATGGTTCATCGTATTCAAGAGTTTACAAAATCCCTACCGATACAGTGGATCAAACTGATCGACCAGAAGTCATAAACGACTCAACCAATGAATCTCCACAATATAAAACAATTTTTTATATCAATAACAAATACGTTCACTCGTATATATACACTCAATCTCAGTCTAGGGTATTACTAACCCTATCTCTACCGAGTCACGCCACAGAGCCAAGTAATTCTTAACTTAAGCTCTGATACCAACTGTTGGTGATATACATTCGATACACTCAAGCGAAATGAGTGGTCGGTCATGTGTGGCCGGGTTGCAAGATGTTCTTGTTGAACCCAGTGTATTCCTCTCTAGAGGTACACGAACGAAAGGTGATTCCATACCTTGTCATAGTTGGAAATCCATTACCCAATACGTGCTTGCGGCTTTGATTGTATACTATATATGTAGAACGTGAGATGAAAGCGTTTCTGCTAGATGATTATATATATACTGTGGTTGATAGACATTATTATAATATCAAAAGGTTTTTGATATAAAGATATTTTGGATTCTCATAAGGGAAAAACCCGTTCCGTTATGCGGCGTGGTCTTATGAGATATTATATACCTGTATAACTGTTTTAAACTGTTTTACTCACACCAGTCCCATGACTGACCCGGAGTTTATTTTGTTATTTTCCCTAAACTCTTGGGTGCCTAAATTTGTACGGGCAGTCAAGTAGTCGGGATTTACAGATATACTGGAAGAGCTTGGAGCAGGAGGCTTCAGGATCATATAGCTATAGTTATTTTCCGCTGTGTTGTAAGTGCTGTACTTTGATAATGATATGTATATTCAAGTACTGATTTGTATTTCAAAGTTATGTTATGAAATATATTTGTTCGTTCCGCTGTGAGATTCGTGTTACTCTGATGTTGTGTTCTTCTTCTTCTATTCTAATTTTCTATCTTATCTTTTCTCACCCTCTAATTTCTTTCACTAATTACCAGGATTTCTCGACGGTTTGGTTATCGACGTCGTGCTTACGTCGATAACCAAAGTCGCTCGAAATCCGGGTCGTTACAGTTGGTATCAGAGCTTATGGGAAAGACAAGAGTGTTGAAGAAAACCGGAAGTGAAAGGTAAGGTCGAACTGGATGGTAAGATTATACTGTTGTAGAGATTCGAACGAGAAAGAAGTGTGTGTCTTTGGTTTGCGATTCAGTGGAGAGATGGATGATCGGTGGAAGTTTGAATAAGCGCTAATGGCCATTGGAGTATACTGGAGCTCACGGTTGGTATTGGGGGAGAAGGCTTGAGCGGGTTGGGTATTTAAACCTTGGATGGGCCGACAAATTGTGGTAAAAGCCCAATTAGAATCTATTTAAGTTTTTGTTTTATTTTAAAGTGTATTAAATTATAACGTCAATAACTTATTCATATGAAATCAGAATCACAAACCGTAAGTTGCGTTGGGATCGTGGGGACGATGGCTACACCGTGGAGCTGACTGGGAGTGGATTCGAGCTCATTTGAAATTATGGCGAAATAAACTGTTTGATTCAAATCAAACAACAGTTTATCGTTCTTTAACGATGAACTGCCAATGTGAGTAAATCTCACTAACTCTGAACAGTTTATAATTTCATGTTGTATTTTTGGAACTGTTAGATATTGGCTGATTGACTGTGTGTTGACTGTTTGATTTAACTGCTAGTCAGTTAGTTGAATTTATATATTTGATTCTGTTTAACAGAATATATCATATGGAACTGAAAAGTGATGTTATCTATATTGTTTAACATCTGTGATGCAGGGAAACAGGTTGGAGGAATCCAACTGGATTCCTCAACATTTATTTTACTGTTTTCATATATTGTGATATATGATGTGTTATATAATCTGTTATGGATTATGTGTGTTGGAATGATGTTGATCATTGTTATTCGATATTGTAAATATCATAAAAGACCCTGGGATGTAAAAAGAAGTATTTCAATGTATATTGAAATAAGGGAATTTTATAAAATCACAGGATTTTATAAAAAGGAAATATTTATAAAACGAACACGGTTTTATAAAAGGGATATTTATTTAGAAAATAAATAGAAGTTATAAATAGGAAATATTTGTAACGGTAAATAGAAGTTACAAATAGGAAATATTTGTAACGGTAAGTAAACGTTATACAAAGGAAATAGTTGTAACGGAAAACGTAGTTTATCAAAGAAGTTAATCGATGTTAGTTAATCGATTAGAGAATAAAGTTAAAAAGAAGTTAATCGATGTTAGTTAATCGATTAGAGAATAAAGTTAAAAAGAAGTTAATCGATGTTAGTTAATCGATTAGAGAATAAAGTTAAAAAGAAGTAAATCGATGTTAGTTAATCGATTTGGGAATAAAGTTAAAAAGAAGTTAATCGATGTTAGTTTAATCGATTAGTGTTAAAGCAAATGAGTTAATCGAAAGAGTTAATCGAATATAGTTATTCGAATTAAAGCAAATGGGTTAATCGAATATAGTTATTCGAATAGAAGCAAATGAGTTAATCGAATATAGTTTATTCGAAGAAAGTAAAAGGAGTTAATCGATGTTAATTAATCGATTAGTGTAGAAGAAAAGGAGTTAATCGATGTTAGTTAATCGATTAGAGAATAGAGTAAAAGGAGTTAATCGATGTTAGTTTAATCGATTAGAGTTAAAGCAAATGAGTGAATCGAATATAGTTTGTTCAAAGAAAGTAAAAGGAGTTATCGAATATAGTTTATTCGAAAGAAGTTAAGTGAAATGAGTAAATCAATAGCGTTAGTCAAATAGAGTTAATCCAATAGTGTTAGTCCAATAGAGTTAATTGAATAGGGTTAATCGAATAGAGTTAAGTGAAAAGAGTCAATCGAATATAGCTATTCGAACGAAAGTTAAGTAAGGAAGTTAGTTAATGGAATATAAAGTGAACTTTGCCTATTTCAAAGTTAGAAATGTTGTTCAGTTAAGGTCTGAGAGGTAATTCTACCCCAACTTGATTGGCTTCGTTTTTAACTAAGAAATAGTTAAGGTTCGACAGTAAAGGAAATGGTTTGGGTTGGCATCGCGATGGTTTGTTTAAACATCTGTCTAAGTCCAATGAAGAAGCTTTGGAAATGTTTTCCAAATAAGAAACCAGAAATGTTTTCTAATAAAGAAAACAAGAAATGGAAATGTTTTCCATTGTTAATAACGTATATTTTCCAAATATAGAAAATAAGAAATATTGAATATAGGGAAACATGAGATAAGTAAATTAATGAACTAAAGAGATGAATGTTGAATGATGTTTGATCGATATAATTTCCATTTGGAAATAATATCATTGTTTGCACACCTATTTTTATTCGATAGTTAAATCACAGACTATCGAAGTTTTGACCATTTTAACGTTGTTAATATGGAGAGACCGGTTGGATTATTATCCAAAGAACCACTCTGTATTGGCATAAGCGTTGCGAATCATATATGCCAAAGGAAATTGAAGACGGAGTTATACAAGGGCTATCCTGTTTACAGAATAGTGCCTTCGGTTCATCCTGTTCCTGGATGACTTGTATGGACGGATGTCTGACAGAGTATTTCTAGATGATCACGTATATTGATTTCTCCAACCGTACCAAGAGTGGAAGCGGAGAAGGAAACTTCTTTTAGCTAACACATAATGTATTGTTGAGGACGTCAATCGGTGATTTGATGGATTTGATGATGTGACATTCGAAGTGAAAGTGGTATGATGATAAAGCGTAGCTTCTAGCCTCATCATCCGGTAAATGACAGAAATCGGGCAGGCAGCATGGCTAAGTCGGTCGCACCGAAGTAGGGTGTAAAATCACCTGATCTAGAGTTTCATTTACTTCTAAAAATCTATTGTTGATGCTGTCCCATTCGGGAAACGGTTGCTGATCCCAACTGTTGGTGATATACATTCGATACACTCAAGCAAAATGAGTGGTCGGTCATGTGTGGCCGGGTTGCAAGATGTTCTTGTTGAACCCAGTGTATTCCTCTCTAGAGGTACACGAGCGAAAGGTGGATCCATACCTTGTCATAGTTGGAAATCCATTACCCAATACGTGCTTGCGGTTTTGATTGTATACTATATATGTAGAACGTGAGATGAAAGCGTTTCTGCTAGATGATTATATATATACTGTGGTTGATAGACATTATTATAATATCAAAAAGGTTTTGATATAAAGTTATTTTGGATTCTCATAAGGGAAAAACCCGTTCCGTTATGCGGCGTGGTCTTATGAGATATCATTTACTCGTTCGAACTGTTTTTAAACTGTTTTACTCATACCAGTCCCATGACTGACCCGGAGTTTACTTTGTTGTTTTCCCTAAACTCTTGGGTGCCTAAATTTGTACGGGCAGTCAAGTAGTCGGGATTTTACAGATACATTGAAGAGCTGGAGCAGGAGGCTTCAGGATGTTATAGCTATAGTTATTTCCGCTGTGTTGTAAGTGCTGTACTTTGATAATGATATATATATTCAAGTACTGATTTGTATTTCAAAGTTATGTTATGAAATATATTTATTCGTTCCGCTGTGAGATTCGTGTTACTCTGATATTGTGTTCTTCTTCTTCTTCTATTCTAAGTTTCTATCTTATCTTTTCTCACCCTCTAATTTCTTTCACTAATTACCAGGATTTTTCGATGTTTTGGTTATCGACATCGTGCTTATGTCGATAACCAAAGTCGCTCGAAATCCGGGTCGTTACAGTTGGTATCAGAGCTTAAGTTAAGAATTACTTGGCTCTGTGGCGTGACTCGGTAGAGATAGGGTTAGTAATACCCTAGATTGAGTTTGAGTGTATATATACGAGTGAACGTATTTGTTATTGATATAAAAATTTGTTTTATATTGTGAAGATTCATTGGTTGAGTCGTTTATGAGTTCTGGTCGATCAGTTTGATCCACTGTATCGGTAGGAGTTACTAAACACTTGAATGCGATGAACCATCATGGTATGTTTTGAAAGAGGGTAAACGAAATAGTTTACCCAACGTATATTTTGAATATATTGGATATATTGGTTGTTATTATAATCGAGTAAGATTATAAATTAAATGGTTATGAAAATAACCAATCAGAATTCATATAAGTGAAATACGTGAAGTCAGATGAGTTGAATCTGAAATTTAAACCAGAAGTTGAATTAAAACTCTAGAAAATTGGATAAGTGTTTGTAAATGGATTTGGATTAAGAATAAGGAAAATTTAAGATCCTGGGAGATTTTAAATTGTTTTACAAACAGTGTGAATCATATTTTGAAATGAATTTCAAAGTGGAAATGTTTAGAAATGGTTTTATAGTATTGAACTCACTTCGATCGCTGGAAAATAGATTCTGATGATGACAGCTGCATCATCAGTATTCATTTTCGAGTTGTAAGTGACGAATTACTACCAAAGATACTGTTTTGAATTTGTTATGCGAAAGTCAAGTTGTGTTGAATTTCAAAATAGGATTTAAAATATAGAATTTGGATAATAGAATTTGAATTTTTAAATAGATTTGAAATATTAACTTGTTTTAAAAGAAATAAAACGAGAAGTTCCTTTATAAACGAAGTTTATAAATAGTTCTTTTATAAACGAAGTTTATAAATGAAGTGAGAAGAATTATCATTGGATGATTCAGAAATAAAATACAAGTGTGAAATTGAAAGGGAAATCTATCTTCCAAAGGTAGAAATATCGATTTCAAAAGGAATTGAAACCGAGACTTATTTAAAGGAATTTGAATAAAGGAAGTTCAAACTTAGGATTTGAATATAGAAATTCAAAGGGAGTTTGAATATATGAAATTCAATGAAAGTGATATAGAATTTGAATATAGAAATTCAAATGGCGTTTGGGTATAGAAAATATAAGAGATTTCAAATATAGGATTTGAATATCGAAAGTGAAATGAAATTTGAATGTAGAGGATTCAAATAGAATTGAATTTGGAATTTGAATATAGAAGATCCAAAGGGAATTGAAATGAAATAAAGAGAATTCAAATAGATTTGAATATAGAAATTCAAATGGAATTTGAATAAGAGATTTGAAATGAAATTCAAATATAGAATTTGAATAAGAGAATCGAAATGGAATTTGAATATAGGAAATTCAAATAAAATTGAAATGGAATTCAATTAGTTGATAAACAAGTTAAACCTATATTTGAACATGTATATTCAAATAATAAGGTGAAATGGGCAAAGCAGTAATTTGAAAATCACTTAACGAAATAAGTTAAAACGATTGGATTAAGTTGGAATGAATTAGGAAGGTATGGATATATATGAGATATGTATGGATAAGGTATGAAGGTATATAAATAGAATGCTCAAAGAAAGGTATGTATTCAATTCGTATATGAGATTTTATGCGCCGTATCGGCTAGCCGCTTGGCTTTTCTTTTTCTTTGTGATTGGAAAAGGCCTGTGTGGCAGTTTGGGGATTTTCCCGATGCTCCCGGTACAAAGGAGGTTATGGCGAATTTTTCCGGAAATTTAAGGAGTTAGAATATTTTTAAGATAAACTGATAGTTAGAAATCAACGTATCGTTATATCTAGAAGTCGATAAGAAAACGAACTTAGAATTAGGATAGTATAATCAAAAAGGAAGACTAGGAATAAAATCTCGAATGAATAGAAAGAGAAAGTGTATATGTGTTAAAAGGTAAAGAAGTAGTTGTATGTTATTGATTGTTCGAGTAAGTAGTCATATCTGTTTTGACGTTATAAATGTTATTCAGTTAAGGTCTGAGAGGTAGTTATACCCCAACTTGATTGATTTCATTTTTAACAAATAAATAGTAAGATTTCAGGCTCGAAGATCAATGGTGAATAAGAGTTAGTTGAATATAGTATTTCGATTGTCGTAACGATGTTTTACACAACATCTGTTTTAACCCAAATAAGTGCAAGCTTGGAAATATAATAATAGAATATTTCCTAAGTATAGAAATAAACGAGATCGGAAAAGGGATAAGTAATTGGAATATTTTCCAATTATAAAATAGCATATATTTTCTAAAGTTTAGAAAATAAAGGAAGGGGATATTCGGAAATGTTTTCCAAATAACATAAAGGGCCAATATGGTTATTGAAAATATTTGGTTAACAAATATTGATAAAGAAATAGAGAAGTGATTTAACTAATGGAATATTGATTTTGGGCTCAGTTGAATTTCAAGAAGGAAAATTTTAATTTTTGAAAGAAGTAAACTGTTTAAAATTCCCAGGAAGAGACTGTTTGAATAAAAAACAAATTTAACAGAAATTTGTGAAAGCAAATTTGAATTAAAGTAAAGCCAGTAAAGTGGTAACTGAGGTTGAATCAGAATGATATCAAGACAAATTGGATTGTGAGATTCAAATGTGAAGTGTAATGTGATAATCAAGTTAAGAGTGGGAATCAAGAACGAAACTTGAGTTTGAAATGATATTTGGCTCGGATATAAGTGAATGGTTGGGTCGTGGATAAAACAGATTGGATGTGATTGGGGTAACTCTTGTATATGATGAGTTGATAGCATATGGAAGTGACAGAGTAGAATGCCCGACAAAAAGGTACCAGTTTATATTATATATAAGTTTGGTGATTTTGATGAGCCAAATTGGCAAGCCGCTTGGCTGTTTGATTTTCTTTTGGGTTGGAGATGGCCCAGAAAGGCAAGTTGGAGTTTGACCGATTGACCAGTGCAAAGGAGGGGCTGGCGAAATTTTTCGAAGAGTTAAGGAGTTAGAAAATTTTCAGGATTTTTGAAAATTTTCGATAATAAGAATTAATAATTTAATTGAAATTAAATTGGTCCCGTTGGAAACTGAAGTTAAGGAGTGAACAAATATGTTCTAACCAGTCGATAGGGTCGTCCTCTACCTTTTAGCAATTTCGAGGACGAAATTATTTTAAGTGGGGAAGATTGTAATGACCCGCATTGGCAGGGGTATTATGGGTAATTTATTTATTTATATAAATGGTGGTATAGTGAATTTAATGGTCGTGGAATTAAATAATGGTGAATATTTAATTTAAAATAATAAATGAAATAATATATTTAATTCTGAATGGAGGAAATGGCGATATGGCGTGAACCAGATCATCTGTGATATTTCATTCAGCTTGGAATTTGAATTTGAATAACGAATATATTCAATCGTCGACGGTTGAACGTATAGTTTATAATATAATTATAAACGAGCTCGAAATGGCGCTGCAGTTCGTAAATTGGCGATTTGAACTTCAACTGAATGTACAGGATTCGTTTTAAGCCGGATTTCTGTGAAACAAGAAACGTGTGGGGCTGGTGGAGTATATCTTTCTAGTGGAAGAGAAAAATCAGGATTTCGTCGTGTAGATTTTGATGTCTGTCCAAATCAAATTTTAGAAAAGTCGCTGTGGAATTCCTTTATAATTTATAAAGGAATTATTTATATTTTTAAAATGGATTTCAATATAAATCAAATATCGGGTTGACCCAGAAGTGAATATCGAGTTGTAAATACATACAGGAATATTCTAGAGCTGTGTGGTATGCCACTGTGAATATAGACGATAATATTTAATTCTAAATATTAAATTTATTTATTTTTTAAATATATTTATATATTTAAATAGGCTAATTAGAGCGTTAAAAATAGCCACTTTTGCAAACGAAGTCGGAATTCGACGAAACCAGTTTTGTTGGATCCGCAATATCAAATAGTTGTTAGATCTCCAGTTTCGTGATTTTTAGAGTCACTGTGTGGTCGTACGGATTTTTAGAGTGGAAAACAGTTAGTATTTCGACGGTTAAAAATACGTTGTGTGAGCATACAAAGTCGGAATTCGACGAAACTAGTTTCGTTGGGACTGTAATGACGAACTCTAGCTACATGTCCAGTTTCGTGATTTTTGGTTGTTGTGTGTGATCACACGGATTTTTAGAGTGCAGAGAATGAATATAAATAAATATAAATATGGAAAATATCCTAGGTAAAATATCTAAAAATCATTCTATAGCCTAGAGGAGGCCACGTCCTCTTCAATTTCAGCCACAACAAAAATATAGTCCCGTATACATATGTTCTTTGAGCCACCAACCATTTTCCTTTTCTTCCAGTAAAGTTAAATCGAAAAGAAAAACAAAATCAATTCAAATAAATTCCTAGAAATCAAGTTATATACGTATATGGATTCACGACATCATTGGCTTCGATCTGGTATGGCTCTTGGAGGGTGCGACGCGAAATCCGGGTCGTTACAGTTGGTATCAGAGCTTAGGTTATGAATTACTTGGCTCTGTGGCGTGACTCGGTAGAGATAGGGTTAGTAATACCCTAGACTGAGATTGAGTGTATATATACGAGTGAACGTATTTGTTATTGATATAAAAAAATTGTTTTATATTGTGGAGATTCATTGGGTGAGTCGTTTATGAGTTCTGGTCGATCAGTTTGATCCACTGTATCGGTAGGAGTTACTAAACACTCGAATACGATGAACCGTCATGGTATGTTTTGAAAAGAGGGTAAATGAAAATAGTTTACCCAACGTATATTTTGATATATATTAGATATATTGGTTGTTATTATAATCGAGTAAGATTATAAATTAAATGGTTATGTAAATAACCAATCAGAATTCATATAAGTGAAATACGTGGAAATCAGATGAGTTGAATTTGAAATTTAAAACCAGAAATTGAAGTTAAAACTCTGGAAAATTGGATAAGTGTTTGTAAATGGATTTGGATAAAAGATAAGGAAAATTTAAGATCCTGGGAGATTTTAAATTGTTTTACAAGCAGTGTGAATTATATTTTGAAATGAATTTCAAAGTGGAAATGTTTAGAAATGGTTTTATAGTATTGAACTCACTTCGATCGCTGGAAAATAGATTCTGATGATGACAGCTGCATCATCAGTATCCATTTTCGAGTTGTAAGTGAAGAATTACTACAAGAGATACTATTTTGAATTTGTTTTGGGAAAGACAAGAGTGTTGAATTTCAAAATGGGATTTAAAATAATAGAATTTGAACTTTTAAATAGATTTGAAATATTAACTCGTTTTAAAAGAAATAAAACGAGAAGTTCCTTTATAAATAAAGTTTATAAATAAAGTGAAAAGAATTATCATTGGATAATTCAAAAATAAAAATACAAGTGTAAAGTTGAAAGGGAAACCTATTTTCCAAAGGTAGAAATATCGATTTCAAAGGGAATTGAAACCGAGACTTATTTAAAGGAATTTGAATAAAGAAGATTTAAATAATGAAATTGGAATACAGAATTCAAATAGTTTGAAATGAAATTTGAATATGGAATTCATATAGAGTAATAATAGGATTCGAATATAGAAATTCAAAGGGAGTTTGAATATATAGAATTTGAATAGAATCGAAATGAAATTTGAATGTAGAAGATTCAAATATAATTGAATTTGAAATTTGAATATAGCAGATTCAAAGGGAATTAAAATGAAATAAAGAGAATTCAAATAGATTCGAATAATGAAATTCAAATATGGAATTTGAATAAGAGAATCGAAATGAAATTTGAATATAGGAAATTCAAATAAAATTGAAATGGAAATCAATTAGTTGATAAACAAGTTAAACTTATATTTGAACATGTATATTCAAATAAAAAGGGTGAAATAGTTAAACCAGTTAATTAGCCATTAGTAAATGGATCTTGAATTGAAGTTGAACTTTAGATAAGTAAAGGGGACTGGTAAATTTATATTTGAAATCGAATATGAAACCTAAGTTTGAAAAGATGGGAATTTGATTAGTTTATAAGTAAGTTAAAATATATTTGAACATGTTATACTCAAATATGAAAGTGAAATGGGCAAACCAGTAATTTGAAAATCACTTAACGAAATAAGTTGAAATGATTGGATTAAGTTGGAATGAATTAGAAATGTATGGATATACATGAGATAGGTATGGATAGATATGAAGGTATATAAATAGAATGCTCGACGAAAAGGTATGTATTTAATTCCATATGAGATTTTATGCGCCGTATCGGCTAGCCACTTGGCTTTTTCTTTTTCTTTTGGATTGGTGAGGGCCATGGGAGGCTATTTGAAATATCCCGATGCTCCCGGTACAAAGGAGGTTATGGAAAAATTTTCCGGGAATTTAAAAAGTTAGAATATTTTTAAGATAATTTGATAGTTAGAAATCAATGTATCGATATATATAAGTCGATAAGGAAACGAACTTAGAAATAGAATAGCAAAATCAAAAAGGAAGTCTAGAATAAAATCTAGTTAGAATAGAAAGAGGAAGTGTGTATGTGTTTAAAAGTGAACAATTAGTTGTATGGTATTGATTTTTTCGAGTAAGTAGTCTTATCTGTTTTGACGTTATAAATGTTATTCAGTCAAGGTCTGAGAGGTAGTTATACCCCAACTTGACTGATTTCATTATTAACAAATAAATAGTAAGATTTCAGGCTCGAAGATCAATGTTGAATAAGAGTTAGTTGAATATAGTATTTGGTTTGTCGTAACGATGTTTTACACAACATCCGTTTTAACCTAAATAAGTGTAAGCTTGGAAATAGGATAAAGAATATTTCCTAAGTATAGAAATAAACGAGATCGGAAAAGAGATAAGTAATTGGAATATTTTCCAGTTATAAATAGCATATATTTTCTAAAGGTTATTGATTTAGAAAATAAAGGAAGGTGATATTCGGAAATGTTTTCCAAATAACGTAGAAGGCCAATATGGTTATTGAAAATATTTGGTTAACAAATATTGATAAAGAAATAGAGAAGTGATTTAATTAATGGAATATTAATTATGGGCTCAGTTGAATTTCAAAAAGGAAAATTTGATTTTTGAAAAAGTAAACTGTTTAAAATTCCCAGGAAGAGACTGTTTGAATTAAGAACAAATTTAAATAGAAGTTTGCGGAAGTAAGCTGAAATTGAATTGAAAACAGTTAAGTGAAAACTGAATGGAAATAGAACGATATCAGGAAAAATTTATTCTTGAATAAAATTGGATTGTCGAGATAAGAATCTGAAATTGAAATTGGATTGAGGAGTTAAGGAATTGAAAATCAAGAATTGAACTTGAGTTGAAATGGGATTTGGCTTGGATATAAGCGGATGGATGTGTTGGAGATAAGACTGATTTGGAGTTTGATTGGCATAACATTGGTATATGCTGAATTGATAGCAGATGTGAGGGATATAATGATATGCCGGCAAAAAGGTACAAGTTTATATTTCTATTGGATATAAGATTTATGAGCCGAATTGGCAAGCCGCTTGGCTGTTTGATTTTCTTTTGGGATGGAGATGGCCCAGAGAGGCGAGTTGGAGTTTGACCTATTGACCAGTACAAAGGAGGTGCTGTCGAAATTTTTCAAAGAGTTAAGGCGTTAGAAAATTTTCAGGATTTTTGAAAATTTTCGTTGATAAAGATAAATTAATATTTTAATTGAAATTAAATTGGTTCAGTTGAAACTGAAGTTAAGAAGTGAACAAATATGTTCTACCCAGTCGATAGGGTCGTCCCCTACTTTTTAGCAATTTCGAGGACGAAATTATTTTAAGTGGGGAAGAATGTAATGACCCGCATTGGCAGGGGTATTATGATTAATTTATTTTATTGTATAAATGGTAGGTTAGTAAATTTAATGGTCGTGCAATTAAATAATGATGAATATTTAATTTAAATAATATAATTAATTCTGAAATAATCAGAATTGGCTGAAATGACGATATGGTGTGAACCAGATCATCTGTGATATGTAATTCAGCTTGGATTTGAAATTGAATAACGAATATATTCAATCGTCGACAATTGAACGTATAGTTTATAATATAATTAAAATCGAGCTCGAAATGGCGCTGCAGTTCGCTAATTGGCGATTCGAACTTCAACTGAATGTACATGATTCGTTTTAAGCCGGATTTCTGTGAAACAAGAAACATGGGGAGCTGGTGAAGTATATCTTTCTAGTGGAAGAGAAAGATCGGGATTTCGTCGTGTAGATTTTGGGATATGTCCAAATCAAATTTTAAAATAGTCGCTATAGGATCATTTATCGACCGTAACGGTTTATTCGATATAACTAGATATCGGGTTTGAATTTAGACAAGGTTCTTTTAGGAAATAGTGATAATTTAATTTTTAGAATTTTACTGTAATTTTTAATTAATTAAATAAGCAACTTTTTATTTGGAGTATTTCGCACCCTAAAATCAACATTTTTGAAGTTTCAAAATATGAGTCCATCTACCGGTATTATTATATTTTTGGGATCGTGACACCTCGCTCGTTACGCCCATAACCTTATTTCTGTCAGCAACAGCTCGTACATGAATGAAATTTTTTGTAATACAAGACACTTAAATTATAAAAGAATAAACTAAAATAAAAATAAACATCCTCATTTTTCTTGGACAATATGGAAACCACGCAACATTTCATTTCAGCCACAAGTACTACCAACCCAAACAAACATATACATACCGTATAAAAACAGAACACAGCCAAGAAAAATAAAGAAGAAAAATCCATATAAAATCCATACAAATTTAATAAATCTCAGAACATGTATACATAGGTTCCGTGAGGGGTTATCTTCGATGTGGTGTCTTTTTTGAATGGTGCGATCCTGTTTTGGGCAAGCTCGAAGTTTACAGCAGCTAGGGTTTTCGATTTGTGTAGGTGTAGGCTTAAATGCTTGGATTAAAGATCGTTTTTGAGTTTAATGGTAAAATCCGCACCTGGTGTGCATTTTTCGAGGAGTCTGATGCGAAAATGGTTCGGTGCTTTCACCGTGGTGGCGCGCCCGTCTGAAACCGCAAGGCAGAAGGACGATGTCGAGTTGAACCGTTGTAGTATGGCTGCGAGGAGAGTTAAATGAGAAGAATATTGGTGTGATTTGTTTGTTGAATAATCCATCGGAGGAGGGCGATTAAGGGAGGAAGTCGGCTAAATGATGGAGCTGTGTTCGGTTATTACTGGAGCTCGTGATTTACAAGTGGATGGGGAAGAAGGGTCTTACGGCCCGTGTATTTAAAGGTTAGTGGGCCAGAAAATAATTGGTAAAGCCCAAGTGCAAATTAAATTAAAGTTTTATTTAATTTAAATTCATATGAACTTCGTAATAGCATAACTCCGTCATACTTTATCAGATTGACGAACCGTAAGTTGCGTTAGGACCGTATGGACGGGAGCTTCACAATGGAGCTGACTGGGAGTGAATCCGAGCCCGTTACAATTTATGGCGAAATAAATTGTCCGACTGAATCAAATAACGCAAACCGTTATTTAACGATTAACGCGCCAAAGTGAGTAAATCTCACTAACTCTGAACAGTTTATAAATTCATGTTGTATTTTTAGAACTGTTAGATATTGGTTGATTGACTGTGTGTTGACTGTTTGATTGAACTGCTAGTCAGTTAGTTAAATTTTCTATGTTGATTCTGTTTAACAGAATATATCATATGGAACTGAAAGTAATGTTATCTATATTGTTTAACATCTGTGATGCAGGGAAACAGGTTGGAGGAATCCAACTGGATTCCTCAATATTTATTTTACTGTTTTTCATATATTGTGATATATGATGTGTTATATAATCTGTTATGGATTATGGGTGTTAGAATGATGTTGATCATTTTTATTCGATATTTTAAATATCATAAAAGACCCTGGGATGTAAAAAGAAGTATTTCAATGTATATTGAAATAAAGGAATTTTATAAAATCACAGGATTTTATAAAAGGAATTATTTATAAAACGAACACGGTTTTATAAAAGGGATATTTATTTAGAGGATAAATAGAAGTTATAAATAGGAAATATTTGTAACGATAAATAGAAGTTATAAATAGGAAATATTTGTAACGATAAATAGAAGTTATAAATAGGATATATTTGTAACGGTAAGTAAACGTTATAAAAGGAAATAGTTGTAACGGAAAAATGTAGTAAAAGAAGTTAATCGATGTTAGTTAATCGATTAGAGAATAAAGAAAAAGAAGTTAATCGATGTTAGTTAATCGATTAGAGAATAAAGTTAAAAAGAAGTTAATCGATGTTAGTTAATCGATTAGAGAATAAAGTTAAAAAGAAGTTAATCGATGTTAGTTAATCGATTAGAGAATAAAGTTAAAAAGAAGTTAATCGATGTTAGTTAATCGATTAGAGAATAAAGTTAAAAAGAAGTTAATCGATGTTAGTTAATCGATTAGAGAATAAAGTTAAAAAGAAGTTAATCGATGTTAGTTAATCGATTAGAGAATAAAGTTAAAAAGAAGTTAATCGATGTTAGTTAATCGATTAGAGAATAAAGTTGAAAGGAGATAATCGATGTTAGTTTAATCGATTAGAATAGAAGCAAATGAGTTAAATCGAATATAGTTATTCGAATAGAAGCAAATGAGTTAATCGAATATAGTTATTCGAATAGAAAGTAAAAGGAATTATCGAATATAGTTTATTCGAAAGAAGTTAAGTGAAATGAGTAAATAAATAGCGTTAGTCAAATAGTGTTAGTCCAATAGGGTTAATTGATAGGGGTTAGTCCAATAGAGTTAATTGATAAGAGTCAATCGAATATAGTTATTCGAACGAGAGTTAAGTAACGAAGTTAGAAAAAGGAAATAAAGTGAACTTTGACTATTTCAAAGTTAGAAATGTTGTTCAGTTAAGGTCTGAGAGGTAGTTCTACCCCAACTTGATTGGCTTCGTTTTTAACTAAGGAATGGTTAAGG
The DNA here is from genome assembly GCA_030737875.1 of Allium sativum. Classification (NCBI taxonomy): domain Eukaryota; kingdom Viridiplantae; phylum Streptophyta; class Magnoliopsida; order Asparagales; family Amaryllidaceae; genus Allium; species Allium sativum. The sequence continues at coordinate 217,877,084 of CM060920.1, forward strand.
TTCGGCAGTAAAGGGAATGGTTTGAATTGGCATCGCGATGGTTTGTTTAAACATCTGTCTAAGTCCAATGAAGAAGCTTTGGAAATGTTTTCCAAAGAAGAAACCAGAAATGTTTTCTAATAAAGAAAACAAGAAATGGAAATGTTTTCCATTTGTTAATAAGGTATATTTCCCAATTTAGAAAGTAAGGAATATTGAACGTAGGGAAATAGGAGATAAGTAAATTAATGAACTAAAGAGATAAATGTTAAATGATGTTTGATCGATATAATTTCCATTGGGAAATATTATCGTTGTTTGCACACTTGCTTTTATTCGATAGTTAAATCACAGATTATCGAAGTTTTGACCATTTTAACGTTGTTAATATGGAGAGACCGGTTGGATTATTATCCAAAGAACCACTCTGTATTGGCATAACCGTTGCGAATCATATATGCCAAAGGAAATTGAAGACGGAGTTATGCAAGGGCTATCCTGTTTACAGAATAGTGCCTTCGGTTCATCCTGTTCCTGGGTGACTTGTATGGATGAATGTCTGACAGAGTATTTCCAGACAATCACGTATATTGATTTCTCCAACCGTACCAAGAGTGGAGGCGGAGAAGGAAACTTCTTTTAGCTAACACATAATGTATTGTTGTGGACGTCAATCGGTGATTTGATGGATTTGACGATGTGGCATTCAAAGTGAATCTGATGTGATGATAAAGCGTAGCTTCTAGCCTCATCATCCGGTAAATGACAGAAATCGGGCAGGCAGCATGGCTAAGTCGGTCGCACCGAAGTAGGGTGTATAATCACCTGATCTAGAGTTTCATTCATTTCTAAAAATCTATTGTTGATGCTGTCCCATTCGGGAAACGGTTGCTGATCCCAACTGTTGGTGATATACATTCGATACACTCAAGCGAAATGAGTGGTCGGTCATGTGTGGCCGGGTTGCAAGATGTTCTTGTTGAACCCAGTGTATTCCTCTCTAGAGGTACACGAGCGAAAGGTGGATCCATACCTTGTCATAGTTGGAAATCCATTACCCAATACGTGCTTGCGGTTTTGATTGTATACTATATATGTAGAACGTGAGATGAAAGCGTTTCTGCTAGATGATTATATGTATACTGTGGTTGATAGACATTATTATAATATCAAAAGGTTTTTGATATAAAGATATTTTGGATTCTCATAAGGGAAAAACCCGTTCCGTTATGCAGCGTGGTCTTATGAGATATCTTTTACTTGTTCGAACTGTTTTTAAACTGTTTTACTCACACCAGTCCCATGACTGACCCGGAGTTTACTTTGATGTTTTCCCTAAACTCTTGGGTGCCTAAATTTGTACGGGCAGTCAAGTAGTCGGGATTTACAGATATACTGGAAGAGCTGGAGCAGGAGGCTTCAGGATCATATAGCTATAATTATTTCCGCTATGTTGTAAGTGTTGTACTTTGATAATGATATGTATATGCAAGTACAAATGTATATTTCAAGTTATGTTATATATATTATATGTTATTCGTTCCGCTGTGAGGTTCGTGTTACTCTGATGTTGTCTTCTTCTTCTTCTTCTATTCTAAGTTTCTATCTTATCTTCCCTCATCCTCTAATTTCTTTCACTAATTACCAGGATTTTTCGACGCTTTGGTTATCGACGTCGTGCTTACGTCGATAACCAAAGTCGCTCAAAATCCGGGTCGTTACACTAGGTCAAGGATAATTTAATCCGAAAGGAAATAAACATTGAATGATGATTGGTCGATAGCATTTCCAATTGGAAATAATATCATTGTTTGCACACCTGTTTTATTTGATAGTTAAATCCCCGACTATCAAACCTGACCATACGATCGTTGGATGGAAAGACCGGGATCGAATTCATATTCGAAAACCATTCCGACCATCGAATACGTTGGAAGAAGATTATCAAAGATGGAGCAAATTAGAAGACCGTTGATCTTCGTGAGCGGAAGGACTACTGATTGGATTTCTCTGGTTTAGCGGCTGGAGATATTTCGACAGTGATTCTGTCGTGATTGGAATCTACGGGTTGCAAGGACTCCTCGCTACTGATCTATGGGGTGATTCCTATATGAGATGCAGTAGGAGAATACCTTCGGTTCATCCTGTTCCTGGGTGACTTGTATGGACGAGTGTCTGACAGAGTATTTCCAATGGGATCACGTACGTTGATTTCTTCAAACGTACGATAGTTGGTGGCGGAGGACGACGGTTCTCTTATCAACTAGAGTATTTTTGTGGACGTCAATTAGTGATATCCAGAGGATCTGACGATGTGGCATTCAAAGTGAATGATGGCCAGATGTTCGAAGAGAGGAATTCTAGCCTCAAGCCTCATCAACCGGGAGATGACAAAAATCGGGCAGGCAGCATGGCTATGTGGGTCGCTCCCATTAGGGTGTATGATCACCTATCTAGAGGAATTCCATTTGTTTCTTTAATCTATATTCGATGCTGTCCCTTTTCGGGAGGCGGTTGCTGATCCCAACCGTCGGTGATATACATTCGATACACTCAAGCGAAATGAGTGGTCGGTCATGTGTGGGCCGGGTTGCAAGACGTTCTTGTTGAACCCAGTGTATTCGTCTCTAGAGATACACGATCGGCAGGTGGTCCCATACCTTGTCAGAGTTGGAATCCAATCTCCAATAAGCGCATGCGGTTTTGATTGTATACTATATATGTGGGCGTGAGATGCAAGCGTTCCACTAGATTGTTATATACTTGTATTTAGACATTATTATAATATCAGACAAGTATATGATTTCAAAACTGTTTTGGGTCATCGTAAGGTAAAAACCGTCCGTGTTTATGTGTGGATTTGGTCTTACGATTATCCTTTTCTTTTGAAATGATTTTGAACGAAAAAATCAGGATTTGATGATTTACCCTAAATACTGTGCGAGTTTATCTCACTCTGGTTCACCAGACTGACCCGGTGTTTTGTAAATGCTCGGGTTAGCCCGGAGTGTACAGGTTCAGGTTCGAAGCTGTGAAGAGACGGGCTGGAAGAGTTCAGACGTATGATATTATTCCACTGTGTTGTATGAGGGCAGATTATTATAACTGTCCAGATGTGTTCATGTACTCTGATGATTGTAAGTTTTATCTAAAGCTCTCAATAAAGATTTATTTATATATTATATTTTGTTCCGCTGCGATGTGAGACTCTGTGTGGTGTTCTTCTTCTTCTTCTATTCTTATATTTCTTTCTTTCTTATCTCACCCTCTAATTTCTTTCATTGACAATCCGGCGTTCTCGGTGTTTGAAAGGTCGGCATGAGATACAGTAAAGGTATTTATGTCGATTTTCGGGACCGAAAATATCTGGGTCGTTACAGTGGTATCAGAGCTATTGGTTTAGTAATAACCTTGGCTCTGTGGCATAACTCGATAGAGATAGGGTTAGTAACACCCTAGATTGAGTTTGAATGTATATATATGAGAGCGTATTTGTAAATTTTATATACAAATGTTTTGTATTGTGTTGTTCGATCGGTTCAGGTGCTGGAAATGTCGAACTGGTGAGAAACACAATATTGTTTTGTAGAAGTTAAATAAAATAACTTTTCCCCGAAATTATTTTGTAAAAGAAATAATTTTCTTGAATTATTTAGATATGGTGTGTTAGTTGATTTGAATAAATTCAAATTTGGTTAAGGATTTGAATTGAAATTCAAACTGAATTAAGTGAAATCGAATCAAATAATTAAGGATGATATTGAAATTAATTAAGAAATAATGTTGAACTTAAGTAAAGTTGATTTGAATTTGGAATTTAAAGAATAATAATTAAATAGAGATAAATCAAATATAAATCGGTTAATATTCAAATATGTTGGATTAAATGGTAATATTAAATGTGAATTGAGTTGGTTAAGTTATTGTGCCTTGATTGTTGATTGATTTTTGACTGTCTGTTAGATTGGTCGAATATATTTCACCCATGGGTTAAATAAGAGTTAAATAAATAAAGTGTTATATAAAATATATTTTAAAGTTAATGGGATTTGCAATATTCCTCTTACCTTAGCAATTTCGAGGACGAAATTATTTTAAGGGGGAAAGAATGTAATGTCCCGTAATTTTCTGACCATTTATTTGAAATATTTTATTTATTTAAAATATTTATTTGAGTTTAAATAATGGGATTGACCATTTTAATTTGAATTTTTATTAATAATATATTTGTTTTAAACTTTGTTGTTATAAGCATATAAATTCATGACTTAAAACATAGGCACACAACGTAATAGATTAAGTGTTGTTAGTTAGAAGTGCTAGGCCGAACGCGAGTATACAAAGGGTTAATAGATAGTAAGAAGAGCAAACAGGAACTGGTAATTTCAACCATTAAATTCTTATTGGTAATAAGGTTTCCTAACTTAACATAACAATGGCTCGGCAACGTCCTGTAAAATATTAATACTGTACATAGGATTATCCAAAGTTAAACCGGAAAAAAATAGTTAATACATAACTTTAAGATTTTTTGAACTCAAAAGCTCAGTAAGTAATTGTTTTTTTTATTTTATTTTATTTTTACAGTTGTACATTTTTACATCCTAAGCGTTGCATACCAAAAGTAAACAATTTAATGGATAATTTCTAACTCAACAAACAAAAGAGATAGTTACATATAAATACATCTTTTTACAAACAGCCTATGCTTAGTCTAGTACTTCGGCAAGAAGAAAAAGTAAAGTAAAAATAAACAGTTGACACAGTTAACAATATATGAGTCTATCATATCAAATTACAGATTCAAATCTGATAATTCATACACAACATTGCAGTCCAAAATCTCAGATACAAGATAGACCAGATCAAAATTTTCAAATCTAAATGAAAAGACAATAGAAAGAAAATATATATGAATTTATCGACAATTCGAACAAAGGAATAACAATATCTTTCGAACAGACCAACAATGCTTAAAAATCTAGCAAAATCTTCACCGGCCGATAAGTACAGCCATCACCACTGTCATCAGCAAATTAACCTGGAAAAGAAAGAGAGGAAGACAGCTATTAATAGCTAGTATATATATAGGTATGTAAGGTGAAGATTTGAATAAGAAATATACCACATGTAAACAGTGAAATGAAAAATATTATCAAACAAAAACAGTACACAGATCATGCAAGAGAAAACAAAAATTATGTATATATTCTGCATCAAACCATCAATGCAGAATAGCCAAGAAAGAAAACAATACATGTACATCATGGATAAGTGAGGCAGAAAAGATATCTTTACAACCAAATCATAAAATCTGCAATTTAGTAAACAATCAAATAGACCATATAGACAATACAACTCGAACAGGCTATGTATACCAAATCTATATAGGGACGGTTTGTGCAGGATTTGCACATGGAAATCTGACTCAAATCTGTAATCAAATTAAATAATTTGATAGCAATACTCAGAGAGTACCATACGAACAAGATGAGACAGTGAAAATAAATAAACAAAGAAAGGGGTAACATGGAACATAGGGCCGAGGGGACAATAGCTAGTGCAACAGTATGAATGCATATATACATCACCATAAAATCTACAGAAAATCAACAGCGTATACATGTGTTTATATATCCAAGGAAGTCTGCAATATATCTAAAGGGGGAACAGGAAATCTTGGATCATAATCCATCACAAAGATCATATCACTAAGGGCAGAACCGAAAATCACATAGGATCTAAACATAGCTAAATCTAAACCTATGATTTTACAATCGATATTGACATCGATCTTAGCTAGAACGAATGCAACTATAAATACATATCCACACTTCGCTATTGCAGAACAACAGGCAACGAAACCAATCAAAGAAACCACATCGAATCATACAATTATCGGAAGCAAAATCAAAACTGAAATTTTATGAGAGTAAAATACTTAGCTTCTTCGTACTAGGGTTCGGGCTCGTCTGAAGTGGATGCAGAACAACCAAAGAGGGGACGGAAGGGTAGGAAGGCGGAGCGACAGAGGCAGGGAAGGACCGAAGCAAGGAAGCGTTCGATTTGGCCTGAATAGAGATGGTAGAGCAGCGATGGAGTGATTTCGGGGGTAGGGTTTTGATGGAGGCGGCGGATGTTTGTGGATCCGATAGTTGTGAAGGAGGAGGGTTTCGTTTTCCTTTTCATTTTGTGGCGGCGGGTTGTTTAGGAAATGAAGAGAGGACGAGGTTTTAGGGTTATAAGGGGAATGCGGGCCTAGTTAATTTGGTTGGGCTGAACGTTATATCAGGTATGGCCCAATTATTTTATGTATTAGTTTAGTCTAAAATTAAAGAAGGGTTAAGTTAGTAGGTTAGTTAAGGTAGATTAATTTAATTAGTGAAATTTAAAATCATTTCATTGTTAAGTCAAAATTGGTCATGTTATTTTCATTAATAAATTTTTAAACATAAGTAATTATTTGTTTAATATAATTTAATATGGTTAAGGATATCGTTTTAATTTATTTAATTTAAAACATAGGAATAAAAGGGAATTAGTTAGGGTGTGTATAACGGGATAATTAATTCAATTAAATAAGGATTAGTTTATTTAATAAGGATTTAATTAATTTAACAAAGGCGTTAATATTCTAATATTACAACTCAATTCATATATGAACAGAAATGGGCAGAACAACTCGTGTTACGATCATGACGACAAGCAGAACAGAATCGGAAAGAAGTTGGCAACAGTAAGAATCAAAGGTGAGTTAACCTCACTCAGTTTCCTCCCATTTATATTTGATATAAATTGGGTTTTGTTTTATATATTCTGGTTGCTAGGAATGGATTGTCTGCAAGTTATATCTTGTTGATTTGAAAATGGAATTTAAACGGTTGTTTAAATTCAGTGAATTATAGAATCGTTATTTTTAACGATTAAATCCAATAAAGGAAATTTTCCTTGATTTACACGTTTATGAAATAATCGTGTATGAAATTATTTGAATTGTTTGCATGATCTGATTATTGATTGAGGGTCGTCCTTTATCACTAGATAAAGGAAACAGTTAGAATGGGAAATTAATTTGATTGATAGACAGTTGGATTGAAATTCAACGTTTGATTTAGTTTAACCAGTATGGGTTGAATAATTTAGTATCACCTTGCGTGTCAGAAATCATGGATTTTTATCAAGTGGGTCAACCCTTATGAAATATATAAATTTATTTTAGAATATAAAATAAGTAAGTATATTATTCTGAATAGAACAAGTTTTAAAGAGAAATAAGGATTTTTATTATCCAGTTAATCGAGTTAGGATTAAATTGAATCATTGTTATTAAATTTGAATTGATCAAATATAGTTATTTGAGACAGAGTCAGTCAAACATAGTTATTCAAGATAAGTACCATTTTGTAAGACTGCTAGCGAAATTCGCAGGGGTGCAGATAGCCTACGGCGGTCGGATGTTTCTTGAGTGAATCAAGCGTAACCATTTTGATCGCTGTGATCTAGAGTCGAGCGAATGTTGTTAGTTCAAATAGTAGTAAATCGATAAGTTAATTAAATCGAGTTAGTCAAGGTTGAGTTGATTAGGTCGAGTTGGCAAAAATCTTGTTAAATAAGTCGAGTTAGTCAAGTAAGTTAAGCTGTTAGAGTTAACCAGTTATGGTTAATCGATTAAAGTAAAACGATTGGAATTAAATCGAATTAGAGTTATTCAAATGGGGTTAATCAGGTTTGAATTAATCGGGTCGTAATAAAGTGAATAGAATAGTAAAAAGGAGTTTATCGAATATCACTTATTCGAAGTAGAGTCGTCAAATGTAATTTATTCGAGAAGTGAATTAAATCGAATATGAGTTATTCGAAGAGATAGTTAATTGGATATGGTTCATCCGCAGGAGAGAGATTTTCGAATACAGGTTTATTCGAAAGAATGATAAATTGAGTATGGTTATTCGAAAAGAAGTTGTGAAAGATTCCGAAGATGAGCCTTGTTTATTTCGAGGTTGGAAATGTTGATCAGTTAAGGTCTGAGAGGTAATTATACCCCAACTTGATTGGCTTCGTTTTTAACTAAGGAATGGGTAAGGTTCGGTGGTGAAGATTGATCGAGTAAATTGAGCTAATGAGTGAAAGAGTTGAATTGGCTGAGTGATGTTTTATTTAAACATCAGTTTTAATCAAATGAAGAAGTTGGGAAATGTTTTTTTCAAACAAAGATCGGAAATGTTTTAGAAATAAGCAAAAGAAGTAATCCTGAAAATGTCCCAATGTTAATCAAGTATATTTTCTAAATGTAGGAAATAAGGAATTATGTAAATGGGAAATGACTAGGTCAAGGATAATTTAATCCGAAAGGAAATAAACATTGAATGATGATTGGTCGATAGCATTTCCAATTGGAAATAATATCATTGTTTGCACACCTGTTTTATTTGATAGTTAAATCCCCGACTATCAAACCTGACCATACGATCGTTGGATGGAAAGACCGGGATCGAATTCATATTCGAAAACCATTCCGACCATCGAATACGTTGGAAGAAGATTATCAAAGATGGAGCAAATTAGAAGACCGTTGATCTTCGTGAGCGGAAGGACTACTGATTGGATTTCTCTGGTTTAGCGGCTGGAGATATTTCGACAGTGATTCTGTCGTGATTGGAATCTACGGGTTGCAAGGACTCCTCGCTACTGATCTATGGGGTGATTCTTATATGAGATGCAGTAGGAGAATACCTTCGGTTCATCCTGTTCCTGGGTGACTTGTATGGACGAGTGTCTGACAGAGTATTTCCAATGGGATCACGTACGTTGATTTCTTCAAACGTACGATAGTTGGTGGCGGAGGACGACGGTTCTCTTATCAACTAGAGTATTTTTGTGGACGTCAATTAGTGATATCCAGAGGATCTGACGATGTGGCATTCAAAGTGAATGATGGCCAGATGTTCGAAGAGAGGAATTCTAGCCTCAAGCCTCATCAACCGGGAGATGAAAAAAATCGGGCAGGCAGCATGGCTATGTGGGTCGCTCCCATTAGGGTGTATGATCACCTATCTAGCGGAATTCCATTTGTTTCTTTAATCTATATTCGATGCTGTCCCTTTTCGGGAGGCGGTTGCTGATCCCAACCGTCGGTGATATACATTCGATACACTCAAGCGAAATGAGTGGTCGGTCATGTGTGGGCCGGGTTGCAAGACGTTCTTGTTGAACCCAGTGTATTCGTCTCTAGAGATACACGATCGGCAGGTGGTCCCATACCTTGTCAGAGTTGGAATCCAATCTCCAATAAGCGCATGCGGTTTTGATTGTATACTATATATGTGGGCGTGAGATGCAAGCGTTCCACTAGATTGTTATATACTTGTATTTAGACATTATTATAATATCAGACAAGTATATGATTTCAAAACTGTTTTGGGTCATCGTAAGGTAAAAACCATCCGTGTTTATGTGTGGATTTGGTCTTACGATTATCCTTTTCTTTTGAAATGATTTTGAACGAAAAAATCAGGATTTGATGATTTACCCTAAATACTGTGCGAGTTTATCTCACTCTGGTTCACCAGACTGACCCGGTGTTTTGTAAATGCTCGGGTTAGCCCGGAGTGTACAGGTTCAGGTTCGAAGCTGTGAAGAGACGGGCTGGAAGAGTTCAGACGTATGATATTATTCCGCTGTGTTGTATGAGGGCAGATTATTATAACTGTCCAGATGTGTTCATGTACTCTGATGATTGTAAGTTTTATCTAAAGCTCTCAATAAAGATTTATTTATATATTATATTTTGTTCCGCTGCGATGTGAGACTCTGTGTGGTGTTCTTCTTCTTCTTCTATTCTTATATTTCTTTCTTTCTTATCTCACCCTCTAATTTCTTTCATTGACAATCCGGCGTTCTCGGTGTTTGAAAGGTCGGCATGAGATACAGTAAAGGTATTTATGTCGATTTTCGGGACCGAAAATATCTGGGTCGTTACAGACATGGAATCGTCGTATAATGCCTTTTTGGGTTGACCGACCTTGGCATAATTCAGGGCTTGTATTGCGCCCTGGTGTCTTTTGTTGAAGATCCCAACGAATGCAGGAGTAGGAATAATCAAAGGAGACTAAGTCATAGCATGAGCCTGCTATATAGCGGAATTAAAGCTGTTGCGTAAAGGAAGAGATTTAGAAACAAAAGGCGCTCCCTCCCCTCCAAGGGAGGAATCGTCGTAGCAACTAAAGAAAACTACCTCGGAGGAGCCACCCAGAGAACTGACCGAGGACGTAGATCCCAAAGAGGACGAAGTGCCCAGGGGAAGAATGGCGACTCGAAATGAAAAAACTGTGGATGTACTAATCGATGATGGAGACACGGCGAAGGTCCTAAAGATTGGATCCCAGTTAGATCCTCATCGAGCAAGAGAATTGACTAATTTCTTAAAAGCTAACTTTGATGTGTTTGCCTGGACTCACGCTGACATGTATAGGATATCTTCCTCGATCATGAGCCATTCATTAAGCATCAATCTGAAGCATACACTCGTCAAACAGAAAAGCGAATGCTTGGCCTAGAGAGGTCAGCTGCCTTAAAAGAAAATGTTGAGAAGCTGAGAAGCAATGGATTTATTAGAGATTCAACCTACCCGGAGTGCATTTCAAATCCAGTTTTGGTAAACAAGGCTAACGGAAAATGGCGCACTTGTATTGACTTCTCAAACTTGAACAAAGCTTGCCCGAAGGACAGTTTTCCGCTACCAAGAATTGATCAGCTAGTGGATTCAACGGCAGGTCACAAACTCCTCTTCATCATGGATGCTTACTTGGGATATAACCAAATCCCTATGCACGTTCCGGACCAAGAGCATACCAGCTTCGTCACGAATTTGGGATTATATTTTTATGTAGTGATGCCATTCGGTTTGAAAAACGCTGGTGCTACCTACCAATGATTGGTGAATAGAATGTTCTACAACCAAATCAGGAAGACAATGGAGGTGTATGTCGACGACATGCTAGTGAAGTCCAGACAATTGTCCAAACCACACTTTCGACCTTCCAGAGTTGTTTGATATCCTACGAAAGTATGGGATGAAGCTCAACCCTATGAAGTGTTCATTTGGGGTTGCTTCTAGAAAATTCTTGGGATTCATCGCCAGTTCACGTGGAATTAAAATCAATCCGGACCAAATCACAGCAATAAAAAATATTCAGGAACCAAGGAAAATCAAAGATGTGCAAAGCCTCGCAGGAAAAGTAGCTGCACTGAGTAGGTTCATCTCTAAAGCGATGGACAAGTGTATTCCATTCTTTGAGTTGATAAAGCCAGGAAAGCGTAATTTCAAGTGGACACCTGATTGCGTAGAGGCGTTCCAGAACCTTTTTAACCATCTGGAAAGACCCCCGATACTGTTCAAGACGGTAGACCACGAGGATTTGTTCGTATACTTGGTAGTGTCGTCCCACGCGATAAGTTCAGCCTTAGTAAGGGAAGAAGACAAAGTCCAAAGGCCAGTGTATTACGTGAGCAAGAAAATAGCGGCAGTTGAACGAAACTATCCAAGAACAGAAAAACTTGCATACAGTTTGTTGATCGCATCCAGAAAGCTTCGCCACTATTTCCAGGCCCGTCCCATCATAGGGTTTACTGATCACCCTCTCCGCCATGTTCTGCAAAGGCTGGAGGCGTCAGGACGACTGCTCAAATGGAACATAGAGCTAAGTCAGCTTGATTTGAATCTTCAACCCCGACGATCAATAAGGGGGCGAGTACTGGCGGACATTACAGCAGAGTTCACTATCACAAAGGATGATGTAGTGAGTAAAGAAGCTGACTCCCCGAAACAACTCCTTGACCCCAATGCTTGGAAATTATATACTGATGGAGCCAAGAATGACAGACGGTGTAACAACCCGTATTTTTGAATAACATGTTATAACATAAATAGAGGCAGAATTAAACTGTAAATTCTGAATCAAGGGAAACGGGCTGTGCCATTGCGTTCGTCTCGGAAAAATACGCGAAATAGAGTCCGAGTTTTCGAAAATCGGAGTCCGTATGACCAAGATATAGCCTCGCGAAGTTTCATGAAAAATTCACAAATTAAAGTATACTTAATTAAGTGAAATGGGTTGCGCAGAGAAATATATATATATATTGATATATATATATATATAATTGAAAATTAAATAAATAAATATGCAAAAATGTTCAAAACAGCGAATTGGGAGAGGGGAATAACCGAACCGGCCGATTTTTGAGGTCGACCCGAGCGCGCTGGGTCGACTAGGGGTTAATCCAGGGTGTTTGGCTGTCAACCCGTGGGCCGATTCGCTTAAATGCAGATTTTGCATTTGAATGGTTCTCATGGTTCAGCTTTAATCTAAAGGCCCTAGATGGTTCCTACACTTGACTTCTTCCCCAAGACATGCTTTGATGGCTTGGATTGAATCTAGGGTTAATCCTATGGCTAATACTATCCTAATCCTCTATAAAAAGACCCCTAAACCTAGCCTAAATCATCATTATTCATTCCTACAACTAAACTATGCCAAATTTGTTCCTCTCATGGCCTCCACTCTCATGCTAAAATTCCTAAGTCTATCTATATGAGAGATTTTGAGTGCATACAAGTATTTTCAAGCTTGTATGAGTGTTCTTAGTTTGCATTCAAGTCAAGTTGCAACATTTCTCTTTCAAAGCAAGAGTTTTTATTGATTTGGCTCAAGGGTTTTTCATTTGGAGCTTGCATATTTGGGTTTTGCATAAGGGATTCGTCTCAATCTTTATAATAACTATTTATTTGTGTCTTCATAGCATTGTAAGCCCTTTTCTACTTTCTTTCTTTCAACTCTAAAGTTAAATGAATGATGCAAGTTTGGTTGATCATTATATGCAAGTTTGGTTGATCATCATATGCAAGTTTGGTTGATCATTATATGCAAGTTTGGTTGATCATCATATGCAAGTTTGGTTGATCATTATGCAAGTTATGTATGACACATGTTGCCATGTTATGCAAGTTTGGTTGATCATTATATGCAAGTTTGGTTGATCATCATATGCAAGTTTGGTTGATCATTATGCAAGTTATGTATGACACATGTTGCCATGTTATGCAAGTTTGGGTTGATCATGTTATCATGTTATGCAAGTTTGAGTTGATCATGTTATCATGTTATGCAAGTTAAACTTGGGTTTGTGACCTTAAAGCTTCAAGCTTTATGTTAAAAGTTGCATTTTGGCAACATGAAAGTTATCATATATCTTATGATAACTTGCATGTGAGGCCAAATGCGAACTTCTAGCAACCTCTACATGTTATTTATCACCATGTATCACTCATATGCTAAGTTTGGTTTTATGCATGCTTTTGAAGCCTCATAATGCAATATGCAAGTATATGAACATATGTACATTTCATATGCCACCATGTTAAACTCGTGGCTTCAACACCTTTTTGTCATGGTTATGCCAAGTTCCCTATTTTATCCTTTATGCGTTATTACGATTATGTAAACGATGGGATTACGTTGGGGTTGGGTAACATAATGACATGAACATGATTTTTATAACATGACGTGATATGTAATTATGTTTTGGAAACATAATGGACATGACACTTAGAAAAGATGAGTGTGGCCAACTCGAGGTTGGGTTGAGTTTGTAGCATAAATCTACCCGGACCCGCCCGGCTTAACTAGTGGCTACAAACAATAGGACCCAATGTGAGAAGTTGGTCATGTTGTGCTCGAACCCGAGGTTAGACCAGGTTGTGGTGTAAAGCTACCCGGACCCGCCCGGCTTAACTAGTAACCACAACAAGGTCTAATGTGAGAGGTTAAAACACATTAAGTTAATGAATGCCTCCTGATTAGGGTTAAGTCATGGTCCACTTAATACTTAACCAATATGGGCTTGATGGATTAATCGAGGTTAAGTCAGGAGCCTTGGGTACTCTTAACCAATTTAATCCACGTGTGGATCAGGTTAACCACATTTAACCCGTTAAGAAACCCTAGTTGCGTGGTCCTTTTCAGCAGTAACCTTCTAGTTGTATCATAAGACCCTAGGACTAGGCTAGGGTGGGGCACGATTACTGGGCTGATTGTAAGAGACCAAAAGAGACGGCTGAATGATGCCCCGGTTGTTCAGGCGGACCATGGACGTGCACATCAAGTCCGGAGTTGAACACGGGCACCGGTAGGTTTGGACTGTGTATCATGGTATGGTGTCAGAGGGTTACACCGTAGGGCCAGATACACCCTAGGTTGGACCCTGCATAGTCAACTACATTACATGATTACGCCGTATGACACCGACACTTGACGAGTTAGGCTTATAGGGAGCCGATCGACTGGACCGAGTAGTTGGACTTTGATCTAGGTCATCTCAAACTATTTGGGCCAAGCTTGGGCCAAGGGATCAATTCTTGTTTTTACTTGACATGTTAGAATGCTAGTACACCCGTGGTGCAAAACTTAACCTTGATTATGCGATGACACCTTTATCTATCTTGTTAGTTAATCATCATGCCAGTATGTTGTTATCCTTATGTTCATCTCAGCTTCTCATGCCAGTTAACTTTACTATTCATAGACAGATAGTAGTAGGGCTTACCAGTCTTTTTGACTGACCTGTTTTCTTTCGCCTCTTGTCTTCCGTTCCCCCCCCCCCCCCAGGTCCTCAGGGTGGGAACATTGGAGCTTAGCTTGGATCTTTCTAGCTTGCTTACTGGATTTGCTCATGTACGGGTTTAGACATTGAGCTAGCTATGGTTTATCACTTCACTTTGGGGATAATACTTTATGTATTTCAGTTTTTCAGTTTATGCTTTTATCTAGACTTTGTTTGTTGGAAAATAATGACTAAGTACTTTATTGTAACTTAACTATGGTTTTGGAAATGCAAGTTTTATCCGCTGCTTTACTACTCTGTTTTACTTATATGTTCTGTCTTGTGATATCTGCATGCATGTTTACCTTGTTTAACGCCCCTCCAAAGCTAATGTCCTTGCAAGAGTGGCATTGGCGGAGGTGGGGTGTTACAGACGGTGCAGCGCCGGAGTTGTGCTTGTAACTCCCGAAGATCGATCGATATACTACGCCCTTAGATTGGAGTTTCGTGCCACAAATAATGACTCTGAGTATGAGGCCCTGATTGCCGGGCTGAAGCTCCAAAGGAGTTGGAGATAACGAAGCTAGATATCTTTTGCGACTCCATGTTAGTAGTGAACCAGGTTAATGAGGAATTTCAGGCCAAGGGTCCAAGGCTGATATCGTATTTGAAAGAAGTGAGAAAGTTGCTGGATAACCTTGATCACTACAGCATATCCCATATTCCTCGAGAGAAGAATAAGAAGGCAGACAAGTTGACAAAGATGGCTAGTTCCGACAGTCCAGAAGATACCGAGCTAGTCCCAATTTAAGTATTGTAGTCTCCAAGCGTTGATCAGATGGAAATTGATCCCGTATTGGAAATTGAACTAGAAAGGAAGTCGTGAATGACACCCTTGAAGAACTTTCTGATGAATGGAACGCTTCCGACCAAGAAGAGCGAGAGGCATGCTATCATATGAAAACCTCCAGATATATCATGCAAGGCGAAGTCCTATATAGGCAAGGATTCTCGATGCCTCTCCTCTAGTGTATAGCCTATGACGACATTAAGCGTGTATTGCAAGAAGTAATGAGGGTGAATGTGGCGACCACACTGGAGGACAAATGCTGGCAAAGAAGATGCTGCGGTATGGCTATTTTTGGCCTACCATAAACAAAGATGCAGCTAAGTATGCATGATGTTGTGGCGCATGACAGAGGTTTTCTAAGATTCCCAGGGCACTTCCTAGCCAGTTGAAGACGATGATGAGCCCGTGGCCCTTCGCTGCGTGGGGAATTGACATTATTGGAAGCCTCCCTATTGTGAAGGGCGGAGCAAAATTCGCCATTGTGGCCATGGACTACTTTACAAAATGGGTCGAAGCAGAACCATTGACCACGACCACAACCAAGCGAGTAATAAACTTTGTTGTCAGAAACATCATATGTCGATTCGGGATTCCAAAAATCGTCATAATTGATAACGGAACCCAATTTGATAACACTGAATTCCGAGACTTTTGCCAAAAATATCGCATCGAGAAAAGGTACACCTCTATGGCACATCCGCAATCGAACGGACAGGTCGAAGTGGCAAATAAAGTGATTAAATCCATTCTGAAGAAAACGTTGAAGCGGGCCAAAGCCATGTGGGCCGATGAGCTACCCTTGGCATTATGGGCCTACAGGACAACTTACAAGTCGACGACGGGCCATACACCTTTTCCCTTGCTTTTGGAGCAGAAGCAGTCATCCCGGTTGAATTAGAAGTACCGTCTCACAGAACCACTTATTATGACCCGATGACTAATAACAAACTGCTCCTTGAATCCCTGGACATGGTTGAAGAAAAAAGGGACGAAGCCGACCTGCATGCCTAGAGGCACAAGCAGCAAGTCGCCCGATACTACAACAAATAGGTTCGAGCCCGAACCTTTGAACCCGGAGACTTGGTTCTGAAACGTGTCTTTCCGCCCCTTGTACATTTGGGCCCAAAATGGGAAGGATCGTATGCCATCCTATAGAGGCTTGATAATGGAACCTTCAAACTAGCGACCGTGGATGGAGATAAAACCCTCAGAGTGTAGAAGGCCAAGCGTCTACGGCATTACTTGACACAAAATTGTCAATTTATTCTTTTGTTTTTAGGACCATGTAGAAAGGCATGACTTGCCTAGAACAGCCTGGTTACTTAAACAAGAGATTATAAAGTGGACGTAGGTCATGATTCGACGGAACCATTAGAAAAATATCGTGTGTCGTTTACTTTTATCGCACTGTTTCTTATTTATTCCTTATTTGGATGAGCGATCATCATTATGAAATCTATTATGAATCCTGCGGCGATCTTGAAACATGTAATTCAAAGTGTTTTCTATCAGATCAAGAGGTCAACAAGATGCGAAGCCCCGAGTGTGCAATGAAGTAAATGACACCACCATCAACACTCTGGTTCTCATGATCTGAGAAAGATTACGAAGGACAAAGAAATGAATTGTCCATGAGTCGTGAAGGTGCACCATGATTCAAAAGATCGTCTTGACAACACTCTACCCTTGACATCCGACGGGAGAGTATAAAGACGCTAGAGACTTAGTGCCACAAAATAACTCCTACCCTGCTGAATGATCGGGGAGTAGACTGAAAGCTGAGTTCGAACTCTGTCCTGAGCATACGACATGAGAGTATAAAGGCATGTTGACCATATGCCACTAAAGGGCTCCTATCCCGTTACACGACTGGGAACAAGAATGAAAGCTGAGCCCGAACCCCTCTTTTCTGGGCATGGGGGCAGCACACATATGACTCTAATCAATCCTCAATAAGCCCTGGCCAGACATCATATTAATAATTGATTGGGGGCATACTCATACACATTTATGCATAGTGTAGGAATTTTTAGTTTTTAATTTTAATTTTTATTGCATGTCATATTAGCTTAGCTATGATTCAAGTGTTTGTAACTGAGAATGATAAACTTGCAGGTACACAGTGATGTAAAAGAAATAGATTTTCATTTACTAAATGCAGTTTTACAAAACAAGACGAAGCAGAAGTGAGGGCCATTCTCTTGATAACATCACAAGGCCAGTGGAAAGTCTAAAGCAAAATATGGACTAACAAGCAAACACTACTTGGGATTGGGAGTTGACTTCCACTTCTTCTCTTTCTTCTGCTTCCCTGGCTCCTTCTTGTCGGCATCGGACTTGTCATGCTGCTTCTTCTTCTTTAGGTCCTAAGGAAGATCCTGTGGAACATTAGAGGACTGGGATGCAAGCTGCATGGTTATCGACTTACCGGCCAATTTTATGATTAACCCAGACTTGGGATCAGCCGTGGAGATAGGTTGCACATTTAGAGGCTCTTGTTCTTCTACTTTTAAGTCCAACTGTTTATCCCTTTTCGCTTTCATTTCAGCTAAGGTTGTGCTATCATCGTTTCTGGTCTCCCCTGTGATAGCAAGTTCCTCCACATCATCCCCATGATCTCCATCAATGTCATCCAAGGCTCTGATAACTTCGACATCCTTGGGAACATCAGTAACTGATGATGTGATGGCTTTCTCGGGTGCCTTGACCTCGGTCTGCTCTAGAGTTTCATGGATGACTTCAGTGTTCGATGGCACATTGACCTTCTCAACCTCTGCTTGTTTTCCCGCGTCTTTCTCTATCCGCCTGACACCTATATTATGAGAGGCAACTGTTATTAGTTTTGGAGAAAACATGGTCTTTTCAATTGCTTGCTCCGCAAAACGACGACAAGTTACAAAAGCTTTGACGAATTGTGGAGAGAATATGGAGATATGTTCCGCCGACTCCTCGCCCGAACCTGCAATAGAAGCTCAAACAGCTGGAGGGGTTGGAACTATGGGGATCAAATGATCATCAGGATTATACTCCTCGCCTCAGAAACCTTGGGCTCCGATGCTGAGCTCGACCCTTCGTCTATCTTGTCCTTGCCTTTGAGTTTGGCTCTCTCTTTCTCCATCTCCTCTTAGATCTGACGTCTACTCTCCGCTAAAGCCTCAGGCTCTCCTCCTATGAGAAAGGTTTGCATGAGCTGGTCCTCATCGATATTCTCAAACGTTAAGCTCCACTTCTCTCCCTCAACAATCATATCCCATACATTAGCCAGGATGGTTTGATAGTTCTGGATCCAAGAAATATTTCGGGTTTTAACGACTTGACCAAAGAAGTCCATTAGTAGTTCGTCATACCCTTCTATCTTCTGTTCAGTTGTAGCAAGCTTGATAGTCGCAGCGGAGGTTGATTCAAGGGCGTCGTTGACATTACTTTCAGCAAGAGCTACCCGTCCCTCTGCATGAACAAGTTGGTCTTTTAAGCTTGAATTTTCCTCTTCGATACGAGCGAGATTGCCCTTCAGGCTTGCCTTTTCCTTTTCCCAAGCAGCCCTCTTAGTGGAAAAATGATCCTCCAATACCTTTAGCTCAGTATTAGCTATTCTGAGATCCTCTATCTCTTTCTTCAGATCTACGCGTTCTTGGCTGTGCGAATCAAGCTCAAGATGGAAGCGTTTCTTGGCATTCTCCAGCTTTGTCTTTTAATTCTCCGCATCTCGCTGAGCTAAAGCGAGTTGTGCTTGCGCATCCTCAAATTCTTTTTCGAATTCGCCCATGGACTTAGCATCATAATTGATTTTCACTCTAGCTCGGGATGCATCTATTTCCAGACTGTGAATAACATCTGAAAGATTCTTAGCATGCTTCTTCATCACCCTATATTGCTTGGCCACATGACTCACCTGCCCCATAACCTCAATATCCCAGTCCTCAAGAACCAGTTCAAGATCTGGGACGAACACCATCCTTTCGAAATAAAGTTCAGGAAATTGCTTTCGTAAACGCTCCAATTTTGCCTTGTTAACGGGAGTAAGAGCAACATCCTGAACGACGGCGGTACTCGACTTTTGCTAGCTAGATCGGACAAGGGTTGCCATATCAGTTTCAGAACTTTTATTTGTGCCTTTTTCCTTATCTTTGGATTCATGATGTTTCTTTGAAGATATTCCATGAGATGGTGTACCTTTCAGGGGAGTCAGGTCTTTGGGAAGTTGCTTACCTCCCACCTGTGGCATTGGACGATTGTGGTATTTCCCATGGTCTTGCTTTGAAGGAGAGCGAGACCATGTAGAGTGGGAATAATAAGGATCACGGGGTCATTGGCTATCTCTTCCCTGAGTATCACTGCGAATATGCTCAGCATCAGGAATGAGCCTGGGTATGTTCTCACGAAGAGCACAGTGAGAATAGGTATGTTTACGAGGCATTTTTCCTGCAAAAAGAAACAAGAAAATATAAGAACCCTGGATACAAATAGTACAAAGTGATGTGGCAAGTGGTGTATGTGATTTATGTGTCCCGTGTGATCCCCATTAACAGACCAGGGCCTAGAGATTGGCTCATCTGTACGGTATCTTTCTCTTTAATTGGAGCGACTTCTTCCTCAAAGATAGGAAAGAATGACTCTCCTCCGAAATCTTCGGGTGTGTGTAGATCTTATCTGGTAGGGGGATCTTGCTTAACTCCCCAAATATATGCTCCTCTGTTAATTCATCTTGAGCAGAAGGATCAACTAGTGGTGGAGTCCTCAGGGGAGATTGTTCCTTGGAAACCGAAGCCTCCTTTGGCTCATCAACTCGGGTTTCATCTCCTTTATATACATTCAAGTCCTCGTCATCCTGATCAATCATCAGTGAAGGACTCTTACGAAGCTCGATTATTTTCATGGCCCCTGAAATCCTTTCTCCCTCAGCCGAGGGCGTATTCTTATAAGGCTTGCCACCTGTCACCTGTACCAATCCCGAATCTCACATCTAGAAGGTGGTGTTTGTGAAGGCTTTCATCGGTTATGCACCTCTTGATTCTACAAAAGTGCGATTTGCATGCTAAAAGGCGGCATAGCCGATCTTCGTACACTGAACCCTTTGTTTTCTAAAAGTTATGAGCTATACTGAAAAAAGGAATACATTAGCACTTTACCATGCAACTGGAACATGCAATGAAGGATTTGAAACTTACTTGACTGTAGCCACTTCCTCGCACATCCCGCTTGATGCTTTATGTAAAGCCAATCAGACTTAGAATCTCCTAGATTATTCTGTCCGTCCGACAATACCTTCTTGGAGGGGATTGCTTCGAAGAAAATAAAGTTCGGAGTCCCCAAAGTTCGATGCTTGAAGTAGTAGTAAAAATTTAAGTCTTTGAAGGTGAGCTTGGTCCCTAAAATTCCGCATATGCGATATACATAGTGTACATAGCAGTATAGGCATTGGGATGGAGCTGCATGGGAGCGATGCATAGTCATCTTAGAAGATCAACAACACTCTGAGAAAATGGAGGAATAGCGCCTACCCAGCACATGATCCTGTTAACGTCCATGTACCCTTCCGGAGCAGAATAGGGCCTATCTCCTTCCTCCGGAACTTTCACATCATCCCAAGGAATCCAGTGCCTCAAACAAATTTTATCTAACTTCAAACTTGTCCAGTTTGGAGACAACAGAATCACCTACTTTCTCTTTCTCTACCTATTTAACACCCGGAATTTCATCCGGAGCCCGATCATCCTCTCCTTCTTCAAGTGATGTGCTCTTAGAAGTCACTGACTGTATTAAGACTTGATTCATAATCTGGGTAGGAATTCTCCCAGTCCGGACCCGATGGAAGTACGTCGGGATTATAGTAGTTTGACGACTATGGATCTGTATTCTTCTCTGGTATTCTCGTTGAGCGTTTATAGACATGACTGTGTTGGTGAATAAACATAAGTCGTTAGAGCATAGATACCCATAATCACCGCGTGTGTGCAAGTGTTCAAGTGCGCCAGTGCGTGCGTTACTAAGAAGAAAAGCACAAAATGAAATAGATAAAAGAATAAGTAGTTATTGCAGGTCTTCGAGTTATGTTTTTATCTAAGTCCAGATTAAGAAGTCCATCTCGAAGGCTCTATCCTAACTGTTCATCAATATGTCGGAGTGGCATCAAGTTTCAGTCAAGATATAAATCGGTTCGGTTGTTAAATTGGATCGTCAAAATCATGTGAAGCGGCTCATGGCCAAGAGACAGATCACGGGGAAGAGTTCGGCTCGTGATTGCGGCACGGCTCATGAACCGATGCGGATCATGGATGGGGTTTCGGTTCGTGATCTGAGTCCGCGCTGGAGGTTGATCCCATGACCCAACGACTTGTGAATGAAAGGCTCATGAGCCACCCTCATGACCCGATTCAGCTCGCCCTTCTCACGAACCAATACATCACCACCTTCATAATCCGACCCGACGTCTTATCTCGCTACCGTTACGGTTTAAAGCTTCACACCTCTCCATCCTTTCTCACGAGCCCGTCTCCTGTTCTCATCCACAATCCAATGAACTCTTCGGTCTTATTTCCCCAACCAAATACCAGTAGTAGCGACACCCTCGAAGTTCCTCGACCTCTTCTCCTTGCCTCTCCGTTTATCCAACATGTTTCCTCCTTTAAACCCCAAATCCATAGATTCTGCCACAATCACCGCTCATAGCAGCAATGACTTCGAGGTCAGTGAAAACTCATGCGAATTGAAGAGAAATGAGAAAGAAACAACATAAAATTAGAAGCCATCCTAGCATCATTACCTCTTTAGTTTAGATTATGGGGTGATAGTGATTTTTAGAAAAAGCAAAATTAGGGTTTCGATTTATGAACTGGGTGGCGACAGTAAAGGCAAAAGAAGAGAGAAGGAAGGGTAAGGAGAGAGAAGAGGTCGGCTTATATAGCTAGTTTAAAGACTGTTCGTCTCCTCCTTTTTGTCTCCTCTGGACCATGAAAACCTATGGGCCACGAATGTTCAAGGAAGCCCATTGTGGTTTGGAAGGAGGCCTGCTCGACCATAGGATCGTGATGTATACCCTGTTCCACGAGCCGCATTGTATTACAACGACCCGGACTCGAGAACAACCACGAAATAAAAAAATATGGAAATACTCACGGGATTTAAAACTTACCTGACAAGTTGATCGCGATATATTCTAGAGTTCAAAAGATGGAAATTAACCAACGAACAAAGAAATAATTGGAAATCTGGACTGATATTTATACTCTTCAAAGGGCGTAACTATTCGAAGTAGTGCAACACTATACATGGATGTAACTATCGAGCTGTATCGTTTAATGAAAAGATAAGTTCAACAGTTTCGAAGCATGTTCCGTCCCTGATAAAACATACATTGAGGGGGCAAAATGTTGGCTTGCTTTCGGACCAAGCCACCAACAAAACAATTATTTATATATAAATAGAGAAAGACCTATGGATCAAAGCTCAACACAGATTGGTTTCGATACGTGAAGTACCATAACACGTTCATGGTTACTCCACTACGACCCGCTCGTGGCCTCCCTATCTCGATCCACTCATGATTCCATGCTCTAACTCACTCGCGAGGAGCACCATGACCTGCTCGTGGTATAAAATCACGAGACGACCCAACAGCCAAGAAATGTAAGCCAATACCTAGTCCTCCACGAGCTGTGAACCCAGGATCTGGTGACATCTGTCCACAACTATCACGTTGACCATTTCTCCATCAAACCACGAACCAGTCCAAGATCCTCGGGATCTGTGCCACGTGTCCTCATGAACCGCTTTCAGATATCACCTATAAATAGCCCCATACTAGGCATTTTTAAGGATCTTTTGGCAATTCTGAGAGTTATTACCCCCATTGTTGCTCCTCCATTATTTTTTATCAGTATTATTATGAAACTACTAAGTGAATCACCATTGTAATAGTGAGACCGAGAGAAACCATTGGTTGTACTTGCATTTAGCGTATAATCAAAGACATATAAAGTGGAAGTAGGCTCGTTAATGCCGAACCACAAAAAATTTGGTTTGTTTCAGTATTTTCTTTTGTATTTAGTCATTAATCTCAGCAAATTCAGACAATTTGGGTGTTAGAGCCAAATATGGATCTAACACCAATCTATCATGGAAACTCAACAATCGCGTGGTGATGTGATTGGGTTTACTATTGATGGTGTGGAACATAGTAGGGGGCAACAAGGTGTAGTTGTTTGTGCATGCTCTCACTATGGTCGAAAGGGTCATGACAAAGAAAATTGTTACGAGCTTATTGGGTGGCCTGAGTGAGCTGGATCTGGTGGCCGAGGTGGTCGTGGTGTTGGCAGATCTGGTGGTTGAGGAGGAAGTCGTGGTGGTCGGCAAGGTGTTAAAGGACGAGGTACTGTTAATGCTACCATGAAAAACAGTCGACAAAGCTTCTCCAATAATTCCAACGAGATAGATCATTCATTTTTGTCCACTCTCGGTGATGAGCAGACGCAGAAGCTGATTGCAGCTCTTAAGACCTCTTCGGCCATGTCTTCTACTTGGAGATCGCATGGTAAGAAGTTTTCGGACTAATGGATTATTGATACCGAAGCTTCAAATCATATGTTAGGCAATCTTAATTTATTTGTTGATATCAAAGATATTGCTTCAGAACTAATTGGTTTACTAAATGGAAAATATGCCACTGCAACTAAAGAGGGTTATATTAAATTAAGCAATAACTTGATTCTTGATAATGTGTTGTATGTGACTATCCTTAATTGCAATTTGTTGTTTGTTTTGCAAATGATTGAAAAGTAGAAATTTATTGTGATTTACCCTAACAATTTATGTATTATTTAGGATCATAGTTTGGGGAAGCTGATTGGTGTCGGGGAACAGTATAATGGGGTCTATCTCTTTCGAGCACTTAGAAGTGTCCAAGCAAATAACTCCATAATTGCAGATCCAACATAGTTATGGCATAGGCGATTAGGTAATCCTTCCATGAAAGTAGTCCATTCTTTGTTAAATTAGTACAAATAAACTTTGTGATGACAGTTGTAATGTCTATTTTATGGCTAAAGAACCTCGTGATTCTTTTTCTTTGAGTACAAGAAAAGCTACCAATCTTTTTAATTTAATATGTTGTGATATTTGGGGTCCATATCGTGTTGCTTCTAGTTCGGAGCACACAATTTTTTGACCATTGTTGATTATTTTTCTCATGCTACATGGTTATATTTGATGGTAGGAAAATATGAGGTGAGAAAATTAATTCAAATTTTCTTTTATATGGTCAAAATGCAGTTTAATAGGCAAGTCACAATTTTGCGTAGTGATAATGGACAAGAATTTAAAGGCTTGCGGGAATTTTTCCTCATCAAGGTACACTGCATCAAACCCCATGTGTTGATACACCCCAAAAAATGGAAGAGTAGAACGTAAACATATTCTAAATGTTGCTCGTACCCTGCGCTTTCATGCTAACTTGCCTACTGATTTTTAGGGGGAGTGTGTTTTGACTTCCTGTCATCTTATTAATCAAACTCCTACTCCTATTTTGGATGGTAAAACAACATATGAAATGCTTTTTGGGATTCCACCTAGTACGTCTGCTTTGAAATTGTTTGGGTGTCTTTGCTATGTTGCGAATCAGCCTCATGTCAAAGACAAGTTTTGACCACGCTCTAGGAGATGTATATTTATTGGTTATCCTTTTGGTCAAAAGGGGTGGCGTATGTATGATTTGGATATTCATGTGTATTTTGTTAGTTGCGATGTCAAATTTTTTGAGCATGTATTTCCGTTTTCTACACATGATTCTTCTACCACCTCCCCCAATGAGTGTTCGAACTAGTTTTTATCCAAAAATTCCACGAGTGGTTGGTTTGATGATAAACAGGGTGTTGTGCTTGATTTGGATAATGCTCTAGGTATCGAGGTTTTAGAGGATGTGATAGGTGATGATAGAGGTGGAATGAATGAATGCAATGGTGCGGAATCGAGGGGGAGTACGTAAGTTGATTTAAATAATGAGGAGCCTAGGGAGAATTCAACACTTGAGGAGAATGGTGATAATCTAGGCTGTGGGAACCGCATCAAGCTTCCTTCGTCTCGTCTTCAAGGGTATGTTACTAACACTGTTATGTGCAAGATAGACCCCCGTACATCATCACACACTGTTTCTCCTCCTCCATCTAGTTTCATAGCTTGTTATGTGAATTATGATAAATTTTCTATGAGACATAAAAATATTTTAGCAGCAATTATATCTCTATAAGAGCCTACTTCCTTCAATGAGGCAGTTCAAGATGCAGGTTGGCGTCAGGCAATGAAAGAGGAGATTGATGCACTTGTACGGAATGACACGTGGGCATTAGAGGATTTTCCACGTGGTAAGAAGGCTACTGGTAGTGGTTGGGTGTATAAAATAAAATGGTGTGCTAGTGGTGATATAGAGCGCCTAAAGGGACGTTTGGTTGTGTATGGTAACCGACAAGTAGCTGGTATTGATTATAATGAAACTTTTGCTCCAATTGCTAAAATGGGAATTGTTTGTATTTTTCTTATTGTTTCTATTGCTCGTAATTGTATGTTGCATCAAATGGATGTGTGTAATGCTTTTCTTCATGGTGATTTGGAGGAAGAAGTCTACATGCAGCCTCTACCAAGTTATAACTGTCATATCCCTAGGAAAGTATGTCGGTTGTGCAAGTCTTTTTTGGTTTACGCCAAGATCCACGGTAGTAGTTTGCTAAGTTATCTAGTGCATCGCGAAAATTTGGTTTTGTGCAATCATATGCTGATTATTCGTTATTTAGTTATTAGCAGAATAAGGTTTCTCTACATGTACTAATTTACGTGGATGATTTGATTATTGCAGGTACATCACATGATGTGGTCTTAAGGTTCAAACAATACTTGAGTATGTGTTTTTATATGAAGGATCTTGGTGTATTGAAATATTTTATTGGGATTGAAGTAGCACGTGGTGATGAGGGTTTATTTGTTTCTCAATGAATGTATACCTTAGATATATTGACAGAGACGGGAGTGTTGGGCTGTAAACCTATTGATACACCAATGGAGCACAATCATAGATTTGCTTATGCAGCAAATGACCCTTACAAACATCCGAAGCAATATAGGCATTTGGTGGGGAGCTTTGTGTGTCTTTCTATTACTCGACCAGAGTTGAGTAATTCTATTCATATTCTTGCTCAATTTTTGAGTAATCCTCAGGTTGCACATTGGGAGGCTGTCATCCATGTCTTATGATACATTAAAGTTCAACCTGGTCAAGGTACTTTTCTTCATCCTAGTGATTTGTAGTTGATGGCTTATTGTTACAGTGTGTAACACCCCGTAATTCTGTAACACTAAGATTCACCAATCAAAGCAAAATTAAAAGTTAAAATGAAAATTAAGGGAAATGGGCTGCGCCATTGCGTTCATCTCGGAATTCTGCATGAAAACGAGTCCGAGTTTGCGTAAATCGGAGTCCGTACGAGGAAGATATGGCCTCCGGAAGTTTCAGCAAAGTTCAAATTTCAAAATAGTTCAGAAAAGCGAATTCAAATTCAAAATCGGACCCAGATTGGGCTGGGCGGGAATTTTCCCGCCCAAGGCACCCAGGTCGACTGGGTAGTCGACCTGGGTCACCCAAGTAGATGACTGGGTAGTCGACCTGGGTCACCCAGGTAGTCGACTGGGTAGTCGACCTGGGGGTCGACCTCCCCGCTTTTTCCCGCTTTCTGAACCTGGTTCGTTCTGATGTATTTGGTCACGTTTTCTGCCTAGGTTCGTCCGCCTAACACTATATAAACAGCCCTAGTCTCCTTCTCTATTCACAATTCTTTTCTATCCTTATGCTGCCTCTGAGAAAATATATAAATAAGTAATATATAAAATAAATCAAGACGAGGAGATGCTGCTCGAGACTTTCAAGAGGAGGTTCAAGTCAAGCTAGGATTCAAGTGAAGATTCAAACGACTGCAATGACTGTCTTTCTTTTCTAATCTAATCTCTGTAAGTAAGTTATTTTTAGATATGAACGCTTTCTCTATTCGTGACATGAAATTAAAGGAATAAAAGAATATGCAAATCTCTCTCTATTCGAATCTGTGCCTATATCTTTGGACCTGATTAAGAACTGTTATGATTCGATGACCAATTAGGCCTTGCCTATGACTATGAACATTGCCTATGACTATGAACATCGCCTATGACTATGAACATTGCCTATGACTGTGACTGTGACTATGAGAATTATTTCCTTGACTATGAACACAAGCCTATGCATTTGATTAGAAAACATAAACTATTGCCTATGACATAACAAGGACAATTGTGACTAAACACCTATGATTCATGACTAGGAAAGTGTTGCTTAAGTTTTGTGACTGTGAAATTGGGTATAAACCCGATTTTCTATTCTGTCTATTCTTGGTTTTCTTTCGTTTTAGACCTTGGGAATTTACCTATTAAGTTAGGTCTACCCATGTTCTTGAACCTACGCCTCTATTCTGTCTATTCTTGGTTTTCTTTGGTTTTAGACCTTGGGAATTTACCTATTAAGTTAGGTCTACCCATGTTCTTGAACCTACGTCGTTATTCAATCCTTTGTATGCCAGTTATTATGTCTATCTTTTGCATAGCATCTTTGGTTCATTCCCTATTTTCTACGAATCTAGATTTATCTATAATCTAGATTGAATCACGATTATACGAACGGTGGGAATACGATTTGGGCAAAATATGAAATTTACTAAAAACGTGGTTTTAACTTGGAAATTGGCATAAATTGGGAACATGTATTATGGCATAGAAATGCAAATGGAATAAATTTGACAGGAATTATAGGATGTGTAATTTGAATCTAGTATTGACTTGTAAATCTAGCATTTACATGAATTGTGAACTAGAATATTAAGTCTAGTTTGGCATGAACTGTAATTAGAATGTTAAATCAGAATTGGATTAGCTAATTTGGCATAAGAAGTATATTGGCATAAATTTGAAATTGGCCATAATAGGGAGTAATTGTCATGTTTAGCAAAATCATGGTTAGTGACACTTGATTTGGTATAGTTTACATACCAAAAGGGCATAAATATGATTTAGAGGGGGAAATGGGCCATAAGAATGAATGTTGACAATTTACATTAAAAGAGTAATTAGGAGATAAGTAAATTAGGAATAATTTACTTATAGTATTTGTCCTAAATGAGAAAATGTAAATTTAGACAAATTAAAGGTTTCTTAACGACATCTCTTTTAATAACACAGCAGAAAGTCCTAGGGTGACAGAGAGGATAGTGTCTAGGCTTGGGTTTGGAAAATACAAGTTTCCTGCTCTCCCTGGCTATCCCTAACTGATCCGACGGACAGGATGGTTGCTTTCAAAACCTGATTTGAAAATTAATCGAAACCCTTTGAATGTAGAAAACACGAATATGCCTAACCCGAGGTTAGACTGAGTTGCGATGTAAACCTGCCCGGAACCAACCGACACATCCAGTATTCGTAACAATATCTGTATAATGTGAGTGGTCGCGGCTTTAATCTATTTAATTAAAGCTAGAACAAGAATGGTAGGGTTAAGTTAACTAAGACACTTAACCAATTCAACAAGATAACCAAACCGATGGGCGGGGTTAGGTTCATACAGACACTTAACACAGTTAAGCTAGAATGGGAGGGTTAAGTCCATAGGAACACTTAACCAACTTAACACAGTCAAGCTAGAATGGGAGGGCTAAGTCCATAGGGACACTTAACCAAACTTATGGTAACAAGACCAGATTTGTAGGGGTTAAGTAACTAAGAAAACACTTAGCCAAATTAACATGTTAACTAGACTAGAAGGTGGGGTTAAGTAAAGTTAATACACTTAGCCAAATTAACATGTTAACTAGACTAGAGGTTGGGGTTAAGTAAATACACTTAGCCAATTTGATATGTTAGCTGGGCTAGACCGTAGGGTTAAGTAAACTTGAACACTTAACCATCAGATTGTGATAAAGGAATAGGGTTAAGTCTAAAACATGAAGGGATAATACTTAACCGTTAATAACATGTTAGTTAAAACAGACGGGCAAGGTTAAGTTAAAAAAAGGAACACTGAACCAAATACAGGGTGAATGGGTAGGGTTAAGTAATATGAAATACTTAACCAATATAACTTGGTTTGTGGTAGGGTTAAGTCAACGTGAAATACTAATAACACTTAACCAGTTTATCAGGATAAATGAAGAGGGTTAAGTTAGCTTGAATTGACTAATGACACTTAACCAATCCAAATTGACGGGAAAGAGAACTAAGTAGTAAACCTTAGTTAAAAGGAGCTAAGTAGTAAACCTTAGTTAAGAAAACAACGATTCTGGAAACTAAGTGGTAAACCTTAGTTAGTAGAACTAAGTAGTAATTCTTAGTATAACACGGGAAGGAGCGAATGTCCGTCTGAGTAAAAAGAAGGCTCCAACGAATTGGGTTACGAAGCCCGAGGCTTCGAGGGGACGTGAGGGTACTCTTGGTATCCCTCTGTGAGGCTACAGATGATCCTCCTGGGCTCACAGAGGTTAAGGTCTGCGTAGAAGAACCAGGGGTATGCCTTGGTTGCAATATATGGCAACCTAAAGACTAGGATGGACCGACGTGATTCGGGGAGAAAACGGTAGCCCTGTGATAGCAACTCGTCGTCTACCATCCATCTTCAGTCAGTCGAGATATGTAAAGCGGAAAGGCGGAGAACTCCAAAAGACCATATACTTGTTATCTAGTTATGGGTGAGGATGGCCATAGGATAGTGGGGCACCAGGGGCCGGCGTATATTTCTCATTTTTCAAGGTGTGCCTTTCATTAGTTGAGGGAGGGGTCAAGTGGGACCATAGCCACTGGAATAAAAACAGACCTTAGCATCTGCATCGGCATATATCTGAAAGCTCCCGACCGAGTTCTGTATTCCTTGATTTGCCCTGTCACAGGACTCGGGCCGCACATTACAGGACATGTGCATCTAGACAAGCGATAACGATTCGCGATACATGCGTGGGGAAGTATAGGAACATATACCACTCTAGGTAGTGTGTCCTAGACTTGGGGGCATCGTTCGACTGGTAGCATAACCCATAGTTGGACTAGGTGGCATAAACCCTGAATCCGAGAAGCGTTCAGCAGATAGCGTAAACTCTAGTTGAATCTAGAAAGCTCTTGATAGAAAACCCTAGATTAGATCTAGGTAATAAATAATAAATGGATGCCCGAAGGCAATGGAAAACACAGGGATTGGGATCACGTTATCGTTACTAGTTGGGACACTAGTTAGGTGGTGCAGAGATATAGAAACCAGTACAATAAGGAAATAGCGAAGTGGCGAAAGTATTAGAGCATATCCAGTTTATCTTATCTTAGCATATCTTGTGGTTATCTTGTCTAATCTTGCCAACCCTATCATCATGGTGTTATCTTGTATTCAGTTAATTCATGTCGTTTTGTTTTTTCATGTTCACATGCTAGAAGTTACTGAACTTACTCAGGCTTTATGTCTGACTCTGTTTTTCTTTCTTCTTCTTTTCTTCCGTCCCCCCCAGGTAGTAAAGGAGGAAATAGTATAGCTCAGGTTAAGCTGGACTGTCACTCTTTCCCAGCTTGAAGATTTGTCGAAGTTTTGCTTGGATTATCTTTTCAGATGCTATGGATGGCCCTTGCTAAAATAGGGGAATATAAATGTATTTTTATGCTTCTTTATTTTGTAAGACAGATGATACTCTGACATTGTAAAGAAATCATTGTACAAACTATTTTATCAATAAAGCAAAGTTTTATTTTCCGCTGTTTAATTTCTGTCTGTCTTGTAATTTATCTGCATCTTTTACCCTAAATGCTCCACAGAACTTAGTGCATTCCCTTTGTGAGTGACACTAACGGATGTGGGGGTGTTACACAGTGATTGGGCAGTTTGTCCTTTGACGCGTCTATCGAAATCTGGATATTTTGTACATCTTGGTCGCTCCCCTATTTCTTGGAAAACTAAGAAGCAACCAATTGTTTCTCGGTCATTAGTTAAAGTAGAATATCATTCTATAGCTTTTGCAACTTGTGAAATTAAGTGGATAAAATTGTTGTTGTGTTCACTTGGTGTGATTCATTCCAAACCCATGTAGCTGTTTTGTGGTAGTCAATCCGCTTAGCATATTGCAAAGAACCAAGTGTTTCATGACTGCATTAAGAAAATTGATGTTGATTGTCACTTTGTTCGTGTTGAGTTACAAAATGGAAATATTATTACTTCATATGTACCTACCGTTGATCAGTTAGCTGATATTTTGACAAAGGCACTTGGTCGTGAACAGTTTGGATATTTGTTGCGCAAGTTGGGCATTTGTGATTTACATGCTCCAACCCTAGGGGAGAAAACAATTAAATTTTGGAGGATATTTTATGGAGATTTGGTTTGATTTGAATCATGATATAACAGGTGTAACGACCCGGTTTTTAGCGACTTTGGTTATCGACATAAACTCAATGATGACTAACCAAGCATCGAAAAATACCGGTAGTTAATGAAAGAAATTAGAGGGCGAGGAAAGATAAGATAGAAACTTAGAATAGTAGAAGAAGAAGAAGAACACAATATCAAAGTAACACGAACCTCACAGCGGAACGAATAACATATAATAGATAACATATCCTTGAAATAAAATCAGTATATGTATATAATAACATTTTCAGAGTACAACACTTACAACATAGCGGAAATAAACTATAGCTATATTATCCTGAAGCCTCCTGCTCCAGATCTTCAAGTATCTGTAAATCCCGACTGTGACGGCCCGCCCCGAACCAACCGACATTTACTCCAGAAGTGCGTTGTACACATGTTCAGTTAGCACGGAACGGGTCGTCAGAAGGAAAAGGAAGAAGGAAATGAACATACAAAGAACCTGTAGAATGTCTCACAGTGCATAGAACAAAATATAATAATAACATACTTGACATGAAACAGGCGAGACAGTGCATAAGCTAAAAACCAGAACTAAGCATCATAGCAGCGGAAATCCCAAAATATAGCTTATTACAACTTTTCAACTGTCTCAAAGCAAAAGCAAGATAAAGGAGGTACACTACTAATGCCCAAGTAGCGACCACCAACGACACAGGGAGAATGTGTGTGTGTGTGTGTGTATATATATATATCATACGTGGAAGCCTCCTGCCCGCCTCAGAATCAGCTACTCGCGCATCACCGGCTAACCTGTCTCTAGTCTGCTCGTGTGAGCACCCAGAGTAATAAGAGGAGACATAAAACTCTGGGTCAGACATAAAGCCTGGTATGAGCGATAAGCATCTAAAGTGAACAATAACAGGTAGACTAAAACATACCTGAACCTGGACCTGCAACCAAAGAGTTAGCACTACATACTGTACAACACTGTAAGGTGCCATATCAAATGGTATAAAGATATGGAGGTGGGGGAGGTGTACATGTCATAGTGATGGCAAACAATCAAACATAGCATCCATTCTCACTTCTCTCACTCGGTGCGTAAAGCATACGATATTCACCACTTCGATCACCCACCCTTGCTACGATCACTTTGCCCCATGAAGTCATAAATGGCTTCACTGCACTGATAACGTAGCCACTGATCCTTTGCTATGTCCACTTGCCCCATGGAGTTATTCACCCCATCTGCGCTGGCTCATAGCCTTACCAATCCTTGCTATGTCCACTTGCCCCATGGAGTTATTCACCCCATCTGCGCTGGCTCATAGTCTTGCCAATCCTTACTATGTCCACTTGCCCCATGGAGTTATTCACCCCATCTGCGCTGGCTCATAGTCTTACTACGCATCACCTTGCCCCTCGAGTCGTAATGACTCTACTGCACTGATAACGTAGTCTTGCTACCATCACCTTGCCCCTCGAGTCATAATGACTCTACTGCACTGATAAGTAGCCCATCATTCATTTTTAGTGGTGAATCGAAGCTATGAACGTCGACAACTCCTTAGCACATGTCCCGCAGCAAAGTCTAACCATGAAGTGAACTCATCGGTTCCCAACTGGATCCTGAGCTCTAACTTTCCATATTGGACTACCTTTGCATCTCGGGTTATTGGTCAATACTGGGTCGGGTCGGGTTCCTCTTCCAGCCGTTGGTTCGGGTCAGGTGTCCTCCATCGGGTCGGGTCTTCTTCTGGTATGGTTCGGGTCGGGTGTCCCACTTCGGTTCGGGTCGGGTGCCATCTCCTATCCAATTCGTGCTTCCGCTCCGATCCGCTCCCTCGTTCTTCATGTGCTCCGATCCGATCCCTCTTTCTTTATCCGATCCGATCCCTTCTCCTTTATTCGATTCGATCCCAGTTCAGTTAGTGTGGCCTTCCTTTTTGCCAATTTCTCAAGTGTCAGGTTCCGATCCGATCGAATCCCTTGCCCAGTTCAACATATCCGATCTGAGCCCTCATATCCGATCCGATCCGATCCTGCACTGTTTCCTGAAGCTTTTCCAGCAAGTGTTTACGCCATTCGACGACGTTTTCGACCATTCTAACTATTGAAATCAATCACAAAGCATATCATACAATCATAGCAACATGCACAATCAACCACAAACATCAAAACATCAATATGATAGGTTAAAATGTATCAAACATACCCAAAACCCCATATTTCCCCTTAAGCATGTTTAGGTGAAACTAATGATAGGATTAGCAAAACTTAACCAAATTAACCCAAATTCATATCAGAGGTCTAAAACATCATTTAGGGATTTATGAACATTTTTCCAGAATTTTATCATGCTTAAATTCGCTAATTAACACTAATTACCCTTAACTAGCCATAATTAGTGTAAAACTATGCAAATCACTCACCTTAGCCACAAATAAACTAAGATATGAAATAAATCTCTGATTTGATGTGAATCCCAATGCTAAACAGCAGCTCAAATGTTGCTTTGGTGTAGATCTTCCTTGATTAGAGGTTGCTAAGCCAAATCCTTGACCAAAAGGTGATTTGGAGGTGATTTAGAGGTTGGAGGCCATTTTTAGGGTTTCTTGGTGATAAGTGGAGGCTAGAAAACTGAAATGGAATGATTCTCCATCTCATTTCAGCCTTCCCATAACCCCAATCCCGAAATGGGTTATGGGCCTACCACTAATCACCCGATTTGGCTCGGTTAAGCAGTTTTTCACCCTCCAAACCTTATTTCAGCCATATCTCCCAAACGGTAAGTCCGTTTGGCTATTATGACCACTCTACGGAAAGGTAAACCATCAAACGAATCCAATGGAAGTGGTTTCAGGTCAAAATTCTTTTTCAATCAAAAGTTATGGCCAAAAAAGTTCAACTAAGGGAAAAATGGTCATTTAAAAATCGACAAAAATCATGAACATGGGAAATGACTCTAATGGATGTTTCCCAAAGTTACATGACCATTCGACTTCATATGGGAAAGAAATAAATATTCTACGATCCTATGATGTGTAGAATACGGGTCGTTACACTCTCCCCCCTTAAGAAATTTCGCCCCCGAAATTCCCTAATCAAAACACACACAAAGGTTCCCGCATGCCTATCAACCATAAAACAACCATCAAACATGCAAAACAAGTAAAATAAGTCTATCCTAGCATGCGGAATAACTAAATCGCAAAGTAAATCTTACCAGGCAAAGAGTTCTGGATATGCCTTCCTAATGCTCTCCTCTGTCTCCCAAGTACAATCACTCTCGTTTTCGCCCCATTGGACCTTGACTAGCTTCACCGCCTTCCTTCG
This sequence comes from Allium sativum, assembly GCA_030737875.1. Taxonomy (NCBI): domain Eukaryota; kingdom Viridiplantae; phylum Streptophyta; class Magnoliopsida; order Asparagales; family Amaryllidaceae; genus Allium; species Allium sativum. The sequence goes on from CM060920.1 coordinate 217,912,252, forward strand.
AAGTTGCTTCGTATCGTGCCCCACAATACGAATCGGCTTGCGGTTCCCAACTGCCTCGGGTTCTACTTCGAAGTCCTCTAACTGATCAGGTGAAATAGTCACATCTGAGTCGTGAACGAACTTCCTTAGTTGGGAGACGTGAAACACATTATGAACTCCCGCCGTCTTCTCTGGCAAGCCAACTCTATACGCCAAATTCCCGACTAGTTCAAGAACAGGGAATGGGCCAACAAATCTTGGTGCCAACTTGCCTCTCCTGCCAAATCGAATCACGCTCTTTAACGGAGAGATCTCGACAAACACCAAGTCACCAATGGAGAATATTAAATCTCTTCTCCTCTTATCAGCATAACTCTTCTGCCTATCTTGGGCAGCTTTCATTCGTTGCTGAATGATCTTAATCTTATCCGAAGTTTCTCTCACCACATCTGGTCCAAGCACAAACTTCTCGCCAGTCTCTATCCAACATGATGGTGAGTTGCACGGTCTTCCGTACAAAGCTTCATATGGAGCCATACCGATACTGGATTGGTAGCTATTATTATATGCAAACTCTACTAGATGCAAATGGTCATCCCATGATCCACCAAAGTCCAATATACAAGCTCTCAAGAGATCTTCCAATATACGATTCACCCTCTCCGTCTGACCGTCGGTCTGAGGATGATATGCGGTACTGATATGTAATCCTGACCCTAGAGCCTCTTGTAAGCTCTTCCAAAACCCACTAGTGAACAACGGGTCTCGGTCACTCACAATGCTTTTGGGTACTCCATGAAATCTCACTACCCACTTCATATACAATTCTGCTAACTTGGCTGCCGTTCTAGTCGATTTGACGGGTATAAATCTTGCGCTCTTAGTCAATCGATCCACAATTACCCAAATGCTATAATATCCCGATCTAGTCCTTGGTAAGCCATCGATGAAATCCATCGAGACTTGCTCCCACTTCCACTCGGGAATCTCTAATGGTTGCAACAACCCACTAGGCTTCTTTTGCTCGGCTTTAACTAGCTGGCAATTCATGCATTTGGATATAAACTTCCCAACGTCTCTTTTCATCCCTTCCCAGTAGTAAGTCTGCTTCATGTCTCGATACATCTTATTACCACCAGGATGGATAGTCAGTTTTGAGTGATGACATTCTCTAAGCACTTCATCTCTCAAACCATTCACGTTGGGCACAACTAGTCTTCCATTCTTCCGAAGCCATCCATCTCGATCAAGCCCATACGCATTCATCTCCTCACCGTCGATGTCCATCTCTAACTTGGAGATGATTTCCAATAGATTAGGATCGTCCCTCTGGCTGGAACCAATCCGCTCTATCAAAGTGGGTCTGATCGTCAAACTAGCTAGCATGACTGGATCCAATTCGCACTTTGGTCTGAAATCAAACCCCGCAATATACTCCAGTTGCTTCCACTCAAGAAACATAGCCCCTAAACTGGCATGTCTCCTACTCAAGGCATCGGCTACCGCATTACCTTTCCCAGGTGTGTATGCGATATCAAAATCATACGAAGCCAAGAACTCTAACCATCTCTGTTGACAGAGATTCAAATCTTTATGAGAGAAAAGATACTTTAACGATTTATGATCGGTAAATAACTCAAATCTTTCTCCCAAGAGATAGTGTCTCCACATTTTCAGCGCAAACACGATCGCTGCTAATTCCAAATCATGGGTAGGATACTTCTTCTCATGCGGCTTTAGCTGTCGACTAGCATAAGCTACAACCCTACCTCCTTGCATCAATACAGCACCCATTCCGGTACCACAAGCATTCGTGTATACCGTCATCTCTTCATTCCCTTTAGGAATGACTAACACTGGCGCATGCGTCAACTTCTCTTTTAGACTCTTGAAGGCATCCTCACACACTCCGTCCCAGACGAAGGACTGATTCTTCTTAGTCAATTGAGTCAACGGTGCTGCTATCTTGGAGAAGTCCTGGATAAACTTTCGATAATATCCAGCTAACCCCAAGAAACTTCTTACATCTGTTGCATTCTTGGGCGTAGGCCAATCCTGTACCGTAGCCACCTTCGCAGGGTGCACGGCAATACCACTCTCGGAAACAACATGACCCAAGAATCTCACCTCCCTTCTCCAAAAGTGACACTTAGAGAATTTCGCTTTCAATTGGTGTTTCCTCAACACCTCCATCACTATCCTCAAGTGTCCCTTGTGTTCCTCCTCTATCCTTGAATAAACAAGGATATCATCCACGAACACAAGAACAAACTTATTCAACTGATCTCTGAATACTCGATTCATAAGATCCACAAAATAGGCTGGTGCATTGGTCAACCCAAATGGCATGACCAACCACTCATAAAATCCAGACGGCGTCCTAAATGCCATTTTCGGAACACTCTCATCCACTACTCGAAGCTGATGAAATCCTGTCGCGAGGTCCAACTGGGAGAACACTCTCGCTCCTTCCAGTTGATCAAACAAATCATCTATCCGTGGTAGAGGATACTTATTCTTCCCCGTTACCTTATTCAACTCGCGATAGTCCACACACAAACGAAGGGAACCATCTGCCTTAGTGGCAAACACAACTGGTGCTCCCCACTCGGAGGCACTCCTTCTAATAAATCCCTTCTTCAAAAGATTGCTGACTTGCACCCTGAGCTCTCGCCGCTCCCTTGGTGCCATACGACGAAGTGGCATTACTATAGGTCTGGCATCTTTCACTAAATCAATACGGAACTCAATCTCTCGGTGTAGTGGAAGCCCGGTCACCTCCTCGAAGACGTCCGGATACTGGCCAACCATGGGCACATCTGACAACTCATCTTGTGGGATGTCGATGGAATTTACAAAACTAGCCATAACCCCATCACTAGGTAGACTACCAAACACTACCCTCCGCCCATCATCCGCCCTCACTGTCACCAAAAAGCCCTCACAGTCTACCACCACCCTGTATCTTTGGAGCCAATCGACTCCCAATATAATGCCATACCCAGTAAAGCCCAAAACAAAGCAATCACATACAAACATACATCCATGACTCGATAAGACCAAGTTCCTGCAAATCATACTAAGGCTAGTCGAACCGCCAATCGGGTTCGTCACAACCAATGGTCTATCGACTATCTCGGGTTCCAGTCCCAAACTATCTACCAGGTCACTAGATATGAAGGAACGGGAAGCCCCAGTATCAAATAAAACTCGAACTGGTACATCATAAATAGAAAGCATACCTTGAATAACAACATTCTTTCCTTTCTCCGCCGCAGTTGGGGTATTCGACGAAGAAGGAACAGCATCAATAGCATATGCTTTCACAATCTGCTTCTCCTTAAGAGGTTGTGGACACTTATCCTTGAAATGTCCCACTTGACCACAGTTGAAGCACTTCTTATCTGCTGTCTTGGCCCGACAATCTTTAGCATAATGGCCCTTCTTACCATAGCTGAAGCACTCAACATCCTTCTTGCTCTTTTTCTGGCCACCTTTAGATTGGTCCAGCTTCCTCTTATTCTGAGAGTTATTCTTGCCTCCATCGCCTGCTTGCGGCTTTTGGCCTTCTACAGATGCAGTCTCAGTCTTTGTCTTAGGGTAAAGACTCTCTGATCTCAAAGCCTTCCCCATGATCGATTCAAAAGTCTCATCGATGTGATTGATAAGCCTTTCCCCCAAGTATCCATCCAAACCAGTAATGAACTTCTCATTCTTCTTCTCAGGAGTATCAATGAGAGACAGTCCATACTTCGACAAAGTGTCGAACTCAGCAATATAATCAGAAACTGCCCTCCCATTCTGCTTGAGTTCCAAGAACCTCTTGAACAACACCGACTTCTGGGCAGTTGGAATAAACTTCTCGCTAAAGCGAGCCTTGAACTGAACCCAAGTAACCTGATCCTCTGGAGTAGCTGTTCTAATGGCATTCCACCAATTCATCGCTCGCCCTTGCAGCTGACGAGACGCTAGCCTTCTCATCATCGCATCCTCAAGACCCAAGTCATCAAAGATACGATCACAGCTATCCATGCAGTCTTGAACATCTGTGGCCGACTCCGTCCCGTGGAACGGCTTCCCACCAAGGTTAGTGTAATCCTTGCACAACTTGGCGAAATTGACCCTAGGCGCCTGCACTACTGGGCCTGCACCGACTCCGGGATTGGGAACTGCCCCTTGCACTTCTCTAAGCATGTCTCTCATGAGGTTAGTAAACATCTCCCTCATGTCAGCGGCATTCCCATGGTTGGTCCCTCTACCAGCACCCCTCGTGTCTCGGCTCATCGTCAATCTGAAAAAGGGAAACGATTAATGACCCCATAGTGGTGCTAGTGCAGTACGACTTCATTCTTATACTACTAATAGTAAATATATATACATAGCTTTTGAAAACCAAAGTAATCACAAATACGCCCTCTCATATACGTACTATCTCTCCCTAGTGTCTTTCCCTAGGTTAACTACGCAACCTAGAGCTCTGATACCAAGTGTGACGGCCCGCCCCGCACCAACCGACATTTACTCTAGAAGTGCGTTGTACACATGTCCAGTTAGCACGGAACGGGTCGTCAGAAGGAAAAGGAAGAAGGAAATGAACATACAAAGAACCTGTAGAATGTCTCACAGCGCATAGAACAAAATAAAATAATAACATACTTGACATAAAACAGGAGAGACAATGCATAAGCTAAAAACCAGAACTAAGCATCATAGCAGCGGAAATCCCAAAAAATAGCTTATTACAACTTTTCAACTGTCTCAAAGCAAAAGCAAGATAAAGGAGGTACACTACTAATGCCTAAGTAACGACCACCAACGACAAAGGGAGAATGTGTGTATATATATATATCATACGTGGAAGCCTCCTGCCCGCCTCAGAATCAGCTACTCGCGTATCACCGGCTAACCTGTCTCTAGTCTGCTCGTGTGAGCACCCAGAGTAATAAGAGGAAACATAAAACTCTGGGTCAGACATAAAGCCTGCTATGAGCGATAAGCATCTAAAGTGAACAATAACAGGTAGACTAAAACATACCTGAACCTGGACCTGCAACCAAAGAGTTAGCACTACATACTGTACAACACTCTAAGGTGCCATATCAAACGGTATAAAGATACGGAGGTGGGGGAGGTGTACATGTCATAGTGATGGCAAACAATCAAACATAGCATCCATCCTCACTTCTCTCACTCAGTGCGTAAAGCATACGATATTCACCACTTCGATCACCCACCCTTGCTACGATCACTTTGCCCCATGAAGTCATAAATGGCTTCACTGCACTGATAACGTAGCCACTGATCCTTTGCTATGTCCACTTGCCCCATGGAGTTATTCACCCCATCTGCGCTGGCTCATAGCCTTACCAATCCTTACTATGTCCACTTGCCCCATGGAGTTATTCACCCCATCTGCGCTGGCTCATAGTCTTACCAATCCTTACTATGTCCACTTGACCCATGGAGTTATTCACCCCATCTGCACTGGTTCATAGTCTTACTACGCATCACCTTGCCCCTCGAGTCGTAATGACTCTACTGCACTGATAACGTAGTCTTGCTACCATCACCTTGCCCCTCGAGTCATAATGACTCTACTGCACTGATAAGTAGCCCATCATTCATTTTTAGTGGTGAATCGAAGCTATGAACGTTGAAAACTCCTTAGCACACGTCCCGCAGCAAAGTCCAACCATGAAGTGAACTCATCGGTTCCCAACTGGATCCTAAGCTCTAACTTCCCATATTGGACTACCTTTGCATCTCGGGTTATTGGTCAATACTGGGTCGGGTTCCTCTTCCAGCCGTTGGTTCGGGTCGGGTGTCCTCCATCGGGTCGGGTCGGGTCTTCTTCTGGTATGGTTCGGGTCGGGTGTCCCACTTCGGTTCGGGTCGGGTGCCATCTCCTATCCAATTCGTGCTTCCGCTCCGATCCGCTCCCTCGTTCTTCACGTGCTCCGATCCGATCCCTCCTTCTTTATCCGATCCGATCCCTTCTCCTTTATCCGATTCGATCCCAGTTCAGTTAGCGTGGCCTTCCTTTTTTCCAATTTCTCAAGTGTCAGGTTCCGATCCGATCGAATCCCTTGCCCAGTTCAACATATCCGATCCGAGCCCTCATATCCGATCCGATCCGATCCTGCATTGTTTCCTGAAGCTTTTCCAGCAAGTGTTTACGCCATTCGACGACGTTTTCGACCATTCTAACTATTGAAATCAATCACAAAGCATATCATACAATCATAGCAACATGCACAATCAACCACAAACATCAAAACATCAATATGATAGGTTAAAATGGATCAAACATACCCAAAACCCCATATTTCCCCTTAAGCATGTTTAGGTGAAATTAATGATAGGATTAGCAAAACTTAACCAAATTAACCCAAATTCATATCAGAGGTCTAAAACATCATTTAGGGATTTATGAACATTTTTCCAGAATTTTATCATGCTTAAATTCGCTAATTAACACTAATTACCCTTAACTAGCCATAATTAGTGTAAAACTATGCAAATCACTCACCTTAGCCACAAATAAACTAAGATCTGAAATAAATCTCTGATTTGATGTGAATCCCAATGCTAAACAGCAGCTCCAATGTTGCTTTGGTGTAGATCTTCCTTGATTAGAGGTTGCTAAGCCAAATGCTTGACCAAAATGTGATTTGGAGGTGATTTAGAGGTTGGAGGCCATTTTTAGGGTTTCTTGGTGATAAGTGGAGGCTAGAAAACTGAAATGGAATGATTCTCCATCTCATTTCAGCCTTCCCATAACCCCAATCCCGAAATGAGTTATGGGCCTACTCACTAATCACCCGATTTGGCCCGGTTAAGCAGTTTTTCACCCTCCAAACCTTATTTCAGCCATATCTCCCAAACGGTAAGTCCGTTTGGCTATTATGACCACTCTACGGAAAGGTAAACCATCAAACGAATCCAATGGAAGTGGTTTCAGGTCAAAATTCTTTTTCAATCAAAAGTTATGGCCAAAATAGTACCAACTAAGGGCAAAATGGTCATTTAAAAATCGACAAAAATCGTGAACATGGGAAATGACTCTAATGGATGTTTCCCAAAGTTACATGACCATACGACTTCATATGGGAAAGAAATAAATATTCTACGATCCTATGATGTGTAGAATACGGGTCGTTACACCGACTACTTGACTACCCGTACAAAATTGGGCACCCAAGAGTTTAGGGAAAACAAAAAAAAATAAACTCTGGGTCAGTCATGGGAATGGTGTGAGTAAAACAGTTTAAAAATAGTTTGAACAGCTAAACGATATCTCATAAGACCACGTCGTATAACGGAACGAGTTTTTCCCTTATGAGAATCCAAAATATCTTTATATCAAAAACCTTTTGATATTATAATAATGTCTATCAACCACAATATAATAATCATCTAGCAGAAACGCTTTCATCTCACGTTCTACATATATAGTATACAATCAAAACCGCAAGCACGTATTGGGTAATGGATTTCCAACTATGACAAGGTATGGAACCACCTTTCGCTAGTGTACCTCTAGAGAGGAACACACAGGGTTCAACAAGAACATCTTGCAACCCGGCCACACATGACCGACCATTCATTTCGCTTGAGTGTATCGAATGTATATAACCAACGGTTGGGATTAGCAACCGTTTCCCGAATGGGACAACATCGACAATAGATTTTTAGAAGTAAATGAAACTCTAGATCAGGTGATTATACACCCTAATAGGTGCAACCTATATAGCCATGCTGCCTGCCCGACTTTTGTCATTTCCGGATGTGAGGCTAGAAGCTACGCTTATCTTTTACATGCCACATCTTCATTCACTTAGAACGTCACATCGTCATACCCGCCAAATCACAAATTGATTTATCCAAAAATAACACGGGTATACAGCTAAGAGAAACGAATTCCTCCGCCACCAAACGTGAATACATTTGAAGAGATCAACTTACGCGATCTATTGGATATACTCTGTCAGACCTTCTTCCATACACGTTGTCCCGGGATTGGACAAACCGAAGGCACTATTCAGTACATCCATCTTAGGCAATTGTTATCTAAGATTTATACAACAGCCCTTCCACTTTACTCCGTCTTCAAGTTTCTTTGGCATATATGATTCGCAATGCTTATGCCAATACGGAGCGGTTCTTCGGATAATAATCCAACCGGTCTCTCCATATTAACAACATTAAAATGGTCGAAAACTTCGATAGTCGATGAGCAAAGAAAAAAACGTGTGCAAACAACGATATTATTTCCAAATGGAAATTATATCGATCAATCATCAACCATATATATATATATATATATATATATATATATATATATATTCTCATATTTCCTTGTTTTCTATAATTAGAAAATATATATTATTAACATTGGAAAACATTTCCATGGCTTAATTATGTGTCACTATTCTTCCACATCTATCAGACTCTAACTATAAACTAACAAGGGAACAACTTCCTAAGTATAAACCCCGAAGGCTGAAACCAACATCAGATCGATACTTAGGAAACCATTCAACTTATTAATCTCTAGTCAGTTTCTAATTTTTGTTTAACTCCATTTTTATTTACTCTAATTGAATAACTCTATTTGCTTAACTCTTTTTCGAATAACTAATATTCGATTTACTCTAGTTGCTTAACTCTTATTCGGATAACTAATATTCGATTTAATTCCATTCGCTTAGCTCTTGATCGCAGCGATCACAATGGTTACGCCTGATTCCCTCAGGAAACATCCGACCGCCGTAGGCTATCTGCAGCCCTGCGAATTACGCTAGCAGTCGTGCAAAATGGCAAATTATCCTGAATAACTATGTTTGACTAACTCTATTCGACTAACCATATTCGATTAACTCGACTTCAAATAACTAAATTCGATTAACTCTTTTATATCTCGTCAACTTCCTTTTTTATAAATCCTATTTATTTTCTAAATAAATATTCCTTTATTCTATTTATTTTCTAAATAATATTCCTTTATTCTATTTATTTAAAGATAAATATTCCTTTTATGAAATCCTTTGATTTTATAAATAAATTTCTTCCTTTTATAAAATCCTTTGATTTTATAAATAAATTTCTTTTCAAACATATACTTTGAAAATTTCTTTTTTACATCCTAGTATTTTTTTTCACGGTGTTTAGAATACCAAATAACCATGATCGATATCGTTTAAACACACATAATCATCAACAGATTATATATCACATCATATATCGTGATATATGAATCAACACAGTATTTAAATATTGAGGAACCCAGTTGGGTCCCTCCAACCTATTTCCCTGCATCACAGATGTTAATCAACATAATAACATCGATTTCATTTCGATATGAAATATTCTGATAAACAGAATCAATATTCGATTAACGATTTATATAAATATTGTTATCTATAATTTCAACCAACACATAAGCAATTCAACCAAACAGTTCACACACATCAATCAATAGATAATTATTAGTTCTAAATATACGTTAGAAAAATAAAACTGTTCAGAGTTGGTGAGTTTTACTCACATTGGCAGTTCATCGTTAAAGAACGATAAACTGTTTGTTTGATTTGAATCAAACAATTTATTTTGCTATAATTTCAAACGAGATTCGATTCTCTCCCAGTTAGTTCCATTGTAGAGCTCTCGTCCATACGATCCTAACGAATCTTGTTTCACTGAATTCTGTTTACATATGGAGAAGTTGTATGTAACACAAGTTTATAGTCTAATTTAATTTATGGTTAACATATAAATATAAATATATATATATATATTAAATTTCGGGCCTCACCACTCTTAACTTGGCCCAATCTAGAAGCCTGTCACCGCACATAACTTCTTCCCTGAATTGAAACTTTGCCGCTCCTCCTAATTCCTTGACATTGCCGTGATTTTCCCCTTCCATTCCGACATCCATTCCTCCACTAAATACCACAACAACTACACCATTCAACTTCTCTCGTCAATCTCCTTTCTTCCATCTCTACTTCCAAGAACTCGCCCTCCGTTCATATATCATGACTTCACACTCAGCTCACGCCTCCAGTAAACATCACCGAACAAAAACATCACCAAAATTCCACAATCTAACATCACCGTTAGACTCCCCACTGAAATCCGCACCTCCCCATACCACAATCATTCATCTCGGCTCTCCATTTTCAAGTGCGTATAATAGCTCGATGTCACACATCCAGGAAAAACTTGCGAACACTTTCCTCCTTAAATCCACCCAAACTTCTAAACTATGAGCTAAAATCCCATCATGAATTCAAATACGGTTTTCGTTTTGCGAATAGAAACTCCAACATCCCTCGAATGATATCAAGCCCTAAAAAATGAGGCTCCTGAATAGCCATCGAGCCAAGTAAAATACCTATGACAGTGAAGAGCTCGATCTCAGCAGCTCGAAAACATATGTATTTTGATTTATTCTTTTGCATTTTTGCTGAGGAGAGGAAATGGAACTGGAGGCTCTAAACGATGGTGATAATTTATATAAGGGAAGGCTTCGGTTTTTTGTGTTAGAAAGGTATGGAGCGTGGAGACTTAAGCACCACAGAAAACAAGGATATATAATATATTTGATTTTTGGGTACTGTACTATTCCATACTATGAGCTAAATCCCATCACGAATTCAACTACAGTGTTCGCTTTGCGAATAGAAGCTCCAACATCCCTCGATTGATATCAAAGACGTGCTGCCCTAAAAAATGAGGCTCCAGAATAGCCATCGAGCCAAGTAAAATACCCACGACAGTGAAGAGCTCGATCTCAGCAGGTTGAAAACATATGTATTTTGATTTATTCTTTTGCATTTTTTCTAGGGAGAGGAAATGGAACTGGAGGCTCTAAACGATGGTGATAATTTATATAAGGGAAGGCTTCGGTTTTCTGTGTTAGAGAGGTGTGGAGCGTGGAGAGTTAAGCACCACAGAAAACAAGGATATATAATATATTTGATTTTGGGTACTGTACAGCATGGAGAGTTAAGCACCACAGAAAACAAGGATATATAATATATTTGATTTTTGGGTACACAGAAAACAAGAATATATAATATATTTGATTTTTAGGTACTGTACTATACATCATTTCATCATTTAAGGAACCCTATTGACAGAAACAAAAATATCATTGTGATGAACAATGTGTCAGGATCCTAAAAATATAATAATATCGGTAGGTTGACTTATATTGTGAAACCCCACAATGTTGATTACAAGGTGCAAGATACTCCAAATAAAAAGCTGCTTATTTAATTAATTAAAAATTACAATAAAATTCTAAAAATTAAATTATCCCTACGTCTCAAAAGAACCTTGTCTAAATTCAAACCCGATATTCAAATATTTTAAAATAACCGTTATGGCCACGAACGAATATACCGCTGTTTTTCTGAATATTTAATTTGGACATAAATCAAAATCTACACGACGAAATCCCGATTTTTCTCTTCCACTAGAAAAATATACTTCACCAGCTCCTAACGATTATTATTTCACAGAAATCAGATTTAAAACAGACCATGTATATTCAATTGAAGTTCGAATCGCCATGTTACGAATTGCAGCGCCATTTCGAGCTCGATTATAATTAAATTATAATTATACGTTCAAACTTCATTTGAATAATAAGTTGTTACTAAAATTCAACTTTAAACTGAATTATATACTTTGAATTGTCTAGTTCACACAATATTGTGAATTCCACTAATACTGGTTATTTCTGAATTTAATATATTATTCTATTATTTATATTAATTAAATATAATTATTATTTAATTCCAATTATTGATATCGCCAACTCGATATTTAATAAATAAATAAATTAATTATTCGATAGCTAAAAATGCGGGTCATTACAATCTTTCCCCCTTAAAATAATTTCGTCCTCGAAATTGATAAGGTAGAGGACGACCCTATCTATTGGGTAAAAATTTATCTGTTTACCTCTTATCTTTTGTTTCTCCGACCCAATTAATATCGACCAAAATATTAATTACTTCCGACTAACTAAAATTTCAAAAATTCTGAAAATTTTCTAACATCTTAAATTTTTGAAAAATTTCGCCAGCACCTCCTTTGTACTGGTCAGTAGGTCAAACTCCAACTCGCCTCTCTGGGCCATCTCCAACCCAAAAGAAAATCAACCAGCCAAGTGGCTTGCCAATTCGGCTCATCAAAATCTCATACCACATGAAATATAAACTTGTACCTTTTTGTCGGGCATATCAACTCTATCACTTCCATATGCTATCAACTCAGCATATACCAATGTTATCCCAATCAAACTCCGATCAGTTTTTATCCTCAAACCAAATCACAGGCTTATACCCGAGTCAAACTTCATTTCAAATTCGAGTTCCAGTCTCGATTTTCCTATTTCAATTCAATTCCCACTTACGGGTTTCAATTCAATTTCAATTTCTATTTGCTTTTACAAATTCTAATTCAATTTAGTTTTAATACAAACACCCTTTTTCCTGGGAGTTTTAAACAATTTACTCTTTTCAAAAATCAAATTTTCCTTTTTGAAATTCAACACAACTTGTTTTTCCCAAAAAAAATTCAAAACAGTATTTCTGGTAGTAATTCTTCACTTACAACTCAAAATTGAACACCGATGATGTCATGATCATCATCGGAATCTATTTCCAGCTTTTGAAGTGAGTTCAATACTATATCGCTTTTCAAAACCATTTATAGCATTTACACTTTGAAATTTATTTCAAAATATCCTTCCAATGTTTGTAAACAATTTAAATTCTCCCAGGATTTTAAAATTCTCATATATTCAATTCAAATCCATTTACAAACACCTTTCCAATTTCCAGGGTTTTAATTTATATTCTGATTTTAACTTCATATTTAATTCATCTGATTCCACGTATTTCACTTATATGAATTCTGGTTGGTTAATTACATAACCATTAAATTTATAATCTTACTCGATTATAATAACAACCAATATATCTCAATATATATTCATTCCAATATATATATATATATCTTCCTTATATCAAAATATACTTTGGGTAAACTTATTTTCATTTGCCCTCTTTTCAAAACATATCGTGTCGACCCATCGTATTCTAGTGTTTTAGAAACCCCTATCGATATTGTGGTGCCCCACCATCGACCAGAATCCATAAACAACTCAACCAATAAATATACTCAATATAAAACAAATTTTTATCAAATAACAAATACGTTCACTCGTATATATACACTCAACTCAATCTAGGGTGTTACTAACCCCATCTCTACTGAGTCACGCCAAAGAGCCAAGGTAATTACTTAACCTTAAGCTCTGATACCAACTATAACGACCCAGTTTTTAGCGACTTTGGTTATCGACATAAACTCATTGATGACTAACCAAACATCAAAAAATACCGGTAGTTAATGAAAGAAATTAGAGGGTGAGGAAAGATAAGATACAAACTTAGAATAGAAGAAGAAGAACAAAACATCAGAGTAACACGAACCTTACAGCAGAACGAATAACATATAATGGATAACATATCCTTGAAATAAAATCAGTATATGTATACAATAACATTTTCAGAGCACAACACTTACAACATAGAGGAAATAAACTATAGCTATATGATCCTGAAGCCTCCTGCTCTAGCTCTTCAAGTATCTGTAAATCCCGACTACTTGACTGCCCATACAAAATTGAGCACCCAAGAGTTTAGGGAAAACAAAACAAAATAAACTCCGGGTCAGTCAAGGGAATGGTGTGAGTAAAACAGTTTAAAAACAGTTTGAACAGGTAAACGATATCTCATAAGACCACGCCGTATAACGGAATGGGTTACCTTATGAGAATCCAAAATATCTTTATATCAAAAACTTTTTGATATTATAATAATGTCTATCAACCACAATATAATAATCATCTAGCAGAAACGCTTTCATCTCACGTTCTACATATATAGTCCACAATCAAAACTGCGAGCACGTATGGGTAATGGATTTCCAGCTATGACAAGGTATGGAACCACCTAGAGAGGAATACACTGGGTTCAACAAGAACATCTTGCAACCCGGCCACACATGACCGACCACTCGTTTCGCTTGAGTGTGTCAAATGTATATCACCAACGGTTGGATCAGCAACCGTTTTCCGAATGGGACAACATCGACAATAGATTTTTAGAAGTAACTGAAACTCTAGATCAGGTGATTATACCCCCTAATTGGTGCGACCTACATAGCCATGCTGCCTGCCCGTCTTTTGTCATTTCCGGATGTGAGGCTAGAAGCTACGCTTATCTTTTAAATGCCACATCTTCTTTCACTTAGAATGTCACATCGTCATACCCACCAAATCACAAATTGATTTATCCAAAAATAACACGGTTATACAGCTAAGAGAAACGAATTCCTCCGCCACCAAACGTGAACACATTTGAAGAGATCAACTTACGCGATCTATTAGATATACTCTGTCAGACCTTCTTCCATACACGTTGTCCTGGGACTGGACAAACCGAAGGCACTATATATTCAGTACATCCACCTTAGGCAATTGTTATCTAAGATTTATACAACAACCCTTGCACTTTACTCCGTCTTCAAGTTTCTTTGGCATATATGATTCGCAACGCTTATGCCAATACAGAGTGGTTCTTCGGATAATAATCCAACCGGTCTCTCCATATTGACAACGTTAAAATGGTCAAAAACTTCGATAGTCGATGAGTTAACTATCAAGGAAAAACACGTGTGCAAACAACGATATTATTTCCAAATGGAAATTATATCGATCAATCATCAACCATACATATATATATTCATATTTCCTTATTTTCTATAATTAGAAAATATATGTTATTAACGCTGGAAAACATTTCCATGGCTTAATTACGTATCACTATTCTTCCAGATCTATCAGACTCTAACTATAAACTAACAAGAGAAAACATCCTAAGTATAAACCCCGAAGGCCAAAACCAACATCAGATCGATACTTAGGAAACCATTCAACTTATTAATCTCTAGTCAGTTTCTAATTTTTGTTTAACTCCATTTTGATTTGCTCTAATTGAATAACTCTATTTGCTTAACTCTTTTTTAGATAACTAATATTTGATTTACTCTAGTTGCTTAACTCTTATTCGAATAATTAATATTCAATTTAACTCCATTCGCTTAACTCTAGATCGCACCTATCACAATGGTTACGCCTGATTCCCTCAGGAAACATCCGACCGCCATAGGCTATCTGCAGCCCTGCGAATTACACTAGTAGTCGTGCAAAATGACAACTTATCCTGATTAACTATGTTTGACTAACTCTATTCGACTAACCATATTCGATTAACTTGACTTCGAATAACTAAATTCGATTAACTCTTTTATATCTCGTCAACTTCCTTTCTTATAAATCCTGTTTATTTTCTAAATAAATATTCCTTTATTCTATTTATTTTCTAAATAAATATTCCTTTATTCTATTTATTTAATGATAAATATTCCTTTTATAAAATCCTTTGATTTTATAAATAAATTTCTTCCTTTTATAAAATCCTTTGATTTTATAAATAAATTTCTTTTCAAATATATACCTTGAAAATTTCCATTTTACATCCTAGTATTTTTTTCACGGTGTTTAGAATACCAAATAACCACGATCGATATCGTTTAAACATATATAAGCATCAACAGATTATATGTCACAACATATATCACAATATATGAAACAAAACAGTATTTAAATATTGAGGAACCCAGTTGGGTCCCTCCAACCTATTTCCCTGCATCACAGATGTTAATCAACATAATAAGATCGATTTCATTTCGATATGAAATATTATGTTAAACAAAATCAATATTCGATTAACGATTTATATAAATATCGTTATCTATAATTTCAACCAACACATAAGCAATTCAACCAAACAGTTAACACACATCAATCAACAGATTATTATCAGTTCTAAATATACGTTAGAAAAATATAACTGTTCAGAGTTGGTGAGTTTTACTCACATTGGCAGTTCATCGTTAAAGAACGATAAACTGTTTGTTTGATTTGAATCAAACAATTTATTTCGCCATAATTTCAAACGAGCTTCGATTCTCCCCCAGTCAGTTCCATTGTGGAGCTCTCGTCCATACGATCCTAACAGATCTTGTTTTGCTGAATTCTGTTTACGTATGGAGAAGTTATATGTAATACAAGTTTATAGTCTAATTTAATTTATGGTTAACATATATATATATATATATTAAATTTTGGGCCTCACCACTCTTAACCCGGCCCAATCCAGAAGCCCATCACCACACATAACTTCTTCCCTGAACTGAAACTTTGTCGCTCCTCCTAATTCCTTGTCATTGCCATGATTTTCCCCTTCCATTCCAACATCCATTCCTCCACTAAATACCACAAAAACTACACCATTCAACTTCTCTCCGCAATCTCCTTTCTTCCATCTCCATTTCCAAGTACTCGCCCTCCGTTCGTATATCGCGACTTCACACTCATCCCACGCCCCCAGTAAACATCACCGAACAAAAACATCACCAAAATTCCATTATCTAACATCACCGTTAGACTCCCCACTGAAATCCGCACCTCCCCATACCACAATCATTCATCTCGGCTCTCCATTTTCAAGTGCGTATAATAGCTCGATGTCACGCATCCAGGAAAAACTTGCGAACACTTTCCTCCTAAAATCAACCCAAACTTCCATACTATGAGCTAAATCCCATCATGAATTCAACTACGGTGTTTGTTTTGTGAATAGAAGCTCCAACATCCCTCGACTGATATCAAAGACGTGCTGCCCTAAAAAATGAGGCTCCAGAATAGCCATCGAGCCAAGTAAAATGCCCATGACAGTGAAGAGCTCAATCTCAGCAGCTCGAAAACATATGTATTTTGATTTATTCTTTTGCATTTTTGCTGAGGAGAGGAAATGGATCTGGCGGCTCTAAACGATGGTGATAATTTATATAAGGGAAGGCTTCGGTTTTCTGTGTTAGAAAGGGGTGGAGCGTGGAGAGTTAAGCACCACAGAAAACAAGGATATATAATATATTTGATTTTTGGGTACCGTACTATACATCATTTCGTTATTTACGGAACCCTATTGACAAAAACAAAAATACTGTTGTGATGAACAATGTGTCAGGATCCCAAAAATATAATAATATCGGTAGGTTGGCTCATATTGTGAAACTCCACAATTTTGATTAAAGGGTGCAAGATACTCCAAATAAAAAACTGCTTATTTAATGATTTAAAAATTACAATAAAATTCTAAAAATTAAATTATCCCTATGTCTCAAAGGAACCTTGTCTAAATTCAAAACCAATATTCAAATATTTTTAAATAACCGTTATGGCCATGAACGAATATACCGCTGTTTTTCTGAATATTTAATTTGGACATAAATCAAAATCTACACGACGAAATCCCGATTTTTCTCTTCCACTAGAAAAATATACTTCACCAGCTCCTAACGTATCTTGTTTCGCAGAAATCCGATTTAAAACAGATCTTGTATAATCAGTTGAAGTTCGAATCGCCAATTTACGAACGGCAGCGCCATTTCGAGCTCGATTATAATTAAATTATAATTATACGTTCAAACTTCATTTAAATAAAATATTCGTTATTAAAATTCAACTTTAAACTGAATTATATACTTTGAATTGTCCAGTTCACACAATATTCTGAATTCCACTAATTCTAATTATTTCTGAATTTAATATATTATTCTATTATTTATATTAATTAAATATAATTATTATTTAATTCCAGTTATCGATATCGCCAACTCGATATTTAATAATTAAATAAATTAATTATGCAATAGCTAAAAATGCGGGTCATTACAACAGGAAACTTATTATGGAGGTATAACAAAAAACTTATTATGGAGATATAACAGGAAACTTATTTGGTTTTATTTTAATCATGATATAACAGGAAACTTATTATGGAGATATAACATGAAACTTATTATGATATATTCTATAGGATATGATATATTTTATTTTATTGCTTTCCTTATATTTGATTGTAAAAACTTATATAAAGAGAGATGTATTTTCTGTAATGAAAGCAGGTCACTTTTCTCCAAAACCTCTTATTTTTATCATGAAACAAAATGCATGTAAGAATCCTTCTAAAGAAGGAACCGAAAATCATAAGGACTATGAACCCAGGATTGCACAAAAGGAGTCCACACAAAAGGGAAGGGAGGCACAGTGTCAACCTGTTGTATATAACGTAGTTGTATACACAATTATATGATTTTTGTTTGATGATAACAACCAAATAAATATTATTTTAAATGTGTTTGTTACTGTAATGTTTTATATATACATCACAGACAGGAATATAATATTTAAATAGAATACGACTGTACAACTATTTATAACCTCACTATTTAAACACTTTCACATGAAATTGTACTTGTATATAAACTGAATATGATAGACAAATTCGTTTGAACACAATAAAATAATATTTTATTTCAAACAAAATTTGTTTATTACAAATATCAGTACAATTCTCTCTGCAACACTCATACAGTCACTCTGTCTATACAAATCATATATATACATTTTCACTTTCATATATACAGACACACATTTACATACTGTTTTTGTTTACTGCCTTCTGTCTTTAGTCTTCTGTCTTCACAACACTTCACAGTCAGTCCAGTCATCGTCTGCTCACCTGTCGCATCAAACAGAAACACACACAATACACTGTAATAGAAATAAAAACTGAACCCATGAAAAAATAATTTTATTTTTAAAATTTTATTTGCCTCAAAATTTCGGGTGTGTTTCTCATCATTTTTCATGACTTGATCTGATATATGAATGTAGCACATGCAGGATATACGTATACACACATGTGTATGTATATACACATACTATTGTGTAGGGACAGGAAAATTCATTCAGATGGCTGCATGTACACACATGCATGAATATACAAGTGTGCACTGCCTCGCCAATCAGAATGTAGAGTGCAGCTGTAGAGCAGCCACATGGACCATGCTCGACACAGTGCAAATGCCAAATAGCCCAAACAAAACAGCCTACATGAAAGCAACTTAATGTTCGAACAAAGTCAAAACAGCTCAAAGATTCAAAACAAAAGTGGTCGAACAAACATGAACAGCCCAAAAATTTCAGTTCGGCATGAATATACATGTCAGTTTGCAAAACTTAGTAAACATGAACGCAGCAGCAAAATCTAAAACATGGCAGAGCAAATACATTGGTGAAGTTCATCATGATGAGACAAGCTAGGTTGGCAAAATGGTGATAAAATACAAGTTCAAGTGCATCAAAACAGCAATAATGGTGATAACACAAGCATGGCAATATACAAGTGCACACAGATTCAAGTATATAGTGCAACATGTCTAGGCAGTGTTCATAGCAAACAAGGGTGTAAGCACAAAATACATAGCAATGCAGCAAGCAAGTAAAGCGCTTTCAAATAAGGAGAATATGAGAATGGTCAAACATGCAAACATATACAGGTTAGTGAAAGCATGGTTTATGTTGAGGTGGACTGACATGTTATGGTGCAAAGAAAAATGGTACATAGCCAAAATTGCATGTACATGGTGCTGTATAATAAAGTCAGTGCACAATGCATGTACATAAATGGACATAGCAACATCAAGTCAACTAGCACAAAACTGAAATGTTTAGTTTAATCGAGGAAAATGGATTTTTTTGGCATAAACATGGTGGATAAATCAGAGCAAATTATGGACATTAATTTCATTCAAATACTTTTTCAAGAAAATTTTAATCAGCTTATTGAAGTGCAAGATACAAAAAAACATTCAAGAGGAAATACAAGTTTTCTATGGTTTGAAAACATTTCCTGATTTTGTGTAAAATGGGCATATGACTTTTTGAATGGTTTCATCTGCAAATGGAATGAGCAAATTACATGCACAACATATATGGCAAATTAATTTCAGGAAAGTGTCAAATGCAGGATTTAAATCGATTTTTTTTCTTTTTTTTTTCCATTCCATTTTTTACTTAATCAAGCATGGAATAAAGAAACAATTACAACATTGGATCCAACTATATATGGTTTGATGATTTGACAAAATGAATATGCTTTTTCAACCAAGGAAATTAAAACCGAGAAAAATAAAAAGGGAATCTTTCCAAATCAGATTCAAATCAAGATGGTGAATCCAAGCAAGGTGTAACGTCCCCAAAAAAGTCGATCTTGGTTATCTGATATACAACACATATCAAAAATCCAAGGATCGAAAATACCGGTAGTTAATGAAAGAAATTAGAGGGTGAAGAAAGATAAGATAGAAACTCAGAATATAAGAGGAAGAAGAACATACAACATCAGAGTAAACACAAATCTCACAGCGGAACGAATAACATATAATATATAACATAACTTTGAAATATGAATCTGTACTTGAATATACAAATCATTTTCAAAGTATAACACTTACAACACAACGGAAATAAACAATAGCTATATGACTTTGAAGCCTCCTGCTCTAGCCCTTCAAGTATCTATAAATCCCGATTACTTGACTGCCCATACAAAATTGGGCGCCCAAGAGTTTAGGGAAAACAAAACAAAATAAACTTCGGGTCAGTCATGGGACTGGTATGAGTGAAACAATTAAAAACAGTTTGAGCCATTAAACGATATCTCATAAGACCACGCCATATAACGGAACGGGTTTTTCCCTTATAAGAATCCAAATAATCTTTATATCAAAACTCATTGTTATTATGATAGTGTCTATCAACCACAATACAATAATCATTTAGCAGAAACACTTTCATCTCACGTTCTACATATATAGTGTACAATCAAAACTGCAAGCACTTATTAGGTAATGGATTTCCAACTATGACAAGGTATGGAACCACCTTCTACTAGTGTACCTCTAGAAAGGAATACACTGGGTTCAACAAGAACATTTGCAACCCGGCCACACATGAACGACCACTCATTTCGCTTGAATGTATCAAACGTATATCACCAACGGTTGGGATCAGCAATCGTTTCCCGAATGGGACAGAATCGACAATGGATTTTAAGAAGTAAATGAAACTCTAGATCATGTGATTATACACCCTAATAGGTGCGACCTACATAGCCATGCTGCCTGCCCGACTTTTGTCATTTCCGGATGTGATGCTAGAAGCTACGCTTATCTTTTTACATGTCATATCTTCATTTACTTGGAATACCACATCGTCATACCCGCCAAATCACAAATTGATTTCCCCAAAAATACCACGGGTATACAGCTAAGAGAAATGAATTTCTCTGCCACCAAACGTATCTACATTTGAAGAGATCAACTTACGTGATCCTTTAGATATACTCTGTCAGACATTCGTCCATACAATTTGTCCTGGGACTGGACAAACCGAAGGCACTTTTCAGTACATCCATCTTAGGCAATCTTTACCTAAGATTTATACAACAGCCCTTGCACTTTACTCCGTCTTCAATTATCTTTGGCATACATGATTCGCAACGCTTATGCCAATACGGGGTGGTTCTTCGGATAATAATCCAACTGGTCTCTCCATATTAACAACGTTAAAATGGTCAAAACTTTGATAGTCTGTGATTTAACTATCAAACAAAAACACGTATGCAAACAACGATATTATTTCCAGATGGAAATTATATCGATCAATCATCATTTAACATGTAACCCCTTTAAATTAATTTAACATTAATTTATTCCTCTCCTTATTTCCCACTTCCATATATTCGTAAATTCTTATTTTCTAAGTTTAGAAAATATAAATTATTAATCACTGGAAAACATTTCCATATCTCTCCCATTTCTTGTTTTCTATTATTAGAAAACATTTTTGATTCTGATTTGGAAAAACATTTCCAAAACTCCTTTATCGGATTTAAACATATGTTTAAATAAAACATCGCTATGCTAACACAAACCATTTCAATCATTAACCAAATTCACTTAATCATCATTCACTATCAGACCTTACCATTCCTTAGTTAAGAAGGAAGTCAATCAAGTTGGGGTATAATTACTTCTCAGACCTTAACTGAACAACGTTTTAACTTCGAAATAGTCAAAGTTTATCTTTTAAATCTTTAACAAACTTCCTTACATAACTCTCTTTTGAATAAATCTATATTCGATAACTCTTTCCTTCGAATAAACTATATTTGATAATCTCTCTTCTTCGAATAACCTATATTCGAAAAAATCTATTCAATTAACGCTATTCGATTAACTCTAATCGATTTACTGTTATTAGTTAGCTCTATTTGATTAACTCAATTCTATTAACTCTATTTAATTTACTCTATCGGATAAACTCGATTTGATTTACCCTACTGGATTAACTCTATTAAATTAACTCTAACTAATTTACTCTTATCAGTTAACCCCTTTCGAATAACTATATTCGATAACTTCTTTCGAATAACTAATATTCTATTAACTCCTTTCGAATAACTAATATTCGATTAACTCTTTTTGAATAACTAATATTCGATAACTCCTTTAGAATAACTAATATTCGATTAACTCCTTTCGAATAACTAATACTCGATTAAACTCCTTTCGAATAAATAATATTCGATAACTCCTTTCGAATAACTAATATTCGATAACTCCTTCCGAATAACTAATATTCGATAACTCCTTTCGAATAACTAATATTCGATAACTCCTTTCGAATAACTAATATTCGATCACTCCTTTCGAATAACTAATATTCGATCACTCCTTTCGAATAACTAATATTCAATCACTCCTTTCGAATAACTAATTTTCAATAACTCCTTTCGAATAACTAATTTTCGATAACTACCTTCGAATTACTAATATTCAATAACTCCTTTCAAATAACTAATATTCGATAACTCCTTTCGAATAACTAATATTTGATAACTCGTTTCGAATAACTAATATTCGATAACTCCTTTCGAATAACTAATATTCGATAACTCCTTTCGAATAACTAATATTCGATAACTCCTTTCGAATAACTAATATTCGATAACTCCTTTCGAATAACTAATATTCGATAACTCTACTTCGAATAAGCGATATTCGATAACTCTACTCGATTAACTCTAACTGATTAACTCTAACTGGTTAACTCTAACTGGTTAACTCTATCTGATTAACTCTAACTGATTAACTCTAATCAATTAACTCTAACTCTAATTGATTAATTCTAACTCTAATCGATTAACTATAATTCGATTAACTTAAATCGATTAAATCTAACTCGATTAACTCAAACCGAATAACTAATATTCGATTAACTCATTTCGATTTACTCTTTTGAATTAACTCCTTTGATTCATTCCTTTGAATCTTTCCTTTGGATTATTCCTTTTGAATTATCTCATTTGAATCATTTCCTTTGGATTATCTCCTTTGAATCATTTCCTTTGAATCATTTCCTTTGGATGATCTCCTTTGAATCATTTCCTTTTCTATTTATTTACTTAACCAATAACTATTCCCTTTTCAATTATATTTATTTAACAAATAAATATTTCTTTTATCTTTTCTATTTATTTAACAAATAAATATTTCTTTTAACATTCTATTTAGTTTCTTAATACATATCCTTTTTCACTTCTATTTACTTTCTAAGTAAATATCCATTTTATCCTTTTATTTACTTTCTAAGTAAATATCCTTTTTATAAAACCCTTTTCGTTTTATAAATATTTCCTTTTATATTCGTTTACAAATATATCCTTTTTTAATCTTATTTATTTCCCAAATAAATATTTCTTTAACTCTTCCTATTTATTTTCTAAATAAATATTTCTTTTTATTAAATCTTTTGATTTTATAAATATTTCCTTTTCAATATAACATTGAAATTTTCCTTTTATATTTATTCTACTTAAATGCACAGTTTGAAATCTTCCTTCTATATAAAATCTTTTGATTTTATATAATATTTTATTTCAATATTTCTTCTGGTATTTACAGTACCAAATAACAAGACCATTGTCACTATAATCAATCTCAGATTATACATTACATCATATAACACAATATATGAACAAAACAGTATCATAAATATTGAGGAACCCAGTTGGGTCCCTCCAACCTTTTTCCCTGCATCACAGATGTTAAACAATACGAATATAAAATATTCTGATAAACAGAATCAATATTCGATTAATGATTTATTTATATCGTTATCTATATTTTCAACCAATAAATTAATAGTTAAATCCAAATAGTTAACACACATCAATCAACAGATAATTATCAGTTCTAAGAATAAGTTATAAAAAATATAACTGTTCAGAGTTGGTGAGTTTTACTCACACTGGACGATCATCGTTAATAACGATAACCATCGCTTGATTCAAACGGACAATTTATTTCACTATAAATTGTAACTAGCCCCAATCCACTCCCAGTCAGTTCCATCGTGTAAACACCGTCCATACGATCCCAAAGGATCTTGTTTCGTTGAATTTGAACAAAGTATGACCAAGATATTCAGTTTCGAAGTTAGAACAAAATTTTTAATAAAACTAAATTTCTATTTCTTTCTAATTGGGTTCACCAAACCATTTTCGGCAAAACACCTTTTGAAACCTACTCGTCCTCTCCTTCCTTCCCCGACGTGGTGCTCCAGTTTTCCACAAAGCCATTACCGCATCTTTGCACCCAAACCGCTCCTCCTCCTTTCAACGAAACCCAAAATGGAAACCACCTTAATACTCCTCTTGAAAATCTGCACCTCCCCGTCACCTCAAACATGGACTCGACATCAGAAATCTGAACCTGTCGCTCCCCTTTTACCTCATTGTTTATACAACCAACGACACAAAAATCGATGGAATCACCCACAGTTTCACTACTAGATGCTAAACCACCTTGCAAAGCCAAATATGACATCTAAAGTCCACATCGATTCGCAGAAATCCCATTACCCAAAACCCTAAGCTTACTTACAAATCCGAGAACCTCTAAGAGGCATCACACACCATCGCGAGCACATCAAACTGAGGAGGATTGCAACAGGATCCCAAATATAATTATTACTTGATTTATAGACTTTTATTTCATTTGATATTGATTTTAACCTCTCCCATTTTTTTCTGGTTTTAGGAAAAACGCTGGCGGCTCAAAAGAATTTATATACGGGGATCGCATATTTTGTGCGGTTGTAAAAGATGGTTGGCTGGATTGTTTAGGTTCACAAATACTTAGGTTATTTTAGTTTTTAATATTCATTTCGCCTTCTAAAAATCCGTGTGATCACACACGATATTCAAAAAGCGCGAAAATGGTCATGTAGCTACAGTTCGACATTACGGTCCCAACAAAACTGGTTTCATCGAATTCTGACTTCGTTTGCTGACACAGCATATTTTTACCTGTCAAAATATCGACTGTTTTTCACATTAAAAATCGGTACGGCCACATACTAACTTCAAAAATCACGGAAATTGAAATCTAGCAATAATTTAATATTGCAGATCCAACAAAATTAGTTTCATCGAATTCTGAGGTCGTTTGAAAAACTGGCTATTTTAAAGCTCTAAATAACCCATTTAAATATATAAATATATTTAAATAATTAAATTAAATATTATCATGTATATACTCACAGTGGAATACCATACAGCTCCCATGGATTTATAACCAAAATTCCCGATTAAATCGATATTCGATTTACAATGAAATTCCATTTATAAATATAAGTAAATTGTTATAAATTATAAAGGAATTCCATAGCAACTTTTCTAAAATTTGATTTGCACATAACTCAAAATCTACATGACGAAATCTCGAATTTTCTCTTCCACTAGAAAAATATATTTCACCAGCTCTGAACGTTTCTTGTTTCACGGAAATCCGACTTAAAACAAACCCTGTATATCCAATTGAAGTTCAAATCGCCAAATAACGAACTGCCGCGCCATGTCGAGCTCGATTTTAATTATAATATAATTTATACGTTCAACCATCGTTTATATAATATTTTCTTTAATATAATTCATCTCTAAACTGAATTATATATTATAAATTGTCCAGTTCACATTATATTGTGAATTCCACTAATTCTAATTACTTCAGAATTTAAATATATTATTTAATTATTATTTTAATTAAATATTCAAAGTTATTTAATTTAATCCATTTTAAATTACCAACCCATATTTTAAATAATTAAATAAATTAATTATTATATCGTTGAAAAATGCGGGTTGTTACATTCCTCCCCACTTAAAATAATTTCGTCCTCGAAATTGCTAAGGTAGAAAACAAACACTATCAACTAGGTTACAAATTATTTGTTTACTTCTTAATTTCAGTTTCACTAAACCAATTTAAATTAAATATTAATTAATTCTTATCAATGAAAATTTTCAAAAATCCTGAAATTTTCTGATGCCTTAATTCTTCAAAATTTTTTGCCAGCACCTCCTTTGTACGGCTCAATCGGTACAACCACAACTCGCCTCTTTAGGCCTTCTCCAACCCAAAAGAAAATCAAACAGCCAAGTGGCTTGCCAAATCGGCTCATAAATCTCAGGCTTATACCATATATAAACTTGTACCTCTTTGTCGGGCATATCAACTTTATCACTTCCATCTGCTATTAACGCAGCATATACCAATGTTATCCCAATCAAATTCTGATCAATTTATCCTTACCACAGTTATTGGTTTTATACCCAAACCAAATCTCATTTCAAACCCAAGTCTCATTCTCGATTTTCAAATTCTTAACTCATCAACCCAATATCATTTCAAATTCATATGTCACCAATCCAATTTTCTCGATATCATTCTAATCCAGTATCAGTTACCACTTAACTGACTTTATTTTAATTCCAATTTGCTTTTACAAATTTTAATTTAATTTGTTTTCAAATCAAACAATCCTTCCTGAGAGTTTTAAACCACTTAGTCTTTTTACTAAATTCAAATACTTCTTTTCGAAATTCAAACCAACTTGCTTTTCTCAAAACAATTCGAAAACAAAATCTTTGATAGTAATCCGTCACTCAGAGACTCGAAAATGAACATTGATGATGTGGCCACACTCATCAGAGTTATTTCCCAGCTATCAAAGTGAGTTCAATACTATATCAATTTTTTAAAAACTCATATTTAATCATTTCCATTTTGAAATCAATCCAAAATATCATTCTCTAAACAATTTAAAATCTCCCAGGATTTTAAAATTCTCATATATTCAATCAAAATTCATTTAACAACACTTTTCCAATTTCCATGGTTTTTAATTTCAATCCTGACTTGAATTTCAGATTTAATTCATCTGCTTTCATATATTCACTATATGAATTCTGATGGTTATTTACATAACCATTTCACATTTTATAATCTTATTTGATTATAATCACAACCAATATATCCAATAAATTATAATTCCAGTATCCATACTTTGTTTATATCAAAATATAATTTGGGTAGAATTATTTTCATTTACCCTCTTTTCAAAACATATCGTGTCGACCCATCGTATTCGAGTGTTTTAGAAACCCCTATCGATATTGTGGTGCCCCACCATCAACCAGAATCCATAAACAACTCAACCAATAAATCTACTCAATATAAAACCATTTATATCAAATAAAAAATATGTTCACTTGTATATATACTCTCAAACTCAATCTAGGATATTACTAACCCCATCTCTACTGAGTCACACCACAGAGCCAAGGTAATTCACTGAACCTTAAGCTCTGATACCAACTGTAATATCCCGGAAAAAGTCGATCTTGTTTATCTGATATACAACACATATCAACCATCCAAGGATCGAAAATACCAGTAGTTAATGAAACAAATTAGAGGGTGAGGAAAGAAAAGATATAAACTTGGAATAGAAGAAGAAGAACAACATACAACATCAGAGTAAACCCGAATCTTACAGCGGAACAAATAACATATAATATATAACATAACTTTGAAATATAAATCTGCACTTGAATATACAAATCATTTTCAAAGTACAGCACTTACGACACAGCGGAAATAAACAATAGCTATATGATTCTGAAGCCTCCTGCTCCAGCACTTCAAGTATCTGTAAATCCCGACTACTTGACTGCCCATACAAAATTGGGCACCCAAGAGTTTAGGGAAAACAAAACAAAATAAACTCTGGGTCAGTCATGGGACTAGTATGAGTAAAACAGTTTAAAACAGTTTGAGCCTTTAAACGATATCTCATAAGACCACGCCATATAATGTAACAGGTTTTTCCTCCATGAGAATCCAAATAATCTTTATATCAAAACTCATTGTTATTATAATAGTGTCTATCAACCACAATATAATAATCATCTAGCAGAAACGCTTTCATCTCACGTTCTACATATATAGTATACAATCAAAACCGCGAGCACTTATTGGGTAATGGATTTCCAACTATGACAAGGTATGGAACCACCTTCTGCTAGTGCACCTCTAGAAAGGAATACACTGGGTTCAACAAGAACATCTTGCAACCCGGCCACACATGGCCGGCCACTCATTTCGCTTGAGTGTATCGAATGTATATCACCAATGGTTGGGATCAGCAACCGTTTCCCGAATGGGACAACATCAACAAAAGATTTTTAGAAGTAGATGAAACTCTGGATCAGGTGATTATACACCCTAATAGGTGCGACCTACATAGACATGCTGCCTGCCCGACTTTTGTCATTTTCGGATGCGAGGCTAGAAGCTACGCTTATCTTTTTACATGTCATATCTTTATTTACTTGGAATACAACATCGTCATACCCGCCAAATCACAAATTGATTTCCCCAAAAATACCACGGGTATACAGCTAAGAGAAACGAATACCTCCGCCACCAAACGCAACTACGTTTGAAGAGATCAACTTACGCGGTCCTTTAGATATACTCTATCAGACATTCATCCATACAAGTTGTCCTGGGACTGGACAAACCGAAGGCATTATTCAGTACATCCATCCTAGGAAATCTTTACCTAAGATTTATACAACAACCCATGCACTTTACTCCGTCTTCAATTATCTTTGGCATACATGATTCGCAAAGCTTATGACAATACGGAGTGGTTCTTCGGATAATAATCCAACCAGTCTATCCATATTAACAACGTTAAAATGGTCAAAACTTTGATAGTCTATGATTTAACTATCAAAGAAAAACACGTGTGCAAACAATGATATTATTTCCAGACCGAAATTATATCCATCAATCATCATTTAACCTTTAACCCCTTTAAGTTAATTTAACATTAATTTATTCCTCTCCTTATTTCTCACTTCCATATATTCGTAAATTCTTATTTTCTAAGTTTAGAAAATATACGTTATTAGTCACTGGAAAACATTTCCATATCTCTCCCATTTCTTGTTTTCCATTATTAGAAAACGTTTTTGATTCTGATTTGGAAAAACATTTCCAAAACTCCTATATTGGATTTAAACAGATGTTAAAATAAAACATCGCTATGCCAACAAAAACCATTTCACTCATTAACCAAATTCACTTAACCATCATTCACTATCAAGCCTTACCATTCCTTAGTTAAGAAGGAAGTCAATCAAGTTGGGGTGTAATTACCTCTCCGACCTTAACTGAACAATGTTTTAACTTCGGAATAGTCAAAATTTATCTTTTAAATCTATAACAAACTTCCTTATGTAACTCACTTTTGAATAAATCTATATTCGATAACTCTTTCCTTCGAATAAACTATATTCGATAATCTCTCTTCTTCGAATAACCTATATTCGAATAACTCTATTCAATTAACACTATTCGATTAACTCTAATCGATTTACTGTTATCAGTTAGCTCTATTTGATTAACTCAATTCTATTAACACTATTTGATTTACTCTATCGGATTAACTCTATTTGATTTACCCTACCGGACTAACTCTATTCGATTAACTCTAACTAATTTAGTCTTATCAATTAACCCCTTTCGAATAATTATATTCGATAACTCCCTTCGAATAACTAATATTCGATTAACTCCTTTCGAATAACTAATATTCGATTAACTCTTTTCGAATAACTAATATTCGATAACTCCTTTCGAATAACTAATATTCGATTGACTCTTTTCGAATAACTAATATTCGATAACTCCTTTCGAATGACTAATATTCGATAACTCCTTTCGAATAACTAATATTCGATAACTCCTTTCGAATTACTAATATTCGATAACTCCTTTCGAATAACTAATATTCGACAACTCCTTTCGAATAACTAATATTCGACAACTCCTTTCGAATAACTAATATTCGACAACTCCTTTCGAATAACTAATATTCGATAACTCGTTTCGAATAACTAATATTCGATAACTCGTTTCGAATAACTAATATTCGATAACTTGTTTCGAATAACTAATATTCGATAACTCCTTTCGAATAACTAATACTCGATAACTCCTTTCGAATAACTAATATACGATAACTCCTTTCAAATAACTAATATTCGATAACTCTACTTCGAATAAGCGATATTCGATAACTCTACTTGATTAAAGCTAACTGATTAACTCTAACTTGTTGACTCTAATTGGTTAACTCTATTTGATTAACTCTAACTGATTAACTCTAATTAATTAACTCTAACTCTAATCGATTAATTCTAACTCTAATCGATTAACTATAATTCGATTAACTTAAACCGATTAACTCTAATTCGATTAACTCTAACCGAATAACTAATATTCGATTAACTCATTTCGATTTACTCTTTTGAAATAACTCCTTTGATTTATTCCTTTGAATCATTCCTTTGGATTATTCCTTTTGAATTATCTCCTTTGAATCAATTCCTTTGGATTATCTCCATTGAATCATTTCCTTTGGATTATCTCCTTTGAATCATTTCCTTTGAACCGTTGGATTATCTCCTTTGAATCATTTCCTTTTCAATATGTTTACTTAACCAATAACTATTCCCTTTTCAATTCTATTTATTTAACAAATAAATATTTCTTTTATCTTTTCTATTTATTTAACAAATAAATATTTCTTTTAACATTCTATTTATTTTCTAAATACATATCCCTTTTCACTTCTATTTACTTTCTAAGTCAATATCCTTTTTATCCTTCTATTTACTTTCTAAGTAAATATCCTTTTTATCCTTCTATTTACTTTCTAAGTAAATATCCTTTTTATAAAACCCTTTTCGTTTTATAAATATTTCCTTTTATATTCATTTACAAATATATCCTTTTTTAATCTTATTTATTTCCCAAATAAATATTTCTTTAACTCTTCCTATTTATTTTCTAAATAAAAATTTCTTTTTATAAAATCTTTTGATTTTATAAATATTTCTTTTTCAACATAACACTGAAAATTTCCTTTTATATTTATTCTATTTAAATGCACAGTTTGAAATCTTCCTTCTATATAAAATCTTTCAATTTTATATAATATTTTATTTCAATATTTTTTCTGGTATTTACAGTACCAAATAACAAGACCGTTGCCACTACAATCAATCTTAGATTATACATCACATTATATAACACAATATATGAACAAAACAGTATCATAAATATTGAGTAACCCAGTTGGGTCCCTCTAACCTGTTTCCCTGCATCACGGATGTTAAACAACACGAACATAAAATATTCTGATAATCAGAATCAATATTCGATTAACGATTTATATATATTGTTATCTATATTTTCAACTAATAAATTAATAGTTAATTCCAAACTGTTTACACACATCAATCAACAGATAATTATCAGTTCTAAGAATACGTTATAAAAAATATAACTATTCAGAATTGGTGAATTTTACTCAAATTGGACGATCATCGTTAATAACGATAACCATCGCTAGATTCAGACGGATAATTTATTTCACTATAAATTGTAACTAGCTCCAATCCACTCCCAGTCAGTTCCATCGTGTAGTCACCGTCCATACGATCCCAATGGATCTTGTTTCGCTGAATTTGAACAACGTACGACCAAGATATTCAGTTTCGAAGTTAAAACAAAAATTTTAATAAAACTAAATTTCAATTTCTTTGTAATTAGGCTCACCAAACCATTTTCAGCCCAACACCTTTTGAAACCTACTCGTCCTCTCCTTCCTTCCCCGACGTGGTGCTCTAGTTTTCCACAAAGCCATTACCGCATCTTTACACCCAAACTGCTCCTCCTCCTTTCAACGAAATCCAAAATGGAAACCACCTTAATTCTCCTCTTGAAAATTCGTACCTCCCCGTTACCTCAAACATGGACTCGATATCAGAAATCTGAACCCGTCGCTCCCTATTTTACCTCCCTGGTCATACAACCAGCGACACAAAAATCGACGGAATCACCCACGATTTCACTACTAGATGCTAAACCACCTCGCAATGCCAAATACGACCTCTAAACTCCACATCGATTCGCAAAAATCCCATTACTCGAAACCCTAAGCTTTCTGTACAAATTCGAGAACCTCTAAGAGGCATCGCGCTCCATTGCGAGCACATCAAACTGACGAGGATTGCAACAGGATCCCAAATATAATTATTACTTGATTTACAAACTTTTATTTCATTTGATATTGATTTTAACCTCTCCCATTTTTTCTGGTTTTAGGAAGAACGCTGGCAGTTCAAAAGAATTTATATACGGGGACCATATATTTTGTGTGGCTGTAAAAGATGGTTGGGTGGCTCGTTTAGGTTCACAAATACTTAGGATATTTTAGTTTTTAATATTCATTTCACCTTCTGAAAATCCGTGTGATCACACACGATATTCAAAAAGCGCGAAAATGGTCATGTAGCTACAGTTTGACATTACGGTCCCAACGAAACTGGTTTCGTCGAATTCCGACTCCGTTTGCTCACATAGCTTATTTTTAACTGTCAAAATATCGACTGTTTTTCACATTAAAAATTGGTACGGCCACATACTGACTTCAAAAATCACGGAAATTGAAATCTAGCAATAATTTAATATTGCGGATCCAACAAAATTAGTTTCGTTGAATTCTGAGGTCGTTTGAAAAACTGGCTATTTTTAAAGCTCTAAATAACCCATTTAAATATATAAATATATTTAAGTAATTAAATTAAATATTTATAATTAAATATTATCAATTATATATTCACAGTGGAATACCATACAACTCCCATTGGATTTATAACTCGATATTTCAAAATTCCCGATTAAACCGATATTCTATTTAAAATGAAATCCCTTTTATAAATATAAATAAATCGTTATAAATTATAAATGAATTCCATAGCGACTTTTCTAAAATTTGATTTGGACATAAATCAAAATCTACACGAAGAAATCTCGATTTTTATCTTCCACTAGAAAAATATACTTCACCAGCTCTGAACGTTTCTTGTTTCACAGAAATCCGACTTAAAACGAACCCTGTATATCCAGTTGAAGTTCAAATCGCCAAATAACGAACTACCGCGCCATTTCGAGCTTGATTTTAATTATAATATAATTTATACGTTCAACCATCGTTTATACAATATTTTTGTTAATATAATTCAACTCTAAACTGAATTATATATTATAAATTGTCCAGTTCACATTATATTGTGAATTCCACTAATTCTGATTACTTCAGAATTTAAATATATTATTTAATTATTTTTAATTAAATATTCAAAGTTATTTAATTTAAGCCATTTTAAATTATCAATCCATATTTCAAATAATTAAATTAATTAATTATTATATCGCTGAAAAATGCGGGTCGTTACATTCCTCCCCACTTAAAATAATTTCGTCCTCGAAATTGCTAAGGTAGAAAACAAACCCTATCAACTGGGTTACAAATAATTTTTTACTTGTTAATTTCAATTTCACTGAACCAAATTAATTTTAATTAAATATTACTTAATTCTTATCAACGAAAATTTTCAAAAATCCTAAAATTTTTCTAATGCCTTAATTCTTCGAAAAATTTCGCCAGCACCTCCTTTGTACGACTCAATCGATACAACCACAACTCACCTCTCTAGGCCTTCTCTAACCCAAAAGAAAATCAAACAGCCAAGCTGCTTGCCAAATCGGCTCATAAATCTCAGGCTTATACCATATATAAACTTGTATCTCTCTTTGTCGGGCATATCAACTTTATCACTTCCATCTGCTATCAACTCAGCATATACCAATGTTATCCCAATCAAATTCTTATCAATTTATCCTTACCACAGTTATTGGTTTTATACCCAAACCAAATCTCATTTCAAACCCAAGTCTCATTCTCGATTTTCAAATTCTTAACTCATCAACCCAATATCATTTCAAATTCCTATGTCACTAATCCGATTTTCTCGATATCATTCTAATCCAGTTTCAGTTACCACTTACCTGACTTTATTTCAATTCCAATTTTCTTTTACAAATTCTATTTTAATTTTTTTTCAAATCAAACAATCCTTCTTGAGAGTTTTAAACCACTTAGTCTTTTTTATAAATTCAAATACTTCTTTTCGAAATTCAAACCAACTTGCTTTTCTCAAAACAATTCGAAAACAAAATCTTTGGTAGTAATCCATCACTTATAGACTCAAAAATGAACACTGATGATGTGGCCACACTCATCAGTGTTATTTCCCAGCTATCAAAGTGAGTTCAATACAATATCACTATTTTAAAAACTCATATTTAATCATTTCCATTTTGAAATCAATCCAAAATATCATTCTCTAAACAATTTAAAATCTCCCAGGATTTTAAAATTCTCATATATTCAATCCAAAATCATTTACCAACACTTTTCCAATTTCTAGGGTTTTTAATTTCAATCCTGATTTGAATTTCAGATTTAATTCATCTGCTTTCATATATTCACTTTTATGAATTCTGATTGATTATTTACATAACCATTTCACATTTTATAATCTTATTTGATTATTATCACAACCAATATATCCAATATATTATAATTCCAATATCCATACTTTGTTTATATCAAAATATAATTTGGGTAGAATTATTTTCATTTACCCTCTTTTCAAAACATATCATGTCGACCCATCGTATTCGAGTGTTTTAGAAACCCCTATCGATATTGCGGTGCCCCACCATCGACCAGAATCCATAAACAACTCAACCAATAAATCTACTCAATATAAACCCATTTATATCCAATAACAAATACATTCACTCGTATATATACACTCAAACTCAATCTAGGGTATTACTAACCCCATCTCTACTGAGTCACGCCACAGAGCCAAGGTAATTCACTGAACCTTAAGCTTTGATACCAACTGTAACGTCCCGGTAAAAGTCGATCTTGGTTATCTGATTTACAACACATATCAAACATCCAAGGATCAAAAATACCAGTAGTTAATGAAAGAAATTAGAGGGTGAGGAAAGATAAGATAGAAACTTAGAATAGAAGAAGAAGAACATACAACATCAGAGTAAACACGAATCTCACAGCGGAACGAATAACATATAATATATAACATAACTTTGAAATATAAATTTGTACTTGAATATACAAATCATTTTCAAAGTACAGCACTTACAACACAGCGGAAACAAACAATAGCTATATGATTCTGAGGCCTCCTGCTCCAGCTCTTCAAGTATTTGTAAATCCCGACTACTTGACTGCCCATACAAAATTGGGCACCCAAGAGTTTAGGGAAAACAAAGAAAAATAAAATCTGGGTCAGTAATGGGACTGGTATGAGTAAAACAGTATAAAACAGTTTGAGCCATTAAACGATATCTCATAAGACCATGCCGTATAACGTAACGGGTTTTTCCCCGATGAGAATCCAAATAATCTTTATATCAAAACTCATTGTTATTAGAATAGTGTACCTCTAGAAAGGAATACACTGGGTTAACCAAGAACATCTTGTAACCCGGCCACACATGACCGACCACGCATTTCGCTTGAGTATGTCGAATGTATATCACCAACGGTTGGGATCAGCAACCGTTTCCCGAATGGGACATCATCGACAAAAGATTTTTAGAAGTAGATGAAACTCTAGATCGGGTGATTATACAACCTAATAGGTGCGGCCTACATAGACATGCTGCCTGCCCGACTTTTGTCATTTCCGGATGCGAGGCTAGAAGCTACGCTTATCTTTTTACATGTTATATATTTATTTACTTGGAATACCACATTGTCATACCCGCCAAATCACAAATTGATTTCCCCAAAAATACCACGGGTATATAGCTAAGGGAAACGAATTCCTCCGCCACCAAACGTAACTACGTTTGAAGAGATCAACTTATGCGATCCTTTAGATATACTCTGTCAGACATTCGTCCATTCAAGTTGTCCTGGGACTGGACAAACCGAAGGCACTATTCAGTACATCCATCTTAGGCAATCTTTACCTAAGATTTATACAACAGCCCTTGCACTTTACTCCGTCTTCAATTATCTTTGGCATACATAATTCGCAACGCTTATGCCAATATGGAGTGGTTTTTCGGATAACAATCCGACCGGTCTCTCCATGTTAAAAATGTTAAAATGGTCAAAACTTTGATTGTCTGTGATTTAACTATCAAAGAAAAACACGTGTGCGAACAACGATATTAATTCCAGATGGAAATTATATCGATCAATCATCATTTAACATTTAACCCCTTTAAATTAATTTAACATTAATTTATTCTTCTCCTTACTTCCCACTTCCATATATTCGTAAATTCTTATTTTCTAAGTTTAGAAAATATTCGTTATTAATCATTGGAAAACATTTCCATATCTCTCCCATTTCTTGTTTTCTATTATTAGAAAACATTTTTGATTCTGATTTGGGAAAACATTTCCAAAACTCCTTTATTGGATTTA
The DNA here is from genome assembly GCA_030737875.1 of Allium sativum. Taxonomy (NCBI): domain Eukaryota; kingdom Viridiplantae; phylum Streptophyta; class Magnoliopsida; order Asparagales; family Amaryllidaceae; genus Allium; species Allium sativum. The sequence goes on from CM060920.1 coordinate 217,949,093, forward strand.
AACAGATGTTTAAATAAAACATCGCTATGCCAACACAAACCATTTCACTCATTAACCAAATTCACTTAACAATCATTCATTATCAAACCTTACCATTCCTTAGTTAAGAAGGAAGTCAATCAAGTTGGGGTAAAATTGCCTCTCAGACCTTAACTGAACAACATTTTAATTTTGAAATAGTCAAAGTTTATCTATTAAATCTTTAACAAACTTCCTTACGTAACTCTCTTTTGAATAAATCTATATTTGATAACTCCTTCCTTTGAATAAACTATATTCGATAGTCTCTCTTCTTCGAATAACCTATATTCGAATAACTCTATTCAATTAACACTATTCAATTAACTCTAATCGATTTACTGTTATCAGTTAGCTCTATTTGATTAACTCAATTCTATTAACACTATTTGATTTACTCTATCGGATTAACTCTATTTGATTTACCCTACTGGATTAACTCTATTTAATTAACTCTAACTAATTTACTCTTATCAATTAACCCCTTTCGTATAACTATATTCGATAACTCCTTTCGAATAACTAATTTTCAATTAACTCCTTTCGAATAACTAATATTCGATTAACTCCTTTCGAATAACTATCAGTCGATAACTCCTTACGAATAACTAATATTCGATAAACTCCTTTCGAGTAACTAATATTCGATTAACACGTTTCGAATAACTAATGTTCGATAACTCCTTTCGAATAACTAATATTCGATAACTCCTTTCGAATAACTAATATTCGATAACTCCTTTCGAATAACTAATATTCGATAACTCCTTACGAATAACTAATATTCAATAACTCCTTTCGAATAACTAATATTCGATAACTCCTTTCGAATAACTAATATTCGATAAGTCCTTTCGAATAACTAATATTCGATAAGTCCTTTTGAGTAACTAATATTCGATAACTCCTTTCGAGTAACTAATATTCGATTACTCCTTTCGAATAACTAATATTCGATTACTCCTTTCGAATAACTAATATTCGATAACTCCTTTTGAATAACTAATATTCGATAATCCCTTTCGAATAACTAATATTCGATAACTCCTTTCGAATAACTAATATTCGATAATTCTTTTCGAATAACTAATATTCGATAACTCGTTTCGAATAACCAATATTCGATAACTCCTTTCGAATAACCAATATTCGATAACTTATTTCGAATCACTAATATTCGATAACTCCTTTCGAATCACTAATATTCGATAACTCCTTTCGAATAACTAATATTCGTTAACTCTACTTCGAATAAGCGATATTCGATAACTCTACTCGATTAACTCTAACTGATTAACTCTAACTGGTTAACTCTAACTGGTTAACTCTATCTGATTAACTCTAACTAATTAACTCTAATCAATTAACTCTAACTCTAATCGATTAATTCTAACTCTAATCGATTAATTCGAACTCTAATCGATTAACTATAATTCGATTAACTTAAATCGATTAACTCTAATTCGATTAACTCTAACCAAATAACTAATATTCGATTAACTCATTTCGATTTACTCTTTTGAATTAACTACTTTGATTTATTCCTTTGAATCATTCCTTTGGATTATTCCTTTTGAATTATCTCCTTTGAATCATTTCCTTTGGATTATCTCCTTTGAATCATTTCCTTTTCTATTTGTTTACTTAACCAATAACTATTCCCTTTTCAATTCTATTTATTTAACAAATAAAAATTTCTTTTATCTTTTCTATTTATTTAAAAAATAAATATTTCTTTTTACATTCTATTTATTTTCTAAATACATATCCCTTTTCACTTCTATTTACTTTCTAAGTAAATATCCTTTTTATCCTTCTATTTACTTTCTAAGTAAATATCCTTTTTATCCTACTATTTACTTTCAAAGTAAATATCCTTTTTATAAAACCCTTTTCGTTTTATAAATATTTCCTTTTATATTCGTTTACAAATATATCCTTTTTTAATCTTATTTATTTCCCAAATAAATATTTCTTTTACTCTTCCTATTTATTTTCTATATAAATATTTCTTTTTATAAATAAAATAAATTTTATAAATATTTCTTTTTCAACATAACATTGAAATTTTCCTTTTATATTTATTCTATTTAAATGCACAGTTTGTAATCTTCCTTATATATAAAATCTTTCAATTTTATATAATATTTTATTTCAATATTTCTTCTGGTATTTACAGTACCAAATAACAAGACCATTGTCACTATAATCAATCTCAGATTATACATCACATCATATAACATAATATATGAACAAAATAGTATCATAAATATTGAGGAACCCAGTTGGGTCCCTCCAACCTGTTTCGCTGCATCACAAATGTCAAACAACACGAATATAAAATATTCTGATAAACAGAATCAATATTCGATTAACGATTTATATACATCGTTATCTATATTTTCAACCAATAAGTTAATAGTTAAATCCAAACAGTTAACACACATCAATCAACAGATAATTATCAATTCTAAGAATATATTATAAAAAATATAACTGTTCAGAGTTGGTGAGTTTTACTCACATTGGACAATCATCGTTAATAACGATAACCATCGCTTGGTTCAGACGGACAATTTATTTCACAATAAATTGTAACTAGCCCCAATCCACTCCCTGTCAGTTCCATCGTGTAGTCACTGTCCATACGATACCAAAGGATCTTGTTTCGCTGAATTTGAACAATGTATGACCAAGATATTCAGTTTCGAAGTTAAAACAAAAATTTTAATAAAAATAAATTTCTATTTCTTTCCACTTGGGCTCACTAAACCATTTTCGGCCGAACACCTTTTGAAACCCACTCGTCCTCTCCTTCCTTCCCCGACGTGGTGCTCCAGTTTTCCACAAAGCCATTACTGCATCTTTACACCCAAACCGCTCCTCCTCCTTTAAACGAAACCCATAATGGAAACTACCTTAATCCTTCTCTTGAAAATCCGCACCTCCCCGTCACCTCCAACATGGACTCGACATCAGAAATCTGAACCTGTCGCTCCCCATTTTACCTCATTGTTCATACAACTAGCGACACAAAAATCGACGGAATCACCCACAATTTCACTACTAGATGCTAAACCACCTCGCAAAAGCCAAATACGACCTCCAAACTCCACATCGATTCGCAGAAATCCCATTACCCGAAACCCTAAGCTTACCGTACAAATCTGAGAACCTCTAAGAGGCATCACACCCCATCGCGAGCACATTGTAACACCCTGAATTTTAGTTAATACTAAAATTCACTAATTACAGGATAAATAATCTCAGATGTGGGAATTGGGGGTAACGGGCTGCGTTATTGCGTTCGTCTCGGAAAAATACGCGAAATAGAGTCCGAGTTTTCGAGAATTGGAGTCCGTATGGCCCGGTTATGGCCCAAAGAAGTTTGCAGAAAAATTAGTGTTAAAAACAGATTTAGGAATTTAAGTTTAAATTTTAGATTAGAACCAGCGGGGCCAGGCGGGAAGATTCCCGCCTAAGCATGTCGACAGGGCTGTCGACAGGCCTGTCGACAGGGGGGGTGTCGACATGCCTGTCGACTTGCCTGTCGACCTGGCGTGTCGAACCAGGGTACTTGGGTGCACCAGATCTGGTTTTCTGGCTTGGGCTGGGTCTGGTTCTAGAGATTTCCTAAATCTAAGGGTCCTAATCTAATCTAGGGTTAATCTAAGGGCCTAAAACACTCACCTAATCCTATAAATAAGACCCTAACCCTCCCCTAATTCATTCATAATTAAATCTAGTAACTAAACTATGGCAAATTGAAACTTGAGAGAGCCACCATCAAAATTAGAGAAGGGATATCATTCCAAATCCACTTCTAGCCTCTTAATCTTCTTCATTAGTTTGCTAATTTTGTTTTGGTGAACTTCTATCCTCTTAATAATCAATTGTTAAATTGATTAAGATAGGATATGATGTTGTATGGTTATGTTTGTGGATCAATGTGTTTATGCAAGATTAATATTGTATATGTCATGTGTTTTGCAAGTTATATGCTCTATGTCATGCAAGTTTAGTGTATGTGTTCATGACATTTTTATGCAAGTTTAATGTTATATCTTTATGCAAGTTTGGTGCTATGTTTCATGATGATTATGATGCAAAACACTAAGTTGGACATTGATCTATTATGTAACATGTTATGCATGCATATGAAGTTATGCGAATAAATATGCAAGTTATGTGTATGTTCAAATGTAAGATTAACATGTTATGCATGCATATGAAGTTATGTGAATAATGATGCAAGTTATGTGTATGTTCAAATGTAAGATTAACATGTTATGCATGCATATGAAGTTATGTGAATGATTATGCAAGTTAGGTGTATGCTCAAATGCAAGATTACCATGTTATGCATGCTTATGAAGTTATGTGAATAATTATGCAAGTTATGTAGATGCTTAAGAGCAAGTTGGGTTAATATGTGTTCATATATGCAAGTTGACATCCTCTTAACCCATGACAAAGTTATATGCTAAACCCATGTTATGTGTGATGGATCTTCCCCTTTTATTATGTCATGAAATGAGAACGATTTACGTGGGGAACGATGGGGTGGGTAAATATGTTAATAAATGAATGATTGGGTATGATTAAGCATACCATAAAAATAAATTACCATAAGTGGGAATTTACCTATTGAGTTAGGTCTACCCCATGGGAATTTACCTATTGAGTTAGGTCTACCCATGTTATGGAAAACTTGATATTAATTAGGGATAATTAATATGGGGGTGATTAATTAGGTGTAATTAATCGACTAAGACACGAGGTTGGACTCATTTGTAGTGTAAAACTGCCCGGACCCGACCGGCTTAACCAGTTGCTACAAATGTCAGCCCAATGTGAGAGGTCTTAGCCATGAATTAAATACGTGATTAAGGTAAAGACACGAGGTTAGACTCTGTTATGACGTAAGACTGCCCGGATTCTACCGGCTTAACCAGGCGGTCATAACAGCCAGTCTAATGTGGGAGGTCTTTATGGGAGATCACGGTCTTAATTAATTAAGAAACACTTAACCATAATAGCATGTAGTGGGACATGGGGGGGTTAAGTGGGTGCCTTGGGTGGCATGTGGAAATATGGTGGTTGCCTTGGGTGGCATGTGGAATCTAGTGGGTTGCCTTGGGTGGCAATAGAAAATACGATTAGAATACTTAACCAAGTGGAAACATGTAATTAAACATGATTAAAGGGTTAAGTGGGATACACTAGATATTTGACAAGCTTAAGTGGGTAGCTTGTGGGGGGCCATTTCAACCAATATCCCAAACGTATCTTTGTGGGCTCGACCCATGTCGAGTGACGGGACACGCATATTGGGCTTGATTATAAGAGGCCAAAACGGGTTAGCGGTGGCAACGCAAGTCCAACGGGTTTCATATGCGTGTGTGGGCCCGGGCTGGTAGATAAGTCGTTGTTGCATCGTGTAGATATAAAGCCGTGCACCGTTGATAGTATTGGGTAGCCACTTTAGGGGAGTGATACAACCCACTGTGGGACCAGCACGGGTATCTACGGTAGGGAGCCGATCGATGGGAGTAGTGAGTACACCTAGAGAAGATAGGGGCAGACGGCACCTATGTAGGGGTACACGAAACTACTGGGTAAGAATTACTGAGTACACCTAGTGGAGATAGGGGCAGACGGCACCTATGTAGTGGGCTAGGAGTACATGAAATTATTGGGAAAATTTTCTAAGTCCTTGGAAGGGATCAACCTTTAAGTAGGAATGACTGGTGTGGTGCAGTTAGTAATTATCCTTGGGTGGGTAGATGCGTCCTGACGGTTATCTTAGTTCATCCTATGTTGTTGACTATTTAGTGTAGTCATTATCCCCAAAGGTACCGTACCGAGTTCATGTCATACCCTAATTACTTTAATAATTGTATTGTTAAGGTTATAGGGCTCACTCAGACTTATGTCTGACCCCGTTGTTTTTATCTTTTTCCCAACCCTCAGGTCCTACGGTGGATCCTAGCGGTAGTAGAGCTTGATCGGATTGTTGTTCCAGCCTTTGGAAGCTTGGGTAGATGTAAAGCTCCAGTTATCCAGTTATCTTTTCTTTTGTTATGGCTATTGTATGAGAGAGTGGGATTATGTACTTCTTTATTTTGACGGATAATTGTACTTGACTTTTATCATGGCTTTATGATGTAACCAGACATGTTTATTTCCGCTGTTATGAGATGATGTTTTAAATTTCAAGTACTATTTATATCTGTCTTGGTGTAATTTTTCTGTTCTATATTCACTAAAATACTCCACCGATGCTATGGCATTCCCTTAGTGAGTGCCCATAGAGGGTGTGGGGTGTTACACGTGGTATCAGAGCAAAGGTTACCGGAACAGATAAAATTTTCAGAAAACTATTTTTCTAAAACATTTTTGGAAAAAAATATTTTCAAAAACATGTCTTTTAAAGAGAAAAGTTTTTGAAAGAAAAGCATAATCCCCAATAGCCATATCTATATCCTTCGAATTCTCCGTTTTGAATCTTTCCTTTTTTCGTTTCAGCATGGCCGAGAATCTTAATTTTCCGGAGGGTGTGACGATACCAGTATGGTATAGGAGATTGATGGAGGCTAGGGCCACCACTACGGGTCCAGCAAATGTTCCTCCACCAACCGTAGCACTCGATCTTCCTCCTCCCCCTCCTCCTCGCACGGATACTTTTGCTAAGACTTGTAAGGAGTTTAAAGCTATGGGAGGGAAACCTTTTCAAGGATCTGAAACTTTTGTGGAGGCTAGAGATTGTCTTAAGGAGGTGGAAGAGTTGATAGATATCTTTGAGGTGGAAGAAGGAAAGAAAGTCAAGTTGGCTGCTTGGTTAATGAAGGGAGAGGCCTCATTTTGGTGGGAGGTCACTAATGGAGAACGCCCCGTTGACTCTTGGGCGGATTTCAGGCAAAGATTTGTGGCAAAGTTTCTCTCAAGGGCGGCGGAGAACTTGTATATGGAGAGATTCTTGACTCTAAAGCAAGGAAATCTTTCGGTGAAGGAATATGTTAACAAGTTTAATCAGTTGGCAAGGTTTGGCCTAGATATGGTGAACACACCGGAGAAGAAGGCTTTGCGGTTTGTGAAAGGCTTGAATGAACCGATGCATGGGTTGGCTATGACTCATATTCCTATGGGGGCCACCTTTGAGAAGCTAGTTGACATGGCACTCATGTATGAGGAAGAGAAGGGTCCCAATGCTAGTCAGGCACCCGAAAAGAAGGGAGATCAAAAGAGACCTCAGCAACAACAGCAAAACAAAGGTGGGAAAGGCAACGGTGGCAAGGGCAAGAAGAAGAAGTGTTTCAATTGTGGGACACCTGGTCACCTAAGCAAGGATTGTCGCAAGAAGAAGAAGACTGGCTGCTTCCACTGTGGCGAAGCAGGGCATCTTGTGAAAGACTGTCCCAAGAAGGGGCAAAGGACGGGATCTACCTCGGGAGGACAGGTGCAAGCTCTTATGGCACCGGGTCAGGCTAGGGGGCAAGTACAGGCTCTCGCGGTTCCACCGATTCAGGAGAGAGGTAGAACTATTTCCGTGGAAAGTCTGGTTTTTCTATTTGATCATCCTGTCCGTACATTGTTTGATTCAGGCGCATCGCATTCGTTTATCTCATCATCATTAGTTGAGTCACTGCACTTAGACACCAGTCTTGTAGATGATCCCTTGGTTGTTTCAAACCCAATTGGGGGCTCCACTTATTTATCCATGATATGTTTGGGTTTGAAGATTTCTATACTTAGCATTGAGTTTAGATGTGATGCTTTTGTGTTGGGCTTCACGGGCTATGGGTTGATTTTGGGCATGGACTGGTTATCCAGTAATGGTGCCATTCTTGATTGCGAAAGGAGAGTTGTTAGGCTCATGACCCGCTTGGGTAACACTCTCGAGATCTCTTGTAATCCCAGGGATTCTGTTATGCTAAGTTATCTTGAATCGCTTGAAGCTTCGGTCGAGAGTTTGCAATCTGTTAGAGTGGTCCGGGAATATCCGGATGTGTTTGAGGAGGTGAGGGGCTTACCTCCGAAGCGGGAGATTGACTTCCGAATATATCTGGTGGATAATGCTAAACCGGTATCTTTACCAGTGCGCCACATGGCTCCTCGTGAAAGGAGGGAACTCCATAAGCAAGTAGGAGAGTTGCTTGAGAAGGGGTTCATAAGGCGAAGTATATCGGAGTGGGGTGCTCCAGTAGTTTTTGCTACGAAGGCGGATGGGTCCCTCAGACTTTGTGTAGACTACAGGGAACTCAACAAGCTCACAAAGAAGAATAGACACCCATTACCGAGGATAGATGATCTTTTCGATCAGTTGGTTGGCGCTTCAGTATTTTCTCAGTTGGACTTAGCCACGGGGTTTCATCAGTTGAGGGTGGCTGAGGATAGCATAGACAAGACTGCCTTTAGAACTCCGGATGGTTTCTATGAGTGGTTGGTGATGCCATTTGGGTTGACGAACGCCCCTGCATATTTCGTTGATTTGATGAGTAGGGTGTTCAGGGAGTTCCTTAATAAATTCGTGGTAGTCTTTGTGGATGATATCTTAGTATTTTCTAAGAGTGAAGAAGAGCATGCCCTACATCTTGGGGAAGTATTGAAGACTCTTCGAGCGCATAGCCTTAAGGCTAAATTCTCTAAATGTCACTTCTGGAGGAAGGAAGTACGGTTCTTGGGGCACGTGGTCTCCAAGGAAGGGATAGCTGTGGATCCCGCGAAGGTAGTATCAGTCCAAGATTGGAAGGTTCCCAGAAATGCTACCGAAGTAAGAAGTTTCTTGGGGTTGGCGGGTTATTATAGGAAGTTTATTAAAGACTTCGCGAAGATATCAGCCCCATTAACCCGCTTAACGAAGAAGAATCTTGTTTTTGCATGGGACGTAGATTGTGATGATGCGTTCCGACGGTTAAAGAGAGCTTTAACCACTGCTCCAGTTTTAGTGTTGCCAGATGGGAGCAAGCCATTTGTTGTCTATACCGATGCCTGTGGGACAGGACTTGGCGCAGTCTTAATGCAAGAGGGAAGGGTAATAGCCTATGGTGGAAGGCAGTTAAGGCCACATGAGAAAAATTACCCTACCCATGATCTAGAGTTGGCCGCTATTGTTTTTGCGCTTAAGATCTGGCGCCATTATCTTCTTGGTGAGAGATTCGAGTTGTTCACTGACCATAAATCTTTGAAGTACTTGTTCTCTCAGAAGGATCTAAATTTAAGACAGCAAAGGTGGATGGAGTTCTTAGCATCTTATGATTTCGAGATAGCGTATACCCCTGGCAAGGGTAACGTGGTGGCGGACGCCTTGAGCAGGAAGAGGTTGTCCTTGAGTCCATTGTTTGTGGAACGACGAAGCTTGGAGTTTATCTCGATGTTTGATTTCAGACCTTCCATTGATTATGTACCCGGTTTGCTAGCTTCCTTGGAAGTTAGGCCTACTCTTTTGGGGCGGATTGGGGAAGCCCAGAGGGATGACCCACAGTTGGTTGAGTTGATAGAGAAGCTCATAAGGGGGGAGTCGTCCAGCCATTTGAGTAGGTACACCCTAGACGATAGGGGGTGCTTGCGTAGGGACGGTAGACTTTGTGTACCGCAAGATGAAGGGTTGAGGAAGGTTATTCTTGATGATGCACACCGTTCTAGGATGACCATTCATCCCGGTGGGGACAAGATGTACCAAGATATGAAGAGGGTTTTCTTCTGGGCCGGTATGAAGAAAGATGTGGCCGAATATGTAGCTCGATGCTTGGTATGTCAACAGGTGAAAGCGGAGCAAAGGAAACCAGGTGGGTTGCTTCACCCATTGGAGGTTCCGCAATGGAAGTGGGATAGCGTCTCGATGGACTTTATTGACGGGTTACCTAGATCGAGGAAGGGTAATACAGGAATTTGGGTGGTGGTAGATAGACTTACTAAGAGCGCCCATTTCATACCTGTGAAGAGTAAGAGGACCGCTCCATGGTTAGCTTCAGTATATCTTCGAGAGATAGTTCGATTGCATGGGGTACCCTCTAGCATAGTGAGTGATCGAGATCCTATCTTCACTAGTGAGTTCTGGAGAAGTTTGCAAGAAGCAGTGGGGACTCAATTGTGTCTGAGCACCGCATATCATCCTCAGACAGACGGCCAGACTGAGAGGGTGAATCGTGTTCTAGAAGACCTTTTGAGGCTTTGTATCTTAGATTTTGGAGGTACATGGGAAGAGCATCTTCCATTGGTGGAGTTCGCATATAATAACAGCTTTCAGTCCAGTATTGGTATGGCTCCTTTCGAAGCTCTCTATGGAAGGCCTTGTCGATCACCTGCATGTTGGTGGGAATCTACGGATAAGATCTTGCTTGGGCCTGATATGGTTAGGGAGACTTCTGAGAAGATTGACTTGATTAGGAGAAGGATGAAAGCAGCGCAGGATAGGCAAAAATCTTATGCGGACAAGAGAAGGACGGATCTTGAGTTTGAAGTTGGGGATATGGTTTTTGTTAAGGTATCTCCATTAAGAAATGTTGTTCGCTTCGGATCCGTTGGGAAGTTAGCACCAAGGTTTGTTGGGCCGTTTCCTATCAAGGAAAGGATTGGACGGATGGCATATAGGGTGGAGTTGCCCGACAGACTTAGCGGTATTCATGATGTATTCCATGTATCACATCTGAGGAAGTGCTTACATAAGACGACAGAGGTGGTAGAGCCGAGCTTGCTTAGAGATGTAGAGATAGAGCGTGATGCGACTATTCGACGAGCTCCTACTCGCATCCTTGGGTCAGAGACTAGGAAGTTGAGAAGCAGAGAGGTTCAACTAGTCAAGGTGCAATGGGGAGAAGATGAGAGCAACGCAACTTGGGAGACGGAAGCGAAGATGCGTTCATTGTACCCATTTCTTTATGAGGGTATGTCTTTACTTTCTCCTTTATCGTTTGTCTAGTACTTATCTTATCTTTGGTATGTCCTCTCGTTAGTACCTTTGACCTTTAGATAGGGTAAACCTATGGTTGAAACATGTGTTTGAGACATGTTATGGTTGATGGATGCAAGTGGATGCAAGTGTTTGCTAGTGGTTGCTCGTGGATGCATATACACACACTCTAGGCACTAGATCGGCTCAGTCACTTCATATTGCATATTGCATAAAATTGTGTGTAGGAAAATATATTTATGAATGTATAATGGTTGTGTTATCACATGGATGATGCATTTTGGTGAATGATTGTGCACTCATGTAGATATTGTATGTGTCGATAGGGTTTTCTCGCATACATAATGGATGCATGGCACTATCATGGTTTGCATATGTTCATACATTAGATAGGGAACATATACACACACTCTTTGCATATGCTCATACATCATTAGAAATTATTCTAAGGACAATGGATGCCCGTGGTTGATGGTTTGAGTAGATGGTTGTTTGGATGGTAGGATATGCATTCTCCTTAGCTTATAGATTTCGGGGACGAAATCCTTTAAGGAGGGGAGAATGTAACACCCCGAATTTTAGTTAATACTAAAATTCACTAATTACAGGATAAATAATCTCAGATGTGGGAATTGGGGGTAACGGGCTGCGTTATTGCGTTCGTCTCGGAAAAATACGCGAAATAGAGTCCGAGTTTTCGAGAATTGGAGTCCGTATGGCCCGGTTATGGCCCAAAGAAGTTTGCAGAAAAATTAGTGTTAAAAACAGATTTAGGAATTTAAATTTAAATTTTAGATTAGAACCAGCGGGGCCAGACGGGAAGATTCCCGCCTAAGCATGTCGACAGGGCTGTCGACAGGCCTGTCGACAGGGGGGGTGTCGACATGCCTGTCGACTTGCCTGTCGACCTGGCGTGTCGAACCAGGGTGCTTGGGTGCACCAGATCTGGTTTTCTGGCTTGGGCTGGGTCTGGTTCTAGAGATTTCCTAAATCTAAGGGTCCTAATCTAATCTAGGGTTAATCTAAGGGCCTAAAACACTCACCTAATCCTATAAATAAGACCCTAACCCTCCCCTAATTCATTCATAATTAAATCTAGTAACTAAACTATGGCAAATTGAAACTTGAGAGAGCCACCATCAAAATTAGAGAAGGGATAGCATTCCAAATCCACTTCTAGCCTCTTAATCTTCTTCATTAGTTTGCTAATTTTGTTTTGGTGAGCTTCTATCCTCTTAATAATCAATTGTTAAATTGATTAAGATAGGATATGATGTTGTATGGTTATGTTTGTGGATCAATGTGTTTATGCAAGATTAATATTGTATATGTCATGTGTTTTGCAAGTTATATGCTCTATGTCATGCAAGTTTAGTGTATGTGTTCATGACATTTTTATGCAAGTTTAATGTTATATCTTTATGCAAGTTTGGTGCTATGTTTCATGATGATTATGATGCAAAACACTAAGTTGGACATTGATCTATTATGTAACATGTTATGCATGCATATGAAGTTATGCGAATAAATATGCAAGTTATGTGTATGTTCAAATGTAAGATTAACATGTTATGCATGCATATGAAGTTATGTGAATAATGATGCAAGTTATGTGTATGTTCAAATGTAAGATTAACATGTTATGCATGCATATGAAGTTATGTGAATGATTATGCAAGTTAGGTGTATGCTCAAATGCAAGATTACCATGTTATGCATGCTTATGAAGTTATGTGAATAATTATGCAAGTTATGTAGATGCTTAAGAGCAAGTTGGGTTAATATGTGTTCATATATGCAAGTTGACATCCTCTTAACCCATGACAAAGTTATATGCTAAACCCATGTTATGTGTGATGGATCTTCCCCTTTTATTATGTCATGAAATGAGAACGATTTACGTGGGGAACGATGGGGTGGGTAAATATGTTAATAAATGAATGATTGGGTATGATTAAGCATACCATAAAAATAAATTACCATAAGTGGGAATTTACCTATTGAGTTAGGTCTACCCCATGGGAATTTGCCTATTGAGTTAGGTCTACCCATGTTATGGAAAACTTGATATTAATTAGGGATAATTAATATGGGGGTGATTAATTAGGTGTAATTAATCGACTAAGACACGAGGTTGGACTCATTTGTAGTGTAAAACTGCCCGGACCCGACCGGCTTAACCAGTTGCTACAAATGTCAGCCCAATGTGAGAGGTCTTAGCCATGAATTAAATACGTGATTAAGGTAAAGACACGAGGTTAGACTCTGTTATGACGTAAGACTGCCCGGATTCTACCGGCTTAACCAGGCGGTCATAACAGCCAGTCTAATGTGGGAGGTCTTTATGGGAGATCACGGTCTTAATTAATTAAGAAACACTTAACCATAATAGCATGTAGTGGGACATGGGGGGGTTAAGTGGGTGCCTTGGGTGGCATGTGGAAATATGGTGGTTGCCTTGGGTGGCATGTGGAATCTAGTGGGTTGCCTTGGGTGGCAATAGAAAATACGATTAGAATACTTAACCAAGTGGAAACATGTAATTAAACATGATTAAAGGGTTAAGTGGGATACACTAGATATTTGACAAGCTTAAGTGGGTAGCTTGTGGGGGCCCATTTCAACCAATATCCCAAACGTATCTTTGTGGGCTCGACCCATGTCGAGTGACGGGACACGCATATTGGGCTTGATTATAAGAGGCCAAAACGGGTTAGCGGTGGCAACGCAAGTCCAACGGGTTTCATATGCGTGTGTGGGCCCGGGCTGGTAGATAAGTCGTTGTTGCATCGTGTAGATATAAAGCCGTGCACCGTTGATAGTATTGGGTAGCCACTTTAGGGGAGTGATACACCCCACTGTGGGACCAGCACGGGTATCTACGGTAGGGAGCCGATCGATGGGAGTAGTGAGTACACCTAGTGAAGATAGGGGCAGACGGCACCTATGTAGGGGTACACGAAACTACTGGGTAAGAATTACTGAGTACACCTAGTGGAGATAGGGGCAGACGGCACCTATGTAGTGGGCTAGGAGTACATGAAATTATTGGGAAAATTTTCTAAGTCCTTGGAAGGGATCAACCTTTAAGTAGGAATGACTGGTGTGGTGCAGTTAGTAATTATCCTTGGGTGGGTAGATGCGTCCTGACGGTTATCTTAGTTCATCCTATGTTGTTGACTATTTAGTGTAGTCATTATCCCCAAAGGTACCGTACCGAGTTCATGTCATACCCTAATTACTTTAATAATTGTATTGTTAAGGTTATAGGGCTCACTCAGACTTATGTCTGACCCCGTTGTTTTTATCTTTTTCCCAACCCTCAGGTCCTACGGTGGATCCTAGCGGTAGTAGAGCTTGATCGGATTGCTGTTCCAGCCTTTGGAAGCTTGGGTAGATGTAAAGCTCCAGTTATCCAGTTATCTTTTCTTTTGTTATGGCTATTGTATGAGAGAGTGGGATTATGTACTTCTTTATTTTGACGGATAATTGTACTTGACTTTTATCATGGCTTTATGATGTAACCAGACATGTTTATTTCCGCTGTTATGAGATGATGTTTTAAATTTCAAGTACTATTTATATCTGTCTTGGTGTAATTTTTCTGTTCTATATTCACTAAAATACTCCACCGATGCTATGGCATTCCCTTAGTGAGTGCCCATAGAGGGTGTGGGGTGTTACACACATCAAACTGACAAGGATTGCAGCAGGATCCCAAATATAATTATTACTTGATTTATAGACTTTTATTTCATTTGATATTGATTTTAACCTCTCCCATTTTTTTTGGTTTTAGGAAGAACGCAGGCGGCTCAAAAGAATTTAAATACGGGGATCATATATTTTGTGTGGTTGTAAAAGATGGTTGGTTGGCTCGTTTAGGTTCACAAACACTTAGGATTTTTAGTTTTTAATATTCATTTCGCATTTTAAAAATCCATGTGATCACACACGATATTCCAAAAGCGCAAAAATGGTCATGTAGCTACAGTTCGACATTACGGTCCCAATGAAACTGGTTTCGTCGAATTCCGACTCCGTTTGCTCATATAACGTATTTTTAACTATCAAAATATCGACTTTTCACATTAAAAATCAGTACGGCCACATACTGACTTCAAAAATCACAGAAATTGAAATCTAGCAATAATTTAATATTGCGGATCCAACAAAATTAATTTCGTCGAATTCTGAGGTCGTTTGAAAAACTGGAAATTTTTAAAGCTCTAAATAACCCATTTAAATATATAAATATATTTAAATAATTAAATTAAATATTTATAAATAAATATTATCGTGTGTATATTTACAATGGAATACCATACAGCTCCCATTGGATTTATAACTCGATATTTCAAAATTCCCGATTAATTCGATATTCGATTTAAAATGAAATTCCTTTTATAAATATAAATAAATCATTATAAATTATAAAGGAATTCCATAGCGACTTTTCTAAAATTTGATTTGGACATACCTCAAAATCTACACGAAGAAATCTCAATTTTTCTCTTCCACTAGAAAAATATACTTCACCAGCTCTAAATGTTTCTTGTTTCAAAGAAATCCGACTTAAAACGAACCCTGTTTATCCAGTTGAAGCTCAAATCACCAAATAATGAACTGCCGCACCATTTCGAGCTCGATTTTAATTATAATATAATATATACATTCAACCATCGTTTATATAATATTTTCGTAAATATAATTCAATTCTAAACTGAATTATATATTATAAATTGTCCAGTTCACATTATATTCTGAATTCCACTAATTCTGATTACTTCAGAATTTAAATATATTATTTAATTATTATTTAAATTAAATATTCAAAGTTATTTAATTTAAGCCATTTTAAATTACCAACCATATTTTAAATAATTAAATAAATTAATTATTATATCGGTGAAAAATGTAGGTCGTTAAACAAGGAGATTAAAGAAAATAAATTCATTTCAGCCAAGAACAAGTCGAGATTCACTCATTCAAAGTCGAGGTTTTTAAAGCCAATCAAAAGAGGAAACCCGCAAATTCAGATCGAATCATTAATGAAATCAGAGAGAGTTAAAGGATTTTCTAATCCTATATAAAGCACCATCATCATCACTGGCAAATCATCGAAACCAACAATAATATATTCAAGCAATCAAAGATCAAATTTCAGAAAACTTACAAATTGCTAAGGTCTTGATTTTGAGGCATCAGATTTGCAAATCGATCAAGAAAGGAAAACAAAGCATTGGAGCAATCAGAGAAACGACATCATCAATTCATCAAGCATCAATTCGATTGGGGATTACAAAAACCCTAGTTTTGGATCCGCCGCCATTTCTGTTTTCTCAAAGGAATTGGGACATCTTTTTTAGGGTGCAATATTTACAAATGGGCCGGCCAAGTGATCCAGGGCTTAAATGCTTTAATTGAAAAAGGGGATGGCCTTTCCTTTTTAACTTCTAGGGGTTTTTTAGATTGTGTTTACTTTATTATGTACTTTTTTTTAATTCTGTTCTGTAAATCGTCAAAACAGTTTTCCAAAGTCTATAAAATTCTAGGGGATTCAGTTAGGGATTAAAAGATAGTTTACTTGTGTCTATAAAACTAGGGGAAAATATGGTCTAGTGGATATAGACCAGTCTAGTGTTTTGAGCGTAGGGTTAGGACAGGAGTGGGCGCTGCGAGTTTACATGGGATTGTAAGCGGGATCTGTTTATAACTCCTAGTAGAAACCTTAAAAATGCAGCAGTAGGAAGGTTTTTGCCGAAGCTGGGTATCTCTATGTGTTATTTATTTTCTGCTTTTTATTTCTGATGCATTCTGTTATCTGTTTATTATTTAACATCCTGTAAGATTTTTAACTCAGCGAAAAACTGTGATAAACCCTATTCACCCCCTCTAGTGTTAATCTAGATCCAACAAGTGGTATTAGGGAAGATTATTTTATTAACTCTAGAATAATGGTTCACCCTAGTTGTCAGTCTTGTGAGAGTCGGTCCAGTTAACCACCTACTATTTTTAATGGTACAAATTTTTTAAACTGGAAATCAGAAATGGAATCCTATTTAAAATCTGTTAATTTGAAATTTTTGGATATAATTTTAAATGGATATGATATGGCTGATATTGAATTTAATTCTCGCACTACTCATATTTTATATTCTTATCTTGATGATGACCAATATAGCCTTATTTCCCATTGTTTAACTACGCAGGAAATCTAGAGAACTCTCAACACGTTGTGTAATGACCAGAGGATTTTCGGCCCAGAAAATCGACATAAATACATTTCCATATCATATGCCGATCTTCCAAAACACCAAAAACACTGGAACGTTATTCGAAAGAAATTAGAGGGTGAGATAAGAAAGAAAGAAATATTAGAATAAAAGAAGAAGAAACAACACAACACAGAGTCTCACATCGCAGCGGAACGAAATATAATATAGAAATAAATGTTTACTGAGAGCTTTAAAAATACTTACAATTATCAGAGTACATCAACATCTGGACAGTTATAATAACCTGTCCTTAGATACAACACAGCGGAATAGCAGCTATATAATATCATACGTCTGAACTCCTCCAGCTCGTCTCTTCACATCATTCGCTAATCTGAACCTGTACACACCCGGGCTAACCTGAGCATTTACAAAACACCGGGTCAGTCTGGTGAACCAGAGTGAGAAGAACTCGCACAGTTTAAGGGTAACACACAACTTGATTTTAAAGTCAATCTTTTCGAAGGAAAAGGATAATCGTAAGACCAAATCCACACATAAACATGGACTGTTTTTACCTTACGATAACCCAAAATGTTTTTGAAATCAATATCTTTTCTGATATTATAATAATGTCTAAATACAAGTAAATAACAATCTAGTGGAACGCTTGCTTCTCACGCTCCACATATATAGTATACAAACAAAACCGCGGACTCTTATTGGAAATTGGATTCCGACCATGACAAGGTATGGGACCACCTGCCGATAGTGTCTCTAGAGGCGAATACACTGGGTTCAACAAGAACGTCTTGCAACCCGGCCCTCACATGACCGACCACTCATTTCGCTTGAGTGTATCGAATGTATATCACCAACGGTTGGGCTCAAACCACCGTTTCACGATAAGGGACAGCATCGATAGATTAAAGAAGCAAAAAGAATTTCTCTAGATAGGTGATTATACACCCTAATTGGAGCGACCCACATAGCCATGCTGCCTGCCCGATTTTTGTCATTTCCCGGTTGATGAGGCTTGAGGCTACGCTTTTAATCAACACATCACATTCACTTCGAATGCCACATCGTTAGATCCATCAGCAATCACTAAATGACGTCCCCAATAATACATTATGTGTTAGCTGAAGAAGTTTCCTTCTCCGCCTCCACTCTTGGTATGGTTGAAGAAACCAATGTACGTGACCTTTCTGGAAATACTCTGTCAGACATTCATCCATACAAGTCATCTAGGGACAGGATGAACCGAAGGTACTCCCCTACTGCATCTCATATAGGAACCACCCCATGGATCAGTAGCGAGTAGTCCTTGCAACCCGTAGATTCCAATCACGACAGAATCACGGCTTATCTCTGTTTGCAAGGCAGAGAATTTTAGTGGCTCTTCCGTTTATGAAAATCTACGGTCTTCAATAGCTCCGACTTGAATCAGCATCTTTAGCGTATTCATATTTGCTTGACAGAATGGTTTTCGAATATATTCGATCCCGGTCTTTCCGTACCAACAATCGTATGGGCAAGTTTGATAGTCGGTGATTTAACTATCAAATAACCAAACATTCATCCATAAAAGAAAATGGATTTACTGATTCAATACTCAGTATCATTTAGCCTCTTAGACGAACTGTCCGTTAATTATATCCTTTACTTTTTCAACATTTGAATCATCACTTTTACTTCTTATTATAAAATAAGAATATTCTCCAACTTCTTTTTATTCAGCTTATAAACTTCTCGGAACAGCTTATAATATCATATACGGAAATCATAGCTTATATTTCCATCAACTATTCTCGTTTAAAAACTAATATCATTCTTGGATAATCATGGAGTCGTTCAAGTTGGGGTATTTCTTTTACCTCTCAGACCTTGACCAACAACATTCATATCTTCGGAATAAATAAAAGTTTATTAACCACACATCCTTTTGAAAAACTGATTTAAATCTCAACAAAGCTTCGATTCTATTAGAAATAGAATCCTTATGAAAATTCCTTAATATCTCTTTATTATAATGTTACAAATTATTTCAACAATTCAAATTCATTTGGTTTAAAACCATATAAACAATGCTTTTAGAAATCTTATATTAATATCATATAACATTGTTATATCGTTATACTTTCAAATTTCTCATATTGATATTTATCAAAATAGTTTAACTTATCGTCTGTAGCAAATGTTATAGAATTTCCTTTCAAAGCCCTTTTACTTATCATGATCTCTTTAACTCATACTCGACCACTTATTTGTTGTTTAAAACATATAATAATCTTTTAAAAACTTATATCCAAAAATAGTTCATGTCCTTTGTAACAACGTTACAAAACATATATTACCAAACCACTAACTTTATTTACCAATTTTATTCCATTTCTAAACTTAAATATCCATTTACAAAATCTTTGTAACTTAATTATGACAACTTATCAATCGTTTTCATTTGTACATCCTTTAACTTCATTTGGAAAATCTCATTTTCAATTCTTTATCGACAACTAATGTTCATTGTCATTTATTTATTTATTTATTTATTTATAACTTAGCTTATCTTCCCAACCTCGTTCCCATTTATAAACTCATATACCATTTATAAACACAAATCTCATTTATAAATCCAAATCTCATTTGTAAATCCAAATCTCATTTATATTACTACTTATATCCAAATCCGCCGAGTTGTAAATCTTATTCACGAAATGTTATTTAATCACATTTCGTATTGTTTAACAACACCGTTCGTTAAAATGATCATTTATCACAAAACATTTCTCTTTGAACATTAGTTGTAAATCTCATTTATCTTTGTTGCCTCAAAAAAAAACATTTCTTTTTGAACTCTTTTACACCTTCTCGTGTATTCATGATCCAATGATCCTATTCTGAACTACACTTAAACTTCCCTTCCGAACGATAAGGCTTTTACAAAATCATTTCAACATTTAATTAGCCGATTCGATAAATTTATATCGTTTAAACATTTATTTGATAATCTCTTACATTTTTGTTAGTTATAAATTTATAAATTTAGCCTCGACTATTATCTTTGCCATAAGAGTCGCATTTTAAAATCATATAAAAATATATTGATAATTTTGAAACCGTTCAAAATCTGTTTAATATTGATTTCGAAAATCATTTCTTTTCATCGACGGTACTAAAGAAGCAAATGGTTACTGTAGTACCAAACCGTGAAATATACACTAATTTCACATTTCATAACAACTAATTTTATCATATTGATAACGTTATCAATATTATCCAACCTGTTATTCCCTGCCAAATCCATGGTTATCACAATTCAAATCATTCAGTTCAAAATGGTCAATCAATATTCGGTTTCTATTCAAATAGATGGCATAACCAGTTAAATAGTCAATAATAACTGTAACAGACAATACTGGGCAAATAACAGCAATTCAAACATTCAACAAATTAACGTTTATATCACTATAAACGTAACCACTGAGATAAGTTACCTCAATTGGATTTAATCGTTAGAAATAACGATTTGTTTTCAATCAAATTAAACGAACGTTTAATTTAACTGTTCAGTCCATACATTAATATAAAATCAACAACGAACAAACTAACAAACAACCATTAACAATTATAGCACACAATTATAAAACCCGACTTATATAAAATATAAGTAGGGGAAAAACTGAGTTAGTTTAACTCACCCTGATTTCCATTTGTTGCTGAAACAATGCGTTTTAATTAAATTAAACCGATGTCTAATTTAATTAAAAATCACAGCAGTTGCTCATTTTGTCCAAATCTGCTCCATAACATCGCGCTCACTGATATGGTTTCAATACTTTTGATCTTGCCCAATTCTGATAACAAATGAATGTGTTATACATTTACACGGTTATGGTTTAATATTAAATTATTAAAACCTTATTTAAATCTTAATATAATCTTAATTACGTTATTTAAAAAGGTCAGCCTCGTTCAAAGTGACTAAACACATAAATCTTCATTGGTATACTATCAACTAAAATGATCACATAGTTATTGGGTTGGCAAATTAAAGATCATGGTTAGGCAAATTAAAGAGTCCTAGTGATACATAGATTTAGACACATTAAAATGTACTAATATAAAATGGCTACTTGGTAAAATAGCTTAGGCACTTCTACCTGCTTTGTTTCATTTGCCACAAAAGTAGATAACATGGATTATGTACTTTAAAATGTATATGTCACGTTATATACTTTGTATATATATTAACTTACCCCTTTTTGTTTACGTATATATATAACTTTGATTTGACAAGTGAAAATAGGATTAGGCAATCTATTAAATAGGATTAGGCACATTTGGTGCCACTGTTCATCTTTCTTTTACCTTTGCTTCGAAATCTGCACTCTACTCCTCCCTTCTTTGCGGCTGGTCCCAACGCCGATGCCACCTCACCGCACTTCGTTGCCTTGTCCACCGGATCCGACTCAAAGTTCAACACCCACCAATGCACCCATGCTGAACTCGAGCTGACGTCCGATAGTGCACCTCAGGTGCGAACAAATTTCCTCCGTCCTAGCAGCGTCGGCCTCCACTTCCCAGTCTGACCTCGCCTGCCCGTGTTTTTTTTTCACTTCAGTTACTGTTTTTGCTCTGAGCACAAACTCACGCCCAGTCCATTTTTTTCGTTTTCTTTCTTATTTTCTTATTTTTTGTTAAAAGAAGGACTCTGTTTTGATTTTTGTTTAGGTGAAGACAAACTTGGTTTTGCATTGATGCGAGGATAGAGAATGGGGCGCCTTTTTATAATGAAGTAATACGTGGTGTGCAAGCTTTAGGTGTATAGGTCATAGAATAGCTGTGTCGCCTGGGGGTAATAAACAAAATAAAATATACCTATACTTGGCGGCCACGGTTTTAATGGATTGGCAAGAAAGGAACTGGTGTTGTGGGTAGCAAGGCATCGTATTTATTAATATATATATATATATATATATATATATATATATATATTTGGTTTTGTTGTTAAAGGAATGCAAGTTACAAGTTATTAAAGGGACGCAAGGCACAACAGTTTGGGACACAAGGAAAGGTCAAAGCTTTGGGATGCAAGGAGTAAACAAAAAGGAATCAAAAGGGACGTAACAAAAGAGAAGGCAAAAAAAAGTTTAGGGATAGATTTAATAATATTTTAAATACGCGAAACTTCGTCATGAGAAATTATGTTAATAATCACTATATAAAATTTCTGTTTTCTGATAAAAAAGGCTAATCTTAATGTAAAATGATATTCCAGATCCAATGGGACAAGTTTCATCGATATCCGACATCGTTTGAAAAAAATTCCTTTATAAAACCGGAAATCAACACGCGTTTAAATTTTTCATGATCACTAGGCAAATCAAATCAGTTTGAAATTTCGAAATCCTATAATAATTTGTTGATACGAACCCAACGGCACTAGTTTCGTCGCATTCTGAGACTGTTTCCCCGGTAGGCTATTTTTACGTGCACCGCGATGCCATTTCGGACACCCAATTTCACGGCCTCCAAAAATAACAAATTATATATCTATTTTGACTCTAAACGACGATACGAACTCAACGAAACTGGTTTCACGGCCGAATTCGACTGTCTGCTCAAGTTACACTCAAAAAACCCATTTATTAAATTAACTACGCGCTATAGAACTTAACGGGCGTTTGTGGCTGCCGTGGCCACATATGACATTGGTTTGCCACACAATTCAACACCATAAAATAATTTAATGATATGGTCCCAATGAAACTGATTTAATCGAAAACAGAGATTTTAAAGGCCTATAATTTAATAACGATTTCCATAGCGACTATTTTAAAATTTGATTTAGCCATAACTAACAAACTATAACGCGAAATCTGAAATTTTCTCCTTCATATGAAAATTATCATCGACACAGTCCCAACGTTTCTTGTTTCACAGAAATCCGACTTATATCGAATTCTGTATATTCAGTTGAAGTTCAAAAATTCAATTTACGAACTGCCGCGCCATTTCGAGCTCGATTTATAAATATAAATAAAATTAACGATAAAACTTCGTTTTAAATAACGAATTCAATATTAAAAACCATTAATATTCCAAATAAAATATTTAAAATAATAAATTAAATAAATTATTTGGCTACCAAAAATACGGGACATTACATTCTTCCCCCCTTAAAATAATTTCGTCCTCGAAATTGCTAAGGTAAGAAAGAACGTTACAAATCCATTAATTTCCAAATCCAAATTTATTTAAAATCGAAAACCAAATCAATATCGTAAATAAATATTTTCAAAACTATCAAAAAATTTCTAACACTTTAAATTCCCGGAAAAATTCGGCAGAGTCTCCCCTGCATGGAGTGACATCTGCAATATCGCAGGTTTAAGAAATATATATACATCAACCCGCACGGTCGGAAAACAAAAATCAAAGAAAAACCAAAATTTATATTTTCGCGTAAGCGTACCTTTTCAGGCGCTATTGAGCATACTTTGTCTATTTATTGCGATTCACTCAACCAAACTCAATTCTCCAGCCTTTTGGTACCTGAATTTACTCGATTCAACATATAAGCAACCCATGAAATTTTCAATAACCTTCCAGTTATTAACCAGAAAAATAGGTAATTTCCCACAATCCAATATATACCATCATTCATATGCAAACACAAGTTTGGATTATCCAGTTTCACTTCATATGTGTTTTCTTTTGAATCTATAATTCTGGAATTCAATTTCCAATTCATTCAACTTTGAAAATTGTTAATGAATTTATATTCGACCCATCTAACACCTAATCAACACCAATCAACAACCAATGTATCACGAACTCTACCAAATCATTCGATTTAATATTTTCCTTAGTTTAACATATTTCAATACCAATCAATTAACACTCGATCAATTATTAATTTCGTACAGTATTATTCTTAATTTAATTTTTACTTAACCCAGTTAAGTTTCAATTCAAATTTTTAATTAAATCTGAATTCATTCAAACCAACCAACTCACAATATCTCAATAACAAAATTATTCCTTTATATATAAAATATATTTCGGGTAAAATTATTTCATTCACCCTCTTTACAAAACATAAAACATTTGTATATAAAATTTACAAATACGCTCTCATATATATATATATATATATACATATACTCAACCTCGTTCTAGGGTATTACTAACCCAATCTCTATCGAGTCACACCATAGAGCCAAGGTTATTACTAAACCAATAGCTCTGATACCACTGTAACGACCAGAGAATTTTCGGCCCAGAAAATCGGCATAAATACATTTCCGTATCATATGTCGATCTTCCAAAACATCGAAAACACTGGAACGTTATTAGAAAGAAATTAGAGGGTGAGATAAGAGAGAAAGAAATATTAGAATAGAAGAAGAAGAAGAAGAAACAACACAACACAGAGTCTCACATCGCAGTGGAACGAAATATAATATAGAAATAAATCTTTACTCAGAGCTTTAAAAATACTTACAATTATCAGAGTACATCAACATCTGGACGGTTATAATAACCTGTCCTTAGATACAACACAGCGGAATAGCAGCTATATAATATCATACGTTTGAACTCCTCCAGCTCGTCTCTTCACATCATTCGCTAACCTGAACCTGTACACACTCGGGCTAACCCGAGCATTTACAAAACTCCGGGCCAGTCTGGTGAACCAGAGTGAGAAAAACTCGCACAGTTTAAGGGTAACACACAACTTGATTTTAAAGTCAATCTTTTCGAAGGAAAAGGATAATCATAAGACCAAATCCACACATAAACACGGACGGATTTTACCATACGATAACCCAAAATGTTTTTGAAATCAATATCTTTTCTGATATTATAATAATGTCTAAATACAAGTAAATAACAATCTAGTGGAACGCTTGCATCTCACGCTCAACATATATAGTATACAAACAAAACCGCGGACACTTATTGAAAATTGGATTCCGACCATGACAAGGTGTGGGACCACCTGCTGATAGTTTATCTCTAGAGGCGAATACACTGGGTTCAACAAGAACGTCTTGCAACCCGGCCCTCACATGACCGACCACTCATTTCGCTTGAGTGTATCGAATGTATATCACCAACGGTCGGGCTCAAAACACCGTTTCACGATAAGGGACAGCATCGATAGATTAAAGAAGCAAAAAGAATTTCTCTAGATAGGTGATTATACACCCTAATGGGAGCGACCCACATAGCCATGTTGCCTGCCCGATTTTTGTCATTTCCCGGTTGATGAGGCTTGAGGCTACGCTTTTAATCAGCACATCACATTCACTTCGAATGCCACATCATCAGATCCATCAGCAATCACTAATTGACGTCCCCAACAATACATTATGTGTTAGCCGAAGAAGTTTCCTTCTCCGCCTCCACTCTTGGTATGGTTGAAGAAATCAATGTACGTGACCTTTCTGGAAATACTCTGTCAGACATTCATCCATACAAGTCATCCAGGGACAAGATGAACCGAAGGTACTCCCCTACTGCATCTCATATAGGAACCACCCCATGGATCAGTAGCGAGTAGTCCTTGCAACCCGAAGATTCCAATCATGATAGAATCACAGCTTATCTCTGTTTGCAAGGCAGAGAATTTTAGTTGCTCTTCCGTTTATGAAAATCTACGGTCTTCAATAGCTCCGACTTGAATCAACATCTTTAGCGTATTCATATTTGCTGGACAGAATGGTTTTCGAATATATTCGATCCCGGTCTTTCCGTACCAACAATCGTATGGGCAAGTTTGATAGTCGATGATTTAACTATCAAATAAACAAACATTCATCCATAAAAGAAAATGGATTTACTGATTCAATACTCAGTATCATTTAGCCTCTTAGACGAACTGTCCGTTAATTATATCCTTTACTTTTTCAACATTTGAATCATCACTTTTACTTCTTATTATAAAATAAGAATATTCTCCAACTTCTTTTTATTCAGCTTATAAACTTCTCGGAACAGCTTATAATATCATATACGGAAATCATAGCTTATATTTCCATCAACTATTCTCGTTTATAAACTAATATCATTCTTGGATAATCATGGAGTCGTTCAAGTTGGGGTATTTCATTTACCTCTCAGACCTTGACCAACAACATTCATATCTTCGGAATAAATAAAAGTTTATTAACCACACATCCTTTTGAAAAACTGATTTAAATCTCAACAAAGCTTCGATTCTATTAGAAATAGAGTCCTTATGAAAATTCCTTAACATCTCTTTATTATAATATTACAAATTATTTCAACAATTCAAATTCATTTGGTTTAAAACCATATAAACAATGCTTTTAGAAATCTTATATTAATATCATTTAACATTGTTATATCGTTATCCTTTCAAATTTCTTATATTGATATTTATCAAAATATTTTAACTTATCGTCTATATCAAATGTTACAGAATTTCCTTTCAAAGCCCTTTTACTTATTATGATCTCTTTAACTCATACTCGACCACTTATTTGTTGTTTAAAACATAAAATAATCTTTTAAAAACTTATATCCAAAAATAGTTCATGTCCTTTGTAACAACATTACAAATCATATATTACCAAACCACTAACTTTATTTACCAATTTTATTCCATTTCTAAACTTAAATATCCATTTACACAATCTTTGTAACTTAATTATGACAACTTATCAATCGTTTTCATTTGTACATCTTTTAACTTCATTTGGAAAATCTCATTTTCAATTCTTTATCGACAACTAATGTTCATTGTCGTTTTTTTTTAATTTATAACTTAGCTTATCTTCCCAACCTCGATCCCATTTATAAACTCATATACCATTTATATACACAAATCTCATTTATAAATCCAAATCTCATCTATATTACTACTTATTTCCAAATCCGTCGAGTTATAAATCTTATTCACGAAATGTTATTTAATCACATTTCGTATTGTTTAACAACACCGTTCGTTAAAACGATCATTTATCACAAAACATTTCTCTTTGAACATTAGTTGTAAATCTCATTTCTCTTTGTTGCCTCAAAAAAAAAAAACATTTCTCTTTGAACTCTTTTACACCTTCTCGTGTATTCACAATCCAATGATTCTATTCTGAACTACACTTAAACTTCCCTTCCGAACGATAAGGCTTTTACAAAATCATTTCAACATTTAAATAGCCGATTCGATAAATTTATATCGTTTAAACATTTATTTGATAATCTCTTACATTTTTGTTAGTTATAAATTTATAAATTTAGCCTCGACTATTATCTTTGCCATAAGAGTCGCATTTTAAAATCATATAAAAATATATTGATAATTTTGAAACCGCTCAAAATCTGTTTAATATTGATTTCGAAAATCATTTCTTTTCATCGACGGTACTAAAGAGGCAAATGGTTACTGTAGTACCAAACTGTGAAATATACACTAATTTCACATTTCATAACAAACAATTTTATCATATTGATAACGTTATCAATATTATCCAACCTGTTATTCCCTGCCAAAACCATGGTTATCACAATTCAAATCATTCAGTTCAAAATGGTCAATCAATATTCAGTTTCTATTCAAATAGATGGCATAACCAGTTAAATAGTCAATAATAACTGTAATGGACAATACTGGGCAAATAACAGCAATTCAAGCATTCAACAAATTAACGTTTATATCACTATAAACGTAACCACTGAGATAAGTTACCTCAATTGGATTTAATCATTAGAAATAATGATTTGTTTTCAATTAAATTAAACGAACGTTTAATTTAACTGTTCAGTCCATACATGAATATAAAATCAACAACGAACAAACTAACAAACAACCATTAACAAGTATAGCACACAATTATAAAACCCGACTTATATAAAATATAAGTAGGGGAAAAACTGAGTGATTTTAACTCATGTTGATTTCCATTTGTTGCTGAAACAATGCGTTTTAATTAAATTAAACCGATGTTTAATTTAATTAAAAATCACAGAAGTTGCTCATTTTGTCCAAATCTGCTCCATAACATCGCGCTCACTGATATGGTTTCAATACTTTTGATATTGCCCAATTCTGATAACAAATGAATGTGTTATACATTTATACAGTTATGGTTTAATATTAAATTATTAAAACCTTATTTAAATCTTAATATAATCTTAATTACGTTATTTAAAAAGGTAAGCCTCGTTCAAAGTGACTAAACACATAAATCTTCATTGGTATACTATCAACTAAAATGATCACATAGTTATTGGGTTGGCAAATTAAAGATCATGGTTAGGCAAATTAAAGAGTCCTAGTGATACATAGATTTAGACACATTAAAATGTACTAATATAAAATGGCTACTTGGTAAAATAGCTTAGGCACTTCTACCTGCTTTGTTTCATTTGCCACAAAAGTAGATAACATGGATTATGTACTTTAAAATGTATATGTCACGTTATATACTTTGTATATATATTAACTTACCTTTTTTTGTTTACGTATATATATAACTTTGGTTTGACAATTAAAAAGGATTAGGCAATCTATTAAATAGGATTAGGCACATTTGGTGCCACCGTTCATCTTTCTTTTACCTTTGTTTCAAAATCTGCACTCTACTCCTCCCTTCTTTACGGCTGGTCCCAACGCCGATGCCACCTCACCGCACTTCGTTGCCTTGTCCATCGGATCCGACTCAAAGTTCAACACCCACCACTGCACCCATGCTGAACTCGAGCTGACGTCCGGCAGTGCACCTCAGGTGCAAACAAATTTCCTCCGTCTTAGCAGCGTCGGCCTCCACTTCCCAGTCTGACCTTGCCTGCTCGTGTTTTTCTTTCACTTCACTTACTGTTTTTGCTCTGAGCACAAACTCACGCCCAGTCCATTTTTTTCGTTTTCTTTCTTATTTTTTTGTTTTTTTTAAAAGGACTCTGTTTTGATTTTTGTTTAGGTGAAGACAGACTTGGTTTTGCATTGATGCGAGGATAGAGAATGGGGCGCCTTTTTATAATGAAGTAATACGTGGTGTGCCAGCATTAGGTGTATAGGTCATAGAATAGCTGTGTCGCCTGGGGGTAATAAACAAAATAAAATATACCTATACTTGGCAGCCACGGTTTTAATGGATTGGCAAGAAAGGAACTGGTGTTGTGGGTAGCAAGGCATCGTATTTATTAATATATATATATATATATATATATATATATATATATATATGGTTTTGTTGTTAAAGGAATGCAAGTTACAAGTTATTAAACGGACACAAGGCACAACAGTTTGGGACACAAGGAAAGGTCAAAGCTTTGGGACGCAAGGAGTAAACAAAAAGGAATCAAAAGGGACGTAACAAAAGAGAAGGCAAAAAGAAAGTTTAGGGATAGATTTAATAATATTTTAAATACGCGAAACTTCGTCATGAGAAATTATGTTAATAATCACTATATAAAATTTCTGTTTTATGATAAAAAGGCTAATCTTAATGTAAAATGATATTCCGGATCCAATGGGACAAGTTTCGTCGAAATCCGACATCGTTTGAAAAAAATTCCTTTATAAAACCGGAAATCAACACGCGTTTAAAATTTTCATGATCACTAGATAAATCAAATCAATTTGAAATTTCGAAATCCTATAATAATTTGTTGATACGAACCCAACGACACTAGTTTCGTCGCATTCTGAGACTGTTTCCCAGGTAGGCTATTTTTACGCGCACCGCGATACCATTTCGGACACCCAATTTCACGGCCTCGAAAAATAACAAACTATATATCTATTCTGACTCTAAACGACGATACGAACTCAACGGAACTGGTTTCACGGCCTAATTCGACCGTCTGCTCAAGTTACACTCAAAAAACCCATTTATTAAATTTACTACGCGCTATAGAACTGAACGGGCGTTTGTGGCTGCCGTGGCCACATATGACATTGGTTTGCGACACAATTCAACACCATAAAATAATTTAATGATGTGGTCCCAATGAAATTGATTTCATCGAAAACAGAGACCGTTTGCAAAACGGCTATTTTAAAGGCCTATAATTTAATAACGATTTCCATAGCGAATATTTTAAAATTTGATTTAGCCATAACTAACAAACTATAACGCGAAATCTGAATTTTTCTCCTTCATATGAAAATTATCATCGACATGGTCCCAACGTTTCTTGTTTCACAGAAATCCGACTTATATCGAATTCTGTATATTTAGTTGAAGTTCAAAAATTCAATTTACGAACTACCGCGCCATTTCGAGCTCGATTTATAAATATAAATAAAATTAACGATAAAACTTCATTTTAAATAACGAATTCAATATTAAAAACCATTAATATTCCAAATAAAATATTTTAAATAATAAATTAAATAAATTATTTAGCTACCAAAAATACGGGACATTACACGTTGTATGGAAAATCTGACAACAGCTCAAAACCCCAGGATGTCAACTTAGATACAGACCTATGTTTGACAGGTCTTACAGATGAAATTTCAGTTAGATCGAATGATGAAAATTCAACAGATGACGAAACTGGAAATTTCTCATACGAAGATTTAGTTTATATGTGTGCTGATTTAACTAAATCCATTGATAAATTTCAACAGAAAAATAAAACTCTAAAATATAAAAATCTTGAGTTGACCAGCAAAAATAACTGTTCGGAATTAAAACTTGAAAACATCAGGAAATTTGAAAATTTTGATTGTAAAAATTGTTCGAAATTGAAAACTGATCTCGTTCATCTCAATAAAAATATTCAAAAGCATGAAGATGAAATACTAATAATAAAAGAGAACGAGATTGACTTATTAAGTTCGAATAATTTTCTACAAAAGGAATTTGAAAATTTTAAGACTGTCAAAAATTCAAAACATGAATTTATCGAAAAAGAAAGCCTGTTGAAAACTAAATCTATTTTGAAAGAGCTTGAAAACAAGATTGAAAAATTCAAGAATTCTGAGAAACAACAATTTGAAAAATAAATTCAGTTTGAATCTGAGATTTTTGAATCCAAAACCAAAATCAAATTGCTTGAAAACAAAAACTTGGTTTTGAAACAAAATGATACTGAAAGGAGAAAGATCAGAATTAACCGTTGTTCAAATCTTATGAAAGAAAATTCTGATCTTAAATCCAAAATCAATGATCTTGAATTGAGTTCAAAACATTTTTCAACAGGAGAAAAATCTGTGAATATGATGTTGAAAAATCAACTTTCTCTAGAAAATAAGAATGGTCTTGGTTTTGGAAAAACAAAATTCGAATGATTTCAAAATTTCTTCAAACTGCTTTGGAAATAATCGATTTGAAAATTCAATCTTGGATAATCTCTAAGGATTTCTGAATCGTAAACATGATGTGAATTTGTTTTATAATAACCATCTAACCAATCCTGGATTACAAAAAGAAATAAAACAAATTTCATGAAATTCAAACAGTTTTTGGTGCAAAGGGTATGAAGGTAAATTCGGATGGATTGTTGAATAAACTAGTCTGGGTACCAAAATGTATAAATACATCTGTGAGCGGTTTTAAAAATTTTGTTAGACCACTCGATCCCTTCATTTGCTAGGTACCGAAGGAGGCTGAGGAGCTTCTTTACGAAAGAGAAATAACTTCCAAACAGCTTCATATCATTGAATCATTTTCAGTTCCGCAGCCAAGCCTGTTGAGTCAGAGATTATGGTTTACACTGATCTTAGGTATGATCTCTGAACTCACCTTTGTAAATATATTTTTGTTTATTTATCCTTCTACCCCCTTCTATCTATTTCTTCTATTTGTTCTGTTTTTGTTTTACCACTACCATATTTTTGTTGTTGTTTCTTCTTGGGCTTTCTTAACATCCAGTTGCAGAACTCTTTATTTGTTTTTTGAAATTTGCTTCACTTGAATGAAAAACTGATGTTTTATTTTTTTTCCAGATCTTGAATATCAATTTTGTAAATATCTGCAATTGTTTTGAAGCTTATTTTATGATTTATGAATTCATAACAGTGTCGATGTATTCTTGTCATATCTTGAGCACTGTTAATTTGAATCCAAAATTTTTGAAGATCTGAATAATTAATGGAATTTCACACATCTCTGCTGTTTTGAGTTTCTTTTAATTCATTTTAGAAAAGCTTGAAATAATATACTCATTACAGTACACTATACTTCTTAGTTGTGATAATTTCATTGATTTTCAGATTGGCTTGGAAATTTTAAATTGTCTAGAATCTCAGTGACACATCTTGAAAATCATCATTATTCATGATCATTATGGTTAGAATTTGTTTGTTTGAAATCATCTGAAATTATTAATATTTGGAATAATCACATATCTCCTAAATTTGAAATTATCAACCTTGTGTGACTGATTCATTATATTTCAAAACTTGACATTGATTCAAATGATTTCAAATAAATTATTTTGGATCATGAATATCCATCAAACCTGATGTAAATGATCTGAATTTTTCTTTGGGCTTGTCATAAATACTTGTGAAAATTTCTTTGAAAATATGGTCTTAAAATTCTCTGTTATTTCATGATTATTTGGTTTGAATATCTATTTGTTTAAAATCATTAGAAATTATTGATTTATTGAATATCACACATATCTTGAACCTGAAATTAATAATCTGGTGTGATCATTCATTAAAAATTGAAATTTTCATATTCCTTAAATGATTTCAAATAAACGGTATTTTTAATCTTGGATCATGAATGATTTTTTGTGACCATCATCCTCACAAGTCTGATTTGAACTGATTCTTGTGTTGCTCTGATATTGGTTTGAAAATATTTTGGAAATTACTTGTTTTTGATCTAGTTGCTGCTCTGATACTATTTCCAAATAACTGCCTATTTTAATGTCTGCTGCTTGCCTAATTTGTTATCTTGTCTGCTTGGGCTTTAAAATTCTGTTGTTTGTGATATCTTGGTTTGTCTCAAGTGTCTTGTTACAATCCTCATTAATAGGGATACCAATTAGTATCAGAAGTGATGTTTGTCTTTTGCATATATTTTATTCCCTCTTGTTCTGTATTGCTCTTCATACTCCTCTTGTAACTGATTTTCAATTTTAAAACTTAATTGATTATTCATTCAGAAATTGAAATCAATATCCAAATTGAACTATATTTATAATTCATCAGAATTATTATCAGATTTTGAAATTGTGATGAATTGTGACTGTAGTATATTTCACAACAAGAGGAGATTTTATTTGTTCTTCTATGATGGTTGAACATTTATTATAATATCTTTGAATTGGAAATTATTTCATGACCATCTCCTTTATCTATCATCATTCTGCCATCCATCATTATTTTTTTATATTAATGTGGAGTGTTAATATGTTTTAAAATCCTTTTGAATAAACAGTGGAAATATTTGTGATAGAAATGGGACTATGTTATTATTCAGAATTAGTGATAATTGAAAATTTTCAATGATCCCAGTATAGTCGAGCATATTTCATAACATAATTAATTTAGAAATTTATTTCACAGTCCATTTCTATAACTACCACGTTTCTATCATCCATATTGGTTTTATATACCGAGGAGTTTTTTCTTTTAAAAGCTGAAATAATAAATATATAATAAATATATAAGTATGTCTCTAACCTCATTTAAAAATCCAAGCTCTGGTCATGCATGGTTAAGAGACAACTTATAACTGACCTCATTTAAAAATCCAAGCTCTGGTTATGCGTGGTTAGTGTGCTCTTAAATAAAAAATGTGCTATAAATATAAATTAACATGAATTTCTCCTTGGTATGTAAAAATCAGTCTATCAATCCATTTTCTAATCTGTGAAATGTGTCGAAATCTTATGACGTATTATGATTTGTTGATTGATGGGTATTGGGATTTGAGATTATTCGATTTTGAATTATTAACTATAGTCTAAATCTATCACTGTTTTTTTGCTTCATTTTTCTTAAAAATTCTATTTTTGAAAATAATTGAAATCCATATTTTTATAACTATCCCCATTCTTATAAATTTCGTCATAAGTTCATCATTCTAAAATGTGAAAGTTGCCACCGATTCTTGGAATATTATGACTTTTGATTGATTTTTTTGAGATTTATAGTGAACATTTCCTCTCTTTACAATTTTTCTAGTCATTTTTCATCGCTATTTTAAATTCTGTATCCTTTTGATGATAACAAATGTGGGAGAATGGGTCGAGATTTTGATTTATGAGTGAATATTTTGTAAATATTTTTAATTTTGAAAATTCATTATTATTCAGTTCATTTCACACATGCACAGTTATAGGGGGAGTTTTCTGTTGTAAGGGGAGCTAATAAATAGGGGGGGGGTTCAAAATTCATTGTCAAACACATTTATTGTGCTTAAAATCTTTTATTTGTCTGTCATCATCAAAAGGGGGAGATTGTTGTATATAACATAGTTGTATACCCAATTATATGACTTTTGTGTGATGATAATAACCAAATAAATATTATTTTAAACGTGTTTGTTACTGTAATATTTCATATATACATCACAGACAGGAATATAATATTTGTATAGAATACGTCTGTACAACTATTTATAACTCCACTATTTAAACACTTTCACATGAAATTGTACTTGCATATAAACTGAATATGATAGACAAATTCGTTTGAACACAATAAAATAATATTTTATTTCAAACAAAATTTGTTTATTACAAATATCAGTACAATTCTCTCTGCAACACTCATACAGTCACTCTATCTATACAAATCATATATACATACATTTTCACTTTCATATATACAGACACACATTTACACACTGCCTTCTGTCTTCAGTCTTCTGTTTTCACAACACTTCACAGTCAGTTCGGTCATCATCTACTCATCTGTCACATCAAATAGAAACACACACAGTACACTGCAATAGAAATAAAAACTAAACACATACAAATATAATTTTATTTTTAAAATTTTATTTGCCTCAGAATTTCGGTGTGTTTCTCATCAATTTTCATGACTTGATCTGATATGTAAATGTAGCATGTGCACGATATACGTATACGCACACATGTGTATGTATATACACATATTATTATGCAGGGACAGGAAAATTCATTCAGATGGCTACATGTACACACATGCATGAATATACATGTGTGCACTGCCTTGCCAATCGGAATGTAGAGTGCAGCTGTGGAGCAGCCACATGGACCATGCTCGACAGAGTGCAAATGTCAAACAGCCCAAACAAAACAGCCTACATGAAAGCAACTCAGTGATCGAACAAAGTCAAAACAGCTCAAAGATTCAAAACAAAAGTGGTCGAACAAACATGAACAGCCGAAACATTTCAGTTCAGCATGAATATACATGTTAGTTTGCAAAACTTAGTAAACATGAAGGCAGCAGCAAAAGCTAAAACATGGCAGAGCAAATACATTGGTGAAATTTAGCGTGATGAGACAAGCCAGTTTGGCAAAATGGTGAACAAATAAAAGTTCAAGTGCATCAAAACAGCAAAAACGGTGATAACACAAACATGGAAATATACAAGTGCTCACAGATTCAAGTATATAGTGCAACATGTCTAGGCAGTGTTCATAGCAAACAAGGGCGTGAGCATAATATACATAGCAATGCAGCAAGCAAGTAAAGTGCTTTCGAACAAGGAGAATATGAGAATGGTTAAACATGTAAACATACATAGGTTAGTAAAAGCATGGTTTATGTTGAGGTGGATTGACATGTCATGGTGCAAAGAAAAATGGTACATATCCAAAACTGCATGTACATGGTGCTGTATAGCAAAGTCAGTGCACAATGCATGTACAAAAATGGACATAGCAACATCAAGTCAATAAGCACAAAACTTAAATGTTCAGTTTAATCAAGGAAAATGTATTTTTTTTGGCAAAAACATGGTGGAGAAATCAGAGCAAATTATGGGCATTAATTTCATTCAAATACTTTTCAAGAAAATTTTAATCAGCTTATTGAAGTGCAAGATACAGAAAAACATGCAAGAGGAAATACAAGTTTTCTATGGTTCGAAAATATTTCCTGATTTTGTGTAAAATGAGCATATAACTTTTGGAATGGTTCCATCTGCAAATGGAAGGAGCAAAGTACATGCACAACATATATGGCAAAATAATTTCAGGAAAGTGTCAAATGCAGGTTTTAAAATCAATTTTTTTTCTTTTTTTTCCATTCCATTTTTTACTTAATCAAGCCTGGAATACAGAAGCAATTACAGCATTGGATCTAACTATATATGGTATGATGATTTGACAAAATGAATATGCTTTTTCAACCAAGGAAATTAAAACCGAGAAAAGTAAAAATGGAATCTTGCCAAATCAGATTCAAATCAAGATGGTGTATCCACGCAAGGAGATTGAAGACAATAAATTCATTTTAGCCAAGAACAAGTCGAGATTCACTCATTCAAAGTCGAGGTTTTTAAAGCCAATCAAAAGAGGAAACCCGCAAATTCAAATCGAATCATTAATCGAAATTAGAGAGAGTTAAAGGATTTTCTAATCCTATATAATGATCCAATATCATCACTGGCAAATCATTGAAACCAACAATAATAAATTCAAGAATCAAATATCAAATTTCAGAAAACTTACAAATTGCTAGGGTTTCGATTTTGAGGCATCAGAGTTGCAAATCGATCGAGAAAGGAAAACAAAGTATTGGAGAAATCTGAGAAACGACATCATCAATTCATCAAGCATCAATTCGATTGGGGATTACAAAAACCCTAGTTTTGGAGCCGTCACCATTTGTGTTTTCTCAAAGGAATCGGGACATCTTTTTTAGAGTGCAATATTTACAAATGGGTCGGCCAAGTGATCCAGGGCTTAAATGCTTTAATTGAAAAAGACGATGACCTTTCCTTTTTAACTTCTAGTGTTTTTTTAGACTGTGTTTACTTTATAATGTACTGTTTTTAATTCTGTTTTGTAAATCGTCAAAATAGTTTTTAGAGTCTGTAAAATTCTAGGGGATTCTATTAGGGATAAACTGACAGTTTACTAGTGTCTGTAAAACTAGGGAAAATTTGGTCTAGTGGATATAGACCAGTCTAGGGTTTTGAGCATAGGGCTAGGACAAGAGCAGGCACTACGAGTTTACATGGGATTATAAGCGAGATCTGTTTATAACTCCTAGTAGAAACCTTAGGAATGCAGCAGTAGGCAGGTTTTTGCCGAAGCTGGGTATCTCTGATTTCTTTTCTGCTTTTTATTTCTGCTGCATTCTGTTATCTGTTTATTATTTAATATCCTGTCAAATTTTTAACTCAGCGAAAAACTATGATAAACCCTATTGACCCCCCTCTAGGGTTAATCTAGATCCAACACAACCAAACACTCATTATGCACATGAACAACAGTGGGGGCAGAGTAAGCCGAAGTAAATAAAAGTGGGATGGGGATAGCTTCAAAGGTAGGAGGAACAATGGGGAAAACAATAGGAATAAGCTCAACAAAAGGCTGAACTTCCTTAGGGACCCAACGACAGGTAGGATGCTTAAGAACTGGAACTTTAATGGGAATGGGGATAGTACAAGGAAGTTTACAAGTCAGTGCCATGTGGCCAAAAGAATGACAAGAGTTACATATATATGGGGTCCAACCATAACGCACTCTAACCTCAACAACGATACCAGGGTAAAGCTGGACCTTGGTATATTTGGGGAGAGGCTTGTTAGGGGAAATTCCTATAAGAGCTTTAGCATAAACTAGTTTAGCACAGATTGTGGTAGTGGCATTAAAACACCTCAATTTTCCAATGTGGCATGCAAGCCAGCTCATACCAACCAATAGTTGAAGAACAGGTGGAATTTGGAGAAGTATGTCCAAACTGGAATAGATAACACGTGCTTTCTAGTACCTATAAACGTTTGCATTTAGTTAAGGTGGCTCATATTGCGAAACAATAAGGCGCTCTTCGGAGGAGGAGAATTTGAAATAATACATAGAATCAAGGGAGATTACTTTAGTGTCGCCCCTAAGTTTCCACAAATGTTTGCATACCGCTTTTGGGTCATCAATACACTGTAGGGGATCAAGAGTAAACCCCATAACAAAACCCGACCAAAAGCTAGCACCGACTTTAGTTAAATCGGAAAAAAGGTGTGATACATCGTTCACTACATGCAGGACAAAATCCACATGACTATAAGCACCAGCATTTATTGTCAATGTTGAGAATAAGGAGGTCCAGGACTTAGGGGTAGTTGCCTCAAAAACATATCTAACACAACCAGGCATCACATCATTAACCTTGGTATTTCCACAATCAGAATGTGCGCAAGATGGAATTACACACAAGTTGCTACTTTTCAGGGTAGGAATTACGTGGCTACAATAATCTGATCTACATATACTACACCAAACATTTAATCCAATCGAACTAGTGCCCATCGCAATTGGCAAATTCAAAGGACCCATGGTACCAACAAAAGCTTTATCACAAGGGGAACCGAGAGGCAGACTTACCGCGTCTTCAGCAGGTCAAAAAGCAGTTGAGAGGGATGGAAATTCAATGGCCGTCGAAACAGGAAACATCAGTGTAGAAGAACATCGTTCAACACGAAAGGCCTCACATGAGGAGACGCCAGCGTCTTCGTGAACGATTTGAAGAGGCGAGAACCTATTCTTCCTAGTCATCTACGATAGAAACGGGACCGAGAGGTAGTTGACCGGTTCAGATCTAGGTCGCAGAAACGCTATTCAGATCCGACATTTTTTTTTAAATAAAAAGGACATGATTTAAAGGAAGTTTTATTTAGCAAAAAGGAAGGGGTGCAACATGAGGACTTCCCAGGAGGTCACCCATCCTAGTACTACTCTCGCACATGCACGCTTAACTTCAGAGTACTGGTGAGATCTGGTGCTTTAGTGTTGGTACTGATGGGATCCGAGTTATTTAACACATCTAATAATAATAAAAGCTTTACTAATATCAATATAAATAACATTATAGACTGTATTGCTACTCTTGCTCCCATCAGGATAAATCTGACCCCTTGTGAAGTTAGCGACTTTTCGTTTGCCCGCGTTAGAGGGAGTTATGAGTGAGTAGCTACTATGGTTAAAGCCACATACGCTATTGATATTCTCCCCAAAATGTCATATCTTTAATGTTAATGGTCAAGAAATTTTACT
Organism: Allium sativum; assembly: GCA_030737875.1. NCBI lineage: Eukaryota > Viridiplantae > Streptophyta > Magnoliopsida > Asparagales > Amaryllidaceae > Allium > Allium sativum. Next base: position 217,988,390 of record CM060920.1, read on the forward strand.
TCCTTCTATAAGTTTAGAAGAAATCAAAAACATTGTTTTTAATGCAAATATTGTTAAAATCCCAAAGCTTGATGTCTTTGATTCTAAGTTTTATAAAACTCATTGGAACGACATCGAAACTAAAAAATTTAGTGTTGTATCTGAATTTTTTATGTCTAGAATTAAAAAAAAGTATTAATCATATTTTTATCACTTTTAGTTCCCAAAGTGAAAAACTCTAACTGGTGAAAAATAATGATTACAATACTGGAGTAATCATTTAGCTGGCTTTTTTCTTGATGGTACGTTGTCCTTTCTGGTAGTAGTTAATTTTCTTAAAAGACGCTGGAGGTTAAGTGATAAGGTAGATATAAAATCAGATGGTTTTCATTTCTTCTTTAAGTTTTCTAATGATATTGATCATGAAAATATACTTTATTTTGACCCTATTTTCATACGGGGAAGGATGTTTATTATATCTAGATGGGATCCATCAATTGGCAACTCACAATCTCAGATCAAGAAAGTGTCAATTTGGATCCATCTATATAGAATTCCAATGATTCATTGAACTCTTCTAGGACTAAACTGGCTAGTCTGTCACGTTGGTAGACTTCTTTGTTTTGATACTAGTACAGAGAGAATGTAGCCCTTTCGATATGCAAAGGCTTTGGTAGAGATATCTCCTGATGTAGAACTTCCAACAATTGCAATTGAAGGTTTGCGAGAAAATTGTCCTAGTGTGAAAGTTTCTTATGATTGGAGGCCAAATATTTGTACACTGTGCAAAGCTTTCGACCATATGACTTCTACATGTGAATTTAGTTCTAGAGATGGAATGGAAATGGAAGAGCAGGTTGAAGATTTATTTGTTGATGCTCATGTGAATGATTTTGCTAATTAGTATAATAAGAACGTCTTTCAGTCTGCTAATGATAAAAAATGGACTACTGTTAAATCTAAAACAAAGAAAATTTGGAAGCGAAAAGGTGTTGTTCAAGACCAGGAAAATGTTATTGAAAGTCACAATGAGGTTAATGCTAATAAAAATTCTTTTGAGCCATTAGTTTCTGATGGGGATGATAGTAGAATGGGGACTGAGGATGGTTTTATTGCGCAAGATCAAACTGGTAATATGGTTAATTCTGTTGGCGATACTGGGTTGCATTCAGAGGTTTCTGATGTTAAGGACAGTTGTGAACAAAGCAAGGAGGTTTTGTATGGGGATCAAACTTGTATGGATCAAAGTAATAATGCTGATGTTTCTTTTTTGCCAATTTATTTGGAGATAACGTAAAGGATGTGATAATTAATGGTTCGACTTCCTCTGATTTATCATTTGCTTCAAACTCTTTTTCCACCTCTTTAGCTAGTATGTCTTCTCAAGTAGTTAATTCTTCTTCTCCAGCTAGTGAATCTTTTTTTGCAGCTAGGTCTTCATCAGCTGCTATAGTTTCTTCTGCTACTATGTCTTCAATTTTCACATCTACATCATCACTTTCAACTATGTCCTGTTCATCGACCTTTAGTTCTTAGGCTCCCATTGCTGCTAGTAGCAAGGTTTTCGATCCAGGTTCGTCTTCTTCAATTCATTCTAAGGCTTCTCCATATGCACACGTAAAATCACCTTCATAGATTAAGCTACCTTCTCCAAGTGTTACTTGATCTGGTTTGACAGTTCCTACTATAAACACTACGATGGGCTCAACTGCGGCGCCTTCTAGTTCTATGCCCTCTTCTAAGTCCAATTTGTAATAAACTGAAAGGTAAATTTGGGGAAGACATGGATGAGGATATTGATTTCAATGTGGAGGATACATTTCCATTAAGCAGTAATTTGAAAATTTCTAAAAGGCATACGAGAAGGAACCCGTTATATGATCCATTTTTACATGGTTCTTTGGTTTTTACACAAATAAGTGGCTCATCTGATTTGTAGATATGCATGTATGCAGATGTGCATAAGTGCTGAATGTTTTTGTTTTGTTTCAGTATGTGGGATCTTTGTGGTACAGCTTCGTAGCAGGTTAGTTAGTATCCAGAATGATAGGTAGATTAGCAAATGTGCAGTTTCTCATCAATGCAATGTGTAAATTGTTAGGGTAATGTATTGATAGTGTTTTGTGAATGCAATTGTAGTGAGTATGTTCTTTTCATGTAGTGGGTATGTGGTATGTAATGAGTGTGGATGTAAATATTGTAATTTTTGGGTTGCAAAATAAAAAAATCGCGCTTGCCTTTCAAAAAATAAATAAGTAGGAATTTTTTATTTACGTGATGTAGCAAATGAGCTTTAACATAAAATTCTGCTCTTTATCTCTAAATACATTAACAATGTATTGTATATATCGTATTCTATAATTATTAATGGTACTCCTAAAGGTTTCAGTAATATAAACAGGGGTATTAAACATGGTGACCCATCATCTCTGTAACAACCCGGAAATTCGGTACCTGTAACAACTTGAATTTTAATAACATGTTAAAACCATAAATCAAGGCAGAAATAATTTTTAAAATAAGAATCAAGGGAAATGGGTTACGCCATTGCGTTCGTCTCGGAATTCTGCTTGAAATAGAGTCCGAGTTTGCGTAAAATGGATACCGTACGAAGAAGATATGGACAAACAAAGTTAGGTAGAAAAACCAGAAACGGGCCAGAATGCACTGGCGCACTTGGGAAGTGCGCCAGAGCAAAATTGCACTGGAGCACTTGGGAAGTGCGCCCATGAAATTTTGCATTGGCGCACTTGGCAGGTGCGCCCCAGGCCGAGCAGAAACCTGCTTAGTCAGGCCCTGGATGGCCTCGTCTGGTTCTGGTCGAATTTCTGAGCTCTGGTGTGTCACTAGGGCTTACTTGTCATTTTCTGATTGGCTTTTCTTGAGATGGATGGCCTTGATTTCTTCTAGCTTCATTGACGGCTCTAATTATTTTGAAACCCTATATAAACAGCCTCCTAGCCTCATTCTCTTTACACCATTCTTCTCTAACCTTATGCTGCTCAAACTCTTGATGATCATGGCTTCTTCTTCTTCCTTTAAATTAAATCAATTAAATTAGAACGCGAAGATTATTTCTTGAAGACTACGGCTAGGAATTGGGGATTTGCTTCTACAATCAAAGCAAGATTCAGCGATTCAACAATTCAACGACAAATTTCAAGACTTGACTTCTGCATCTAAATTTCTTAGACCACGATCTGTAAGTTCCAGTTACTTTTAGATAAAAACTATAAATCTAATATGGGCATGTTAAATTGGAATTGATTTATGTATGATTCATATCTGTTCATGTTTTCTTCTTGGATCTTGACTATTGGGAATATTGTCTACGACGTTGAAACTATTGTTAATGGCATAAGACTATGACTACGCCTATAACTGTGAACATAAGACTATGACTACGCCTATGACTATGAACATAAGACTATGACTATGCCTATGACTGTGAACATAAGACTACGCCTATGATTGTGAACATAAGACTATGCCTATGCCTATGACTGTGAACATAAGACTATGCCTATGACTGTGAATATAAGACTATTGCCTATAACTATGACAAGGACAATTGTGGCTAATCACCTATGAGGTTATTGCCTAGGATTATGACTATGAAATTGGATCTAAGCTTGACTTTCTATTTAGACCTATTTTCTTTATTCTTGATTTTGGGATTTTTCTATTTAAGTTAGATCTATCAATGTTCTCGAACCTAGATTATCATTCAAACCTTTTCATGTTCATAATGTTATCAGAGCTATATGCCTGCGATGTTTTAATCAATTTATTCAGTTATGTCATGCCTTGGAAATAAATGGATAAGAGGACAATGTTTATTATGTTATATGTGGAATTGAATGATATTGATTTGTGCCTGTAGTTTTATTATCATGTTGAATTGGGAATTAATGAATAAGTCTATTCATATGTATATGAACTTGGAATATAACATGTTATGACAAATTGAGTTGTTTATCATGTTATGCAAGTTTTAGGTTGTGAAATCATGTCAACATATGTGACCAAATGTTTGATCTACATGTTTATGTGTATATGTTAAACCTATGTCATATTTCAAGTTCACACTTATTCATATGTTCGTGATTGATTTGCAAGTTCACATATATGTAAGTTGATTTAGTCTATGTTGCAAATTCACATATATGTATGTTGTTTTAGTCTACGTTGCAAGTTCACACCTATGATATTCATGTTGATTATTTCGCAAGTACACACCTATGATGTTCATATTGACTATGCTAAAAAAATGCCAAGTTTAACCCTATGTCGTGTTTACGTTAATGAATCTCTTTATGCCAATTTTGTGTACGTTAAATTAGGCTAAGTTTTAGCCTAATATTATATGCCAAAAATCATGCAAACGAAGAATTAGGCTAAGATTTTAGCCTAATATTTAGACGGGGTAATGTTGGGAAAAATTGGAAATTATAGGAGACTTGGCCTGAAACTTGCCTTGAAAACATGACACGAACTTGACATGAAAACTTGAACATGGACATGACACTAGAATGAACTTGAAAATGGCCAACTCGAGGTTGGGTTGAATTTGCAGTGTAAATCTGCCCGGAACCGCCCGGCAAATCCAGTGACTGCAAACAATAGGATCCAATGTGAGTAGTTGGTCATATCGCGCTTGAAACCCGAGGTTAGACTAAGTTCTGGTGTAAATCTGCCCGGAACCGCCCGGCATATCCAATGACCACAACAGAAGGTCTAATATGAGAGGTTGGGGTGCATTAATGAATTAATGCCACATGATAGGGTTAAGTCATGAACATGAAAGACAACACTTAACCAACTTGACATGCTAGACTGATAGGGGCTAAGTCACGAATTTAAATGACAACACTTAACCTATTAGACGGAAACCCTAGTTACGCGGTCCATTTCAGTAGTAACCCACTAGATGTATCATGATACCCTGGAACTAGGCAGGGTGGAGCACGATTACTGGGCTGATTGTAAGCGACCAGAATGACGGCTGTGTTGATGCGCCAGTGTAGGTTCAGGCGGTCAATGGTCGTGCACGTGGTCCAGAGTTGAAAAAGCAGGCATTGGGCATCAGTAGGTATATCTGTGCATTCTTGATTCATGTCGGTGGTTGGCACCATAGGGTTTGATACACCCTATGGTGGACGTAGCACAGGTGACTACATTCGTGATAGGGCCGTATGACACATGCACATGACAAGCTAGAACTTGTAGGGAACCAATCAACTAGTGGATCATTTCGTTGGACCTAGAAATGGGTCATTTCATGATATTGGGCTAGTTCCCCCCCCCCCCAAGGTTCTCAGGGAGGAAACTCTAGCACTTAGCTTGGATTTCACTTGCTTTCGGTTCAACTCATGTACGGTTAGATCTTGAGCTATGCTATGACTGCATTTCTGCTACCTTTGGGGAATTAAGCTCCTTTTGTTGTTTCAAGTTTATGCTTCTTTATTTATGCAAGATAAAATTTATTGTAATGGAAATAATGACCTTGGCTATTTGATGTAAAAGGTTTTGACTCTTTTTGAAAGTAATGAAATTTATCTTTTGATTCTTCTGCTGTTTTATCTATGTTCTGTCTTGTAATATTTCTGTGTTTGTTTACCTCGATAACGCTCCTCCAAAACTAGTGCATTCCCTTTGTGAGCGACCCTAGTGGAGGTAGGGTGTTCATATTTAAAAATTTTATTTTAGCTATTTTAATGGATTTTGGATATTTAAAATGATTTATTTTAAATAATAACGACTAAAAAATTATTTTTATCAAAGTTAGAATGTATAAATTTATTTTAATTATAAAACGAGCTTGAAATGGAGCGGTAGTTTGAAATTTCAATTTTAAATTTCAATTGAATGTATAGAATTCATTTTAAATCAGAATTGGACGAAACAAGAAATATTTGAATCTGTTTAATAATATCTTTCTTACAAATGTGAAAAATTGAGATTTCGTAATACAATTGAAAGTTATGTCTAGTTTAAAATTTAAAATAGTCGCTATGGAATTTAATTAATTTTAATATAATATACAGCCTTTAAAAATACCCATTTTGCAAACGACCTCCATTTTCAACGAAACCACTTTTGTTGGATTTGGAATGTCAAATTATTGTTAGGTTTCAAATTTCATGATTTCTGGAATTAATATGTGAGCGTGGCAAAAGGAAACATGTTTTCTTAATTTCAGTTTGAATTGGATCAACCAGAAAATGGCCATTTTTCAAATGGTCTCCAAATTTGACGAAATTAGTTTTTTAAGACCGTATCGTCAAAACATAGCTAGATTTATTTTTCTGGAATTTTTCGAGTCGGTATGTGGCTCCGGTAAATTAAAATGTATGTTTAAATTCAATATATATTGATTTATATTTTAATCTAAAGAAAAACTGATCGTAACAGCCGAATTGGGTTACGAAATATATTCCTTTGTGTCCGAAATAGAGGTATTTGGCTAGGGGCGACAGTCATTGGGTTTTAATTGGAGTTCAAACATGTAATCTTCAATAAAAAAATAGAATTAAAAAATAAAAATAAAAAGGAATCGGGTTTCAACAATGTGCTATACCAATCATAACCTCGCTCCAAGATTCACGGCAACAGTTCCTTTTCTTTTTATTTTTCGAGATTAGATAATTCTAGTTCTCTGCATTTGAATTCTTCATCTTCTTTGTCGATTCAAGCGGAATATCTCAGTGTTCTTACGCTGATGTAATTAGACATTCTTCACCTACTTCTTCTTATTAGAATTCTGCTTCTTTAAAAGGTCCTTTTAAAAAGAACCATGCCAGAGGGCGGTCTTGCTTCAGATGTGGCGATTCAGATCATATAGCAAAGGACTGCAGGAACAAGATTAGGTGCTTCCATTGCAGAGGTTTGGGACATCATAAGAATACTTGTCTAGTGAGATTTAGAGGCGAATCAATCTTCGATTTATTGCACTTCAAATGTTTGAGGATTTGCTAGAATTTGATTTCACTTTTGAATATTTTCGAGATGGATTTACCTATTCAGTCGAATGATGGGGGGTATATGTTGTTTTTGTTGGGTTGGCATTTAGAGGGTCTTGTTGACGGATTATTGTGGCATAAGAGGAATCCTATTGATGTTGTGTACCCTCCACTTCCTCAGCCAATGGATAGAAAGGAACATGCCCTATCGTTCTATTTATGTCTTCTGATATTTAGGAGGTTTTATGCTGAATCGATTTCGGGGAACAAGAATAAAGTCCTTTGCTGTTGGAAGCGATTCTATTACACTTCGACGCCATTAATACCGCTGTTAATTGTGATAGATGTTGTGTTGATTACCAATATCTTAATAAAGGTGATATTCTCGGGTCGGAGGGGCGTCCTATTCTTTTGGGTGCTGGTTTTATGAAGGGGAAGGATTGCAGTATGAATTTGGGTCTGGTTGATGATGAGTTGAGTTTTCTTGATGAAATGTTGGTGGATTTCTTCTGAGAAGTTTTTGTCGAGGCAGCAGTTAGATCCAATGTTTCTGGACCCTTCAGTTATGAAGTGTATGGGTTTCAATGAATAATTGTGGTATGATGTCGATTCGGTTTCCATGAACTTGAATAGTGGGAGGGTTTCTGAAGCGATGGCTGGTTTTGACTGGATTGATAAGCGGGGTTATGACAATTCTTTTGAGTGCTCTCCTTCTAGAAGTTCTTGTGTAGAGGAAGGGAAATGGCGTATGGCTGTTGATGTGGATCTCTTCAATAGTTTTGGGATGCTGGAGGAACACGATGAAGAAGAGGCTTCAAGGGAGGTGGGTTACTATGGTGTGTCTAATGATAAGAAGGTGGATGTAGTGAAGCCTTCATCTGTGTCGAGGAAAGGTTTTAAGGTGGGTAAAGTCAAGGTTGCTAGGAGGTGCAAACACTTGTCATTGTCTGGACATGATTCATTGAGGCTTGGTAAGTCATTTGATCCAAATATGGGGGTTGAAGGTCACCTTAAAAATACTGATATGGTGGTGTTAGATAGTGGGGACAGGCTTTTGCCTGGTGGGTGCCGTAAGTTTGGTTGGGTAAGTGGATCTCTGGCGGGGTCTTTTGGTTGTATGGTTGATGACATTGATGGCATTATTTTTGGTAAAAGGGAAGGGTCAGCGAATTGAAAGGTGACAGTACTTTATGTGTGGTTAGACGGACATTGTTGTTTTGATAGGGACGACTTTGTGTTTGTTTTGGACAAGGGTGGTTGCACTGTGGTATTGGGAGAATTGGGAGTGAGATTATTTGCTTTGTTTTCGAGACCTTGCTGTTGTGTGTCTCAAATGGAAAGTACTATGTCTTATGTGGATTTTGAATCGGATGGTCAGTCTGGAGTTTCAGATCGGGATGGTTTGCGTGATTGTTTTGACCATTCTCCGTCCAGAAATGTTTCTTCTTCTTTATCTAGGAAGAGGAGACGTAAGAGTGTTACTCCCAGTTCTGGTATGGTCCATCGCAGTGGGAGGATTCGACACTGCTCCTCATTATATCATGGTAGGTCCCCGAACTCGAATGCTAGTAGTAGCAATTCAAGTTTGGGCTCAGATATGATTCCTGTTTATGGTAGTGATTACACTCTGTTTTCTTTGGGTAGCCTTTCATCTAGTCAGTTATTTCAGCTTTCTAACGATACTGCTTTTATTTTTTCTGATATTGAATTAGTTGCAGATTACATCAGAAGTAGGGAATTAGAGAGAGTTAATTCTTTGAGATGTTGAGGATTGTTAGCTGGAATATTAGAGGTCTAAATGATCCTAAGAAATGTGCTAAGGTTAGGACCTTTTTTTAGATATTTTCATATTGATACTATTTTACTTTAGGAGACCAAAATAGAGAACCCCGATCTTAGTTTTTTTGCGAGGTTTGGTGGGTCCCTCTTTCGTAATTGGGCTTATCTTTCGGCAATAGGCAGTGCCGAGGGACTCATGATTGGTTGGAAAGATAATCAGTTTAGATTGGTTCAAGAGATTCATAAGATTTATTCTTTACATGTTATTTTAGCCTCTCTTGTAGACAATTCTTTGCTGGGTATTTCAAATGTGTATGGTCCTCATACTAAAGTTGAGAGGAGAATCTTGTGGTGTGAATGTTCTGATTTTAGGAATCTTTCCCCCAACCAATGGATTGCGGGGGGGGGGGAGATTTCAATGTCACTAGGTTTTTAGGGGAGAGATCACCTCGTGAAGGTGATTTCTCTGATATGGAGGAATTCAATGATTTCATTTTAGATAATAATTTTATTGAGATTCCCCTCTATAATAGATCCTTCACTTGGTCTAATGTCATAGATAGTACTTCTTTTTCTTTATTAGATAGATTTTTTATTAGCACTGAGGTGGATGATAGATTCTCTATTTGTAGAGTTAAGGGTTTATCTTATTTATATTCTGATCATTGTCCTATCATCCTTTCGTTTGATTCGAATATTTCTATTAGTAACAGTTTCAAATTTGAGAAGATGTGGTTATTGGATTCTAGCTTTATTAATCTAGTTTCTGCTAAGTGGAATTCCTTGTTTTATTTTAATAATTTATATAGGGGTAATTCTACGAAGATTTTTGTAGCGAAACTAGGTAAGCTTAGATTTTTTTCTCAAGCTTTGGAATAAGTATATTTTTGGTAGTGTCAGAATTAAGAAAGATAAGATTATTTGTGAGATGTTGGATTTAGACAAGATTAGTGAGTCCAGGATTCTTAATTCTATTGAGAGGGATAGACTTTGCAACCTTAAGAATGATCTCAAGTTGATTTTAGAAAAAGAAGAACTCATGTAGAAGCAAAGAGCCCGAGTTCAATGGATTAGGAGGGGGATAACAACATGTAGTTCTTCCATAGTGTGGCTAATAAGAGGAGGCGCGATAATTTGATTCATTCTATTTTTATTAATGATGTGGAAGTGACCGTTCAGAGGGATTTAAATGAGGCTTTTACTAGGTATTAAGCAGATTTTTGGGGCTAGGATTAAGAGAAGGATTAATGTTAGTTGGATTGACATTTACCCGCCTGTTTCTAAGGTTGAGTTAAGTGATTAGACAAGCATTTTGTAACAACCCGGAAAATCTGAGCCAATTTTAAAATTTTAATTTGGCTATTTTAGGGGATTTTAGATATTTTAAATAATAACGATGAAAAGTATGTTTGAATCGATGTTTGAAAAGAAATATAATCATTTTTTATTATAAACAAGGCCTTAATTGGCGCGTCAGTTTCAAAATTTCAATTCAAACTTTGATTGACTGTGTCGGGTGCAAAATAAAATGGATTTTAGTGAAACCAAAAATATTTAAATCTATTAGTGAATATCTTTCTAACGAATCTGAAAAATCGAAGTTTCATAGTAGGAATCAAAAGTTATGGCCAAATGAATTTTCAGAAAGGTCGCTATAGAGTTTATATAGCCCGTGAAAATAACCATTTTGCAAACGACCTCAGAATTCGACGAAACCACATTTGTTGGATTCGGGATGTCAAATTATTGATAGGTTTCAAATTTCATAATTTTTGAAGTCAGTATGTGAGCGTGGCAAAGGAAAATGTGTTTGATCGATTTCTATTAAATTGGATCGACCAGAAAAGGACCATTTTTCAAATGGTCTCAGAATTCGACGAAACTAGTTTTGTTTGGACCGAATCGTCAAAACATTGCTAGATTTATTTTTCGGGAATTTTTAGAATCAGTACGTGGCCCCGGCAAATTGAAATGTACGTTCAAAGCAAATATTGATTGTTTTATATCTTAATTTGAAGAGAAACTGACTGAATCAGTCGAATGGGCCTACAAAACGTATCCCATTGTGTTCGGAATGGGGGTATTTAGCTAGGGGCGACAGTCGTTGGGTTTAGATTGGAGCTAGTATGTGAAGAGGGGTATTTTTGAAATTTTAAAAATATAAATAAAATAAAAAAATCTCATTGGCCCTCACTCTTTCTCTCTCCCCGTAAACATCAGAAGCGACGACGGAAAAGGGTTCAAACCTTCTCTCCTCAATTCCTCTAAATCCAGTCAAAATTAGACCTCCGTCCTGTTGGGGATTTTGTAGAGCTCATCAAGATCTTCAAATCTATACCAAGTTTGGACTTTTTTCATTGAGTAATTTGAGAGATCCATCGCTTGGAAGTTCCGAACTTCAACCCGCCGTCGCCGCCGCCTTTGGTGATCGAACTGGCCATCTCCCGCCTGCGTATGTGCGCCTCTCTTTCCTCTTCGTCGCTGCGAAGGCTGATCGTCGAATCACTTCACCATTTGCACAATAAATCCAAACCTAGTTTGGAACATTGCTGAAAGGTACGACTAAAGTTATTTTAAACTGTTTTAACACCATAAAACTGTCGCAAAGTTGATTGATCTTCTAAAAATCATATCTTTTTCGTTTCTTGTCGAAATCCAGTAAAACAAGAGACAATGGACTCGTGTTGATGTTTTCTACATTTTAGAAGAGACCGGATATTTTTCTGAGCTTCCTGTATTTTTGGTGGAGTGGAACCCAGTGTGAGATTTCTGAATTATAAACGATATGGAATCAACGATATATAAATTATATAGTCGATGTATGAGTTATATAAGCGTTGTACACCTCATGTGTAAGCGTTGTATAAGTTGTATGTTCGATGTATAAGTTATATATGCTTTGTAGAATTGAAATATGCGTTGAAATAAAATGAAATGATATTGAAATGAAATCGAAATATAGTTATATACGTATATATATATACTCCCCTCATCCACAGACCATGGACGATATATGTTGGTTGTGATATTGTTTGGATTATCGGTTGATGTGAAAATTTGGTGAATATCATGAATGGTTGATTTGAAATGATTGATTGTGGTTGAAATCCTAATAGGATTAGTATATAGGAAAATTCGTCTGCGTACGAACTAGATATTGAAAATCCCCATTGTCAAAAGCTGCGAGGCTTTAAGGTAGAGTGAGGAGCCGTACTAGGGACGGTCCCGGTTAACTACCCTGCCGTTATGTTGCCGAAATTTTCTGAAATATATCTGTGTTTGATTTAAATTCATGTGTTGAAATAAAAATTCATGTGTTGAATGAAGCTCATGTGTTGAGTAAATTTGTTTTACGATAAAAATAACATTTTTATTATATATATCAACTATAGAAAATATTCATGTGTTGAATAAAGGACTTGAACGATAAAAATCAGATTTTTTATCATATGTGTGAATTCGAAAACATTCATGTATTGAATATATAGATTGAACAATAAAATCTACATTTTTATTGTGAATATGAAGTGCTAAAAAATATTCATGTGTTGAATAAATATTTTTGATGATAAAAATATCGTTTTTATCAAATGTGTGAAATGAATTTGTTTTTGAAAACGAAGAATGAATTATATTTATATATATATATATATATATATATATATATATATATAATAAAACGAATAACGAAGCTGCAGTTTGTGTTTTGAAATCGTGATTTCAAACGATTAGTGCGGGAGATCCGTCCATCGGATTTTCCCAAAGCCGAAACCGTTAGGTTTGCTTTGGAAATATCTTCCCAACGGCACCAACTTTGTGAAGATCCAACGATTGAATTGTTTGGAATGTTTAATTCAAATCCGAAGAAAAACAGTGCCAGAATCGATTATACTTATATATATATAAATATAATTAAAATAAATCGAATAACGACGTTGCAGTTTGTATTTTGAAATCGAAACATCAAATGAGTGTACCGGGAGATCCGACCGTCGGATTTTCCCAAAACTGAAACCGTTGGATTCCTTTTGAAAAGATCTTTCTAATAATATAAAATTTGTGAAGATCCAACGGTTAGATTTTCAGATATGTGTAAATCAAATCTGGAGAAAAACAGCGCCACGGTCGCGTTATGGCCTGAAGCGTCGTTTTAATGAATTGGCTATTTATAAGTGAATAAAAATAGCAATAAATCGTTATAAAATATTATAAACAATATGGAATGGAAATAAACCGAATTTACCCGGTATAATGGATGTTTGATGGTTGAATGTGTTTGGCGTGAATTATTGTCGAATAATTTAACCATTGAAATGAATTGATTTAAACTCTAAATATACGTGAATTATTTGAAAAGGCCGAGTTAAATCACATTTCAAATAATTGATCGACGATAAGGAGTCGTTGATGAAGACAGTGGTTGAAGACCGGAGTTCTTCACCTCGGTTGGATGATAACTGATGTCTTGATTGGGAGGCATCCTGAAATATAGATAATAAGTGGTGATCGTCCAGACGTACTTGGAGATCGATGGATATGCGAGGTATATGGTGCCTCCGGTTTTGTTCAGACCCAGAATGAACTTTTAAATGGACTGTGTGTCTAACATTGGATTTTGTTCTGTGCTAATTGATCTCTATTAAATATATATCTGTTTGGCGGCGAAGAACTTATTCTCTTGCTTAACGCCCTTCTCTGAGACGTACGAGCTCAGAGGTTATATATCGATCGAAATCAGTCGCATAGAGTGAATTGCCTGTGTTGCATGCCTAAGTGGCAGATGATCAAGGCTTCTGTTGAAACGCAAAGTCTTGTGGTTGATGATCAAAGCACGGCCTGTGTGGCATAGCTTTGTGTATAACGTTGATTCGTGAGCCTCACACCCCAGTATGAACCAGAAACGGGAGAGGACATCAGGGAGGGCATGCGTTTCCTTCTAGCTAGGGTGGTGTTAGTGGCCTTCCAGCCCTGACATTTATATTATTTTCACCTTTGTGGTTGTTGCTGTTGCGAGGCGCCTCGGATATATCGGTGACTATGTGGAGCCGATGGAGTCATTTGGCTCATTTACGCCCCAAAGGGCGGGGGAACGCAGTGTTCAGGCATTTTAATCCACATCGGTGGATCGGCCCTGACGATCCAAAGGCTTGACTGAGTACTTGCCTGAGGGGCGGGCTAGAGCGTCTCAATTGCGGTGAGGATGATCCCTTGCCTCGGTTCATGACGGAAATCCAATTTCCAAATACGTGACTTTGCGGTTTTGATTGTATACCTATATATGGAGACATAGTGGTATGGGGCATTAATGCCGTCTATGATTGATACTTATGATTTGAAGTTGTTTTTGAAACATATAAACACTAGTAATAATACCAAATGCTTTTGTTTTATTCGTATCAAGCATATTTTGGCCATTATAACGTAAAAACTCTATCCTCTGGTTTGCGGGAACTGAGTCTTATAATGGCTTCATTTTTATAAAAAGCATTGCGATGTTTAAAAGATTTACTTGTTTTAAAGAACTGGCAATCTAATGGAGTAAACCCATTCCGCGAAAGTGGCATGGTCCTGTGATTGGCCATATATTAAAATATGTTAAGTAGATTTCTCATACCAGTCCCATGACTGACTCGTAGTTTGTTTCACTTGCAAACTCGGGTGCCCCTTTTTCTACACGGGTAGCCTTGTGTTCAGGTTTTAGCAGGCTCTTTCTGGATAGCTGGAGCTAAAGATGGATTCTATCATCTATCTCTTTTTATGCTTTTCAGCTCCTATTGTACATATTATGTTTTGTTTTCCGTTGTAGACATTTATGTATAGCTGAACTGTATTTTGTACTAAGTATGATCCTATACACTGTGTAACTCTGATGTTTATATTTATCCAGTGTATTCTATTGTACACTATCGGGTGTATTTATTTATTTCTGTTATGCTATTATCTGTTTATGTGTTATATTCCAAAGATCACCCTTGCCACCGTCGTACTGGGTTTTGGGGTTGTCACACCTTTCTCTGAACAAGAGATTTGGAAGACTATCTATGATATGCCTAGTGACAAAGCCCTTAGGCCTATGGATTTTCTGTTCTGTTTTATAAGCAGTTCTGGGAGATCCTGAAATTGGATATTACTAGCTTATTAAATGATTTTTATAGTGGTAATTTACGCTTAGGTAGTTTTAACTTTGCTAATGTTATCCTTATCCATAAGAGAGAGGGTGCTAATTCACTTAAGGATTTTAGGCCTATTTACTTAATCAATTGTTCCGTCAAGATCATTTCCAAAGTCTTAGCTAATTAGCTTAGTACTAAGATGAACAATCTTATTGATTGTTCCCAAACTGCCTTTATCAAAGGCAGAAACATAGTGGACTGTGCAGGAGTATATTAATGTCTGTTGTAAAAATAATTTTTCTTGTGCCATTTTAAAGTTAGATTTTGAGAAGGCATTTGATTCAGTTGATTGGGACTTTATTTGCGAGTTATGTATTGCTAGGGGTTTTAGTGTCAGATGGATATACTGGATCATGCTCTTGCTTAGGTCTGGGTGCTCAAGTATTGTTGTTAATGGGGTTATGGGTAAGAAGATTCAATCTAAGAGAGGTCTTAGACAATGTGATCCCCTGTCTCCTCTTCTTTTTGATTTAGTGGCTGACGTTTTCTTTAGAATTATTAAGAGAGCTGTTAGATTAGGTGTCTTATGTAGTATTGGTAATGAGGAATTTAATAATGAGTTATCTATTCTTCAATTTTGCAGATGATACATTACTATTTCCTCTCACTTACCTAAGCATATTATTGCTCTGAATTTTATTCTTTATTGCTTTGAGATGTTATCTGGTCTCAAAATCAATTTCGATAAGAGTGCTTTAATGGTTCTCAACGATCATGATAATGTAGAGTCTCAGGTTGCTGGCACCTTGAATTATTCCATCATGAATTTTCTTTTTGATTATTTGAGTTTTAAGATTAGGCCTTCGAAATTTAAGAATGACGATTGGTTAGTTATTATTGATAAGATAAACAGTAGATTATCGAGTTGGAATAACAGATTTCTGTCTAGAGCTGGTAGATCAGTCCTTATTAATTCGGTGTTATCTGCTATTCCTACTTATTAGATGGCCGTTCATCGATTTCCTCAATGGGTTATTGAGAAAATTGACAGAATCAGGCATAATTATCTTTGGAGTGGTGAACCAATTTGTAGTGGTTTTAAATGCTTAGTTAACTGGGAAGTGTGTTGTAAGTCCAAGAAGGATGGGGGCCTGGGAATCATTCATTTATATAATTTTAGTTCTTCCTTGTTAGCCAAATGGTTATAAAGATTTAGGAACCCAGATGTGTCGGCTACTTGGAAGATTATTATTTCCAAATTTTATTATTCTGGGGGTGAGTTTATTATTGGGACTAGTTTTAGTTGGATTAATAGATTAACTTATTTTTGGAACTCTATTTTGTATTGTTTTGATATTCTTAATCTAGGTTGTAAGTTGACTGTCCATTCCGGTAATTTACTTTCTTTTGGCATGTTGCTTGGATTTCTCATTTGCCTCTTAAAATTAAATTTAGTGAGCTTTTTAATATTAGCCTCTTTAAGAATGCTTTGATTAGTGATGTTTATAGAGGGGATTTAGATCCCCCGTGGGTGTTTTCCTTTGATGATATTTTAGAAGGAGAAATATTAAGGCAATTAGCCTTAATTAAAGCTAACTTAGCATTGTATCACTTGGATGAGAATGGTGATTCTATTAGTTTGGGTTTTGATAAGAGTTTAATCTTCTCTGTTAATTCTATGTATAATTTTATTAATTTTTCTGGTGTGTCTTTGCTCCCTTTTAAGTATATTTGGAATTATAATTCTCTTCCTAAAGCTAAGTTTCTTATGTGGTTGATTATTCGTAAGAAGCTTAATACGATTGAGCTTTTAAAGAAGAAGAATATTATTTTTGATGTTAAGTGTTGTTTTTGTAGTCTTCTGGATGAAGACGCTGATCATTTATTTTTCTCTTGCAATATCACCAATTATATTTTTAATATGGTTTTAAGGATTTTTTCTTTTGATCGTTTAAAATCTTTTAATGGATGTGTTGATTATTGGGATTGTTGTAGATTTGCTAATAATTCTAGGTAGAGATATGTGTTAGATTCTTTAGTTACTATCTTTAGTTGGTTCATATGATTGGAGAGGAATCAGAGATTTTTTTCATTCAATTTCTGTTTTAGCTGATAACTTTATCATTAGAATTGTTAATTACTATCCGAATTGGATGTTTAACTCGCATTATAAGTTTTTTGGTGAATCGCAATTTGAGAGTTTTTAGATTAAGGTTAGATTTAATTTGAGTTTATTTATTAGATTCAATAGTTATTTTAGTCGTAATAGATCTCGCATTTGTTGTTAATTTTTGTTCGTTTGTATTTCTTGTTTGTCTCTTTTTCTTTTTTCTTCTTCACATATATGTATGGATATATACTTATATATATATATATATTTTTAGATATGTATATATACTCATATATTACGAAAAAATGGTGGACGAGAAAGGTGTTTTTCTCCCTTTGATCGAATGCCTAAACAAATCTTAAATCCCCATTTTCTAATTCAAATCTACTATTAATACTATGAATCGAGACGAGAATAGAGTTCCTTCTCAATCAATGTGTGAACGAGATCTGGATTTGAATTTTGTTCAACCTGCGACACATCATGTTTTCCTTCTTGTAGAAACATTTAATCTATCTGCTGATTCATGGCAAAATACAGTAGTATTACATCCAGCAGATTTTAGATTATCTGTTATCAAATTGAGGGATTACATCTCTAAAGTCTGGAGACCTAAAGGTAGATTTCTTATTGATATTGCGCAAGGTTTTTTCTATACTGTTAAATTTGAAGAAGCGTATGATTGTTCACATGTTTTAAAGACCTCTACATATTCTTATTTTCGTAAATTGTTGATGGTATATAAATGGTGTCCTGGTTATGAATTTGAGAGAGTTAGAGCTACAAGAGTAGAAATCTGGGTTAAATTGTTCAATTTAGAAATGGAAATATGGTTAAATGAAGCCTTCTCGAGAATATCTAGTTTTTTAGGAGATCCAACTCGTGTATATGTGAGAACAGCAAATAAGACAGTCACTAGATTTACTAGAGTTCTTATTGCAGTGGATGTTAAATATAAAATCATCTCTCAAGTTCCTATTGTCCTTCATAATGGTTTAAATAAAGTCATTCGTATTGAATATGAATTTATCCCTCTTAGTTGTGAAAAATGTAAAAGGTTTGGTCATAAGAGTCCTATACATGAAAAGTCCTCAGATCCTATATGGATAGCCAAAGATAAGATAGATGGATCTAGACCTTCAAATATAGGGAACGAGAATGAACATATTGATGATACAGGGGTAGATAATGAATATAACTCTGCAGTTGACGGTTTGGGTTTTCTAGATAATGAATTACCTAATAAAATTATTCCAGATGTTCTTAATCATATTGCAGATAATATTCATGAAACTATAGTGACTGAAGAAGAGAATAATGTGTCTGAAGGAATTGATAAAAATGAAGATTACTTGAGGAATGTGAAGGGAAAGGATAAGATAATTACTCATGTCTATGTTACTCCTCCTAAAAGAGCTTTAAGGAGTAATACTGCTGTTAAATGACACTTATGACTTGGAATGTTAGAGGAATTAATACACCATAGCGTATGGGTGATGTATTAACTCTTCTAACTAAGTTCAAACCAACATTTTTTGGTTTGGTGGAAAATAAGATTAATAATGAGAATTTAAAGGTTTTTGAAATATATATTCCTAAGTCATGGAATTTTATCCCTAAAACTAGCTCTCCTTATTTTGGTAGAATAATGCTGCTTTGGAATACTGAAGTTTGGGATATTTCTATTTTATCTTCATCAAATCAACATATTACTGTGCAGATAATAAATAAGGAGGGACTGATATTATATGTCTCTATTATATATGCTAGTAACAGTTTTTATGAAAGACAAAATCTATAGTAGCATATTATTCAGGAGGCAGATTGCATTAAGGGGTATTGAATTCTAATGGGTGACTTTAACAATGCAACATCTCATCTTGATAAAAATGGAGGATTATCAGTTCCATTTCAGCATATCAGAGCGTTCAATAATTGTTTGGATCAAGCTGGTCTGATTGAAATTAAAGCTGCTGGATTTCATTATACTTGGAGACGTAAAGGTATGGCAAACAACAATGATAAATTTTTTGTAAATCATTGTACATTACAAAAAATTTCAGAAACGAAAGCTTTACCTTTGTCACAAATGTCAAGTAATCATAATCCTTTGCTCTTAGAGATTGCTGCTTCTTCTAGTTTTAAAGGATTTCCCTTTGGATATGTTAATGATTGGTTTTCTAAGGATGGTTATGCATAGTGTTTTCATAGAGGTTTTACATCACTTATCTTTGGATTTCCAAGTTATATATTCATACATAAGCTCCATGCATGTAAGAAAGAATTCAAAAGATGGAACAAAATTAGAGTAAAAGATGATGAAGCTCTTTTGGCAGCAGAAGTTCATTTTAAAGAGAAAGAAATAGAATCAAATTTAGACCCTGAAAACATGGATACATATGAGGAGTTGCTTGAGGCTAAGAAATCATGGTATATTCAAAAGCACTTGAAGTTTTGGAGCTTAAACAGAAATCTAAAGTATCATGGTTACAAGATGGTGATAAAAACGCCAAGTTCTTTCATTGCAAAATGTCTATGAGAAGGTACCATAATAATCTTAAAGCTTTAATAAATGCTAATGATGATTTGTTATTTAAACAAGAAGAGTTAGCAGATGAGGCTATAGCATACTTTGGAAATCTATATAATGGTGAAGTATGTAAAGGGGTCCCTTCATTCCAATCAAAATATGTTATCAATTCAAAAGGTTAGGAAGCTTGTTGAAGACAATCTCTATGGTAGAAGTTAAGATTGCAGTTTTTTCAGTGCATGAAGATTCTAGTCCAGGCCCTGATGGCATGAACACTAAATTTTATATGCTACATTGGGATGATATAAAGGTAGAACAGTTAGCTGCTATGAATGATATGTTTAGTTCAGCTAAAATTCTAAAGGGCAGTAATCATACATTTATTACATTGGTACCTAAGGTAGATAGACCCTTTGAGATTTCTCACTTCGACCTATTGCATGTTGTAACATGTATTATAAAATTTTCAGTAAAATTTTATGCAATAGGTTAAAATGGTATTTACCATACTTAGTGTCTTCAAGCCAATGTGCCTTCATACCCTCTAGATATATTGGTGATAATATCCTCCTTTCTCATGAATTGTTAAAGATTTTAAAAAAGTCAGGGGTGAATAAATTTTGTGTAAAAGTGGATCTTCATAAGGCTTTTGACATGTTGAACAGAGAATTTATATGTAATATCATGGCAAAAATGGGGCTTCCTGTTCACTTTATAAATATCATATATAAATGCATATCTTCACCTTCTTTTTCAATTCTAATTCAAAGAATTCCTACTGGATTTATCTTTTCAAATAGAGGGTTAAGACAAGGTGACCCATTATCACCTTACCTATTTGCCATTACATTGGGATATTTTTCATATTGTATGAATGTGGTAGTATGTCAAAACAAATTTTACCGGTTCATAAATTTGAGCCATAGTTTCACACTTATTATATGCTGATGATTTGATAGTGTTTGGAAAAAGTTTTATCAAATGTGCTGAGGCTTTAAAGGAAGTGTTTGATAAACTTCAGAAATATAGTGGTTTAATTGTGAATAATATGAAAACAAAGATTTATTTTAGTGAACATTCAAGAAATATAGAGGTGATCACTTCCATTTTGAATTTTCAAAGGGGTCAATTACCAGTAAAATATTTAGGAGTTCCCACTTCTTCAAATTATATTCATTACAATGATTGTCAAGCGTTGTTGGATAAAGTTTAGTCGAAAATACAAGGATGGGATGTTAATTTTTTAAGCATTGCTCATAGGGCTGAATTAATACAATCTGTGATAACACCAACAGTCTTATATTGGCTATTTGTTTATCAGCTTCCTGAACATTTGATTGACAAATTGCACATGATGTGCACGGATTTTGCCTGGGATAACTCTTCAAATAAGATAATTTGGGTTAAAACGTATCTACCAAAAAATGAAGGAGGTGTTAGGTTTAAATCTTTATCTGACCTTAAAAAAGCAGCTGGTATAAAACTAATGTGGAAAATTTTAACTTTTGATTCTTTATGGAGTTTTGTGGATAAGGCAAACGTATTGTGCTAATAATTTTTTTTTGGAAAATGGAAATTGATAACAGTGCATCTAGTACTTGGAAATCAATTTTAAGACTTAGAAATTCTGGCAAGCAACTATTTAGAAAAATGATAGCTACATGATCAAATTCTTTATTATGGTATGAGCCATGGATTAATAGTAGATGTTTAGTTGATGTAACGACCCGGAAAATCTGAACCAATTAAAAAAATTTAAATTGGCTAAAATAGTGGATTTTAAATATTTAAAATAAATATTTTAAATAATAACGATGAAAAGTAAGTTTGAATCGATGTTGAAAATGAAAATAATTAATTCTAATTATAAACAAGGCCTGAAATGGCACGGTAGTTTCAAAATTTGAATTCAAACTTTGACTGACTGTACCGGGTGCAAAACAAAACAGATTTGAGTGAAACCAAAAATATTTAAATCTGTTAGTGAATATCTTTCTAACGAATCTGAAAAATCGAAATTTCGTAGCGGAAGCCAAAAGTTATGGCCAAATGAATTTTTTGAAAGGTCGCTATGGAGTTTATATAGCCCGTGAAAATGGCCATTTTGCGAACGACCTCGGAATTCGATGAAACCACTTTTGTTGGATCCGGGATGTGAAGTTATTTCTAGGTTTCAAATTTCATAATTTTTGAAGCTAGTATGTGAGCGTGGCAAAGGAAAATGTGTTTTGGTCGATTATAATTAAATTGGATCGACCAGAAATGGGCCATTTTGCAAACCGTCTCAGAATTCGACGAAACTAGTTTTGTTGCGACTGTATCGTCAAAACATAGCTAGATTTATTTTTCTGGAATTTTTCGAATCAATTTGTGGCCCGGGCAAATTGAAATGTACGTTCAAACTAAATATTGAATGTTATATATTTTAATTTGAAGGAAAACTGACTGAAACAGTCGAATGGGCCTACGAAACATATCCCATTGTGTTTGGAATGGGGGTAAAATGCTAGGGATGACAGTCGCTGGGTTTGAAAAGGAGTTCGTTTATGAAAACCCTAATTTTCTGTGTTATATATACACCGGCCAATAGAAATTTTCCTTTATAATTTAATTTTTAAAAATATCTCAAAAAATCCCTTGTCTCCTTCCAGACCGACGGCGGAACTGTTCTCCTCCATTCCCTTCCATTTCCGGCGAATCCCTCCACTAAAACCCATTGCCCCTTTGCATCTTTTCGAAGCTCTCTTCCCCCTCTTCAAATCAACACCGACTTCACCTCCTTTCGTCGCTCCACCAGCGAGAACCACCGCTCCAAACTTCGAAGCTTTCGACCGCCGCCCAGGGTGAACCGCCGCACCGAGTTCCACGTGGGACCCCTCGTTCTACGCGGCCTTCCTTCCTCTTCAACCTGGTGTGATCTGATCGAAGTCTTGTTGCATGGGTTTCGATAGAAATCCAGACCTAGGTTTGAACGATATTATAGAGGTAGCAGTTTTAATTTATTTAACTGATTATAACAGTTTTAAAGCGTTGCTAATTCAGTTAGCTCATAAAAATCATATCTTTTTCATGTGTGGTCGAAATCTAGTGCAACAAGAGACAGTGGACTCGTGCGGACGTCTTCTACATTCTAGAAGAGACCCGTATTTTTATGAGCCTTCTGCTATTTTTG
The DNA here is from genome assembly GCA_030737875.1 of Allium sativum. Lineage (NCBI taxonomy): Eukaryota > Viridiplantae > Streptophyta > Magnoliopsida > Asparagales > Amaryllidaceae > Allium > Allium sativum. Next base: position 218,011,035 of record CM060920.1, read on the forward strand.
GTGGAGTGGGACCCAATGTGAGATTTCTAATTTATAAACGATATGGAAAATGACGATGTATAAATTATATAGTCGATGTATGAGTTATATAAGCGTTATACACCTCTTGTATAAGCGTTGTATAAGTTGTACGTTCGATGTATAAGTTGTATATGCGTTGTAAAAATTATATATGTGTTGAAATAGAAGTGAAATGCTATATATAATATATATATATATATATATATATATATATATATATATATATATATACGCCCCTCGTCCACAAACCATGGACGATATTTATTGGTTGTGATTGGTGTGAAAATTGATTGAGAGCGAATGGTTGATTGAAATTGTTTGTGGTTAGAATTGATTGATTGTGGTTGAAAAATACCCATTTGTGGTTGAGAAATATTTGGTTGAAACCACATAGGATTAGTTTGTGGAAATGAAAAAAATATACATGCCGCCTGCGTGCGAACTAGATGCATGATTCCCCATTGTCAAAAGCTGCGAGGCTTTAAGGTAGAGCGAGGAGCCATACTAGGGACAGTCCCAGTTTTAACTACCCTGCCGTTATGCTGCCGAAATTTTGAATAATATTCATGTGTTATAATTATTTGCATGTGTTGAAACTATATTCGTGTGTTGAATACAAATTCATGTATTGAACGACATTCATGTTTTGAAATAAATTGTTTTGCAATAAAAATCATATTTTTATTACCTATATGAACAATATAAAATAATCGTGTTTTGAAATGAATTGTTTTACAATAAAAATCACATTTTTATTATATACATGAATTGTTAAAAATAGTGAAGTGTTGAAATAGAAGACAGTTAGATAAAAATATCATTTTTATCAAATGTATGAAAATCATATAGTTTTGAAATCGAAGAATCGATATATATATATAAATAGAATTGAAATATATCGAATAACGAAGCTGCAGTTCGTATTTTGAAACCGTGATTTCAAACGATTAGTGCGGGAGATCCGACCATCGGATTTTCCCGAAATCGCAACCGTTGGGTTCGCTTTGGAAATATCTTTCCAACGACACCAACTTTGTAAAAATCCAACGGCTAGATTGTCTGGAATGTTTAATTCAAATCTGAAGAAAAACAGCACCAAAATCGATTATATATATATAAATATAATTATATTAAATCGAATAACGACGCTGCAGTTCGTATTTTGAAATCGAAACTTCAAACGATTATACCGGGAGATCCGACCGTCGGATTTTCCCGAAACTGGAACCATTGGATTTGTTTTGAAAAGATCTTTCTAATGATGTAATTTTTGTGAAGATCCAACGGTTAGATTTGCAGATATGTGTAAATCAAATCTGAAGAAAAACAGCGCCACGGCCGCGTTATGGCCCGAAGCGTCGTTTTGAATAAATTGGCTATTTTAAAATAGATAAAAATAGCGATAAATCGTTATAAAATATTATAAATGATATGGTTGGGAAATTTAGAAATTAACTGAAGGTTAGCTAAGTCGAATGGTTTCCTGGATTTTGATCTGATGTTGGTTACGGCCTTCGGGGTTAATGTAACGACCCGTGTTTTTGGCCGTCAAATATTTAATTTAATTTATTTATTTTAAATATTATATTGGGAATATTAATGGAATTTAATATTTAATTCGTTATTAAAAACGAAGTTGAACGTTATAATTTATATATAATATAAAATCGAGCTCGAAAATGGCGTGTAGTTCGTAAATTCGAGTTTGAACTTCAACTGAGAATACGGGATTCGATATAAGTCGGATTTCTGTGAAACAAGACACGTTGGGACCGTATTGACGATAATTTTCATATGAAAGAGAAAAATCCAGATTTCGTGTTATAGTTTGATAGTTATGGCTAAATCAAATTTTGAAATAGTCGCTATGGAAATTCGTTATTTAATTATAGGCCTTTAAAATAGCCGTTTTGCAAACGGACTCAGTTTTAGACGAAACCATTTTCATTAGAACCGTATCGTTAAATTATTGTACGGTGGTGAGTGGCGTGGAAAACCGATGTCGTATGTGGCCACGGTAGCCAAAAACGCTTGTTCAAATTCTATAGCGTATATTTAAATAAGTAAATGGATATTGGAGTGTAACTTGATCAGACGATCGAATTAGGCCACGAAACCAGTTCCGTTGAGTTCGTATCGTAGTTTAGAGTCAGGATAGATATATAGTTTGTTATTTTTAGAGATCGAGAAATTTGGCGTTAAAAAGGGTAGGGCGGTTCGGGGTAAAAATAGCCTACCGGGCAAACAGTCTCAGAGTGCGATGAAACTAGTGCCGTTGGGTTCGTATCGAAAAGTTATTGTAAGATATCAAAATTTCAAGTTGATTCGATTTATCTGGTGGACGGAAAAAAAATGAAATGCGTGTTGATTTCCGGTTTTATAAGGGAATTTTTTTCAAACGAAGTCGGATTTCGATGAAACTTGTCCCATTGGATCCAGAATATCGTTTTACATCAAGAACAGTTTTTTTATCAGAAAACAGAGATCGTACCTGGGTTTTATCACGTTACTTCACAGTAAAGTTTCATTTAATAATATAAAAATAGTTGGGCAAATCTTGGATCAAATATTTTTTTTTTGAAAGGCAACTATAAAAATTTTATTCACTCACTTTAGATACAAGATCCAATTACAATCTAACTTCTGGTCAAACTTCCAGAAATGAGGAAAAAAAAACATTGACATATAACATAACAGCTCCAAAAAAAAACTCAAAACTGCAAGTAACCAACATTTCATAGCTGTCAAAAGAAGACTTTACTTGAACTCAATAAGCAGCCATATCATCTTACTTTGGCGCCTGCACTTTCTTCAAAATCCTTCCTTGTATTTCACTAAAAACTTGATTAGCATTTAGTCTCCCATGCCCAAAAGCTCTATTGTTTCGTTCAGACCATATTGCATATACAAATTTCTTCAAAATGATTAAAAGCATCTCAGATTTAAAAGATTTCCATCTAGTACCTTTAAAGATGTTGAACCATTCGGTTTTGCTGGTGACTGAAGGCCTGTGATAACCACCAAGAGCCATCAATCTAACCCAGATCTGAAAAGAAAATGTACACTCAAAGAAGAGATGTACATTTGTCTCCATTGCAGAATTACACAGTAAACAGTTTCCATTGTCAACAACACCGATCTTTACAAGCTTGTCTTTAGTGTTTATTGCGTTTGCCATTACCTTCCATAGTAACAAATTTTCTTTTGCTGAGGAGTTTGTAGACCAGATCCTCTTCGCCCATGGAAAAGAAACCTTATCACCTTGTAATAGAGAATATACATGATGAATAGAGAAAGTTTTATTACCCCAAACCAAAGGAGTGTCCCCATTCATAACAAAATTATCAGATAATTCTTTCCACAAAGCTCTTAAACTAGCAGAACTAGAATAAGGAAGAACTAAATGACCTTCATGTATGTAATCTTCTACACAAGCATCTTCAGGAATTCCAGATAAGATCCTCAAGTTATAATCCACAATCACTCCTAGAATCAATCCAGATTTTACCCATGGATCAAACCAGAAAGATAATTTAGGATTTGATTTGTAATTACATTGAATATACGGTAGAAAGTCCTTCCTCAATCTGAGAATATTCCTCCAACTCCAACTGCAATTCTGGGGTATTTCCATAGTCCAGAAATGTTTTTTCCTTATCAAGTTCGATTTGATCCATTGAGCCCAAAGACACTCATCATTTGAATATAATTTCTCAAAATAACAAGATACCGCTGCTTTATTCCATAGAGATATATTTGTAATTCCCAGCCCTCCATTCAATTTAGAATCAAATAATTTATGAAAAGATATAGGAATCATTTTCTTTGAAAAAATATCTCCATGCCATAAGAATTTATTTATTGCACTAATAATCATATTTACCAATTTTACAGGCAACACATAATGTCTCGTCCAGTAAGTTGTGAAGGATATAACCACTGATTGCACTATTGTAAGCCTGCCAGCTTGAGACAGACTACAAGATGGCCATTCCTGTAACTTTGAAACAATTTTCTCAAAAAGAGGGACACAGTTATTCTTAGTAATTCGAGAGGTAATTAATGGCAGTCCCAAATATTTGGAATTCTGTTGCATCTCTTTGAGTCCAGATTTTACAATTAAATCATTCCTCTTATCACTTGAAAGACCAGCAATCATGATATGAGATTTGTTAAGGTTAATTTGTAAACCAGTTAACAAATAAAAGGAATGCAAAGTGTCAATTATACACTGGATATTTCTTTCAGTTGGCTTTGTAAATAGCACCAAATCATCCGCAAATAGTAAGTGAATAATCATAGGGGACTTACACTTTGGATGCAATTCTAGTTCTTTGCTGTTCACTTTCTCAATCAATAAGGAATTAAGAAGCTCCATAGCTATTATAAACAGATAAGCTGAAAGCGGATCCCCCTGTCTTACACCTTGTGTGCCTTTAAAATAACCATATAGATTCCCATTCCTTGATATAGAATAATTTGGAGAAGATATACACGAATAAATCCATGCAATGTAGGGAATTGGAAAGTTCATCCTGGCAAGAATAGCAAGAATTGAGTGCCACGCTATAGAATCAAAAGCTTTTTTAATGTCTAACTTCAGCATGCATCTTGGAGAGATCCCTTTCCTATTATATCCATAAAGTAGCTCCTGAGTTAGAAGAATATTATCTGAGATGTTCCTACCCTGAATAAATGCAGATTGATTCAAGGAAATAATTGAAGGCAGAACAGTCTGTATTCTATTGGCAAGAATTTTGGAGATTATCTTATAGAAGATGGTGCAACAAGATATAGGTCTGAATTCAGAAACACTGACAGGATTTTCCACCTTTGGTACAAGAGCAATTGATGTCGCAGTCCATGAAGGTGGTATATGATTTGTTAAAAAGAAATGCTGAATTGCTTTTGAAATATCATCACCAATGATCTCCCAATTTTTCTGAACAAAAAACGCATTAAATCCATCTGGACCTCCACAGCTACTTGAATCCAAATTGAAAGTAGCCACTTTGACTTCTTCATTAGTTACTATTTCAATTAATTTCCCTGACTGTTGAGTTGAAATAGTTGGTAAATGAACGGAGAACAAAGGACTAATATCAATTCTGAGATAGTTTGGGTTGGCCAAAATAGAAGAGAAATACTTCAAAAAAGCTTCATTGATTTTATCCTCAGTATTGTGAATGGCTCCTCCCATATCTTTAATCAAAAAGATCGAATTTCTGGCTTTGTGAATCTTTATAGAGTTGTGATAGAATTTTGTATTCCTGTCTCCATCAAGCTCTCTTCTAACAAAAGCCTGTTGTTTTATGGATTGCATTTCCAAATCAAGATAATATTTCAGTTCCTTTTTCTTATCCATCTCCTGCTGTTTTAAACTTATATCAAAAGGATTCAACTGGATCCCTTGCTGAATATGAGCTAATTCCATCCTTGCTGCATCAGATTTTAGAGATCCTTTCCCAAAAGTATAAGAAGACCAAAATCTGAGCCTTGATTTTAACAACTTCATCTTGTTGAGCAGATTTATCATTGGATTCCTCTTTGCTCCTGAATTCCAAACCTGTAACAAAAGACTAGAAAATTCTGGGTGATTATTCCAAAAGTTAAAAAATTTAAAAGATTTTTTACCAGTGTTAATGACAGCATCTTGCCCCCCATGAAAAATTAAGGGACAATGATCAGAGAGAATAGGAGAAGGAATTATGTAGAAAGCTTTCGGCCAAAGATCAAAAAAGGGGATGTTTGCAAAAATATGATCTAGTTTGCACAATGTAGCTGGACCAGAGTGAGCACAGTTTGACCAAGTGTAAGACAGGCCAAAAAATTGAACAGGATGAAGAGAGGATTTCATGATCATTTGATTCAAAGGAGCAATATCCTTAATTGACAGAGGACAACCCCCAGATTTTTGGTTACAACTGAACATACAATTGAAGTCTCCTCCTAAACACCATGGTTCATTTGAGGAGTTTAAGAGATTGATAGTGTCAAATAAAAGTAAACGAGATGATAAAGAATTTTGTGCATATACAGAAGTGAGAAGAAAAGAGGTGTTTGAGGGAAGATATTTACAAATGTAATGGATAAACTGATCAGATTCTGAAATTTTTAAGAGCTGGTAGATCATAGGATTCCAGAGAGTAAGTAACCTACCAAAAGGTGCTGCAGCTAAATTGTGGTCAAAAGACCATTGAGGAGCAATAAATTTCGCTGCCCTCTCAGTTGACAACATATCCAGTTTAGTTTCAGAAATGCAGATTAACTGGATCTTATTTTCCTTAATCAAAGATTTTATCTCACACTGCTTAGAGGGTAAATTAGCCCCTCTAATATTCCAAAAACAGATTGGGCTTATCATTTGAAAACAATGGGATCAACCATGAAATTTGGATGACTCCTTGTATGTCTTGATGGAAGAGATTTTGAACTGGTGGAAGGCATAGTTTCATCAGGGTTGTACTCTTTGCCACTGTCAAAATCTGTATCAGGTGGTACATTTTCTTTCAGTCTAGTTTTCTTTTTCTTTTTTGTTTTCTTTTTGCTTCCAAAAGAAGAAACCATTGATTTTGAGGAGGTTGAATTCAAAACAGGGGTTTCAGAAGAGGGAGGAGGTAAACTAATATGAGAGGGAAGAGATAGATGAGAATAAGGGGATGTTGAAGGTACAGAGAAACCAACAGATGCATTTGGTGGAGATTTTGAACTGAAAGAGGAGGCACAAGACATTGTGATTGGTTGCTCTGAAGAAGGAGAGGTTACAATTGAACTAGATGAGAAATTTGACGAGTTAGGGTAGGTTGCATGTAAAGAATTTGATAAACTTGATGAAATAGAAGTAGCAAGTGAAGAGGATGAGAAACTAGAACATGAATCAGATGATAGAAAAGATGATGAAGAATCTGCCAAAGTTGATGAAGCATTTAAATCTGTAGATGATGAACAAACTTGGATATCATCAGACTGTTCATTTAGAACTGAAAAAGGATTTTGGATGTGAAATTCCTCTGCTACTGCTTCCTTTAATATACCATCAAAAATCTCATTTCTATCCTTGTTACTTTGAATTTCCAGATTACCATGTTCATCAGCAATTATTACTTTTTGATTATTCCTATCTCGCAAAACCATACTTATATCAATTTCATCTTCATTATTTACTTCCACATTCATTGTTGCCATTCCCACATTATTCATTCCTTCAGTAGTTTCCATATCCTTATTAGTATCATCAACTACCTCGATGTTATCTTTCCTCATCCACATTTTTTTCTTTTTATTAATTACCTTGTTCCATCCCAAATTTTCCTGCACCAAAGATGTTTTCCTTTGTGCTACAGTTTGATCAACCTTCTTCCTTGTTTGTACTTTATCACTCACACCCAATCTCTCAGACTCAATATTCTTCTTAGGTGCTAATTCACAGTTAACAGTTTCATGCCCAAAAATTTTACAATGCGTACAAATCATCGGCCTCCAATCTTGGATCAAATATTTTGCGTACAATTACAAACTTCCAACAGATGGGCACATTTATTTCTCTGTTCTGAAAACGATATGTGTGAAACCTTGCCGACAAAGGAACGATTAATGAAAGTAACATCCGCAGTAATTGCACATGCTAGCCTACCAACGTTGGCAGACCTAACCTACCTTAAGTAACTTGGTCTCCACGGTGCTCTTTCCCTATAAAATGGCTCGTTGTTTCCTGTGTTTAACCCTTGGTTCCAGTAAGGGAAAACCACACAATTTTTTTTTTTTAAAAAAAAAGGGGCTGCTGTCCCATAAACGAAGAAGGTGGAGTCCAAAGTGGATGGTGCGCATGCATATATGGGGGAAGATGAATGCATGCTGGAGCGAAGGAAAGGGAGGTCTGGGCGCAGTCGCTGGTGATGACTGGTCACTGTCCGGCGGTCGGAGCTATGGATGGCGGAGGGTTTATCGGTGAGGATTAGATGAAGTAGAACGTGAGGAGCGACACTGAAACGAGACAGTAGGAAGAAAACAAGTGGTTTGTTTGAGAAACGAATTTGGTCTTGGTGAGTTAAGGCATGAAGGAATGGTCAGTATACTGTCGGTGGTCTTGGATTGGATGGGTGCGTTGGGTAGTAATTGTGGCAGGATGGGATGAATTACAAAGAGGCATTGTGTTGAAGGATGAAAACGTACTGCAAATGAAGGAAGCCAGTCCCTGTAGCTTGAACGAGAACGAAGACCAAAGGGAAAACCAATGGATGACCCTATGTATTGCTAATCCTTCTTATTTAAATCTTAATTAGTGATTATTTAAAACCATAATATGAATAATAATTGATTTAATTAATGTTACAGATGGGATCGGTTAACATAGCAGCAAATTCATGAGCAAATCATGAGGTGAACGCGAGCAGCAAATCATGAGGGAAAGGGTCATCAACGTAATTAGCTGGTTAATTTAAAGTAGTAAATTAATTTAATTATAATTAAATCTAGAACTTTTAGTCACTTAAATTGTATTGGGACGTTGCAGGTATCATAGAACCAGTCCAGAACTCGCGTGGTGAAAACTTTGAACAAAACCGTGAATAGCAAGAATAAAGAAGGATAAGGGAAAATAGAGAATGACCAGACCAAAGTAATTAACTTATTAAGGATTTGATTTAAGAAAATAAATCATATTAGAACATATAATTTTATTGTTCATATCTTTTGAACATATGAACAGAATTTGACCAAATCAACTGCGTTCGAACCGTATCACCGAGCTCCACATTCTGGAATTGTCTTGGACATGACTGGAGATAGCAGAAATTTACTGTTAAAATTAAACGCTCGTTTAATTTTACTGGAACCAAACTGCTTTAGCGGCAATGGAATCAATTCAAGGTGAGTTAAACTCACTCAGTTTCCCTATTTATATTTTATATAAATTGGGTTTTTATTTTGTATGCTCTGCTTGCTGATGGTTACCTGTTTGCTAGTTATACAATTGTTTGTTGATTTAACTGATGAAATTAAACTATGTTTAATTTCAATGTGATACCAGATCGTTACAGTGGTATCAGAGCTTAAGGTTAAGTAAGTACCTTGGCTCTGTGGCGTGACTCAGTAGAGATGGGGTTAGTAATACCCTAGATTGAGTTTGAGTGTATATATATGAACGCGTATTAGTAAATTGATATAAAAAACCGTTTATATTGTATTGGTTGGTTTGTCGAGTAGTTTATGAATTCTGGTCGATACAGTAATGCAAACTGTGTCGATAAGTGTTTCTAAACTCTTGAACAGAATAATTCGACACAGTATGTTTTTGAAAGAGGGTAAATGAAATAATTTTACCCAAATTTATATTTTGATATAAAAGAATGATTAATATTTGGAGTATTATAGTAGATTGGATGTGTTATAATGGAATGGTTATGTAAGTAACCAATCAGAATTCCTATGGATATAATATATGGAATTAGATGAATTAAATCTGAAATCTAAATCAGAATTGGAATTAAAATTCCTTAAAGTGGGATAAATGATTGCAGATGAACTTGAATTGAATATATGAGAATTTTATAATCCTGGGTGATTTTAATTTTGTTACAAGCATTGAAAGGGATATTTTGAAATGGATTTCAAAATGAAAGTGTTTAGAACTGGTTTTGAAAGTGACATAGTATTGAACTTACTTCGATAGTTGGAAAATAGATCCCGAGGATGATCTGGACATCATCGGTGTTCATTTTCGAGTGGTAAGTGACGGATTACTACCAAAGATTTTGTTTTGAATTGCTTTGAGAAAAACAAGTTGTTTTGAATCTTGAAAGGGAATATTTGATTTTTGAAAGAACTGAACTATTTAAAAACTCCCAGGGAGATTGTTTGAACAAAAGTAAGATTAAATAGAAATTTGTGAAAGAAAATATGAAATGAATTGAAACCAATTAACTGGAAATTGAATCGAGATATATTATATCGAGCAGAACCAGATTTTGAATTGCGAGACAGGAATCTGAAATGGTGTTGGACTGGCAAGTTAAGAGTTGGAATGGATAACGGATGGAAATTGAGTTAAGAATGAGATTTGGCTTGGACGTGTAAAGGATTTGGTTTTAGGAATAAATTTGGAATTTTGTTTGGAAATGCAATTGTATATGCTGACAGGGCAGCAGATGGAAAGGATATGATGATATGCCCGACAAAAAGGTACACGTTTATTTTTATATGGGTTTGGTGATTTATGAGCCTGTTTGGCAAGCCGCTTGGTTGTTTTGTTTTCTTTTGGATTAGAGAAGGCCTAGAAAAGGCGAGTTGGAGTTGTACCGATTGAGCTGTACAGAGGAGGTGCTGGCGAATTTTTTTGGAAATTTAAAGTGTTAGAAAATTTTCGATATTTTTGAAAATATTCATATACGGTATTAAATCGGTTTTGGATTTAAGATCAATTGGATTTGAAAATTAATGAGTTATAACGTTCTTTCTTACCTTAGCAATTTCGAGGACGAAATTATTTTAAGGGGGGAAGAATGTAACGACCCGTGTTTTTGGCCGTCAAATATTTAATTTAATTTATTTATTTTAAATATTATATTGGGAATATTAATGGAATTTAATATTTAATTCGTTATTAAAAACGAAGTTGAACGTTATAATTTATATATAATATAAAATCGAGCTCGAAAATGGCGTGCAGTTCGTAAATTCGAGTTTGAACTTCAATTGAGAATACGGGATTCGATATAAGTCGGATTTCTATGAAACAAGACACGTTGGGACCGTATTGACGATAATTTTCATATGAAAGAGAAAAATCCAGATTTCGTGTTATAGTTTGATAGTTATGGCTAAATCAAATTTTGAAATAGTCGCTATGGAAATTTGTTATTTAATTATAGGCCTTTAAAATAGCCGTTTTGCAAACGGACTCAGTTTTAGATGAAATCAGTTTCATTATAACCGAATCGTTAAATTATTGTACGGTGGTGAGTGGCGTGGAAAACCGATGTCGTATGTGGCCACGGTAGCCAAAAACGCTCATTCAAATTCTATAGCGTATATTTAAATAAGTAAATGGATATTGGAGTGTAACTTGAGCAGACGATCGAATTAGGCCACGAAACCAGTTCCGTTGAGTTCGTATCGTAGTTTAGAGTCAGGATAGATATATAGTTTGTTATTTTTAGAGATCGAGAAATTTGGCGTTAAAAAGGGTAGGGCGGTTCGGGGTAAAAATAGCCTACCGGGCAAACAGTCTCAGAGTGCGATGAAACTAGTGTCGTTGGGTTCGTATCGAAAAGTTATTGTAAGATATCAAAATTTCAAGTTGATTCGATTTATCTGGTGGATGGAAAAAAATGAAATGCATGTGGATTTCCGGTTTTATAAGGGAATTTTTTTCAAACGAAGTCGGATTTCGATGAAACTTGTCCCATTGGATACAGAATATCGTTTTACATCAAGAACAGTTTTTTTATCAGAAAACAGAGATCGTACCTAGGTTTTATCACGTTACTTCACAGTAAAGTTTCATTTAATAATATAAAAATAGTTGGGCAATTCTTGGATCAAATATTTTGCGTACAATTACAAACTTCCAGCAGATGGGCACATTTATTTCTCTGTTCTGAAAACGATATGTGTGAAACCTTGCCGACAAAGGAACGATTAATGAAAGCAACATCCGTAGTAATTGCACATGCTAGCCTACCAACGTTGGCAGACCTAACCTACCTTAAGTAACTTGGTCTCCACGGTGCTCTTTCCCTATAAAATGGCTCGTTGTTTCCTGTGTTTAACCCTTGGTTCCAGTAAGGGAAAACCACACAATTTTTTTTTTTTTAAAAAAAAAAGGGGCTGCTGTCCCATAAACGAAGAAGGTGGAGTCCAAAGTGGATGGTGCGCATGCATATATGGGGGAAGATGAATGCATGCCGGAGCGAAGGAAAGGGAGGTCTGGGCGCAGTCGCTGGTGATGACTGGTCACTGTCCGGCGGTCGGAGCTATGGATGGCGGAGGGTTTATCGGTGAGGATTAGATGAAGTAGAACGTGAGGAGCGGCACTGAAACGAGACAGTAGGAAGAAAACAAGTGGTTTGTTTGAAAAACGAATTTGGTCTTGGTGAGTTAAGGCGTGAAGGAATGGTCAGTATACTGTCGGTGGTCTTGGATTGGATGGGTGCGTTGGGTAGTAATTGTGGCAGGATGGGATGAATTACAAAGAGGCATTGTATTGAAGGATGAAAACGTACTGCAAATGAAGGAAGCCAGTCCCTGTAGCTTGAACGAGAACGAAGACCAAAGGGAAAACCAACGGATGACCCTATGTATTGCTAATCCTTCTTATTTAAATCTTAATTAGTGATTAATTAAAACCATAATATGAATAATAATTGATTTAATTAATGTTACAGATGGGATCGGTTAACATAGCAGCAAATTCATGAGCAAATCATGAGGTGAACGCGAGCAGCAAATCATGAGGGAAAGGGTCATCAACGTAATTAGCTGGTTAATTTAAAGTAGTAAATTAATTTAATTATAATTAAATCTAGAACTTTTAGTCACTTAAATTGTATTTGGACGTTGCAGGTATCATAGAACCAGTCCAGAACTCGCGTGGTGAAAACTTTGAACAAAACCGTGAATAGCAAGAATAAAGAAGGATAAGGGAAAATAGAGAATGACCAGACCAAAGTAATTAACTTATTAAGGATTTGATTTAAGAAAATAAATCATATTAGAACATATAATTTTATTGTTCATATCTTTTGAACATATGAACAGAATTTGACCAAATCAACTGCATTCGAACCGTATCACCGAGCTCCACATTCTGGAATTGTCTTGGACATGACTGGAGATAGCAGAAATTTACTGTTAAAATTAAACGCTCGTTTAATTTTACTGGAACCAAACTGCTTTAGCGGCAATGGAATCAATTCAAGGTGAGTTAAACTCACTCAGTTTCCCTATTTATATTTTATATAAATTGGGTTTTTATTTTGTATGCTCTGCTTGCTGATGGTTACCTGTTTGCTAGTTATACAATTGTTTGTTGATTTAACTGATGAAATTAAACTATGTTTAATTTCAATGTGATACCAGATCGTTACAGTTAAGATTAGGGAAATCGTTCTCTTACTGATTGATGGTTAGTGACTAATGAATTGAAATGATGCGTATGTTGTGTTTGTGTAGCACTTGTTTCTTATCAACGCGAGTTGCTCAGAAAGACCAGGTTTATCCCATTCTGAATAACTGAATCGACGATAAGAAGTCGAAGATGAAGATGGTGATTGAAGACCGATCTACACCTCGTTTGGATGGTAACTGATGTCCTGATTAGGAGGCATCCGGAAATATGGATAATGAGCCGTGATCGTCCAGACGTACGTGGGGATCGATGGTTATGCGAGGTATTTAGTGCCTCCAGTTTCGTTCAGACCCAGAACGGACTTGCAAATGGACTGTGTGTCTGATATTGGAATTCATTCTGTGCGATTGATAACTATCAGTTGCATGGTGTGAATTGCCGGTGTGGCATGCTAAGATGCAGTGATCAGGGCTTCTGTTGAAAAGAAAAGTCTTGTGATTGATGATCAAAGCACCGCCTGTGTGGCGTAGCTTTGTGTATAACGTGATTTCGCGAGCCTCACACCTCGGTATGAACCAGAAACGGGAGAAGGACCTCAGGGAGGGCATGCGTTTCCTTCTAGCTAGGAGTTGTGTCAGTGTTTTTACACGGCCTGCCATTTTACTTATGTGGATGATGGATTGCGAGGCGCCTCGGTTATATCGGTCGATCCGGGACCGATGGAGTCATTCGTTGGCTCATTGACGCCCCATAGGGCGGGGAAACGTAGTGTTCAGGAATTTTAATCCACATCGGTGGATCGGCAATGGCGCTCCAAAGGCTTGACTGAGTACTTGCCTGAGACACGGGCTAGAGCTTCTCGAAGTCGGTAAGGACTATCTTTTGCCTTAGTTCATGACGGAAATCCAATTTCCAAATACGTGACTGTGCGGTTTTGATTGTATACCTATATATGGCGACATAGTGGTACGGGGCATTAATGCCGTCTATGATTGATAGTTATGATTTGAAATTGTTTTTAAAACATATAAACACTAGCAATAATACCAAATGCTTTTGTTTTATTCGTATCAAGCATATTTTGGCCGTTATAAGGTAAAAACTCTATCCTCCGGTTTGCGTTGCATTGTGTGATGGGAACTGAGTCTTATAATGACTTCATTTTTATAAAAACATTGCGATGTTTAAAAGAATGATTTGTTTTAAAGCACTGGCAATCCAATGGAGTAAACCCGTTCCACGAAAGTGGCGTGGTCCTGTGATTAGCCATATTTTGAATGTGTTGAGTAGATTTCTCATACCAGTCCCATGACTGACTCGTAGTTTGTTTCACTTTCAAACTCGGGTGCCCCTTTTTCTTCATAGGCAGCCTTGTATTCAGGTTTAGCAGGCTTTATCCGGATAGCTGGAGCTGAAGATGGATTCTATCACTTATCTCTTTTTATGCTGTTCATCTCCTATTGTACATATTATGTTTATTTCCGCTGTAGACATTTATGTATGGCTGAACTGTATTTATACTAAGTATGATCCTGTATACTGTGCAACTCTGATGTTTATGTTTATCCAGTGTGTTATTTGTTCATTATCTGGTGTATTTATTTAATTCTGTTCTGCGGTTATCTGTTTCTGTGTTATATTCCAAGGATTACCCTTGCCACCGTCAGTACGGGGTTTGGGGTCGTCTCAGTTGACATTATTGGATTGTCCAGAATTCAGATTTTGGGGAATAATGAGGAGATGGTTTCCTGCATCATCTAGAATGGTAAAATAAATGCATCTTTACATGCACCCACCAAGCAAATCCAGAATGAGGTGAATAATATTAAAATTGCTTCTAGTTCTGACTCTGATTTTTATGAGTGGACAGATGGAGGTCAATTTTCTTTTCATAAGGCTTGGCAGCTCTCGAGGATAAAACAGCAAGTCAATGATATATATAGAGTGTTCAAATGCTAAAAGGCTCTCCATGATTGCATATTTGGCTTTCAATGAAAGGCTTGGTACAAAAGACAGGCTGAAAAGATTTGGTATAATTGAGGATGGTACATGTTTGCTATGCAATAATGAAGAAGAAAATGTAAGTCATCTGTTTTTTTCATGTGATTATTCTAAATGTGTTTGGGAGTATTTTATTCAGAAGCTTGGGTTTGATTCTTTTACATGTGGATCTTTGGAGGAGGAAGCTAGAAAGCTAATGAGAAGGTTTAAAGAAAAGGATCAATTATTGGACGTTGCATGTGGTGTCTTTACATGTGTGATATATCAACTATGGATGGAAAGAAACCTGCGCCAGTTTAACAACAAGACAGTATCAAAGTAGATCACTACAACAAATATACCATATTATAACGGTCCAAAAACGTTGTAAAAAGTTTTTACAATGGTGGAGCCACCGTCGTGTATTAAGAAGTTGTATTATACTTATATCTTTTACAACGTTTCTGCACAGTTGCAACACCATTGTGAAATAGGGTATTTAACAACTTTTACACACCGTTGGAATAAACTTAATTACAACTTTTATTCCTCGTTGTTGTATATTCCGTTATAACATCATAGCATAGGTATAACAACTTTTACCACCGTTGTAATAAACTTTATTACAACATTTTTTTGCTATTGTAACTCATATACACCTTACTAATATAAAGAATTCATATATATTAATAATAATATGATTCATATTTCAATGCAACAAATATAATTATACGGAATCATTCATACATATTAATTAACATAATATTCGATCAACATACACATAGTACATCAACTAAGCCCATCACAAAAAACATTACCATTTCAAAATACATACATCGATCTAATACAAAAGATACATAAGCATACCCTACAAAAGCACTCTAGCTAAATACAACGTAATTTTTATTCCAAGCCACAGTTGATCCAACAGCTTCTCCAATGGTAGTCATTTCGGAATTCGGCTTCCACAAAAAAGCCTCTGAAACCTATGAAACCTATAAAGTTGAATTATCCATACAAATAAGTATCTTGGTATTTTTATTTAAGAAGAATCAAAGCAAAAAAAAAATGTCGAAAGAGTATGTAGACAAATGTGGCTGTATGAGAGAAGATATGAATCTGTATTGCTAAGGCATGGCATCCTATATATCTAGCTAAGATTTTTTTTCTCCTGTTAAAAAATACAAAAAAGAAGGGGTCCAACTAATATTTTGATGGGAGTGTAGGATAGCAAAATAAAAGATTAGAGTTGACAGAGCAACAATGGAGCCTCTCAATGCATCAAATTCTCACAAAATATAGGGAGGGGTTTGAGAAAATACCTGTTCAAGAAACAGCTTCGACCTCAACCCCATATCAATGGAATCTTGCTATTGCAATTATTTATTAACTACTATGCATCAAACAGTCGGTTCTTTGTGTCCCTTCCAATAGAAAATGTATCTATACCTGAAAAACAATACCCTGGACTGCCTCGTTTGAATGAGACACCCCAGGAGATTGCATGGGCAATCAACAAGGTCAGACATAAAACGTCTGGTATGAGTGTATTCTATAAATAATGTATCGTATAAATTAGTGGTTTGAACTTTATATCAGTTGATGCTCAACGTAGAATCCTTTTCTATGTTTACAGTCCTACTCAGGATTCTAGAAACATACCAATCTGTCTAACAAATATAGACCACTGTTTATGTGTTCACCAAACAAAGCATTGATATATATATATATAATACTGCCTTAACAATTAGATAAGAAGGTTATATGATCACCGTACAAACATATCTTATGTTAATCTATTCAGCAAATGTATAACAGGTAGTCGTGTGTGCATTAACTAAGCCCCAACATATTAAACTTCCCATCCAACATTATAGCAGGTTAAGGGTTCACTATATAATATGCATATTCATTAAACTGACTAAACAAATACTAGCAGGTAACATATTCATTACCCAATATGTATGTGTATTAAGTAGCCCAACAGATATAGCAGACTGTACTTCAATCAATGGGCATATATATACTGCACTGCTTAGATAAAAGTGTATCAAGTATTTAAGCTAACAGGGACATGCAATTATCATACTTGGTAACCTATTTACTGCTAACTCCAAAGTATAACAGCAAAACTCAATAAGTTCAAAAACATGCACAAGAAATTTAGCACGCACATACGTGGTATGTATATACACATAGCAGGCTAGGTTTACATCCAACAAAACTCGTCCATTTTAAACTGTCTAAACAGCATCATAGCAGCTAATAAATATTTTATTGTTGTTCTTTAATCTCTTTTATACACTAGCCTTAGCAAATATACACATATAATTTATATATGTATATCTGTCAAGGTCATTTAATCAAACTCAACCTAACAGTTTATTTCCATTATATATATTTATATATACACACATCTTAATGTATGTATACATAAATTCATATCCATTCAAATTTCAGAACAATAGGGCAAACAATCCAATATGTATAGATACACACCTTTCCATGCATATATACATATATATCCATTTCCATTTTTCATCTAGCATTTAGAATATATGTACATATATGTATATACACACACACACACACTTGCACTTGCATGAATATACACATATGTATCTATTCAGTTTTTATTATGACATATATTACTGGTGTGTGTATATATATATATATATATATATATATATATATATGCATGTATACATACACATCCAAGCATGCCTTTCTATCATAATTTACAGCTTTCATTTCTGAGAATATATCACCCATTCAACATGAACATATGATACAGTTAAACACCCAATATACTTCTCTGATTAATCTGTATATACCAAACCTGTATTTAAACTTGTCATATTTTTCTTTCCATAACTTATCAAATGATATATGATGATTTTATGATTCACATTTACTAGCAGGTAATTAAAGCAAGTTTTTATATAAACCTGTAGTCAGTCCAGTATACGGGGTAAATCATACAGTGGAAACCAAGCATCCAAACACAAGACAAACAATGTTTTATCCAATGCCAAAACATTAAAAGCACGACATTCAAACACAAAATCATAGTTGCATATAGATATATCAATAGTCAATGGGTGTATATCATTACACTAAACCTTCATAGAGATTCACGAACATGTTGGCTGCCTGTAAGGGTCTTAGTGCCATAGTAAAGGGGGATACACTCACCTAGGTTTTCAATGTCGATTTCGTGCTTCCAGGTCTTCATTTTTCCTTGTAGTTCCTCGGTTTTGGGCTTCGATCTCCTTAGATCTGATGCTGCTTCCCTCTGAAGTTCATCTCCTTCATGAATCCATCGCCATTTCTGATGCGAGATGCCTTATTTGGATTTTTCCCTAATTTAATTTTTCTAGGATTCGGCCATTATTTGGTTTTCTATTTTATCTTGTTTTTGGTTGAATGGAGAAAACATTTTGGGGTCGGCTTTCTTTTGTTTACTGGGTGTATTACGGCTAGGGTTATTATCATAAGCTAATTCCAATTTTGCCCCCTTGGTTATATTAACCCATAGTAATTCTTAAGCCCATTTTCCACAACACTTAACAAATTTTCATGTCATATTTTAGCCCAATAGTAAACATGAATTTTTACTTGCAAATTGAACACACAAGTAAACATATGTGTGTATATCATTTTCTAAATCCATTTATATATTTTTATTAATAAAAGAGGATTATTTTAAGGCTATAAAATTTTGGGTTCTCACATAGGGTTTCTAAAAAATTAGTATGTAGGCAACGAACGAAAAGTATAAGCGGGAATTGAAAATTAAGGTTGCGGGAATTTGATTTGTTATAAGACGGGAGGTGGGAAGTTTAAACAATTTCCTATAAGACCAAGTTGTGGGATTGTTTAACGTCATGCTTGAAAAAAGAGGCAACTAAAAATATATTATCATAAGTTATTAGTTATTATTTATTAATTATTAATTATAAATAATTTATGAATAATCATTTGTTATAGTAAATTATAAATGACTAATGATGTAGTTTATCATTTTATAACTACAAGTTATAAAGTATTATTTATTATTTATTAAATAACCAATGTTAATTATTAGCATTTAATTGTGAATTATTTATAAATTATATATTACTAATTAAATATTAAGTTTTCAAAATTTGTTTGTTTATTATCGAAAATCAATTGATTATTAATTACTAATTATTTATTTTAATTGATTCACAGTTGATTATTAATTACTAATTAGTTATTATTTAACTTTTACTTATTTCTACTTAGTTATAATCGAGTAGTAATTATTAAAAGCTTATAATGTATATGTTACTAATAATTGTTAATAAGTAATTAACATTAACTATTAAAAATAAATTACTACTTTTATTATTAATTATTTCATAATAATTAATAAATATTATTTATTCATAAATTTATTATTAACTATAAATTATTATTAAATATTAATATAATTAGTTATTAAATATATATATATATTATAAACATGAAGTTTGTAATAGGCATCTATTACAACTAATAAAATGAAAAGTTGTTCAAAAATATGTTTATTACAACTTTAGGAAATTAACAGTTGTAAAAAACATTTATCAGAAATTTATTATTAGAAATTAATTAGTATATATTAGTTATTACAACAGACAAAAAAGAAAAATTGTGATATATATGTTTATTACAACAGCGATTTTTTCACAGTTGTAAAAAACATTTATTACAACAGTGCGTTTTGCACAGTTGTAAAAAAACGTTTATTACAACTGTCTTTTTGCACAGTTGTAAAATTAAAGTTGTAATATGGTGTTTTTGTTGTAGTGGATTAAAGTAAAAATGATTGAAAGAGAAGTGTTCTTTTTTATTAATGGAAATGGAAGAAAGTCTCGAAGAAATGAATATAATGTGAATCTCCTGAGAAGATGGGGCATTGAGCTAATGGATACAGGCGGATCATGTTTTGCATTTCTTATTTTTCATGTACTCTTTTGGTAATGTTTGTAATGGTAGTAATCTGTTTGATATGACTGTGGTGAGATGGAGTGTTCGAGAGAGTTCAGTGAGTGATGTTTTGTATTTCGAGACTTTGGATTTTGTATGTTGATATATAGGGTATATATGTAATCTTTTTCCTTATGTGGTACCCAGTAGGGTGGCATAAGGTTTTGATGAGGCATATATACAAAGTATATGATTAATTTTGCAATAAATTAACCAATTTTCAAAATATATATATACACACACACTCATATATTTATATATATATATATATGTGATGGTTACTAATAGTTTGCCTAGTCTTCTTTCAGATTACAGGGTGTTGATTTAGCTGAGGAGCTTAGTGGCTACTTGTTTGGATTGGAGTTTGATATATGCTTTGGAATCCTTTGTGTGTGGTATCTGAGAGTTTTACGGATTGTTTTGTTGACTTTTTGTTGTTTTTAGTTTAGAGAGGCTAGTTTTTATATTGGAGTAGATATACTTCACTATTGGGTGGTAGCCTTGCCGGAATTCGATAGTGAAGTTTGATGGGCGGTGGTTTATCCGGAGCTCATCTATCTACTTTCCTTTACATTCTTTCAGTCATGTTCTGTATTGTTTTTTTTCTCCTTTTGTTCTGTGATCGGATCTTGTAGACTCTGTGTTTTTATATTATATATGTGTGCTCTCTTCTTTATAGAAGATCACACATTTTTGCTTTCAAAATAAAAATAAAAAGGGGTTATAAATAAAAAATCCGAAACCCTAGTCTGCTCATATCTCAAGCCGCCGCCAGAACTCAACCAATGGTCGAAATCGATTAAAATTTATCACTTTAAACCTTCAAATCAGTTAATCAAATTCTCAAACCCCAAAGTCGATTATGTAGAGCTTGTTACAAGCTTCAAGATGATCGGTCGAGATCTGGAATGGTTTCGCCGTTGGTGAGAAGTTGAGGCTGGAAGTCACCATCGTTGGTCTCAAATTCTGGAACCACAGGGGCCTCGAGCTGTACGGTTTTCGAGGGTTAGGAGGAGGAGCTGAAGGGCTTCTTCATGGCAATCACCGATCAAACTCCGGCTTCGCTAGGAGGTGGAAATTATTAACCCTAGCCAGCGAGTATGGGTTCGATTTTGGTCCGATGGTATATCGCCTGGAAGAAGAAACAGGCGGCCTTAACTCTTGATTAAGGAAAATTAAGGTTGAATTAATAAATTAATTATTCAATTAATCGTTCAATATATAAATAGCTATATCTCATTCAGATGAAAACAGAATCGCGTGATTCAACTTGCGTTGGAATCCCAGAAATGAGAGCTACACCATGTAACTAACTGGAACAAAAACAGGACTAGTTGGAAATTCTGATTGAATTAAATGCGCAGTTTAATTCAATTAAAAACAGTCGTTATTAAACAATTTTCTATCCAATCAATGTGAGAACTTCTCATTAAATTTTCTTGTACAGTTATTTATTTTATAACTGCATATATGAACCGCCCATATTGATTTTTATCAGTTTTTAATTATCACAAATGTTGTACGGTGTCTGTTAGCTCACCTCCCTGTCGTCCACAGACCATGGACGATTTAGTTGATTGTATTGTATTGTGATTGTGATGTGAAATGGAAAATAAAAATATATATGCTTTTTGAAAAATAAATATATATGCATTGTTAAAATAATATATATATATATGCGTTGTGAAAAATAAATATATATGCATTATGAAAAATAAATATATATGCGCTGTGAAAAATAAAATATATATGCGTCGTATGAATAAAATACATCCAAAATGTGAATAGTATATATATCAGATGTGAATAGTATATATATGAAATGTGAATAATATATATTTGAAATGTGAAATATATATATATATATATATATATATATATATGAAATGTGAATAATATATATATATATATATGAAATGTGAATAAAAACATATATATATATATAAAATGTGAAGAATATATATATGAAAGGTGAAAAAACCATATATATGCATATATAAAATGGTTTTGTAATAGAATAATTATTGGATTTTTAAAAATATAATTTTTAATATATATATATGTACTGTATAAAACTGCCCCGTAATGGAATATTCAATTTTGATTTAAAATTGAAATGGAAGTTGGAAATCATTTTAAAACGAATTTAATACGATTTATAAAATTCATTTTAAATAGAAATCGACGATGTATATATTATATATAATTATAATGGCCAGGATAGAATGCGCCTCGCAGCGACCGTTCGCAAATTTCGACCATTAACTTCAAATTGATATAACGGGAGATCCGATAGTCGAATTCTCCTAAAACTGGAACCGTTGGGTTCATATCGAAAAGAGCTTTCCGATGAATATATGAAATTTAAATGTGAAAGGTTGGATTTTAAATAATGTCCAAATCAATTTCAGGAAAGGTCGCTGTAAATGCAGTTCGGTGGCCGATATTGGAAACCGACTGTAAGGTCCTTAATAAAATTATTAAAAATATGGAAAAATTATGTAAAATCATTATAAATAATTTGGAAAGATTTTGGATGAAAGTTTTCATATTTTAAAAGATAAAATACATTTTTATCGAAATGAACTAGTTATTAACTAGAATAATAAATCAGTGTTTTTAAATAAATAAATTGGATTTGAGAATGGTTTTAATCTAACCAGAATTTTCCAATGTATAAATTGGAATGGAAATAATCTTCAGAATATTTTGATATTGGATTCCGTGGTTATACGGATATTGTTATGGGAATTTGGAAGATACAGATATTGTTATTCCCAATACGATATCCTTTAGTTTCAGAATTTGATGTTGAATATAAGCTGATATAATTTCTATTCAATATTAAATTAGATTTGGGTTTGTCATGAATGGTGTCTTTATTAACACTGTTTTTAAACCTAGTTGAGAAAAAAATAAATCTTTAAATTAAGATTTGGTGAGGTTTTCCAATTAATTAATATTTAATTGGAATTGAGTAAAAGAATTGGATTTTTGGGTTTATCGTGAATTGTGTTTTAAATAACATTTGTTCTTTAACCCGAGAAAAAGCAGGATTAAATTCCAGAAAGTTGAATGATCACTAAGTAATGTTTTTTGAAGATTAAAACTAAGAAGAGTTTGAATAAATGTTTAATTAGATTTGAATAAATGAATGGAGATTAAATTTATCAAAACATGAAAAGTGATATAAACCAAATATACTTGGTTGTTGATATTCATTGTTATGGATTGATCGTTTGGATCGTGCTCGACCAGTTTATAAGCAAAATATGCTTTTACATTTAGCATTGGGCTGGGTAGAAATATTGATATGCTAACATCTTGTAAAACACTTAACGATTTGACTATGAGATGTGTAGCGATGCAGTTGAGTTCATTTCAAATTTAATTAATGATTTTGAAATGATATTTTTCTTAAGTGAAAAGAAATGTATTCCCGATTTTGGACAGGGAACGTTTTATAATAATGTTTTATAAAACAGAAAGGATTTCGAGGCCTAAACCCGATATTGTCGAAATGATTTCGAAATGTATTATGTGTTGACATTGTAGTTCATCACATAACCGATTAGTTGTTATTGATGATATATTTTTTTGGTGGCATAGAATTTATTCTTTTGCTTAACACCCTTCTTTGAGATGTACGAGCTCAAAGGTTATGTGATTAATAGTGACTGATCATATATGTGGATTTCTAATGTAAAGTACTATATTTTGGAAAGTACTTGTGATTATTATGTTTTGAAATGATTTTCCCTACTTCGGGATATGAAATGATTTGGTATGTGGCTAAAGATTTGAGTAACCCGGATGACTAAAAGTATGGGTGTTATAGCCTTAAATGGATTTGGGCGATGTATGCTTTCACGCATGGAAGGTGCATTATCAGTGTAGCCTACTCCATCGTGGGAGGAGCACATTTATATCGAGTTGCTTAGGTGTGTGCCCTTTTCCTTGTTTATGGGGACCTCAATATTTGGTTGCATACTTGTTTGTATGAATTGTTATGTTTTGGAATTCATATTTCCAAACGACTTGGTCTGAGATCCCAAAGTGAAATCTACTTTGATATAAAAGATAGATATGTATTTCAAATGCTTTGAAATAGAATTCGGGAAATAAAGTCCAAAGGAATAATTTCTGTAAATTGAAATGGATTTGAAAATTTTAAGTGTGGTGATTAATCTAAATTGGTAGATTGGGATATTACATGTTGATTGATGCATAGTAGATCCATATCTCTATTACTAATGTTGTTTATACACTGGCATTCATGGGGGTAAACCCGTTCCACGTTAGTGGCATGGTCCTGTGATTTTCCTAATTATTTATATAAGTTAATTTTAAATGTATAATTTCCTATACCAGTTCCACGACTGACTTGTAGTTTGTTTTTCCCTTGCAAACTCGGGTGCCCTTATTTTCCACATGGGCAGTCGAGTAGTTTTATTTTGCAGATATATATATATATATATATATATATTGGAAAGGATTCTAGATTGAAGCTTAAAGCTGTGTTCAGGCATTGATAGTCTTTCGTTGTGTTAGTTTATTTGTTTTCCGCTATGCATTGTGTTACATTTATTGTAAATAAACTTCCGCTGTATTATTATTTTTTGATATACTCTAATAATCTGTACTCTGATGTAACATTATTATGATGTTTATAAAAATATTTTGTTATTTGTTCTGATGTGTTGTGCGCCCAAAGGTAGTGTATCTTACGATTTTCGACTTTCGAATAGGGCCTTGCGGTCGATTCGGAGGGCGAGGATATTCCAGTCACTACAATCTCCTTATTAGTTTTTCAATTATTATGTAATAATTCTCTATCCTCGTAGGGATTGAAAAAATTAATGGTAATATTAAATGCTTTAATAGAGTTTAATCATCAATTTCCCATCTTCCATATGTTTATGATATGGATTTATTTTTAAAAGAAATTTTAATAGTTGATATTAAAAATACTTTTATCCTTGCTAATTTTTTAAAAAGCTGAATTCCTTTGCGGGTCTAAAAGTTAATAATGAAAAAAAAAACAAATTTTACTTTAACAAAAATTATTTCTACAAGGATGAAATTCTCAGTTTTTGCAATTTTAAGGATGGAAGTGTACCAGTAAAATATTTTGATCGGCTGTTGAATTCTAATCAAATTAATGATAAACATTGCACAAGATTATATGATGCTATTCAAAACAGACTAAAGTGTGGTAAAGCAAAATCCTATCCTTAGCGGGAAGGATAGAATTGATCCACATTGTCTTTACTGCAATTATTATGTATATGATTCAATCTCACAACATTCCATATAAAATAGTGCATAACATTGAAAGAATGCATGCAAACTTCATATGGCAAGGAAAACATCACAAAATTTCTTAGGACAAAGTTTGCACAACAAAGAAAGCAGGTGAGCTAGGGCTTATGAATATAAATGATCTAAATGAAGCTTCTAGTTACAATCTATTTTTGAAATTCTTAGAAGGGATGTCTCTTAGGGAAAAATGAATGAAAGCTAAATAGCTTAAGAACAAAAAAAGTTGAACTACAAGTATTGAAAGTTGCCACTCTTTTATTAGGAAAAAATCCTAAGCTGTAGAAAAATCGGTGCAAACTTACTGGAAGGAAAAATAGAAATGAAGAAGCAATCAGTTTGTGGTTTGACCCATGGATTAATGAGAAATCACTAATCAATCTCCTTGGTTGGAATAACCTTTATTTCTTAGGAGGTGCTGATAATAAGGTTCAGTGCATCATCGGAAAGTTTGATTGGAAAACTGCAAATCATATGCCTGCAAGCATTTACAATCAAGACATAGTAGATATCCCTATTTATAATAGCATTGTTAAGGATAAATGGAGTTCAAAATTTAATTTAAAAGGTAAATTTCCATTAAAAAAGATTTGGGAATTTATCAAGGTGAAGATTCTGAAGTGGACTAGTACAAAATTATTTGGAACAAAATGAATTGCCCTAAAATGTCCCATGCTTTTCTGCTATTACAAACAAATTGCTAACAAGCTACAAATTAACTAGAGAAAAGGAGCTGAAACTATTTGTGTACTATGCAATAACGGTAATGAAAACGTTGAGCATTAATTTTTTGGATGTCTTTTCTAAGTGACATTTGGTTAAATGCTAATAATTATCTAAATTTCAATCAAACCACTCCTATCCTGAATATAAGAGAAAGTACTCAATATATGTAGGATAATTTTAAGTCCAAACCAGAAGAATCCAAAAATGTCTCAATTATTCTTACTACTATCATTTATCACATTGGAGAGTAAGAAATCAAAGAATTCATCAAAACAAAGAGACAAGCAATACTCAACTTTGGAAAATCATTAAAGCTGAGGGCACAATGGTAGCCAACAAAGCCAAATACCAACATCCAGATCAGGAAAAATCCAATGCTAAATTTTTACAAAACCTAAAAGATAAAGCAGAGGCTTTCTTACAATATGGAAAGCTCTCTACTGATAACTCATCCAAGCTTGCAACCAGATATAAGCATTATAAACTGAACATTGATAAGACTTATGTTGGCCTACTTTGTGACCAGGCCACACATAGTCCAAAAAATTATGATTACTGTGATAGAGATCGAGATTTATATCCATTCAAGACCCAGAAGTCGGATCGAACAAAAGTATGGCTCACGGGTCGAATAGGATATGAGATCTTCAAGTTGGACGATATCAGAACTACAGCTCGAAGGCTTGCAGGTCGAGTGAAATAAAGGACTTCGGGTTGAACGGAAGAAAAAGAGGCTTAGGTCGAATGGAATTAACTCGACCTAATCCCGATTGATGAAACCACCTGAAGCCGCCTCCCACTAACACCACTAACTCCTGTATGGACGGTTTGAATGCCATGATCCACGATCCACTTAAACCTATTGCTGATTCCCTCTTGCAAGCTATAGATCCGGAGAGACTACCACATCATATAACCGTTCCCGCCAACGACACAATCACTATTCCTTATAAATACCTTATCTGACATGCGTAGAAGGATCTTTTTGACACTTGAATTCTTGAAACCACTTGTTGCATGTAACAACCTGTAATTTTTAGGATTTAATAATTAATTTTATTTATAATTATTTAAATAATTATTTGGTAATTAAATGGTTTAAATTAAATAACTTTGAATATTTAATTACTATAATAATTAAATAATATATTTAAATTCCAGGATAGTCGTAGAATTCACAATATTGTGTGAATTGAGTTATTTATAATATTTAATTCAGTTTAGATTTGAAAATTTTTAACGAATTTATTTATAAATGTCATTTGAACGTATTATTTATATTATAATTATAATCGAGCTCAAAATGGCGCGGCAGATTGCAATTTGGCGATTCGAACTTTAAATGAATATACTGAATTCGTTTTAAATTCGATTTCTGTGAAACAAGAAACGTTCGGAGCTAGTGAAGTATATTTTTCTAATGGAATAGAAAAATCAAGGTTTCGTCATGTAAATTGTGAGTTATGTCCAAATCAAAATTTAAAATAGTCGCTATGGAATTCGTTTATATTATAATGGTTTATTTATATTATAAAGGAATTTTAATATAAACCGAATAGCAATATAAACTGATATTTTTAAATATCGAGTTATAAATCCAAACTAGTTTATTTTAGAGTAGTATAATATTATATACGAATATATACAATAACATTTAATTATTTTTATTTAATTAAATTGTTTTTACATATATTAATATTTAAATTGGTCTATTTAGAGCTTTAGAAAATAGCCATTTTTCAAACGACCTCCAAATTTGATGAAACTAATTTTGTTGGATCTGTAATGTTAAATTATTGTTAGATTTCAATTTGTGTGATTTTTGGAGTATGTATGTGTTCGTGCGTGATTTTAACGTGGAAAACAATCGATATTTTGACCTTTAAAAATATGCTGTGTGAGCTAACGGAGTCGGAATTCGACGAAACAAGTTTCTTTGGGTCCGTAATGTCAAATTGTAGTTGCATGTTAATTTCCATGATTTTTGGACATTGTATGTGATCATGTGAATTTTTAGAAGAGGAATATAAAGAACGATTGACTAAAACAAATACAAAATATTAATAAAAATATATAAAAACCAACCTATATATACCCTAACATCATCATAACCCTAAGAAAAATGTTCTCTGGTCAAATAAGTGCAACCGCCTCTAGAGAAAAAATTCCACAGTGAAAACCATACTTAGAAAAATCAAAAACAAATCCAACAAAATCGATAAATTAAAACTCTTATATATTTGTGATCCTCATTCCTTTCCCTTCAATCTGATATCAGTTTTATGGGTTCGGAGCATTTTCGATTCACTGTATTTTCGAACAGCGTGGTCTTCGGCACTTAGTGTTGGGGAAAATCGAGAATTGGAGGATGGATTCATGTTTTAAGGATTTTAGTTGGACTCAGGATGCAAGACTGCACCTTGTATGCGAACTATGGAGGTTTCGACGAGATTTGATGTTGCACCTGGGTTTCAGCAGCACAGAGGAGAGCTCCAAATCGCGGTCAGAAGGAGGAGACCGAGTCGGGGGAGAAGGTGATGGCGGGGAGGAGATTTTGATGAGGAGTTGTGTGGTGTATTCGGATTTTGATTTGGTAAGTGATGGAAGGAAACGAGATGATCAAAGTTAAAGAAATCGGCCATGGGGGTGCTGGAGCTCGCTGCGTGGAATCAAGGAAGAAAGGGCTGAAGTGGATTGGATTTAAAACGAGTAATGGGCTGATGTTTAAAAAGGGTTAAGCCCATTTATATTAAATCCAAGTTTAAATCTATTTAAAATGCATACTAACTTCTAAAATGCATAACTTTGTCATACGAAAACGAAATTCAACGAAATTAGTTGCATTGGGATCGTAGGGACAAGGGCTACAAAATGGAACTAGTTTGAAGTGATTTGGAGTTGTCTCAATTTATGGCAAAATAAAACGCCCGAACCAATCCGACGATCGAATATCGTTATTTAACGATAATCAACCAATGTGAGTAAAATTCACTAATTTTGTTTAAATCATATTTTTTATAAATATAATCTACTACTCATAAATCATAATTGATCTTTGTGTGATGGTTGTTTGGTTGAATTATTGATTATTGGTTGGAATCACAAATAACGGTACATAAACATATCGTTAACAAACATTTATTCTATTTATTGAAATATAATATATTGAACTGAAATTGATATGAATTATATTGTGTAACATCTGTGGATGCAAGGAAACAGGTCGAGGGATCCAACTGGATTTCTCAACATTTATTTTACTGTTTTTCATATATTGTGATATATGATGTGGTATATAATCTGTTGTCGATTATGTGTGTTTGGATTATATTGATCATTGTTATATGGTACGTTAACTGCCATAAGGAATATTGGAATGTAAAATGAGAATTTTTAAAGTTTATATTGAAATCAAAATATTCGATAAAATAAATAGACATTTTTAAAACGAATATTTATTTGGAAAATAAATATAATTATAAAAGGAATATTTATTGGGGAAATAAATAAAATTTTATAAAAGGAAATAGTTAAAATAAATAGGGTTATAAAAGAAAATATTGGGAAATGAATAGAATTTCAGAAAAGATAATTTTACATTAGGAAGGTTTAGACTCGTGCTTCGCACACGGGTGTAACATGATATGGATTTAAAATAAATATTAAATGGAAATCTGTTTTAACAGATAAAATGGAAAAGGTTAATTTAAAATAGATTTTAAATAGAATATGTTTTGACAGATAAATTTGGAAGATTAATTTATAAATAATATTTTATAACTGAAATAAAATATTTATCATTTGATAAATGGAATATATAGGTATGAACTTTTATAAAGAAGCA
This sequence comes from Allium sativum, assembly GCA_030737875.1. Classification (NCBI taxonomy): domain Eukaryota; kingdom Viridiplantae; phylum Streptophyta; class Magnoliopsida; order Asparagales; family Amaryllidaceae; genus Allium; species Allium sativum. Next base: position 218,040,986 of record CM060920.1, read on the forward strand.
GAAATCGGTTTTAACACCGTAATTTTAAACAGAATATGAACTCAACATTTATGATGGGAATTATAAATGAGATATACGTATTAGAAATAATAAGGAGATTTCGTACGAATAATTCTATAAATAGAAGTATGGAAATGGGATATTAGTTTAAATATGAAATCAAACTTAATGAATGATATAAAAGAAATATTATTCACAGTCGATGTGAATAATAGCTTTAAGTAAAGATTTTGCAAATAAAAACATTTGTAAAGGAAATTGGGTTTTTGAAACAGGAATTCAAACAGAAATCAAATTCCGAACAATTAGAAATAAATAACTTGTTTAATAAAATAAACAAGTAGTCGGATTCATAAACAAAGTTTATAAAAGAATTAAAAATATAATTATCAGTGGATAATTGGGATTGCAAGTTCAACTGTGAATATAAAATGGAAAATTGGAAGTTGTTTTAAAAAGAAGGTGATGAAATCCCTTTCGATGTTCGAAATGTGAAAAGGATCTAAAAGAAAATACGTAAAGGTGTTTAATTAGCATTCGACTAGAAACTATGGTTATATTAGAATATAAGTTATTCGATGAGCGTTAATCGAATATAAGTTATTCGACGAGAGTTAATCGAATATAAGTTATTCAAAAAGAGTTAATCGAATATAGGTTATTTGAAAAAGAGTTAATCGAATAGAGATTACTCGAAAGAGAATTATACGTTGAATTGAATTATTTCGAATTCGGGAAAGTACTATTTACTTTCCGGTTTTTTAAATCAAGATTTATTTATTATATAAATAAATTATTATTTAATCAAATAAAAGAAATAAAAGTTATAGTTTTAAAGTTAGATATCCCGGAAGTACGAATTATAAAGTTATCATTATAATAAATGTTTTTCATTAAAGAAACGGAATTATAAACTGAAATCCGAGAATTGGCGTAAGAAATAAGTGCTAAGATTTCAGTTGTGAACTTATCTATTGCAAGGTTAAGAACGTGTTCAGTTAAGGTCTGAGAGGTAATTACACCCCAACTTGATTGACTTCGTAATTAACTAAGGAATAGTTGAAGTTTGATGACGACGGTTGATTAGAAATACTGTTAAGTAATAAACGATAAATGGATTGAGAGATCATAATGATGTTTTATAAAACATTTGTTAGAAATACATATAAATGAGTTTTGGAAACATTTTCCAAATATAATCAAAGATATTTTCTAAGCATAGAAAATGAAATGTTTGATGATAAAGAATACTGGAATGATAGTGATACGTGAAAAAAAGACGGAAATGTTTTCCAATAATTAATAATGTATATTTTCTAAATTTAGAAAATAAGGAATGTTGAATATATGGAAACAGGAAATGAAAATGAATATATTAATGAACTAAAGAGATAAATGTTAAATGATGATTGATCGATAGAATTTCCATCTAGAAATAATATCGTTGTTTGCACACGTGTTTTTCTTTGATAGTTAAATCACTGACTATCGAAGTTTTTGACCATTTTTACGTCGCCAATATGGAGAGACCGGGATCGGATTCATTATCCGAAAACCACTCTGTATAGACGTTAATGCTGCGAATCAAATATGATGAAGATGATTTTATGCAAGGGTTGTCCTGTTTACAAAATATTGCCTTCGATTTGTCTAGTCCCAGGGCAAATTTATATGGACGAGTGTCTGACAGTGTATAGCTTAAAGGATCATGTAAGTTGATCTTTTCAAACGTAGTTACGTTTGATGGTGGAGGAATTTGTTTCTCTTAGCTGTATACCCGTAGTATGTTTGGCGAAATCAAATTGTGATTTGGTGAGTATGACAATGTGACATTCAAAGTGAACGAGGATCAAAAGATATGTAATGACCTCTAGCCTCACAACCAGGAAATGGTTTAAAATCGGGTAGGTCGCATAACTAAGTAGTTGGCTGCCAAGTAGGGTGTATTGTTACCTGATCTAAAGGAATTCCTTTTGCTTCTTAAATCTATCGATGCTGTCCCTTTTGGGAAACGGTTGTTAATCCCAACCGTTGGTGATAATACATTCGGTACTCTCAAGCGATGTGAGGGGCCGGTCATGTTTAGCCCGGGTTGCAAGATGTCCTTGTTGAACCCAGTGTATTTCTCTCTAGAGGTACACTGTTGGAAGGTGGTCCCATACCTTGCCAGTTGGAATCCATTATCCAGTAAGAGCCCACGATTTTGATTGTATACTATATATGTAGAGCGTGAGATGCAAGCGTTCTGCTATATTGATATTACTTGTATTTAGACACTATTATAATATCAGACAAATATTGATTTCAAAGAATGCTTTGGGTTATCATAAGGTAAAAACCATCCGTATTAATGTGTGGATCAGTCCTACGAATATCCTTTCTTTATTAGGATTTTTAAAAGTTAAACCAAGTGGTTGGAGTTTACTCACACAAGTCCCATAACTGACCCAGAGATTATTTTTGTTTTGTTTTTCCCTAAACTCTTGGGTGCCCAAATTTGTACGGGCAGTCAAGTAGTTCTGGTATTTTCAGATATCATAAGAGGAGCTTGGAGCAGGAGGCTTCTGCGTTATCTTGTATTGTTATTTCCGCTATGTTGTACATGTTGTACTCTAATAATGTTATTGTATATATATATACTATTTTATTTCAAAGTTATGTTATATTTTTTTCGTTCCGCTGTGAGATTCGTGTTACTCTGATGTGTGTATGTTCTTCTTCTTCTTCTATTCTGATTTTCTATCTTATCTATTCTCACCCTCTAACTTCTTCTATTGACATTCCGGTATTTTCGGCTATTGAATAGTCAACATGGTGTTGTATGTCGATTTTTGAGGCCGAAAATTTTCCATTCGTTATAGTGGTATCAGAGCTGAAGGTTAAGTAATTACCTTAGCTCTATGGCGTAACTCTGTAGAGATGGGGTTAGTAATGCCCTAGATTGAGTTTGAGAGTATATATACGAGTGAACATATTTGTTATTCAATATAAAATGATTTATATTGTGGAGATTTATTGGCCGAGTTGTTTATGAGTTCTGATCGATCGGTTTGATCCATTGTATCGATAGGAGCTTATAAACACTTGAATAGGATGAACCGACATAGTATGTTTTGAAAAGAGGGTAAATGAAATAATTTTACCCAAATTATATTTTGATATACACAAAGTATAGATATTTGAAGTATTATAGTATATTAGATGTGTTGGTTGTGATTATAATCGAATAAGATTATAAAATGTGAATGGTTATGTAAATAGATAATCAAAATTCATATAAGTGTAGTATATGAAATCAGACAAATTAAATCTGAATTTAAATCAGAATTGGAATTAAAACCCTAAAAGGTTATAAAAGTGTTTGTAAATGAATCTGGATTAAATATATGAGAATTTTAAAATCCTGGGAGATTTTAAATTATTTTAAAGCATTGTAAATGGTATTTTGAAATGAATTTCAAATGGAAGTGTTTAGATATAATTTTGAAAGTGATATAGTATTGAAGTCACTTCGACAGCTGGAAAATAGATTCTGATGATGATCATGACATCATCGATGATCATTTTCGAGTTTCTAAGTGATGGATTACTACCAAAGATTTTGTTCTTGGATTGTTTTGAGGAAACAAGTCATTCATAAATTCAAACGTTTTGAATTTTTATTTTGATTTCAAATTGATTTGAAATAAAAACCCAGGAATTTAAATTTATCTTATGAAGTTAAATAGGATGAGATGGTAAAAGTAAATAAATAAATTAGAATTTAACTTGAGATAAGTTAAATAAAATTGGAATTGATCAGAAAATAATATGGAATGGAATTTAGTTGATAAGTTAAGAGTTTGGAATCGAGATTGGAACTCGAGTTTGAAACGAAATTCGATTTGGATATAAGTGAATGTCCGGGTTTAAGGATAAATGTAACAATTAGGAATTTCGCTCGATCCGAGTCGATCGCTAAACCGACCAAGACCGCTCGAAACCCCTGATTGTTTTGAGGACAAGACACATCGAGACACAAACAGAAGAACACTTCATTGTTAATTACAACAATTCCATCAGAATACAAGAATATACAGAGTATGAATAAATATTATATATCAGAAAAATATCAGAGATTTAAAAACATTACTACAGCAGAAAATAATACAAAACACAACTGAAAGAGATATACGGATATAGAGCTTTCTGAATATCATTCCAGCTGTAAACCAGGATCCTGTGAATGTATAATCTACAAAACCAAAACTACTAGCTGCCCGTGGAAAATAGGGGCACCGAGAGTTTAGGTTAAAACAATAAACCCCAGGTCAGTCATGTGACTGGGGTGAGAACTAAAACAGTTATTAATCTTTATTTTAAAGTTAGGTAAATCAAGGGACCACGCCGTATAACATGGAACGGGTCCCCCCCCCCAAGAATACCAGTGCATAAAACAACAGCGCAATGCTAAATAAAGAACAATGAAGCTATTATAAGACCCAGGTCCCATCACACAATGCAACACAAGTCGGAGGATAGGGTTTTACCTTATAATAGCCGAAGAATGCATGATACGCTAAATTTCATCTTTTATTATTACTATAAGTGTATAGTGTCAAAACAATTTCAATCATGAGTATCAATCATAAATGGCATAAGTACCATATATCTTGACTCCAATACTAGGCTCTACAATCAAAACTGCAAAGTCACGTATTGGAAGCTGGATTTCCATCTGTGAACCGAAGCTAGGGATCGTCCTCACCGCTTCGAGACAATCTAGCCCATGTCTCAGGCAAGCGCGTAGGCAAGCCTTGAATCGTCAGGGCCGGTCCACCGATGTGGATTATTATGCCTGGACACTGCGTTTCCCCGCCCTTTGGGGGCATAAATGAGCCAAATGTCTCCATCGGCTCCACACAGTCACCAATATATCCGAAGCGCCTCGCACTCCAACAACTACACAGGTGAAAATAATATAAATGTCAAGGATGGTAGGTCACTGACACCACCCTATCTAGAAGGAAACGCATGCCCTCCCTGAGGTCCTTCTCCTGTTTCTGGTCCACAACCGGGGTGTGAGGCTTGCGAATTAACGCTACACAAAGCTATGCCACAAAGGCCGTGCTTTGATCATCAACCACAAGACTCTGCTTTTCAACAAAAGCCTTGATCATTTGCATCTCAGCATGCCACACAAGCAAACCACTCCATGCAAATGATATCCATCAATTACACAGAATGATATCCAATATCAAACACAAAGTCCATTTACAAGTCCGTTCTGGGTCTGAACGAAACCGGAGGTACCTTTTACCTCGCATATCCATCGATCTCCAAGTACGTCTGGATGATCACCAACTGATTCCCTCCTCTTGGGTGTACATCCCAATCAAGATCATCAAGAATTATCCAAAAGATGTGAAGACCTCCGGTCTTCAACCACCATCTTCATCCTCGATACATCGTCGAATCAGTTATTCATAATGAGATTAACCCGATCTTTCTGAATAACTCGCGTATATAATAAAAAAGTGTTACACAAACACAACATACGCCTCATTCCAATTCATAATATTCTTTTATTCAAATATTCTTATACTTTGGGAAAGGTTCCCATTAATTTTATCAAAGATAAATTCTTTAAATTTATTCTTTAATCTTCTTTTGAATATCAATTAAAACCAAATTATGGTTTATAAAAACTAGTCGGGATAAGCGAACCTTATCCAAGTAATCACTTGTTAAATTTCCCGACCCCAACCTATTCATCCCATGAAGTAAAACAGGTAGTACTTCATATCTAACACCACGGTGTTATCGATAAATTCAATTACCCTTTCACGTTCAAATCTAATTAAGGATTTAACTATCGCCCAGAGCAAAACTGGTAATACTCCATTTTCGATCATTTCAATCTAATTAAAGATTCATTAAAACTCCACTACGTTTTAATCTTCCTAAAAATATATATCAATGATTGTTTAACTTAGGAAATCATATCCTGTCTTTAGCTGGGTTAAAGAACCAATGTCATTTAAAACATGGTTCACTATAAACCCAAAATCACATTCCATTCCATCAGCCTTTAACCGTAAATTAGCAAGTGAACAATTCCCAAAGTAATAACCCCGAAGGCCGAAACCAACTTCAGATCAATGCCCAGAAACCATTCAACTTAACTAATCTTCAGTAAGTTTCTGATTTTCTTAACTCCGTTGGGTCTAAGAACAGTATTATTAAAGATACCATTCGCGACAACCCAAAATCACATTCCATTAACGATGGAATCTTCATGGAAAACAAATCGATATACATAATCGATATAAACTTCCATATCCGACTAATAATATAAATGGAATAACGGCAAAACCTTTTAAATTCTAGATATATTAGTTGTCGTCCTCCACAGAAACTCACTTCGATTATTACCAAATCGAATTCCATTCCATTCCAATTTATTTTATTAAATTGGAAAACTTTACTTTGGAAAATCTCCTTTAAATCTTTACAAAAGATTTATAAATTCCAAATCACATTTCACTGAAAATCGAGTTAAAGAATGAATATCGTTAAAACACAGTTCACAACAAACCCAATTCATATCCCATTAATTATTAGGTTAAATAACAAGTGTTATTTTAAACACCGTTCACGGTAAACCCAAAAATCAATTTCAATTCAATTCCAATTAAATATTAATTAATTGGTATTCTTCATTAAATCTAAATAAAAAGATTTAATCTTTTTCTCATCTGGGTTAAAGAACAGTGTTAAGGAAGACACCATTCACGACAAACCCAAATTCCATTTAATATTAAATACAAGGCTCTGAATAGAAAATAAATCGGCATATATTCAATACCAAATACTATAACCAACAAATATTGTATTGGAAATAACGATATAAATATATCTTTCAAAATTCCATAACAATATCTGTATAATCACGAAATCCAACATCAAAATATTTCGAAGACAATTTTGGTTCAAATCCATTTCCAATCTATATATTGGAAATTCTGGTTATTTTTAAAACCAATTCAAATCCAATTTATTTATTTTAAAAATAAACGGATTATAGTTCTAGTTCAAAACTAGTTCATTTCGATAAAAATCTATTTTTATCTTTTCAAATATGGAATTTTTCATCTCAATTCCTTCCAAATCATTTCTTATCATTTTACACTAATTGTTGATATTTTTAATAATTTTATCAAGGTCCGTACAGTCGATTTCCGTTAAAGGCCATCGAACTGCACTTACAGCGACCTTTTCCAAATTTGATTTGGACGTAATTCCAAATCCAACCATTAGATTTCAAATCTATAATATTCGTTAGAAAGCTCTTTTCGATACGAACCGAATGGTTCCGGTTTTAGGAGAATCTGACGGTCGGAACTCCCGTAACGTCCATTCGAAGTCAATGGTCGAAATTCGCGAACTGCCACAGCGCGGCGCGTTCTTTTCAGGCCATTATATATATATATATATATTACGTCGATTACCTTTCAAAACGAATTTTATAAATCGTTTTAACTTCGTTTTAAAAACGATTTCAACTTCCTATTCAATTTCTTATCAAAATTGAATATTCCATATCATCGATATATAAATGATAATATTTTCAAAACATTAGATTTTGAAATCAATTCCTTTTCGATATTCATTATAAAAATGAATAAAATCGATATAAATATCATTCACTTCAAAATGGCGGCAATCTAACCAACACGGCTTTATATCTTTAAATATATTCGTGTCCATCCCAAATAGGACATCAAAATCATATTTTGATTCTCTTCTGAATATTATTTGAAAAATATTCGTTATTTAAAAATAATCATTATTTTAAAATATCCATTCTTTCTAAACTGGAATCAGACACAGTCAATTACCATACAATGTGATTTATATGGATTTCATACACACACGTACACTACAACAATCAAACACAGTCAACCATCACCCAAAGTGCATTCTACACTGCATAAGCATCAAATATAAATATTTAATGCTTATAACAGCCTATCAATCAATCGATCGACATACAGCTAATTATTGGGACTAGTGTATGGCTAATTTCATCCCAACATCCGTGTGGGGTTTTCAAACAACCAAACACCGGTTTTATTTGTGCAGTTGGGCGATGTGTAAAATTTATCGTCCCAGTCCATATCAGTCAAATGTGTGTACATAAACAAATCATCCGATTTGTTTATAAATATTTATTTTATATACACGTTAAAAAATATACTTTTAACTATAAAATATTTTCAACTATAAAATATTTTATTCCATCCCACTTCACACAATCAACTTTCACAACACATCAATTAAACAAACAAGTCATCCATGGTCTGTAGACAACGGGTGCCGGGTGCTGCTAAGCACCGTTTGCATCCTAGTATATATTTCAACTAGAAAATAAATTAAAAGTGAGAAGTTCTCACCGAGGGTTCCACTCCGCCGTTCTACTTCTGAACTTCTGAACCATTTGGATTTGTTTGAAATTCCAGTGCAGTCCTTACCACGCTATTCATAATAAAAATTATATTTTCATTATGATTTTCTATACATTAAAAAATCATATTTAATACTCTACTAATATAAAAATCCTATTTTTATTCTTTCTATAATATAAAAATCATATTTTTATTCTTTCTATAATATAAAAATCATATTTTTATTTTCTCTATAATATAAAAATCATATTTTTATTCTTTCTACAATATAAAAATCATATTTTACATTGATAAAAATCCTAACTTTACATTGATAAAAACCACATTCTAAACTGAAAATCATAGCTTTCGTATTTTTTTATGTGCAGTTTCAATAATAAAATCATACTTTATTTAACTATATATATATATAACTGATTTTATAAAATAAAGAAAACTTACAGTCGTCGGAATCCTGATCGGAGGGGGAGGGTTTCTTCACAGTCGCTGGTCATGGTCAGGGAGGCGGAGGGGAGCGGCGTTCGAGATGAGGGTGGTGGTTGGCTTCCAGTGCGGTGGCGGGGGAGACCTCGACAGGGTTGGGGTTCAACGGGTCAAGGGGGTTTTTGGAAGAGGCCTTCAAACGGAGGGTGAAAGGGATGGAGAGGAGGAGTGGAAGGGGGAGGGTGCCCTTGGGGAGGCAGCGCAGGCGCGATGAGGAGGGGAGGGGAAGAAAGAGAGAGCGATGGGATTGAGAGAGAGGCTTTTTTTGTTTTTTTTCTCTTTTTCTTTCTGAACGGTCTAGGGGGGAGCGTTGACCAAGAGGGAGAGGATAAGGGGGTCAGAGTTTTAATTATATATTAATTTATATATTTAATTATATTTTATTCTCCAAAAGGTTACTTTAAAAATTCGAACTCAAAATTGAGCCCACCGACTGTCGTCCATAACTAATTACCCCCATTCTGAATACAATGGGATATGTTTCATAAGCTGATTCGACTGTTTCAATCAGTTTTCATCAAAATCAAAATATAAATCTATATATTGAATTTGAACGCACATTTTAATTTACCGGGGCCACAAACAAACCCCAAAAATTCCAGAAAATTTATTTCTAGCTTCGCATCGACGATACGGTCAAAACAAAACTAGTTTCGTCAAATTTGAAGACCGTTTGAAAAATGAGCATTTTCTGGTCGATCAAAATTGACTGAAACTATCAAAACCCGTTTTCTTTCGCTACGCTCACATACTGCTTCAGAAAATTATGAACTATGAAACCTGGCAATAACTTGACATCCCGGATCCAACAAAAGTGGTTTCGTCGAAAACCGAGGTCGTTTGCAAAATTTTCATTTTTAAGGGCCAAAATTCCATAGCGACTATTCTAAAATTTCAAGTGGATGTAACTTTTGATTCCCGCTATGAAATTTTGATTTTTCGGATTCGCTGGAAAGATATTCTCAAATAGATTCTAATATTTTTGGTTTCGCCAAAGTCCGATTTATTTTGAATCCTGTACATTCACTTGAACTTTGAAATCGAAATTTCAAACTACCGCGCCATTTTCAATTCCTTTTATAATTAAAAATAAATAATTATATTTTAACGACGATTCAAATAAATACATACGTTCTAATACTACTCAAAATTAATTTCTCGTCGCTATTATTTAAAATAATCCATTTTAAATATTCAAAATCCATTAAATTCGCCAAAATAAAATTTTTAAATTGGCTCGGATTTTCCGGGTTGTTACAATCTCCCCCACTTAAAACTTTTCATCCCCGAAAAGGAACAAAGCTGAAAGTTGTTTTTCAAACCAACTCAACATTCATTATTTTAATTATGGTGTAAGTCCTTCAACTTTTCAGTTTCTAAGAACTTTTCAAATTTTTCAAAAATTTGGCTAACATCCTAAATTTTCGAAAAATTTCGCCATAACTCCCCTGCACGGGAGCACCGGGAAAATCCCGAAATTGCCATACAGGCATTTCCAATCCATAAAGAAAAAGAAATAGCCAATCTACTCATAAAATCATCAAAACCCCCAAGAAATACAATAAACATGTACCTATTTGTCGGGCAAACAATTTTATTCCTCTGCTCTAGCCCTTTTGCTATGACCTATTCAATGGATACACATGTATATGCATGCAATTTCAAACAATTTTCAATTCATTCTAATATTTGATACAATTTGGCTAAATGATTCAAATTTTAATTAATCAACAAATAATCAAACAACACAATCAACAATCAATTTGTTGATTACCATTTCAAATTCATAATTTTGATATATAGTCAAAAATCACATTTTTGGTGCTAAATCACAACAACATGCCCTATCTAGTTTTGATTCTCACACCGGTCTATTGGAAATATATAGAAATCCCACTTTCGTCACTCGAATATAAACACTGATGATGATATATCAATCATCAGTATCATCTCCGGATGACTAGAGTGTAATTCTATATCTACCCAGTATATTAAAATTTCAAATACATGCGGATCAGACGTGTACGCAAAATCTTTATATACTTGATTGTCCAAACTCAATATAAAATAAGTAATCAAATACGTATAATTGAATTTTATTTTCAAAACAAAATTTGTTTTCTTTCTAAAAATATACTCTTCACACTCGTTCTAGGATACTACTGATCCCATCTCTAACGAGTCATTCTCATTGGATATTACTAATCCAATCTCTGATGAATTCTATCGTTCGGTTCTAACGTATCTGGTACTCTGAGCTCTGTAAACCAAAGCTCCGATACCAAATGTAACAATTGGGAATTTCGCTCGATCTGAATCGATCGCTAAACCGACCAAGACCGTTCGAAACCCCTTGTTTTGAGGACAAGACACATCGGGACACAAACAGAAGGACATTTCATTGTTAATTACAACAATTCCATCAGAATACAAGAATATACAGAGTATGAATAAATATTATACATCAGAAAAATATCAGAGATTTAAATACATTACTACAGCGGAAAATAATACAAAACACAACTGAAAGAGATATACGGATACAGAGCTTTCCGAATATCATTCCAGCTGTAAACCAGGATCCTGTGAATATATAATCTGCAAAACCAAAACTACTACCTTCCCATGGAAAATATGGGCACCCAGAGTTTAGGTTAAAACAATAAACTCCAGGTCAGTCATGTGACTGGGGTGAGAACTAAAATAGTTATTAATCTTTATTTTAAAGTTAGGTAAATCAAGGGACCACGCCGTATAACACGGAACGGGTTTCCTCACAAGAATACCAGTGCATAAAACAACAGCGCAATGCTAAATAAAGAACAATGAAGCTATTATAAGACCCAGGTCCCATCACACAATGTAATACAAGCCGGAGGATAGGGTTTTACCATATAACAGCCAAAGAATGCTCGATACGTGTAACGTCCCGTATTTTTGGCAGCCAAATACTTAATTTATTTCATTTATTTTATTTTATTTGGAATATTAAAGGGTTTTAATATTTAAATCGCTATTTGAACGAAGTCGAACGATATATATTCATATATAGAATAAAACGAGCTCAGAACAGCGCTGCAGTTCGTAAAATAGAGTTTTGAACTTCAATTGGATATACAGAGTGCGTTTTAAATTGGATTTCTGTGAAAACAAGAAATGTACGGAGCTGGAGAAGTATATTTTTCTAGTGGAAGAGAAAAATCGGGATTTCGTCGTGTAGATTGGAAGTTATGCCCAAATCAGTTTGGCAGAAAAACAGCGGCGTAATCGTTTATCGACCGTAACGGTTTATTGGATATAACTGCATATCGGTTTCGAATTTAGACAAGGTTCTTTTGAGGCGTAGTGATAATTTAATTTTTAGAATTTTATGGTAATTTTTAATTAATTAAACAAGCAACTTTTTATTTGGAGTATTTTACACCCTGTGACAACATTTTGGGATTTCACAATATAAGTTAAACTACCGGTATTATTATATTTTTGGGATCGCGACACCTCATTGAACACGACTGTATTTTTATTTCAGTCTACAACGCTCATACATGAATACATAGTGGTGTAGGTAATTTTTTTTTGAATGGTTAACTGGTCAAACGAACTCAAAATTCAACGAAACAAGTTTCATACGAAACCTTAGGAAGAGGTCTAGTGAAACGTCAAGGCCTCATATTTTTAGGATTTTTTCTGTAATTTTAAGGAATTAATGCTCGGTGTTTTTCATCGATATTTTCTAAAGGATTTTCGCAAACGGTGTCGGAATTCGACGAAACCTGTCCCATTGGGTCCGGAATACTTTTTTTCACTAAGATTAGTTTTTTTATCAGAAAACGAGGATCAGAAAAAATAATTTTTTCGCGAAAAGCTCACGGACAAGTTAGTTGATAAAAAAATACTAATTTATTCTTCCACCTTTTAGAAATACTTGGACACGTACCATTCCAATACAAAGAACAAGCGCCCCAAACAATCCCACTGTGTGTGTGCCAAACATTTTATCTCGCCTAAACCACTGTACGTTTTTCTTGACTTGCAACCCAATCCTCTCTTTACATGCGCGGCACACCATTTCTCTTGCTTGCTCTCCACACAATCAAAAGCTTGCGTCCCAAACTTCCATCCACTGTACATTTCTTGGGTGCCAAACTTTCAATTCATTGGCTTGCAATCCATTGTCACCGTGCCGACAAAGTAATTTTCGGGAATCCCCCTCTGTATACTACTCTATCTTATTAACAGTAGGCCTATATATCCTAAAAATACTCGCACCTTGCCGACCACGTTTCTGAAACCATCACTGTTCATACAGCTACCTACTTACCTACTCGTACCAACATTACGTGATGGCCACACTTCTTTCATATATAAATAGGCATTTGTTTTCTTTCTTTTGAGCAAGCCAAACCTTCCCTTCATTAAACCGCATGCCTCCATCCTTCTTTAAACCCAAAGTCCTCTACCGTAAATAATTAATCAAAGCTGACAAAAGGTGAATGGTCTGAGAAGTAAAGGAGGGAGGGTGCGGAGTTGTGAGAAGCAGAAAGGAAAATATAAATGATGAAGGTGCGGTTATACTGAATTGAAGTGGTGGCGTGTGGATCATTGGAGCTGTGTGCGTGATATGGGAAGTGAATGGTTGTGTTTGGGGCGGCATTAGCTCCACAAATGGACGCCACAGACCAAAATGGATGGCATTAGCTCCACAAAGGGTGCATGTGAATGTAAAGGTAGAAGTAGTGATGGGCGTGTAAAAAGAAGAGTGGAGCAACAATAGAATAGGTGCTGAGGAACAAAGCAACAGACGGGTGTTAGGGGAGGTCTATGGAATAGAGGCAGAGCACGATGGGAAAGTTTTTGCCAAAGTGATGGAGTGCAGCGGTCCTTCGGTTGCGGTCAGAAATAGAAAAATGGGTGGTTTGAGAGGCGAAGGACAGTGAAGGATACTGTGGCTTCGAATGCGAGCTGAAATGAAGGTGAACAGTAACTTTAAATTAATTATTCTTGGTCGCAGCTTCACATACCAAATCACGATTAAAGTGTTTACTAATCCCAGTATAATATAAAGTATATAACATGTACCAAGCCACCCATTTGGATTCGTGGCCTGTAGAAGTATATTTCCAAAAGCCCGGTTAACTTCTCGCATGCTTAAATACATTAGTATAATGCCTAATAAAATCCTAACCATGCTTAAATCCTTTGTTCACATGACCTGACCTATATTTCTTGGTGGTCGGATATATAACAGCAGAAGAAAACAAGTAGTAGTTAATATTTTAAAAGAAGTGGCGTGCATCACTAATCTAAAGTGACAAGTGTATACAATATTTTATATTAAAATATGTTAAATGGTTATTTAACGTAAACCATGCCTAATTGTTTAACGGTCCTAACTAATTAGGAGGACCAACTTATTTTTAAGCGTTAAGTGGTTGTAAATACTTATTTAAGTTGACATATTTAGAGTGTCTAACCCAATATCAACATGGTCCATATAAAAAATTAAATAAATACAAAACGTTTAGTACATTGGTTTGTTCTTGATTAAGGGAAAATAAAGTATTTGTTTAAATAAATTGTGTATTATAATGTGTTGAACGCATTCATACACAGAATCTGACCAAATCAGAAATGATGAAACCATGCCGACAAAGCGTAACATCTCAGAGCTGTGTTGATCAGAATTGAACGCAGCTAGAAGACTGTTGAACGAACTGTTTTTACGACAAGTGGAAATCCAGGTGAGTTAATTCTCACACCTTCTGGAATTCTGTGATGTGGTAAATTCATATTAAAATATAATTTACCTTTAAAAATATAAATTCATTGCTATTGGTTGCTATTGGCTGATTATCGTTGATTGGTTGCTGTTATTATTGTTTAATCGTTTTAAATTAGTAGATCATATGAAATTTATTTCATATATCATTATGAAATGTCTAACGAGCTGTGATGCAGGAAAGAACATGTTGGAGGGATCCGACCGGATTCCTCAAATATTGTATATGTTGTTTGTTGTTTTTATATTATTGAGATATGAACCGATTGAACACCATATGGTAGAAAAACCTGTTCTAACGTGATGGTTGAATAGATATTCACCCGTATTGTGGTTAAACCAACCAACAGTGTTGATTAGGTAATTGGCAGAGAATGGCCTGAATAAACGTCGTTCAACTGTTCGGTGAAACGACGCTGTTTTAAAGTTATAAATTATTTTATAATTAAATTGAAGTTTTTTCACTCATTTTAGATGAGTAATTAAATGGGAAATTTATAAATAAATATATTGAATCAAGTTTATAAAAGAAAATATTTAAATGGTTTTGGCCAGTTTTAAAAGCAGAAAGTTTAAGAAAACACCTACGGGTGGAAAAATAGGATAATTGTTTAATGATAGTTTAAATTAATTAAGTCATTTGATTTATTTAAAAAGGGGTTTTTTTTCCCAAACGAAGGCGAAAAGATTAGAAGAGTGTTTTGAGCGAAACGGGATAATTGAAATAAGAAATTTCAACGCAAAGGAAATTATATACAATATTTTATGTTGAATATTGATAAAAGGATTTATGGGAATGCGATCTAAGTTAAAAAGATTTTAAACCAAAGCGATGACTAGAATGGAATGCGAGGGAAAACACATACCATTGGTTTGTGTTAAATGTTGATAAATGAATTTTGAAATAAAATCCGAGTTAAAGGGATTTGTAAGGGAAGGGATAAGCAGATTTTGATCCAAGATAAAGTATACTATGAGAATGCTCGTAAATGGAAATAGATTATTTGACGAATGACTTTTGTTATAAAGCAAAGTAATATAAGTGAAATAAGATTTAAATTTAAAAGTGGTGTTTGTGGATTTTTACTTAATCAAACAAATTAAGTAAAAAGATTATATTAGAAGTGGATTTCAAATGTCAGGAATGGTTTATAAAACCAATTTGAAATCGAGATGGTAAATAAGAATTGGGTAAAGTGGTTAAGTGACAAACTGATATGATTCTGAGGTAAGGACGTTGTCGATCAAGGCCTGAGAGGTAAATAGAATACCCCAACTTGAACGGCTTCGTTATTATCGAAGAATGGTGTTGGTTTGAAACTAGTGAAAGATGCTGTGATTTGGCGTGATGTTCCATATGTGAAGTATTGAAAATGAAAGCGAGATTTTTGGGAATATGAATATAAATAAGAATCTTGTTTCAAATTATATTGAATATTTGTTTATTCAATTAGAGTTGATCGAATATCGGATTTGAGGTAGAGTTAGTTAAACATAGTTCTTCAGAAAAAGTTGCCAGTGCGTACGACTGCTAGCGTAATTCGTAGGGCTGTAGATAGCCTACGGCGGTCGGATGTTTGCTGAGGGAATCAGGCGTAACCATTGTGATCGCTGCGATCTAGAGTCAAGCGAATAGAGTTAAATCAAATATTAGAGTTGACTAACGATTTTGTTAAATATATTTAAAGAGGCCAAGTCATGCCAAGTACTGAATCAGTGGAATCATTTTTTTTGACACATTTGTTATTTGATAGTTAAAACACCGACTATCAAACCCGACCAATCCGATTGTTGGTATGGAAAGACCGGGATCGAATTTATATTCGAAAACCATTCCAACCAACAAATACGTGAAGACGATGTTTAAAGATGGAGCAAGTGAAGACCATGGATCTTCATAAGCGGAAGGACTACTCGTTGAATCTCTCTGGCTTGCAACCAGAGTTATTCGGTTTGTGATTCTGTCGTGGTTGAAATCCACGGGTTGCAAGGACTACTCGCTACTAATCCATGGGGTGATTCCTATATTGGATGCGGTAGGAGGGTGCCTTCGGTTCATCCTGTTCCTGGATGACTTGTATGGACGAGTGTCTGACAGAGTATTTCCAAAGGGGTCACGTACGTTGATTTTTATAAACGTATATCTGTTAGTGGCGGAGAGGGGCACCTCTCTAGCTTAACGACCAGAATATTTTTGTGGACGTCAATTAGTGATATCTGGTGGATCTGACGATGTGGCATTCAAAGTGAATGGTGGTTAGATGTTCGAAGAGGAATTCTAGCCTCAAGCCTCATCAACCAGGAAATGACAAAAAATCGGGCAAGCAGCATGGCTATGTGGGTCGCTCCCATTAGGATGTATAATCACCTATCTAGAGAAATTCCTTTTGCTTCTTTAATCTATCGATGCTGTCCCTTTACGGGAGACGGTGGTTTGAGCCCAACCGTCGGTGATATACATTCGATACACTCAAGTAAAATGAGTGGTCGGTCATGTGTGGGCCGGGTTGCAAGACATTCTTGTTGAACCCAGTGTATTCGCCTCTAGAGATACACGTGCGAAAGGTGGTCCCATACCTTGTCAAGTTGGAATCCAATACCCAATAAGCGCCAGCGGTTTTGGTTTGTATACTATATATGGGGAGCGTGAGATGCAAGCGTTCCTCTAGATTGATATTTACTTGTATTTAGACATTATGATAATATCAGATCAAGCTATGATTTCAAAAACATTTTGGGTTATAGTAAGGTAAAAACCGTCCGTGTTTATGTGTGGACTGGTCTTACTATTATCCTTTTGTTTCGAAAAGGATTTCCAAAGTTAATCAAGTTGTGCGTGTGCTGTGAATTTATCACTGATAGTATTCCAGACTGACCCGGTGTATTTTGTTTTAAATCAAATGTGCTCGGGTCAGACCGAGTATGTTCCAGGCTAGGTTTCGCTTGGAGTTTCAGGAGCTAGAAGCAGGCGGCTTCACTGCTAGTTATATACAGATATATTTTCGTTGTGTCTGATATATGCTGTACTCTGATGATTGGTATGTATATACTGTTTTTGTATAAAGAGATTTGTTTTATTCGTTCCGCTGTGAGATTCTGATGTGTTCTTCTTCTTTCTTCTATTCTAATACTTCTTTCTTTCTATTCTCACCCTCTAAATTCTTTCTCATGACAATCTGGGGGTTCGATACTTGGGTTTTTGGCAAGTAATATGAGTTTATGTATTGTTGTCGAAGACTCGAGCGTTGAGCTTTTTCCCCGGGCCGTTACAGTGGTATCAGAGCTGGTTGCTTAATTGGTACGGATGATAGGGGGTTCTCGCTTCGCGTTTGGTGGCGAACGGGAGACTCTTACCCCTACATCTCCCGACAATGTGGGTTGGTCGAGTCGAGAGGCTGGCCGTAAAAGCAGTTCTGAGGTATCTCTGTAAGCCACGCTGGGAGGTTAGCCCAGTGCCGAGGGAGGAGAGGATGGTTGAAAAGCCTACTCGAATCCCGTGGTCGTTACAGTGGTATCAGAGCTATTGGTTTAGTGATAACCTTGGCTCTGTGGCGTGACTCGATAGAGATGGGGTTAGTAATACCCTAGATTGAGTTCGTGTATATATATGAGAGCGTATTTGAAAATTTTATATACAAATGTTTTGTATTGTGTTTGTGGATCAGTTCAAGTGTTGAGAAGCATAGAACTGGCAATGGATACAATATTGTTTTGAAAAGAGGGTAAATGAAGTAATTTTACCCGAATTATATTTTTGTATAGAAAAGAAATAATTTGATCAAATTATTGAGATATTAGTGTGTTTGATCGATTTGAATGGTATTCAAATCGAATTGAAAATTTGAATTAAAACTTAACTTGGTTAAGTGAAATTTAATGAATTTAGAATGATATTGAAATTAAATAAAACAGAGTTGGAAATTAAAATTTTGATGAATAAATAATAATCAAATCTGTGAAACCAAAATAAAATATTAATATTGAAGGTGGATTCAATTGATTTGGTTGATTTTGTTGTATATTGGTTGTTGATTGTGATTTGTTTGTTATTGGACGATAGTGAATTGAATAGAAATAATCAACAATTAAATGGAACTGAATGGATTATAAACTAAAGAATAATTTCTAGTATAATTTAACCGGAATAAAAGTGAATATGAATTGAGATTTATATTTGACCCTGTAGTTGAAAATAAAGTGATGCCATCTGTTTGATTTTGGAATTTGGGTAGTTATACTTGTGGATTAGTGAAATATTACTTAAGAATTTCATATATCTATTACTGATATATGAATTGAGTTAAGTACAGGTGCCAAAGAGATAGACAGATTGATATTGGTTAAGTAAATCACATATACGTTAAGCAAACACGCTCAATGGCACTCGCAAAAAGGTACGCCTACGCGAAAATATAAAATTTTGGATTTTGAGGTTTTGATCTTTGTTTTCTGACCGTTGGTCGATGTATATATATTATTTGTTCCTGCGATATCGCAGATGTCACTCCGTGCAAGGGAGACTCTGCCGAAATTTTTTCCGAGAATTTAAAGTATTAGAAAATTTTCGGTATTTTTGAAATATTTATTTACGATATTGAATTGGTTTTCGATTTAAAATAATTTGAATTGGAATTTAATAGTGTTGTAACGTTCTTTCCTACCTTAGCAATTTCGAGGACGAAATTATTTTAAGGGGGGAAGAATGTAACGTCCCGTATTTTTGGCAGCCAAATACTTAATTTATTTCATTTATTTTATTTTATTTGGAATATTAAAGGGTTTTAATATTTAAATCGCTATTTGAACGAAGTCGAACGATATATATTCATATATAGAATAAAACGAGCTCAGAACAGCGCTGCAGTTCGTAAAATAGAGTTTTGAACTTCAATTGGATATACAGAGTGCGTTTTAAATTGGATTTCTGTGAAAACAAGAAATGTACGGAGCTGGAGAAGTATATTTTTCTAGTGGAAGAGAAAAATCGGGATTTCGTCGTGTAGATTGGAAGTTATGCCCAAATCAGTTTGGCAGAAAAACAGCGGCGTAATCGTTTATCGACCGTAACGGTTTATTGGATATAACTGCATATCGGTTTCGAATTTAGACAAGGTTCTTTTGAGGCGTAGTGATAATTTAATTTTTAGAATTTTATGGTAATTTTTAATTAATTAAACAAGCAACTTTTTATTTGGAGTATTTTACACCCTGTGACAACATTTTGGGATTTCACAATATAAGTTAAACTACCGGTATTATTATATTTTTGGGATCGCGACACCTCATTGAACACGACTGTATTTTTATTTCAGTCTACAACGCTCATACATGAATACATAGTGGTGTAGGTAATTTTTTTTTGAATGGTTAACTGGTCAAACGAACTCAAAATTCAACGAAACAAGTTTCATACGAAACCTTAGGAAGAGGTCTAGTGAAACGTCAAGGCCTCATATTTTTAGGATTTTTTCTGTAATTTTAAGGAATTAATGCTCGGTGTTTTTCATCGATATTTTCTAAAGGATTTTCGCAAACGGTGTCGGAATTCGACGAAACCTGTCCCATTGGGTCCGGAATACTTTTTTTCACTAAGATTAGTTTTTTTATCAGAAAACGAGGATCAGAAAAAATAATTTTTTCGCGAAAAGCTCACGGACAAGTTAGTTGATAAAAAAAATACTAATTTATTCTTCCACCTTTTAGAAATACTTGGACACGTACCATTCCAATACAAAGAACAAGCGCCCCAAACAATCCCACTGTGTGTGTGCCAAACATTTTATCTCGCCTAAACCACTGTACGTTTTTCTTGACTTGCAACCCAATCCTCTCTTTACATGCGTGGCACACCATTTCTCTTGCTTGCTCTCCACACAATCAAAAGCTTGCGTCCCAAACTTCCATCCACTGTACATTTCTTGGGTGCCAAACTTTCAATTCATTGGCTTGCAATCCATTGTCACCGTGCCGACAAAGTAATTTTCGAGAATCCCCCTCTGTATACTACTCTATCTTATTAACAGTAGGCCTATATATCCTAAAAATACTCGCACCTTGCCGACCACGTTTCTGAAACCATCACTGTTCATACAGCTACCTACTTACCTACTCGTACCAACATTATGTGATGGCCACACTTCTTTCATATATAAATAGGCATTTGTTTTCTTTCTTTTGAGCAAGCCAAACCTTCCCTTCATTAAACCGCATGCCTCCATCCTTCTTTAAACCCAAAGTCCTCTACCGTAAATAATTAATCAAAGCTGACAAAAGGTGAATGGTCTGAGAAGTAAAGGAGGGAGGGTGCGGAGTTGTGAGAAGCAGAAAGGAAAATATAAATGATGAAGGTGCGGTTATACTGAATTGAAGTGGTGGCGTGTGGATCATTGGAGCTGTGTGCGTGATATGGGAAGTGAATGGTTGTGTTTGGGGCGGCATTAGCTCCACAAATGGACGCCACAGACCAAAATGGACGGCATTAGCTCCACAAAGGGTGCATGTGAATGTAAAGGTAGAAGTAGTGATGGGCGTGTAAAAAGAAGAGTGGAGCAACAATAGAATAGGTGCTGAGGAACAAAGCAACAGACGGGTGTTAGGGGAGGTCTATGGAATAGAGGCAGAGCACGATGGGAAAGTTTTTGCCAAAGTGATGGAGTGCAGCGGTCCTTCGGTTGCGGTCAGAAATAGAAAAATGGGTGGTTTGAGAGGCGAAGGACAGTGAAGGATACTGTGGCTTCGAATGCGAGCTGAAATGAAGGTGAACAGTAACTTTAAATTAATTATTCTTGGTCGCAGATTCACATACCAAATCACGATTAAAGTGTTTACTAATCCCAGTATAATATAAAGTATATAACATGTACCAAGCCACCCATTTGGATTCGTGGCCTGTAGAAGTATATTTCCAAAAGCCCGGTTAACTTCTCGCATGCTTAAATACATTAGTATAATGCCTAATAAAATCCTAACCATGCTTAAATCCTTTGTTCACATGACCTGACCTATATTTCTTGGTGGTCGGATATATAACAGCAGAAGAAAACAAGTAGTAGTTAATATTTTAAAAGAAGTGGCGTGCATCACTAATCTAAAGTGACAAGTGTATACAATATTTTATATTAAAATATGTTAAATGGTTATTTAACGTATAAACCATGCCTAATTGTTTAACGGTCCTAACTAATTAGGAGGACCAACTTATTTTTAAGCGTTAAGTGGTTGTAAATACTTATTTAAGTTGACATATATAGAGTGTCTAAC
Source organism: Allium sativum (assembly GCA_030737875.1). Taxonomy (NCBI): domain Eukaryota; kingdom Viridiplantae; phylum Streptophyta; class Magnoliopsida; order Asparagales; family Amaryllidaceae; genus Allium; species Allium sativum. Next base: position 218,062,955 of record CM060920.1, read on the forward strand.
CCAATATCAACATGGTCCATATAAAAAATTAAATAAATACAAAACGTTTAGTACATTGGTTTGTTCTTGATTAAGGGAAAATAAAGTATTTGTTTAAATAAATTGTGTATTATAATGTGTTGAACGCATTCATACACAGAATCTGACCAAATCAGAAATGATGAAACCATGCCGACAAAGCGTAACATCTCAGAGCTGTGTTGATCAGAATTGAACGCAGCTAGAAGACTGTTGAACGAACTGTTTTTACGACAAGTGGAAATCCAGGTGAGTTAATTCTCACACCTTCTGGAATTCTGTGATGTGGTAAATTCATATTAAAATATAATTTACCTTTAAAAATATAAATTCATTGCTATTGGTTGCTATTGGCTGATTATCGTTGATTGGTTGCTGTTATTATTGTTTAATCGTTTTAAATTAGTAGATCATATGAAATTTATTTCATATATCATTATGAAATGTCTAACGAGCTGTGATGCAGGAAAGAACATGTTGGAGGGATCCGACCGGATTCCTCAAATATTGTATATGTTGTTTGTTGTTTTTATATTATTGAGATATGAACCGATTGAACACCATATGGTAGAAAAACCTGTTCTAACGTGATGGTTGAATAGATATTCACCCGTATTGTGGTTAAACCAACCAACAGTGTTGATTAGGTAATTGGCAGAGAATGGCCTGAATAAACGTCGTTCAACTGTTCGGTGAAACGACGCTGTTTTAAAGTTATAAATTATTTTATAATTAAATTGAACTTTTTTCACTCATTTTAGATGAGTAATTAAATGGGAAATTTATAAATAAATACATTGAATCAAGTTTATAAAAGAAAATATTTAAATGGTTTTGGCCAGTTTTAAAAGCAGAAAGTTTAAGAAAACACCTACGGGTGGAAAAATAGGATAATTGTTTAATGATAGTTTAAATTAATTAAGTCATTTGATTTATTTAAAAAGGGTTTTTTTTTCCAAACGAAGGCGAAAAGATTAGAAGAGTGTTTTGAGCGAAACGGGATAATTGAAATAAGAAATTTCAACGCAAAGGAAATTATATACAATATTTTATGTTGAATATTGATAAAAGGATTTGTGGGAATGCGATCTAAGTTAAAAAGATTTTAAACCAAAGCGATGACTAGAATGGAATGCGAGGGAAAACACATACCATTGGTTTGTGTTAAATGTTGATAAATGAATTTTGAAATAAAATCCGAGTTAAAGGGATTTGTAAGGGAAGGGATAAGCAGATTTTGATCCAAGATAAAGTATACTATGAGAATGCTCGTAAATGGAAATAGATTATTTGACGAATGACTTTTGTTATAAAGAAAAGTAATATAAGTGAAATAAGATTTAAAGTTAAAAGTGGTGTTTGTGGATTTTTACTTAATCAAACAAATTAAGTAAAAAGATTATATTAGAAGTGGATTTCAAATGTCAGGAATGGTTTATAAAACCAATTTGAAATCGAGATGGTAAATAAGAATCGGGTAAAGTGGTTAAGTGACAAACTGATATGATTCTGAGGTAAGGACGTTGTCGATCAAGGCCTGAGAGGTAAATAGAATACCCCAACTTGAACGGCTTCGTTATTATCGAAGAATGGTGTTGGTTTGAAACTAGTGAAAGATGCTGTGATTTGGCGTGATGTTCCATATGTGAAGTATTGAAAATGAAAGCGAGATTTTTGGGAATATGAATATAAATAAGAATCTTGTTTCAAATTATATTGAATATTTGTTTATTCAATTAGAGTTGATCGAATATCGGATTTGAGGTAGAGTTAGTTAAACATAGTTCTTCAGAAAAAGTTGCCAGTGCGTACGACTGCTAGCGTAATTCGTAGGGCTGTAGATAGCCTACGGCGGTCGGATGTTTGCTGAGGGAATCAGGCGTAACCATTGTGATCGCTGCGATCTAGAGTCAAGCGAATAGAGTTAAATCAAATATTAGAGTTGACTAACGATTTTGTTAAATATATTTAAAGAGGCCAAGTCATGCCAAGTACTGAATCAGTGGAATCATTTTTTTTGACACATTTGTTATTTGATAGTTAAAACACCGACTATCAAACCCGACCAATCCGATTGTTGGTATGGAAAGACCGGGATCGAATTTATATTCGAAAACCATTCCAACCAACAAATACGTGAAGACGATGTTTAAAGATGGAGCAAGTGAAGACCGTGGATCTTCATAAGCGGAAGGACTACTCGTTGAATCTCTCTGGCTTGCAACCAGAGTTATTCGGTTTGTGATTCTGTCGTGGTTGAAATCCACGGGTTGCAAGGACTACTCGCTACTAATCCATGGGGTGATTCCTATATTGGATGCGGTAGGAGGGTGCCTTCGGTTCATCCTGTTCCTGGATGACTTGTATGGACGAGTGTCTGACAGAGTATTTCCAAAGGGGTCACGTACGTTGTAACGACCCAGAAAATCTGAACCAATTTAAAAATTTTAAATTGGCTAAAATAATGGATTTTAAATATTTAAAATAAATATTTTAAATAATAAAGATGAAAACTGAGTTGAAATCGACATTTGAAAACCAATATAATTAATTATAATTATATATAGAATTGAAAATGGCGCGGTAGTTCGATAATTCGATTTCAAACTTCAATTGAATATACCGGGTGCAAAACAATCCGGATTTTAGTGAGACCAAAAACATTAGTATCTAATTGATGATATCTTTCTAACGAATCCGACCAATCGAAATTTGATAGCGGGAATCAAAAGGTATGTCCAGTTGAAAATTCTGAATAGTCGCTATGGAATTCAGGCCCTTAAAAATGGACATTTTGCAAATGACCTCGGATTTCGACGAAACCACTTTTATTGGATCCGCAGTGTCAAGTTATTGCTAGGTTTCAAATTTCATAATTTTTCGAATCAATATGTGAGCGTGGCAAAGGAAAACGCGTTTGACCAGTTTCTGTTGATTTTAATCGAATGGAAATTGGCCATTTTTCAAACGGTCTCAGAATTCGACGAAACTAGTTTTGTTAGGACCGTATCGTCAATACGAAGCTAGAAATTATTTTTCTGGAATTTTTCTAGTTAGTATGTGACCCCGGTAATTTGAAATGTACGTTTAAAATTCAATATAATGATTTAAATGTAAATTCAAAAGGAAACTGATTGTAACGATCAAATCAGCTTGCGATACTTATCCCATTGTGTTCGGAATGGGGGTTAAACGCTATGGACGACAGGCGGTGGGCTTCGTTTCGAGGTCGTGTGTAAAAGTCAACCTATTTGCAAAAATAATAATTAAATATTAAAAAAAAAAAAATTTTAATTCCCTCCCTCCCTCTTATCTTCTGCTTGCCCCCCCCCCCCCCGTTCGTTATAAAACATAACAGGAAAAAAAAAAAAAAAAAAAACAAACCCTAAATCGATTCGACGAAGCAGCCCCCCCCCCCCCCGAGATCGCACCGACGAAGAAGCCGCGCCCCCCCCCCCCTTTGAAGCCCTCGACGCCGACGAAGAAGCCGCGCCCCCCCTTGAAGCCCTCGACGCCGACGAGGAAGCCAGCGCCTCCTGCCACGACCGTTCGAACGCCACCGCGAGCCCCTGGAAGCCGCCGACGACCTCTTCTTTCCCCTCCCCTTCTTCGCAGTTCGGTGAGCGTTTCTTTTTTTTTTATATGTATTTTATTTTCTTTTTTATTTTATTTTAATCTGTAAAACTGTTTTAAAAAAAATAATAAAATAAAAACTGTTTTAAAAATAAAGTAAAAACTGTTTTCTAAATAAAGATAAAAACTGATTTAGGTTTTAAAAATTTAAAACTGATTTTTAATAAAAGAAAAACTGATTTTTTTTAGTAAAAGAAAAACTGAAATTTTTGTTAAGTTAAAACTGAAATTTTTATTAAGTTAAAACTGCAATTTTTAGAAAGAATAAAACTGATTTAAAAAGATTTTAAAAACAGATTTTTTAAAAAGATTTTAAAAACTGTTTTTTTTTAAAAAGAAACTAAAAACTGCATTTTTATGAAAGAATAAAACTGATTTATAAAAAGTATAAAAACTGTGATTTATAAAAATATAAAAACTGGTTTTCTTGAAAGGTTGAAAACTGATTTCTTTCAAAAGTAAAAATTATATTTTTATATGTTGAGAGCAAAAGTAAAAATCATATCTTTATATATTGAATAGCGTAGTAAAAATTCTATTTTTACATATGCAGAGAATACGGGTGAAAGCGACAAATAGGCGAAGATTTCTATTAAGAAGAGTCTTTGTATTGGATAGCTATTGGTGAGATTTCTGATTTAAAATTTATATATATATACGTGTGAAGTAAAAGTGAATTGCTATATATAAATATATATATATATACGCCCCTCGTCCACAAACCATGGACGATATTTATTGGTTGAAATTGTGGTGAAAATTGAATGATTGTTTGGGATTGTTTGTGATTGATATTGGTTGATTGTGGTTGAAAAATACCCATTTGTGGTTGAGAAATATTTGGTTGAAACCACATAGGATTAGTTTGTGGAAATGAAATAAATATATACATGCCGCCTGCGTGCGAACTAGATGCATGATTCCCATTGTCAAAAACCGCGAGGTTTTAAGGTAGAGCGAGGAGCCGTACTAGGGACGGTGCCGGTGTAACTACCCTGCCGTTATGCTGCCGAAATTTTGAATAATATTTGTGTGTTTGAATTATTTTCATATGCTTAAACTATAGAAAACATTCATGTGTTGAATTGATATTCATTCGTTGTTTAGAAATTCATGTGTTGAATGGTATTCATATTTTGAAATAAATTGTTCGATAATAAAAATCACATTTTTATCTATATATAAAAACAATAGAAAACATTCATGTGTTGAATTGATATTCATTCGTTGTTTAGAAATTCATGTGTTGAATGGTATTCATATTTTGAAATAAATTGTTCGATAATAAAAATCACATTTTTATCGATATCTAAAAACTATAGAAAACATTCATGTGTTGAATTGATATTCATTCGTTGTTTAGAAATTCATGTGTTGAATGGTATTCATATTTTAAAATAAATTGTTCGATAATAAAAATCACATTTTTATCGATATCTAAAAACTATAGAAAACATTCATGTGTTGAATTGATATTCATTCGTTGTTTAGAAATTCATGTGTTGAATGGTATTCATATTTTGAAATAAATTGTTCGATAATAAAAATCACATTTTTATCTATATATAAAAACAATAGAAAACATTCATGTGTTGAATTGATATTCATTCGTTGTTTAGAAATTCATGTGTTGAATGGTATTCATATTTTGAAATAAATTGTTTGATAATAATAAAAATCACCTTTTATCGATTATATGAACTATGTAAAATAACCTCGATTTAAAAGAAATTGTTTTATGATAAAAATTTCATTTTTATCACCAACTTGAACTATATAGAAGAATAGTGTTTTGAAATGAATTGTTTTACAATAAAAATCACATTTTTATTGTATGCATAAATCGTTAAAATGTGAAGTGTTAAAAATAGCCACTTGTTCAAAATAAACATAGATGAGTTGAAATATTCATTAATTAGCTAATGAAATGATTTGCACCTATTTATGTAACATTAGAATGAATGGTGTTTTTAAACCAAATAGTAATCGAATATGAAGTTGAATAGGAAATGAGAAATGATATGGACTGTATATATATGTACATGCATATTCATTGAACAGGTTATAGCAAAGGGGCTAGAGAAGAGGAATAAAATTTTGTGCCCGACAAATAGGTACACATTTACTGATTTGTTTGGGTGATGATTTTGAGCCTGTTGGCTAGCCGCTTGGCTTTTTCTTTTTCTTTTTGAGATTTGAAGGACCGGGACGCTATTTGCGATTTCCCGACGCTCCCGGTGCAGGGGAGGTTATGGCGAAAATTTTCCAAAATTTAAGGTGTTAGAAAAAAGTTTTGAAGTTAAAACGATATTGGAATTGTTGAATGAACTATATTTATATAACTATATAAATATAAATAAAATTAAAACGAAACGAAGCCGTGCAGTTCGTATTTCGAAACCGTAATTTCAAACGACTAGTACGGGAAATCCGACCATTGGATTTTCCCGAAATCTCAACCGTCGGGTTCGCCTTGGAATAATCTTTCCAACGGCACCAACCTTGTAAAAATCCAACGGTTGGATTGTCTGGAATGTTTAATTCAAATCTGAAGAAAAACAGCGCCAGAAACGATTATATTTATATATATATATATAAATATAATTATATTTAATCGAATAACGACGCTGCAGTTCGTATTTTGAAATCGAAATTTCAAACGATTGTACCGGGAGATCCGACCGTCGGATTTTCCCGAAACTGGAACCGTTGGATTCGTTTTGAAAAGACCTTTCTAATGATGTAAATTTTGCGAAGATCCAACGGTTGGATTGTCTGGAATGTTTAAATCAAATCTGAAGAAAAACAGCGCCAGAAACGATTATATTTATATATATATATATAAATATAATTATATTTAATCGAATAACGACGCTGCAGTTCGTATTTTGAAATCGAAATTTCAAACGATTGTAGCGGGAGATCCGACCGTCGGATTTTCCCGAAACTGGAACCGTTGGATTCGTTTTGAAAAGACCTTTCTAATGATGTAAATTTTGCGAAGATCCAACGGTTGGATTGTCTGGAATGTTTAAATCAAATCTGAAGAAAAACAGCGCCACGGCCGCCTTATGGCCCGAAGCGTCGTTTTGAATAAAATGGCTATTTTAAAATAAATAAAAATAGCGATAAATAGTTATAAAATATCGTAAGCGATATGGAATGGAAATAAACTGAATTTGCTTGATTTATGTGATGTTTGATGGTTGAATGTGTTTGGTGTGAAAACTATATTAAAGAACACAATTAGTGTTGTCGAATAATTTAACCATTGAAATAAATCGATTTGAAATTCGAAATATACGTGAATTATTTGAAAAGGCCGAGTTAATTCTCATTTCGAATAATCGATCGACGATTGAAAGTCGAAGATGAAGACGATGGTCGAAGACCGGAGATCTTCACCTCGTTTGGATGGTAACCGAGGTCCTGATTGGGAGGCATCCCGAAATATGGATAATGAGTGGTGATCGTCCGGACGTACGTGTTGGTCGAAGGGTTTGCGAGGTATTTAGTGCCTCCGGTTTCGTTCAGACCCAGAACGGACTTGTAAATGGACTGTGTGTCCGACATTGGAATTTGTTCTGTGTGATTGATAGCCATCAGTTGCACGGTGTGAATTGCCTGTGTGGCATGCTAAGATGCAGTGATCAGGACTTCTGTTGAAAAGCAAAGTCTTGTGGTGATGATCAAAGCACCGCCTGTGTGGCGTAGCTTTGTGTATAACGTGAATTCGCGAGCCTCACACCCCGGTATGAACCTAAAACGGGAGAAGGACCTCAGGGAGGGCATGCGTTTCTTTCTAGCTAGGGTGGTGTCAGTGACCTACCAGCCCTGACATTTATATACTTTTCACCTATGTGGTTGTTGCTGTTGCGAGGCGCCTCGGTTTGATCGGACGATCCGGGTCCGATGGAGTCATTCGTTGGCTCATTTACACCCCAAAGGGTGGGGAAACGTAGTGTTCAGGCATTATTAATCCACATCGGTGGACCGGCCCTGTCGCTCCAAGGGTCGATGCGTTCTGATCCTGGGACACGGGCTAGAGCGTCTCGAATTCGGTAAGGACTATCTTTTGCCTTGGTTCATGACGGAAATCCAATTTCCAAATACGAGACGATGCGGTTTCGATTGTATATATATATGGCGACATGATATATGGTACCCATGCCGTCTATGATTGATAGTTATGATTTGAAATGGTTTTCAAAACATATAAACACTAGCAATAATATCAAATGCCTTTGTTTTATTCGTATCAACCATATTTTGGCCGTTATAAGGTAAAAACTCTATCCTCCGGTTTGCGTTGCATTGTGTGATGGGAACTGAGTCTTATAACGGCTTCATTTTTATAAAAAGCATAGCGATGTTTAAAAGAAAGATTTGTTTTAAAGCACTGGCAATCCAATGGAGTAAACCCGTTCCACGAAAGTGGCGTGGTCCTGTGATTAGCCATATTATATATGTGTTGAGTAGATTTCTCATACCAGTCCCATGACTGACTCGTAGTTTGTTTCACTCTCAAACTCGGGTGCCCCTTTTTCCGCACGGGCAGCCTTGTATTCAGGTTTAGCTGGTTCTTTCTGGATAGCTGGAGCTGAGGATGGATTCTATCATTTATTTCTTTTTATGCTGTTCAGCTCCTATTGTACATATTTTGTTTATTTCCGCTGTAGACATTTATGTATAGCTGAACTGTATTTGTACTAAGTAAGATCCTGTATACTGTGTAACTCTGATGATTACTTTTATCCAGTATATTTTGTTGTTCATTCTGGTGTATTTATTTAATTCTGTTCTGCTATTATCTGTTTTCTGTGTTATATTCCAAAGATAACCTTGTTTCCGTGAGAACGGGAAATCGGGTCGTCTCAACGTGGTATCAGAGCTTTGGTTAAGCTTAGTTCTGGAATATAACATTTGAACGAACTCGTCAGAAATAGAACCAGTAGTGTTCTAGGACGGGTAACTCTATACAGATAGGATCAGTAATATCCTAGTATGAGTAAAGCAGAATGGAATTACTCCTCGATAGACACATTTACACTTGAAGTATATGTTTCTATGTTTTAAAATACCTTTCCTGTGACCTGACACTTGATCTGCTAATTGCAGAAGTACTAGAAAAATGAGTGCCAGAAACAGAAGGAATTCAGAACCCGATCTAGAGGCTCTATTAAAGAAATATCGAAATCTGAACGGAGCGCAATTCTCGGGTAATGAATCTATTATTCAAACTCAAGCTTGGTTGAGTTCTGTCGAAAGAATCTTTGAGCATATCCAGCTGAGAGATGACCAGAAACGGTTAGTAGCATCTTGGGCGCTCAAAGAAGAAGCTTTAATCTGGTGGGAAACAATCATCAAAGATAATCCAGAAGGTGATATCACCTGGGACAGATTCAAAGTGATTTTCCTAGAGAGATTTACTCCTCCCGAAGTAACCGAGAGATTATGTGATGAATTTTCTTATCTAATACAAGGTGATATGACCATTCCCGAATATCATAAGAAATTCAATGAACTTGCTCACTTCGCTCCTCATCTAATTCAAAAACCGAAGAGGAAAAATCTGAGATTTATTCACGGACTTCAAAGGAAATACCAGAATAAAGTATTGGGGCATGTGAAGCTTCCTTTTCCAGAAATGATTTATATGGCTTATCAGTATGAAGATCTCCATAAGAAAGGAATGTTACGTGACGAAGAAGAAGTCTGTTCTAGTGACAAAACAGAGTCAGAAACTGATATTCCTGAAAACAGTACGAGGTCAGAGGTCAATAAGAAGCCCAGGGCCAAGAGAAAAAGGGCCAGAGCTGAGAAAGAACCCGTAACGACCACCGTATGCAGTAACTGCCATCAGAAAGGGCATTTGTCAATAAACTGTGGACCCCTGAAGAAGCGAAGAGAGAATAAATTTAAATCCAAAGACAAGTTCCTAGAAAATAGAAAGTGCGTTCAATGCCGTCGGACTGGCCATCTTGAGAAGGACTGCAGGCAATTTAAGAAGTCCAAAGCAGCGCAAGTAAATGAAGTGGTAGAAGTGTCTGCATCTTCGTCTGTTCAGGAAAGATCTGATGTTTTAGAAGGCACGCTCAATGTCAAAAACATTCCAGTAAAAGTACTGTTTGACACAGGCGCGTCACGAAGCTTTATTGCAAAGAGTGCAGTCAAGAAACTGGATCTGAATTTGAAGAAGCTCAAAGAGCCAATGACTGTCCAAAATCCAGTTGGAGGTTCCATCAATCTCAGTTGGATTTGTGCAGTACCTGTCTCTTTTTCTTGCTATAAATTCCCTATTATCTCTATCATCATGAATTTTAATGAATTCGATCTTATTCTGGGATTGGATTGGTTAACTAGATATGAAGCTGAAGTTAAATGCGCCGAGAGAGTGGTTAAAGCAAAGGCCCAATCGGGGAATTATATAACCATACCATGTGAAGGCCCGACTTCAAATAGAAAAGATTTCTGGTCAGCTCTCGATGTTTCTCCAGCCCAAATTGAAAATGTTCCTGAAGTCGCAGAGAATATTCCTGACCTCATTAAAGATATTCCTGTCGTCAAGAATTATGCGGATGTGTTTGAGGAAGTCGTTCGCTTACCTCCGCAGAGAGAAATAGATTTCAAGATTACTTTGATTCCCAATGCAAGGCCGGTAGTCCACGCTATTCGAAGAATGTCCTTGAAAGAGAAGGAGGAATTAGACAATCAAACACGACAGCTAGTGTGGAAGGGTCTAATCAGGCCTAGTTTCTCTGATTGGGGTGCAGCAGTGGTATTTGTCCCAAAATCTGATGGTACTCTACGTCTATGTGTGGATTATCGTGATTTGAACAAACAGACAATAAAGAATAAATATCCATTGCCGCGAATAGATGATTTGTTGGATCGATTAAATGGAGCACAAGTATTCTCACGAATGGACCTAGCCACAGGATTCCATCAACTTCGAATTGCCGAAGAGTGTGTTCCAATGACAGCGTTCAGAGGCCCCGACTTGTTCTACGAGTGGTTAGTAATGCCGTTCGGCTTATGTAACGCTCCAGCTTATTTCGTCGATCTGATGAATAGAGTGTTCAGAGGGGTTTTGAATAAATTCGTTCTGGTTTTTATTGATGATATTCTAATCTTCTCTAAATCAAAGGCCGAACATGAAAAACATTTGGAACAGGTTCTAGAGATTCTGAGACGGAATGTATTAAAAGCCAAGTTTTCCAAATGTATATTCTGGCAAGATGAAGTGAAATTTCTGGGCCATGTCGTATCGAAAGATGGAATCGCTGTGGATCCAAGCAAAATCACAGCTATTCAGAATTGGAAACAGCCTAGTACTCCCACTGAAGTCCGCAGTTTTCTTGGATTGGCTAGCTATTATCGGAAGTTCATTAAAGACTTTTCTAAGATATCTGGCCACTTAACGAAGCTTACAAAGAAGCATTCTAAGTTCAAATGGACTCAAGAAAATGATGAGGCTTTCGAAGAGCTAAAGTTAAGATTAACGACAGCTCCAGTGTTAACCATCATCGATGGCAACCAAGATTTAAAAGTCTGGACTGATGCTTCTAGAGAGGGCCTGGGCGCAGTGTTAATGCAAAGAGGCCAAGTAATTGCTTATGCTAGCCGTCAACTGAAACCACACGAGAAAAACTATGTAACTCATGATCTTGAGTTATTGGCTATCATATTCTCTTTGAAAATCTGGAGACACTATCTTCTGGGCGAGAGATTTGAACTGTTTACAGATCACCAGTCGTTAAAGTATCTGTTCACTCAGAAAGACCTGAATTTGAGGCAACAGCGTTGGCTGGAGTTTCTTGCAGCATATGACTTTGAAATTATATATACTCCAGGAAAAGCCAATGTCGTGGCCGATGCATTAAGCCGAAAGAATGTAATGATCGCCAGTTTTATCATCACGACTTCATTGCTAGATAAGATTTCTGCTCTTCAGGAGGATGATCACTTCATTCAGAAGATCAGAGGGATAATTCAACAAGGCGAACCCTCGAGTTTTCAAGTTGATAATGATGGGATTTTAAGGCTCAAAGGTCGAATCTGTGTCCCTAACATTCCTGAACTTCGAAAGGAAGTGCTGGATGAATGCCACAAGTCAAAACTCAGTATCCATCCAGGAGTAAGCAAAATGTATAATGACATCAAACGCACTTTCTGGTGGAAGTCGATGAAAAGGGACATTTCTTTATATGTCAGCCGATGCCCTACTTGCCAGCTAGTCAAGAGCGACCAACAGAAATTGGCTGGATTATTACAACCACTGGAAGTTCCTGGTTGGAAGTGGGAGCATATTTCTATGGATTTCATTGATGGTCTGCCCAGGACCAGGAAAGGAAATGACAGTATTTGGGTGATCGTAGATCGTTTCACGAAGACCGCCCATTTCATACCTGTCAAATCAAATAGAACTGCTCAGAGTCTGGCGCAGATATACTTCAGGGAAATAGTTAGACTACATGGAGTGCCGCTCAGTATAGTCAGTGATAGAGATACAATATTCACTAGTAAATTCTGGGAAGCATTTCAAGTCGAGCTCGGAACGAAGTTAAACTTGAGCACCGCTTATCATCCTCAGACAGACGGTCAGACTGAGAGGGTGAATCGTATTTTAGAAGATCTATTGCGGGCTTGTGTTATAGATTTCGGTGGATCATGGGAAGACCATTTGCATTTGGCTGAATTCTCTTATAACAACAGCTACCAGGCGAGTCTGACAATGTCGCCATTCGAAGCATTGTACGGTAGACCGTGCCGATCTCCTGCTTGTTGGGTCGAGCCTGGAAATAGACTTGTGTTGGGTCCTGATATGATTCGCGAAGCTGCTGACAAAGTCGATTTTATTAAGAAGCGATTACTCGCCGCTCAAAGCCGACAAAAGAGCTATGCTGATAAAAGAAGAAGAGATATATCCTTCGAAGTTGGCGACTATGTATATTTGAAAGTATCGCCGATGAGAGGAGTTATCAGGTTCGGTAAAACTGGAAAGTTAGCGCCTAAATTTATTGGTCCGTTTCCTATTCTGGAACGGATCGGAACTCTCGCTTACAGGGTCAAACTGCCTGACTGGTTGCCTGGAGTTCATGATGTATTTCATATATCTCAACTTCGAAAGCACGTTCATGATCCAGACTTGATCGTGGAAGAAGCAGCTCAGCAGGATATTGAAATTACTCCAGAACTAGCTGTGAGGCGAGAGCCGCTAAAGATTATCGGCAAAGAAACCAAAGAGCTGAGAAACAAGAAGGTTCACTTAGTCAAGGTGCAATGGAGTGGAGATCCGCGAGATTGTACTTAGGAAACAGAGGAGAGCATTCAGAAAGGTTATCCTAGATGCCGAGTAGATATCTCTGATTGACTCTGGTGCAAGGTACATTTAACTTACTTTGCATTACCTTTTAGTTCTCTATTCTGTTGCTATTTTCTTCCCATGGATGTGCATTGTTTATTCTATACTCAGAATATTAAAAACAAATTGGTTGTTGTATTGTGGGATTGTAGAGATATCAAACCACTTTCGACTTTATTCCTTTTCGGGGACGAAAAGTTTTAAGTGGGGGAGATTGTAACGACCCAGAAAATCTGAACCAATTTAAAATTTTTAAATTGGCTAAAATAATGGATTTTAAATATTTAAAATAAATATTTTAAATAATAAAGATGAAAACTGAGTTGAAATCGACATTTGAAAACCAATATAATTAATTATAATTATATATAGAATTGAAAATGGCGCGGTAGTTCGATAATTCGATTTCAAACTTCAATTGAATATACCGGGTGCAAAACAATCCGGATTTTAGTGAGACCAAAAACATTAGTATCTAATTGATGATATCTTTCTAACGAATCCGACCAATCGAAATTTGATAGCGGGAATCAAAAGGTATGTCCAGTTGAAAATTCTGAATAGTCGCTATGGAATTCAGGCCCTTAAAAATGGACATTTTGCAAATGACCTCGGATTTCGACGAAACCACTTTTATTGGATCCGCAGTGTCAAGTTATTGCTAGGTTTCAAATTTCATAATTTTTCGAATCAATATGTGAGCGTGGCAAAGGAAAACGCGTTTGACCAGTTTCTGTTGATTTTAATCGAATAGAAATTGGCCATTTTTCAAACGGTCTCAGAATTCGACGAAACTAGTTTTGTTAGGACCGTATCGTCAATACGAAGCTAGAAATTATTTTTCTGGAATTTTTCTAGTTAGTATGTGACCCCGGTAATTTGAAATGTACGTTTAAAATTCAATATAATGATTTAAATGTAAATTCAAAAGGAAACTGATTGTAACGATCAAATCAGCTTGCGATACTTATCCCATTGTGTTCGGAATGGGGGTTAAACGCTATGGACGACAGGCGGTGGGCTTCGTTTCGAGGTCGTGTGTAAAAGTCAACCTATTTGCAAAAATAATAATTAAATATTAAAAAAAAAAAAAATTTAATTCCCTCCCTCCCTCTTATCTTCTGCTTCCCCCCCCCCCCCCCCCCGTTCGTTATAAAACATAACAGGAAAAAAAAAAAAAAAAACAAACCCTAAATCGATTCGACGAAGCAGCCCCCCCCCCGAGATCGCACCGACGAAGAAGCCGCGCCCCCCCCCTTTGAAGCCCTCGACGCCGACGAAGAAGCCGCGCCCCCCCCTTGAAGCCCTCGACGCCGACGAGGAAGCCAGCGCCTCCTGCCACGACCGTTCGAACGCCACCGCGAGCCCCTGGAAGCCGCCGACGACCTCTTCTTTCCCCTCCCCTTCTTCGCAGTTCGGTGAGCGTTTCTTTTTTTTTATATGTATTTTATTTTCTTTTTTATTTTATTTTAATCTGTAAAACTGTTTTAAAAAAAATAATAAAATAAAAACTGTTTTAAAAATAAAGTAAAAACTGTTTTCTAAATAAAGATAAAAACTGATTTAGGTTTTAAAAATTTAAAACTGATTTTTAATAAAAGAAAAACTGATTTTTTTTAGTAAAAGAAAAACTGAAATTTTTGTTAAGTTAAAACTGAAATTTTTATTAAGTTAAAACTGCAATTTTTAGAAAGAATAAAACTGATTTAAAAAGATTTTAAAAACAGATTTTTTAAAAAGATTTTAAAAACTGTTTTTTTTTAAAAAGAAACTAAAAACTGCATTTTTATGAAAGAATAAAACTGATTTATAAAAAGTATAAAAACTGTGATTTATAAAAATATAAAAACTGGTTTTCTTGAAAGGTTGAAAACTGATTTCTTTCAAAAGTAAAAATTATATTTTTATATGTTGAGAGCAAAAGTAAAAATCATATCTTTATATATTGAATAGCGTAGTAAAAATTCTATTTTTACATATGCAGAGAATACGGGTGAAAGCGACAAATAGGCGAAGATTTCTATTAAGAAGAGTCTTGGTATTGGATAGCTATTGGTGAGATTTCTGATTTAAAATTTATATATATATACGTGTGAAGTAAAAGTGAATTGCTATATATAAATATATATATATATATACGCCCCTCGTCCACAAACCATGGACGATATTTATTGGTTGAAATTGTGGTGAAAATTGAATGATTGTTTGGGATTGTTTGTGATTGATATTGGTTGATTGTGGTTGAAAAATACCCATTTGTGGTTGAGAAATATTTGGTTGAAACCACATAGGATTAGTTTGTGGAAATGAAATAAATATATACATGCCGCCTGCGTGCGAACTAGATGCATGATTCCCATTGTCAAAAACCGCGAGGTTTTAAGGTAGAGCGAGGAGCCGTACTAGGGACGGTGCCGGTGTAACTACCCTGCCGTTATGCTGCCGAAATTTTGAATAATATTTGTGTGTTTGAATTATTTTCATATGCTTAAACTATAGAAAACATTCATGTGTTGAATTGATATTCATTCGTTGTTTAGAAATTCATGTGTTGAATGGTATTCATATTTTGAAATAAATTGTTCGATAATAAAAATCACATTTTTATCTATATATAAAAACAATAGAAAACATTCATGTGTTGAATTGATATTCATTCGTTGTTTAGAAATTCATGTGTTGAATGGTATTCATATTTTGAAATAAATTGTTCGATAATAAAAATCACATTTTTATCGATATCTAAAAACTATAGAAAACATTCATGTGTTGAATTGATATTCATTCGTTGTTTAGAAATTCATGTGTTGAATGGTATTCATATTTTAAAATAAATTGTTCGATAATAAAAATCACATTTTTATCGATATCTAAAAACTATAGAAAACATTCATGTGTTGAATTGATATTCATTCGTTGTTTAGAAATTCATGTGTTGAATGGTATTCATATTTTGAAATAAATTGTTCGATAATAAAAATCACATTTTTATCTATATATAAAAACAATAGAAAACATTCATGTGTTGAATTGATATTCATTCGTTGTTTAGAAATTCATGTGTTGAATGGTATTCATATTTTGAAATAAATTGTTTGATAATAATAAAAATCACCTTTTATCGATTATATGAACTATGTAAAATAACCTCGATTTAAAAGAAATTGTTTTATGATAAAAATTTCATTTTTATCACCAACTTGAACTATATAGAAGAATAGTGTTTTGAAATGAATTGTTTTACAATAAAAATCACATTTTTATTGTATGCATAAATCGTTAAAATGTGAAGTGTTAAAAATAGCCACTTGTTCAAAATAAACATAGATGAGTTGAAATATTCATTAATTAGCTAATGAAATGATTTGCACCTATTTATGTAACATTAGAATGAATGGTGTTTTTAAACCAAATAGTAATCGAATATGAAGTTGAATAGGAAATGAGAAATGATATGGACTGTATATATATGTACATGCATATTCATTGAACAGGTTATAGCAAAGGGGCTAGAGAAGAGGAATAAAATTTTGTGCCCGACAAATAGGTACACATTTACTGATTTGTTTGGGTGATGATTTTGAGCCTGTTGGCTAGCCGCTTGGCTTTTTCTTTTTCTTTTTGAGATTAGAAGGACCGGGACGCTATTTGCGATTTCCCGACGCTCCCGGTGCAGGGGAGGTTATGGCGAAATTTTTCCAAAATTTAAGGTGTTAGAAAAATTTTTGAAGTTAAAACGATATTGGAATTGTTGAATGAACTATATTTATATAACTATATAAATATAAATAAAATTAAAACGAAATGAAGCCGTGCAGTTCGTATTTCGAAACCGTAATTTCAAACGACTAGTACGGGAAATCCGACCATTGGATTTTCCCGAAATCTCAACCGTCGGGTTCGCCTTGGAATAATCTTTCCAACGGCACCAACCTTGTAAAAATCCAACGGTTGGATTGTCTGGAATGTTTAATTCAAATCTGAAGAAAAACAGCGCCAGAAACGATTATATTTATATATATATATAAATATAATTATATTTAATCGAATAACGACGCTGCAGTTCGTATTTTGAAATCGAAATTTCAAACGATTGTACCGGGAGATCCGACCGTCGGATTTTCCCGAAACTGGAACCGTTGGATTCGTTTTGAAAAGACCTTTCTAATGATGTAAATTTTGCGAAGATCCAACGGTTGGATTGTCTGGAATGTTTAAATCAAATCTGAAGAAAAACAGCGCCAGAAACGATTATATTTATATATATATATAAATATAATTATATTTAATCGAATAACGACGCTGTAGTTCGTATTTTGAAATCGAAATTTCAAACGATTGTACCGGGAGATCCGACCGTCGGATTTTCCCGAAACTGGAACCGTTGGATTCGTTTTGAAAAGACCTTTCTAATGATGTAAATTTTGCGAAGATCCAACGGTTGGATTGTCTGGAATGTTTAAATCAAATCTGAAGAAAAACAGCGCCACGGCCGCCTTATGGCCCGAAGCGTCGTTTTGAATAAAATGGCTATTTTAAAATAAATAAAAATAGCGATAAATAGTTATAAAATATCGTAAGCGATATGGAATGGAAATAAACTGAATTTGCTTGATTTATGTGATGTTTGATGGTTGAATGTGTTTGGTGTGAAAACTATATTAAAGAACACAATTAGTGTTGTCGAATAATTTAACCATTGAAATAAATCGATTTGAAATTCGAAATATACGTGAATTATTTGAAAAGGCCGAGTTAATTCTCATTTCGAATAATCGATCGACGATTGAAAGTCGAAGATGAAGACGATGGTCGAAGACCGGAGATCTTCACCTCGTTTGGATGGTAACCGAGGTCCTGATTGGGAGGCATCCCGAAATATGGATAATGAGTGGTGATCGTCCGGACGTACGTGTTGGTCGAAGGGTTTGCGAGGTATTTAGTGCCTCCGGTTTCGTTCAGACCCAGAACGGACTTGTAAATGGACTGTGTGTCCGACATTGGAATTTGTTCTGTGTGATTGATAGCCATCAGTTGCACGGTGTGAATTGCCTGTGTGGCATGCTAAGATGCAGTGATCAGGACTTCTGTTGAAAAGCAAAGTCTTGTGGTGATGATCAAAGCACCGCCTGTGTGGCGTAGCTTTGTGTATAACGTGAATTCGCGAGCCTCACACCCCGGTATGAACCTAAAACGGGAGAAGGACCTCAGGGAGGGCATGCGTTTCTTTCTAGCTAGGGTGGTGTCAGTGACCTACCAGCCCTGACATTTATATACTTTTCACCTATGTGGTTGTTGCTGTTGCGAGGCGCCTCGGTTTGATCGGACGATCCGGGTCCGATGGAGTCATTCGTTGGCTCATTTACACCCCAAAGGGTGGGGAAACGTAGTGTTCAGGCATTATTAATCCACATCGGTGGACCGGCCCTGTCGCTCCAAGGGTCGATGCGTTCTGATCCTGGGACACGGGCTAGAGCATCTCGAATTCGGTAAGGACTATCTTTTGCCTTGGTTCATGACGGAAATCCAATTTCCAAATACGAGACGATGCGGTTTCGATTGTATATATATATATGGCGACATGATATATGGTACCCATGCCGTCTATGATTGATAGTTATGATTTGAAATGGTTTTCAAAACATATAAACACTAGCAATAATATCAAATGCCTTTGTTTTATTCGTATCAACCATATTTTGGCCGTTATAAGGTAAAAACTCTATCCTCCGGTTTGCGTTGCATTGTGTGATGGGAACTGAGTCTTATAACGGCTTCATTTTTATAAAAAGCATAGCGATGTTTAAAAGAAAGATTTGTTTTAAAGCACTGGCAATCCAATGGAGTAAACCCGTTCCACGAAAGTGGCGTGGTCCTGTGATTAGCCATATTATATATGTGTTGAGTAGATTTCTCATACCAGTCCCATGACTGACTCGTAGTTTGTTTCACTCTCAAACTCGGGTGCCCCTTTTTCCGCACGGGCAGCCTTGTATTCAGGTTTAGCTGGTTCTTTCTGGATAGCTGGAGCTGAGGATGGATTCTATCATTTATTTCTTTTTATGCTGTTCAGCTCCTATTGTACATATTTTGTTTATTTCCGCTGTAGACATTTATGTATAGCTGAACTGTATTTGTACTAAGTAAGATCCTGTATACTGTGTAACTCTGATGATTACTTTTATCCAGTATATTTTGTTGTTCATTCTGGTGTATTTATTTAATTCTGTTCTGCTATTATCTGTTTTCTGTGTTATATTCCAAAGATAACCTTGTTTCCGTGAGAACGGGAAATCGGGTCGTCTCATACGTTGATTTTTATAAACGTATATCTGTTAGTGGCGGAGAGGGGCACCTCTCTAGCTTAACGACTAGAATATTTTTGTGGACGTCAATTAGTGATATCTGGTGGATCTGACGATGTGGCATTCAAAGTGAATGGTGGTTAGATGTTCGAAGAGGAATTCTAGCCTCAAGCCTCATCAACCAGGAAATGACAAAAAATCGGGCAAGCAGCATGGCTATGTGGGTCGCTCCCATTAGGATGTATAATCACCTATCTAGAGAAATTCCTTTTGCTTCTTTAATCTATCGATGCTGTCCCTTTACGGGAGACGGTGGTTTGAGCCCAACCGTCGGTGATATACATTCGATACACTCAAGTAAAATGAGTGGTCGGTCATGTGTGGGCCGGGTTGCAAGACATTCTTGTTGAACCCAGTGTATTCGCCTCTAGAGATACACGTGCGAAAGGTGGTCCCATACCTTGTCAAGTTGGAATCCAATACCCAATAAGCGCCAGCGGTTTTGGTTTGTATACTATATATGGGGAGCGTGAGATGCAAGCGTTCCTCTAGATTGATATTTACTTGTATTTAGACATTATGATAATATCAGAGCAAGCTATGATTTCAAAAACATTTTGGGTTATAGTAAGGTAAAAACCGTCCGTGTTTATGTGTGGACTGGTCTTACTATTATCCTTTTGTTTCGAAAAGGATTTCCAAAGTTAATCAAGTTGTGCGTGTGCTGTGAATTTATCACTGATAGTATTCCAGACTGACCCGGTGTATTTTGTTTTAAATCAAATGTGCTCGGGTCAGACCGAGTATGTTCCAGGCTAGGTTTCGCTTGGAGTTTCAGGAGCTAGAAGCAGGCGGCTTCACTGCTAGTTATATACAGATATATTTTCGCTGTGTCTGATATATGCTGTACTCTGATGATTGGTATGTATATACTGTTTTTGTATAAAGAGATTTGTTTTATTCGTTCCGCTGTGAGATTCTGATGTGTTCTTCTTCTTTCTTCTATTCTAATACTTCTTTCTTTCTATTCTCACCCTCTAAATTCTTTCTCATGACAATCTGGGGGTTCGATACTTAGGTTTTTGGCAAGTAATATGAGTTTATGTATTGTTGTCGAAGACTCGAGCGTTGAGCTTTTTCCCCGGGCCGTTACAATACGCTAAATTTCATCTTTTATTATTACTATAAGTGTATAGTGTCAAAACAATTTCAATCATATGTGTCAATCATAAACGGCATAAGTACCATATATCATGTCGCCAATACCAGGCTCTACAATCAAAACCGCAAAGTCACATATTGGATGCTGGATTTCCATCTGTGAACCGAAGCTAGGGATCGTCCTCACCGCTTCGAGACAATCTAGCCCATGTCTCAGGCAAGCGCGAAGGCAAGCCTTGAATCCTCAGGGCAGGTCCACCGATGTGGATTATTATGCCTAGACACTACGTTTCCCCGCCCTTTGGGGCGTAAATGAGTTAAATGACTCCATCGGCTCAACATAGTCACTGATATATCCGAGGTGCCTCGCAATCCAACAACCACACAGGTGAAAATAATATAAATGTCAGGGTTGGTAGGTCACTGACACCACCCTAGCTAGAAGGAAACGCATGTCCTCCCTGAGGTCCTTCTCCCGTTTCTGGTTCACAACCAGGGTGTGAGGCTCACGAATTAACTCTACACAAACCTATGCCACAAAGGTTGTGCTTTGATCATCAACCACAAGACTCTGCTTTTCAACAGAAGCCTTGATCATTTGCATCTCAGCATGCCACACAGGCAAACCACTCCATGCAACTGATATCCATCAATCACACAGAATGATATCCAATGTCAAACACACAGTCCATTTACAAGTCCGTTCTAGGTCTAAATGAAACCGGAGGCACCGTGTACCTCGCATATCGATCGATCTCCAAGTACGTCTGGACGATCACCAACTGATTCCCTCCTTTTGTGTGTACAGCCCAATTAAGATCATTAGTAATTATCCAAACGATGTGAAGACCTCCGGTCTTCAACCACCGTCTTCATCCTTGACACATCGTCGAATCAGTTATTCAGAATAGGATAAACCCGGTCTTTCTGAATAACTCGCGTATATAATAAACAAGTATTACACAAACAAAACATACGCCTCATTCCAATTCATAATATTCTTTTATTCAAATATTCTTATACTTTGGGAAAGGTTCCCATTAATTTTATCAAAGATAAATTCTTTAAATTTATTCTATAATCGTCTTTTGAATATCAGTTCAAACCAAATTATGGTTTATCCAAACTAGTCGGGATTAGCGAACCTTACCGAAGTAATCACTTGTTAAATTTCCTACCCCAACCTATTCATCCCATGAAGTAAAACTGGTAGTACTTCATATTTAACACCACGGTGTTATCGGTAAATTCAGTTACCACTTCACGTTCAAATCTAATTAAAGATTTAACTATCGCCTGAGGCAAAACTGGTAATACTCCATTTTCGATCATTTCAATCTAATTAAAGATTCATTAAAACTCCACTTGGTTTTAATCTTCCCAAAAATCAATATCAATGATTGTTTAACTTGGGAAATCATATCCTGTCTTTAGCTGGGTTAAGAACCAATGTCACTTAAAACACGATTGACTATAAACCCAAAATCACATTCCATTCCATGAGCGTTTAACCGTAAATTAGCAAGTGAACAATTCCCTAAGTAATAACCCCGAAGGCCGAAACCAACATCAGATCAATGCCCAGGAAACCATTCAACTTAACTAATCTTCAGTTAGTTTCTGATTTTCTTAACTCCGTTGGGTCTAAGAACAGTGTTATTAAAGATACCATTCGCGACAACCCAAAATCACATTCCATTAACGATGGAATCTTCATGGAAAACAAATCGATATGTATAATCGATATAAACTTCCATATCCGACTAATAATATAAATGGAATAACGGCAAAGCCTTTTAAATTCCAGATATATTAGTTGTCTTTCTCCACAGAAATTCACTTCGATTATTTCCAAATCGAATTCCATTCCAATTTAATTTATTAAATTGGAAAACTTTACTTTGGTAAATCTCCTTTAAATCTTTACAAAAGATTTATAAATTCCAAATCACATTTCACTGTAAATTGGGTTAAAGAAAGAATGTCGTTAAAACACAGTTCACAACAAACCCAATTCACATCCCATTAATTATTGGGTTAAAGAACAAGTGTTATTTTAAACACAATTCACGGTAAACCCAAAAATCAATTTCAATTCAATTCCAGTTAAATATTGATTAATTGGTATTCTTCATTAAATCTAAATAAAAAGATTTAATCTTTTTCTCAACTGGGTTAAAGAACAGTGTTAATGAAGACACCATTCACGACAAACCCAAATTCCATTTGATATTAAATACAAGGCTCTGAATAGAAAATATATCGGCTTATATTCAATATCAAATACTATAACCAACAAATATTGTACTGGAAATAACGATATAAATATATCTTTCAAATTTCCATAACAATATCTGTATAATCACGAAATCCAACATCGAAATATTCCGAAGACAATTTTGGTTCAAATCCATTTCCAATCTATATATTGGAAATTCTTGTTATTTTTAAAACCAATTCAAATCCAATTTATTTATTTTAAAAATAAATGGATTATAATTCTACTTCAAAACTAGTTCATTTCGATAAAAATCTATTTTTATCTTTTCAAATATGGAATTCTTCATCTCAATTCTTTCCAAATCATTTCTTATGATTTTACACTAATTATTGATATTTTTAATAATTTTATCAAGGCCCGCACAGTCGATTTCCTTTAACGTCCATCGAACTGCACTTACATCGACCTTTTCCAAATTTGATTTGGACATAATTCCAAATCCAACCGTTAGATTTCAAATCTCTAATATTCATTAGAAAGCTCTTTTCGATACGAACCGAACGGTTCAAGTTTTAGGAGAATCCGACACTCGGATCTCCCGTAACGTCCGTTCGAAGTCAATGGTCGAAATTCGCGAATAGCCGCAGTGTGGCGCGTTCTATTCAGGCCATTATATATATATAATATATATAATATATATAATATATATTACGTCGATTTCCTTTCAAAATGTATTTTATAAATCGTTTTAACTTCGCTTTAAAAACGATTTCAACCTCCTATTCAATTTCTAATCAAAATTCAATATTCCATATCATCGATATATAAATGATAATATTTTCAAAACATTAGATTTTGAAATCAATTCCTTTTTGATATTCATTATAAAAATGAATAAAATCGACATAAATATCGTTCACATCAAAGTTGCTTCAATCTAACCAACACAGCTTTATATCTTTAAATATATTCGTGTCCATCCCAAATCGAACATCAAAATCATATTTTGATTCTCTTCCGAATATTATTTGATAAATATTCGTTATTTTAAAATAATCGTTATTTTAAAATATCCATTCTTTGTGAACTGGAATCAGACACAGTCAATTACCATACAATGTGATTTATATGGATTTCATACACACATGTACACTACAACAATCAAACACAGTCAACCATCACCCAAAGTGCATTCTACACTGCATAAGCAAAAAATATAAATATTTAACGCTTATAACAGCCTGTCAATCAATCGATCGACATACAGCTAATTATTGGGACTAATGTATGGCCAATTTCATCCCAACACCCGTGTGGGGTTTTCAAACAATTAAACACCGGTTTTATTTGCGCAGTTGGGCGATGTGTAAAATTTATCATCCCATTCGTATCAGTCAAATATTTGTACATAAACAAATCGTTCGATTTGTTTATAAATATTTATTTTATACACACGTTAAAAAATATATTTTTAACTATAAAATATTTTATTCCATTCCACTTCACACAATCAACTTTCACAACACATCAATTAAACAAACAAGTCATCCATAGTCTGTGGACAACGGGTTTCGGGTGCTGCTAAGCACCGTCTGCATCCTAGTATATATTTCAACTAGAAAATAAATTAAAAGTGAGAAGTTCTCACCGAGGGTTCCACTCCACCGTTCTACTTCTGAACTTCTGAACTGTTTGGATTTGTTTGAAATTCCAATGCAGTCCTTCCTATGTTGTTCATAATAAAAATTATATTTTTTTAATGATTTTCTATACATTAAAAAAATCATATTTAATACTCTACTAATATAAAAATCCAATTTTTATTCTTTTTATAATATAAAATTCATATTTTTATTCTTTCTACAATATAAAAATCATATTTTTATTTTCTCTATAATATAAAAAACATATTTTTATTCTTTCTACAATATAAAAATCATATTTTACATTGATAAAAATCCTAACTTTACATTGATAAAAATCACATTCTAAACTGAAAATCATAGCTTTCATATTTTTTTATATGCAATTTCAATAATAAAATCATACTTTATTTAACTATATATATAAAAAACTGATTTTATAAAATAAAGAAAACTTACAGTTGTCGGAATCCTGATCGGAGGGGGAGGGTTTCTTCGCGGTCGCTGGTCTTGGTCAGGGAGGTGGAGGGGAGCGGCGTTCGAGATGAGGGTGGTGGCTGGCTTCCAGTGCGGTGGCGGGGGAGACCTCGACGGGGTTGGGGTTCGACGGGTCAAGTGGGTTTTTGGGCGAGGCCTTCAAATGGAGGGTGAAAGGGATGGAGAGGCGGCGTAGAAGGGGGAGGGTACCCTGGGGAAGGCGGCGCCGGCGCGATGAGGAGATGGGAAGAAAGAGAGAGCGACGGGATCTAGAGAGAGGCTTTTTTTCTCTTTTTCTTTCTGAACGGTCTAGTGGGAGCGTTGACCAAGAGGGAGAGGATAAGGGGGTGAGAGTTTTGATTACATATTAATTTATATATTTAATTATATTTTATTCTCCAAAAGGTTACTTTAAAAATTCGAACTCAAAATTGAGCCCACCGAATGTCGTCCATAACTAATTACCCCCATTCCGAATACAATGGGATTTGTTTTGTAAGCTGATTCGACTATTTCGATCAGTTTCCATCAAAATCAAAATATAAATCTATATATTGAATTTGAACGTACATTTTGATTTACCGGAGCCACATACGAACCCAAAAATTCCAGAAAAAATATTTCTAGCTTCGCATTGACGATACAGTCCTAACAAAACTAATTTCATCAAATATGAAGACCGTTTGAAAAATGACCATTTTCTGGTCGATCGAAATTGACTAAAACTGTCAAAACCCGTTTTATTTCGCTATGCTCACATACTGCTTTAGAAAATTATGAATTTTGTAACCTAGCAATAACTTGATATCCCGGATCCAACAAAAGTGGTTTCGTCGAAAACCAAGGTTATTTGCAAAATTTTCATTTTTAAGGGCCAAAATTCCAAAGCGACTATTCCGAAATTTTAACTGGACATAACTTTTGATTCCCACTATGAAATTTTGATTTTTCGGATTCGTTGGTAAGATATTCTCAAATAGATTCTAATATTTTTGGTTTTTCCAAAATATGGTTTATTTTGAATCCTGTACATTCACTTAGACTTTGAAATCGAAATTTCAAACTACCGCGCCATTTTCAATTCCTTTTATAATTAAAAATATATTATTATATTCTAACGACGATTCAAATAAATACATACTTTCTAATTCTATTCAAATTAAATTTCTCGTCGCTATTATTTAAAATAATCCATTTTAAATATTCAAAATCCATTAAATTCGCCAAAATAAAAAATTTAAATTGGCTCGGATTTTCCGGGTTATTACATTAAAACTGACTGGAATTTGATTGGAATGATATTGGTATATGCAGAATTTGTAATAGATGGCAAATGATACAATGATATGTCCGACAAAAAGGTATAAGTTTATATTTCTATTGGGCATGAGATTTTGATGAGCCGAATTGGCAAGCCGCTTGGCTTTTTGATTTTCTTTTGGATGGGAGAAGGCCTAGAGAGGCGAGTTGTAGTTTACCGATTGAGCCAGACAAAGTAGGTGCTAGCGAAATTTTTGGAGAATTTAAAGTGCTAGAATTTTTTTAGGATTTTTGAAAATTTTCATTAATAAAAATGAAGTAATATGTAATTGAAATTCATTGTTATAGTAAAACTGAAATTCAAGAAGTAAATAAATAATTTTTACCCAGTGAATAGTGTTGTTTTTTACCTTAGCAATTTCGAGGACGAAATTATTTTAAGGGGGAAGAATGAAACGACCCGTAATTTTAGGATTTAATAATTAATTTTATTTAATTATTTGAATAATTATTTGGTAATTAAATGGTTTAAATTAAATAACTTTGAATATTTAATTAATATAATAATTAAATAATAAATTTAAATTCCATAACAGTCAGAGAATAGTAGAATTCACAATATTGTGTGAATTGAATGATTTATAATATTTAATTAGTTTAGAATTGAAATTTATTAATGAATTTATTTATAAATGTCAGTTGAACATATTATTTATATTATAATTATAATCGAGCTCGAAATGGCGTGGAAGTTCACAATTTGGCGATTCTAACTTTAAATGAATATATTGAATCTGTTTTAAATCGGATTTCTATGAAACAAGAAATGTTCGGAGCTGGTGAAGTGTATTTTTATAATGGAAGAGAAAAATCGAGGTTTTGTTGTGTATATTGCGAGTTATGTACAAATCAAGATTTAAAATAGTCGCTATGGAATTCGTTTATATTATAACGATTTATTTATTTTATAAAGGAATTTTAATATAAATCGAATAGCGATATAAACTGATATTTTTAAATATCAAGTTATAAATCCAAACCGGTTTTAGAGTAGTATAATATTCTATGTGAATATATACGATAATATTTAATTATTTTTAGTTAATTAAATTGTTTTTAAATATATCAATATTTAAATTGGTCTATTTAGAGCTTTAGAAAATAGCCATTTTTCGAAAGACCTCCAAATTTGACAAAATAAATTTTGTTGGATCCGTAATGTTAAATTATTGTTAGATTTCAATTTGCGTGATTTTTGGAGTCAGTATGTGGTCGTGCGTGATTTTAACGTGGAAAACAGTCGATATTTTGACCTTTAAAAATACGCTGTGCGAGCAAACAGAGTCAGAATTCGACGAAATAAGTTCTGTTAGGTCCATAATGTCAAACTATAGTTGCACGTCAATTTCCATGATTTTTGGATATTGTATGTGATCATGTGAATTTTTTTAGAAGACGAATGAAATGAATGATTGACTAAAATAAATATAAAATATTAATAAAAAAATATAAACCTACATATATATACCTTAACATCATCATAACCCTAAGAAAAATGTTCTCTGGTCAAATAAGTGCAGCCGCCTCTAGATAAAAAATTCCACAGTGAAAACCATACTTAGAAAAATAAAAAACAAAATCAATAAATTCAAACTCTTATATATTTGTGATCCTCATTCCTTTCTCTTCAATCTGATATCAGTTTTATTGGGTTTGGAGCATTTTTGATTCATTGTATTTTTGAACAGCGTGGTCTTTGACGCTTAGGGTTGGGGAAAATCGAGAATTGGAGGATTGATTCATGTTTTAAGGATTTTAGTTGGACTCAGAATGCAAGACCGTACCTTGTCTGCGAATTCTAGAGGTTTTAGTGAGATTTGATGTCGCACCTGGGCTTCAGCAGCACGGAGGAGAGCTCCAGATCGCGGTCAGCAGGAGGAGACCGAGTCGCGGAGAAGGTGATGGTGGGGAGGAGATTTTGATGAGGAGTTTTGTGGTGTAGTCATATTTTGATTCGGTGAAGTGATGAAAGGAAACGAGTTGATCAAAGTTGAAGAAATCGACCATGGGAGTGCTGGAGCTTGCGGCGTGGAATCAGGGAAGAAAGGGCTGAATCGGGTTGGGTTTAAAATGGGTAATGGGCTGATGTTTAAAAGGGTTAAGCCCATTTATATTTAATTCAAGTTTAAATCTATTTAAAATGTATACTAACTTCTAAAATGCATGACTTTGTCATACGAAAACAAAATTCAGCGAAACTGGTCGTGTTGGGATCGTAGGGACGAGGGATAGAAAATGGAACTGGTTAGGAGTGATTTGGAGCTCGTCTCAATTTATGGCCAAAAAAAAGCTTGAACCAATCCGACGGTCGAATATCATTATTTAACGATAATCAACAAATGTGAGTAAAACTCACTAACTTTGTTTAAATTATATTTTTTTATAAATATAATCTAATACTGATAAATCATGATTGATCTCTGTGTGATGGTTGTTTGGTTGACATTACAAATAACGATACATAAACATATCGTTAACAAACATTTATTCTGTCTATCGGTATATAATATATTGAACTGAAATTGATATGAATTATATTGTGTAACATCTGTGGATGCAGGGAAACAGGTCGGAATATATGATGTGATTTATAATCTGTTGTTGATTATGTGTGTTTGGATGATATTGAGCATTGTTATATGGTATGTTAAATACTATAAGGTATACTGGAATGTAAAAAGAGAATTTTTAAAGTGTATATTGAAAATAAAATATTCGTATGAAATAAATAGACATTTTGAAAAGGAATATTTATTCGGAAAATAAATAGAATTATAAATGGAATATTTATTGGGAAAATAAATAAAATTTTATAAAAGGAAATAGTCAAAAAATAAATAGATTTATAAAAGAAAATATTGGGAAATGAATAGAATTCTAGAAAAAGAGAATTTTTACATTAGGAAGGTTTAGACCCGTGCTTCGCACACGGGTGTAACATGATATGGATTTAAAATAAATATTAAATGGAAATATGTTTTAACAGATAAAATGGAAAAGGTTAATTTAAAATAGATTTGAAATAGAATTTGTTTTAACAGATAAATTAGGAAGATTAGTTTATAAATAATATTTTATAAATGAAATAAAATATTTATCATTTGATAAATGGAATATATAAGTACGAACTTATATAGAGAAGCATAAATCAGTTTTAACGCCAATATTTTAAATGGAATACGAACTCAATATTTATAATGGGAATTATAAACGAGATATATGTGTTAGAAATAATAAGGAGATTTCGTATGAATAATTCTATAAATAGAAGTATGGAAATGGGATATTAGTTTAAATACGAAATCAAACTTAATGAATGATACAAAAGAAATATTATTCACATTTGATGTGAATAATAGTTTTAAGTAATGATTTTGCAAACAAAAACATTTGTAAAGGAAATTGGGTTTTTGAAACAGGAATTCAAACAGACATGAAATTCCGAACGATTAGAAATAAATAACTTGTTTTATAATAAAAACAAGTAGTCGGATTTATAAACAAAGTTCATAAATGAATTAAAAATATAATTTTCAGTGGATAATTGAGATTGCAAATTCAACTGTGAATATAAAATGGAAAATTGGAAGTTGTTTTAAAAAGTAGATGATGAAATCCATTTCGATGTTCGAAATGTAAAAAGAATCTAAAATAAAATCTGTAAAGATGTGTAATTAGCATTCGACTAGAAACTAATGGTTATAATCGAATATAAGTTATTCGAGGAGAGTTAATAGAATATAAGTTATTCGACGAGAGTTAATCGAATATAAGTTATTCAACGAGAGTTAATCGAATATAAGTTATTCGATGAGAGTTAATCGAATATAGGTTATTCGAAAAAGAGTTAATGGAATATAGGTTATTCAAAAAAAAGTTAATCGAATAGAGATTATTTAAAAGAGAATTATACGTTTAATTGAATTATATCGAATTCGGGAAAGTACTATTTACTTTCTCGGTTTTTAAATCAAGATTTATTTATTAAATAAATAAATTATTATTTAATCAAACAAAAGAAATAAAGTTATAGTTTTAAAGTTAGATCTCCCAGAAGTACGAATTATAAAGTTATCATTATAATAAATGTTTTTCATTAAAGAAACGGAATTATAAACTGAAATCCGAGAATTAGCGTAAGAAATAAGTGTTAAGATTTCAGTTGTGAACTTATCTATTGCAAGGTTAAGAACGTGTTCAGTTAAGGTCTGAGAGGTAATTACACCCTAACTTGATTGACTTCGTAATTAACTAAGGAACAGTTGAAGTTCGATGACGACGGTTGATTAGAAATACTGTTAAGTAATAAACGATAAATGGATTGAGAGATCATAATGATGTTTTATAAAACATTTGTTAGAAATACATATAAATGAGTTTTGGAAACATTTTCCAAATATAATCAGAGATATTTTCTAAGCATAGAAAAGGAAATGTTTGATGATAAAGAATACTGGAATGATAGCGATACGTGAAAAATAGATGGAAATGTTTTCCAATGATTAATAATGTATATTTTCTAAATTTAGAAAATAAGGAATGTTGAATATATGGAAACAGGAAATGAAAATGAATAAATTAATGAACTAAAGAGATAAATGTTAATGATGATTGATCGATAGAATTTCCCTTTAGAAATAATATCGTTGTTTGCATACGTGTTTTTCTTTGATAGTTAAATCACCGACTATCGAAGTTTTTGACCATTTTTCCGTCATCAATACGGAAAGACCGGGATCAAATTCATTATCTGAAAACCACTCTGTATAGACGTTAACATTGCGAATCAAATATGATGATCGAAGACGGTGTTATGCTAGGGTTGTCCTGTTTATAGAATAGTGCCTTAGATATGTCCAGTCCTAGGGAAAATTTATATGGATGAGTGTCTGACAGGTTATATTTAAAGGATCGCGTAACTTGATCTTTACAAACATAGTTACGTTTGATGGTGGAAGAATTCGTATCTCTTAGCTGTATACCCGTAGTATGTTTGGAGAAATCAATTTGTGATTTGGCGGGTATGACAATGTGACATTCAAAGTGAACAAAGATCAAAAGATATGTTATGACCTCTTGCCTCACAACTGGGAAATGGTATAAAATCGGGTAGGTCGCATGGCTAAGTGGTTGGCTTCAAAGTAGGGTGTATTGTCACCTGATCTAGAGAAATTCCTTTTGCTTCTTAAATCTGTCGATGTTGTCCCTTTTTGGAAACAGTTGCTGATCCCAACCGTTGGTGATAATACATTCGGTACTCTCAAGCGAAGTAAGGGGCCGGTCATGTTTAGCCTGCTTTGCAAGATGTTCTTGTTGAAACGGTGTATTTATCTCTAGAGGTACACTGTCGGAAGGTGGTCCCATACCTTGCCAGTTGGAATACATTATCCAATAAGAGCCCATGGTTTTGATTGTATACTATATATGTAGAGCGTGAGATGCAAGCGTTCTGCTATATTGATATTACTTTTATTTAGACACTATTATAATATCAGACAAATATTGATTTCAAAGAATGCTTTGGGTTACCATAAGGTAAAAACCATCTGTATTTATGTGTGGATCGGTCTTACGATTATCCTTTCTTTTAAAAGGATTTTTAAAAGTTAAACCAAGTGGTTGGAGTTTACTCACACTAGTCCCATGACTGACCTAGAGTTTGTTTTTGTTTTGTTTTTCCCTAAAATCTTGGGTGCCCAAATTTGTACAGGCAATCAAGTAGTTCAGGTATTTCCAGATATCACTGGAGGAGCTTGGAGCAGGAGGCTTCAACGTTATCTAGTATTGTTATTCCCACTGTGTTGTAAGTGTTGTACTCTAATAATGTTATTGTATATATATGTATACTGTTTTATTTCAAAGTTATGTTTTATTTTATTCGTTCCACTGGGAGATTCGTGTTACTTTGATGTGTGTATGTTCTTCTTCTTCTTCTATTCTAATTTTCTATCTTATCTATTCTCACCCTCTAACTTCTTCTATTGACATTTTGGTATTTTCGGTTCTTGAATAGTCGGCATGGTGTTGTATGTCGATTTTCGAGGTCAAATATTTTGCGTTCTTTACATTGCTGCTGCCATTAACATTTCACCCGAACGCAATTTTACGTAATTCGATGTCATTCATATATTTGAGAAGAAATCAATTATATTTTGAGTGTTTGAGTGACTCTAAAGTTTGTATTTTTAATTCTCTACTGAATCGAAGAATTATAAAGTGGAGTAGGCTCGTTAACATCGAACCCCTCTTAATTTTGTGTGTTTGATTTCTCTTTCTTGTTTTTAGATTATATTTCTTCATTAGTCTCTTAAAAAAATAGTATGTTGGGTGTTAAAGCCATTTTTTGGTCTAACATTTTGGTTCTTTCACTGAGAAAATTGAATTCTCAGCTTTCGGGATTATTAGTTTACTGTTTAGATCACAAAGTCCAAAGAAATAATCCTTGTTTTCATCATTTTCGACGTTTTCAATGATTTCAACAAGTTTGTTTGCCATGAATCTGAGAAAAGATAAGCATCAGCAGGCTTCCCAGAGAACCGAGGCTAACGAAGAGTCACGAGATAGACTGCAAGTTGAATAGAAGTAGGAAACGCCCCCGAGTCGAATGTACCCAGGTCGAATTCGACCTGACCCAATGTAGGAAATTCTGAGGTAGCTGCTACATTCTATAATCAAGCGCCTACTCCAACACCTATTTCATCAAATGACTTCGCTCGTTTATTCTCCAGTTTTGAAGAGACCAATGCAGTCTTAGAAGCTCAGAGACAGGATGGTGATATAATCTGGAATGATATGAATGCAATAGCTAGACAAATGGATAAACTTCGAAGACAAAGAACACTGTTACATCCTCACCGTCAAATAGCAGAAGGATCATCTTCATCTGAGGAGATTGAATGACCTCCACGCCAGAGGAGACAAATTGAAAGGCCTGAAAACATTTGACAAGTTTGATTCGGTTTATTGGGTTCTCGAGAAGATGCAAAAATTCGTCTTGGTGTTAATGATTCTAGCCTAGCAGAACCTACGCTATTGCTAATGCTTGGATCCTGCATTCTTCCTAGGGACCAAGGCACTACCCTGACTGCTCAAGCTCATTTTCTCCAACCCACTTGTCCTATGACTAACCAGGATCACATGAGACAATAAAGCTCTGCCCAGACGACAATTTAGGTGATGTTACCTGAGATAGGAGCCCGAGGATCTCGGAGAGCTGAACCAGAGCATGTATTGACCAATGCAGAGGTAGCATCGATGGTACGTCAAATAATGAATGACGGTTGGGCCTATACCAATGAAGATTGGGGTATAGATCGAAGAGATAAGCCTTTCACAGACGATATCTTTGAAGTGCAATTTCCAATGAGGTTTAACCTACCTATGATGAATCGTTTTCTAGGAAGGACTGATCTGCGACAACATCTGATGCATTACTCATGGTACATGAATGTTGTAGTGGCTCCCGATGCTATAATGTGTAAGGTTTTTCCAATATACCTAGAGGACGTCGCTATGATATGGTCTACCGGGCTTCTACCTCGGTCGGTTCCTAACTTCAAAGATTTGAGTGAAAAAAACTGAACCAATTCTGACTGCATGCCAAGAAATTTGTGAATGTCATAGAGCTCTCGGTGGTTAAATAAGCTCCTAGAGAAACCTTCAAGGTATATTTGGACCATTTTCATATGGTTGTTAACGAGGTAAGCAACCCCAACCCCAAGACTATTCTGATGGCAATAATAAATGAGGCAGACAAAGATACTGAATTTGTAAGATACTTGGTCGGAAAGCCCTCTGCAGCCATTGAATTATTTCATGAGAAAGAAAATATATGCTTACCACGGGAAGAGGTGTACTTAAATTGCAAGAGAAGCTCAAACGAAGTTGTAAGGGAAGAAATCCAAAGTAATATCGCCATAAAGCAATCCAGTGACAGTTCTGGTAAGGTTGAGGTCAATATTGGTAATCAGAATGAAGGAAATGCTTTCTAAGGTAAAAATGGCAACAAAAGCAACAAAAATAGGAAGGGTGATTCTAAAAAATGACACAGCTTCCAATCCTTTGAAAGTTACTCGCTGCTAAATGATACCCTGGAAAACATTTATTTGGATACTTGTAGTGTAATGCAATATAAGAAACCTCCGCCTAGTAATTCGATAGAAAAAAGTGAGAAACTGGAAAGTTTTTGTAACGACCAACATTTCTATGCATCAAAGGATCGTATAATATTTATTTCATTTTTATATGAAGTCGTATGGTCGTGTAACTTTGGGGAACGACTATTGGGGTCATTTCCCATGTTCATGATTTTTTCCGAATTTTAAATGACCGTTTTGCCCTAGGCAAATCTTATAACTTTTGATTGGTAAGGAGTTTTGACTTGAAATCGCTTCCATGGGATTTAGATGATGGTTTGACTTTCCATAGAGTGGTCATATTGATCAAACAGACTTACCGTTTGAGAGACATGGCTGAAACAAAGTTTATAAGGTGAAAAACTGCTTAAACGGGCTTAATAAGGTAATTAGTGCATGGGCCCATAACCCATTTCGGGATTAGGGTTATGGGGAGGCTAAAATGAGTTAGGAAACAATCTCATTTCATTTTTCTCAGCTGCAACTTTCATTTCTTCAACCCTAGCAATGACATCTACCTTCTAAATTCATCTTTAATCACTTTCTAATCACATAGTAGCCCAATCTACATCAAATTAAAGCGGATTAGCATAGAAATCGAGATAGATCTGCTGGAATACATTGGGATCCATGCCAAATCAGTTAGAGTTTGATATATATAATTTATTTATGGCTAAGGTGAGTGATTTGCACGTTTATTCACTAATTACGGCTAATTAGGAGTGATTAGTGATATTTAGCAAAATTATGCATCATAGAAACATGGAAAAATATGTAGAAATTCTAAAATATTATTTTATGTCACCAGCGAAAATTTGGGTTAATTTGGATTAAGTTTGTTAATTTTATAGTTAAAACATTGTTAAGGGGATTAAGGGGAAAATCATGATTTTTGGACGTGTTTGATCCATAGTTACATGTTAAAATTTTGTTTGGATGTTTATTGTTGATCGTATATGTTGCTATTACTATTTGGGATGTTTTGTGGTTTCATAGGAAGGTTAGAATGGTTGAAAACGCCGTTGTATGGCGAAGATTGATTGTTGGTATGTATGCAGGAAATGGGATCGGTCGCACCTATGACAGCGTTTGTGAAACGATGTAGTCGGTCACACCTACGACAGCATTTGTGAAATGTTGTGGTCTGTCGCGCATGGGTTTCGGTCGCACCTACAACAGCATTAGTAAAATGCTGTGGTCGGTCGCACATGGATTTCGGTCGCACCTACGACAACATTTGTGAAATGTTGTGGTCGGTCGTGCATGGGTTTCGGTCGCACCTACAACAGCATTTGTGAAGTGCTGTGGTCGGTCGCGCATGGGTTTAAGTCGCACCTGAGCTACGATAGCACTTCTAAAATGTTGTAAAAAGGGAAGAAACGCTGTGAAAGCCAGTTTTGATGTTTTGTTTAGCTCTTCACACCAGATGATGAAGAATTGAACCAGAGGATATAACAAGATTTCAGAAACGCTGTAAAAGGGACATTTTTGCCAGTTTTTTGCCAGTTTTCATAGCTTAACGATTGGTTGCGGGACGTATGCAAAGGAGTTATCGATATCCACAACTTTAGTTCACCGTTGAGAGAGAGAGGGTATGTAACAACCCAAAAATCTGGGCCAGTTTAAAATTTTTATTTTGGCAATTTTAGCGAAGTTTGAACATTTAAAATGAATTATTTTAAATAATAACGACGATAAATTTATTTTGAATATAATTAGAACATATATATTATATACGTCGTCGTTAGAATATAAATAATTATTTATAATTATAAAAGGAATTGAAAATGGTGCGGTAGTTCGATGATTCGATTTCAAACTTCAATTGAATGTACCGGGTGCAAAACAATCCGGATTTTAGTGAAACCAAAAATAATAGGATCTATTTGAGAATATCTTTCCAACGAATCCGAAAAATCGAAAGTTCATAGCGGGAATCAAAAGATATGTACAAATGAAAATTCTGAATAGTCGCTATGGAATTCAGGCCCTTAAAAATAGGAATTTTGCAAACGACCTCGGATTTCGACGAAACCACTTTTGTTGGGTCCGTGATGTCAAATTATTGCTAGGTTTCAAATTTCATAATTTTTCGAATCAATATGTGAGCGTGGCAAAGGAAAACGTGTTTGACCAGTTTCAGTTGATTTTAATCGACTGGAAATTGGCCATTTTTCTAACGGTCTCAGAATTCGACGAAACTAGTTTTGTTAGGACCGTATCGTCAATACGAAGCCAGAAAATATTTTTTGGGAATTTATAGAGTTAGTATGTGGCCCCAGTAAATTGAAATGCGCGTTCAAATTCAATATATAGAGTTATACGTTGATTTTGACGAAAACTGATTGTAACGATCGAATCAGCCTATGATACATATCCCATTGTGTTTGGAATGGGGGTAATTAGCTACGGACGACAGGCGGTAGGCCTCGTTTAGAGGTCGAGAATAAAAGTTGCTTTTTGGTGGAAAAATAAAATAATAAAATAATAAAACTTCCCTTTCCTCTCTCCTCTCCTTACTTCCTCTCAGCCCCCCCCCCCCCCCCCGATTAAATCAGAAATCGAAAAGAAGAAGAAAAAAAGAGAAAGAGGAGCGGGCGACGGGGGGAGGGGGAACCGCCACCGCCTCCATCGAGGCCCCCCTGGTGGACGCCGCCGCCGCTTCCTTCTCTCCTTCTTCTTCTTCCTCTGAAAAAGAACGCGCCCCCTCCTCCTGCTGCTGCCGCCTCTGCTTCTTCTTCCACCTCCACCGTCCCCCCCCCAACTTCCGCTCCACCTCCGCCGCCTGCTGGAGGGCCCACCACCACCAGCGAGCAAGAAAACCCCCCTCCGCTCCTCCTTAAAGCAATGTAAGCCCTTTCATTTATTTTGTTTTGTTTAACTAATTTTTGCAATTAAAAATCTGAATTTTTATATTGTAGAAGGATAAAAATATAATCTTTTATATTATAGAGAGTTCAAAATATAATTTTTATATTGTAGAAGGATAAAAATATAATCTTTTATATTATAGAGAGTTCGAAATATAATTTTTATATTGTAGAAGGATAAAAATATAATCTTTTATATTATAGAGAGTTCAAAATATAATTTTTATTATATGTAGAGGTTAAAAATATAATTTTTATCGCATGTAAAGGTTGAAAATATAATTTTCATATTATATAGATAATAAAATGTGATCTTTATATGGTAGGATATAAAAAGACCATATTTTTATGTAGTGAAAGACGACAATTTTAAAGTAAGAAAAGGCGAAATCTTTATATTTGAAAAGGCGAAATCTTTATATTTGAAAAGGCGAAATCTTTATATGAAGAATAGCGTGATAAAACTATAATCTTTATTCTATGAACATCGATGTAAAAATGGAATTTTTATCTATATAGTAGC
Source organism: Allium sativum (assembly GCA_030737875.1). Classification (NCBI taxonomy): domain Eukaryota; kingdom Viridiplantae; phylum Streptophyta; class Magnoliopsida; order Asparagales; family Amaryllidaceae; genus Allium; species Allium sativum. Next base: position 218,100,625 of record CM060920.1, read on the forward strand.
GGTGTAAAAATGGAATTTTTATCTATATAGTAGCGGTGTAAAAATAGAATTTTTATCTATATAGCATCGGTGTAAAAATAGAATTTTTTTTATCTATATAGTAGCGCTGTAAAAATAGAATTTTTATCCATATGGAGTAATTATAAAAATATGATTTTTATATACATAGCAACAATAAAAAGTCTGATTTTTGTATATGTAGTGGCTACGGGCAACGAAAGTGACAAAAGGCGAGAACGCCGAAGATTTCTAAAAGAAGAGTCGAGATGATTGGGATAGCTATTGGTGAGAACTTCTCACTCTAAATTTCTCTTTCTAGTTATATATATATATACTAGGATGCAGACGGTGCTTAGCAGCACCCGACACCCGTCATCCACAGACCATGGATGGCTTGTTTGTTTGATTGATATGTTGTGAATTTTGTTTGTGATATTGATGTGAAATTGATAATAAAAAGTAGATGGTTGAAATAAATTAATTATCGTTAAAAATATAATTTTTAACGTGAATGTGAATAAATAAATATTTATAAACAAATCGGCCGATTTGTTTATATACTCTGATTTGACGGATATTGATTGGGATGATAAATTTCACACATCGCCCAACTGCACAAATAAAAATCTGTGTTTGTTGATTTGAAACCCCACACGGGTGTTGGATGAAATTTGGCTTACACTAATCCCAATTATTTAATTGTATGTCGATCGATTGGTCGATAGATTGTGTAAGCGTTGATTATTTATATTTGATGCTTATGCAGTTGTGTGGTGCACTTGGATGATGGTTTACTGTTTATCGTTGATATTATATACATGTGTTGTATGGAACCCATATAATTAACATTATATGGTGATTGATTGGGCCTCATTCCAATCGGGAAAATAATGAATATTATAAAAGAAAATTCATGTGTTGAATATAAAAATAGTCATGTGTTGACGATATTCATGTGTTGAAACTGTTCATGTGTTGAGTAAAATATTTTAATAATAAAATTTACATCTTTATCATATTTACAATTAGAATCTACTTTACGGTGGAGTCTAATTAAAAATCAAACGATAGATACCATAATTTTATAAAATATTTTACATAACAAAAATAGTGATGTGTTGACAGTACTCATGTGTTGAGATTATTCATGTGTTGAAAGGAATATAGATATTCATGTGTTGAATAGAATAAATATTCATTTGTTGAATAGAATAACGAATTTATTGAAATATATAAAGCCGTGTTGATTAGAGCTGCACTATTTTGACGTGAACGATATTTATATCGATTATATTCGTTTTTATAATGAATATAGAAAAGAAGTGATTTCAAAATATAACGTTTTGAAAATATTATCATTTATATAGTAATGATATGAAATATTCAATTTTGATTTGAAATTGAATATAGAGTTGAAATGGTTTTGAAAACGAATTTAAAACGATTTATAAAATACGTTTTAAAAAGGAAAACGACGAAATATATATAATATATATATATATATATATTATATATATAATGGCCTGAATAGAACGCGCCGCACCGCGGCAGTTTTTGAATTTCGACCATTGACTTCGAATTGACGTTGCGGGAGATCCGACCGTCGGATTCTCCTAAAACCGGAACCGTTGGGTTCGTATAGAAAAGAGCTTTCGAATGAATATTAGAAATTTGAAATCTAACGGTTGGATTTGGAATTATGTCCAAATCAAATATAGAAAAGGTCGCTGTAAGTGCAGTTCGATGGCCGTTGATGGAAATTGACTGTACGGGCCTTGATAAAATTATTAAAAATATCTATAATTTGTGTAAAATCATAAGAAATGATTTGGGAAAAATTGGGCTGAAGAACTCCACATTTGAAAAGATAAAAATAGATTTTTATCGAAATGAACTAGTTTTGAACTAGAATTAAAATCAATTTATTTTTGAAATAAATAAATTGAATTTGAAAGTGATTTTAAAAATAATCAGTAGTCCCAATACGTGAATTGGACTGGAGTTGAATCAAAATTATCTTCGGAATATTTCGATGTTGGATTTCGTGATTATACAGATATTGTTATGGGAATTTGAAAGATGTATTTTATATCGTTATTTCCAATACGATATTTGTTGGTTTCAGAATTTGATATTGAATATAAGCCGGTATATTTTCTATTCAGAGCCTTGTATTTAATATCAACTGTGATTTGGGTTTATCGTGAATCGTGTTTCATATGACATTGGTTCTTTAACCCAGTTAAAGACAGGATGTTGATTTTTGAAAAGATTAAAACTAAGTAGAGTTTTAATGGATCTTTAATTAGATTAAAATGTGAATTGATAATCTAAATTATCAAATCTGAAAGGTGATCGAGAGTGGAGTACCACCAGTTTTGCTCCAAAGCGATAGTTAAATCTTTAATTAGATTTGAACGTGAAATGGTAATTAATTTTACCGATAACACCGTGGTGTTAGATATGGAGTATTACCCGTTTTGCTCCATGGGATGAATAGGTTGGGATTGGGAAATAGAATAAATAATTACTTCGGTGTGGTTCGCTAATCCCGACTAGTTTGAAATGATATCTAAAGGAAGATTAAAGAATAAATTTAAAAGAATTTATCTTGGATAAAATTAATGGGAACCTTTCCCCTAAGAATGTGATTTTGTGAATAAAAGAATATTCTGAATTGGAATGAGGCATTTGTTGTGTTTGTGTAACACGTGTTTATCATATACGTGGGTTATTCAGAAAGGCCGGGTTTATACCCATTCTGAATAATCGATTCGACGAGATGTCGAAGATGAAGATGGTGGTTGAAGACCGGAAGTCTTCACATCGTTTGGGTGATTACTGATGATCTCGATTGGGCTGTATACCCAAGATGAGGGAAACAGTTGGTGATCGTCCAGACGTACTTGGAGATGGATGGATATGCGAGTAAAGTGCCTCCGGTTTCGTTCAGATCCAGAACGAACTTGTAAATGGATTGTGTGTCTGACATTGGATTTTATTCTGTGTTGATTGATCTCTATTAAATATACATCTGTTTGGCGGCAGAGAATTTATTCTCTTGCTTAACACCCTTCTCTGAGACGTACGAGCTCAGAGGTTGTATATCGATGGACATCAGTCGCATGGAGTAAATTGCCAGTGTGGCACGCGTAAGTGGCAATTGATCAAGGCTTCTGTTGAAAAGCAAAGTCTTGTGGTTTATGATCAAAGCACGGCCTGTGTGGCGTAGCTTTGTGTATAACGTGAATTCGCGAGCCTTACACCTCGGTATGAGTCAAAAACGGGATAGTGACTGCAGGGAGAGCACGACGTTTCTTTCTAGCTAGGGTGGTGTCAGTGACCTACCAGCCCTGACATTTATATACTTTTCACCTGTGTGGTTGTTGGAATGCGAGGCGCCTCGGTTATAGGTCTGTAAGGACCGGGAAACGTGTGTTCAGGAATAATTAATCCTCAAAAGTAAGAGAGGACCGGCCCTGAAGATCCAAGGATCAGAGTGGGGTCCTGGGACATTTGCTAGAGTGTCTCGAACGCGGAGAGGAGCTTGCCCCTTGCCTCGACTCATGATGGAATCCAATTTCCAATACGTGTGTTTCGGTTTTATTTGTAGAGCCTAGTATGGCGACATAGTAGATGGTAGCTATGCCGCCTATGATTGATACTTATGATTGAAACTGTTTTGACACTATGCACCTATAATAGTATCAAATAATGTGTTTTAAACGTATCAAACATGCTTTGGCTGTTATAAGGTAAAAACCCTATCCTCCGGCTTGCGTTGCATTGTGTGATGGAACCTGGGTCTTATAACAACTTCATTTTTCTTTATTTAGCATTGCGTTGTTTGTTCTATGCACTGGTATTCTTGGGAGGAAACCCGTTCCGTGTTATACGGCGTGGTCCCTTGATTTACCTAACTTTAAAACCAATATTAATAACTGTTTTAGTTCTCACACCAGTCTCATGACTGACCTGGAGTTTATTGTTTTAACCTAAACTCTGGGTGCCCCTATTTTCGACACGGGCAGCTAGTAGTTTTGGTTTTGCAGATTTATATTCACAGGATCCTGATTAACAGCTGGAACGATGCTCGGAAAGCTCTGTATCCGTGTATCACTTCTAGTTGTGTTTTGTATATTTTTCCGCTGCTATGTAATTTATTGTAATCTCTGATATTTGTTGAATGTAATTTATTCATTTATACTCTGTATATTCTTGTATCTGATGGAATTTTTGTAATAACAATGAAATGTTCTTCCGTCTGCGTTCTGATTTGTCCTGTTCTCAAAACGATCAGGGGTTTCGAACGGTCTTTGTCGGTTTAACGATCGATTCAGATCGAGCGAAATTCCTTGCCGTTACAGTTGGAGGGTATGTAGACGAACCAGAGTCAGAGGATGTATGGACTGGGAAGGGTTATTGGCTATAGACCAGAAGGGCATGGTCATGGCAATTAGTTATACAGAGTCGAAAAGGGCATGCACCCATCATGGACCTAATGGATTTGGTGATCAAAGCAGTGGATATCGTATGTTTTACGCACTGAGTGAGAGATGTGAGGTTGATTGCTATGTTTGATGTTTACTATCACCATGACACGCACACTCCCATTTTACACTCTATGTCAGTGTTTACCTTAGAGTACTGCACATCTTGTTGCGCTAACTCTTTGGTTGCAGGCCCAAGTTCAGGTATGATTTATTTATACCTGTTATTGTTTATTTTAGTGCTATCGCTCATACCAGACTTCTGTCTGACCTAGAGTTTTATGTCTCTTCTTATTACTCTGCGTGCTCTTAAACCAGTAGACTAGAGACATGTCAGGTGATTATGCACGAGCTGCTGTCCGGAGACGAGCAGGAGGCTTCCATGTACTATTTACGTATAGTCTCCCTGTGTTGTTGATGGTCACTTCTTTGGGAATTAGTAGTGTACCTTTCAATTTTGCTTTAGAGACAATATTTTGAAGTTGTAATAATGGTTTGGATCATTAGCTGTATTTTAAATTCTGCTACTCTGATGGATATGATTTAGTTTTCAGCTTATGCATTGTTTCGCCTGTTTTGTGTAAAGTTATGTTATCATTATCTTTATTCAATGCGCTATGAGATATAATACAGGTTTCTTTGTATATCATAGTTTCAGATTCCTTTCTTTTGACGACCGTCCCGTGCTGGTCGGGCATCGGCACAGCGCATTTCGAGGAAATATCGGCTGGTGTAGGTGGGTCGTCACACTTTGTATCAGAGCCTAAGTTGCGTAGTTTAACATAGGGGAAGATATCCGGGAGAGATAGTATACGTATATGAGAGTGTGTATTTATGATATTCTGGTTTTCAAAAGCTATATATATTATTAGTATAGCTAAGGATGAAGCTGCACTGCACTGGCGCCACTAAAGAGATGGTTAATCGTTTTTCACTTTACAGATTGAATGATGAGCCGATATACAAGGAGTACAGGTTCAGAGGCCAACAATGGAAATGTCCCTGACATGAGGATGATGTTTACTGCCTTCATGCGAGAGATGCTGAGGGACGCTTAGGGAGCAGTTCCTAATGCTGCTACCGGTGGTGGTGCAATGATGCAGGCACCTAGAGCCGATTTCGCAAAGCTCAGCAAGGATTATATTAATATTAGTGGAAAGCATTTCCACGGAACAGAATCGGCAATGGAAGTTCAGGATTGGTTTGATAGTAGTGAGCGCATCTTCGAGGATTTAGGGATCGAGGATGCAATGAAGAGAAAGTTAGCATCGCGTCAGCTTCAAGGATAGGCTATGAATTGGTGGAATGCCATTAAAGCAACTACTCCCGAGGATCAAGTTACTTGGAATCAGTGTAAGACTCGCTTTAGTGATAAGTTTATTCCAACTGCTCAGAAATTAGAATTATTCAGGAAATTTTTGGAGCTTAAGAAGAATGGTAGGGCAATCTTGGAATATATTGCAGAATACAATACTTTATCGATCGATGAGACTTTCGAATCTATTGTGGGAAAAAGCATTGAGATCTAAGAGCCTATACCCTAAGTCGAAGACCGAGGTTGTTGTTACATGTGCAGAGGAGCCAAAGCCGCAAGCAAGCGGTGGAGGTAAGAATAATTCCCAGAATAAGAGGAAACAGGGCTAGACTAAAGATGGTTAGAAAAAGAGGAATAAGAAAGAGGCCCAGTGCTTTGGTTGCGACAAGACGGGCCTCTATATCAAAGATTGTCAAGCAAAGAAGGGGAAGAGGAAGTACTTCAACTGTGACCTAGTGGGGCACTTCAAAAATGAATGTCCACAACCTCCTAAGGAGAAGCATATCGTGAAAGCATATGCTATCAACGATGTTCCTTCTTCGTCGAATGCCCCAAATGCGGCGTAAAAGGGAAAAGGTTTCATTATTCAAGGTATGCTATCTATTTATAATGTTCATGTTCGAGTTTTGTTTGTGTGACGACCGCCCACAGTCCCCGCACTAAACAAGAGGAATAATGTGCTGAAAGGTGTGCCAGGCTGCTATGGATGATCATCAGAGTAGTTAAACAACATCGGAGCCTATCGTAAAACTCACAGCGCAAGGATTAGATATAATAGAACATAAACAATAGGTAATATTAGTGAATCATCATATAGCAAACTTTTGAAACTTTCTAAACATCCTAAAAGGTAACCAAGCTGATACCAAAGTTTGTACATAAGGCCTCATTACAACCCTCATAGAGCACTCAAACAACAGAAAACAGAAATACTAGATAGTAATAAAATTGGTACGTAAGCCTCCTGCTCGCCTCCGCACAGCAGTATCGTCCTCACTAATCACCTATAACTTGCTACTTAGTCTGCCCATCCATAGCTAAATGAACAGACCAAGGTAATAAAAAGAGACCTAAAACCTTGAGTCAGACAACAGTCTTAGGGAGCGATAAAACAGCTAACAAACTTCAACAATAATGTATATGAGAACGGATAGATAAACATACTAATCTACCCACAACACCAGAGAATAACTCAACCCAATCTTTCTCACATCGGACAGTGATAGCCTTTACAATCCATAACATACAAGGTAACAATAATTCATCCATGGCAATCAGAACAACCATCGACAACACTCATAGCATTCGGATTACATAAGTCTCACGTAGATAATCCTAATCGAGTTTAACATCCCTCAAGTACAATCCCCAGAGGTCTAAACCAATACCAGTCAGCACTCAAGGAACATCTCCCTTGACTTGGATAATCCACGTGAGATGGAATAAACAGAACAACCAATCATCCATGACTGACTTTGGCTATCACCGCCAATCCTGCTTTGAAACCATCGTTAATCGTATGACGACCAACCTTGCCATAATTCAAGGGCTAATGGTAACCCCAGTTCTAGAATAAACTCCATACTCCTTTCAACGATACGCATGTATGTACAACCTTGGCAACTAGGCCTTTTAACGATACCCAGGGTACTCGACTTACAACCGGCCTTTTAGGTGCCCCTATCGTACCCCTACTTTGAGGCTGCTAGAACTTACGACAAAGATAATCTCTCGACCTTCTCATCTCTAGTGATCAACTCGACGACTTTTCATAGCCCAAGCAACCTTCTCGAGCAACCATTATCCACCAACTTTTGACCTTAAGTTGTCACCTCATTCGTTGCTTTTCACCGATCAACGAACATATCACATCACTTCGAACTTCTCCTTCTAGACTCTCGTCGAAGCCAACATCTCGAACCAAACAACATCAATATAAGGTTTAAAACAATCTATAGTGTTCATACACACAAGCTAAGGAAACCAACCATGACACTTAAGACATCCACCACAACGTTTGGAAGCGCTGCTGAGAACATGACTGACCTGGATATAGGCTGACCCGACTAGGGTTCTTCCCACTCGACTGACCCGATAACTCTAGGCTAACTGACCCACTTGTTTAAGACCAACCAGACCCGGTACTAGGCCGACCCGACCCTCATCCTTCGGACCGACTAGATCACCAACCCCTTGAGTGATTTAGACCGACCCGGCTTAACATGGCCGGACCAAACCAATTCCATTCTGACCAAACTCTGGACCAGATACTTTAACTCAACCGTCCCGAATATGACCGACCCGATCCATTCTACTAGGACCGACCTGACCCGCTCCTTATGGACCAACCCGACCTAGCTTCTGACTTTCTCCCCAAGTCATGACTTGACCGACCCGACCCAAACTAGGCCGATCCGACCCAGTTCCTGCACCTCTCCAACTCCACTCCGATTTCGAACAAATCTTCGCCAATTGATATGTTCGCCGAAATCAACTCAACCAATTCACCAAGTACATCCATAAACATGTCATTACATCGCTAACAATATGAATATGATGATTGCCACTAGAATGATGTAAATTTCACAAAAAACCAATAAAATGAACATATGACCAAAATGAGATCTAACTTACATAATCATATGAAACGACATTGAATTAACCTGTTAAACTCTCTAAATTAGAACAAAATGTGATTCATATGGAACTTGTCATATAATGGTATGGATTTATGGTAAACCACTTACAATTGATGAAAAACATGCACAAACTCTCATATAATTCATTGAATCCATGTGAGAGATGTAATCCACTCACTAGCTCTCCAAAATAAGCTAAAATGATAGAAATAAGAATCCGATCAGCAGGAAACTCAAACCAAACTCCTTGATCCGATGAATTCGCCCTTGAACGATGTAGATCTAGCCTCGAATGGTGTAGATATTTAATTTCCTTCCTTGGATTTGGATTTTTAATGGTGGAAAGGTGTTAGAGGAAGAAGAAGCTCAAGGCCACCAAATGAGAAAATGGGAGAAGTAACCTATTCTCCATACCCCTCACCCTTTACTTATAGATTCCACCAGCCCACTAGTGGGCCTCAAATCAGCCCATTAGCCTTCCAAAACCTGGACAGCCAACTAAAAAACCTTAAAACAACGATTTCTCCCAAACCACCGAGCCAAATCCTTAATGTAACCATTCTATAGAAAGTCAACCATCAATTCCTTTCCAATGGCACAGGTCTCACGCTGTGATCTGACCTAAGTCAAAAGTTATGCCCTGTACAAGACTAACAAGGGCAAAGTGATCACAAACAAAATTGGAAAAAATTATGGACATGTTCCACATCCCCATAAACAACATATCAAAAGATGAGAATGATCCAGCCCAAAGGGAATAAAATAAAAATATTTTACGATCTTCCGATACGTAAAATGTGGGGTGTTACATTCTTCCCCCTTAAGAATTTCGCCCCCGAAATTCCAAGCAAACATAAGCAAGCACAATAATTCTGCATGCCTGTCATCCAAGAGAAGCCAATTCTATCATCCAAACTTGCAACCATCAGCCATGCATCCATAGCCTTATCCTAGCATGTGGAATTCTATCAAACAACTATAAGATACAATGATATAACGATGATACGATATCAAAGGGTCCTACCGATGAAGAGTTCTGGATGAGTCTCCCTCGTGCTCTCTTCCATCTCCCATGTACAATCATTGCCATCCTCACTGCACTGTACCTTGACTAGGTTAACCGCCTTCCTCCAAAGCTGTTTCATGTCATTCCCCACAATACGAAGTGGCTTACATGGCTTCACAACTACGATCTCCACTTCCAAGTCTTCATACTGCTCCGGATATGCCACCACATTCGAGTCTTGCACGAACTCCCGTAGAAACGACACATGAAAAACATTATGCACACGCGACTTCTTCTCGGGCAACTCCAATCTATATTCGAGCTTTCCTATTCTCTTGACTATCGGAAATGGTCCAACAAACCTTGGAGTTAGCTTTCCTTTATTTCCAAATCTCACCATATGCTTTAACGGTGAAACCTTTACGAAAACCATGTTGCTAAAGTCGAATTCCAAATCCTTACGACGTTTATTGGTGTAGCTCATCTGGCGATCTTGGGCCGCCTTCATTCATTACCGAACGATCTCGATACAATCCGAGATTTCTCTAGTCATCTCAGGCCGAAGTACCAACTTATCTCCAGTTTCTAAACAACAAGCTGGAGAATTGCACGACCTCCTATACAATGCCTCATATGGTGTCATCCCAATACTCGACTGGTAGCTGTAGTTATAAGCAAACTCAACTAGGTGTAGATGGTCTTCCCATGATCCTCCGAAGTCTAACACACAAGTCCTCAGGAGATCCTCCAAAACTCGATTGACCCTCTCGGCCTGACCATCAGTTTGGGGATTATATGCCGTATTCAAGCATAACTCGGTTTCCGAAGCTTCTTGCAAACTTTTCCAAAATCCACTCGTAAATAATGGATCTCGGTCACTCACTATACTCTTTGCGACACCATGGAATTGAGCTATCTATTTCACATAAAGTTCCGCCAATTTCGACGCCATCCTCGTCGACTTAACAGGAATGAATCTCGCACTTTTGGTCAAGCAATCCATAATAACCCAAATCCCTTCATTTCCTGCCTTGGTTCTAGGTAGTCCATCAAAGAAATCCATCGATACTTGTTCCCACTTCCACGAAGGAACATCTAATGGCTGAAGCAAACCACTCGTCTTCTTCTGTTCAGCTTTCACCAATTGGCAGTTCATGCAGTTGGAAATGAACTTTCCAATAACTCGCTTCATCCCTTCTCAATAGTAGACTCGCTTCATGTCCTGATACATTTTATTACCACCGGAATGAATCGTCAACTTCGAGTGATGACATTCTCTCAGAGCTTATCTCTAAATTCGTCAATATCAGGAACAACTAATCGTCCTTTCTTTCGAAGCCAACCTTCTCGATCGACTTTGAACTCTTTATCTTCTGGTTCTATTCGCTGGATAAACTCGACAATCTTTACATCTCTCGTTTGGCTCTCCCTAATCCTTTCGATGAGAATAGGTCTTATCGATAAGCTTGCCAACATTTTAGGTTCCAACTCGCACCTTGGCCTGAAATCAAACCTTGCCAAATACTCGAGACTCCTCCATTCCAAAATCATTGCTCCCAAATTAGCATGTCTTCGACTCAACGCATCTGCAACCGTATTGCCTTTGTCAGGAGTATAGCCAATTCCAAAATCATATGATGCCAGAAACTCTAACCATCATTGCTATCGAAGATTCAAATCCTTTTGGGAGAAAAGATACTTCAATGACTTGTGGTCCGTAAACAACTCGAACCGAACCTCCAATAGATAATGTCTCCACATCTTCAGAGCAAACACAATCGCCGCCAATTCCAAGTCATAAGTTAGGTAATTTCTCTCTGCAGCTTTAGTTGTCGACTCGCGTAGGCCACAACCTTATCCTTCTGCATTAGCACTGCTCCAAATCCAGTACTACATGCATCGGTGTATACCAATATCTCTTCATTCCCACTTGGAATGGTCAACATAGGTGCATTTGTCAATCTCTCCTTCAGGATACCGAACGCTTGCTCACACTTTTCATCCCATGTGAATACTTGGTTTTTCTTCGTCAATCCTATCAATGGTGGAGCTACTTTAGAGAAATCCTTGATAAACCGTCGGTAATAACCAGCCAACCCAAGGAAACTCCGAACATCCGTCGCATTCTTAGTTCTATCCCAATCCTGGATTGCTGCCACTTTAGTCGGGTCAACCGCTATCCCATTTCCATAAACAACACGACCTAAGGACCTCACTTCATCCTTCCATAAGTGACATTTCAAGAACTTAGCCTTCAGTTGATGCTTTCGCAAGATCTCTAACACAACTCTCAAGTGTGTCTTATGTTCTTCCTCATTTCTGGAATAAACCAGAATATCATCTATGAACCCAAGCACAAACTTGTTCAACTGATCTCTAAATACTCTATTCATAAGATCTACAAAATACGCTGGCGTGTTAGTCAACCCGAATGGCATCACCAACCACTCGAAGAAACCAGATGGTGTCCTAAAAGCAGTCTTTGGCACATTATCCTTAGCCACCCTCAACTGGTGAAATCCCGTTGCCAAATCCATCTGAGAAAACACTATGGCTTCGTGAAGCTGATCAAATAAGTCATCAATCCTTAGCAACGGATACTTGTTCTTTCTAGTCACCTTGTTCATCTCACGACAGTCTACACATAACCTTAATGAGCCATCTGCCTTGGTTGCAAACACGACCGGTGCACCCAATTTGGAAACACTTCTCTGAATGAATCCCTTCCTAAGAAGATCTCGAACTTGCACCTCTAACTCTCACTGTTCCTAATGCGCCATCCTCCTAAGAGGCATAACAATTAGTCTAGCGCCCTCGACCAAATCGATCCTAAACTCGATCTCGCGATAAGGCGGCAACCCTTTGACCTCATCAAAGACATCCTCATACTCATTAGCAATAAGCACAAAGAGCAAGTCTTCTTGTGGAATCACAAGCAAATATAGATAGCTAATAAGGACAACCTCTTTGCGCTTACACTTTATCAACACCTTTCTCTCTTTCACATCCCCGACTCTCACCTCTAGCTTCTCGCAATTCACCCTTGCCACATACCTCTTGAGCCAATCCATGCCCAAGATGATCCCAAACCCAGCGAAGTTAAGAACAAAGCAATCACACACAAAAGAGCAACCATGACTCGACAATACTAGACCACAGCACAACATGCACAAGCTGGACGAACCCCCAACTGGATTTGTCATGATCAATGGTCTATCACAAATCTCGGGTTTCAAACCCAAGCGACACACAAGCTCATTGCATATGAATGAATGCAATGCTCCAGTATCAAACAAAACTCAAACTGAAACACCATGAATAGAAAGAGTACCTTGCACCACGACACCCGTCCCCTTCTCCTCCGCAGTAGGAGCTCTTAAAGAAGTTGGTATGGATTCCAAAGCGTACACCTTCACAACCTGTTTTCCCTTAGCTGATTCTGGACAATCTTTCTTCTTATGCCCAGACTTTCCACACTTGAAGCACTTCTTCTCAGCTTTGGGATTCTTGCACTCACTTGCAAAATGGCCTTTTTGTTAGCAGTTAAAGCAAACCACCTCACTCTTAGGCTTCTTTTAGCCATTATTCCCTTTCTTTATTGTTGCTTCCTCTTCTTATTATTACTACCATGTTGTGCCTTCCGCTCTTCCTTAGGGGCAACAACATACATCTTCTTAGGAAACAAACTTTCATGCTTCAAAGCCTTCTCGACGATCTTCTCAAAGCTATCATCGAGGTGATCCACAAGCTGATCCCCAAGATATTCATCCAATCCCAAGACAGACTTCTCGTTCTTTCGATACAGAGTATCCACATATGGACGAGTATACTTCGACAAAGCTTCGAAGTCAGAAATATAGTCAAGAACTAGACAACCATTCTGCTTAAACTCTATGAATCTCTTAAATAGAATAGACCTTTGCACGGTGGAGATAAACTTCGCTTTAAACTTACCTTGGAACATCTCCCATGAAATATCCTCTTTAGGGGTCTCAACTGTGATGGAGTTCCACCAGTCCATCGCTCTCCCCACCAGCTGTCTTGATGAAAGTTTCCTCTTTGTTACATCGTCAATGTCCAAATCCTTTATGATCCTAGCACAAGTATCCATCCATCTCTGGACTTCTTCAACTGGTTCAATACCCTTGAACTGTTTCCCTCCTAACAAGGTAAAGTCCTTGCAAAGCTTTGCAAATTCTACAGCTTTAGGCATTGGAACTCCAACCTCAACTGTAACTGCCACTGGAGCGGGGTTCCTTCGAAGGCATGCTTCAATCTAGCTTCAAACATAGTTGGGTAATCATGTGCCCCACCATTACCCCCTCCAGGCACAGCTTCTTCCCTAGCAGAATGTCTCGTATAACGTCTACTCATTCGAAATCTGCAAATTAGAATGATTAGCCACTTTCAACAAAACTGCTAAAGTAAAACAACCGCTACTACTGTATATGCTAATATATATAGTAAACATCCAACTGAAATCTACAAGTATGTCTCTCATACATGATTACGAGCTCGAACTTTGGCCAAAATTGTTGACCAGAGCTCTGATACCAAATGTGAGGACCGCCCACAGCCTTAGCAATAACAAGAGGAATAATGCACTGAAAGGTGTGCCAGGCAGCTATGGACGATCATCAGAGTAGTTAAACAACATCGGTGCCTATCGTAAAACTCACAGTGCAAGGGTAAAATATAATAGAACATAAACAACAGGTAATAGTAATGAAGCATCATATAGCAAACCTTTGAAACTTTCTAAACATCCTGAAAGGTAGACAAAATGATACCAAAGTTTGAACATAAGCCTCACAACAACCTACATAGAGCACTCAAACAGCGGAAAACAGAAATACTAGATAGTAATAAAACTGGTACGTCAGCCTCTTGCTCACCTCCGCACAGCAGAATCATCCTCACTAATCACTTGTAACCTGCTACTTAGTCTGCCCATCCATAATCGGATGAAAAGCCCAAGGCAATAAGAGGAGAGATAAAACCTTGGGTCAGATAATAGTCTTAGCGAGCGATAAAACAACTAACAAACTTCAACAATAAAGTATATGAGAATGGATAGATAAACATACTAATCTACCCACAACACCAGAGAAGAACTCAATCCAATCTTCCCCACATCGGACAGTGATAGCCTTTACAATCCATAACATCCAAGGTAACAACAATTCATCCATGGCAATCAGAACAACCATCGATAACACTCATAGCATCCAGATTACTTAGGTCTCGCGTAGACAATCCTAATCGAGTTTAACATCCCTCAAGCATAATCCCCAGAGGCCTAAACTAATACCAGTCAAGCACTCAAGGAACATCTCCCTCGACTTGAATAATCCACGTGAGATGGAACAAACGGAACAACCAATCATCCATGATAGAATTTGGCTATCATCGCCAATCCTGCTTTGAAACCATCGTTAATCGTATGACGACCAACCTTGCCATGTGTCAAGGACTAATGGTAACCCATGTTCTAGCATAAACTCCATACGTATTTCGGCGATACGTATGTATGTCCAACCTTGACCACTAGGTCTTTCAATGATACCTAGGGTACTCGACTTACAACCGGTATTTTAGGTGCCCCTATCGTAACCCTGCTTTGAGCCTGCTAGAACTTACGACAACGATAATCTCTCAACCTTTTCATCTCTAGTCATCAGCTCGATGACTTCTCATAGCCTAAACAACCTTCTCGAACAACCATTATCCACCAACTCACAACCTTTGAGTTATCACCTCATTCATTGCTTTTCACTGAACAACGAACATATCACATCACTTCAAACATCCCCTTCTAGACTCTCGTCGAAGCCATCATCATTGACGAACCAAACAACATCAATATATGGTTCAAAATAATTTATAGCGTTCATACACACAAGCTAAGGAAACCAACCCCAACACTTAAGCCATCCACCATAGCGTTTGGAAGCACTGCTAAAAACATGGTCGACCTGGATATAGGCCGACCCGACCGGGGTCCTTCCCACTCGACTAACCCGATAACTCTAGGCCGACCAACCCACTTGTTTAAGACCCACCCGACCCTCATCCTTTGGGCCGATTAGATCACGAACCCTTTGAGCGATTCAGACTGACCCATCTGAATGGACCAACCCAACCTGACATGGCCCGACCCGACCAATTCCATTCTGACCAAACTCTGGACCAGATACTTCAACTCTGCTGACCTGAATATGACGACCCGATCCATTCTACTAGGATCGACCTGACCCGCTCCTTATGGACCGACCCGACCCAGCTTTCGACTTTCTCCCCAAGACATGACTTGACCAACCCGACCCAAGCTAGGCCGACCCGACCTAGTTCCAGCACCTCTCCAATTCCACTTCTATTTCGACCAAATCTTCTCCAATCGATACATTCGCCGAAATCAACTCAACCAATTCACCAAATACTTCCACAAACATGTCATAGCATCGCTAGTAACATGAATATAATGATTACCACTGGAATGATGTAAATTTCACCAAAAACCATTAAAATGATCATATTACCAAAATGAGATCTAACTTACATAAAGATATGAATTGACATTGAATTAACTGGTTAAACTTGCTAAATTAGAACATAAAGTGATTCATATGTAAATGGTCATATAATGGTATGGATCTATGGTAAAACACTTACAATTGATGAAAAACATGCACAAACACTCATATAATTCATTGAATCCATATGAGAGATGTAATCCACTCACAAATTCTCCAAAATAAGTTAAAATGATAGAAATAAGAATCTGATCAGCGAGCAACTTGAACCAAACTCCTTGATCCGATGAATTCGCCCTTGAAATGATGTAGATCTAGCCTCAAATGGTGTAGATTTTCGATTTCTTTCCTTGGATTTGGATTTTTAATGGTGGATAAGTGTTAGAGGAAGGAGCTCAAGGTCACCAAATGAGAAAATGGGAGAAGTAACCTATTCTCCATACCACTCACCCTCTATTTATAGATTTCACCATCCCACTAATGGACCTTCTCCAAATCAGCCCATTAGCCTTCCAAAACCTGGACAGCAAACTGAGAAACCTTAAAACAGCGATTTCTACCAAACCGCCAAGCCAAATCCTTAACGTAACCAATCTACGGAGAGGCAACCATCAATTCCTTTCCAATGGAACATGTCTCACCCTCTGATTCGACCTGAGTCAAAAGTTATGCCCTGTACAAGACTGATAAGGGAAAAATGGTTGCAAACAAAATTGGAAAAATTATAGACATATCCCACATCCCCATAAACAACACATCAAAAGATGATAATGATCCAGCCCTCAGGGAATAAAATAAAAATATTTTACGATCTTCCGATACGTAAAATGTGGGTTGTTACAGTTTGATACCGGAGCTTCTCATTCCTCCGTATCTAGTGACCTGGTAGATAGGTTGGAATTGGAACCCAGGCTTGTCGATAGACCTTTAGTTGTGAAGAACCCGATCGGTGGTCAGACTAGCCTTAGTTTGATTTGCCGTAGTTTGGTCTTATCGAGTCATGGATGTATACTTGCTTGTGATTGCTTTGTTTTGGGCTTTACTGGATTTAGCATTATTTTGGGAGTCGACTAGCTCCAAAGGTATGGGGTGGTGGTATCCTGTGAGGGGTCTTTGGTGACCATTAGAGCGGATAATGGGCGGATAGTGGTATTGGGTTGCCTACCTAGTGATGGGTGATGGCTAGTTTTGTAAATTCCCTCGACATCCTGCACGATGAGTTATCATATGTGCCTATTGCTCGAAAGTATCCGAACATCTTTGGGGAAGGGAAAAGACTTCCACCATACCGAGAGATCGAATTTCGAATTGATTTACTGAAAGATGCCAGACCTATAGTGATGCCACTTCGTCGTATGGCGCCAAGGGAGCAGCGAGTGCTCGAGATGCAAGTGGGAGATATTTTGAAGAAGGGATTTATCCGAAGAAGTGTTTCTAAGTGGGGAGCACCAGTTGTGTTTGCCACCAAGGCTGATGGTTTCCTTCGCTTATGTGTGGATTACCGCGAGTTAAACAAGGCGACTAGGAAGAATAAGTATCCTCTTCCACGGATAGATGATCTGTTTGATCAATTGAATGGAGTAAGAGTGTTTTCCCAATTAGATCTTGTGAAAGGTTTTCATCAGCTCCGAGTAGCAATTGAGAGTATACCTAAAACGCCTTTTCGGATGCCGTCTGGATTTTATGAGTGGTTGGTCATGCCATTTGGGTTGACCAATGCACCCGCATATTTCGTGGATCTTATGAATAAAGTTTTCAGAGATCAACTAAATAAGTTTGTTCTTGTGTTTGTAGATGATATCTTAGTTTACTCAAGGATAGACGAAGAACACAAGGAACATTTGAGGTCAGTGATGGAGGTATTGAGGAGACACCAATTGAAAGCAAAATTTTCTAAGTGTCACTTCTGGAGGAGGGAATTGAGATTCTTGGGCCATGTTGTTTTAGAGAATGGTATTTCCATTGATCCCGCGAAAGTGGCTATGGTGCAAGGTTGGTTTATGCCTAAGAATGCAACAGACATGAGAAGTTTCTTAGGATTAGCTGGATATTATCGTAAGTTCATTCAAGACGTCTTGAAGATAGAAGCACCACTAACTAAGTTGACCAAGAAGAATCAATCTTTCGTATTGGATGAAAGATGTGAGAATGCGTTTAAGGGTCTAAAGGATAAGTTGACATATGCACTAGTATTAGTTATTCCTAAGGGGAACGAAGAGATGACAGTATACACGGATGCCAGTGGTACCGACTAGGTGGAGTACTGATGCAAGGAGGTAGGGTAGTAGCTTATGCTAGTCAGCAATTGAAGCCGAATGAGAAAATATATCCTACCCACTATTTGGAATTGGCAGCAATCGTATTCGTGTTAAAGATGTGGAGACATTATCCCTTGGGAGAAAGATTCGAGTTGTTTACCGATCATACGTCACTAAAATACCTTTTCTCCCAAATGGATTTAAACCTTCGTCAACAAAGATGGTTGGAGTTCTTGGCTTCATATGATTTCAATATCGCATATACACCCAGGAAGGGAAATGCGGTAGCTTATGCATTGAGTAAGAGACATTCCAGTTTGGGAGCTATGTTTCTGGAATGGAAGCAATTGGAGTATATCGCAGGATATGATTTCAGACCTAGGTGTGAATTAGATCCAGAAATGTTAGCAAGTTTGACAATCAGACCAAATTTGATTGAGCGGATTGGTTCCAGTCAGAGGGACGATCCTAACATATTGGAAATCATCTCAAAGGTAGAGATGGGCATCGACGGTGAGGGAATGGACAAATATAGACTTTATCAAAAAAGATGGCTTCGAAAGAATGGGAGACTAGTTGTACCCAATGTTAATGGACTAAAAGATGAAGTACTTAGAGAGCATCATCACTCAAAACTGACTATACATCCCAGTGGTAAAAAATGTATCGATACATGAAGCAGACTTACTACTAGGATGGAATGAAGAGAGACGGTGGGAAATTTATATCCAAGTGCATGAACTGCCAATGAGTTAAAGCCGAGCAAAAGAATCCTAACGGTTTGTTTCAACCGTTGGAAAATTCTCGAAGGAAATAGGAACATCTCAATGGATTTCATTGATGGTTTACCAAGGACTAGATCGGGTCATGATAGTATTTGGGTGATTGTGGATCGATTGAGCAGAAGTGCAAGGTTTATGCTAGTCAAGTCGAATAGAATGGCAGCTAAGTTAGCAGAACTGTATATGAAGTGGGTAGTGAGATTTCATGGAGTACTTAAAGGTATTGTGAGTGACCGAGATCCATTATTTACTAGTAGGTAGGTTTTGGAAGAGCTAACAAGAGGCTTTAGGGTCAGAACTACATCTCAGTACCGCATACCATTCTCAAACCGACGGTTAAACAGAGAGGGTGAATCGTGTATTAGAGGATCTCTTGAGAGCTTGCATATTGGATTTTGGAGGTTCATTGGATGACCATTTGCATTTGGTTGAGTTCGCGTATAATAATAGTTATCAGTCCAGTATCGGTATGGCTCTATTTGAAGCTTTGTACGGAAGACCATGCAATTCGCCATCTTGCTGGTTGGAGACCAGCGAAAAATTTGTGCTTGGGCCAGATGTAATAAGAGAAACTTCAGATAAGATCAAGGTTATTCAATAGAGAATGAAGGTTGCCCAAGATAGGCAGAAAAGTTATGCTGATAAAAGATAAAGAGATTTGAAATTCTCCGTTAGCGACTTAGTATTCGTCAAGATTTCTCTGTTGAAGAGTGTAATTCGATTTGGTCGGAGAGGAAAATTAGCACCAAGGTTTGTTGGTCCATTTCTAGTTCCTGAACAAGTTGGGAATTTAGCGTATAAAGTTGGATCGCCTGACAAGATGGCGGGAGTGCATGACGTATTTCATGTTCCTCAGTTAAGGAAGTTCGTGCACGATTCTGATATGACTATTTCACCAGACCAGATGGATGATATCGAGGTAGAACCCGAGGTAGTTGAAAGCCGCAGACCGATTCGTATTGTCGGACACACTATGAAGCAACTTCGGAGGGAGACGGTGAAACTGGTTAAGGTCTAGTGGGGTGATAACGAGAGTGACTGCACTTGGGAAACTGAGGAAAACACAAGGAAGTCATATCCAGAGCTCTTTACCTGGTAAGGTTTTAATCGCGATGTAGTTATTCCACATGCTAGGATAGGCTTGATGTGTTTATTATATACGATTGATTTTTGCAAATGGTTGATAGGCAAGCGGGAACTTTTGGCTGTTTTCTTAGTTAAGGAATTTCAAAGGCGAAATTTCTTAAAGGGGAGAGAGTGTAACGACCCGCAATTATACGCATCGAAGGATCGTAGAATATTTATTTCATTTTTATATGAAGTCGTATGGTCATGTAAGTTTGGGAAACGACTATTGGGGTCATTTCCCATGTTCACGATTTTTGATGAATTTTAAATGATAGCTTTTCCCTTAGAGAATCTTGCTTTGCCTATAACTTTTGATTGGTAAGGAGTTTCAACCTGAAACCACTTCCACTGGATTCGAATGATGGTTTACCTTTCCGTAGAGTGGTCACATTGATCAAAAGGACTAATCATTTGTGAGATATTGCTGAAGAAAGGTTTAGAATGTGAAAAACTACTTAAACTTGCTTAATAGGGTAATTACTGGATGATTCCATAACCCATTTCGGGATTAGGGTTATGG
Organism: Allium sativum; assembly: GCA_030737875.1. Lineage (NCBI taxonomy): Eukaryota > Viridiplantae > Streptophyta > Magnoliopsida > Asparagales > Amaryllidaceae > Allium > Allium sativum. The sequence goes on from CM060920.1 coordinate 218,121,296, forward strand.
AGAGGCGGAAATGAGTTAGGAAACCATCTAATTTCATTTTTCTCAGCTGCCACTTTCATTTCTTCAACCCTAGCAATGGCCTCCACCTTCTAAATTCATCTTTAATCACTTTCTAATCACATATTAGCCAAATCTACATTAAATTAAAGCGGATTAGCATAGAAATCAAGATAGAGTTGTTGAAATACATTGGGATCCATACCAAATAAGTTAGAGTTTAATATCAATAATTTATTTGTGGCCAAGGTGAGTGATTTGCACTTTTATTCACTAATTACGGCTAATTAGGGGTAATTAGTGATACTTAGAGAAATTATGCATCATAAAAATACAAAAAAAATATGTAGAAATTCTAAAATATTATTTTATGTCACTGGTGAAAATTTGGGTTAATTTGGATTAGGTTTGCTAATTCTACAGTTAAAACATGATTAAGGGGATTAAGGGGAAAATCATGCTTTTTGGGTGTGTTTGATCCATAATTACATGTTAAATCTTTGTTTGGATGTTTATGGTTGATCCTATATGTTGCTATTACTGTTTAGGATGTTTTGTGGTTGCATAAGAAGGTTAGAATGGTTGAAAACGCCGTCGTGTGGCGAAGATTGCTTATTGGAATGTATGCAGGAAATGGGATCGGTCACAACTATGACAGCATTTGTGAAACGCTGTGGTCGGTTGCACCTACAACATCATTTGTGAAATGCTATGGTCGGTCGCGCATGAGTTCCGGTCGCACCTACAACAACATTTGCCAAATGTTGTGGTTGGTCGCGCATGGGTTTCGGTCGCACCTATGATAGCATTTGTGAAATGCTGTGGTCGGTCGTGCATGGGTTTCGGTCGCACCTACGACAACATTTTTGAAATGCTGTGGTCGGTCGCGCATGGTTTTGGTCGCACATACAACAACATTTGTGAAATGCTGCGGTCGGTCGTGCATGGGTTTCGGTCGCACCTTAGCTACGACAGCACTTCTGAAATGCTGTAAAAAGGGCAAAAACGATGTGAAAGCCAGTTTTGATGTTTTGTTTAGCTCTTCACACTATATGAATGCAGAATTGAACTAGGGGATATAACATCATTTCAGAAATGCTGTAAAAGGTTATTTTGACATTTTTGCTAGTTTTCATAGCCTAACAGCTTGGTTGTGGGACATATGCAAAGGAGTTATCGATATCAATAAATTTGGTTCACCGTTGAGAGAGGGGGTATGTAGACGAACCAGAGCCAGAGGATGTATGGACTGAGAAGGGTTATTGGCTATAGACCAGAAGGGCATGGTCATGGGAATTTGTTGTACGGAGCCTAAAAGGGCATGGACCCGTCATGGCCCCAATGGATTTGGTAATTAAAGCGGTGGATATCGTATGCTTTACGCACTGAGTGAGAGATGCGAGGTTGATTACAATGTTTGATGTTTACTATCACCATGACACACACACCCCCATTTTACACTCTATGTTAGTGTTTACCTTATATTATTGTACATCTTGTTGTACTAACTCTTTTGGTTGCAGGCCCAGGTTCAGGTATGATTTATTTATAACTCTTATTGTTTATTTTAGTGCTATCACTCATACCAGAATTTTTTCTGACCCAAAGTTTTATGTCACTTCTTATTACTCTGGATGCTCTTAAACGACCAGACTAGGTACATGTTACGTGCACGAGTAGCTGTCCGGAGACGAGAAGGAGGCTTCCACGTACTATTTACATATATTCTCCCTGTGTTGTTGATGGTCACTGCTTTGGGCATTAATAGTGTACCTTTCTATTTTGCTTTGGAGACGGTATTTCTAAGTTGTAATAATGGTTTGGATCATAAGCTGTATTTTAAATTCCGCTACTTTGATGTATATGATTTAGTTTTTAGCTTATTCACTGTCTTGCCTATTTTATGTCAAGTTATGTTATTATTATACTTTATTACATGCGTTGTGAGATATACTACCGGTTTCTTTGTAGATCATAGTTTCAGATTCCTTTCTTTTGACGACCGTCCCGTGCTGGTCGGGCATCGGCACAGCGCATTTCAGGGAAATGTCTGCTGGTGCGGGGCAGGCCGTCACAGTTTTGCTTATATTATGAGACCTACGGTCATTCAATGAACGAGTGCCAACACATGAGAGATGTGATAGAAAGACTAATGCAAGAAGGTAAGCTTGATGAGTATAAAGTTGCCCGAGGGATAGGGTAAAGGAGATTCTTCTTCGAATCAAGGACAGGAAGTTTCGTAGAGCCACGACCCAGCAAAGGGTAAAGGAGTATTCATCAACACCGATGCCGGAGGGCCACACCCGGCAGGTTTTAGTACCAGAACCTTGGAACAATATGTCAACACAGCAAAGCATATTGATTTAGGGGAGAGCAGTGTTCCCAAAGATGCTACACCAATTAAACAGCAGAAAAAAAAGATTGAAGACATTGTTTCTCGCGATCGAGAAAGCGTGGGAGTGGAAACTCTGAGCATAGATCCTTTGGTGATATTAGCTATGGTTGGCACGGCGATAGTACGGAAGATCCTGGTCGACTATGGAAGTTCCGTCAATATCCTGTTCAAAAAATATTTGACCAGATGAAGTTAGAAGATAGAGATTTAAAACCCTACACTGGGTGGATACGCAGTTCTAGCAGTTTGAAAACTACACCGGTAAGAGTAGTTGGATTGTCGGTGGAACTTAGCTAGTGAGACTGTAATAAGGTACATATTCTCCCATTTCTTGTAAAGAACATAGACTCCCTTATAATGCATTTTTGGGACGACCAACTTTCGCAGAATTTAGAGCCTACATCTTAATTTGGTGCCTACTACTAAAATCCCCGACCGAAGCTGGAGTGGGAATAATTCCCGACCGAAGCTGGAGTGGGAATAGACCAAGTAACGGAAAGATCTTGCTATTTGGCACATTGGAGGATGATCCGCAATGGAGATGATGTAGAGCCCAACAATATCTCCTCTCTTGCTAGGTAGGCGTCAGCATAGCAAATCAGGGAAGCATCTCGGCCAGAGTCGCCCGATTATCAGTCCGAGGATATTGATCCCAGAGAGGACGAGGAACCAGGATGTAGAAGAGAGACACCAAATGAGACAACTATGGACATTTTGATTGATGACGACGACGACCCGACCAAGGTCATGGAAATCGGATCCCATTTAGATTCCCACCATACGAATTGAAAAACTTCCAACGAGCCAATTTGGACGAATTTGCATGGACCCATGCTGATATGTGTGTGATTTCTCCATCGGTTATGAGCCACTCGCTGAACATCAACCCAAAGAGTGTCCCGGTCAAACAAAAAAGGCTTGGCCCAGAGAGGTTTGTGGCTTCAAAGGAGGAAGTTGAAAAGATGGAAAGCAATGGCTTCATTTAAGATTCAACGTATCTTGACTAGATATCGATCCATTTCTTGTTAAGAAAGCCAATGGAAAATGGCAAACGTGCATTGACGTTTTAGATCTGAATAAGGATTTCCCGAAAGATAACTTTTCACTTCCAAAGATCGAGTAGTTAGTAGATTCGACAATGGGACATGAACTTCTTTCATTTATGGAAGCAAATTTGGGATACAAACAAATTCCAATGCATGTGCCAGACCAGGAGCATACCTGTTTTATCATAGATCTTGGGTTGTATTGTTATGTACTGATGCCTTTCAGATTGAAGAATGATGGGGCAATGTCACAACGACTCGTGAATCACATGTTTCATAATCAAAATGGGAAGTCCATGGAGGCATACGTGGACACCATGCTTATGAAGTCCAAGCAGTCGGCCGATAACGTCTCAGATTTGGCAAAAATGTTCAGTATCCTTTGACATTACACGATGAAACTGAACCCTTTGAAATGCAGCTTCGGTGTCGCATCAGGAAAGTTTTTAGGTTTCATCTTTAGCTCTTGCGGAATCGAGAACAATCCAGACCAGATTGCAGTGACCAGGAATATTCGTGAACCAAGAAGAATTAAAGATGTGCAAAGCTTAGCAGGAAAGGTTGCAGCATTAAGCAGATTCATATCCAGGGCCACTGGCCAATGCATTCCTTTCTTTGACCAAATAAAGCAAGGAAAGCGTAATTTCGAGTGGACTCCAGATTGTATTGAAGCATTCAAGAACTTGAGGGAGACCACAGATAATATCCAATCCATCACGAAGACCTATTCGTACATTTGGCGGTATCATCGCATGCAACCAGTTAGACACTCGTTCGTGAGGAGGATAAAATCCAAAAACTAGTATATTATGTGAGTAAGATGTTGACTACGGTGAAATGTAATTACCCGAATACTGAAAAGCTTGCGTACATCTTATTGATTGCTTCAAGGAAGCTGCGTCGTTACTTCCAAGCTCATACGATCATGATATACACCGACTAGCCGCTACGACAGGTCCTTCAATGACCTAAGGAATCTACAAGACTGCTTAAGTGAAACATTGAGTTAAGCCAATTTGGTCTTACTCTCCTTCTGAGGAAATCTATTTGGGGGAAAGCACTAGCATATTTCATAGTTGAATTTACCATCCCTTAGGAAGATGTATTTGATGAAGAAGATGGCCTCTCGGAAACCAAAGTGGAATCGGGCATTTGAAAGTTGTACATAGATTATGCTTGCAACGACTGACAGTCCAACGCCAGAGTTGTACTGGTAACTCCTAAGGGACAATTGATTTACTATTCCATATGGTTGAATATTCTAGATATTAACAACGACTTTGAGTACGAAGCCCTGATTGCTGGAATGAAACTCGCAAAGGAATTAATAGTAGTAGCATTGGATATTCACTGTGACTCTCAGATTGTGGGTTTTCATATTCAAAAGGAATTCCAGACAAAGGGACCATGATTTCCAGCCTACCTAGAATGGGTCGAGGAGCTATTGGGCATTATAGCATCTTCTCTATACCGTGAACAGAAAACCAGAAGGTAGACAAATTAGCCAAACTGGAAAGTTTCGACAACCCGAAGAGACAGAAGTGGTCCCGATTGAGGCACTCAACACTTCAAGCATTGATCAGATGGAAGTTGACCAAGCATTGGAGGCTGAACCTGAGAAAGAGTCTTGGATGACCCCCATAAAGAATTTTTTATAATATGAAATCCTTCCGGAGAGAACAAATCAAAGGCGCGCCGTAGTTCGCAACGCATCAAGATATGTCATATAGCGAGGCGTGCTTTATAGAAGTGGTTTTGGGTACCTTTGCTCTGGTGTATAGCCCAAGACGATGTCAACTATCTATTGAGGGAAGTACATGAAGATGATTGTGGTGATCACATCGGAGGACAGACACTAGCAAAGAAGATACTACGATATGACTAGTTCTGGCCTACCATAAATAAAGACGTAGCTGTTATTCGCGACGCTGTGATAAGTACCAAAATTTTGCAAGGATTCCTAGAGCTCCACCTAGACAACTTACCTTGATGGTGAGTCTGTGGCCATTTTCCATATAGGGAATTGACATCATTGGGAGCCTCCCAATCGCTAAAGGTAGTGCAAAGTATGCAATCGTGGTTGTGGATTACTTTACGAAGTGGGCAGAGGCCGAGCAACAAACCACAATCACAAAGAAGCGAGTAATAAATTTCATTGTCAGAAATATTATATGTCGATTTGGAATCTGATGGACTATCATAACCGACAACGGGACCCAATTCGATAGCATGCAGTTCAGATATTTCTGTCAGTGGTACCGCATCGAGAAGAGATACACCGTTGTGGCACATCCGCAATCAAATGGACAAGTATAAGCTATCAGCACAATTATATCATCCATTCTTAAAAAGCAAATGGAGCAGGCGAAGGCCATGTGGGTTGATGAATTACCTTTGGCTTTATAGGAATACCAAACAACCTACAAGACATCAACATGCCAGAATCCATTCTCACTGTCATATGGCTCGGAAGCAGCCATCTTGATGGAGTTTAAAGTCCTGCCTCTCCGAACAAAATTTTACGATTTTATGATGAACAAAGCTCTTATCCTTGAATCTTTGGACATGATCGACAAAAAGAGAGACAAGGCGGACTTGCAGGCCTCAGATCACAGCCACTAGGTTGCCCGGTACTACAAAGGAAGGTTCGAAAAAGGTCTTCCAAGCCTGGTAGCCTAGTATTGAAGCGTGTCTTCCCGACCCCACTTTTCATGGGTCTGAAGTGGGAAGGACTGTACGTCATTCATCAGAGGCTTGATAATGGAGCTTTTAGGCTAACGATCGTTGATGGCGATCTTCTCCCGAGAGCATGGAATGCCGAGCATTTATGGAACTACTTGACTTGAGCTTGTAATGTTCTCTTTTGTTTTTTAAACTATGTAATGAGGCACGACTTGCCCAAGACTATTAGGTCAATATAAACAAGAGACTATAAAGTGGACGTACGTTAAGACTTAGCCGAACCACATAAAAATATCGTGTGTCCTCAGTTATTTACTGCATTTATTTCTCTGACTCTTATGCTTGTTTCCATGCTCTATGTCTGCTAATACATTAGGTTAAACGTTGTGATGTGACCAGCTTACGCTTAACTTGAGCACAAGAGTTAATTCATCTCTTAACAACGATTCGCTCACTCATGTTTCGACAAGCAAACTCAAGTCCGTAACTGATCAGATTTATATTGACTAAAACCAAGCTGGATATCGACGCTCGATATAGTGATTCTCACTTTGCAGACTGAAGTGATAATGCGACACCTAGGCATTACATAAACTCTTCCCATAATTCGACGGGGTGAGTAGAAATGATAAGGATGCGGTCCGACCATCCCTGAAAGCAACCTCTACCTTTGACATGAGGGCATAAGGGGTAATGCCTAGGCTAGTGTGACTTGACCACTTGTTAGGCCAACTTCGTTCCCCAGAGCTTAAAAAGGAGTGCAGACTAAATTCGAGTTCGATATCGATGCTTGAGTCGGTAAATTCTCACTCTAGGGATTAAAGTGTAGTTGGAATGCTGATGCGAATGACGTGACCATTCGCACGACTAACTCAAACTATCTTGATTTGTGAGTGAGTATAAAAGGATAAGCATGAAATGGTGCACTGTGAATAGAGACCACTTTAACCCATAACTCTAACCTGGACTTAAGACAGGAAATTATAAAAGCACTTGGACTAAGTGCTCAAGGAACTTGTCTCATACCCCCACAGAAAGATGGGGGAATGAATGCGAGAAAAACTTGAAATCCCTATTGACACCGGGGCCAATTGTATGTCGTTACTAATCAATCCCAAACAGGCCCTGGCCAGATACTCTGTTCAAGATTGATTAGGGGCATATACATACACATCACACCCCTTAGCTGAATACAATATAGTCTATTATTTATTACCTGGTTTAGTAATACTTTGATTGCATAGATGTTGAATTGTGATGTGTTTTATTGTTTATTATTTAGCTTAGTAATATTTTGATTGTGGACACATTAAATTGAAAGCGATAATAAACTTGCATACATGTGACATTGCAGGAACATTACTTTATTTGCAGAATGCAGGTTTATACAAGATAAAAATGTGAGGATCGCATCGCAACACCGAAAGCAGGCCAGGGCAAAACACAAAATCAAAATAAAATTGCAAATAAAGCTTTTCTAAGACTTGGGAGTAACCTTGGACTTCTTAGATTATTTAATCTTCCGCTACTCCTCTTTCTCGGTCTATATAAGGATGCGCTTCTTCCTTTTGGATTTCCCAGACAAGAGATCTTCAGGATCAAGGATGGACTACGAAGTCGTATCTGTTGTGATTGATTTAGGAAGCTTAATAGAAACCATTATGCTAGGAGGAGGAATCATTTGGATGGGTTCAACTGAGATGGGAACTTCCAAAGTTTCAGTCTTAACCTTCATGAGTTTTTTTATTCCTTGCTTGCAGCTGCACAAGAGTTAGCTCCTCAGACCTAATGGATGCTCCAGTGACTACCACATCTGCATCCACTTCACCTTTCTTGCCATCAAGAACCTTTAGAGCGTCAATCATTTCTTCCTCTTTGGGTGCATCGATACTGGGAAGCGCTATAGGCTTGTCAGTTGACTCCTTTTTCTTTTCTTCTGTGATGTCAGCTGCCTTTGTACCTAAAGCAAGGAGAGTAACAGTTATTAACTCTAGAGAAAAAACGGGCCTTTCAATTGGAAGCTTCATAATACGGCGACATGCAAGAATAACTTTGAAAAATTATGGAGAAAAGGTGGAAATACCTTCAACCGATTGATCTGCAGGAGTAGCGAGAGTCGCAACTTCGATTATAGGAGAAAGAAGTGCACTTTTGGTAATCCCTGGATATTCAGGGTCATACTTCTTCGCCTCAAGTTTTTGGTATTACGGAAGAGGTACTAGAGTCACCTTCAACAACATCTTTTCCCTTAGCTCGACGCTTTGCAGCTTCCATAACATCCTTTAACAACCTTCTCCCCTCGGCTAAGCGCTGCAACTCTTCTCCTCTCAGATATGTCCTCATTAGTTCCTCCTCATCAACAGTCTCAACCTTGAGTCTATGTTTCTCTTTATCAACAAGCTCATCCCAGATATTTACTAAAGTTGTGGAATAGTCTTGAATCCAAGATATGTCTTGAGTCTAAAGAACTTGAGCAAAGAAGGATATAAGGAGGTGTATGAAATCATCTAACTCTTCTTGGGCTTCAATGAGTTGGGCCTTGGAAGCAGAAGCGGATTCAAGAGCAATGTTAGCGTTTCCCTCAACCGTTACGACCCTCTCCTCAGTACCGACCATCTTAGATTTTAGATTGACAATCTCGTTTTCGAGCTCAGACTTTTCCTTCTCAAGGATAACACACGACAGTTTCAATTCGGCATTCTCGGTCGTGACACCTTCAACTTTCGTCTTTGGAGCTGTATGTTCTTTACTGTTAGAGTCGAGCTTGTCATGAAAGCGTTGTTGTAACTCGTCATGCAAATTCTTATATTTGTCAACGTCATGCTCCTCTAGTGCAAGTTGGTTATCGGATGTAATGCAGATAATTATTAACATTATCCCCTATTTATATATTATGCACAAGAATCAAGAGACACGACCATACAAAAGAACACGACCACTGATTTCTACTTATTCAAGAATGGACGGATTGACGAGTTCAAAGCACGTCCCATTTTCAATAAGACATACTTTGGGGGGGGTAAAAGTATTTGCCTACTTTGTGACTAGACCACCCAAAATCCAAACAATTGTGATCACGTGTGATAAAGATCGAGATTTATATCCATTCAAGAGACAGAAGTCGGATCGAGCATAAGTATGGCTCACCGGTCGAATAGAATATGAGAGCTTCAAGTTGGACGATATCAAAACTACAGCTCGAAGGCTTGCGGGTCGAGTGAAATAAAGGACTCCGTGTCGAACAGAAGAAAAAGAGGCTCGGGCCAAATGAAATTAACTCGACCCGATCCCGATTGATGTAACCACCTGGAGCCGCCTCCCACTAACACCACTAACCCTACATAAATAAGTTGAATGCCTGATGGCCATGATCTACAGTCCACTTACACATATAGACGGTTCCCTCTCGCGAGCTATAGATCCGGAAAGATTACCACGTCATACAACCGTTCCTGCCAACGACACCATCACTATTCCTTATAAATACCTGATTCAGCATGTTCAAACGGATCCTTTTGACACTGGAATTCTTGAAACCACTTGTTGTTGCTGCCATTAACGTTCGACCTGAATGTAGTTTAACCTATTTCGAGTGTCATTTCATATATTTGAGAAGAAATCAATTATATTTTGAGTGTTTGAATGACTCTAAGATTGTATTTGTAATTCTCTACCTAATCGAAGAATTATAAAGTGGACGTAGGCTCGTTAATGCCAAACCGCTCTAAATCTTGTGTTTTTGTTTGCTCTTTCTTATTTTTAGTTTATATTTCTTCATTATTCTCTTCAAAACCTAGTATTTTGGGTGTTAAAGCCATTTTTGGGTCTAGCACCTTATCAAGATGGTAGGCACATCAACATCCATGCTGGAGATGACCACACTGTGCATCTAGAAAAGCTAAGCCCTACATGGGGAGAAATCAATCTTTTTAATTTTGATATTAGTAAAAAAGAATCTAAAACTCCCAAATTAGTGCTTTACTTAATGCAGATGGTTGGAGCTACTGCCATGCCAATAATGCTCCAATGGCTCAATTGCAAGGGGAAACAATTACGCATGTAAATGACTCAGTTCAAAGAATGAGTGATCTTCATTACAAAGGCAGGCTCAACAACAATATCTATCACTTATTTGAGTGGTGCATTTATGGATCTAGCAAGGGGAAGACAGTGAAGAATAGCGAAGAACTCTAGTAAAGTGGATCTAGAGATAGCCTTAGGGTTTCCAATTGCCCAACTAATAAGGATGAAATTGGGGAAAATCACGCCAAGCTTTCAGGTTTTTGTTAGAAATAATGAAGCATCTATTGGAAAGTAAACCGATAGAGAAGTATGTCTATTCAGTGTGAAAGGTCACATCTATTGGAGATGAAGAGTTGTGTCCGTTTGTCAAGAGTTATATCTGTTCATTTAAGAGTCATGTCCATTAGTGTTGTGCCTATTTGAAAAGTTGTGTAGTCCACTATATATATGTGGTCATTTGTATTATTGATGTGAAGCAAGATAATAAAATTATAAGTAATATAATTTTTCTTCTAACGAAATGGTATCATAGCCATAGTACTCATAAGATTTTTCTAATCTAGGTGTTATCTACCGGCGGCGGTAGCCACCGTAAAATGGCTGTCGTCCGCTGGGTTGTAAAAAAAAAAGAAGCAAAAGTTAATTGACACGACTCTGGTAGTCTTTTCAGATCAGCAAGATCGGATCGCATAAAATAATTGAAGTGGTTTGCTGAATATGTGCTTTTTGGTGCCTCCCTTGTTCGCTGGAGATCTCACCTACCTCAGCCCAACATAAAGAAGACGCAAAGGTAAAGGATGTTGATGATCAAGAGAAAGATAATTTAATTAGCGTTGTAAAGTCTGATGATTCAAGGGATGAATTGGAAAAAGTAAGAAAAGAATTGAAGTTAATGGAAGCTGCACTTGAAACCGTGACAACTACTTTACCAGATCCTGGAACTGCATTTGTAGTGTGACTCTTTATAAAGCAAACTCTACTCCTAAAGTTTCTTGGCAGAAACAAAGTCAAAAGAAAAAAAGGTGGTAAGAGTAAAAAAAAAAGATGGAGATAGCAATTATCCCTCTGAATCTACAGAAAAGAAACTGTAGAAAACACAGATTAAGCTTAAATGAAAAGATGCTCAAGCCAGCCATCCTAAAAAGGAAGAAGGCACTGAAACTGAGAAGCCTGAAGATAAGCCCTCTAAAGAAGCGGAAAAGAAAGGAACTAAATTCAACAAGATCGATATAAATTCAAACATGATTAATGTACAAGTTGATAAGGTGGATGTGGATGTAGAGGCAGATAAGGCCAATGAAAAAGAAACTATTGAAGTAAAATGGATTTACAAAGTGAAGCATAACCCAGATGGTACAGACGCATGCATGCTGAAGGAAATTGAGCATCTTATGTCAAAATGAGGTTGTTGAACTAAAAGCTTGCAGCAAAGTGCTGCTGTGAAAGTGATGTGAATATTTGAAAAGTGATGTGAAACCGACGAAGGGAAGAACATCACTTATGTGGGATATTTATGAATGCTCGAGAGAACAGTTTGAAGAAATACCTATTAGAAAATAGGTACTTGCCTACGAGTGAAGTAGGTGTGAATGAAGCATACTTGGTTTTTTATCATCCAACAAGCACAAAAAAAAGAGCCGTAGCTCTAGCTTGTTCAGAGAATAACTGATACAGAAGTATCCATAGACGAACCTAGTAGAGAGGTCGATGAAGAAACCAAGAGTATTTGTTGATGGTCAGAAAAATCAATCAACTAAAACAGTTGAGCACGCCCAACCAGATACAGATGAAAGTTGTGAGCAAGTTTATGTACGGAAGACGATGGAAAAAACCCGCAGTTCGATGATTTGTCAACTTGATATTAGCACATCAAGTTTAAGGCAGAGTGTTAGAAACAATGAAGCATCTGTTGGAAGGTAAACCCAAAGAGAAGCATGTCTATTCGGTGAAATGTCACATCTATTGAAGCTAAAGAGTTGTGTCCGCTTGTCAAGAGTAATGTCTGTGTGACGACCCCAAACTTCCACGAGTGAAAGCGAGGGATAATCATTTTTGGAATACAACATAAATACAATAAAACAGAACACAGATACAATATAGCAAAGGAAATCCATAGAGTAATAACATTATAGCAGCGGAAAAATATAATGTCATCAATCACAGAAAATCCACAGTCACAGAAACTAAGCTATTACAACAAGTTTGCAGAAAAGAAATAAGTTTGATGTCTAAAAAGAAAAGAAAAGATGCCATAGAAACAAAGGTAAAAGTCTTCAAGCTCCAAGTCATCACCTCTTCTCCCAAGCAGAATCCAAGAGAGAGAAAATAAGCAGCTTCAAAGAAAAACTCCAAGCAAAGAAAGAACCTGTCTACTTGGCTGCCCGTGTAGAAGAGAGGGCACCCAAGTTTGCAAAAAGGTGAAACAAACTATGGGTCAGTCGTGGGACTGGTGTGAGAATTCTTAACTACAGTAACTATTAAAAATAAGGCAAATCCAAAAGACCACGCCGCTAACGCGGAACGGGTTTACTCTAAGGGACTGCCGTGCATAATTTAAAGTGTCATAATAAATGATTAAATAAGTCGTCAACAACGCAATGTCTTTTGAAAAATGGAACCACCATAAGACTCAGGTCCCATCACACAATGCAACGCACACCAAGAGGATAGAGTTTTACCTTATGGTGGTTAAACATGCTAAATACGCCAAATACGAAACTAATACTATTATTAGTGTATATGAAAACATTTCAAAATAAATGTATTAATCCTAGGAAGCATAGGTACCATATATTATGCCTCCGTACTAGTAATACAAATCAAATCCGTCGGGGTCGTATTGGAAATTTGGGTTTCCATCATGAGTCCAGGCTAGGGAGGACTCCTTACCGATTCGAGACACTCTAGTTAATGTCCCAGGATTACCCGCAGTTAACCCTTGGATCCTGCAGGGCCGGTCCTCACATACAGCTTAGAGGATTGGCAATTCCTAAGCACACGTTCCCCGGTCCTATAGGACCTATCCGAGGCGCCTCATTTCATCATCCTCCAAAAGTAAAATGACTACTAACTAGAAAGAAACGTGCTACTTTCCCTGCGTTCCCTTCCCCCTTTTTAGACTCTACCGGTTTGTGAGGCTCGTGAAGTCATGTTCTTCATACCACAAGGTTCTGCTTTTCAACAAGAAACCCTGATCATTGCATCTTAGTATGCCACACCGTCACTCCATACCGTACTATTGATCTTCCGTCACTATATAAACGGGTGTTAAGTAGAGAATAAATTCTCTACCACCAATCGTTTATATATTAACTGAATATCAACAACATAATATTTTGTGGGGTACGATGTCAGACACACCATCCACTTATACCCATGCTCTAGGTCTGAACTAGGGTCAAACCCGTGAAATCAACACGTACGTTTGGGCAATTACCCCGACCCTTGAATTGGGAGCAAACCAATTCAGAGTCTTGATCGTTGTCCATTCGAGGGGAGATTTACGGTCTTCATGCGCCGTCTTCATACTTGAATTCTTGGAATCGTACGATCATTTGGAATGGGATTAACCCGGACTTTCCAAATAATCTCGCATTCATATATTTTGAGAAAAACATATTTCATAACGTTATTTTATTTTATAACGATTAATTCTTGCCTTAATTATTTAATATAATTAATTCCTTTATATATTCTTTTATTCAACATTATAAATAATGTTAATCTTACATACCGTATCATTTCTTTTATTTAACATTATAAATAATGTTAAACCTTACATACAGTTTCTTTTCTTTTATTTAACATTATAAATAATGTTAAACCTTACATACAGTTTCTTTTCTTTTATTTAACATTATAAATAATGTTAAACCTTACATACAGTTTCTTTTCTTTTATTTAACATTATAAATAATGTTAAACCTTACATACAGTTTCTTTTCTTTTATTTAACATTATAAATAATGTTAAACCTTCCTACGGGGTGAAATCTCTTTTTATATACATTATGAATAATGTATATTCTTCCTACGGTCCAGTTCTTTAAATCTTAACATTATAAAATAGTGTAACTGTCATACGGTGAAATTTTCTTTTTATTAAACATTGTAAATGATGTTAAATTTATATACATTTCATTTTCTTTTTTAATAACATTGAAAATAACGCTAATATTACCTACGGTGTTTTTTCTATTTATTAACATTGAAAATAATGTTAATATTACATGCCGTGCCTTTTCTATTTATATTTTACATACGATGCATTATTTCCATATTTTACATACAATGCATTATTTCCTAATCTTGACAAAATAATATGCATACATACAATGCATTATTTTACATACAATGCATTATTTTCTAACTTGACAAAATAATATGCATACATACAATGCATTATTTTCTAACTTTGACAAAATAATATGCATACATACAATGCATTATTTTACATACAATGCATTATTTTCTAACTTTGACAAAATAATATGCATACATACAATGCATTATTTTCTAACTTTGACAAAATAATATGCATACATACAATGCATTATTTTACATACAATGCATTATTTTCTAACTTTGACAAAATAATATGCATACATACAATGCATTATTTTCTAACTTTGACAAAATAATATGCATACATACAATGCATTATTTTCTAACTTTGACAAAATAATATGCATACATACAATGCATTATTTTCATACAATGCATTATTTACTTATTTTACATATAATGCATTTTATGCTTTTTAACTTGACAAAAACGATGATATACATACAATGCATTTTCTATTTTTTCTAACATGACAAAATACTATTTTATGCAAAGCAAATTTCTATTTTTCTATCATGACAAAATACTATTTTATGCAATGCAAATTTCTTCTTTTCTAACATGACAAAATACTATTTTATGCAAAGAAAATTTCTATTTTTCTATCATGACAAAATACTATTTTATGCAATGCAAATTTCTATTTTTCTAACATGACAAAATACTATTTTATGCAATGCAAATTTCTATTTTTCTAACATGACAAAATACTATTTTATGCAATGCAAATTTCTATTTTTCTATCATGACAAAATACTATTTTATGCAATGCAAATTTCTATTTTTCTATCATGACAAAATACTATTTTATGCAATGCAAATTTCTATTTTTCTAACATGACAAAATACTATTTTATGCAATGCAAATTTCTATTTTTCTAACATGACAAAATACTATTTTATGCAATGCAAATTTCTATTTTTCTAACATGACAAAATACTATTTTATGCAATGCAAATTTCTATTTTTCTAACATGATAAAATACTATTTTATGCAATGCAAATTTTATTATAACACAAATTTGTTCATTCAACATACGGTGCTCTTTATTTAAGATAACACAAATTTGTTCATTCAACATACGGTGAAAATTTTCTATAATTAACACAAATGAATGTTAATCTCATACGGTTCATTTTCTTAGTACATAACATTAAAAATAATGTTAATGAATCATACGGTGACATTTTCATATTTAACAAAAATAAGTATCAATCAATCATACGGTAAATATTTTCATTTTTTACAAAATGCTATCTTATCATACGATACAAATTTATATTTTTATAACATGCCCAAAGATGTTATTTAACATACAATGCAAACTTATATTTTATAACATTAAATAAAAAAATGACAAAAATACCATTCACATACAATGCATTCTTATATGTTAAACATTAAATAAAAATGACAAAAATACTTTTATCTTAACATTAAAAATAATGCTAAATCATCCTTTCTTTTTATATAACAAAAATGAATGTTAATTTAATATGCATTCATTTCATTTTCAGTTAACATAAAAAAAAGTAAATGTTAATTTACCCTACAATACATTTTCCTTTTTATTAACATTAACAATAAATGTTAAATTTTTCATGCCTTACATTTCAAATTTATTAACACTAAAAATAAATGCTAATTTTCTTACAATGCATTTTCTATTTTATAACATGTCAAAATGTTACCTTTCATTCAATGCATTTTCAACATGACACGATGCTAGTTTAACATACAGTGTATTTTTATATTGTTAACATGACCAAATGCTAGTTGAACATACAGTGCAAATTATATTATTAACATGACAAAATTCTGTTTTTCATACAATGCATTTATCTAATTTTAATATGACAAAAAAAAAATGCTATTTTACATAGAATGCATATTTTCTATATAATATTAACAAAATGCTATTTTTCATACAATGCACATTTTCCTTACAGTGCATTTTATATTTATCACATGACAAAAATGTTATTCTTCATATCAATGCATTTTCATATTTACATATTTCTAATGTAAAATTAAACACCGTTTTTCATTGCAACTATATTTACAAATTTCAAATGTAAAATCTATCCATCTTATTAAATCAACAAAACATATACTTTTATATGTTTGCAATAAAAATGTGGTCTTTTGTTTATAACAACAAAATATATAACTTTTTATATAATCAATAAAAATATAATCTTTTTATAAAAACAATAAAATCTCTGACTTTTGTTTCATGTCATATTAACATCGTCCAACTTAAATTTCCTACCTCTATAGTGATTCAAGTTTTCATGTCATACACACATCGCTAATCTTATTTTTCCATGAAACATAACAACAGCAAATATATTCATCGATGCTAAATTTCAGATCTACTATTTCTAATCATTCAAAACGTCAACCATACAATTCAAACATCATACTTCATACATCAAATAATAGATCTATAATTAATTTAAATAAAGTGAATACTCACAACATTAGATCTAGCATACATACAGAGGTTTGGTCATAGATGATTCACATCGCATTTGTTCATAGCAGGTTCACATCGCATAGTATGAATTAAATTAAATTAATTAAAATAGGAGTGAACTCTCACCTTGAATTTTTGGCCAAAATTTTACTGTCTCCTTTTTAGCTGCGGTCTGCGCCATCGCGAAGCTCTTAATTTTGTGATTCCAACGCAATTTACGGTTCGTCAAACGGACCTCGTATGAAAGAGTTATGAATTTTTAAAGATCGGGTAATTAAATAATTAATTAATATTCGTGAAAATACCTAAAAATTTCACCGTCTCAGAATTAGACAAAATTAGTGTCCACGCGTCCATCTCGTCGCCACGATCCCAACGCACCTGAAATCGTCGATTTTCGACTTCGTATGAGTGAGTTATGCAATTTTAAAGTTCTGGAAATTAATTAAATAATTTAAAAATAAAATAGAAAATACCCTCAGCCCGTTGACCGAAAAACACTGTTCATCGCCGAACTTTGACCGCACTTTGCCGCTGCCTCGGGCCACCTGACGCCACGGGACCACCGCCAATGTCTTGGTCTTGGCGAGACGCACCACCACCAGAAAGAGCCGCCCCTAAAGCTTCTCCGATCATCGGGAAATCGTCTAGAAAGAATTTCGCCTCGCGGGTCCCACAGGCCGCCTCACACCTCCAAACGACCTGAAATTTTCTGAGCATCTTCGTCTTGCGTAGACGAAGAACTTCCGTGTTCGTGACTTCGTCCAATTCTTCCTCGATTCACGGGAATTTCTTAATTTACGTTTTGAGCTGCTGAATTTCGAAAACAGCGAGCTTTAAGATGAGATTCCGGCGAATCCGAGCGCTGTTTGACAAAACCGACTACACCATTAGCTTCGTATCGTCGAGACCTTCGAGAAAACATATAATTTGCTATGGTTTGAAGAGATTTTATTTTTGACAAATTTTAGAGGAAGAGAGAGCCGCCATGGAAATTGAGAAAAAACGATGGAAGAGAGAATGGCTGCTGTGTATTTCGAATTTCAGCCCTAAATCTCAGAAAAAATATAATATATACCATGGGTTTAATTTTGGTTTGGGCCCAAATATCATTACGTGCCCAATTACTCAATTTTCGACTGTTTTCTTCAATTCAGAAATTCTTATAAATACATGCTGATTTCAAAATTAATAAAATTTTAAACATAATTATTTCAGGTCATTACGAACCCAACGAACCTGATTTCGTAATTTTCCGATTCCGTATGAATTTATTATAAATTTCCGAAGTCTGAAAATAGGCTGTATTTCCACTGTAAAAATTATACAGGCCACAAAATAATTCCAAAAATTATAAATTTTATAATTTAACCTTAATTTAATATTCCGAATCCATAGAAACTGGTTTCGTCGAATTCGGAGTTCGTTTGCAAAAATTCTATTTTTCAGGTGTATATTTTAATATTTAAAAATACCAAAAATAGTGTAATTTTTCCGAAACTCAAAAATATAAGTTCTTATAGTCATTTTTATATGTAAACAACATTCTAAAACCAATGGAGATGGTTTCGGGTCCTAATTCCTTATTCTGCAAAATGTAGCATTTTGGCCCTTATAAATTTCATAGCGACCTTTCTAAATATTGAATTGGCCATAACTTTTGATTTCCGCTATGAAATTTCGATTTTTCGGATTCGTTGGAAAGATATTTTTAAATAGATTCTAATATTTTTGGTTTTACTAAAATCCGTTAAATTTTGCATCCTGTATGGTTAGTCAAAGTTCAAGTTTGACTTTTCAAACTACCACGCTATTTCTAGCTCTTTTTATAATTAAAATTAAATTTATTCATTCTAACTTCGATTAAAATAAATAAATCATTAAAAATACTTTAAATTCATTAAAATAAAAAATTTAAATTGCTCTAAAATTCCGGGTCGTTACAGTCTGTTCGTTTAAGTGTCATGTCCATTAGTGATGCGTCTATTTGAAAAGTTGTGTAGTCCACTATAATTGGGATTTTTATCCATAAGTACAAACTTAACAAAAAAATCATCCATAAGGGCAAGAGGCTAAAATTTTAATCATAAGGACAGTTTTTAGTGTAAATGGAGAAACTCAGGAGTCATTATCATTTCATATTTTACACTAAAGTTTGTCCTTATGTTTAAATTTTTTACCCTTTGTCCTTATAGATAAAATTTTTGTTAATTTTGTTCTTTACGGTATTTTTTTGATATTATCTAGAATGGAAAGCCATCGTGATTTGGATTGTAAATTTTTGGGGTGTACACACTACTAGCATTTGCATCTCATTTGTCGGTTAGAATTTGATGTTGTTAGTCCGGTTATGGTATTTTATCCATTTTTTTTTTTTTTATTTTTTTATTTATTTTTTGTTTGGCCCTCAATTTGACTTTGGGTCTCTTTATTTTTTCTTTGGAAGAAAAAGGAAAAAAAAAAAAAAAATTCAGAGAAAAAGGAAGAGAATATAAACGTTGAGATAGTGGGCTGATCAGCGGGATAATTCAAACTATTTTCAAATGATAACATAAACAAACATTTGAAAAACAAAAATCCTGCGTCCACTATCCCCTGAATTGTAGGAAGCAACAACGCACTTCTCCCATAATTCTATCCTCAAATCAAACATTCACCAATTCAAGATATAATATTCGAAAACAATGCAGGGCAGCAAAAACGAGAACGTAAGAAAAGGACCATGGACAGCCGAGGAAGACGAAATCCTTCAAGCATACGTGCATGAACATGGGCCATGCAACTGGAGCTCCATTCGATCCAAAGGCCTTCTTCCTCGCACTGGCAAATCTTGCCGTCTCCGTTGGGTCAACAAACTCAAACCCGACCTCAAAACGTACGTGCAGACGCTCTTCTTCACACCATTTTTTTCCTTCAGCAATACATAGATTAAGTTGGTATTTTTCATGCATGTTGCAGTGGATGCAAGTTCTCGGAAGAAGAAGAGAGGACAGTGATTAAATTGCAGTCAGAATTCGGAAACAGATGGGCTAAAATCGCAAAATATTTGCCTGGAAGAACTGATAACGACGTGAAGAATTTCTGGAGCACCAGGCGAAAGAGGCTTTCTAGACTGCGCAGCCATGACGCCAGGGCTGCTGCACCAAAACCTGAAAGCAAAACTTCTTCTTTGGCTTCACACAAAACCCTGCCTTCTAAGATAAGTCTTATATTCCTGTTTATTGTGATCTGGATTGAAAATGGTGCTTCCAAATACTACTGTGTATTGAAAGGAATGTAGAATGAAATCCAGGTTACCAGCCATGAGTGCAGTTGTTACGAAGAAGAGCCGAGCAACTTCGACTTGATGTTTGATGAAACCGAAAACTTGATGCGAACACAAGAAGATATTTATGCTCGACCACCGTTCGATTTGGAGCAGTTACCACAGTGTCCATCGTTTGATTTTCCGTTTGTTGATTTTTCAGTGGATTTGAGCTTTCAAGAGAGTTTGAATGGCGGGTTGTTCCTCGATTATAGCAGTCACAGCTCGGGAAACTCGGGTGTTTTGTTGGACGATTTTCCGACTGAGATTTTTGACGAACCGGAGCAATCACAGTGAGGCCTTCTTCATCGACGTCTTGATAGTTTGTGATTTAGTGTGCATTCGTCTTCGTGTTGTACGTTGGTTACTTTTCTGCATTGTGTAAAAGATATTTAGTTTGCAATTTGTACATTGTGTTAGTGTACTCTACTTTGAATTTATCTAATGAATATTAGTGCAACATGTCTACGCCGGTTAATTCGTTTTAGGCTTGTTACAATCATGTTTCTCTCATCAAGAATTGTTTTTTGTTTTCCGAACAGATTGTGCAGAAAGCCCACTCTATTATATGCTGTAAACAGAGCTAAAGTTTTGAATGAATTGGAATGGCAGAATTTACTTTGAGAAGAAATGTAAAAATGATGTATTGAAGATATCTGAATTGTGTTTTTATTGATTGATAATGTACAGGAGTTACCTGCTATTTGTAACATAGCAGCAACGTTTCAGAATGATAATGGGCCAAGCCCACTATTATACAATGTTACTGAAGCCCACTATTATACAATGAAAAATAAAGAGTGTTCAGCTGATTATCATTTCATTTCTATCACATCCCCTCAAAACTAGGGTTCCCAAAACCCTAGCTTGCTTTCTCATTTGGTGGCTCTTTGATCTTTCTCTGGAAAATTGGTCTCTGGTATCAATTTGAGCTCCTTTTGTGTCAGATCTGAAACATGAATGTCTAGAACCAGTAGTTTCGAAGAATCTGCTGAGTGCCTTGCTGTTACTTGAGTCTATTAAACTTTCAAACTTGGAGCTTTGATGATTTCCAGAGTTTTTCTTCCCATGATTGATTGATTTAATGTCTGAAAGCTTTAGACTTTGATATGCTTATTCAGATTTGGCTGTAACATTCAAATCTGAATGAAATCTGATAATTTTTTTAATTGAAGTAGCTTTAGTTAATATGTCTGCACGTTGATAGATTCCAGGTATATGATTTGTCTCTATTTCTCCATTTTGAACTAGATCTCTGATGAAATGTAAATCTATCTCTATATGTTCTGCTCTGGCATGTTGGATTGAATTTTCAGACTTATATACTGCACTTTTGGTGTCACTTCATAACACAGGCTTTATAGCGGGCTTTATTCTAAGTTCTTTTTGTTGGGATTGTAGCCATTTTATCTCTGCAGCAGCATTAACTATGTTCCTATATTCAGCTTCACTGCAGGATCTGGATATTGTAAGTTGCGTTTCAGAACACTGTGATATTAGACTTTTTGCAATCTGAATATAATATTCTATGGATGATCTTTTGTCATTTGGATCAGATGCCCGGTCAGCATCTGTATATCCAATTATATTCAGATGTTGGCAGGTCTACAAGGTCGGTCCATAGTTTATTGTTCCCTTTAGATACCTTAAATGCTCTTCATTGGTTTCAAGTGCGTGTCTAGAGGATTCTGCATAAATTGATATACTTTATTTGCACTGAAAGCAATGTCTGGCCTTGTTATAGTTGCATACTGTAATGCCTTTGCAACACTCTTGTATTGAGTGATGTTTGAAATTGCTTGTCCCGTATAATTAGAGTAGTTTTGACTACTTATCATAGGTGTTGGTTGAGGATTAGCATTCAACATCTTGGTTTTATCCAGTAATTCAATGATATACTTTCTTTGGCATAGTATCATTTCATTGTTTTCTCTTTTAACTTCTATGCCAAGAAAGTATTTTAATTCACCCAAGTCCTTAATAGAAAATTGATGATCTAAATACTGATTTAATTTTTCTATGTCTAAAATACTGCTGCTAGTAACTATAAGATCATCTACATATATTAGTGTGTGGATTATATAATGATTAAACTTTTTTACAAACATTAAGTTGTCTGATATAGTAGACTGATAACTTAATTTTTCCAGAGTAATTTTCCGTTTATTAAATCAGGATCTTGGTGCTTGTTTTAAGCCATATATGGCATTACTGAGTATACAAACATAGTTAGAGCACTCCTAGCAGAGTGAGGGAGTGATGAAATGGGGAGAAATAGGGGTTGCTCACGCCATAGCAGTGGTGCGACGAGGGTGGGGAGGGAATTGAAATGGGGACGACCGCCATTTCGATTTTGAAGCAACGAGTCCTATACGGTTTTATGAAAACCGTTTATACGTTAAATCGTTTAACATATAAACGGTTTTATGAAAACCGTTTAACATATTTACCTCGTTTTCGAAAAACCCTTTAGTTTTATACGGTTTTATGAAAACCGTATAAAACATGAATAACTTAAAAAAAAAAAAATCAATTTTGTAACAGCCCGCATTTTACGTATCGGAAGATCATAAAATATTTTTATTTTATTCCCTGAGGGTTAGATCATTTTCATCTTTTAATATGTTGCTTATGGGGATGTGATACATGTCCATAATTTGTACCAATTTTGTTTGTGACTATTTTGCCCCTGTCAATCTTGTATAAGGCATAACTTTTGACTCAGGTCGAATCAGAGGGTGAGACCTATGCCATTGGAAAGGAATTGATGGTTGTCTTTCAGTAGATTGGTTACACTAAAGATTTGACTCAGCGGTTAGGAAGAAATCGTTGTTTTAAGGTTTTTCAATTGGTTGTCCCGGTTTTGGGAGTCTAATGGGCTGATTTGGGGAAGGCTCATTCGTGGGTTGATAAAAGGTTATAAATAGGGGGTGAGAAATATGGGAAATGTTTTAGTTTATCATTCTCCCATTTGGTGCCTTGTGCTCCTCTTTCCTCTAACACGTTTCCACAATTTGAAATCATAATCCAAGGAGGAAAATTGAAGTTAGACACCATTGGAGGCTAGATCTACATCAATTGAGGCAAGAATTCATCGGATCAAGGTGTTTTGTGCGAGGTGCTTGCTGTCCGGATTCATATTCCATTGATTTTAGCTTATTTTGGAGGATCGGTGAGTGATTTACATCTCTCACATGAATGCAATGAAGTATATGAGTGTTTATGCATGTTTCTCATCAAATTCAAGTGTTTTTCCATAGATCTATGCCATATTAAGTCCATTTTCATATTACCCACCCTATGATCTGATTTAACAAGTTTAGATAGGTAATTTCTATGCTATTCCATATGATTATGCAAGTTAGATCCACAATTTAGATCATATGTTCGTTTATTATGGTTTTTGGTGAAATTTGTATAATTTGACGATAATTGTCATTTTCATGATGTTAGTGGTTTAATAACATGCTTATGATTGTATCGGATGTATTGGTTGAGTTGATTTCGTCAAATCTATCGTTTGGTGAAGTTTTGGTGGAAATCGGAGTAGAAATTATAAAGTGTAGATTTTGGGTCGCATGCGGGGAGGGGTGGGGGTCGTTCGCTCCAGGGTGTGATTTCTTGGGAAACAAGACAGAAAGCAGGATCGAGTGAGCCAGGGAGTCAGTCGGTCAAGCGAGCTGGGTGTAAGGCAAGCGGACGAGTGAGCATGGAGGAAAAAGGGTTCGGTCGAGCGAGCCTATGGTTGAGTAAAGGGGTCGGTCGTTCCTATCAGATCGATCGTGAAGCCTAGAGTGGTAAAGTGGCGGGTCGGTCGCTCCAAATTGGGAGGGTCTGTCGCTCTGGTTGGTTCAACCAGTATGAAGGGTCGGTCGCTTTGGTCGGTCGAGCAGTGTGAAGGGTCAGTCGCACAAGGTCATTTTCTGAAAAAGTACGTTTTTCGAGTATGATCCAGATTTGAGTGAAAAGTGCTTTTAAATTACTATTTTTTCGGGTAGAAGTGCCCGAACCCATGCCGCAGCGTAGTGGAGGGGTAAGTTCAAAATGAATTCAAGAAGGAAGGTTCGAAGTGTTAAAAGATGCTCGTTGATCGGTGTAGAACAACGAATGAGGCGACCACTCAAAGGTTGTGAGTTGGTGGATAATGGTTGCTCGAGAAGGTTGCTTGAGCTGTGAAAAGTCGTCAAGTTGGATGACTAGAGATGTGAAGGCTGAGAGGTTATCGTCGTCATAAGTTCTAGCAGGCTCAAAGCAAAGGTACAATGGGGGCACCCAAAAGACCGGTTGTAGGTCGAGAACCTTGCGTATCGTTGAAAGGTCTAGTTGTCAAGGTTGGACATGCACACGTATCGTTGAAAGGCGCATGGAGTTTATGCTAGAACTATGGTTACCATCAGCCCTTGACATGTGGCAAGGTTGGCCATCATACGATTAACGATGGTTTCAAAGTAGAATTGGTGGTGATAGCCATAATCAGTCATGAATGATTGGTTGTTCTGTTTGTACCGTCTCATATAGGTTGTCCAACATTGAAGGGGAAGTTCCTTGGGTGCTTGTCTGATATTGGTTTAGGCCTTTAGGGATTGTGCTTGAGGGATGTTGAATTCGATTAGGATGGTTTACATGAGATACATATAATCTGGATGTTATGAGTGTTTTACCGTGATAGAATGGGTGTTCTGGTTTCCATGGATGAATGATTGAATTGTTTATCGTAAAGGCTACCACTGTCCAATGTGGGAAAGACGGGAGTTGAGTTCTTCTCTAGTGTTTAGTAGATTGGTTTGTTAATCTACCTATTCTCAAATACTTTATTGATGAAGTTTGTTAGCTATTTTATCGCTCATTAAGACCGTTGTCTGACTTAAGGTTTTATGTTTCCTCTTATTACCTTGGGCTGTTCATCCGGTTATGGATGGGCAGACTGAGTAGTGGGTGACAGGTGATGCTTTAGTGAGGACGATGATGTTGATCGATGGCGAACAGGAGGCTCACGTACCAGTTTTACTACTCTCTAGTATTTCTAATTCCGCTGTTTGGGTTGCTCCATGAGTGCTGTAGTGAGGCCTTATGTACATAATTGATATTTCCTATGATGTTGGAATAATCTTTTGGGATGTTGTGAAAGTTTGAAGTGTTTGCTATATAATGCTTCACTACTATTACCTGTTGTATATGTTCTATTATATTTTATCCTTGCACTATGAGTTCTACGACAGGTTCCGATGTGTTTACCTACTTTATTATCGTCCATCGCTCTCGAGCACACCTTTCTGCGCACTATTCCTCTTGTTTAGTGCGGGGGCTATGGGCGGTCATCACATTTGGTACCAGAGCCCTGATTAACGATTTTAGCCAAAGTTCGATGATGTAATTACGTATGAGAGACGTACTTGTAGATTTTAGTTGGATGTTTACTATATATATTAGCATATATAGTAGTAGCGTTTGTACTTCTCTAGCAGTTCTCTTGTAGATGGCTAATCATTCTAATTTGCAGATTTAGAATGAGTCGATGTTATACGATACATTCTGCTTGGGAAGAAGCCGTGCCTGGAAGGGGTAATGGCGGGGCACCTAATTACCCGTCCATGTTTAAAGCTATTATTGAAGCATGTCTTCGAAGGAACCCCGCTCCAATGGCAGGTACGGTTGAGATTGGGGTTCTAGTGCCTAGAGCTGTAGAATTTGCAAAGCTATGCAAAGACTTTTCTTCATTGGGAGGAAAACAATTCAAGGGCACTGAACCAGTTGAAGAAGTCCAGAGGTGGATGGATACTTGCGTTCGGATCTCTAGGGATTTGGACATTGATGATGCAATAAAGAGGAAGCCTGCATCAAGGCAGTTAGAGGGAAGAGCAATGGACTAGTGGAACTCTGTCACACTTGAGACCCATGAAGAGGTTATTTCACGGGAATTGTTCTAGGCTAAGTTTGAATCGAAGTTTATCTCCACCGTGCAAAATTCTATTCTGTTTAAGAGATTCGTGGAGCTTAAGCAGAATGGTCTCCCAGTTCTTGACTATATTTTTGACTTCGAGGCCTTGTCGAAGTATGCTCGTTCATAGTGGATACTCCTTATCAAAAGAACGAGAAGTTTTTCTTGGGGTTGGATGAATATCTTGGGAATCAACTTGTGGATCACCTCGATGATAGCTTTGAGAAGATCGTCGAGAAGGCTTTAAGACATGAAAGTCTGTTTCCTAAGATGATGTCTGTTGTTGCACCTAAGGAAGAACAGAAGCCATAGCAGGGTGCTAATAATAAGAAGAGGAAGCAGCAACAACAAAAAGGGAAGAATGGCCAAAAGAAGCCTAAGTGTAAGGTAGTTTGCTTTAACTTCCAACAAAAGGGTCATCATTCGAATGAGTGCAAGAATCCCAAAGTTGAGAAGAAGCGCTTCAAGTGTGGGAAGCCTGGGCATGAGAAGAAAGACTGTCCAGAATCAGCTAAGGGCAAGCAGGTTGTGAAGGCATGTGCTTTGGAAGTCGTGCCAACTTCTTCGAGAGCTCCTACTGCAGAGGAAAAGGGAAAGGGTGTCGTGGTGCAAGGTACTCTTTCTGTTAATGATGTTTCAGTTCGTGCGCTTTTTGATACTGGAGCATCGCATTGATTCATTTGTAATGAACTTATGTGTCACTTGGGTTTGGAACCCGTGATTTGTGATAGACCATTGATCATGACTAATCCAGTTGGGCGTTCGTCCAATCTTTGCATGATTTGTCGTGGTCTAGTGTTGTCGAGTCATGTTTGCTCTTTTGTGTGTGATTACTTTGTTCTTAACTTAGTTGGGTTTGGGATCATCTTGGGCATGGATTTGCTCAAGAGGTATGTAGCAAGGGTGAATTGCGAGAAGCTAGAGGTGAGATACGGGGATGTGGAAGGGCGAAAGGTGTTGATTAGATATAAGCACGAAGACGGGGTCTTCGTGAGTTAGCTATATTCACTTGGAATTCTACAAGAAGACCTGTTATCAGTGCTGATCGCTAACGAGTATGTAGATGTCTTTGACGAGGTCGAAGGGTTGCCGCCACAACGAGAGATCGAGTTTAGGATCAATTTGGTCGAGGGTGCTAGACCAATCGTTATGCCTCTTAGGCGGATGGCACCTAAGGAACAGCGAAAGTTGGAGGCGCAAGTTAGAGACCTTTTGGGAAAAGGATTCATTCGGATGAGTGTATCCGAATGGGGTGCACCCGTCGTATTTGCAACCAAAGAGGGTGGCTCGTTAAGATTGTGTGTGGACTATCGTGAGCTGAACAAGGTGACTAAGATGAACGAGTACCTATTGCCAAGGATTGATGACTTGTTCGATCAGCTCCACAAAGCCAAAGTATTTTCTCAGATGGATTTGGCAACAGGATTTCACCAATTGAGGGTGGCTAAGGATAGTGTGCCAAAGACTGCTTTTAGGACACCTTCCGGTTTCTTCGAATGGTTAGTGATGCCATTCGGGTTGACTAACGCGCCAGCGTATTTCATGGATCTTATGAATAGAGTGTTCAAAGATCAGTTGAACAAATTCGTGCTTGTGTTTATGGATGATATTCTGCTTTATTCTCGGAATGAGGAAGAACATAAGACGCACTTGAGAGTTGTGTTAGAGATCTTGCGAAAGCATCAGCTGAAAGCTAAGTTTTCCAAATGTCACTTCTGGAAGAATGAAGTGAGGTTCTTAGGTCATGTTGTTTCTGGAAATGGAATGGCAGTTGACCCCACTAAAGTAGCAGCAATGCAGGACTGGGATAGACCTATGAGTGCGATGGATGTTCGAAGTTTCCTTGAGTTGACCGTTTATTACCAATGGTTTATAAAGGATTTCTCCAAGGTAGCAGCACCGTTGAAAGGATCGACAAAGAAGAACCAAGTGTTCACATGGGATGCAAAGTGTGAGCAAGAGTTCGGGATCCTGAAAGAGAGATTGACGAGTGCTCCTATGTTGACCATTCCAAGCGGGAATGAAGAGATGGCGATATACACCGATGCATCTGGTACTGGACTTGGAGCAGTGCTATTGCAGAAGGATAAGGTTGTGGCCTACGTGAGTCGACTGCTAAAGCCGCATGAGAAGAATTACCCAACTCGTGATTTGAAGTTGGCGGCGATTGTCTTTGCTCTAAAGATGTGGAGACATCAACTATTAGGAGTTCGATTCGAGTTGTTTACGGATCACAAATTGTTGAAGTATCTTTTCTCCCAAAATGATTTGAATCTTCGGCAGAAACAATGGTGTCATATGATTTTGGTATAGCCTATACTCCTGGCAAATTAGGTAACGCAGTTGCAGGTCAAAGACACGCGAGTTTGGGAGCAATATTTTCAGAATGGAAGAGCCTCGAGTATTTGGCAAGGTTTGATTTCAAGCCAAGGTGTGAGATGGAACCTAAAATGTTGGCAAGCTTATCGATAAGACATACTCTTATCAAAAGGATTGGCAAGAGCCAAAAGCGAGATGCAAAGCTTGTCGAGTTTATCTAGAAGTTGGAACCAGAGAATAAAGAGTACGAGGTCGATCGGGAAGGTTGGCTTCGAAAACAATGACGATTAATTGTTCCTGGTATTGATGGATTGAGAGATGAGGTTCTGAAAGAACGTCATCACTCGAAGTTGATGATTTATCCCGCTGGCAATAAGATGTATCAGGACAAACGATTCCACTATTGGAAAAGGATGAAGCAGGATATTAGAAAGTTTATTTTCGAGTGCATGAACTGTCAGTTGGTGAAAGCTGAACAGAAGAAGCCGAGTGGTTTGCTTCAGACATTAGAAGTTCCTACATGGAAGTGGGAGTAGATATCGATGGATTTTATCGATGGACTACCTAGAACCAGGGCAGGAAATGAAGGTATTTGGGTCATCGTGGATCACTTGACCAAAAGTGCGAGATTCATTCCTGTCAAGTCGACTAGGACGGCGCTAAAATTGGCTGAACTTTATGCGAATTGGATAGTTCGGTTCCATGGTGTCCCAAAGAGTATAATATGTGATCGAGATCTGTTGTTCACTAGCGGATTTTGCAAGAGTTTGCAAGAAGCTTTAGGAATCGAGTTATGTTTGAGTATGGCTTACTATCCCCAAACCGATGGCCAAACCGAGAGGGTCAACCGAGTTTTGGAATATCTCCTAAGAGCTTGTGTGTTGAATTTTAGGGGATCATGGGAGGACCATCTGCTTCTAGTTGAGTTTGCATATAACAATAGCTACTAGTCTGGCATTGGGATGGCACCATACGAGGCGTTGTATGGAAGACCATGCAATTCTACAGCCTATTGGTTAGAAACTGGAGATAAATTGGTACTTGGGATAGAGATGATGAGACAGACCTCAGATTGTCTCGAGATCATTTGACAACGAATGAAGGCAGCCTAAGATCGTGAAAAGAGTTACGCCGATAAACATCATAAGGACTTGGAATTCGACATTGGCGACATGGTTTTCATGAAGATTTCACCGTTAAAGCATGTGGTTCGATTCAAAAGTAAAGGAAAGTTAGCTCCTAGGTTCGTTGGACCATTTCCGATAGTCGACCGAATTCGAAAGCTCACATATATATTGGAGTTACCCGAGAAAATGTCGAGTTTGCACAATGTGTTCCATGTGTCGTTTATACGGATGTTTATGCATGACTCAAATGTGGTGGTATCTCCAGAGCAGTATGAAGACCTAGAAGTAGAGACCGCAGTCGCGAGACCTCTTAAGCCACTTCGTGTTGTGGGGAATGACACGAAATAGCTTAGGTGGAAGATGGTTAAGCTAGTCAAGGTACAACAGAGTGAAGATGGAGACGATTGTACATGGGAGACAGAAGAGAACATGAGGGGGACTCATCCAGAACTCTTCGTCGGTACGACCTTTGATCGTATCATCGTTATATCATTGTATCATATTGTTGTTTGATAGAATTCCGCGTGCTAGGCTAAGGCTATGGATGCATGACTTGATGGTTGTTAGTTTGGATGATAGAATTGGATTCTCATGGATAGTAGGCATGTGGAATTGTTGTGGTTGCTTGTGTTTGCTTGGAATTTCGGGAGCGAAATTTTTAAGGGGTGGGGGGGAGGGGGGAGAATGTAACAGCCCGCATTTTACGTACCGGAAGATCGTATTCCTTAAGGATTGGATCATTATCATCTTTTGATATGTTTCTTATGGGGATGTGAGACATGCCCATTATTTTTACCAATTTTTTTATGACTATTATTCCCCTGTCAATCTTGTACAGGGCATAACTTTCGACTCAGGTCGAATCAGATGGTGAGACCTGTGCCATTGGAAAGGAATTGATGGTTTCCTTTCCGTAGAGTGGTTACATTAAAGATTTGGCTCAGCGGTTTAGGAGAAATCGCTGTTTTAAGGATTTTCAGTTGGCTATCCAGGTTTTGGGAGTCTAATGGGCTGATTTGCGAAAGGCCCATTCATGGGTTGATGAAAGGTTATAAATAGGGGGTGAGAGACATGGGAAATGTTTTAGTTTATCATTCTCCCATTTGGTGCCTTGTGCTCCTCTTTCCTCACACACCTTTCCACCATTAGAAATCATAATCCAAGGAGAGAAATTGAAGATCTACACCATTGGAGGCTAGATCTACATCAATTGAGGCAAGAATTCATCGGATCAAGGTGTTTGGTGCGAGGTGCTTGCTGTCCGGATTCATATTCCATTGATTTTAGCTTGTTTTGGAGGATCAGTGAGTGATTTACATCTCTCACAAGAGTGCAATGAAGTATATAAGTGTTTGTACATGTTTCTCATCAAATTCAAGTGTTTTTCCATAGATTTGTGCCACATTAAGTCCATTTTCATATTATCCACCCTATGATCTGATTTAACAACTTTAGATAGGTAATTTCTATGCTATTTCATATTGTTATGCAAGTTAGATCCACAATTTAGATCATATGTTCGTTTATTATGGTGTTTGGTGAAATTTGCATAATTTGATGATAATTGTCGTTTTCATGATGCTAGTGGTTTCATAACATGCTTATGATTGTATTGGATATATTGGATGAGTTGATTTCGTCGAATCTATCGTTTGGCGAAGTTTTGGTAGAAATCAGAGTAGAAATTTTGAAGTGCAGGTTTTGGGTCGCACGTAGGGTGGGTCATTCGCTCCAGGATGTGATTTCTTGGGAAACAAGATAGAAAGCAGGCTCTAGCGAGCAAGGGAGTCGGTCGGTCGAGCGAGCTAGGGAGTCGGTCGGTCGGACGAGCGGGCATGGAGGAAAAAGGGTTCGATCGAGCGAGCCTATGGTTGAGTAAAGGGGTCAACCGCTCCTATCGGATCAGTCGTGAAGCCTGGAAGTGGTAAAGTGGCGGGTCGGTCGCTCCAAGTTGGGAGGGTCGGTCGCTCTAGTTGGTTCTACCAGTATGAAGGGTCGGTCGCTTTGGTCGGTCGAGCAGTGTGAAGGGTCGGTCACATAGGGTCATTTTCTGAAAAAGTACATTTTCGGGCACAACCCAGATTTGAGAGAAAAGTGCTTTTAAATTATTATTTTTTTGGACAGAATTGCCCGAACTCGTGCCGCAACGTAGTGGTGGGATAACTTCGAAGTGAATTCAAGGAGGAAGGTTCGAAGTGTTAAAAGGTACTCGTTAATCGGTGTAGGACAACGAATGAGGTAACCACTCAAAGGTTGTGAGTTGGTGGATAATGGTTGCTCGAGAAGGTTGCTTGAGCTGTGAAAAGTCGTCAAGTTGGATGACTAGAGATGTGAAGGCCGAGAGGTTATCGTTGTCGTAAGTTCTAGCATGCACAAAGCAAAGGTACGATGGGGTTACCCAAAAGACCGGTTGTAGGTCGAGTACCTTGGGTATCATTGAAAGGCCTAGTTGTCAAGGTTGGACATACATACGTATCGTTGAAAGGTGCATGGAGTTTATGCTAGAACTGGGGTTACCATTAGCCCTTGACATGTGGAATGGTTGGCCATCATACGATTAGCGATGGTTTCAAAGAAGGATATGTGGTGATAGCCAGAGTCAGTCATGGATGATTGGTTGTTCTGTTTGTACCGTCTCATGTAGGTTGTCCAACATTAAAGGGGATGTTCCGTGGGTGCTTGTCTGATATTGGTTTAGGTCTTTGGGGCTTGTGCTTGAGGGATGTTGAATTCGATTTGGATGGTTTACATGAGATACATATAATATGGATGTTATGAGTGTTTTACCATGAATGAATGGGTGTTCTGGTTTCCATGGACGAATGACTGAATTGTTTATCGTAAAGGCTATCACTTTCCAACGTGGGGAAGATGGGAGTTGAGTTCTTCTCTAGTGTTTGGTAGATTGGTATGTTAATCTACCTATTCTCATATACTTTATTGATGAAGTTTGTTAGCTGTTTTATCTCTTACTAAGACTGTTGTCTGACTCAAGGTTTTATGTTTCCTCTTATTACCTTGGGTTGTTCATCCGGTTGTGGGTGGGCAGACTGAGTAGCAGGTGACATGTGATGCTTTAGTGAGGACGATGATGCTGATCGATGGCGAGCAAGAGGCTCACGTACCAGTTTTACTACTATCTAGTATTTCTAATTCCGTTGTTTGGGTTGCTCCATGATGCTGTAGTGAGGCCTTACGTACATACTTGATATTTCCTATGACGTTGGAATAACCTTTCGGGATGTTGTGAAAGTTTGGAAAGTTTGCTATATAATGCTTCTCTACTATTACCTGTTGTATATGTTCTATTATATTTTATCCCTGTGTTGTGAGTTCTATGACAGGTTCTGATGTGTTTACCTACCTTGATGATCATCCATAGCTTCCATGCACACCATTCTGCGCATTATTCCTTTAGTTTAGTGCAGGGGCTATGGGCGGTCGTCACAAATTTTTTTAGATATATTTTTAAAAATTGTTTTAAATATAGTTCTAAATAACCTTTTAGATATAGTTTTAAACATGTATGCATATTTGAAAGCATTGTAAATTAAGTTTGAATCTCATATATGCATCAGAAATAAATATATAAATTATTAAAACTAGTTATTTTTTTTAATAACCCACAAAACATTACAACCGACATACAAAACTAACTAGGATACAACAAGCTAGAAATAGCAACATTACATCTAATATAGAAAACTAAAACTAGAAATAACAAGCTAGAAATCGAAACATAAAAATAGCCTACATCTAAGAACTTCCTTCTTCTTCCTGAAATCATTTCTATTGAGCCCTCAAAATACTACGTTTTTTTTGCTTGAGCGTACTCAAGGGCCTCTCCAGTCAAATGAGATACACCTCTTGCTAGATACTCCTCCTCTTTTTCTTCCTTCAAACATCTTTCAAGACTTTATTTATAATCAGTTCTTTTGTTTAGAGCTTTGGTTCTATCAGCATCTTGCTGTAGTTTCATCTCCAGAATATGCTGTTGCTTATCTTTACGCTTTTCACGGTCTTCTTTGTTGGAGGCAGATGTGTAACAACCCGTATTTTTATAACATATTAAAACAAGAAATCATGGCAGAATTAAATTTTAAAATCAGAATCAGGGGAAACGGGTTAAGCCATTGCGTTCATCTCGAAATTTTACATGAAAAAGAGTCCGAGTTTTTGAAAATCGGAGTCCGGATGAAGAAGTTATGGCCTGTACAAGTTTCAGCATTTTTCAGGGAGGACTTGACCAAGGGGTCGACCTACCCCCCCCCCCCCCCCAGGTCGACCATAGGGTCGACCTACCCCCCAGGTCGACCATAGTGTCGACCTCCCTCCTACAGGTCGACCTGGTCGGCCTGTTTTGACCTAGAACTCTTTTTTGAAGCCTGAGACGTGTTTTGACGGTCCGGATTGATTCAAGGGTTAATATAAGGGCCTAAACTAGTTGCTACACCTATAAAAACACCCTTAGACCTAACCTAATTCATATCAAATCATTCTTACACCATTACTCTGCTGAACTCCCTCTTGAACCATGGCCGTCGCCCCCAAATTGAAGTACAAACATTCAAACTCAAATCAATTCGAAGAAAAAAGCTTCAACAATGGTTCAAACAATAAATCAACACTACTACAACGTTCTATGACAATTTTAGTTCCTAATTCACTAGCCATGCTCTGTAAGTTCTAGTTGTTTTTAGATTTAAACATTTAAAATATAATATGGCCATGGAGTAAAGTGGAATTAGATTTAAGTATGTTTATTGATTCAGATCTATTTCTGTTGCTTCTTGGATCTTGAGTTTTGGGACTTTTCTATTCTCATTTTTCATGTCAAGCCTATGATTTATTCAGCTTGTTGTAAATCTGTTTTTCTTGATTCATGTTGATATTATTATCAAGATCTATCTTTTATGCCTGAAACGTTGTTCTTATGCCAGTTTTCTCTCTGTACTTATTGTTATACAAATTATACCTTCCCCTACTTGTTTTCTTTTGATGAACTTTGGTCAATTTCGGACCTAGGCCTAAACTACGATATACGTGCGATTTGTATACGGGGAAATATTGGGATATTACCTATTTGGATATATGTGTGTGGTGGAATTGATGGCATAACATGAAATTTGAAATTTGGGTATTGTCAATATAATTGAAATTGCAAGTTTGGGCATACAAGAATTGGCATGTAAGTTAAATCATGAATTTGGGACTATGTAAATTAAATCAAAAGATTGGGTTTATGTTAATTAGGCATATGTAGAATTGGGAATTTGAACATGAAAGCGATTGTAAACTTGATAATGGGCATAAACATGTATTATGAACTTGGGGAACTGACATGTATTGTAATAAAAAGACTATAGTTTGGGATAACAGCATCATGAATCATGATTTGGGTTTATTGGGTATAAAACTTGATACATGTAATTTTGGCTAGAACTTGATATGGTAAAATGGCATAAAATTGGCATACATGTAAAACGGCATAAATTGAACATATGTAAATTTGGTACGAATTGGGCATATGTAAAATTTACATGTAATCTAGAACTTGGGCATATGTTAATTATGTAAAATTTGGAGTTGAAACATATATGATAGTTTATGACTTAGTAGAGGTTTAATATGAACGCGCCTAAGTTGGGTTTTGGGTAATTGGCATGTATTGTAAATAAAAGGCTATAACTTGGCATAACCTTATAGTGAATTATGATAATAATTTGGGAACACGTTTTGGGGCAAAAACGTGAATCATGAACATTTCTATATGTTAAACACATGAACTGATATTGGGGTTTTGGGTGGAATACGACCATTAATGAACCTTTGACACGAGGTTAGACTCGGTTTGTGGTGTAAATCTGCCCGGAACCGCCCGGCAAATCCAGTAGCCACAAAGTGTCAGTCTAATGTGAGAGGTCGAAGGTCAAATTGTAGGCGTAACGATTTATGACATGAGGTTAGACCCAGTTTGTGGTGTAAATCTGCCCGGAACCGCCCGGCAAATCCAGTGGCCACAAAATGCACGGTCTAATGTGAGAGGTCATGATTCGTTCGTCATAATGAATGAATTAAGGAATACTAACCATAATAAGACGTGGGTATGGTTAGAGGGTTTGGTGGGATGACATGGAAATTTGACATGTGAATATGGACCTAACCGGTATGAGTTAAGAACATGTAAAACTTATAAATGTGGGCTTAACCAACATAACTGTTAATCAGACCAATGGGTGGGTTAAGTAACATAGCTAGGCTAATGGCACTTGATCGTTATAACATAACTAGCGGATGGGTTGGGCTAACTTGAATAGGTTGATAACACCCAATCGGTATAACCTGATGCGTGGTAGGGTTAAGTAAACACACGAGGGTAACACTTAACCATTATAATATGACTGGTGGAGGGGGTTAAGTTAACATGCACTTAACCAATATAACGTGATGCGTGGTAAGGTTAAGTAACAACAAAGGGTAACACTTAACCGTCACAACATGATAAGTAGGTGGGCTAAGGCAATGTACACTTAACCAATATGACATGACATGCGGTGGGGTTAAGTTAACACAAGGGAGAACACTTAGCCAGTATAACAAGGCTTGCGGTAGGGTTAAGTAACACAAGGAACAACACTTAACCGGTATAACACGATGTGTAGTTGGGTTAAGTAAAACAAGAGAAAACACTTAACCAACTTGACGTAATGGACGGAGAGGGTTAAGTACATATCGGGTTGGTGGGTAATATTAGTAAATATAGGCCCACAAACTTAACCATTAATAAGCACGCTTGAATCGGTGGGTTAAGTACATCACGGGAAGGTGGGTAATATCTGTATATATAGGCCCACACACTTAACCAGTAGAAAACCCTAGTAATGGGGACCCATTTCAGCAGTAACCCAAATCAGGTATCAACGGTACCGTGAAACTAGGCAGGGTGGGGCACGATTACTGGGCTGATTGTAAGCGGTCAAAGCGACGGCAGTGGGTGCAATAGTGTAGGTTCTAATGGAGTGCGGGCGTGCACACACTTCGGAGCAGACAAACAGGGCACTGGGGGCACCAGTAGTATAACCTATGCCTTCAAGAATTGCGTCAGGCCGCCACCATGGGTCTTGATACACCCCATGGTGGGACCATCATAGGTATCTACAATCATTGGGGGCCGTATGACACACATAGGTAGCATAATCCCTAGGTTGGACCTAGGTGGCATAAACCCTAAATCCGAGAAGTGTTCAATAGGTAGCATAATCCCTAGGTTGGACCTAGGTGGCATAAATCCTGGTTGAATCTAGGAAGCGCTCGATAGAAAACCCTAGATTAGATCTAGGTAACAAATAATAAATGTACACGTGAAAGCAACCTTAATTTCGGTAATTGGGATCACGTTATGATTTTATCATTTTATATAGATTACTAGTTGGGACACTAGTTAGGTGGTGCAGAGCAAATAGATATCATTTTAATGGTGAAGCAGAGAAATCTTGCGATGCTTGATAGAAATCTTGCGAAACTATACTTAGTTCATCTTGAATGGGAACCTTGCAATGTTATACTTGATTCATCATGCCTGTAGCTTACCTTGTCATCATGCTTATGTTTACTTTCAGTTTATTCATGCCATATTATCTTCACCTGTTTTTATGCTGAAAGCCACTAGGACTTACTCAGTCTTTATGACTGGCCCTGTTTGTTTTGCCTCTTTTTCTTCCGTTTCCCCTTAGGTTCGCAGGGTGGAAATACAGCTTAGTTCGGATCTTACCAAGCTCCAAGGCTCTTTCATGTATTGCTTGGATCACTCTTGGCTATGGCTTGATTTACTTTATTGGGGAATACTACAATTTATTTTCATGCTTCTTTGTTTTTGAGCAAGACAGATATTTTAGCTATGTATTTGGGTATTGGAAGTTGGTGTGCTTTTATTGTAAACAATTCTATTTAATAAATGATTTGAAGTACTTCTACTTTACTTTCCGCTGTTTTATATATGTCTGTCTTGTAATATTTTTGTTCCAGTACCCATAATGCTCCATTGAAATTAAGGCATTCCCTTTGTGAGTGACCTTAACGGATGTGGGGTGTTACATTTGGTATCAGAGCAGAAGGTTACCAGACTGAGCAAAAGCTTTTAAAAACCTTCTGAAAATATTTTCAAAACGTTTACAAAGAAGCATTTTTCTAGGAAAAGTTTTGTTTTACGAAAGGCATATTCCCCAATGCCATATGCACTATCTTTTGATTCTCTCCTTTGAGTCTCTCTTTCTTTTTCACGATAGTTTGTTGGCATGCGACACATGTCGGAGGGCAAAGTAGTGTCCAACCTCCATCTGTAGCCGCAGTAGTTTTACTTGCGACTAATCTTATCTCAAGCTTTGTTGGGTTGCCGTGCGATGGAAGTAGCTTTCGAGATACTTTTCAACAAGCTATACAAGGATAGTAGGAACGAGGATAAAGAACACAAGTCTAAGGATGAGAAGCTTGTTGATATGGCTTAATCCACGAAGAGGAAAGAGGTTAAAGGAAAGAGGCCAAGTGGAAGAATAATAAAAGCCCATGACAAGAGAGAATATCTTTAGTATGGTAAAAAGGGACATGTAATTAAGTATTATAGGACAAGGACAAGGGCAAAGTACAAGATCGTCGATAGGGCAATTGTATGCTCTCACTACTAGCATACCTAAGAGAGGTGGTAACGTTTCTGTTAAAAGTTTAGCTTTTCTTTTCTATCATACCGTGGGAACTTTTTTTTTGGTACATCGCATCCTTTTAATTCTGCTTCGATAGTTGAGTCTCTGCACCTTAGTACTAGCGTAGTAGAGGATCCCATTTTTTGTCTCAAATCCTGTTGGGGAATCGGCTCATTTATTCATGACTTGTTTGGATTTGAGAATGTCTATGCTAAGAGTGGAGTTTAGAAGTAATGCTTATGTTTTTGGGTTATGGGTTGTTTCTAGGGATGGAGTGGTTATCCAAAAATGATACCATTCTCGAGTATGAAAAGAGGGTAGTTAGACTCTTGACTTGCCCCGGTAATGCCCTCGAAGTCTAGTGTAACCCTTAGGGTTTTGCCATGCTTAGTTACCTAGAATCTCTTGATACATCTATTGATCCCGAGTAGTGTTCGCCACTAAGGTGGATGGTTCATTTCGCTTATGCATGAGTTATAGGAAATCACCTTAGTAAGTACATTTGGCAACATGGTTGACATCTGTTTATTTGCAAGAGATAATCCTTCTGCGTGGAATACCCTATAAACGAGATCCAGGATTCACTAGTGAATTTTGGAGAGCTTGCATGAAACCATGAGTACGCAGTTATGTTTGAGCCAAGTATACTAGAAGGAGGATAAGGGAAAGTGGAACGAGAGGCAACAGTGAAATGAGTTTCAACTCATATTTTAGAGACAAGAATTAAGAAGCTATGAAATTGTGAAGTTAAAGACGGTGAAAACACAATGGAGTTAAGCTCAAGGAAATGCGACTTAGAAGATTGAAGACTAGATACGCGCATCATATCTCTTTTTAAGAGTATATCCTTGATCCCTCTTTTCCTGTAGAGCTTATTTGCATGCTATCTTTCAAGTATATCCTCTCGGTCCTATTCTCAATCCCATTTCTGTTAGAAACCCCATACATGACTCGTCTGTTAGTAATACATTTTAGGGCTTGAGGGTGTCCGTTGGGTTGACTAAACTCTTTGGGTTTTATAAGATACGGGTTGGTTTTAGGAAGGGATTTCTTGCGACCTAAAAGGAGTTTATCATGCTTGGTTTCCTAGAATCATATATATTGGTTTTGGGCTGGTGTTTAGGGCATAAAGTTTTTCTTTACTTGCTTCTATCATTCGGTTATACCTTTAGGTAGGAACAAATGGATGTAAACATGTGTTTGAGACATGTTATGGTTGATGGTTGCAAGTGGTTGCTAGTTGTTGCTCGTGGATGCATGAACACACATTAGGCACTAGATCGGCTCAGACACATTGCCATATTGCATATGCATGAGTGTTTATACTTGTTTATGGATGAAATTGGATGTGTTATAATATGGATGATGCATATGGATGGATGTTTGTGCACACATATAGTGTTTATGAGACTAGGACTATTTGCGTACATGTTGGACTCATTGCACTAAACATATTTTGCATTAAGAAGATCAATCATGCCTGATCATTTGCATTAGACAAGGAACATATACACACACTTTCTGCATATGTTCATACAGCATTAGAAATCTCTTAAGGACAATGAATGCCTGTGATTGATGATTGAGTAGATGGATGATTGGATGGTAGGACACATTCTTCTTAACTTGAAGATTTCAGGGACGAAATCCTTTAAGGAGGGGAGAATGTAACAACCCGTATTTTTATAACATATTAAAACAAGAAATCAAGGCAAAATTAGATTTTAAAATCAGAATCTGGGGAAACGGGTTACGCCATTGCGTTCGTCTTGAAATTTTACATGAAATAAAGTCCTAGTTTTCGAAAATCGGAGTCCGGATGAAGAAGTTATGGCCTGTACAAGTTTCAGCAGTTTTCAGGCAGGACTGGACCAGGGGGGTCGACCATTGGGTCGACCTACCCTCCCCCCCAGGTCAACCATAGGGTCGACCAACCCCCCAGGCCGACCATAGTGTCGACCTCCCCCTACAGGTCGACCTGGTCAGCCTGTTTTGACCCAGAACTCATTTTTGAAGCCTGAGACGTGTTTTGACAGTCCGGATTGATTCTAGGGTTAATCTAAGGGCCTAAACTAGTTGCTACACCTATAAAAACACCCTTAGACCTAACCTAATTCATATCAAATCATTCATACACCATTATGCTGCTGAACTCCCTCTTGAACCATGGTCGCCGCCCCCAAATTGAAGTACAAACATTCAAACTCAAATCAATTCGAAGAACAAAGCTTCAACAATGGTTCAAACAATAAACCAACACTACTACAACGTTCTATGACAATTTCAGTTCCTAATTCACTAGCCATGCTCTGTAAGTTCTAGTTGTTTTTAGATTTAAACATTTAAATTATAATATGGCCATGGAGTAAAGTGGAATTAGATTTAAGTATGTTTATTGATTCAGATCTATTTCTGTTGCTTCTTGGATCTTGAGTTTTGGGACTTTTCTATTCTCATTTTTCATGTCAAGCCTATGATCTATTCAGCTTGTTGTAAATCAGTTTTTCTTGATTCATGTTGATATTATTATCAAGATCTATCTTTTATGCCCGAAACGATGTTCTTATGCCAGTTTTCTCTCTGTACTTATTGTTATACAAATTCTACCTTCCCCTATTTATTTTCTTTTGATGAACCTTGGTCAATTTCGGACCTATGCCTAAACTACGATATACGTGCGATTTGTATACGGGGAAATATTGGGATATTGCCTATTTGGATATATGTGTGTGGTGGAATTGATGGCATAACATGAAATTTGAAATTTGAGTATTGTCAATATAACTGAAATTGCAAGTTTGGGCATACATGAATTGGCATGTAAGTTAAATCACGAGTTTGGGACTATGTAAATTAAATCAAAAGATTGGGTTTATGTTAATTAGGCATATATAGAATTGGGAATTTGAACATGAAAGCGATTGTAAACTTGATAATGGGCATAAACATGTATTATGAACTTGGGGAACTGACATGTATTGTAATAAAAAGATTATAGTTTGGGATAACAGCATCATGAATCATGATTTGGGTTTATTGGGTATAAAACTTGATACATGTAATTTTGGCTAGAACTTGATATGGTAAAATGGCATAAAATTGGCATACATGTAAAATGGCATAAACTGAACATATGTAAATTTGGTACGAATTGGGCATATGTAAAATTTACATGTAATCTAAAACTTGAGGATATGTTAATTATGTAAAATTTGGAGTTGAAACATATATGATAATTTATGACTTAGTAGAGGTTTAATATGAACGCGCCTAAGTTGGGTTTTGGGTAATTGGCATGTATTGTAAATAAAAGGCTATAACTTGGCATAACCTTATAGTGAATTATGATAATAATTTGGGAATACGTTTTGGGGCAAAAACGTGAATCATGAACATTTCTATATGTTAAACACATGAACTGATATTGGGGTTTTGGGTGGAATACGACCATTAATGAACCTTTGACACGAGGTTAGACTCGGTTTGTGGTGTAAATCTGCCCGGAACCGCCCGGTAAATCCAGTAGCCACAAAGTGTCAGTCTAATGTGAGAGGTCGAAGGTCGAATTGTAGGCGTAACGATTTATGACACGAGGTTAGACCCAGTTTGTGGTGTGAATCTGCCCGGAACCGCCCGGCAAATCCAGTGGCCACAAAATGCACGGTCTAATATGAGAGGTCATGATTCGTTTGTCATAATGAATGAATTAAGGAATACTAACCATAATAAGACGTGGGTATGGTTAGATGGTTAGGTGGGATGACATGGAAATTTGACATGTGAATATGGACCTAACCGGTATGAGTTAAGAACATGTAAAACTTAAAAATGTGGGATTAACCAACATAACTGTTAATCAGACCAATGGGTGGGTTAAGTAACATAGCTAGGCTAATGGCACTTGACCGTTATAACATGACTAGCGGATGGGTTGGGCTAACTTGAATAGGTTGATAACACCCAATCGGTATAACCTGATACGTGGTAGGGTTAAGTAAACACACGAGGGTAACACTTAACCATTATAATATGACTGGTGGAGGGGGTTAAGTTAACATGCACTTAACCAATATAACGTGATGCGTGGTTAGGTTAAGTAACAATAGAGGGTAACACTTAACCGTCACAACATGATAAGTAGGTGGGCTAAGTCAATGTACACTTAACCAATTTGACATGACATGCAGTGAGGTTAAGTTAACACACGGGAGAACACTTAGCCAATATAACAAGGCTTGCGGTAGGGTTAAGTAACACAAGGAACAACACTTAACCGGTATAACATGATATGTGGTAGGGTTAAGTAAAACAAGAGAAAACGCTTAACCAACTCAACGTAATGGACGGAGAGGGTTAAGTACATATCGGGTTGGTGGGTAATATTAGTAAATATAGGCCCGCGAACTTAACCATTAATAAGCACGCTTGAATCAGTGGGTTAAGTACATCATGGGAAGGTGGGTAATATCTGTATATATATATAGGCCCACACACTTAACCAGTAGAAAACCCTAGTAACGGGGACCCATTTCAACAGTAACCCAAATCAGGTATCAACGGTACCCTGAAACTAGGCAGGGTGGGGCACGATTACTGGGCTGATTGTAAGCGGTCAAAGCGACGGCGGTGGGTGCAACAGTGTAGGTTCTAATGGAGTGCGGGCGTGCACACACTTCGGAGCAGACAAATAGGGCATTGGGGGCACCAGTATAACCTATGCCTTCTAGAATTGCGTCGGGCCGCCACCATGGGTCTTGATACACCCCATGGTGGGACCAACATAGGTATCTGTAATCATTGGGGGCCGTATGACACACATAGGTAGCATAATCCCTAGGTTGGACCTAGGTGGCATAAACCCTAAATCCGAGAAGTGTTCAATAGGTAGCATAATCCCTAGGTTGGACCTAGGTGGCATAAATCCTGGTTGAATCTAGGAAGCGCTCGATAGAAAACCCTAGATTAGATCTAGGTAATAAATAATAAATGTACACGTGAAAGCAACCTTAATTTCGGGAATTGAGATCACGTTATGATTTTATCATTTTATATAGATTACTAGTTGGGACACTAGTTAGGTGGTGCAGAGCAAATAGATATCATTTTAATGGTGAAACAGAGAAATCTTGCGATGCTTGATAGAAATCTTGCAAAACTATACTTAGTTCATCTTGAATGGGAACCTTGCAATGTTATACTTGATTCATCATGCCTATAGCTTACCTTGTCATCATGCTTATGTTTACTTTCAGTTTATTCATGCCATATTATCTTCACCTGTTTTTATGCTGAAAGCCACTAGGACTTACTCAGTCTTTATGACCGACCCGGTTTGTTTCGCCTCTTTTTCTTCTGTTCCCCCCCAGGTTCGCAAGGTAGAAATACAACTTAGTTCGGATCTTACCAAGCTCCAAGGCTCTTTCATGTACTGCTTGGATCTCTCTTGGCTATGGCTTTCTTTGCTTTATTGGGGAATACTACAATTTATTTTCATGCTTCTTTGTTTTTGAGCAAGACAGATATTTTTGCTATGTATTTGGGTATTGGAAGTTGGTGGGCTTTTATTGTAAACAATTCTATTTAATAATTGATTTGAAGTACTTCTACTTTACTTTCCGCTGTTTTATATATGTCTGTCTTGTAATATTTCTGTTCTGGTACCCATAATGCTCCATTGAAATTAAGGCATTCCCTTTGTGAGTGACCTTAACGGATGTGGGGTGTTACATGATGCGAGTGATATATCACTCAACATTGATGTTAGTCTATCACTAGACACTGCCAAATCCGTTGCTTCCTTATTTCTCAACAAAGCTCTCTTTCTTGATTTTATTTCTTCTGGCCTTGTTTCAATCCCAGCATATAGCATTCCCGAATTAGGAGTCACAGGACTATTGTTATTCCCATCTCTGTCTGTAGCCATAGGACATTCAACTGAATTTCCCGGGGATGACTCCATCGGAAGTCTAGAAGCAACATTTCTTAAGTTAGAAGCTTTGGTGTCTCCAAGGTCTACAAAATCTTTTTCGCATAGATTGGCCCAATGTGGACAAAATGAAAGAATTTTCAATGCTTCATGAGTAATGAATTCACTTTTACAAGTGTCATGATAGATCGTATCGTAATCCTCCTTTAAATCTCTGAATAATTGATCACTTCTAAGCGACCCCCCCTTAGTGCTTTTATCCCTTTGTACTTTGTATACATAGTATTCAAATTATACCATGCAGTCTTTGTGCTTTCAAATGATCTTCTTGTTACGCATTTATGATCTATATTGTATAGTTCATTACCTGGAGGTAGAAAA
The DNA here is from genome assembly GCA_030737875.1 of Allium sativum. Taxonomy (NCBI): domain Eukaryota; kingdom Viridiplantae; phylum Streptophyta; class Magnoliopsida; order Asparagales; family Amaryllidaceae; genus Allium; species Allium sativum. The sequence continues at coordinate 218,165,954 of CM060920.1, forward strand.
TTTTACCACTGGAACGGCCTTCTGGAATGACAGACACATTTACCTATGCATTGGCTAGCACTTTATAGTTAGCTGCTCTCCATATTTTACCAGTAGCTACAGTTTTCTCCACACTACTTTGATCGTGAGTTTCTTTTGTCTTTCGCTTGGTATAAGACCATTTGGCCTTGGTTTGTCCTTTGTCGGATGTTAGGGTCGGAGAAGCCACCTCTTGGTGTACGTTTTGATTAGGATTGGATTGTGACCCAAAGTAGTTATTGGTTTGAGGAATTTGGCTGTACATGTTACCATACTGCTGAGCGAGGTTTAGGTGGTGGAAATACTCACTTTGTTGGGTAGTTAGAAAAGGGGGTGGAATCATTGATGGGGCTTCATCTTGAGATAATAAACTAATAAAATTAGTAATATTATCATCGGTATAGCCAGAGAAATTGTTGTTTTTGGAATCGGCCATTGTTGTTTGTTTAGAATTGGAATTGTTTGCAAGTATGAAGAAAACTATAACCCATACCCTATATTTATGAAGACAAAGGACGCAACTAGACTTGATCATTACAAGAACCCATTCAATGTTCTACACCGTGCTGTCAAATCATTTGTAAAAACACGGGAAAGCTTAATTGCCCTGACCAGTAAAGGTGTTTAATCAAATCAACTTTAATGATTCCTTCAAAGGATGCGACATGCTTTATTGGTATAAGTGCGCATGCTGTTTATATTACTTCGTTGTTGTGCCTAAATCAGGAGTACTCTTATGGACAAAGCTGTTTAAATTACCATAACGATTCCCTTGAAGGGCGTGAGATGCTTTACTTAATGATTCCCGTGAACGATGGGACATGCTTTATTGGTATAAGTGCACGTTTGTTTATATCACTTGGTTGTTATGCCTAAATTGAGAGTGCTCTTAATGACAATGTTGTTTATATTACTTTAACGATTCCCTTGAAGAGTGTGAGATGCTTTCTTCAACAATTCCCTTGAAGGGGGTGATACGCTTTACTTGGTTGTTGAGCCTAAGACGTACCTTTTGTGCCGATATAATACATTGAAATTTTTGTTTGACTTCACATTTCAAAATGGCTAGTGAAAACTGGACTGCTTCGGATTACGTCATTTTGGTAAAGGCTTACATTGCAGCAGATGTACTACATATGGAAGAAGAGGTAGACCAAGACTTTTGGGCAACCCTCAATGAAAATACAATAATCATATTGGTTGTAGAATAGATAGGACTAACTTAGCCACCAAAAGTGCATTTTGTTTATTTACTATAGACTGTGCGAATTACCGCAAAGTAATTGATGAGGTAAAAAAGGATGATGTTTTCCAACTGGAACGGTCGATGTACGACTAACTCTATCATTTCAAGTACCGGTCAGACTTCGTTAGTCACGAAGCGCACGGTTATGGTACAATCATATTATACAGTTTGAGAAGTATATCATTATATTATGTGCTGTATTCAATAGGTATCTTTTGGTTATGTATTTGGAAAGTTGGAATGTACCCATAGAGTTTAATTTAAATTCATCGATATATGAAGAGTATAATGTCCCAAGCACTGAAATGACTAGTCTATGAACATTAAAAGTGGTGCTTACACTTACATTGGATTAAGCGCTGGTAAGATTAGTCAGTACCATGCTGGCAATAATTAAAGTTGGCTTTCATTTGATATCAAGCAATTAAAGTGGTCCGTATCCTACTGAAAAAAATAGTAAGGACTTGAAACTTTTGGGTCATCCTCTAGTGAGTTGTGAATATTTGCTACAACAAAAAATAGAAATGAGATATATTTAAAGGACATAACACAGTACAACCATAGATACTACAACGTTACAATAGTTCAAGTAAGAAGTTAAAACTTTTGGGTCATCCTCAAGTGAGTTGTGAATATTGACTACAACAGAAAATAGAAATGAGATATATTTAAAGGACATAATACAATACAATCATTGAGTACTACATTGTTACAATAGTTCAAGTAAGGAGTTTAAACTTTTAGGTCATCCTCTAGTGAGTTGTGAATATTGGCTACAACAGAAAATAGAAATGAGATACAATTAAAGGACATAACACAATATAATCAACGAGTACTACAACGTTACAATAGTTCAACAAATGCATAGACTACATCTAAGCATTCCCTTTCAGATGCCATAAATGTTCAACCGGGTCATCTTGCAAATTAGTATGTACCTCCCTAGATATAATTTTACGCAGATGGCTCAGAAATACCTCAAGAGTCGCTGGATTTCTATCAGCACCAATAATTGCGGTGTTTTTTGGATCACACCCCAAATAAGATAGAAAATTTCCTCTTCCTTCTTTAGTGATCATGTTATGCATTATAATACAAGCACACATAATGTTGCTTAAAACCAGTGGCTTAAACAATTTAACAGGGTTTTTAACAATAGCAAACCTTGCTTGTAGAACCCCAAATGCATGTTCAATGTCTTTTCTCGCTGCCTCTTTCCTTTTAGCGTAGTATTTTTCTTTTTCCATTTCAAGAGCTAAAATAGTTTTGATGAGAGTACCCTAAGAAGGATAGATGCCATCTGCTAAATAATACCCTGTGTCATATATATTTCCTGTAATATTAAAATCACATGCAGGTGCTTTCCATGTGTAATTCTCTTAAACAAATGTGACTAGCGAAGTACATTATTATCGTTCATTGAACCAGGACATTCGAAAAATGCATGCCAAAACCATAGATCATGTGAAGCAACAGCTTCAAGTATCATTGTCGCTTTAATGTAATGTCCAATAAATAGATCGTGTCATGCTATGGGACAAATTTTCCATTCTGAATGCATACAGTCTAGGCCGCCCAACATGCCGGGAAATCCTCTTTTGGCTCCTAACCTTTTAAGTTTGTTGATATCGCTTTACGTCGGAGCACATAGATACTCCTCACCATACAATTCAATGATGGCTACACAAAACCTTTCAAGGCTTAAGGTAAGAGTACTCTCACCCATTCGGACAACCTCATCAAATGCATCTGGTGTTATCCCATATGCTATTACACGTAATGCGCCTATAATTTTTTGGTATGGTGAACATCCTAAAGTTCCAGCACTATTACATTTCTGAACAAAATAATTATCACGTTCAATAATTCCATTGAAAATGCACATAAACATATTCTTGCTCATACGAAAACGGCGTCGAAAGTCGTCAGGACCATACGTACAAGGGGTGTTGAAATTATCTTTAAGTAATCTAGCAGTACCTCCTTGATGATCCCGCATCTTTCGTTTGTCTGCACGACCGAACACATTACCTCCTCGAATACCGCTAGATGATCCTTCCATTAGGAATTGGTGAATATTTAATTATTGAATGGTAACAGCTTCCATCATAAGCTCTAACTCATCGCTATCGGTCGTGCTATCTGAAGATATCTGAAGATAATTTGTACGCCCCAACAAATCATCGCCTTCGTCAGAATCAGAGTTAGTATCCTCCAGACTATTTTGGCTCAAGTAATTTGAATCGTCACTTTGCAAATTTGATTCGTAAACAACATCGTTGTTACAGACACTATGAGACATTTTTATTTTGTGAATCTAAATGTGCACACTATATCAGGTTTTATAGCTTCTTCAATCCGAAGTTGCAATGGCTATAAGTATACTCGTCAACGACTTTAAATTTAAACTAAATTTTAATATTCTGCAATGACTACAAATTTGAACTATATTTTTGAAATTTGGCAATGGCTATAAGTTTAAACTATATTTTAATATTCGACGATGACTATATTTATATACGTTATATTTTTATATTCTAAAACAACTCTATATATATCGTATAATTTTATATACGACAACGACCATATATTTATAACTTATTTTTATATCCGTTAATGTTGCAAATAAATTGCCAATATATATACATAACATATAATTTTATATCCGTTAACAATGTAAATAAGTTAATTTTAATCTAATTTTTATTAAAACGCTCGACAATTGTATAGTTAAATCATAGGGGCATAGGAAAAAACAAAACGGCTTTCTAATAACCCTTTATGTGTTAAACGGTTTTCTAAAAAACGTTTAATGCCTAAACATTTTTCAGAAAACCATTTAGGGATAAATTAAAAAATTAAAAAAAAGTATAGAGCATCCCCCCACCGATTGCTGGAACAGTAGGGGGATTAATGCTCCAAACAACATATCCCCACTCAAAATCAGCTGAGCTGCTAGGAATGCTCTTAGGGTTTACATTGTACCCTTGAAGTTGACTCGAACAAATTTCTTCTTCTAGAATACCATTGAGAAAGGCATTATTAACATCTAAATATTTAACATGCTAGTTCTTGTACAATGCTATGGTCAGTATAATTCTTACTATAGTTGGTTTTACAGCAGTAAAAAAGTTCGATTAAAATCAAACCCGTATTCCTGTTTAAACCCTTTGGCTACCAACCTAGCTTTGTACTTATTAATTGAACCATCTAGGTTCCTTTCTATCTGTATGTCCATCTGCAACCAACTATATTTTTATTAGCAGGTAGACATACTAGATCCCAAGTTTTTTTTGATGAGAGCATTATACTCATCATCCATTATTGCCTTCACTACTACAAAAGAGGGGATACACGACACTATTTTGTGTGCGTTGCATGACAAGTGTGGCGAAAGCTATGCTTTCTTCGAACTTCTGCAACAATATTCATGTTGTTGCATTAGACGTGAATGCACTGTTGTGGTGAAAATTCTAGTGTTTTGACGTGCAACACCAGTTAAAAGCGTAGCTTTACATATATACAATCCAACTCAATGATTCGCGTTATCAGCATAAACAAAACCCTCACCGTAGATTCATGATTAATTCGACGGTTCAAACCACTTATGGTTTTGATGATTATAAACATTATCCATCATCCAATCAATGACAGCCACCTCATTGCATTCTTTTGATGAAATTTTGGCGTGATCTTCCCCTTCACGAAAAAATGTAAAAATAATCTGGTCATAAATCGTTCTTCTTCTCTATCATCTAATCGTTTTTTCCCTCTTTTTACTATTGACAAAAAATTAAGCCTAAATTCACACCAGTATCGCTCCTCTCTCGATAGAAAATTTTATTTTGAAAAGGTTAAAGCTTTGAAATGCTTTCTAGGTTTGATTGCTCAGGGCGTTGACATCGCCAGTTATTTCCCTCAGGTTCAGTTTGGATAGCACCGAGAATTAGTTGCGCTTAATATAGATTAGATTATGAGTAATTAGTAATTAGTTCATTTGTTACACTTTGGAAAATCCATTCTCTTATGAGTAATTAATTGCGTGGACATCCCAAACTTAGGAAAACTCATTCTCTTATGAGTAATTAGTCGGTGAAAAATTAGGTTATGAGTAATTAGCTGCACTTTGGCCATTGATTTGAGATTTGGGATTATGCTAAAGAGGTTTATTCGAAGATTGAAACCAGCAAAAAACCAAAAAAAGGAGATGGCGCTGGTGGGTTTGCCACCAGGATTTAGGTTTCACCCAACTTACGAGGAGTTTGTTAATTATTGTCTTAAAAGGAAGGTTCATGATCTCAACATTGAGCTGGATATTGTTTTTGAAGTTGGTCTTCATAAATGTGAACCATGGGATTTGTCAGAAATAATGCAATTGGCATGAACTGGGATATTACCATGAAAAGATAGAGGTCGAGCTCCTTAAGGAATGAGGACTAACTGGGTTATGCATAAGTATCGGCTTGATGATAAGGAATGCGAAGATACCATGGGTTTGCAGGACTCGTATGCACTATGTAGAATTTTCAAGAAAAATGTTGTGTGCGCCAAAATAGAGGACGACGGACAATGTAATAACATAGCATTAATGGAGAGCTCCCAAGGAATCACTAGTGATAATATACCAAAACATATCTCCCGATGTTGGTCCGATGAGCTCATCTTCGTGCGAGGATGAAGATGACAAAGACGATGCATGGATGTAGTTCATAACAGATGATATACAGAGACATGTGATTTGCAACTTGGGATAAAGGTAATTCACTTTTACTTTCAAAATTGATTTGCAACGTGGGTTCATTTACATCAACATATAATTGTATGCTTGAGGTTTTGTGATACAAATACATGTGTAGTAAACAGTTCTATTTATGAACAAAGGTTTCATAGTTTATTATTCAAACACAAACATTTGTTTATGACTTACTACAATGTGTTTGCACTGCGATGTGTTTGTGTAGAGGCTTTGGAAACTACCAATTTCCCGATCTGGACGAGTCATTCACCCGTATCTAATCTGCTACACGCATAGGTATTTTCCATTTGAATTTGGAAACTACCAATTTCAATGTTTTGATTCTGGAAACGCATGCTCAGTTTTTGCAAATCGAGCTCACTTCAGGTATGCATCCATATTATTCCTTGCTTGGTACTATGCACATGGCCGATTAATTTATATAATACGTAGTAATAAGCCGAACTGACACGCCCAGTTGGTAGCGAGCATCAAAAGGTAGCAAAAGTATCATAAAGCAGTCATACATAAAACATAACTTAATACATACATATATAGACACCAAAAATGACATTAGTAGCATCAGTTCATAGCAGATAAGGGCTTTGTGGCTGTGGGAGAGCCAGTCCAAAGTGAGCAACCGCATGTGATGGACACGTAGCATCAGGACAAGGGGTTTGGTAGTTTTGCCAATCATATTCCATTTCCCTATCCAGCTGAGGAGGTGAAGGAAGCAAAGGTGGCGATTGATGAAGAGGGAAATAAGCTTCCTGATCAACTTCCAAATCTACCCACTGATCATTCCTCTGGTTATCAACATGTATGTCATGGGTGGCTTCAGGAAATAAGCTTGGAAAGGGGGGTAGCAAAGTAGCTTCATGTATCATAGCATCAAATATTTCGTTTGAATCCATTTACACTCTGTGATCACACAAACATGGAACCACCTGTTCTTCCATATTGCTCACAAAAAGAAGTTCTGGCCTCGTTCCAGGATGAGCATAGGTACAGCGCTGAACCTTAATGAGGTGAACCTTGTTATTGAATTAAACAGCAAAAGTATTGATAGAACCAATGCCTTTATAAAATTGCATTTTCAAGTAGAAAGATCTATGGTCAAAATGAGACTAGTCACAGTCGTCAATTGCAAGCACATGTCCTATTGGCTTCATTATTTCTTCAACATCAGGAACATTATTCTTTAGGAACTCGGGAAAGCCATCAACTTTAGCCCATGATTCCACTACTAACGCTGGTTCAGGCTCAAATTCTTCATCAGACCATGCTTGCATGTAAATAGCACCTCCAGGTTTTGTTAAGACTTTCAACATTAGCGCATGATCACGCTTATTGTAAGATGGGCATCATACTAGAAAAGAGTTATTGGGTATTACTCGCATAGGCCACACATTATGATTCAGAGTCACCTGAAGCGTGTGATGCGTAAATTCAACATTCTAACGTCCTTTAAGAATAGTTGCAGTGATGTATAGTGACGAGCCCTTCATTGATTTTTTTTTTTTGAAACTTTCAAAGCTTGGGTTTTAGGGGATATGGAAATGATGATGGTTCTGAAGCTTGAAAGGATGTGCGAGGGACCCACTATTGGGTGTCATAAAACATGGGAATTGGAAATGTGATGCACAGAAGACGAAGCACACTAAATGTGCTTATTTGTTGGGCATCGCTGGCACGAGTGACCAATGGTGAATGGTCAATTGTTATAATTGTGTGCATAAGATTTAGTTAAGATGGCCAGATGGTTCGTTGCTATGATATATTTCTGTGATATACATGCACAGATGCACTTATCAAATAACTTGTGAAAATCAAATTGCAGGATCTGAAATGACGAGGAGAGTTACAGACGGTAAGTGGAGGACCTGAAATGACGTGGAGAGATACAGATTCTGGTTCTTGGTAATTTTACTTTGTAGAATGCATTCGATCGTATGTGCTAGGACTTGTATAGAAGGTGGTATGTGTTGGCACTTGTGGTGTGTATAATATTTGAATTGTACTTTTGATCATTTGTGTTGGCACTTGTGATATATTGAAGAACTGGTATGGTATGTAGAATATTTTGGATGGTTTGAATGCGATGATGAATATTTTGGATGTGTTTTTTCTATGTACGAAATTGGTATCGCAAAATTTATAATTAAAGCGTTGTATTTCCCTTCTTTTACTGTTCCATTTGGCCTTTTTCTTGATGTTGTATTTCAAGATAATGGTGTTGCATTCCATAATACAGTGGTGTTGCATTACATAAAATAGTATTAATTCTACATAGCACATGGACCCCACAGCTGACATGGCACATGACATGTGTGCAGCTAACGTGTTGTGCGGCACATTAGGCAGCTGACGTGGCCCCACTATCATGATCTGGAAGCCAGGCTCTAACAAATGCTCAAGCAACGCTGAATATTGTTCAATTACGTGCAAATAGTGTTGCATTACGTCTATAGTGCAACACTTTCTTTCCGTGGCATTAGATGGGCAAAAGCGTTGCTTAAGAGGGCTAAGGCAACGGCCGCGGATGCCACGACCTTCCAGTGTTGCCTATTTGAAAAAAGGGAAAAAGCAACGCTTTTTCGATCTAAGGCTACATAAAACTTGTGTTGAATTTGCCAACTTTTGTAGTAGTGCTTCCACTTCTTATCTTTGACAACCCAACGAAAGGTTTTAGGCTCACTTGAGTTGGATAAAGCAACAAATACTTTTGGTTTGAAAATAACACTTTTGGCTTTTGTAGTCATAGGGTTAACAGAGTGAACTGGTTGTTCTTCATGTGGTGAGTCATTTGCTCCCCTTGAATTGGTTGGACCTTCAAATGTTATAGCTTGATTACTTATTTGTTCTTTTTAATTTTCCTGACTATAACTTTGTGGTGGGACAGGTTGATGAGAGGTATGAATGAGAGGTTCACTATTATCATATCCTTCATTAAGTGGAGGCAATGAGCTTTGAGCATCAGCAACCTCATTCATCTCCACATGTTGTCATTTTTCACTGGTGTAGGCTATGGAAAGTATAGATGCATTAGCATTGCTGACTTTATTTGTGGTTTTTATATCTTTTGCGCTGTAAGGAAACACTTGTTCATTTAACATCATATGCCTGCTGATATACACTTTACCTGTATCATTAATACACTTACATCCTTTTTTATTAGTAGTATAGCCAAGAAAAGTACATTGCCTTGATCTGAAATTCAATTTGTTACAATTGTATGGCCTTACGTATGGAAAACACAAGCACCAAAAGATTTTAAGACTTTGATAATCTGGATTGACATTATATCACTTTTCTAGCGGTGTTGAATCCTTTAATACATCTGTTGGTTGTCTATTGACTAAATGCACAGCTATCTTAAAGGCTTTAGGCTAGAATTTCAATGGCATACTAGTCTAAGCTAATAATGTCAAACCACACTCTATTATATGCATGTGCTATCTCTCAACTAGGCCAACTTGTTGAGAAGTATAAGAACATGTAGTCTTACGAATGAATACTTTCTTTTGGATATAAATACTCAAACTTTTAAACTCACAGTCACCATCTGACTGAATGACTTTAACTTAACAGTTAACTTGCCTTTCAATCATAGTTATGAAGTTTATGATGGTACTGTAATTTTCAAATTTAGCTTTTAAGAAATAATTCCAAGTAAACCTAGTATAAGCATAAAGGATATATATAATATTTGTAACCAAAATCTAAGTAGATGGGTGTTGGACCCTATAAATCGTTGTCATTTGCAATGGTTCAGTGTACTCAGTGATAGAATTATTAAAAGGAAGTTTATGAAAATTTCCTATTTGGCAATAATCACAAACACGAGGTAGATAAATAGGTTTGAATATAATTTTATTATCAGACATGATTTTCAATATAGTTTTCGCACTTGGATGTCCACGTTTACAATGCCAAAGATCAAAAATATTTTTAATGCTATCATTCTTGTTCATTACAATCAGATTACAACAACTATTGTCATTAGCAACATAACTTTTTCATTTATTAACAACAATTCAACAATGTTAAACTTGTATATCACATCAATGACATCACATTGTAGAATAACATCCTTAGTTAGAATGTCTATAACTATGCAGTATTTAGGGAAAAATTCAAAATAAACTTCGTTGTCCCTAGCAAACTAAGATACAATGATTAAGCTTTTGGTAATTTTTGATACCATAAGTAAATTGTGAAAATACAGTTGTTTTTTATCCTTTAAGCATGCATCGCCAATATGAGTAATTCTAATGCACTTACCACTGCCCATTAAGTTTAATGGGATTACCTCTATATTCCTTGCTTCTAAGATTCAAGTTATCAATGTTGTTTGTGATGTGATTTGTTTCATCAGAGTCAGGATACCAGCCATCGTCTTACAAGTGCTCTATTCTGGCAATGTCACTTTGATTATTACTTATCTTAGAACTATCTTGACTGTTGGCATCTTAACTAACTTGTGCAACGTTAGCACTGGGATTATTACATCCTCTTTGACTTTAATTACTCGAGTAATTTGAATTATATCTAAAGTAACATTTTAGGACAATATGTCCAATCTTTTCACATATTTTAAATTTAGACCTATTGTTATTCCATCTGCCTCTTCCTTTTCCTCTGTTAGTGTTAACACCAAAATTTGCACTGACCAAACATAAAGAAGTAGAAGGTCCGAAGTAATAAGAAAGGGTTTCGGACAGCGAAACCTGAACCATGGAGAAAAGGACCTTGAAGGAGGCTAAAGCGCTAGAAAGGGCAACGTCCAAAAGAAAAAACCGACAACAAAGAGGGACAGGTTATGATCAGGCGCCAGTGACAAGTATTTCTAGAGAAACATTACCAAGGTCACATCTGCATCAAAAGAGAAAGCCCGAGAGACCAAATCCGATATCCAAGCACGTGGATGTATGTTCTACACTGACAACAGAAAAATAGTTGAAGAAACAACAATAGGTCAAAATGAAGGGTCGGTGCGGTACGAGAGAAAAATATCGGTAGGGGAGTACAATCACCGAAGGCTTAGTAAAGGCACATCTCTGAAAGCATACCACATAAAATCATAAGAAAACAAAGGTGAGAAACTGAGAGCATATAAACTGAAAGCCTAAAGCTACTGAAGAGAAGCGTTGCGTCAGACAAGAGAAGGCAGATGTCCGCCGGCACTACTTAGCTCAATAGACACAAATTTTAGAGGAAAGTTTACAAATCATCTGAAAGGGGTAACAGAAAAGGTCATTGTGAGATCAAGACCGAAACCATGGGTTGTTGAAAGAAGAAAGAAGACATCCACTCTAACTGCTTAGTTCCAGTACCTATGTTGACAAATGAAAACTACAATCCAATAGCCAAGCTAAGAGGAAGCCAGAGGTTATCGAAAGCATCATCAGGAAGCAGCTTTAAAGTCATCGGGAAGCATACCGAGAGCATGTTGTCGCAAAGTCAGGATCTCGAATACCAGAATCCGAGCATAAAAGAAGGGAGATGACAAATCTAGCTTTCGGGCATATAATAAAGCTGAAGACACTGAACCAAAAGGTATGAATGCGGACCGAGACCAGTGGTCTCTAAACCGAGAGCCACCAAAGTCAAGATTATTAGAATCCGAGGCCGAGCTCCCGAGAGGTATGTCAGCGGAACCATTCCCAGAATCCCAAAATTTTTATTTCGAATAAGACACCGAAGAAGATATTCGGTAAGAAGAAATGCAGCCGAAACCTTTCTACCAAAACGAAAGGTCTCAAGAGCAGCCGAAACCTTGTTAAAGCATCCGAGAGAGGCTTCTGCTGGATACACAACAAAAAGGGCCCGATTTTCCTATAACTAAGACCCTAGGGGTCTCATTTTGGGGATTTTTCCCTCATTTCTACGATCTTGCTCTCATTTCCTGAAGAGAAAACCATAATTTGCAAATTAGTTTGGGGATTTCTTATGTAACCTCCTCCATGAATAAAATCATCAAAGCCCTTAAAGTGGACGTATGTTCAATTCAAACCGAACCACTATAAATTGTTGTGTTCTTTACTATTCTGCATCTTATGTCGTATATTGTGGTGCTTATGTATATCTACGTTCCTCACCCAAACCTTTCCAACAATTACCTAAACACCCTTAATGCGTACTTTAGTGCTGATTAGCGACGATTGTTGTAACCCTATCCTAGGGTAGTTGTTGATCCCTAAGTCTCACAGGCGTGATACTCACCTCTTGAAGGACGAATAACTAATCCTTGGACTAAGGGTCTTGATACCTAAAGAGAGGTGAATTCAAGCAAGCTTAAAAGGACTAGATTACCAAAATACCCTTATACAAGTCGTTTAGCTTCCCAACTTGTTTTGCGCTTAGGGAACCCTTATCCCACGGTAACTGTTTGGTGTCGAGTCTCGTAAATGTGATACTCACCCCTTGAGGGAAGAGTAACTAATCTTCGGGATTAAGACCTTGATATCTAGGAAACGCTGAATTAACTCAAGCTTGTTGGAACTAAATAATCTCATTCTATCCTTAGGTCTACTTCCTTAAACCTATCACCGGTTTTGATGAAAAATAACATAAACATTTTGGCGCTAGAGGGAGGGGTTGAACCTCCGACCTCATTCCTAGCTTTAACCTTTCGGAGAACTTACCACATTTCTAACTATGTTGTTCCATCCCAGGTTGGACTAAACTCTGAAGAAGAAAGATTGTAGGTAGACAGTCTCGGTAAAGAGCTTATGAAGACCAATCATCTACCTAAAACATTGTTGATCCAAACTATTGAAAGAGCAGTATAACCTTATATCTCTAACCTTGTTTCTTACACTTCCACCCCCGTTGTTAACCCACATTTCTCCTACCTTTGTCTCTATCATAAACCTTCCATTCTTATTGTCCCCTTTCCGACATTAAGCCTTAATCTTTATCTTCTTTTTTATCATAAAAAGACGCTCCCAATACCCATTTAAGATGGTTAGACCGAGAAAGAATCATGAGCAAGATTTCAGTACGTCATCCACCCTAGAAGATGGTATACTTCCGGACTTCAGCTTAGGTGATTTATAAACGGGGGAACCTTTAAACCTAATGGAAGGAGAAGGTTATGAGTTGTAGATATTGCATTTAGCTTCACAAATTGACATTGCAAGAAGGTTTCTTAAAGAAAACATGGTCGAAAGGACCTTTGAAGCAAGACCTCATAAAGTGGAATCAAGAACGCTAGAACCTCAAAGCTTAGTACTCAAGTTCGTACTACATCAAGCTATAGGACATTCGTGTTGTGCAAGGAAGCAACCAATTATTAAAGGAAGTAGACGGTTTGAAAGAAAGCGAAAGCCAATGTTGTCAATCTACAAGGGATCACCTTCTCCAATGAAATAAAAACAGTTGGAGCTTCATTTGACATGAAATGCCGCCACTTATGTATGATGGAACAAGAGACCTAGAAAATCACCTCCGTGTCTTCGAGAACTACATGAATTTATATAAGACACCTGAAGCAATCTGTTGCAAGATCTTCCTTACAACGCTTTGTGGAGGGGCTATCAAATGGTGCAAACATTACCATGGCCCAGTCATCACCACTTATAAACAACTATCTACTGCGTTTAGTACAAAATTCCATGTATGGAAGATCAAACAATTAGCATTTATGATTTAGATAGAATCAAACAAAGACCAGGAGAGTCACTTAACTGCTATCTAAAGAGGTTTCACAATAAGTCTCTCAAAGTGAAAAGGGCCACAAATTGGGAGAAGCTAAGAGCTGTGCAATCAGGGTTGCTTGTGCCATCCTTCATTTGGAAGGAGCTCATCCTAAATAAATGCGAAAGCTTAAATGATTTGTATTCCAGAGCTGATAAATTCATTCTCATGGAAGAAATACTTAACGCAAGGAAAAGCTTGAAGCAAGAACAGAAGGAAGAAGGACTTGGTTCCAATCCCCTTGCAGAAGGTTCTACAGAATCGAACAAAAGGTAAGATTATTGCTCTTATCAAAGATAGAAGGACACAAAATTAGACATTGTTGGAGTTTGATAAAAAGAAATCAAGCCAAAAAGAAATAGAGGCTCAAGTGAGAAATTCGAAGTAAGACCAGTGGGAAAGCTAGTCCGAGACTGTGACACACCACGTCCGTTAATGTCACTCTTTATCAGAATTCATTAAGTTCCGTGAAGCATTATAGGTAAACAGAAACAAAATCTCACAAGATAGATATATAAAATAGCAGTGGAAATTTAAAACTTTATTTTTATAACAGAAAACATCGTGGTCTCAAAATACAGTTACAACATCAGACTAAAATACTGGAACAAAATAAAAACATCTGTCTTGCGCTAAAAACCATCTAAGTACAGAAATGAAAAATCATAATCCCCATAAGTAGCCATAAACAAGTAGACAAGTAGTCAAAGAGATACATCAAAGAAGATCCAAATCCAAGAAGGAACAGAAGAGAGAAATCCTAATAAAGCCTGAGCGTTTCCACCTTGAGAACCTAAGGGGAAAGAAAGAGAGATAGAAAAGGAAACAAAATAGGTCAGACATGAAGTCTGGCGAGTCTAGCGACTTTTAGCATATAAAGAGATAAAAGTATCAAGACAATAAAATAAACTGGATGAGAGGGAATTGTAGTATAAAACTTGTATAAATAGGATGGATAGGATAAGTAGAATAAACATGATAAACTATGCTTCTCAATTACTTTCTTTGCACCAATACTAGTACACTGAATTAAGTGTTTTCCAATTACTTAACAGAAAAAGAATGATCCTAATAGAATCAAAATGGTAGACTTAGGTGTACTTTTAGTAACGAATTTTACCCCAAATAGAAATAATAGGTACCTAAACAGAAATAACAGGTGTTATGCCAAATAGAAATAATAGGTACCTAAATAGGACTAGGTGTACCATAATTACTACTCCCAAGCGATCGGTTCCCTACCACGTAAATACCCTGCGTCGGCCATTACTTCCTAAAGTGGCAACCATCTGAAGGACACAAACCTATTTACTGGTGTTATGGCGTCTTATTTTCCCAGGTAGACCGGACCTATGCACGCACATGACCTCTTTGGAACACGCCATCATAACACCCCATCCTAGATGAACCTCTTATAATTAGCTAACTAAGCATGCCCTGACCCTTACCTAGTGCGAGGTCCCCGTTTAATACCAAAATGGGTTACTGACTTATATGGGTCCCACACAACAAATGATACAAGTCAAACCCCTAAACTTGTGTCCCCAAACAACTAGGACTTACGCAGGTTAAGTCTTACAGCCTAACCCCTCCCCCCCAAGTTCAACATGTTAAGTTTTACAAGGGTTAACAAGGTCCATACAACCCCAACAAATTAAACAAGTTTACTTAACCCCTAACAGATTAAACAGGTTACATAGGTGAAATACAGTTTGATTAACATGTTCCACTTAATATTTGAATTAAGCCTACTGAATTACATTTCATGCACTCCAGTTTCAATCATATTACATAGTATAAGGTATGCCCCAAATTTTAGTCATATTCATAGTACAGGATATGCCCCCAAATTATCTTTCCCGATTAATCCCAATTTCGTTCGTACGCATATTTCAGTGATATTGGCCTAGGCTCGAAGGTAGCCTAGGCTATAAAAATAAAAAAAGGAATGAGAGAGGAAAAAGAACAGAAATAGGCATATATATCAGAAATAGGCACTGAAATTGACATATAGTAATAACTGAATAACAGAATAGGTGTATGGAAATTTTATGTCATTATAGTAGATCTGTTTAGATATAAATCAGTTCCTTAACAGGCATAGGCTTAGATCCGGTTTATTAACATGTTAAGGTTACTTATAATTTTTTATATATAAAAGTAAAATGAACTTACAGAGATTGGATCTAAAGAACTGGGAATTATAAGCTGATATCGCAGAAGAAATCCTTGTATATGTATAGGCTGTTGTTGTAGAAGATAGTCTAATTCAATCCAAGTGGAGGCAGCATCTCCTTTTCTCCATTGTTTTAGGTGTAGAAAACAATAGAAATGCTAGCCTTAACTACATAGACTTTTTTCCAATGAATCTCGCTAAGAAAAAAGTCCAGTTTCCGGAAATGAACCTGGCCAGATCTAGGGTGGGTCGACCCAGGGGTCGACCCTAGGATCGACACGCCCTTGAGTGGGTCGACCCCTTGGAGCGTGGGTCGACCCCAACGGGCCTAAATCCTGCATGGTCTTCTGCTTCGTGTATTCGAATATTTTTGAAATTCTGGTTTGATTTGTTTATATATATTTCTCTTATATGTATACAAACTTCTAACCTTAATATCTTCTCCATACGATGTCTGTTTTACGCAAACTCGGAGTCCATCTGAACTAGAATTCCAAGACGAACGCAAAGGCACAGTCCATTTTACTTAATTACCAATATTTAATTAAATATTCTCTAGTTTATTTATGTTCTTTTTAAAATTACGGTGTGTTATATTCTCCCCTACTTAAAGGATTTCGTCCTCGAAATCTCCAAGTTTAAGAAGAATGTTATTGTCCTAACAACCACAACTACACATCCATCATCCACATGCATCCATTGTCCTTGAGATCTTTCTAATGATTGTATGAACGTACGCAATAGTGTGTGTATATGTCCTTACACTAATGCGAAAATCGACTGATTCGGTTGACCTCCTTAATGCAATTTATGTTGGTGTCGTGTAACCAAAATGTATGCAAATAATCCTAGTATAACATGAAAGTTCTATATGTGTGCATAGTCATTTACCCAAATGCAACATCAATATGATGATACATCCATTTTCATCCATATAAAATTCTAATTCACACACATCCATATGCAATATGTAAGTGATTGAGCCGATGCAGTGCCTAATGTGTATGTATATGCATCCACGAACAACCACTAGCAAACACTTGCATCCACTTGCATCCATCAAACAAAACATGTCTCAAACACACGTTTACACCCTTTAGTTTTCTACCTAAAGGTCAAAGACTCGACCGTTAGGATACACACGAATGATAGCAATAAGTACTAAGAAACGCTTGGAAAAAGAAGTTAAGAACATAACCTTGTGAAGAAAAGGGTACGAAGCACGAATCTTGTCCTTGGTCTCCTAAGTTGCATCCTTGTTGTCTTCTCCCCATTGTACTTTCATTAACTTAACCTCTCTGTTATGTAACTTCTTAACCTCTGATCCAAGTATATCGGCAGGAACTCGTCTGACTATCGCCCCCTTTCTACCTCTACTTCCTCAAGCATGATCGGCTCAACTATTTTTGCCGTATCGTGCAGACATTTCCACAAATGGGAAACATGGAAAAAATCATGAACACCAGCCAACCTCTTTGGTAATCTCACCCTATAGGCTATTTGACCTATCATCTCTACTATGGGAAATGGCCTTACAAACCTTGGCGCCAATTTCCCTACAGATCCAAAGTGAACCATATTCCTCAAAGGTGATACTTTGATGAAAACCATGTCTCCTACTTCAAACTCAATGTCAGTCCCTCTCTTATCGGCGTAGGACTTCTGCCTGCCCTGAGCTGTCTTCATCCGTCAATAGATAAGATCAATCTTCTCTGAAGTCTCTTTAATCATCTCAGGTCCATGTAGAAGCCTATTCGTAGACTCCCACCAACAAGTCAGTGATCTGGAAGGTCGTGTGTATAGTGCCTCGAAGGGTGCCATGCCAATACTAGTCTGATAACTGTTGTTGTACGCGAACTCCACCAATGGAAGGTGCTCCTCCCAAGTCCCTCCGAAGTCTAGGATACACGGCCTCAAAATATCCTCAAGAACTCTGTTTACCCTCTCAGTCTATCCATCGGTCTGAGGGTGATACACAGTGCTCAAACAAAACTGTGTACCCAATGCCTCTTGCAGGCTCTTCCAGAACTCACTAGTGAAGATAGGATCACGATCACTCACTATGCGAGAAGGTACTCCATGTAGACGGACTATCTCATGAAGATAAACTGATGCCAATCATGTTGTCGTTCTCTTTCTCTTAACAAGAATAAAATGAGCGCTCTTAGTAAGCCTATCTACTATAACCCAGATACTGGTATTGCCCTTCCTCGATCTAGGCAAACCATCGATGAAATACATAGATACGCTCTC
Source organism: Allium sativum (assembly GCA_030737875.1). Lineage (NCBI taxonomy): Eukaryota > Viridiplantae > Streptophyta > Magnoliopsida > Asparagales > Amaryllidaceae > Allium > Allium sativum. The sequence goes on from CM060920.1 coordinate 218,184,083, forward strand.
CCACTTCCACTGTAGGAGCTCCAAAGGATGAAGAAAAACTCCAGGCTTTTTCTGTTCATCTTTAACTTGCTGGCATATTAAACATCGAGCTACGAGTTCCGCTACATCTTTCTTCATCCCAGCCCAAAAAAAAACCTCTTCATATCTGGATACATCTTATCGTCGCATGGATGGATAGTCATCCTAGAATGATGGGATTCCTCAATGATTGTCTTCAACAGACTCCCAACTTGGGGAACACAAAATCTACCATCTTGTCGTAGCCACCCTTTGTCATCCATGGAATATCTACCAAGGTGACTAGAAGTCTCCCCTCTACCGAGCCTATCCAAGATGTCTGATATTTGTGGGTCCTCTCGCTGCGAAGACCCTATCTAATCCATAAGAGTATGTCACACCTATAGAAATTCCAACAATCCTGGTGTAAGATCCGTAGATGGCCTAAAATTGAAGGTTGATATGTACACCAAACTTTGCCTCTCTACGAATAGGGGACTCAGTGTCATCATCTGCCTACTCAATACGTCTGCCACTACATTACCCTTGCCAAGGGTATAAACAATCTCAAAATCATAGGATGCTAGGAACTCCACCCATCTCTGTTTTCTCAAGTTGAGATCCTTCTATGGGAAAAGATACTTGAGCGACTTATGGTCCATGTATAACTCGAACCTTTCTCCTAAGAGGTAATGCCGCCAAGTCTTAACTGCGAACACTATAGCAGCCAACTCCAAATCGTGGGTAGGGTAGTTCTTTTCATGAACCTTCAGTTGTCTACTACCATAGCATACTACCCTTCCCTCGTGCATCAAGACGAAACCGAGCCCTGTACCACATGCATTAGTATACCTTGTGAACACCTTGCTTCCATCAGGCAATGTCAAAACTGGGGCTGTTCTCAAAGCCCTTTTTAATCGCTGAAAAGCATCCTCACAATCAATACTCCAAGAAAAGGTCAGGTTCATTTTTGTCAGTCTGGTGAGTGGGGATGATACCCTTGCGAAGTCCTTAATAAACTTCCTATAGCAGCCAACCAAACTAAGAAAACTTCTCACCTCCATTACATTCTTTGTAACTTTCCAATCTTGAACTGTAATTACTTTCGCGGGATCCACTGCTATCCCATCCCTGGAGACCACATGCTCTAGAAATCTCACCCCCTTCCTCCAAAGTGACACTTGGAGAATTTCACCTTAAGCTGGTCTGCTCTGAGAGTCCTCAAGTAAATGTAGGGCATGCTCTTCTTCGCTCTTGGAGAAAATCAAGATGTCATCCACAAAGACCACAACAAATTTATTCAAAAACTCCCTGAACATCCAACTCATCAGATCCATAAAATATGCGGGTGCATTCGTCAAACCAAAAGGCATGACTAACCACTAAAAGAAGCCATTTAGAGGTCTGAAAGCGGTCTTATCTATACTATCCTCGACCACCCTCAATTGATGAAATCCCGTAGCCAAATCTAACTACGAGAAAACAGATGCGCCTAAAAGCTGGTCAAACAGATCATCGATCCTTGGGAGTGGGTGCCTATTCTTCTTAGTGAGCTTATTTGACTCCCCGCAATCCACACATACACAAAGCGAGCCATCCGCTTTAGTTGAGAAGACAGCTGGAGCAGCACATTCTGATATACTTCGCCTTATAAAGCCTTTTTCAAGTATCTCCCCTAATTGCTTGTTATGCTCCCTCCTTTCCCTAAGAGCAATGTGGTGCACATGCAATGGGACTAGCTTTGCATTATCCACCAAGTATATCCAGAAAACGATCTCACGCCTTGGAGGTAAGCCCCTAACCTCATCTGAAACATCCGGATACTCATAGACTACAGGTACAGATCACAAATCATTGATAGAAGCATCAAGTGATTCTAGGAAACTAAGCATTACGGATCCCCCTTGGGTCACAGGAAATCTCGAGAGTCCTCCCACGTCAGGTCAAAAGTCTAACGACCCTCCTCTCACAGTCTAGGATGGCACCATACATTGATAGCCAATCCATCCCTAGAATCAAACCATGGCCCATAAAACCAAGCACATATGCGTCACATTTGAACTCGATGCCCAACACAGATATCCTCAAACCCCGACATATCATAGACATATGAGTCGTGCCCTCAACGGGGTTTGAGATAATAACGGGATTGGAAACAATACTAGTACTAAGGTGCAAAGACTCAACCACAAAATCATATACAATAGAATGAGAAGCGCCAGAATAAAAAATAGTCCTAACTGGATGATCGGAAAGAGAAATCAAACCTTCAACATAAACTTTCCAACCTCTGTCCATTCCGCTAGCCACGAGAGCATGCACTTGCCCTCCGGAAGGTCCTGTCCTTTTCCCATCTCCTTGCTTCTTCGGGCATTCCTTACTATAGTATCCAATTTCGCCACAGCTATAACAAGAAATCTTCCTTTTTCTGTAATCCTTGACCACATGACCCAAGCCTCCACAACCATGACATTTCTTCTTATTCTAAGCTTTGTCGTTCTTTCCACCTTTCTTTTGTTGTTCTTTCTTGGGCCACAATTTCTTGTTTTGCCCCTCATCCTTAAGTTGTCATGCAGCCAACTGTATCCTCCTACGGTCAGCAACCTCAAAAAGCCAAAATAAATTCTCTGTCTCTTTTAGCCAATTACAGGTTTCTACAAAGCTTTCAGTTCCATAGATTGGTTTTCCTCCTATAGCACAGAAGTCCTTGTATATCTTAGAGAAATTATCCGCTCATGGAGGAGAAGGAACAGCGGTGACAGCTGGGGGAGGGGCGTCTCCTTGGCGTCCGATAGGTGTCGTAGCTTCAAGATACCTACAGAACCAAGCCGGTATCTGAACTCCCTCGAGAAGTTCTAGTTCCCCAGACATGCTGAAAAGAAAAAGGGGTTCAAACAGAGAATCGAAAGTTACTTTTTATGACTTTAGGGAATATGTTTTTCAAAAATAGATTTTTCTTTGAAAATTCTTTACTTTTGAAAACAGTTTTCAAAACTTTTATCCAATCTTGTAACCTTCATCTTAACCAAATGTGACACCACACGTACATTAATGTCACTCTTTATCAGAATATATTAAGTTTCATGAAGCGTTATAGGTAAATAGAAACATAATCTCACAAGATAGATATATAAAACAGCAGTGAAAATTTAAAATTTATTTTTCCAACAAAATACATCATGGTCTCAAAATCCAATTACAACATTAGACTAAAATACTAGAACAAAATACATCCAATAAAAACATATGTCTTGCACTAAAAACCATCAGAGTACAGAAATGAAAAATCATAATCCCCATAAGTAGCCATAAATAAGTAGACAAGCAGTCAAAGCGATACATCAAAGCAAATCCAAATCCAAGCAGAAACAGAAGAGAGAATCCTAATCAAGCCTGAGCGTTCCCACCTTGAGAACCTGAGGGGAAAGGAAGAGAGAGAAAAGGAAACAAAACGGGTCAGACATAAATTTTGGCGAGTCTAGTGAATTTTAGCATATAAAGAGATAAAAGTACCAAGACAGTAAAATAAACCGGATGAGAGGGAGCTGTAGTATAAAACAAGTATAAATAGGATGGATAAGATAAGCTACGCTTCTCAATTAGTTTCTCTGCACCAATACTAGTATACCGAATTAACTGTTTTCCAATTACTTAACAGAAACAGATTGATCCCAACAAAAACATAATGGTAGACTTAGATGTAACTTCTTGTAACGAGTTTTATCCCAAACAGAAATAACATATACTTAAACATAAATAATGGTTGTTACCCCAAATAGAAATAACAGGTACCTAAATAGGACTAGATGTACCCTAATTACTATCCCCAAGCGATCGGCTCCCTACCACGTAAATACCCTGTGTCAGCCCCACAGTAGGGTGTATTACTTCCTAAATTGACAACCATAAGAAGGATACAGACTTATTTACAGGTGTTATGGCATCTTAATTTCCCAGGCAGATCGGGCCCATGCACGCACATACGCCGTTGGAACGCGCCATCAGAACACCCCATCCCAAGTGAACCTCTTACAATTAGCTCAGTAAGCGTGCCTTAACTCCTACCTAGTGAGAGGTCCCCGTTTAATACCAGAATGGGTTACTGACTAATATGGGTCCCACACAACAGATGGCACAAGTCAAACCCCTAAATTTGTGTCCCAAACAACTAGGATTTCCATAGGTTAAGTCTTACAACTTAACCCCTCCCCCCCCAAATTCAACAGGTTAAGTTTTACATGAGTTAACAATGTCCATACAACCCCAACAGATTAAACAAGTTCACTTAACCCCTAACAGATTATACAGGTTACATAGGTGACATACAATTTGATTAACTGTTCCACTTAATCTTTGAATTAAGCCTACATATTTATATGTTTATACACCCCGATTTCAGTCGTATTACACAGTACAAGGTATGCGCCAAATTTTAATCATATTCATAATACATGATATGACCCCAAATTATCTTTCCCAATTTCATTCGTATGCATATTTCAGAGATATTGGCATAGGCTCGAAGGTAGCCTAGGCTATAAAAATAAAAAGGGAACGAGAGAGGAAGAAGAACAGAAATAGGCATATATAGCAGAAATAGGCACAGAAATAGACATATAGTAATAACTAAATAACAAAATAGGTGTACGGAAAATTACATGTCATTATAGTAGATCAGTTTTGATATAAATCAGTTTCTTAACAGGCATGGGCTTAAATCCAGTTTATTAACATCTCAAGGTTACTGTTAAATTTTTATATCTAAAAGTAACATGAACTCACAAGGATTGGATCTAAAGATCAGAGAATTATATGCTTGTATTGTAGAAGAGATTCTTGTATATGTATAGGCTGTTGTTGTAGAAGATAGTTTAATACAATCCAAGCTGAGGCAACACCTCCTTGTCTCCATTATTTTAGGTGTAGAAAACAATAGAAATGCTGGCCTTTATATAGACTTTTATTCAACGAATCTCACTAAGAAACAAGTCCAGGTTCAGGAAATAAACCTAGCTAGATCTGAGGTTGGTCGACCCAAGGGTCGACACATTCTTGAGTGGGTCGACCCATGGGTCGACCCCTAATGGGCCTAAATCTCGTGTGGTCTTCCCACTTCGTGAATTCGAATATTTTTGAAATTTTGGTTTGATTTTCTATATATATTTCTCTTATATGTATACAAACTTCTAACCTTAATATCTTCTTCATACGATGTCTGTTTTACGCAAACTTGGAGTCTATCTGAACCAGAATTCCTAGGTGAACGCAATGGCATAGTCTGTTTTACTTAGTTCCCAATATTTAATTAAGTATTCTTTAGTTTATTAATGTTCTTTTTAAAATTATGGGGTGTTATCGAGACAATACAACATGGGAATGAGAACTTAGCAATCATTCTTCCGTCTCAGATACTTACTTTCATTAGTAATTCACTTTATATCTTGCTTGTAATCAAACAAATATCAATACAAGTTCGAGTGCCTTTACAAGTGAAAACCAAAACCCATCCAAGCTTATGCAAACAACAAGAGCTCAAGGGGAGAAACTAAAGCGCGCCCAGCCACTTCCTATGACTCGTCTCGCTGAAGGGAACTAGGTTTCAAATGAGGGCATATACAGGACATAAGGCATGGCTAAATGCGCAATAAAGTTAGCAATCAGCGGAAAGCTTTAGAGGAAGCCTCCCAAAGGAATACACGACAACGAAAAAAATTAAACGCCAAACATTTCCCATCTTAAATAAGAAAACTCAAAACCTAATCTCCTTTACCTTAAAATTTCATAAAACATTGTCATTAGTCTTATTTATCAACGTGTACAAATGCTTCAATGAAAGGTGTGGAGCATGCTATCAATAAATCCTCTAGAAGGAAAGGCACAAAAACAAAGCTTCCAGAGGGAGAAGCTACATAACAAAGCTTTTAGAGGGAGAAGCTAGATCAACAAAGCTTCCAGATGGAGAAGCTACATCAACAAAGCTTCCAGAGAGAGAAGCCACAACAAACACAACCTCCCAAAAGAGGAGCGTCAAACCAAGCTTCTAGAGAGAGAAGCTACAACAAACACAACCTCCCAAAAGAGGAGCGTTAACCAAAGCTTCCACAGAGAGAAGCTACAACAAACAAAACCTCCCAAACGAGGAGTGATGAACAAAAGCCTCCAGAGGTGAGCAACAAAGGCTTCCAAGAAGAGAAGCCACAAAGTAACATCTTCACCTAGTGGAGTTGCCCCCTAAGTGGGCCTAACAAACAAAGTTACATCTCCACCTTGTGGAGTTGCCTCTTAAGTGAGGCTAACACCCCCTACAAATTATAGTCTCCCTAAGTGGGGCTAGTAATGCCTACGTCTTCCCATATAAAGGGACTAATGTCACTCTCTTAGAGAGCATTCATTTAGTCATCTACATATCCAATGGTTAGGAATAAGGATAGACGTTAGATAACCAACAAACAAATAATCAACGGAACTTCTCACTGAACGGATGATAACTAGATGACCTAATGGAAATTCTCGCCGAACATTTGCGGATTCAGAGAGCCAAACAAAACTACCTACTGAACGATCAAACAATCGGAAGATTGGATGAGAATGAAACTACCTGCTGGATGGCTAAAAACAATTGAACGGAATTACTACTAAAAGGACAAATTATTTGAAAACTAAACGGACCAACTACTGAATGACTATTTGGTTCAGGATAGGATTAATTTATTTCGAAAGTCGTCCTCTACATATGCGTCCGAGAAGTTATCCCTTGGTATATTTATGACTCTTTCGTTCGTATGGTTTCTTTGAGTAAACCTCTGAGGTACCCTATATAATTTATGGTTGCTTGATTACTTCCTATAATGTTTAGATAAATTAACACTGTGCACGTATGTAATCCTTGGATGATTTGTGATGCTTTCATTAGACAGCCTTTAAGCAAACTTTTGATAATAACTTCTATGCTTTTGTTAAGATATTTTGCTTATGGTGTTTTTCAGCAAGTTTCCAATTGTGGCATGATGCAAATATGTTTTCTAGCTTCTATTCACCTGAGTATGAGTCCCGGGGTTTCTATATTATTTCTCGTTTCACTAACCCGAATGTAAGTCTCGGGATTTCTATATGTTTTCTGGTTTCTACTTACTGAAGTGCGAGTCTCAGGGTTTCTATATGATCTATGGTTTTTATTAACCCGAGTGAGTCTCGGGGTTTCCATATGATTTCCTAATTTATGCTTATCCAATTGTGAATCTCGGGGTTTATGTATGATTTTTGGTTTCCGCTAACCCAAGTTTGAGTCTTGGAGTTTCTGTATGATTTCTAGTTTCTATTTACTCGAGTGTGAGTCTCAGGGTTGCTATGATTTCTGATTTTAGTTTACCTAAGAATGAGTCTTGGGGTTTCTATTATTTTTAGATATGATATCTGACTTTCAATTTACCCGAGTGTGAGTCATGGGGTTGCTATGATTTTTGATTTATGCTTACCCAAGTGTGTGTCTTGGGGTTTCCATATGATTTCCTAATTTATGCTTACCCGAGTGTAAGTCTCGGGGTTTATATATGATTTTTGGTTTCCACTCACCCGAGTTTGAGTCTTGGAGTATCTATATGATTCCTAGATTCTACTAACCCGAGTTTGAGTCTCGTAGTTTCTATATGATTTCTGACTTTTTGCTTACCTAAGTGTGAGTCTCGGAGTTTTCTGTATATGATTTTTGGTCTTTTACTTACCCGATTGCAAGTCTCAGGGTTTTCTCTATGATATCTGATTTCTACTTACCGAGTGTGAGTCTTGGGGTTTCTATATGATTTATGATTTCTACTAACCCGAATGTGAGCCTCGAGGTTTTTATGTGATTTTTGATTCCTACCTACGCGGGTGTAAGTCTCGAGATTTCTATGTGAATTTCGGGTTTCTTATTTACTCGAGCATGAATCTCGTGGTTTCTATTATTTTCAAATATGATATTTGACCTTATATTTACCCAAGTATGAGTCTTGGGGTTCCTACTGATTACAGATGTGAATTTCTGTTATCTGAATTACTATTTACAAGTTTGCATTTTCCTATTACATTCAAGTTTTAAAATTCTTGTCGCATGAGTTAAAGTTTGTACCTCAAATCTCTTTCCTTTGTTTTTCCAAATGAGTATTCTAGATTTACAATATTTTCAGGAGGTAAATCCTTAGACCTGCATTATTCTAACAATCAAGTTTAGTTATGGACTCTTTATGCTTATTTCTAAAAGGAAAACGTTTAAATTTCTTTTGCCATATCAACACATGAAGTTCAAATATACCGCTATTATTCCAAGGTAAAGGTTCCTAAGTTAGAGCACAAGCAAGTACTATGGACCTCCCGTCCGAAGCTTTCCAATAAGGATTATGATCTCACAACACTTTGTACAGGAAGTATTTTAAACTCATGACATATTTACCCATAATGTTTTCTACCGTGGATTATGGTATAAATTATGTTGGACACATCATAAGTAAAATGGCAAGCATTATGCAAGTCATATCACCTTCACAAACACATTTAAATATACTCTTTAAGTTTGTCACCTCACATTTCCCAGAATAAATTAAGTGCCTAAGTAAGAACACTAGGTTCCCTATTTAATGTTGATAGGGGATATTAAGTTGTAAACTATAGAATTCCACATTAAAACATGCTTAAGTATGCACATTATTCATAGCTAGATTCATAAGGGTTCATAACTTGAAGTTTACATTCAAATTATGTCCATAAATAAAGTTTATGCTTCCCCTTGTGTCACTATTTTGAGTTATACGAAGCTAATGTCGAAATATGCCTAGTGATTCTTGTGTTGCAGAAAAACAACACAGAAGTTATAGGATTTTGTCCTAAAGAACAAAAGCTTCTTTATACTAGGAGGGGGGCTAACTGTTAACACAAAAATTTGCAATAACCAAACGTAAAGAAGCAGAAGATACGAAGCAATAAGAACAAAGGGTTTCAGAAGGTGAAACCTAAACCATGGAGGAAAGGGACCTTGAAGGAGGCTAAAGCACTAGAAGGGGCAATGTCCGAAAGGAAAAAGCGACAGCAAAGAGGGACAGGTTATGGTCATGCACCAACGTCGAGTATTTCTGGGGAAACGTTGCCAAGGTCACGTCCGCATCAAAAGAGAAAGCCCCAGAGACCCAAATCCGGTAACTTAGCACAAGGATGTCGGCTCTACACCGACAATAGAAAAATAAAGGAAGAAACAACAATAGGTCAAAACAAAGGGTCAGTACTGGTATGAGAGGAAAATACTGGCAGGGGAGTACATTCACTGAAGGGTTAGTAAAGGCACATCTCCAAAAGCATACCACATTAAACCATAAGAAAACAAAGTTGAGAAACCGAGAACATACAAACCAAATGCCTAAACTACTGAAGAGAAGCGTTGCATCAGGAAAGAGAAGGCAAAGGGTCGCCAACACTACTTAGCTCAATACAGACACTAATATTAGAGGAGAGTTTACAAATCATTCAAAAAGGGTCACGGATAAGGTCACTGTGAGATAAAGATCGAAAACATGGGTTATCGGAAGAAGAAAGGAAATATCTACTCTAACTGCTTAGTTCCAATACCTGTACTGACAAGCGAAGACTACAAGCTAAAAGCAAAGCTAAAAGGAAGCAAGAGGTTATCGAGACCATCATCGGGATGTAGCTTTAAATTCACCAGGAAGCATATCGAGAGCATGTTGTCACAAAGTCAGGCTCTTAGATACTGAAAGCCGAGTACAAAAGAAGGAAGATGACAAATCTAGCTTCAGGGCATATAATAAACCCGAAGACAACGAAACCGAAAGGTAAGAATACGGATCGAGACCAGTGGTCCCTAAACCGAGAGCCACCAAAGTCAAGATTATCAGAATCCGAGACCAAGCTACCGAGAGGCATACAAGTGGAACCATTCCCAGAAGCCCAAAATTGATATTCCGAAGGCAAGAAGAAACCGAAGGAGATATTTGATAAATATAAAGGAGGCCAAAACCTTTCTACTGAAACCAAAGGTCACTAGAGTGGCTGAAACCATGTTAAAGCTTCCAAGAGAGGCTTCTGCTGGGCTCACAAAAAAAAGAGTCCGATTTGCCTATAATAAGACCCTAGGGGTCTCACTTTGGGGATCTTTTCCTCATTCCTACAATCTTGCTCTCATTTCCTAGAGAGAAAACCCTAATTTGTAAACCAATTTGGGGATTTCTTATGTAACCTCTCTCATAAATAAAATCATCAAACCCCGTAAAGTGGACGTAGGTTCAATTCGAACTGAACCAATATAAATTGTTGTATTCTCTACTATTCTGTATATTATATCGTATATTGTGGTGCTTATGTATATCTATATTCCTCACCCCAACCTTTTCCAACAATTACCTAAACACCCTTAACGTATACTTTAGTGTTGATTAGTGATGATTGTTGTAATCCTATCCAAGGGTAGTTGTTGATCTCCAAGTCTTGTAGGCGTGATACTCACCTTTTGAAGGAAGAGTAACTAATCCTTGGACAAGGGGTCTTGATACCTAAGGTGGGTGAATTCTATCAAGCTTAAAAGGGCAAGATTACCAAAATACCCTATACAAGCCGTTTAGCTTTGCAACTTGTTTTGCACTTAGGGAACCCTTTTCCCAAGTTAATTGTTGGTTGTCGAGTCTCGTAAGCATGATACTCACCCCTTGAGCAAAGGGTAACTGATCTTAATTATTAAGACCTTGATATCTAGGAAACGCTGAACTAACTCAAGCTTGAAGGTACTAAATAATCTCATTCTGTCCTTAGGTCCACTTCCTTAGACCTATCTTTGGTGTTGACAAAAAATATCTTTAACTGTTAGTATTACTGTCTCTCTGGTAGATGATTCACTTTACTAGTATTTTGATTCTTTTTACAGCCAGTCGTAAGATTGACATCATAGTCTTTTTCTTGAACCCTTTTGCTACTGATACTTGATTCATAAGATAGTAAAATAGAGTGCACTTCTTCAATTGGTGATACAATTCGTTGTGAGGTTATGACAACAACTACTACATCATAATTCTTACTACTAGATTTCAGTACCAAAACCAAATGAAGGCGAAGGGGTATCGGAGCACAATAGTACTAGAAGAAGGTCTCGAAAGCGTGTTATTGACACCAAAATTTTAAGTCAACCGATATCGAAAGCAAGAAGAGGAAAGCTTGGTTCATACACTATCGGTACCAACACAAGCAGCACAGGCTTGGTACTGATACAAAGAAGAAAGTGGAAAGGCAGTACCAAAAGCAGTCAACCTGGCTTCACCTCCGAAAGCAATCAAAAGAAAATAACCGAAGACATGTAATCCGATATTGAAACCCAGAACCAGGAAAGCGGAGCATGAAACCGAATAAGATGGAGCAAAAGAGGCTATCAGTACCAATTTGCTTGGTACCTACATCGACACCAAAAGCAACATCCAAGTCACTTGAAGAAGTTCTGAAACCATGGTGTCGCAAAGCCAATACCAAAGATGGAAGTGCGAAAGTAACATTCAGAAGATAGTAAAATAAGCCAAAACTCATGATTTGCTATCGGAATAGAGAGCTACCACCGAAATCAAAAGCAGCTAAGAGAACTTATTAATACCAATTTTCTTGGCATCGATACACTAAGAAGAGGTCGAGACTCAGAAACAGGCATCGAAAGCCAATACTGCAGCCAACACCGACTCCGAAAAGGAAAACTGAAGCCGAAAGCACTCAAAACGGACTTATGTTGATCTATATCGAAAGAAGGCCCAATTTGTCTATAAATGAGACCATAAGGGTCTCATTTTGGGTGGACTTTTCTCATTATCAAATCTTGTAATCTTTTCTTATAGAGTAAACCTAATTTCTAAATCGATTTGGGAATTTTACTTAGAAACTGGAATTTTACTTAGAAACTTCTATGTACTCAACAAAGTGATCAATAAAGAGAGAATCCACACTTATAATCAATTTCATGGAATTCTTTACTACTTATACCACTTATTTCCTTATTTCTTTTCCATGTCTAATCCTCATGCATAAGCTTAATTACTAGAGTACCCTTCCACAAGCCGCCTAGCTTTCTATCTTGCATTGCACTTAGGGAACCCTTATTGCAAAGTAACCGTTGGTCCATAAGTCTCATAAGCGTGATACTCACATCTTGAAGGAAGAGAGTAACTAATCTTCAGGATTAAGAACTTGATATCTTGGAAATGGCGAACTAACTCAAGCTTGTAGGAACTAAATAATCCCCTTAGTTCCCTTAGGTCCATATCCTTATACCTAATTCCGATGTTAACAAAAAATATTATTAACATTTTGGCGCTAGAAGGAGGGATTGAACCTCTAAACTTGTGGTTAACAACCACACCTTTAGTTGTGTTGTTTCATCCCGGTTGGACTAAGCCCTGAGGAAGCAAGATTATAGATTAAGTGTGTCGATGAGGATGTTCTAAACTTTGGATTGCTATTCCAAGCATCATCGATCCAAGGACTATTTAACCTTCAACCTCCAACCTCCAACATGTTCCGTATTCTATCACAACAAGACTCTGAATCAGTAAAAGATGTTTATACCAAGAAATAATCGGGAATGAGGCACTAACGCATTACCCATTCCGTAAAATGGAATACTGCCAAAACTCGACATAAGGAAGCGGGAAATTGGAGGACCTCCAATCTCAGCAAAGGAAGCAAGTAATACCTTGAGAATATTACACTTGGTTATACAGATCGATTCCACCAGAAGGGTTATTGAAGCTGAGTTAGCCCAAGGGTCCTCGAGGATGGAACCCTATAAAGTGGAAATGAAAGCAAAAACACTACAACTTAAGAGCCAAACAAGATCACCGCTAAACCTCAAGACAATGGCAAAGAAACATTCAAATAAATAATTCAGAAGGAACTGAGGATCTAGTGTCATCAAAAGACCAGAAATTGCAAGGAATCTCCTTCTCTTGAAAGATAGAGATGACTAAAGTTTCGGCTAATTTGAAAATACATTATCTCACGCATGACGAAATTACAGACCCAGAAGATCACCTCATTAGCTTTGAAGATTAAAGGATTTGTATAATTCCCCCGAAGCACTTCGATGTAGAGTATTCCTGATGACTCTCCGAGGGGAAGCTAGCGAATGGTGTAGACATTATCATGACCCAATCATCACATCTTGGAGACAATTGTCTACTGCATTTAGCACATGATTTCATGAACAAAAAACCCGAAACTTAGCATTTATGATTTATCCAGTGTTAAACGGGGACCGAGAGAACCACTCAAAAACTATCTAAGGAGATTTAGTATCGAGTTATTCAAAGTGGAAAGGGCAACGGATGGAGAAAGCTAATGGTTGTTTGAGCAGGACTATCTATATCATCCCTTTTTTAGAAGGAGCTTTCCCTAAATGAATGCGAAAGATGGAGCGTTTTTTATTATAGAGCAGACAAATTTATCCATATGGAGGAAATGTTTAGCACAAAGGAAAGCTTGAGTCAAGATCAGAAGGTGCAAAAGCTTGATTCCGTTTCTTCTTCAAAAGGTTCCCCAAAACCAAACAAAGGGAAAGATTATTGTTCCTATCATAAGACACATGGGCAGAAAACCAGTCTATATCGTGATCTAATGAAAGAGGAGTTAAGCCAAAAAGCAAAGAAAGCTTATTTTGAAAGATAACTAGTAAAAAAACAACCAAAGACACTACAATATGAGAGTAGATTTAAATGATAAGTATCCTACCTTGAATAAATGCTTTCAGTAGAAGTTTAACTTTTCCACTCTATTTACAATCAGATGTATATTAATGTAAGTATCATTACTGGTAAAAGCCAAGCATGGAGGAAAGACGATTCCAGTAATGCTTGAAAAGAACGACTACATGTTTTTATATTCCCTAAGCGGGACCAATACTAATCATATTTATACCTCTGATAAGTGGAGTACCCCCTAACTAGGGCTAATGATAATAAGTACATTTTTCCGTATAAAGGGACTAGTGTCATTTTTGAAGAGAATCATCATTTACTTGCATGTCGTCATTCGTTTGGATATCATCATTCATTTTTGCATATCATGGGGTTAGGCATTAGCAACACGGTAGGTGGATCACCAAGTAAAATTACCTAGATGTATAATGTATGGCTAGATAACCTAATTACTTTGACGAACGAGTCAAACAATTTAGGTATTGGACAATTCTCCAAATGGATTACCTTTTCGAATAGGACATTGCTTATTGATAAGTAAGATGCTAGGAGGATTAAGCATCGACCCCTACCATTGAGATTAGAAACAAAGTACTCAACGAGTAAGGATATATGTTTCTCCATCTAAGAAGAGTAAACCTGGAAGATAAGTCTAAATTTTCAAAAAGAAAAGCTTAAATATTTCTGTTAACCACCGATGGATAATCGAGCAATAAAACATGACAAGAAGTGTAGGAAGTACCAGGAATACCCTACGATGCCTTAAGTCCACCCAAGTGATTTAACAATTATCTCGAACCCATGGCCTTCCTGAATAAGGAAAATAATTCTAATTATATTCCCACTTGTACCAGAAAAAAGGGTTAGAAGTGCAGGGGCAGCAATTGATTACTTTAATAAATGGGCAAAAGCGGAGTCACCTTCCAACATAACATCTGAAAAGGGTTTGGAGACTTATTATAAAGGATGTCGTCTCTAAGTTTTGAAAAACCATGTCAGATAAAAGAGCACACTTTGAAAGTAAGGAGTTCGCATGGTTTTGTGACAAATGGAACCATAAAGAGTTTCTCTACCACAGCGCATTCAAGGGAAAACGGTGTCGACAATGCTACAAACCAAGTTGTAAAGGGGATTCTAAAGAAATGGTTAGATTAAGCTATAGGAAATTTGGAAAAAAAATTGCTATTAGTACTTCAAGCATATGGAATCGTCACCAAGGCGTCAATAGAGTACACTTCATATTCACCAATATATCAATGTGAGGCTATCCTTCCACTCGAAGATGAGATTCCCTTCATACAGAAGAATAACTTATGTATTCGATTCAAGTCAATAGTTAAAAGGGAAACTCCTGGGACTCCTTCCAAAGTTAAGAGATGAAGTAATTATTGGAACAACATGACATTAAAAAGGAATGATTAGGTACTATAACTTCAAAGAAAGGACAAGACCTTTCCAGAAAAAGCAAATTAGACATGCGAAAATTAAAGTTCAATACCAAGTCCCACAAATGGACCTTATTTTTCTTAAAATAGGGAAAGTCCCTAACCATTCATCAAGAGCAGAGCTTGGAGCGTATAGACTCTACAAACCAAATGGTGATCTCATACCTAGAACACGGAACACTTGAGGCTATACTTTTCAACAACAAGTAAATAAGAGAAGGTCTTCTTAAGAATATCTACATGATTAAGGGTAAGGAAGCCCTCTCAAACTTGGAACAATCCGAAATGGATAAAAAGCCTCAATAGTTAAAAACCCTTGTCATCGCTAAGATGGCCAGAGCAAGGCATCTCCCGAAGGGAGGTGGGGTGTAAGCCTTTAGCCGCATCCAAATCAGAAAGGGCTAGTTTAAAGCATCAAAAGCGTAAGCCTCTGATCCACACCAGAAATGGTTAAGACGGAGCATCTAAATTAGCTTGCCCAACCTTTGCACGTAGAAGAATACGCCATGGCTCTGCTATGAAATAAGTATGTCCTACCTCTACTCGTAGAAGAGCACACCCTACCTCTGCTTACGTTCCTCATTTCCTGCAGAAGGGAGCGAATAAAGAACGTTGTGCCTTTGCTCGCAGAAGAGCACGTTCTGTCTCTTCTTTGACTAAGCATGTCCTGCCTTTGCTTGCAAAAGACCACGTTCTACCTCTACTTATGTCTCTTCCCGCAGAAGGGAACAATCAAAGCACATGCATCGTATGCTTTGACAATCTAAAGTCGGGAGAGTGGCTAAAAAAGCACGCACATCCTATGCTTTGACAATCTAAAACCCGGAAAGTGGCTAACAAAGCACATGCATCCTCTGCTTTGACAATCTACAGCCCGAAGAGTGGCTAACAAAGCACGAACATCCTTTTCTTTGATAATGTAAATCCCAGAGTGTGGCTCAGTAAGCACGTACATCCTCTGCTTACATCAAAATCCTGTGGAAAGGGAATAAAAGCTCAAAAAAAGCTATCAAAAGTGCATACAACCATTGCTTTAAAGGATAGGCCTAGAGATTGGCACCAAATTGCAAATATCAGAAGTGGATTTCTGGTCTTCTATCATAAATGCCTGATCCTGGGTTTGGTTCGGGACTTCTATCAAATACCAAAAGTAGATTTCTGATCTTCTATCATAAATACCTGAGTCTGGGTTTGGTTCGGGACTTCTATCAAATACCAGAAGCAGATTTCTGGTCTTCTATCATAAATACCCGAATCTAGGTTTGGTTTAAGACTTCTATCAAATACTAGAAGTAGATTTCTGGTCTTCTATCATAAATATCTGAATGTAGGTTTGGTTCAGGACTTCTATTAATTACCAAAAAAGAATTTCTGGCTTTCTATCAAATACCTAAATCTGGTTTTAGTTCTGGATTTCCTAAAATGAGCATACTATACCTGAGCTTGCATGTTTTCCCATAAGTGGGAGTGAAAGCTCAAGAGGAACATTCTAACGATACATAACCTAAACTTAAAGAACAAAGCTGAAACTGTCAATCAAAGCATGAAGAAGGGTTCATCAAATTCATTCAAAGCCAATGGTATGGCTCATTGAATCAATAAAGAAGTGGCTTGTAGAATAATTAAAGCTCAAAATAAACAATTCTTAACACAACAAAAAGCCGAGGGCATAGCTCACAAGACTGAAAAGGGCAATTCAACGAATATTACCAAATACCTGAATCTTTGTTATGGTTCGAGAATTCTATTAATATCGTATGTGGACACTTGGTTTCCTATAAAATACCCGAACCAAGGTTATGGTTCGGGACTTCGATTTTCTTCATAAGGGGATTCCTGGTCCGCTATTATTAATACGAGAATCTGGGTTTGATACGAAACGTCTACTATCACTAGACATGGATTTCTGGACTTCTACCACTGACTACCCGGATACAGGTTTCAAGAGCCTTTTGCTATACTCTCAAGAAATAAATTCTTACGTCTGCATTATTCAAAATACCTAAGTCTGGATGGTAGTCCTCCCACTCTTATTCCCAAGAAAATATTTCTGAATTCCTATTGCCATGCCCAAGGAAGGGGTTCAAACATGTTGTCTTGTTGGTTAGGACAAATTTTTAAATGGAACTCGAATTGATACCTTGAGTATTCTATTTAAGACCTAACGATGGAAATTATTTCTTCACAACATCTCATGCAAGGAGTTACCTTAAAACTTATATTATTCTTAATCACTATTCATCACTCTGGCAAAGCAAGAAGTACACATGGATATATTACGGTATCATTGGCACATCTATTACTTAATCACAATTTGAACAATGTTTCACAATCAGGTAGGAAAACCATGGAATACACTCTACCTTTAACAAGGGTTATACTTTAAATGACATATGCACAAATTATGAAATTATCTTTACAAATTCATTTCACAAATAGTCAAATACAGGAGTTAGATCTTGACATTGTTCTTGTTGCGAATCCTGCTCAATATATAATTCTAATAGAAAGATAACGCTTGTTATAACACAAAAAGAAAAATTAGAAAACTCTACGAGTAACTAACGCAAAGGATGTTAGCTATTATATTTATTGTAGAAAGTACAAAAATGAAATTCTGAATATAGATGTTTAGAGCCAAGGTAGAAGCCATACTCAATGCTACACATACACGCATAAAAGGTTTATTCATAAAAAGCATTTGATAAGTAACTACATCTCAAGGAAGGGTGGTGACAGCTCCAGTCATACCAAAGATTTCAAGAATATCTTTCACCTCATCATGGTTTCGGACGAGAGAATGTCACGAGATGCCTTTCGATCTTAGCTCAAGGAATGGAGGAACTGCCTGGGTTTCGGTCCTCTAATGCATCGCTTTCCGGGAGTTATGCTGCCAGGTGATATTATGCCATAAAGCACATTAACACAATAATTCCATATAAGAAAATATGTATCATTTATAAGCTTAAAACCATCATATAACCTTAATAACGTTAGTCACCTTATATCTCTATAGAAACTAGAATACATTACGAGTCATTAAAAATAGGTCTTTAATATTTTTCACATATGATCATGCATTGTACACACATGCCTAAAAATAGTTAAGTCTTTGATGTTGTTAATATAAACTATCCCGACATCGAAACTAAAACGGTCTTAGTATCGAGGTAGTCTAAAATTAAGATGGGATGAACTTTAAGTATCAGCTCGACCGAAACCAAGGGTATAGTTGTCAGTACCGAAGGCTTGACAAATATCAAGAAAGGTTTAAAAATTTGGTACCAACAGAGTCAAAATTAAGAATATTACAGTTTTGGTAACAACCTATCTAATACTGACACTTCAAGTACTATATATACAGGAAAAATATGGCCTTCGGTGCAAACCTACATTAACTTCGATATCAGTAGAATGGAAGAAAAAATCAATGGCAAGTCAATAGCAGTTTGTTGGTATCGAAGAAAAAACTTCATTTTCGTAATAAGAATTAAAGACAAACATATATGTCTTTGATTTTGAACCTCAAAAAATATGTTAAGGGGTATTTTAAAGATTCACTTTAACCACAATTAAAGATCATTACAGCTACTCTATTTGATCAAATTCATTCGTGTTATAAATTAAGATCTTATTGATCCTGATCGGTTTCATAGTCGGGTCAGGTAGATGATTCTCAAACTCTAACCTAAAGCTATCAAATACAGAGATGCGTTGAATTTGCAATTCTCAAATTATGCGAAGAGCGATGATCTTGTGTAAAAACAATTACTTGCGGATAAAGGAACGGGAAAGAAGGGAAATAACTTTTATATTGAAAGCACCTCATAATCCAGGCCACACAATTAGGCACAAATCAACAAATCGGATCAATTCAAGAATATCAAAAGGTAGGAAATAAGAGTGCAGGAATGAAGTCAAAAATACCCCTTCACTTGGGAGTAAATGTTACTATCGGATTTCGACACCAAAACCAAACGAAGGAGAAGGGGTATCGGAGCACAATTAGCACCAAAAGAAGGCTTCTGAAGTGCATTATCGACACCAGAACATTAAGGCAACCGATACCGAAAGCAAGAAGAGGAATGCTTGGTTCAATGCTATCGATGCCAACACAAGTAGCACAAGCTTAGTACCGATATTAAGAAGAAAGCAGCAAGGCAGTATCAAAAGCAGTCAACCTGGCTTCACCTCCGAAAGCAAAAAAGAGAAAGTAACCAAAGATATGTGATCTGATACCGAAACCCAGAACCAGGAAAGGGAAGCATGAAACCGAGCAGGATGGAGCAAACGCGGTTATCGATACCAATTTGCTTAGTATCAATATCAACACCAAAAAGCAACATCCAAGTCATCGGAAGGAGTTCCGAAACCATGCTATCGCAAAGTCGATACCAAAGATGGAAGCGCAAAAGCAACATTAAGAAGATAGTAAAGTAAGTCAAAACTCATGATTGTCTGTCAGAATCCAGAGCTACCACGGAAACCGAAAGCAGCTAAGAGAATCTATCAATACTAATTTGCTTGGTATCGATACACTAAGAATGGCAGCATCAATTTCACAAGCAAGGAAAGGCCGGGACTTGGAAACAGTCATAGAAATCCAATAATGCAGCCGACACCAACATCTAAAAGGCTAACCAAAGCCGAAAGCACTCAAAACGGACATATGCTGATTGATATCAAAAGAGGGCCCAATTTGTCTATAAATAAGACCCTAGGGGTCTCATTTTGGGGGGACTTTTCTCATTATCAAATCTTGTAATCTTTTCTTATGGAGTAAACTCTAATTTCTAAATCGATTTGGGTATTTTACTTAGAAACTTCTATGTACTCAACAAAGTGATCAATAAAGAGAGAATCCACACTTATGATCAATTTCATGCATTTCTTTACTACTTATACCACTTGTTTCCTTATTGCTTTCTCATGGCTAAGCCTTATGCATAAGCTTAATTACCAAAGTACCCTTCCACAAGCCGTTTAGCTTTCTATCTTGCATTACGCTTAGGGAACCCTTATCCCAAGGTGATTGTTGGTTCATAAGTCTAGTAAGCGTGATACTCACATCTTGAAGGAAGAGTAACTAATCTTCGGGCTTAAGACCTTGATATCTAGGAAATGGCGAACTAACTTAAGCTTGTGGGAACTAAATAACCCCCTTGGTTCACTTAAGTCCACATCCTTAGACCTAATTCTGGTGTTAACGAAAAATGTCATTAACAATAATCATCATTTAATCCATTTAGTAGATACAGGACCTGATATGAGTTTTGAATTTTGTTACCTGTGGCATTAAGTTGATCACAAAGTTTCTTGACCTATGATATATATTCTCTTATAGTTAGATTTTCCATTTTGATATTCTGAAGTTGCTTCTTATAATGTAGAACTTTAGCAGAAGATTGGTTGTTGAATTCTTTTTTCTGATGTTGTCCAAATATCATTTGATGATTCACAATCTATAACTAAAGGCAGTAAGCTTGCACTGACAGATGATAATAGGCAAAGCATATCAGTCTGTTTCGTTTGTAAAATTGAGTGTATACTTCATTGCTATAGTTCTGTTATTCTGATCAGTTACAAACTTTGTTGGAACTGCAGTTGTTCCTAGAATAAATCCTTCAAGACCATATCCATGTATTGTTGTTTCTACTTACAATTTCCACAGAAAATAATTGTCTTCTTCAAAATGAATAGTAACTAGCTGACTTTGAGGACTAACCACGGTTTTGACCAAATTTTGAACAGAGGTTGTAGTGGGATTTTTAGGAAGATTGATGCCAGTTGCTGATGCCGAGGATCTGCATTTGTCTCCCATGATGATAGTGATCAAATGAACAAGAAACTGGCTAAAGAACATATCAAATGACAAAGTTGATTGAAAATAAAGAAATACCGAGATCAGGTATCAAGAAGCAAAAAAGAATTTGATCATGAGGTAAACTTCTGATATGATATTCTCTTAAAATTCTTTCTATGAGGCTTTAACTGATTTTGGTTACTTTCTTGATTTTCTTGCATTGGCTCCTTGATGATTGAATCTATTTGTAGAAAATACAATGTATATCTTCAAGATGCAACCAAATTCAAATGAATTTTGGTGAGGCACATATGATATGAACTGTATAAATCTCTCAAATGAGGTACGATTAACACTGATGAGAGAATACCCAAATGATAATAGTTTTCTATTGGATATAATATCACCAAACAATCACAAAAGCGAATTATGCCATTAGGCAGTGATAATGCTCTAATATCAAGTTAAAGTATTGAATGAATTGGAATGACATAATTTATTTTGAGAAGAAGATGTAAAAATGATGTAATGAAGATATCCATATTATTATGTTTTTATTTATTAATAATGTACATGAGTTAACTGCTATGTTTAACATAGTAGTAACATTTCAATATGATAATGGGCCAAGCAGTAACATACAATGTTACTGAAGCCCACTATTACATAATGATAGAAATAAAAATCAAGAGTGTTCGGCTGATTATTATCTCATTTCTATTAAACAGAAAATTGAATTAGAACATAGTTTCACAACAAATCCTCCTTATACATATGAACAACAAGCATATTTTAATTAGCACATTTGGCATTGTTCACCAATGACAACGGGTGTCGATGTCAAAAATCTAGTTTGGCACCTTTAATCTGACGGTCGGAAAAACCAACCATTTGATTCAGATGGCATTAGCCTCTTAATTTGTTGACAAACCAGAAACATGCTAACAAATGTATATTTTGCTTCACATTATACTGGTTAAAACAAAATAAGCTATGGTTTATTTTGGTTGTTTTGTTTCTGAATCTGTAGTGGCTTATAAACAGTCCAAAGGTAAATTCAACAGTTCGATGAGGCGTTAAAAGTTTTGCAAATGATTAGTCGAAAAATAATCTCAACCACTTGACAAAATAACTACCTCTGGAATAACCATCAAATAGAGTTTGCATGTCCCATACATATATTTTCGACCCAGCAAATAAATTAGTTCGACTTAGTTAAATTAATTGAAATCTAAGATTATTGATGTTTTAGTGATTTTATATATTAGTTTAGTGCTCAAACTAAATTCTTTTATGGTACCTGTGTCAAGATTTCCATTTAAAAACATCATAGTAAAGAATATAAATTCTTTATACATAACCATCAGAAACATAATGAAAATTACAACATTGAAAAGGTTCCTTGTCCAAAGTCATAAAATAAAAATAAGACATTTGAACGACGTTTGGATTGCATTGGAAAATAAGCAGTGTTGATATCAGTCGTGCATCAAACGACTGATCTAAAACTTGCTTAGTGATTGACCAAATTGGTTCTAATGAGACTTTAATTGAATTTTAAAATATAAAAAATGCGCCTAGCTAATTAGCTAAGCGAGTATGAGCGAGTGCAAATACAAGGCGACTGACGTTTGCAATTGCAAAGGAAAATATAAATGACGTTTTGATGTCAGTACTAATCCGACAATTGTAATAAAACATCAAAATCACTTTGGAATATTTTGACGTCTTTAGGACACCAAAATTAAAGACGTCAGAATAGAGTCAGTAGTTTTTGATATCTATTTGATGTATTACCATTTTGGTTATGTAACAACCTGTCAATTTAAATAATTCAGATTGGCAATAAACCACACAAGCCTGACCTAAACCATTCAAAAGGATGAACTATTAATATGGATTTGAGAAATAAGAATAAAAAGATGAGAATGAAACAGAGCACAATATCTCACAATGGAAGGACAATATAGTAATCACATAACAAAATTAAGATATACTTTACAATATACATTTCTAATATTATAAGTAAATAATTAAGAGACATACCAAGTGATATAATGGAATAATACTGTTAAATACGACCCATCAATTTTCACCTTCATCTTCAAAACAATATCTCCAGTTAAAACTGAAACAACTCGAGCTGACTCGAGCATAATGAAAAATAATATACTCAAGTCAAGACTAGAATTTCTTCTGTAACTCAAATCAAAAGCATAAAACAAGAGTACAGGTAACATAAAAGATGTTACGGGATTTTCCATCTCCTAAGAATCGGTTAAATTATCTACATATAATAAGATATGCTATATATGTGATGTCCATTAGTGAAAGTATAATATTGGAAATAGTGTTAAGATATTGCATATACTCCCCCTTAACACATTTTGTATGCATATAGTCTATGCGGCAGGGTCGGCCCTGACCAAAGTGAGGCCCCAGGCAAAAACGAGGGCTAAAAACGAAATGTAAAATTAGCATCTAAAAGCATGTCCACAACAAGAATCAAACACGAGCGGCTGAAATAATTACACAACACTTACACCACTGAGCCACATTAACCACTGATTTACATTGTATATTGGTACCATTTATTCAGAAAACTAAACAATTATGACGTCCAGCTCAACTGGAGGCCCTAGGCCACCGCCTTGGTGGCCTTGGGCCAGGACCGGGCCTGCTATGCGGATATCGTAAAACCACTGTTAAATAAGTATACTCGCTTAAAAGCCGTTGTATAAGAGATATGTAAAGGTATTCCCAATATCTCTAGATATAAATGCTAGAAACCAAAGATAGCCAGCATGCCAGAATGGATTAAGGAAAATGAAAAATAACTAGTAGAAGTAGAGCAGATGCTATTATCTGTGCCAGTTGGAGCAGCCTCAACTTCAAAATCCCGAGTTGCTCTAAAATAAAATCTACTTCTTTCTGACTCGAGATATTGACAGCTGAAGAAAATTGGTCACGTATGTTATCTTTAGCAGTAGATCCCTACGGCCTCAAGCTGAGTTTCTTAACCGATTTCTTCCTAGCTTTCCATGATTCCATTTTTATTACTAGCCGATAATACTCTAAATTTTAGAAAGAAGTTAACATTGAATAATTTAAAATCGACAAAAAATTGATCTATTATATCATCATCGAATCATTATTCAACAAAATTTTCAAGGCGAAACACATCATGTCACCCTGATAAAAGAATATTCCACATGCCAAGTTAACATAAGACAAGAAGTGAATTAATTATATGGAAGCCATGCAAAACATAAGGAAAATAAATACAAACATATTTTATCAACTCTGTAGATTTTAATATACTATACTCATTAATTACTAAGCAAGGCAAGATAATGGATTCTCTTCAAAAAGGAAAAACATAACCTCGACGTTGTAATGTTGAAATAAATAAGGGCAACTACATTTACTATAATAAAGCCTATAATTATTACTATAGCATATGGCTCTTATTAAGACATTGCGAAGCTAAAACAGTTTGGCAAAGCCAATATCTATAAACCAATTCAAAGTTAAAGCTTCCAAGGTAAAATGAAGTAAGCCTCAATCTAGAGTATCAAACTACATTAGGATCAAAACATCAAAGCGAATCGACATGAAGTGCTTCGAACTAGAACTGTTCAAAGGCAACACAACGACTCGTGCCTCCTTGTGGTCAGTGCTTCATATTGATTTTCGCTAAGACCAATCCGAAGGACTAAATTTCGATTTGAATTCAACGTAAATTTATAATGATGACAAAGATCAAAACCTAAACTTCGGCTTCATCCTTAGTTTTGCAACAAAACCAAAATCCTGTTCCTTTCAAACATAATGATACATGTCAAAACTAAACTGGCTCAATTTAAACTAATTAAAATTGTAAATAGGATTTAGTTTTCTAATTAGTTAGGAGCAATAGAAATCGAACAAAATAAAGACTTCAAAATGTGTTATTAGCTGCTAACTAAAGATCGAAATGGAATAAAATACTATACCTGAAATTCCTAAGTTTGATTGTCAGTAAATATGGGTTCAAAAGAATTCTCTACTCTTTAATGAAAATATAATGCAGAAACAAGAAGAGAATGAAAAGTTTCTATTTATAGGGAAGGAGAGGTGGAAGAAGGATAGACATATCTTACAAGCAGACGATATTTGTGTCGTCAAAATATACGATGATACAGGCCCGGCCCAGTGTAATTTTGGGCCCCGGGCAAACATGTGACCAAAAAATAAAATTGTTCATTTGACCTAGGACAAAATAGTTTGCAAAATGAAAATTTGCCACTGCCAAGGATCGAACCTTGCTCACTCAATTGGAAAAAGACCAACACTTCCACTCAGCCACCTTGTTATTAGTAGCCAATAATAATGGTCATAGTTTTCTTACATAATTGCTTATTAAATATCATTAAATATAATATTTTTGGGCCCTTCCAACAGATTGGGCCCTGGGCCGTCGCCCAGATAGCCCAGGCCTAGGGCCGGACCTACGATGATAGGAGTATGACAATTGGTTCCATTTGAAAGTCGATGTACTCATCACACCAGGGAAGCCAGTGTTATAACATAATTGCTTCACTTGGAAGGGGGCGGAGGATTGTGTTTTTTCAACTAGAGAAAGTCACTTTGCTTTGCGTAGGAGAGGCAAGGCAAAGCTTCTACATAGCATTTGTTTTTCCTTCGGGGATAAACAGATCACTTTTAGATTGAAAAGTTTGTATCGTCCATTGGTATCGATGGAACCATAAAGATGGATTTTCCTCAAAGACATTCTTCATTGAAAGCTACCAAAAGAACAATGTTTGTGACACCCTACACACCTTAACACACCCAAAAAGAGGTCATGCTAAGGAACGTGAAGCGTCTAGGCATAATAAAATAATAACAATGACTAAGATTCACAAAACATTAAAATAAGTACGACAGAAACATTTATAAAAAAAATTTATCCAAAACCAAAATTTTATTCCATATAAGTCATGATGAGAAACAATCCAAATGTCTCACGTAACCTAAGTCAAAAAATACATTAAAGTACAAAACAAAATATTCCCATCTCAAGCACTAATCCAAACCAACATAGAAAAAACATAAAATAGAAGAACGAACACCAACTGGAATAATATATCTTTGGAATGAATCTCTAAAGCTACCTAAATTAATCAACCATTGCCTTGTAAATCTAATGGGGGAAAAGGGAAAGAAAGGAACGTGGGTCAGACATAAAGTCTGGTGAATAGAAACGATTATTACAATTTTTAGCAAATTAAAGATAATAAACTTGATTATAGATATATTGTTACAAGCGTATTGTGTTCGTACAACCTTAAGGTGATTTCTGAGATTTTTTAGATTGTTTGCCTAATTCAGGCAGATTGTTTGCACTTTAAGTTGCTACAATAGAAATATTGTTAGGAACAATTTCTAATTCTATCCAATGATCGGTCTTTGCTATCTACCACTTCTATAACATGGTAGTATGTCATTGTGAACATGTCGGTCGTGAAATCGTACCACATGGATAACCATTTGTCGATCCACTAGTTAGACATAAATTAGCGCATGAGCGTAGTAGCGGTTTATTAACCCAATAGATTCTGCACGCACGGTCATCGCCAGTACACCCCCTTCTTTTTGATCCATATTTACTCCAATCAGCATGGTGTTCCCAATCTCTATCCTACGACCTGAGAAATCGTTCCTTGACCTAAATGGTATGCTATCAGTACGGGTCCTAACAAAAAAATTCTAACTGCGCCCTCGTATACTTAGTCTCTTTACCTGTGTTTTATTTATTTACTCAATCCATGATCTGAGTTTTATTATTAACTCAATTCGATGATCTAAGTTTAACCTATTGTCTCAGTTCTATGGCCTGAGTTGTTCATATGTTATTCTACTTTCGCAGGACAAGTTTTTTTTTTATAAAAAAAAGTTAAGCACTAATTTTGTTAATCAACGTAATATTTACAGTTTTAAGCTCTCAAGCATATACAAGCATATGCAAGGCTTATAAGATGAATAATCTCAAAATATTACTAATGTCACTGTAGCAAATTACATGACCCACAAATCAAAAGACTACTGTGGTAAATGCAAATAACAAATAACAGTAACTTGCTGCTTAGCTCATTGAAGCTTGATGTATCCGATTACTCGACCTCAAAACATCTTCCAATTTACAGAGTGTCCCATGATAAGTTTGCTAGCCTCAGGTCTACATTCCGATAAACAACATAACATGAAATCTGAAAAATGAAGCCTCATGCAACCATAAGAGATCCCAAAAACCAGCATACCACTTAACATCAATGAATTGTCACTGCAACTACATCAATTAAAAAAAGTACAACCTTATCACATCATGTAAGAGAAGGGTCATACAACAGATTTTTCCTCGTATGCCTTCTGGTAGATTTCAGCTTACTACTGAGAGGCATCACATCCTCTGGACCGTAATCATTACATTCATCTAGATCATCATCATCCCAAAATTTTCCTTTTAGTTTATTGTTCTTGGAATTAAATGATGGAAGGGAGGAAGTGGGCACCGCAGTTGAAAGCAAGGCTTTGTTAACAATGAGAAATGTTAAACCTGCGCCTATTACATTAGGAGGAGTTAGTTGAAAGTTTGAGTTTCAAGTTTCCATATGGGAAGATTTTTAGCGTGTAGAAGCTAAAGGTGCCGATTTTGTGGCAATATAAGAGGATTTAAAAGAGACTGGATTTATTACAGTGGTACGTTTCAGACCACATGATGCAGAAGTATTGCGCATGCCTGAATTTCCTTTTGGGGATTTGCCAACATTAATAGAATTTTCATCAAAGAGATTACCTAGCAGATCCTCCTCCTCTTCAACTTGATTGATTTGCTCTAAATTTTGAGCTGCAGCCTCCTGAATAGTATTGATTGGTGCTACAAAGTTAGTAGCAGCTTCAACATTATATCTTATATTATGATCAACCTGTAAACTGCTAACTTGCACATTATTGTTAGTATTAACCTCATCATTAACCACCTCAGTATTACCATTTCCATCATTCTCATTTGCTAAAGCATCAAAAGGATTTGCATTAACATTAGTCATGTCATCGTCAATACTAACATTAGCCTTATCATTAGCAACCCCCTTCTTTCTCCAATACTTTTTAGCTTTTGTATTAACTGATGTCCAATTACTTTTATTAGTATTTGTTATGAACCTCCTATTATTCTGTCCAGTTTGATCATGAGGAATATCATGAAAATTATTTCCAAGATCCTCAACATGGTCTCCATCCACATCTGCCTTTGCATTAAATTCACATTTATTAGTTGTGTGGCCAAAAACCTTACAAGTGGTACATATATTGGGTCTCCAATCATGGGATAACCTAACCGATGGGCAATCCTTACCTAAACCATCAACCACTATTCTATCTGGTAGTTCAAACTCAGAAGGGATCTCAATTAAAGCCTTTGTGTATCTAAATCTCCGCAACTTTTCAGTGCTATTATCAAAACATATCAATCTCCCCACATGACAAGCAAGCCAGTTTATACCCAATAACGTCCAAAGAATAGTCGAAATTCGATAAAAATGGGCCCATATAGGAACTTTTTAATCTGCACTTGTGAATTTCCTATAGATGGATCCCATCTAGTTATAATAAACATTCGACCTCTTATAAAAAGAGGATCAGATTTTAGAATTCTTTCTCGATCTGATTCATTTGTAAACTCGAAATAGAAATGAATTCCACCTGATTTAATACTAAATTCACCATCTAATTTCCAAAACGGGTTTAAGAAATTTACCACTGAAGGATACTATGTCGTGTCATCCAGGAAAAAGCCAACCAAGAAATTGCTCTAATAACTCATACCTTCTACACTGACCGTTTCTGGAATCTTCTTCGGAATACCATCCCTAGGGATGTCGAAGTGTTGTGGTTGAAATACTCCAACATTTAGAGGGAGAGAACTAAAAAGGGAAGCATAGTCCAACTTCGTGAAGGCATGATACGAGGGGTTTGACGAGGATTGATTAGCATTCACCAAATTGACATTAGCCAGAGGAGAGGAAACATTAGAAGGAGTGGATCTAAAGGAAGAATTTATTGGATCTGGAAGGTTCGATCCTTGATTTGTATTATATCTTGGATCTGGGAGGCTCGATCCGTGATTTGCATCGGATCTTGGATCTGGGAAGTTCGATCCTTGATTTATATCAGATTTTGGATCTCGGAGGCTCGATCCTTGATTTGCATTGGATTTTGAGATGTTCGATCCTTGATTTGCTTTGTAGGGTTTGGCCGATGAGGAATTCACCACGACAAGGGGTGGATCTAGGGGTATAGGTAGAGAATTACGAGAGGGAAGAGGAGGGTATAGGTGTCAAATTTATGCAATTTATTTAATCCTACAACTGATCATAATTCTCTTATTTTGCACACGTAGGGGAATAAAATTAATGCGAAGTTGTGCAATTATGGATTCAAAGTTGAAGCTAATTTTACAGATAATCAACATAAAATATGGACCTGTAATCAAAAGGGATTTGGAATACAATATGCAAACTTAGTAAGATTAGCTATTAAATAATGACAAAGGTTATAATTGAAAATGTCTGGACAAATTTGCATAAGAAATATTATGATATACTATATAAGCACATAAAATATCATAATAAATAGATTTGACTGAGTTGCAGATATTGTTATAACACAAGGTTATAATGGATGAAATAACTTATTATTAAATTGAAATTAATTGATATCTAGTTTAATAAGCATACGTTAGTGGTGGTCCATTCTGACAGCATGGTGCTAACTGAGGAAAATAAGTGGCAAAAAGAGTAAGCCCTAAATCATTGGGAATCTACGTAGGGGTACAAATTAGTATATTTGTTTACTAGGACCCATACTCACAACATTCCCTTTCAGTTTTATCACTGATGGTCTCACAAATGATGGATGATGAGGGATGGGCATGCTTATGCTGATTTTGGTAAACAAGGGGTCAACAAACACAAAACCATGTGTATGATGCATTCTGACGATGCAATGAGCGTGCATGTGTACCGATGAGGGAAACAAGACACTACTGCGACCAATAGTGATTAATTTTTCCTTTATTAATGGGCCGGGTTGGATAAGAGCTTCTACACCTGTTAAAAAAATATGGGTTTAAAGGCTAGCCCTACACGATTATTTATATATGTCCAAAACAACGTCGTCCGTCCAATTTAAAACGTTCAAAATCTCACCGTTTAAAGCCACGAAAACACGTCACTTTTAATATGTCCGGGTCGACCCACGCCATATTAGGGTTGACCTATAGATTGAGTCGATCTCTCATAAGTTGACCTTAAGTCAACCCGAGTATTATGGTGGTCGACCCTCACATGTTACGCATTTTGATTATTGTATGTTTATTTCTTTCATTTTATATTGCAATGTTACTTAACTTTCCATTATTTCTTGATTAAATTCCTTTAATTATACAAAATTATTTTGAAATTCAAATATGTGTTATTTATGGAATTAATACACACATACATATATTTATAAATAAATATATTCACGTGCATTCACACATATAAATATTTTCAAACATAGAACTTCGAATGTTAATAACATTTTTGTATGAATTTCGTTCAGGGAATATTATGTGTAAATTTATCAGAAAATTCCACAAATGCATTGGTATAAGTTTCAAGGAAAATTGTAGTAGTTTCAAAAACTTTTGTTTTTACTGCTTCATCTACAACAACCTCTGCCACACTATTTTCTTACAGATACACCATTCCCGAACCTGGTACAATCCACCAACTTGATACAAGATCGAATCATCATCCTACAACCTTATCAATAACTCAATCTTTAGTTTCAATCTCCTAAATCACACTCCTACAACCTTCTCAATAAATCAATAATTCAATTCATACCCAAAGATCAACTTCAATTTAACTGCTCCAAAACTACTATACATCAAGACAACTCCCTTCGTATTTAATCGCAACCTGCTTCACACACTACAAATTCAACTGCTACTAGACCATCACCCAATCAACAATCACTTTGATACAACCATTCAGAACCCCTCATAATGCTTCAAACTTCAAATCCTTTACTTTTACTTCACAAACTACATTTGCTTACTACAACATTTATCTCCTTCTCCATCTACCCCAACCACCGTGAATGCTTACTCCACTAACGTAACTTTAGCAGTAGTTTTGGTCGAACACTCCAGGCCTTGACCATCGAACTACATCCACAAAAAAAAGCCAAATTAAACCACAACCACCATCATGAATTCGCCATTTGCTTTATCCTACAACAACTCGAAAATCATCCTCCTAAATCGTGGAATCTTCATTTTAGAAATCGATATTGATTGTGAAAGGGTATTGTTATTAACACACAAACTAATGTTAAGAGGAAAATTTTAAAAACACTCCATTCTTTGAAAAAATGTTAAGAGGCTACACAAACATATTATTTCATACTACTCAATATTCCCGGATTGCCCCTTCAAACCATATTTATAAAAAAACTTATTCGATAAGGTAAACCGAATTAAAATAAGCAGTTCGTCACCACTGCCCCAAATGCAGCACGTAATCAATTATATATGTATTAGACAATGATATGTCGAAAATTAATAATCATTTTAGTGCATTACTTCCGTAATTATAAAATTCGACATATTTATGTCAATAAAAAAAAAGTTCCGAAAACACTTATCTTTTTCGTTCATATTTTTTGTTAGAGTTTGATTTCTCCACAACTAATGGTGTTGATTAACCATTAAAAATTAGATTAATGAACAGAAAAGTGAAATTAAGCCTAAATGGGTAATAAGGTAAAATTACATTTATTTGTTAAGGGGTTACTTTCTTCATTGATACTCCCGTTAACAATTTTTTTAAAAAGAAAAAAATTTCCCTCGCTTAACAATATTTGGAGTGTCAATAACAACGCCCTTGAGAAATCAATATTGATTGTGGAATCGAGTATTTTTATTTCATAAGTTGTTTGGAAGTGGTGCGTTATATTCTGTATTATATTGAGTATGGTTTTAATTAATAATGGGCCAGGCTTGGGTAATTTCATGACCTGTATCATGTATCTGCAGATATTTGAAGTTTAGATTACTATTTTTTAACTTGGTCAAAAATGAGTAAAAACGTAGGAAAAAAACGGTGGCGTCGCTTTGAGCTTTTTATTTTTAGGTGCGTCTTTGGGCTTGGGTCTATTTAAGCCTTATTTATTTTTTCAAGTGTGTGTTTGTTTTTGTTTAAAACATTAAAAAAGTTTTTTTTTTAAAAAGAGATTTCAAAAAGTTATTTGTTAGTGTTTTTGTTCGCCTTTGATTTGACTGGATTTCTTTTATTACTATCCTCTTGTTTTTAGTCTTAGTTTATTAAAAAAACATTTTCTTTTTTTATTAGATTGTAGAAAACCACTGGAGATGAATTACATACTTAATTTTTCTTTGTTCCACTCTTAAAAAATCATCGATAAATTAAATTGCAAATAAATCTGTACAATCTGGTATTATGTAGTTAACCATGCTTTTATTTACTTGCATTGTCTTTTTCTTGTATTTTGCATTTAAAAAAAATCAAAATAAAATTCATTTGTAGTTTCATTGTTAATGCACATTTAATTCCTTCATTGCATTAATCTCATTTTTTTAGTTTTCTTAAGGCTTCATAACCCTTTCTTGACCTAGAAAATTGCATTTCATCATAGAAATATGACTAAGAATAATGGCTAGATGTCAGACCTAAAAGAGTCATGAGCTTATTTAGAGTAAGTTTATGTTTTGATAACTTATTTTATTCTACCAAAACTATCTTTTGGTGTTTAAGGAAACGGTAGAGTTTCGATCACTTATAATTACCACAGTGATTAATTGACATTATAGCGATTGTTTCCCTGAAGATACTTAGATCTTCAGTTGTATTGCTATGGTAATTCGTCATGCACTGATAAATTACCTAACTAAGAATTGTTTTGCTAATTTAAATCAAAGCGTCTTGATACAGATTTGGCTTAGGAGCTATTAAGGATGGAAAACTCTTGGTTAGGTTCTTGAATTTACTTATTACATCAGTTCATGCATATATAATCTAATAATCCAAAAATAATCAAAAATCAAAAGGAAAAAAGTCAGTTCTTTTAGAAAAAAATTAAAACCAAAAACAATTTTTCTTTGTTAAAAAACAAAAAAGTAACGCTTCTTGTTGAACATACATTTTTTTAAAATAAAGAAAAACATTTCACTTTGTTTCTACTCACTTCTTCTTGTTTTTCACCACATTCACCGGTTAATCTTTTCTCATGTGCATGAGCATTTACACTTGTGACATTTTGAAAATAATCTAATTTTAATAAACCTTCTTTCCAAATAGCTAACAATAGCCATCCAAGTACCCTCATGGATAGTATATTTCCCGATCAAGTTCCTATTCCTTCTTGAATTGCCTTACCCACCCCTATGGGAAGTCATTTTGAAATTCCCTTAAATCCCGTTAAAACTCCTTGAAAATTTAGTAGTTTTGAAACAAATGATTTTTATATCTTTTGTTGAAATTCAAGCAAGTTTATGCAACCATTAAACTCCAATAATTATATAATGATAATCGAATTTTGGTTAATTCCATTCACACTTGTCGATTATGCTAAAAATGGTTATATAGCTTGACTTCGAATTCGATTAGAACTTCGAAAAATTCACAAAAGTTTTATTAAATAAAATTTAACACTTGAAAAAAATGTCCAAATTCGAAATGAAATTGTAAATCTTCATCAATTAGCGAGTGAATCTTTTGGAAAATATTTTGAAATATTTAAGGAAATTTCAATCAAATACATGTCCATATCACAATTTGAAAATTTGGCTTCGCAAAATTATTTATGATAGTCTCAAAAACAATTCGTCAACAATGCTTAAATCAATGTGCCATACAAATTTTTCTGGCACAACAATGCCTAAATCAACTATCTTAAATATTAAGTTTTATAATTAACAATCAGTTTAAAATGTCAAGTTTACACTATATTGACAAATACAGTTCAGTGAGAGGCAATATCACTTACCTTAGCAAAATATGTCCAAAAAAGCTCTAAAACATAAAGCTCCCCAATGTGAGTCCATAGAAAGAAACGCCGTCCAACTCCGACCTTGTACGCAAAAGATACGCATGTTATACGATTATAGTTAAATTAACTTAAATGTGCTAATTACCTTAATTAGACACTTAACCCATCTTCTCCACTACCTAACCACTGTACGTGCACTTAAGTGATCCCAAAACCACCGTGAATCTTAGTGATATGCCGTAGTACTTTATGGAATCCCAATTAGAAAGCACCAACACAGTCTCCTCCACAAACCCAATTCACTCATATCAAAACCACAATCATTCGAGCTCACCAATAAAATGCGTCCTGGCTATCCCACATGTACAGGCAACCATGAAAATCACCATGGTTAGCCGGACTTCCCCAAACTTGCTATGTTATGGCACTTTCCCTCTCTTTTCACATTGGCACCCTTGGTTTGGCCTAACTCTGCCTAGTCGCTATGAAAAAACGAACCCTAGAAGTTAGGGCTTAGATTTAATTTGTTGCTTAAGGTGTCACTCAATGTAATTTCATTTTTTCTTGATTTGATTTTTGTGTTGCCTAATTTAATGATTTACTTGTGCGTTCAGGTGTAATCATATTCTTTATTTTATTATTGTGTTTGTCTTTGTCCTTATAGCCATGGCTAAATGATATTTGTTCATGTTATTCATTTGTCAATTAGTGATGAAAGACGAGGAAAAACTATAGGTAGTTCTTCCTAAGTTCAGTGAAGGATACATCAGTGGATTGAAACTTTTTATTTGAAATACTTTTTCTAGATTCGCATTAGGTTATGAAATTACATGCCCTTGCAAAAAGTGTCATAATCACTAGTGGCATCATCAAGAGGTAGCCTACGACCGTCTGATTTGGAATGGTCCATCTGAATTGTATATGAAAAAGATTTGTGAGGTTTCCTGTATAGATCCTAAAAGGAGCGATAACGATATGGATTGCAAAGCAGGAATAAATTTTGGAGATAATCTCAACGAGATGTTGCAACGTACTTATGGAAATATGCAGAACATTGAAGGTGGATCTTTTGATGGATCGAATGGAATAGATGTCAATGCTAGAAAATTTCATCAATGTGTTGAAGAGGGAAAGTATCCATTATATCTTAGGTGTACTAAATTTTCGCGATTAAGTTTCATTGTCAGACTTTATTCTTTAAAATGCCTACATAGAATCACCAAGTCTGCATTCTGCGATTTAACAGAGTTGATAAAAGAAGCTTTTCCACAAGCCCACATCCCTGTATCTTTCAATGCTACCAAAAATATCATTAAATATTTAGGCCTCGATTACCAAAGAATACATGCATGTCCAAATGACTGCATGCTACACTGGGCATAAAATGAAAAGGAAAATAATTGCAAAACTCGTTGTTTTTCAAGGTGGATTATACCGGAAAAGAAATTGGCTATTGACAATGATCCGGAGAAGCGGATTCACAAAGTATCAGCAAAAGTGATGCGTTATTTTCCACTAAAACTAAGGCTGCAAAGGATGTTCATGTCCAAAGAGTATGCAGAAGTTATGTTATGACATGCAGTGGGATGAAAAAATGATGGCAGAATTCAACATCCAGTTGATGGCGAGGTTCGGAAGACGATATATGCCAATTATCCTCATTTTTCATCTGAAAACAGTATCAGGTTAGGAGTAACATCTAATGGATTCAGTCCTTTTCATACAATGACTACACGACTTAGCACATGACCAATCGTATTGGTAAGTTATAACCTTCCACCTTGGTTATGCATGAAGACGACATGTGTTTTATATAGAAGATCCAATTGATAAGTTATTCCACAATGTTATCAAGAATCTACCGGGAGACTGGTGTGAAATAGAAAGAGAATATGAAAATGAATATTTGAATGATATCCAGCTTGCTTATGGAATAGGAAATCAACTTTTGATGTTCGTTGGTGTAGAGATGATGTACCAATAAAACGAATCCGCCTTCCACCTAGCAAGGTGAAAGACAATGCTTTTTAATTTCTGTGTATCACTATCATACTTATTTAAGTAACTGATGTCCCAAATTTAAGTAAGAAAATGTTGTTTCTGCCTTGATTGCATTTTAGTGAGGTGACTGTTTTATTACACAAGTAACCGATGTATCATATTCATGGCTTCTTTTTGTAACTGATGTCATTCTAACATTAATTCCCTTATTTTGTGTGGGCCAGACAAAATTCCAGTTGAGGATTTCAATGTACTCTTGATGTTTTGGGGAGATGAAAAAATTCAGGTATAATTTTGAGTTTATCACATTCAAATCAGGCAGACAAACATCTTTACTTCATGTTTTTGTAGTCCAAGGCCCTTACAAATTCTGCAAATCGGAGATCGTATATAGATACACACTGTTGGTATGTTTTTTCTTATTTTTTGGTTGGCTGGAGGTATGCTTCAATAATAAACTACAGAATTCTTACAATTTCCGCCTGTTGAAGCATCAGTCTAATTCCTACAGTTCTATAGTGCAATGCTGGTATGTAACTGATCGTGTATAAGACTGATGCTTCAGTATTGACATACAGAATTCTTACAATTTCTGCTTGCTGAAGCATCATTTTAATTGTTACAATTCTGTAGTTCAATGCTGGTATGTAACTGATCATGTACAATATTGATGCTTCAGTAATGAGCTACAACATTTTACTTTCTCTTCAATCAGTAATGATATTGTCAGTTCGTAATTGAAGCAACGACTGAGTTTGTACTTGAACGAGTCTTAGCATGTCTAAACTTTTACTGAAGCAAAAGGAGGCATTGCCTCAAATTGTATCACACTGAAGCAGTGCCTCATGCATAGTATTGCATTCCTTGATATTGTTCGTTGTTTACACCAAAAATGGTCCAAACACCTCAGGTACAAAGCTGTACTTCACTAATTTGGTTGAGAATAAAGTGGAGCCTTAATCAATCAGTAATTCAAAGCAGAAAATGCGGAAAAAAGGTAAAAATAGAGAAGAGGTTTAGAGTGGTTCGGCCGTTAATGAGGCCTACGTCCACTATGAAGGTGATTTCTAATCTCATGATATGAATTACAAAGTACATCAATTCTCCCTGCATCATACACTTCCATTTTTGCCTAATACAACCTTGTTTATATACTTTAATCTAGGAAATTATATAAGATGGTGGTTGAATTTGAGTAGAAAGAGGATGAATGGATGATTGAGATTGATGATGTCTTTATTCTCTCTAAATCACGAAATTGAGCTTGACGCCATGGCCAGATCCGTGGTTTGTGGCAAAGTTTGGCAGCACTTCGGGATTCTTCCAATCTCTTCTCCCCCCTTTTTCCAGTGGTGGCTATGGTATATTTATAGGTGAGTCATCGGTTTGAAATACCTTTCCCGCCTTGTAAATCTCTAATTCTACTAATTACAATCGGGCCATTGGCCAGTTGTCGCCAGCTGTCATTAGCAGTCTTAGGCTATCATGCATAGATAGCTTTTTGGGTCGGACGCCTTATGTAGTTTGAGCGGGTTCGTGAGAGTGGGTGTTTCTGTGTGGGCAACCATTTATAGGAGGCCTTGTAGGAACGGGACGCAAGTCTGGGACTGGTTCTTCATTGTTTCCTGCGCAACTTATTGCTTTAGTTTTAGGGATGCTCCCTCTCTTATTGCTTCTGCAGGATGTGATCGTTCTGGCTTATGTTGGATGGGCGACTTGCTTTATGCTGATGCTTGGTATAGCCTCATTTCCGTATGAGCGACCGGTCTTAGTCTCCACGCCTGAATCTTTATTTGGACCCAAGTTTTAGGATCGCACACTGCATCATGCCGTCCGGTTGTACTTGGTCGACCTGATTTGTTCTGGGCTTGACATTCAATACTTGCTCTTATGACCGTTCTTTTCCAGTACGAATGCTTTAAGTGCTTTAGTGAGTTTATGTACGAACGACCTTGGTGATGTTAGCGACATATCCCTTGTTCAATGTGCACGTGGATTTTTGGGATTAACACTTGCCCCTCGAAGCCTGTGATTTCTTTCAATGAGGAATTACTGGCTTCGACACATCTGATCTCACATTGTTGTATAGGTTTGTTGGTGGGTCGTTCGCTCAAGGATTATAGTTGCTCCAATGGTGTTATCTCTTTCCTGAGCGAAAGGTGTTTGGACTACCCTGTCATTATTTGAACTGGTGCCAGCTGGCTTCCGATGGGATGTTTACGCCAGTATCTAAATTTTAGGCTGACGTGGTGGGGATCCTTTGGATGTTTGCCTTTTGCTCTTTCTTATTTATTTAAAGCCCATTTCCTGTCGCTTTCATTTTTTCAAAGGGTAATTGAGTTATAGTTGAGCTCCTTCGAGGGTTTCATCAGGTAAACCCCATTTGAGATTCTTGCTTTAATTTTCCATGGAGGGCTTTGTTTTCTTTTTTCTTTTTTTTTTAAAAATCTGTCGCTCTGATTTGATATTTGCAGCAGTATTTATCTGTCTCGGCAGACTTTCCCTTGAGCCCGGGGTACGGTGATTTTTCTGGGTAGGCTTCTTTTCCTTTGCGTTGTCTTACTTTACTCTTTTGTGATCATCCTGATGGATGCGGACCCTCCAGCGTTTTTCTTTAGTATACCAAAGTTTGGTGTTTGTATGTAACTTGCTTGGCGAAATGTTTTTAAGAGATGTCTTTGTTTACACCCGAATTTAGCTAGGACGTATCTCTTTCCATGGTTGTTGTTTGAGTTTATTTCAAACTTTTCCCGAAACAGGTCGCCCAAGGATGGAATTCCTTATGTCTAAGAAATTCAGGAAGAGGCCAACGAGGAAGGTTGGTGACAAACAGGTGCCTCGAGACAAGGAGGTCTTGAGTACAGCTGACACTTCAAGCCGTAGTTTGCTAGACTGACTTCCTGACTCAGAGTTCCAGGCTGCCCTCAGTCATCTGGTTTCCTCGTCCTTTATCTTGGACCCCATAGCAATTCCGGAGCCTATACCTATCCTTAACTACTGTCGTTCTCAACCTGTCAAAGATTTCGTAGCTCAATGTCTAGCTAGCTCGTACCCCAGGGTGCACACAGACCCGTTCGATAAATGGATCATTGCTAGTAAAATGGACGCCATGAAGGACTGCATACTAGATGAGTTCAAATAGCTGGAAGCACGCCCTCATCTGGTCGAAGGTCTCGTCACACATGTCAAAGATTTCATTATGTAGCAGATGGGCGCCTGGCTTTCCTTTGTTGAAGATCTTCAGCGGTAACGTAAGGAGAAAGTTGAACAGATCCATGCTCTGGAATCGAATAGGCTTGAGCTTATTGAAGCCCTGGAGTCTAAGGATAGGATCATCTCCCACCTGATCTGAAAATTGTGGCTCGCCAATGCCCTACCTGCAATTGCCCTGTCTGTTATTTTGGTTTTTTGACAAAAAAAGGTACTGTTAGTCTGGTTTGTATATGCGAGTGCCAACCTCGCTTAATATTGCATTCTTTTTCTTGTGTCCCTTGTGGTTGGTTCAAGACGTTAGTACGGTAGTAGTTTTTTTTTTTTAAAAAGAAACTGTCCGTTCTTGCGCGCGTGCGTCGTTCGTGCACCTTTGTTTTAGATTTGCTCATTCGTGCGAGCGCTTTATTAATCGTACGCTTGCGCCCGATTTTCTACTGTTATCATTATTGTTAGGATTTAATTTTCTTTTGGGAGTTTGTCGTTTGTCGTTTGTCGGGGATTACCACACGTTTATATATATTTTTTAACACGCGTTGAGTATCTTTTACTTATTATTGTGCCCCCATGGGAGGACTTGGGTTAAAGATTTTCGACCTATTCTAGATCCTGCTTGATTGTTTTAGTTATTCAAAAAGGGTTTCTAGAATGGATACCCCCAACGGCTAGGATTTCTGCTTTACCCCCTTTCGGCTGGGGTTTCTGCTGTAATCCAATCTTGGCTTTGTTGACTTGGTTAACAACAAAGAACAAGATCAGACACCTCCTTTCGGTAAGGGTTTTCACGAACCACGTCGGTTTTTGCCGACTTCACATTTTTGTCAATTTTTGCCGACTTTGCATTTTGCCTAATGAAATAGATACTGGCCCTCTTCAATGAAAAAATTAAGAAATTTTCTCAAGGCGGGGAATCCTCGTAACCTACACCTAATATGAAGGTGTTCCTTTGATGGGCTCAGCAAATTTTTATCCGAGGGGCCTTTTTGTTTTGAGTTGCTTTTTCTCCAGTATTGATTCCTGAGAGATAATCGTTACTCCTTGTTGTTGGTCTTGGCTTTGATTTTGAGGAATTCATGTCCTGCATCCGAGAGGGCGTCTTCTCAGAGTTGGCAATTTCGATGTTGGGGACAGATTTTGCAATAGCCCTGGGTTTGCAACAGGGTTTGACGATGATCCTTTGAGTGGGTGTTTGCCAGGAATTCAGCGTTTCCCATGGTGATGTGCGTAGCCTTTCACCTGCTGTTCATTTTGTTGTCTGCCCCGGACTGGTTTGCTGTTTTTTTTTGAGGTAGTGCGCCTATTTCTCCATTTGTCTGTCGTTTCGAGTTTCGTGATCCTCAAGTCACTTTGTTTGATGAGTGCCCTTGTGCTTCGTCACAGTCCCACTGTATGTAGTGGGCTTCCTTTCAGGGGGTTCTTTTAGTACAAGGCAATAAGTGTATTATTCGAGCAGACAGATATTTGACCCTGATGCATAGAGTAATAAATATGTTATTCAAGCAGACAGATAATCGACCCTAATGTATAGAGTTTAGCAATGTAAATTGTTACTTGACACGATCATAGTAAATAATGAAGTTAGGTAAAACAACCTTAATGATGAGAAGAAACCCAGGAAAGTAGAATAAACTAGTGAGAGCTCTGGTTTGATGCTTCACTGCTGAAATATAAGTGGCCAGTCTTTTTGACGAACGTTCTCTTTGGATTATTTTAAGTCTTCTACCTTCTTTTTAGGGTGTATTGCCCCCGGTTTGCAAGGAATTAGGATGGCCTGCGCGGTTTTTTTACATATTGTTACAAGTGGTTTTTCCTAATCAACCCCTCGATGACCGACTTCAGGTGCCTACAGTTATCGGTACCATGTCCTGGCTGTTTGTGAAACTGATAGAATCTTCCTGATGTTTCAGTAACAATTTCGGCCTATCTTTGCTTCAGAGTTGGATACCTCTCCGTGTCCTTAGTTGCCATGAAGATATTTCCCACGGTATTGTTGAGGGCTGTGAACTAGGATTTCTTATAGAACCGCGACCTCTTTGGTGTACGGTCGTCCTTTTCCTCGATGCTCCTCTTTTGATCATTAAGGCTGTTCCAAGCACCTCCATCCTCCTCTGTCTGTGGCCTTTTCCCTTCAATATTCGCGTATCTTTAGGCTTTGCTGAGTAATCGTTCAAATGTGCTCGGTCCTTTCCTTTTGATCCACCGTCCCAACTTGGTTTCCTCAGATACACCTCTCTCAAGGGCTATTAAGATCTGGTTGGGCTCAGGATCCTCAACTTCAGCCACTTCCATATGAAAGCGAGTGAGAAAATCTTTAATGGACTCCTCTTGTCTCTATTGTATTTCATCTACCCTTGTTACGTCTCGGGCCCTGAACGCCTAGGGTTCAAACTACTTACTGAATAGTTTAGCTAAGGTCGTGAAATCGTCCACGGACCGAGGCAGTAGCTTTGTGAACCACAGATAAGCTTCACTCCTTCCAAATAATTCGGGAAATACAAGCACTTGATTTCATCTGTGGCACGTGCCCCACTCATATGTTGGTCATATTTACACAAGAACATGTCTGGGTCGCCTGTCCCGTCATAGGACTGCAACGACGAGGGATAGAATCTGCGTTGGTATATGGTTCTCTTAATCCTGTCGGTCAATGGGGTTCTAGTCGGGGAAGACTCCCATCCACTTCGATCGTCCTGCCTCTTCAGGCTTTCTCTCTCAATTTTTTGTGCCATTCCCAATATATATTCCTATTTTTTGCCTGGATCTGCGAACTGATTGCCTTCTTCGTCATTGAGCTTTGATCTTGACATGCCCCGGCGATCTAGAGATAAGTAGTCCGTATATTCCTTCGGAAAAGATATCCCTACAATGGTAGGGTTTTCCTCCTGTTTTGCAACTGCGCCGTCGAGACGTCGGTGCCTAGGTATGTTGCTTCTTCCATGATTCATCCCAACGCGATGAGCGACCCTTCGAATGATATCTTGCCTTCTTGGGCTTGGAGTGATGGATTCTACTTCTAGCGCACAATTTGTTCTGGTTAGCGAGGGACGAGTGGCTCGTAAAGTAGCCTTTACTGTGGCGGCTTGAATGGCCTGCATTAACTTGAGCTTCTTCATCATTGCATTATTTGCAATAGCTATTTGACTTGCCAATCCTGTCACCTCTTCCTCCAGCTCCTTCCAAGTTATAGCTCCTTGGTTTTCTGAGATCTCTTCTGCCTTGGGATTGCTGGTTGATGGTGTGACGAGATCGATGCTATTGTCAGATCTCCTACCTTATTTGGACTCATCTTCTTGGACCACCTTCTCTTTCATTATTTGTCAAACCAAATCCGTGATGCGCCTTTCATCATCCGCTAAACCATTGGGATCGATACTGATGTTTTCTCCAGTGCGACCGTAGTTTGAGCTTCGGCGCCTCGTGTCTCTTCTGAGGAGAAGGGCGTCGTTGGGGCCTGCGACTGTTTGAGTTGGTTTTACATCTTTGTATCGTGGAGATCTGGCTTTAGAATACTTAACGCAGGCCTCTCCCCTGTCTCTCACTATACCGCGAAGTCGTCCAGGGTCTGAGGTCGATGAGTCTTCTTCTTCACCAATATCGTCCACAGAGTTGGTGTTTTGCAGCGACAGGTTGGTTCGAACACGGGTGTTGAGCCTTTTCGTTATCATCCTCGTTGTATTATACATTTTTTCGTTTAGATCAGCTACAACCACATTTAGTTCATCTTGCGTTATAGATGGCCTGGGGGTTTCATTTGCCCCTTGACTCAAGATCTGAGGTGAAGCTTCGTCAGCATTATCATCCTTATTGATCGTAATAACTTTGACAGATTTTTTACTTTTCTCTGATCCAACATGGCTTGAAAGAGAAAGTGATTCCGGGATAGTTTTACGAAAGGAAATTATGACACGGCCCCACGGTGGGCGCCAAAAATGTTTACACCAAAAATGGTCCAAACACCTCAGGTACAAAGCTGTACTTCACCAATCTGGTACGGAATAAAGTGGAGCCGTATTCAATCAGTTATTCAAAGCAGAAAATGCGGAAAAAAGGTAAAAATAGAGACGAGGTTTAGAGTGGTTGGGCCATTAATGAGGCCTATGTCCACTATGAAGGTGATTTCTAATCTCATGATATGAATTACAAAGTACATCAATTCTCCCTGCATCATACACTTACATTTTCGCCTAATACAACCTTGTTTATATACTTTAATCTAGGAAATTATATAAGAAGGTGGTTGAATTTGAGGAGAAAGAGGATGAATGGATGATTGAGATTGATGATGTCTTTATTCTCTCTGAATCACGAAATTGAGCATGACGCCATGGCCAGATCCATGGTTTGTGGCAGAGTTTGGCAGCACTTCGTGATTCTTCGGATCTCTTCTCCCCCATTTTTCAGTGGTGGCTATGGTATATTTATAGGTGATTCATTGGTTTGAAATCCCTTTCTCGCCTTGTAAATCTCCAATTCTACTAATTACATTCGGGCTATTGGCCAGTTGTCTCCAGCTGTCATTAGTTGTCTTAGGCTGTCATGCATAGATAGCTTTTTGGGTCGGAAGCCTTATGTAGTTTGAGTGGGTTCGTGAGAGTGGGCATTTCTGTGTGGGCGACCATTTATAGGAGGCCTTGTAGGAACGGGACGCAAGTCTGGGATTGGTTCTTCATTGTTTCCTGCGTGACTAATTGCTTTAGTTTTAGGGATGCTCGCTCTCTTATTGCTTCTGCAGGATGTGATCGTTCTGGCTTATGTTGGATGGGCTACTTGCTTCAGGCTGATGCTTGGTATAGCCTCATTTCCGTATGAGCTACCGGTCTTAGTCTCCATGCCTAGATCTTGATTTGGACCCAAGTTTAAGGATCGCACACTGCATCATGTCGTCCGGTTGTACTTGGTCGACCTGATTTGTTCTGGGCTTGACATTCAGTACTTGCTCTTGTGACCGTTCTTTTCCAGTACGAATGCTTTAAGTGCTTTAATGAATTTATGTACGAACGACCTTGG
This sequence comes from Allium sativum, assembly GCA_030737875.1. Taxonomy (NCBI): domain Eukaryota; kingdom Viridiplantae; phylum Streptophyta; class Magnoliopsida; order Asparagales; family Amaryllidaceae; genus Allium; species Allium sativum. The sequence goes on from CM060920.1 coordinate 218,228,350, forward strand.
TGATGTAAGCGACATATCCCTTGTTCAATGTGTGCGTGGATTTTTAGGAATTAACATTCGTGTTTTGAACAAATTGAGTCATTGCATCAACTTGCAACTGAGGAATGCAGGCCATAGATTGTGCTGGAATGAAAATCTATGCTAAAATGAAATTCTGTGTTGAAATAAAACTCAGTTATGCAATTGTAATGCAACTAAGGTATGCAGGCCATAGATTGCGCTAAAAAGTCTTTGTGTTGAAATGCAACTCAGTTATACTGTGGTCATAGTTTGTGCCGAAATGCAACTGAGGCATTCATGCCTTTTATTTTGTTTTGCAATGTAAACGAGGCATTGCATCAGTTTATAACTGAGGCGTGCATGGATTTGGTTGTGTTAAAATGCATTAGTTTTAATAAAGGCTTTGTTGAAATGCACAACTTTTGAAAATTCTTTATTTTGTAGGTGAAGGAGGCAGTAATGAAGTTCAAGAACTTGTTACTAAAGGCACTAGAGGTACTGGAGGCAGTAGAGGCACTGAACGCACTGGAGGCTTGCGCTATATTTCGAAACATTTTTAGTTTGATGTAAACATGAATTTAGTACTAGATATGTTTGTAAATACTCTATAAAACTGAATTTATTGGCTTTGTTTTGTTATTTTGTAGTTGACTAAGTAGTACTTGTGTTACTGGTTAATTTGAAATGAAAAATTCTTTATTAATTTCAGTGTGTGATGTTAATTGTTGTTATGTTGCAGTATGTTATATAATATTGTCATAGCTATGTTACAATGTTGCAGTATGTGATGTTAAATGTTGTCGTGACTATGATATAGTGTTGACATTAGATGGTAAAAGTGTTGCCACAAATTAATGCATGTGGGCCCCCAAAACAGGATTCCGTGAACCTGGCTACAGATATTTGTGGCACAACAGGATTTCGTGAATCTGAGATGCAGATTTTAGTGGGCCCCGCATTTTTTGTAAATTTAGTGCCTATGGCAACACCTGCACCGATGTTGCCTTAGGATCGCAAAGATGTTTCCTTTGACTCTAAGGCAACGCGGCAAAATGTAACACCAAGAAAGTGTTGCCACAGATCATTTTTGGCCTATTGCAACTTTTTTTGGCACTTCCTGCATCACTTCTCTAGTGTTGCAGTAAGAAATCTGTGGCATAGTGTCCCCACTTCGCATCACACAGGAAGACGTAGTGTTTGAGGGAATTTCATATTCTGTGGAGGGATACGAAATTGGTATCCCTCGAGGGGGATAGATGCCCAGCATGGTCTAAACCATGGCAATGGGGGCCGTGTGATTTGTGTTTGGGGAGTCACCAAGTGGTGATGCGAAGTTTCAGGATGAAAATTCTGGGAGGTGATGCGAAGTTTTGGGATACAGAATTAAGGAGAAGCCGAGGCTGATGCGAAGTAAAGATTTTGCTTGATTGTTCTGTACTGGTACTAGTTTTTGGAGTGCCAAAGCTTGAATTTTCCAGATTGAATTGCGCAAGCAATTTTAAGTGAACGACGCGGTGCGCGGAAGCCTTTTGGAGTGATCGACGTGCGTTTGCCACACGTGATCGAATCAATGCTGATTCTAAGAATAAAATATGTTTTGACTTGATTCCGAGCGCATTGTTGAGTATGAACTTGATATGTGACTGCTTTGACTAAAAAGTGCATCAACACTTTATAACTATTATTATTCAAAGAAGTTTTGAAATTTGCATCTTTAAAAAGAAGATATGAATTAAATATTTTATTTTAAGTATCTATGATTATAAGATATTTTATAAAAGGATTTATCAAAGAGATTCATAAAAGAAATTGTGGTTTGATTCTCCCAAATTAGATCTTCTTAAATATGGTGTAATGGAAGTTTGTTTTGCATTAAACACAAGAGGAATAATCTTTCTGGTTTATTCTTATATCCTTCTCTTTTTAAATAACTTTGTTTTATCCTTCAATTATGATTTGGAAATAAGAAATATTTCTAAATGCTTATTTACATTTTGTACTTTATGAATATGATTCCTACGTGGTGAAGTCTTATTGTTTTGTGAATCTACTTAGGTCGATGGAATAAGCGTATTTAAATAAATATTCTAGAATGAGATTTTATAAATGAAAGATTAATTTTGAAGAGGCGGTGATTGCTATGGGAAATTAAATCGTTGGATTATTGTTGTTTATATATTTGACAGTTAAACAACCGACTATCAAATTTGACTATATTTAACTTTAGAAATTTGTACGATAGATGATAAGGAAACCCAATCTCATAAATATTTAAGAAATGAACTCTGTAGTTATGTATTTTCGATTTATTTTCGGAGAACCAGAATTGAGGTTTCAGGAAAACTACTGACTGTCATTTCGAAGAGACCGAGATCAGACCTAGTTGTACGAAAAACACTCAATTTAGCTGAAGCGTTTTGAATTGGAAATATCTTTAAGATGATTGAAGATAGAGTTATTTGATTTTATTCAGACCCAAAACAAATGTGTATGATTGAATGTTGACATTACGTATCTTCCTAAAAGGAAATATTAGCATTCCAATATATTCTTCTATTCATAAGGTAAAACATTTTTGTAGCCTCATCACCCCGTAAATAGCTAAAGCATAAGGAATTCGTAGGTCTATCTGGGTCGCTCCTACTAGGATGTAATCATCTCATGTTTAGAGTCGATATCTTTATACATTTAGGGCCCATTATGGTTGTTTATCAACCTGGGTGATCATATTGGATGCTATCAAAATTTCATGGGTGGGGCTAGCTCTAAATAGTTGATATGCAAATTAATGCAGCTTCTTCTATATTTTATTTATAGACGTCTAAATTTGGTAAATAAAATTTTACCCTTTCGTAGTTGGAATCCATTTTCCAATAGGAACTTTTGGATTTGATTGTATACCTGTTATGTTGGAACATGAGATGTAAGCATTCCAGCTGTTTTAATATATTTATTATTAGGTTGTAGACATTACTACAATATCATTGGATTTACAGTAACAGTGTTTAGGTTATTATGAGAAAAAATTCATTTGTATTTATGTGCGACATAGTCTAAGTTCTAACGAGATATATTTAATTTCAAATATTTATAACTTAAAAAATAATGTATATGATACTAAAGAAAAAAAATTCAATGATTTATAACTTAAAAACTAATGTTACACTAAAGAAAAAGAGCAATGTTATTGATACTTCAAAAATAGTTAAGGGGAAACATTCGAAAACAAAATTTGATATATATCCATTATATTTTGATTTTTTTAATTTCGAGGGGTCTTTATCGTGGAACTCGGCACATCACGTCGAGTTCTGTAAATAAACGTGGCAAACCATCCTCAAATTTCAGATGCGTCCTTTAACATTTTCGGACTGTTGCGATGCTCCAGAAAAACGGCTGACACAATGATTCTTAATGAATCTATTAGCTATAAGAAAGAACCGCCGAACCACCAGATCCACGGTAATGGCCACCGGTATTTTCTCGTCCAACTTTAGAACATGAAGCAAATCTTGGTCTGAGGCGGTTAAAGGACCACGCAAAACGGATGTGGAAGGTCTAAATTTTATACAGTTGATTTGTGAGAATTGAAGGATCGATATTCCAAATCTGTAAATCAAATAAAATCGTCGTAGCAGACCGCTCTATACTCAATTCACTAATTTTGTGTGGAAAGTCTGGAAACCCGCAGGTACTACTGATATTTTGTATAAGAAGAATGGATTTATTCTTATCAGATTTGAAAAGGGGGAAAACTGCATAAGAATTATTAAGTCGACACTCAATGTATCTAATCCTACAGTTTTCATTTTGAAATTGTAGAAATATGGTATGAAATTAACAAAGGATTACTTTTATTCACTTCTAATATGGATTAAATTGCATGATGTGAACTAGGAACTTTACAATCAAGATGCTATTAGTAGAATTGCAAGCACTTCGGGGAATTCTATCCGTATGGATAATAACATAACGAAGGGGACTCGATTGCATTACGCTAGAATCTTGGTAGAAGTAAACTCAGGTTTTGAGTACCTTAAATCAGTATAGGGGGAAAACTACAATTAGTCTGTGTTTGATATTCAAATTTCCTACGAGTATGAGCTGAAATCTTGTGAGAATTGTAATGTGTTTGGTCACAACACTAATATTATAGTTTCAAATTTCAAAAACCATGGCAATAAAGGAATACTTCTACCTATGCTCCTAATAGCAAATCCGGTGAGGATAAAAAAACTCAACATGAAGAAAAGGAGGAGGAGAATATTTCAAATAAAGAAGTACGTGTAAACGTTGGAGATATACATGGTTAGGCGGCACAAGAGGAGAAAAGGAAAATTGGAACTCATACTTACAATGAAATTTCATATTTACCACCCAAGGATGACAACAGTGTTACACAAAATCTAAATAAAATGCAAACATTCACATGAGAAGGCTAGCACTAGTTCTCCTCCAACTTCAAAGAGTGTTGAAGTATCATAATCGAATGAACAAGTTTCCAGTACAACCAACTTTACCGTCCCTCACCACATAGGGAAGAGGTAGGTACGATAATGCATAAAGACTATGTTGCATAATTATTTCACCTCTCTGCTGCAAGATTGACATCAACCGTTAACCTCATCAATTGTGCGTGAGATACCTATATAAGACCAGTTGTCATGGAAGATGTAAATGAAAGTTACAATTCCGAGGAACTTTGTTTAGAAGATGATTTTTTTAGGGACTCCTACTAACAATTCATTGAAAATGTTGTAGCTCATGTAGAAGAAGTGACAACGCCAACATTGCATATATAGTTAATGATAACCCTGCATATACCAAAAAAGAAGAACCGTCGAATCCTAAAACACTCACTGCTCCTCCTAAGAGGCATACGAGGAGCTTAGGTAGAATAACACATAAATGATTTGGATTTTGAGGTGTACGGATGGTATGGTTCCACTTTAATACCCCTACACTGTTGGGGATTTGTGGTTTGAGGTATTGGAGGAGAATAAATGTTGTACTTCAGACTTTAATGATCTATTTGATAGATTCTTTCAGACAATAGTTTAACCCACCGGGTAAAAACGGGTTATCGAACTATCGACTTTCAGGATTCAATAAAGCCTTGGAATAGCGAAATTGGATTCAAAGTTTGTACGGCTTGGATCCGATCAAGAATGCTATGAAAAATATAATCTGATGATGCAAGAATCAAAGATAAAGAAGAGGAGAAAGAATCAAATTTTGCAATGCCTTAAAAATGTTGGAAATTCGAGAATTCGCAACAGTCTACAGTGTTGGCAACGGCGCTGCAAAATGGAGAGGAAGAAGAAGAGTTAAAAGTGATTTTGAAACAATTTTCTATGTGGCTATTTATAACGATGGAGGGATGCGTCCATTCACCAAACGTCGCGACTGTTATTTGCTATGGTCGTTTCTGTTCGAATTCAAACAAATGCGCCCCTTCAGATTTGCAACGCTTTAAAGCGTTTCAAATTCAAATGCGCGTGCCTTAATTCCCCACACTCTTGTAATGTCATGCTGCCTTAATTCAAATTTGTATTTCGGGTCCTTAATGGGCCTGTCCCATTTATTGTTTAAATTTTTGGTCAAAAAATATTTCTCATTTGACCGAACTCGAAACCCATACCCGTACCAGGGCCCGGTTCGATTGAACGGACGGCGGCGGTGGAGCGTGCGTGTGTGGTAGAGCTATCATAGTCTCCCTCCTCATAACAAAGAAAACATTTGGGTTCCCCAAGGCCCCAACACACTTGTGAGGAATCCCATTAAGTAGTGGCATACCTATGCATAATCCATGATGTGGGACAAATCCCCTCACTCTTCTCTTCTTTTCTCTCCTCTCTCTTCAAAAACAAACCCCAAAACCTAAAATTATTTGAAATTTTACAATAATCCCCCCTAATTTTCAAAATAAAGAAAATAAATAAAGTGGACGACTGAATCACTAGTGTGACTTCCTACATACCCAAGTAGGATCAAGACTATGTAGTTCTAAGATCAGGTTTAGCATCATCGTGGAATAAACACATAAATAAAAGGTATCTTTTGGATTTGAACATTTAGTTAGTGTAAATCATTCTAAGCTCTATCGAGATTCTATTGTGAACGTATCTTGAACCAAGTACACCTTAATGATAAAACCGAAACAATCACGCATGTTGTATTCCTTAGTTAGAGTGTTCTATATTACTCAGCACATTAATGGCCATGTGCTTTAATCGCGGTTCATTAGTCTACTTTAGAAAACAGTCTTACATACCTAGGAAACAACCTAATTTCCATACTCATATAGGTAAGTCTCATAAGGTGTTTCCACCATACACCTTTTAGTGTTTCTAGACTTATTAAGGACATTTATCCATCCTTTGTTCGTGCAGAATCCAACACTAAATATTATGGGATAATTGATTTAGTGTTCCATAATCATACTCTTAACTTGTTGGTACCCATTAAACTTTGTCTATCCTTTTCAAGACACAAGTTGGGTTTCTGTTAAGGATGATCAATCTTCATTCACATACCTTAGTCCCATTTCTTTTGACTTTATAGAAACCATAGCCTTTGAAAGACCCTTCGTAAGTAGGTCAACCAAGTTTTTCTTCGTTTCTACGTAATTAATAGTTATAACTCCACTTTTGAGTAACTGTCTTACCATCTGATGTCTTAGACTCACATGTCTAGACTTTCCAGTATATGTCTTATTAGAGACATTATACATTGTTGCTTGATTATCATAGTTAACCAAGACTACTGGAGATGGCTTCTTCCATAATGGGATTTCGATTAATAAATTCCTAAGCCATTCTGCTTCCTTACATGCATTTACTAATACAATTAATTCAGACAACATGGTTGAATCAAATATACAGGTCTGCTTCTTGGAAGCCCAAGACACAGCAATGCCTCCTAATGTAAGTATCCATTCACTCATAGACTTGGATTTGGATTCTACATTGTACCAGGTTGCATCACTATATCCTTCTATTACACCAGGATATCCCTTATAAGATAAACCATAGTTGACGGTTCCTTCCAAATAAGCTAAAACTCTAGAAATAGCTTTCCAGTGTTCGAAACCTGGATTACTTGTAAATCTACATAATACACTTATAGCATGTGCGATGTCGGGTCTAGTGCAATGCATAGCATACATTAGACTCCGAGTAACACTAGAATACTCTAGTTGAGAAATGGTACGCCCAGTGTTCTTTTCTAATTTGATACTTAGATCTAAAGGAGTTGGTGCCGGTTTGTCATCATAATGGCCATACTTCTTTAAGAACTTCTCAATGTAATGAGATTGATTTAGTAATAACTCCCCCGCTTTCTTAATGATTTTAATTCCTAAAATTACATCAGCCTCTCCTAAAGATCTTTCATAACAAATTCAGAAGAAAGAAACTTCTTAGTTTCATTCACACATGATATATTGGAACCAAATATTAGCATGTCATCAACGTATAAACAAATTATAACATAACCGCTGTTATTCGATTTTCTATAAATACATTTATCGGCGGGATTAACAATGAATCCATATGACAATGCTACATTATCAAACTTCTCATGCCATTGCATGGGAGCTAGCACCAGGCCATGAAGAGATTTGACTAATTTACAAACTTTGTTTTCTTGGCCTGGGGTTATGAAACCTTATGGTTGTTCCACATATATCTCTTCTTCTAAATCTCCATTTAGAAAAGCTGTCTTTACATCCATTTTATGTATGACTAAATTATGAATTGATGCAAGTGCTATTAAACAACATATTGAAGATATGCGAGCAACCGAAGCACATGTATCAAAATAATCTACTCCTTGTCTTTGCTTATATCCCTTAGCAACTCTATGGTTTAAACTTATCAACGGATCCATTTGTATTCAAATTTTTCTTAAATATCCATTTACATCCTATACTTTTAGCACCAGGAGGTAAATCAGTTAAAACCCAAGTTTGGTTTAACATTATAGAATTCATTTCATCATTGATAGCTTCTTCCTAGAATTTAGAATCTCTAGAACTCATAGCCTCGGAATAAGTTTTGGGATCATCATCAACGTTCATTACATATCTTGTCACATTAAGGACTTCATCCTTGTTCCCTTCTACGAGATATGTTATGAAGTCAGGGCCATAGTCCTTCTCTATTCTCGCTCTTTTACTTCTCCTGTTTTCAGTACTAATATCTAGTACTAACACTTCCTTGCTGTTTTGAGCAGAATAATATTCATCATCATTGATATCATTAGTCACAGCTAGTTCCGGACTAGATGTTCTCAATGGATTCTCAATAGTTTGATTTTCAAAGAATTCTACATATGCAGATTATATAACTTCTAAGGTATGAAGAGTAAGGAACCTGTAAGTTATACTATTAAGAGAATATCCTATGAAAACACACTTAAATGCCATATTTCCTGACTTTGATCATTTTGGGTCTGGTATTTTAACATATGCTAAGCAACCCCAAATTTTAAGTCTAGTAAGGTTAGGTTTTCTATTAAACCATAATTCATAAGGGGAAATATTATTCTTTCTAAGTGGTACTCTATTTAAAATGTAACATGCAAATAACATAGCAGTAGGTTATAAGGTAAATTAGAACTTGTGAGCATGGCATTAACCATTTCTACTAAAGTTCTATTTTTGCTCTCATCAACACCATTTTGTTGTGGTGTATACAAGGAAGTGCATTGGCGAACTATTCCATTTTGTTTGCAAAACAAAGTGAATTCATTTGAAAATATTCACCACCACGATCTGAATGTAACACTTTAATTTTAACTCCTAATCGTGTTTCGACTTCTGCTTTGTAAAATTTGAATTTATCAAAAACCTCATCTTTAGATTTCATTAGATATACATATGCATATCTAGTATAATCATCAATAAATGTTATATAGTATTGGACTTTTTAAGTCATCCACATCACTATATACCAAATCAAGCAAACCAGTTTTCCTTTCAACAAATTTAAAGGATTTTCGGTGTATCTTTGCTTGAACACATATTTCACATTTAGAGATAGAATCGAAATCACAATCAGAAATTAGTCCTGATCTATGCATATTTCTAAGAGATTTATAATTAACATGTCCTAATCTACCATGCCATAAATTAACAGAATCAACAATATAGGAAAAAGATTTCTTTTCTAGATTCAACTTAATCATGCCGTTTACAAGAATATCCCTGTCCAATAAATTTGTTGTTCTTGGAAAACACTAACTTAGTAGACTCATACACCATGTTGAATCCTCCTTTGTTAAGAAGGTATCCGGAAACCAATTCTTACACATATCAGGTACATAAAATACGTTGACTAATGTAAGAACTTTCCCAGAGGTGAATGTAAGTTCAATTGTGCCTTTTCCCGGAACTTTGCTTGCAACTTTGTTTGCGCCAGTAACTTCGTTGGATTCTCCATTATTCTCTTCATAAGTCTTAAACATATTACGGTTTTTGCAAATATGAATGGTTGCTCGAGTATCGAGCCACCAGTCATTATCAATGCCACTAACGGAATTCGCCTCTTGTACAACAACCACAAGCTTTTCTTCGACCACATTCTCTTTTTGTTGTTTCTTCCGAAGATGACAGTCTCGGGCATAGTGGTCGGGTTAATTACAATAGTAACAGGCACCCTTCTTTTTTTTCTTGGAATTATTTTTCTTATTAAACCGTGTCTCATTCTTAGGCTTCAATTTATCAGTAATTTCCTCATTATTTGCCTTAGCTTGAGACTCAGTTCGCAGATTATCAACTAGTTCGCGTTTACGAGAATCCTCTTCAATACGAATATGATGCTGTAAACTGTCTAAATTATAATCCGTTTCTGCATGTTTCATTTTTTTTCTTATAATCATTCCAAGAATTCGGGAATCTAGAAATAATAAATCCAACAACAAAAGATTTAGGGAGATCAATTCCGACATCTTTAAGTTGATTCACCAACAGCAAGATTTCACTCACTTGTCCAATTATGGACTTGTTGGTGACCATTTTGAAATCCCTAAAATTGCAAATAAAAAAATTTACTTGCCTTAGATATGCATACTTGCTCTCCAATGCAGTCTAGAGGTCCTTTGCAGTTTCCAAGGTCCTATGAGCGTTGTAGACTGGAGTAGATAATGCATTCAGAATGTGCCCTCTGCATAGAAAATCGTCCTCTTTGCGCTTTGCACATTTTTCCTTCAGAGCGGCATCCTCATCAGCGGTTTCCTCCAGTATCACTTCCAATCCGTCTTCCAAGATATAGAACAATTTGACGGTGATCAGAAAGAACTTCATCATCTCTTTCCAATGAGTGAAATTTTCGCCATCAAATCGCTCCAGTTTTGTCAAATGCTGATTCATCACTTCCATTGCGGTCAAACCTTCCATGATTGAATATACTGTCTAAAAACAAGAGATATGAGGGTATATTTATAGCTCCCAGCCTCCAGAATTTGAATGTCACCTCAGCCCTAGGGGGAATTGGGCTATGGGTCGACACCCACTTGGGTCCAAAAGCCTAAAAACAACTATGGGCGCACTTGGCAGGTGCGCCAGTGTAAAAATGCCTTGCCGCACTTGTCAAGTGCACCAGTTATTCCTGTTTGAATCATCAAACTTGTACTGTTCATAACTTCTTCATACGTTATCCATTTTACGCAAACCAGGTGTCTATCTTGACCAGAATTTCGAGATGGACGCAATGGCATACTCCGTTTCTATTAATTATTAAATTAATTATTCTTTAATTTATCCTCTTTAGTGTAGTTGAAATACAGGGTGTAACATTCTCCCCTACTCAAAGGATTTCGTCCCCGAAATCTCCAAGTTAAGAAGAATGTATCCTACCATCCATCATCCATCAACTCATCCACCAATCACAGGCATCCATTGTCCTTAAATTTTTCTAATGATTATATGAGCATATGCAAAGGTGTGTGTATATGTCCCAACACTAATGCAAAAGATTAGGCGGTCTATTGATTCAGTCGACCTCCTTAATGCATTGTATGTTAGTGTCATGAATCCAATATGAATGCAAATAATTGTATTATAACATGTAAATTCTATATGTGTGCACAATCATCCATTCAAATGCAACATCCATATGATGATACATCCATTAAAAGAAAGAAAAATGCACATACATCCATATGCAATATGAGAGTGATTGAGCCGATCTAGTGCCTAATGTGTGTATACGCATCCACAAGCAACCACTAGCAACCACTTGCATCCACTTGCATTCATCAAACATAACATGTCTCAAACACATGTTTACAATCATGGGATTTCCTACCTAAAGGTCGAAGATTCGATCGATAGGATATACTCAGATGATAGAAGCAAATGTGAATAAAAGCTTTGGAAAAAGAAGTTAAGAACATAGTCCAAAAAAGGAAAGGGCTATGAAGCGTGATCTTTGTCTTCAGTCTCCCATGCCGCATCCTTGTTGTCTTCTTCCAATTACACTTTTATTAACCTAACCTCTACTTCCTCACGCATGTTCGGCTCAACTACCTCTGTTGTATTCTGTAGACACTTCGATAAATAAGAAACAAGGAAAAACATCATGAATATCCACACTTATGCGAAGCGAGCTGTACGCCTTAGTTGCGAATACCACTGGAGCACCCCATTCAGATATGCTTCTCCTAATAAACCCTTTCTCAAGTAGCTCCCCTATTTGCTTGCTAAGCTCCCTCCTTTCTCGTGGAGCCATATGGCGCACGGGTAATACAACTGGCTTTGCGTTGTTTACCAAATATATACGAAAACCGATCTCGCACCTTGGAGATAAACCCCGAACCTCCTCAAAAACATATGGATACTCATGGACTACCACTACAGATCATAGATCATTGATAGATGCATCAAGAGAATCTATGAAACTAATCATGACAGACCCTTTTGGGTCTCAAGAAATCTTGAGGGTCCTCCTACGGCAAGTCAAAAGTCTAATGACCCTCCTCTCACAACCGAGAATGGCACCGTACGTGGTTAGCCAATCCATCCCTAAAATCAATCCATAGCCCATAAAACCGAGCACATACGCATTGCATTCAAATTCGACACCTAAGATAGATATTTTCGAACCCTAACAAATCATGGACAAATGAGCCGATCCACCAATGGGGTTTGAAACAACTACGGGATCCACTACCATACTAGCATTTAAGTGCAGATATTCAACCACAGAACTAGAAATAAATGAATGTAAAGCACCGGAATCAAAAAGAGTTCTAATAGGGTGACTGGAAAGAGAAAACAAAACTTCCACGGAAATTTTCCTACCACTATCTGGAGCACTGATCGCAAGAGCATGCACCTATCCTCCAAAAGCTCCTGCCCTTTGACCTTGTCCCTGTTTCTTCGGGCACTCCCTAGCAAAGTTGTCCTACCTCCCCACAATTTAAGCAAGAATTCTATCTTCTTTTACAGTCTTTAACCAGGTGACACTCTTGTCCGCAACTATGGCACTTCTTCTTATCCTTAGCCTTGTCATTCTTTCCGCCCTTCTTCTATTTTTGTTGTCCTTTCTTGGGCCATACCTTTTTATTTCTAATTGTTTCCTCTGTCTTAACTTCCTTGTTCTCCTTTTTTTACTATCTTTGTGTAACAAGCTAACTAGTCTCTCGAAAGCTGCCTCCATCGAATGGAAATCCTTACAAAGCTCGAGAAAGTTAGCCGCAGGTGAAACTACTGCGGGTACAGATGGAGGTTAGGCACTTCATTTCCCTTCGACATGTGTCATAGTCTTAACATGCCTATGGAACCATGCTGCAATGGGGACACCTTTTGGGAAGGATTGGTTCCCCAGACAAAAAGAAAAGGAATCAAGCGGAGAATCGAGAGATATTACATATGGCATTGGGGAATATGTTTTTCAAAATAGACTTTTCTTTTGAAAATGCTTTATTTTAAAACCTTTTTGAAAATATTTTTCAAAAACTTTTATCTAATCTGGTAACATTCAGCTCTGATACCAAGTGTGACACCCCACATCTGTTAATATCACTCACTAAGGGAATGCATTAAGTTTCGTGAAGCGTTATAGGTAAACATAATCGAAAATATTACAACACAGATATAAAAGCAATAGCAAAATTTAATTTTTTATTTCAAACATAAATCATAACATCATGGTCCAAAATACCATAAGTCTGAAACTACATAAAACCCATTACAATAATATAACTTCTATCTTGTACCATCATGAGTACGTAAATACTTAAAAAGCATAATTCCCTAAAAAGAGACAAAGCCATAATGGAGATAAGGACTTGAGCCATACTTCGAAAGCAGCTCCTAGCAAGATGATAACCGAGTCCCGACTGAGCCTGAGTATTCCCACCCTGAGAACCTGAGGGGGGGAGGGGAACGAAAGAAAGAAAAGGGAACAAAAAGGGTCAGACATAAAGTCTGGCTAGTCCAGTTACTTTTAGCAAGTAAATAAATAAAAGTAGCATGACAGGCCTATAAAGTGGATAAGAGAGATACTACATAAAAAGCAGGTATGACAAGATAAATAGGATAGGGTGTATACGCTTCTAATGATTACTCTGCACTACTACTAGTATATCCAGAATGAGAGGATCCCTTCCACTATAAGGTGGTAGACTTAGGCATATGTCCAAATGTGCCCTAACTACTACCCTAATCGAATGGCTCCCTAATCCACGTAGATACTCTATGCCGACCCCACCATTGGATGCATCACATCCTAAAGTGGCAATCCTTCGCTGATATGCAAAGCCCCATATCTACAGGTGTCACGGTCATCTTATCCCCCATCTGCCCGGCTCATGCACGCACATGGCCCGGTCGGTTTGCGCCGCCCACACCGTCCTCTACGTTTGAATCTCTTATAATCAGTCCAGTAAGCGTGCCCCTTCTCTGATCTAGTTCAGAGTACTTGTTTGATGCCTACTCCTGGTTACTGACTGAAATGGGTCCCATACACAAGATGATACAAGCTCCCCCTAGGCTTGCATCCCCACGGCTAGGATTTCAACTGGTTATGTCCAACATGTAAAACATGTTAAGTTGTCGGGCCTATATATGTAAATATTACCCTACCGCCACAAGATTTACTTAACACTCACTGATCCAAGCAAGTTTACTTAACAAAGTTGCATAACCCAAAGTATAAAACAGGTTAAGTTTGTGGGCCTATATATATAAATATTACCCACCACACAAGATTTACTTAACCCACCCATTGTTTTAACTAAGTTTACTTAACCCCTATTCAAGTTAACATGTTCATACAATCCATATGGATTCAACTAGGTTAAGTATTCCAATTCGTTGCCATGTTCATTTATGGTTATAATGGGCTAGACCTCCCATATTAGACTTACAACTTGTGGATGCTGGATATGCCGGTCGGGTCCAGGCAGACTTCTTCCAAAAGTTGGGCCTAACCTCGTGTCTTAGCCCGTCCCGTATTTGTGCACTTAGACCCCTCACATTAGATTCAATATTTTTGGTTGCTGGATATGCCGGTCAGGTCCGGGCACACTTCCACCACAAATGCAATCAAACCTCCTGTCATAAGTGCGATTACAGTTTCCTAATTACTGTAATCCTAGGCATTTTAATTATTAACCAATTAATTATACCTATGCTTTATAGGTGTTCATGCCCATTTACCCAATTATATTCATAATGGATTATATGTCCAAATTCATATTCGTCATTCAAGTTATGCTAATTCTAATGTTTACCTTATTCCCTAAATAACACATTCACATATATTCGGCGTCATGTCTAGGCTAGAAAGTAGCCTAGCCATAAACAATAAAAGGGAAAGATGACATCAGTGATTATTTTAACAAAAGTGACATAAACATGTGATTGGCATAGTGATAAGGTAGACACACAAAAATAGATCTAGTGAGCATGTGATAATAAAACAAGATCTAACATACTAAGGATGTCATAATAGGCATGAATAAATAAGGATACATATGTCCAATTAATGGCAGATCTAAACTAGCCATAACATGATATGTACCAAATGATCTAACAAGAATTAGATCCATAAGTAGATGTGACACGATAAATTAACCACAAGCGAATTAGATCTATAAAGGTAGATCTAGCATGCTAATGTTTAAGATCCACAAATGTGACATGATAAATTAACCATAAGCGAATTAGATCTATAAAGGTAGATCTAGCATGATAATATTTAAAATCCACAATTGTGACATGATAAATTAAACACAAGCGAGTTAGATCTATAAAGGTAGATCTAGCATGATAATATTTAAGATCCACAATTGTGACATGATAAATTGACCACAAGCGAATTAGATCTGTAACGGTAGATCTAGCATGAAAATGTTTAAGATCCACAATTGTGACATGATAAATTAACCACAAGCGAATTAGATCTAGAAAGGTAGATCTAGCATGATAATATTTAAGATCCACAATTGTGACATGATAAATTAACCCCAAGCGAATTAGATCTATAATGGTAGATCTAGCATGAAAATGTTTAAGATCCACAATTGTGACATGATAAAGTAACCACAAGCGAATTAGATCTATAAAGGTAGATCTAGCATGATAATATTTAAGATCCACAATTGTGACATGATAAATTAACCAGAAGCGAATTAGATCTATAAAGGTCGATCTAGCATGATAATATTTAAGATCCAAGAATGTCATAGATTCAAAAGTCCTAATAGATCTGATATGATAAAAGATTTAGATCCAA
Source organism: Allium sativum (assembly GCA_030737875.1). Taxonomy (NCBI): domain Eukaryota; kingdom Viridiplantae; phylum Streptophyta; class Magnoliopsida; order Asparagales; family Amaryllidaceae; genus Allium; species Allium sativum. Next base: position 218,244,093 of record CM060920.1, read on the forward strand.
GTCATAGAATATTATAGGTTCACAAATTATGATAGATCCAATATGATTCAATCTATCATAAAATATTATAGATTCACAAATTATGATAGATCCAATATGATTCAATCACAGGCAAGGTTTTAAATACCGGATATCGGTCGCGTTTTGTCTTGGGTATTTTAAAGACTTGGTCACGTATCGGAGGAGATCTCGGACGAGATGAGTCTAACTCGGGAGTTCATCTCGGATTTTCATCTCGGGTCTGAAAGTTCATTTCGGAAAAATCTCGGGGTACATGATATGTTAAAAATGATATTTTAACAAAATGATTTTTATGGATGATATCAAAAACACAGTAACTTAAACTTAAAATGCAAAATAACTTTATTATTCTTTATTTTGTGAAAGATCATTCATAATCTAAATCGTAATATGCTTAAAACAGGAATATTGTTAGATAGGAAACATTAAAAGGATCCAAAACGTTAAAAAATCCAGCATAAATAGACCATAAAATACATGATTTCATAAGTAACATGTATGTAAAAAGACGAATATGAAAATCATAAGCATTGTAAAACATATACGAACATACAATATAGTCATTTAACATGCAAAATGTAAAATAACAAAAGATTGATATGGGTAGTTTGAGTTTTTTAATTATAGTTGTAGTTCAGGAAAATTTTAAATTTTTACTAAAAAAACTAAGATCTCGGACGATATTCCACTATTTCATCTCAGTCGATATATCGTTCGATATTGCAATATCTCGGACGACATATTCGAAAGGAGATTTAGAGTGATATTTGTTGTTTCGTTTCGGAAGGAGCCCAAAACGAGTTCTCGGAGGAGATCTTGGGTGATATTTGCGAGATTTGAAACAGTGATCACTGGCGTATATCCAAATCGCAGTCATATCACGTTTACTTTTAATTATTTAAATCTAAAAGTAACTAACTCACAGTGTTTCAGATTTTAGAAGATAGAAAAGAATTTGTTTGTTTTGAATCTCAGATATATTCATGAAACACTTGAATCTTTAAACTTGATTTGTAGAAGAAGAAAAGATTAGATTCAGTTCAGGCACTGACAGCATTTGGCCTCTATTGTTTTAGTATGAGAAAACAAGAGATATGAGGGTATATTTATAGATCCCAACGTCCAGAGCTCGAATGCCAACTAAGCCCTAGGGGGAATTGTGCTATGGGTCGACACCCACTTAGATCCGGAAGCCTAAAAACTACTATGGGCGCACTTGGCAGGTGCGCCAGTGTAAAAATGCCTTAGTGCACTTGTCAAGTGCGCCAGTTATCCCTGTTTTAATCATCAAACTTGTACCGTTCATAACTTCTTCATACATTATCCGTTTTATGCAGAACAGGTGTCTATCTTGACCAAAATTTCGAGACGGACGCAACGACGTAGTCCATTTCCCTTAATTATTAATATTAAATTAATTATTCTTTAATTTATCCTCTTTAGTGTAGTTGAAATACGGGGTGTTACAGATTGCCCCACGTGTGAGGGTGTGTTGAGACAAGTCGCACACCGAGGAATTTATTAAAATAAATTAGTATAAACATTTAAGAGTTCACCCTTCACATCGCCAATTGGTTTTGTGATAACTTGGGATTAATAAACTCTAGCACTAACAAGTTGTTAATCTAAACAATTGTCTTATGAAATAGTTCATAAAAATTTTAGTATAAAAGGAAATATATTAAATGTGTTTAAAATAATATTTAGTATACTCGTACGCAAGATGGAATATGCACATAAATTGTACGTAAGTCATTCTATTCACATAAATAGTTTTGGTACAAACTCAAGTTCACGATTTTGAGATGATTTATATCGGTCCAAACAACGATTTTTCACTCAATTTATAACGGTGAATACTACATGCGAAATTTTGATGTTATTCTATATCTTTCTACCATAGCATATAGCCATGAGAAAAATAACGGTTTCTAATCAAGGGAACATATCTGAGTCCATAATAGAGCGAATGAGTAAGTTTTGAAAGTGAAATCATGTGATCGAACGAGCGATAAATTGAATATTTCATATGAATGACCTATTGACGTTGTATGGGTTTTAAACAAATTATGTGCTTTCAACATTTAAGTGATCTCGTGATTGGTTACTTAACGAACACGACGCATCGGAGCCCAAACACGAGAACTTTTCATTGCTTTTACAACAATTTACATCAGAGTACAAGAATATCATAGTACGAATAAATATTATACAGAGGAAGAATACAATATCAGGGAATAAATTACACAGCATCGGAAATAAAAATGTACAAATACAATGCATGGCGGAAATACATCAAATACCACAACTAAAAGGAATACAAGGATACACAGCTTTCTGAATATAGCTCCAGCTGCAAACCAGGATCCTCTTAAATAGAAATCTGCCTGTGTGGAAAATATGGGCACCCAGAGTTTAGACGAAAACAATAAACCCCAGGTCAGTCATGGGACTGGTATGAGAACTAAAACGGTTATTAAACGTGTACTTTAAAAGTGGGACAAATCTTGGGACCATGCCATATGACATTGAACTGGTTTACTCCACATGAATACTCTGAAATAAAACAATCTGTAAACAATGCAATGCTTTACTCCACAATGCAACGTTTTAAGTCAAATAAAATATAAAAACTAATTTTAAAATTATTCTCAAATTTTGTTTAGCAAAAATAACCAATTTATATTCACAAATTCATTAAAATAGCTTAAATTAAAATTTTAAAATTGGTTCTAAAAATACGAGTTGTTACAGGTTACAACATGTTTATGTACATTAATTTCTATATATGAAATGAAATGCTTAGTTTCATGTTGTAGATTAAACATAATTTCGTACAATATGATTTTTATGTATAACTCTCTAGTCGCTACATAATTTAATAAAAGTTGTTGGTTATTTTCGACTTCATTATTAGGCTTCGATCATCCGACAAATTGGTACATATTTATGTTTTTGATTGAATTGGATGATTTTATGTCCTAGATATAAGTAACCGCTGGGCTTTTCGATTTTCTTTTGGTTTATTTGAGCCATATATTACCAATTGTAGATTTTTCGATTAAGCCGCAAAGGAGTTATCATCGAAATTTTCTATAATTTGAAGAATTAGAAAATTAAATTCAAATAATTGTTTTAAAAAGTTAGTGGGTTTGGAAGCATTCTTCTAAGCTAAGTAATTTCAAAGACGAAATTCATTTTAAGACGAAAGTGTGTAGTAGCCTAGATTTTTTATGCATAAATATTTAATTTATTTCAAATATTAAAATATTGATGTTAGAAATTAAACAACTTGAATTCAAATATTGCGTAATTTCAAATTAGTAACCAAATTCCAAATACCGAGGTTATTTAAAATATTTGATATTGTGAATTAGTACTTGAATAATAATTCAAATGTTTGTATTTTAATATTGAATATTGAGTTAGTAGATTTTATGGTTTGATTTATTTCCTGTTAAATCTATAAATGATAACGATGAATTCAATTTATAAATTCGTTTACAGTTAGAGGTAGTTGGAATAAATAATTAGAGAATAATTTATTATATTACGAATTAATTGATTTTGACCTACTTTTTATATAATTTTTTTGATTTTTCAATGTTTTTTAATTTGAAATATATTGAATTTAAATTCGATGATTTTTCCAATGAATAACAATGTTTTAGTGTCTTTTCAGAATTCAGTAACCAGTGTATACTATTTTTTAATTTGAGATCATGGACAAATTTTGAGCGCGACGGTATTTTTATTATGGCTATTGAAGTCCGTAAGTGATCAGAAGTCAGTGCATCATTGTGCAGTTAAAGCACTCAGCCATTCTATAACGTTGGATGTGAAAATTTGTGTAGCGAGGAAAGAACTGGATATAGCGGAGGCACAAAATGGTTCATTAAATGTAAAACTAAATATTTAAATGGATTGTCGTTATGTTTGGCCTTGTTGTGAAACTTTATAATGCAGATAGCCCTGTTTCTAAACTAATTACAAATATAGTCCAGTTTTAGCCAACACATCATTGCGATGGCCAAAATGCACTGGCGCTATTTCAAATTGCGCTGCTGTCATTTTTATATTAATTTATATTAGTGTCGTTTGAAATGGTGCCAGGCTAAATAAAAAAGTTATATAATGATTTGGCGCCATTTGAAATGGCGTCAATGCAAAAAAAAAAATTGCATTAGCTCCATTTCAGATGGAACCAATGCAAATTAAAAAAAACATACTAGCGTCATTTCAAATGATGCTAGTGTATTTAGCCAATTAAACGTTGAATTGGCGAAACTGAGCTATAAGTGTAATAAGTTTCGAAATATGACTACTTTTGTTATAAAGTTTCAAAACAAGGCCAAATGAAAAACAAAATTTATCTAAAAATTAATTAGTTATCATTCTTATATTATATGCATAGAAAAAAACTAATATTAATTAGTCTTATATATCAAAATCATAGAACATCATGCTCATGCACAATATATTTAATGATAGTAATAGATTTATGCTACCTATTGGTCACTTAAGCCTTAAAATTAGCTTAGTTGGTTTGACCCTCCTCGTATTGTTGGAGTTTTTGAGCTTTCAGTATGGTGTTTTGTATTTGTGTGTGTTCCAAAGTAATTGTAGACCATTTTTATAGATCTCTTTGTATGAGCTGCTGGAGAATGACTTGATTCTCTCTTTTGTTATATATATTTACTTTGTTAAAACAAGGCCTTAAAATTAGCTCTTTACACTAACTTTATTGAATTTAAAAAAAAAAGAACCAGTTAGACTAGGCTCTGTATATTAATACTGCTAAAGCAGATGCTAAAAAACTTGGTTTTTCAGATGTAGCGGAAAATAGCGGGCTAAAAGTAGATCTACTATTCATCGGCGCTAAATAGAAATAGCGTAATGGTTGATGAGCGCTACGAGATTTCGTTAGGCATTTGCAGGGCTTTAACTGCACAGGTGCAGCAAGACACCGAAAATCAATACCCGACACTTAAAAAATCAGACCCCCTCCGCTTTTCACATTTAGTGTCAAACCAGAGAAAGAAAAATAAAAGGAAACTGAAACACCACTCTCATTGAATTCGAAGACAAATCAAACAAATTAGACAAGTAGAATCTTTGGATCTATTGAGCATAGTTCTACATATGGGAGGATTGTATGTCCTCGGTTTGGATTATACGATAATGAAGTAGCATGCATGATAACCAGGTTTCCTTTCTATGATGAATTGGTCGTTGTTTGGAAAATGGAGGTTTTTTTGAACCTGTGGTAGGAAAACACATCTATGGAGGTCAGTGGGAAATGTGCGGTAGCCTCTGTTATTTTTCGTCTTCTTTACAAATAGTGGTACAAGGGTGAAACACGTTTTGGTCAGGTAGTCTGGGGTTCATCGATTGTGATAAAGGGGAGGAGATTAGGACCGGATGGAGGATGGTGAAGTCGAATTATGAAAACATAATGTGTGGAGTGAGTTAGACGAAGGGGAGTATTTGTCCACGAAGTTGAATTTGTTGAACCTTGCAAGAAAGATGATGCGAGAAAGAGAGAGATTATTGGGATTAGGGTACTTAAATTAAATATGGTGATTATTGATTTTATGTATATATATTGTATAGTGGAAAATATAGAGAAGGAAAAACTTAACAAAAAATTTGGTGAAAATTATGGAAAGTTTAGAATTTAGTGAGAATGACAAATGTTAGTGTAAATGGAAAAATGATGGTGGGACCCCTGAATTCCACCTTTAATGTAAATGTGTCATTCTCCCTAATTTTGAAAATTTTCAGCATTTTTTTTGCAAAGTTTGTCCTTTAAAAGAAAATCCTCTGTTGTATAATACGATAATTTATAAATTGTACATTTCATCCCTGCAAGGTCCAAATCTAATGCGGTCAGTCACGTTGGATTTATAATGATGCAGTCTATGTCATGGAATTGGATTGGTTGCATTTGGAGCTAGTGATAATTTTAGCTAATTTTAAACATTGTTCGAATTCAACATAACCAAACACAAAAGTGATAATTGGAATAATGATGAGTAAAACTCACCTTTCTGATTTACTAATATAGTATATAAAATTTTGATTATCTGCTTGATTATTAAATTTGTTAGTTGTTTGGTGAAATTATTATATTATCAACTGTCTATTTGAATCTATCGAATTGATAAATTATCTGAATAGAATCTAGGATTGCGATATAACAACCTGAAATGATATTAGATTAGTTGAACTTGTTTTAAGATCATGATACAACATCTTAAGTTGCTATTAGATTTTTTGAGTATATTTTATAAATAGAACTATTGCAAGTATTTGACTAAATGTGAATGGTTGAATAATATTTATTTGATCATGTTATTAGTTTTAACGTAATTATTTTTAGTATATGTTTGACATCCTTTATTTGGCCAAACAAACACTATGCTAAAAATAATGTTTGAAATTAATTTTAGTATATGTTTGAAATTAATGTTGCTTTTTGAGAGGTCAGAGGCTCGTGTCATGCGGTTGTCACATATATAACTTAAAATTACATACATCTATGCAACATAACAGGACTGCCATCACCATGACAAAGGACATTAGTAAAAGTGCGACGACTGAAAATCCATACATTTTGAATCGATAATAATCCACCCGTATTCGACTCAAATTGTACGTATCTTTGAATTATCAAGTGATGAACCAAATTTCCTGCCCTTGAAAATCGATACTTAATACATCATCGGTATTCATGTACCGGAGATTAAAGTCTCGTAAATCCGATCGGTCAGGGTAGAATAGAAAACAAAAAAGAACAGAATCTTACACGAATGGAATAATATAAATTATTAAACATAATCTTGTACATCGGAAAATATTTACATAATCAGAGTAAATTTCAAGATGGACAGTTATAAATGTTTATCCTTGCAATAAAAGATAACAATGACACAAGGCTTCAAAGAATCCAAAATGCTCCAATCCAAAAAGTGCTCCATACTATGCTCCAAGTACTGTTACTGCTAACCTGAGTACTAGGCTGCCCGGAGAAAAATAAGAGCAGCGAGAGTTTAAATGGAAAATTATAGACCCTGAGTCAGTTATGGAACTGGTGTGAGAACCTAAAATAGTTATTTTTGAAAAGAAAAGAAAACATATCACATAAGACCACGCCGCAAATAAACATGGAACAAGTTTTTACCTTATGATAACCAAAACATTTTATATTAAAAAAGTTAATATTATTCTTAATGACATCATTTCAAAACATCTATAAGTAAATTGGAATCTTAGCACGGAATTGTTACATGATTAAGTTTCTTCTATAACTACCATTTCCTGGTAGGTTATGCAACTAAAACCGTACGGATTCGTAATGAAGAATGAGTTTCCAACAATGACAAGGGAAAAGGATCTTCCTTATCCACGATGGGTACACCTCTAAAGGGGTGTTTCGAGAATCTGATATATTCATAGACTCTCTGCCAGTACAAGACCTGGTTATCCTTTAACTAGATAACAACGAGCTTGTCATTCCCCGATCGTGGCCGACCTTTATCCGAGCAACCGACTTCCAACATCCACATAAGCAAATATACATGGGCTATATACCATGGTATAACTTTCAATCTAGAATGGAATGATCATACCCTAATGGTAGCGAACCACATAGCCTTGTCGCATTCATTCTGTTTTTAGTCATTTAGGGGGGGTGAGGCTTGAAGTCATGTTACAAAACTATGCCTTATTCCAAGTCAAGCTTTGATCATCTGCAACTCATTCCACTTGGCATGCCGCTTTCCATTTTGTAACACATAATTGATGCCTATAAACATATCACCTTTTAGCTGTTAGTGTCTCAAAGAAGGGCATTAAGCTAAAAGAAGAAGTATATTCTCCACCTCCAAACAATGATACATTTAGTTAAGGTCAATTGTTATGCCGTAAAATGTATTTGTCAGACAAGCATCCATAAAAGTTCATTATGGGACTGAACGAAACTTCATGCACTTTATTTCTTGGTCATTTTCAGGCAAGAAGCCCTTGTAATCTAGAAATCCCCTAAATACGTTATCGCTTAATAGGATATTCTCTATACTGGAGAAATATAGTGAAGAAAGGATCAACATGAAGTCCTTTTGATGCGAAGATACCTGGTCTTCCACCATCGTCTTCAATATCTTTATTTACTCAATTTCATCGTATCATTATTCGAAATGGTTTTCGGATTTATCTAATTCGGTCTTCTCGAATAGTCATCTTGTTTAAAACAATATGGATATACAGGGCTGATAAGTCCCTTCCATCTTAAATTGGTTAATCAAAACCCTTCATTAGTTTAAACAAAATTCTTAATCGTTTATTCCTTTATTTAATTCATAAACTCGCTCTATTTAATATTTAAACTAAGATTCATTAAATTTTAATGAAGATTAATTCTTAATTTCACCTAACGTTTGATTTAGGGAAATATTTCAATAATGTTTTTTTAATCATTAACCAAAAGATTTATTAATTCTCCAACCATTATTTTTCCATTTCAAATCATATCTATTAAACTAAGAACATCAAAATCTTAATGAAGATTTCTTCTTGACTTTATTAAGGAAATGATTTCATTATTATCCCATTAGATCTTAATTACAATATTTCTTAGTAAATACTCCCTATGTCAAAACGTAACTTTAAACGAGTTAAAATGATGTAGTTCAACTTCTTAATGGGTTAGCCTAATGTTATTTAAGACATCATTCAACACAAACTAAAACCAATTAATATTGAGTATAAGAGTTGTTACCATATTCCACAAATACTATTGGTGGAATAACGGTTTAATCACCTTTTAAATTCCTCGAATAATACTAGTTTCTTCTGTGGAATTCACTACCAAGTATATGATGATTATTTCCATCCAAATCCAATTAATTCATAATTGAAAATCTTTAATATTATTAAAGTTAAATCTTCAAAAATACCACTTGAAAATGTTTATCAAAGATTTGGATAAGAATCGTTAGGTTTAAAACCTTTAATCCTAATGTTATTGAAAACGTGTTTCAAAGAACATTACTAAATAGCTTAAATTAGCTTGTTTGATTAAGTTAACCTTTTCTTTATTCAAAACTTCATATTGTTAATCTAAATAACTTTTAAATCATTTATTATGATTTATCATAATTTTTTTCCTATTTTTAATAAATAAAAAATATTCATTTCTAAAGGTTTCCCAATTTGGTCGTCGAACTATAATTCCGTGATTATTATTCAAATTTGATTTGAGCATTACTCAAAATCTATACAATGAAATTTCAAATTTCATTTTTTATTTGGAAACTAATATCATTTAAATGTTTTTTGTTTCAGGAAATTCCAATTTAATTTGAATCATGTACATTCATTTAAAGTTAATGGTCAAAATTCGTAAACCACCATAGCGCGACTAGCTCTATTCTAATCATATTTCATGTTGAAATTAATCCAGTTTGCTTCAAATATGTTTTATAAGTCATTTGAAACATATATAATTTTATTTCAATATTTCATTTTAATTCAATTATTTATTATAGTTGAATTTCATATTATTATTATATTAATATTTTTTAAATATTAACTTTTTGAATCCTAAACTTTTCAAAACTCAAATTAAACATCATATAAACTTATTGAAACCTTCAAGTTGAGTTTAAAACATTGTTTACATAGCTAACGTAAATTCAATTTCAAAATCACTATTTCAATTTGATTTTTCTATTCACTTTGAAATTGAATATGCCATTTTATATCAAATTTATTGGGGATGCAGATTAAGGATCTTAAGGCAATTTAAACACTAGAGGGTGTGAATACTATTTATAGATTATATTAAATTTCCAGAAATCTTTTTCGATTAAGCAGAATTCTATGCAATTCACATATATCATAAATCACAGAATCAATCACAAATATAGAAAATAAAAAGCAGTAAAAGGAAAGTACATACCAGGATTTTATACCGGTTCGGAACTCCCCTACATCCAGTCCCACACAACGCCAGATTGATGTGGATTTTTATTTAAAAATATTCAATTGCTATCCTTGATTTCAAGGCTACAAGGGAACACCATAACTGATTCCAAGTATACGTATATGAGAGCGCGTATGTGTGATATTTTGGTTTTCAAAAACTATATATATACACTATTATTATATCTAAGGATGAAGTCGCACTGCAAGGGCACCACTAAGGAGATGATTAATCGTTTTCTCTTTACAGATTGGACGAAGAGCCAAAATATAAGGAGTACGGGTTCAGGGGCCAATAATAGGAATGCCCCTGATATGAGGATTATGTTTACTACCGTCATGAGAGAGATGCTTAGGGATGTTCAAGGAGCAGTTTCTATTGCTGCTAACGGTGGTGGTGCAATAATGCAGGCGCCTATGGCCGGTTTCGCCAAGCTCTGCAATGATTATACTAGTCTTCGTGGGAAGCTGTTCCATGGAACGAAATTGGCTATAGAAGTTCAAGATTGGCTTGATAGTTGTGAACGCATATTCGAGGATTGGGGAATCGAGGATGTAATGAAGAGAAAGTTAGCATCGCGTCAGCTGCAAGGACGAGTTATGAATTGGTGGAATGCTATTAAAGCAGCTACTCCTGAGGATCAAGTTACTTGGAATAAGTTTAAGACTTGCTTTAGTGACAAGTTTATCCCAACTGCTTAGAAATCATAATTGTTTAGGAAATTCTTGGAGCTTTAACAGAATGGTAGGGCAGTCTCGGAATATATTGCTGAGTTCGAAACTATATCGAAATATGGATTATCTCTTATCGATACTATCGAGAAGAAGAATGAGAAGTTCAAAACCGGCTTAGATGAGTACTTGGGGGAAAGATTTATAAACCACATCGATGAGACCTTCGAATCTATAGTGGGAAAGGCATTGAGGTCGGAGAGCCTTTATGCTAAGTCAAAGGCCGAGGTTGCTATTACATCTGTAGGGGAGCCAAAGCCGCAGGCAAGCGGTAGAGGCAAGAATAATTCGCAGGATAAGAGGAAAAGGAACCAAGCTAAGGATGGTCTAAAGAAGAATAAGAAAGATGTTGAGTGATGTAGCTGTGGCAAGAAGGTCCACTATGCCAAAGATTGTCCAGCAAAGCCAGCGGACAGGAAGTGCTTCAATTGCGGCCAAGTGGGACATCACAAGGATAAATGTCCACAACCCCCTAAAGAGAAGCAAATTGTGAAAGCATATGTTATCAACGCTGTTCCTTCTTTGTCGAATGCCCTAACTGCGGCGGAGAAAGGAAAGGGTGTCGTTATCCAAGGTATGCTTTCTATTTATGATGTTCCTGTTCGAGTATTGTTTGATACTGGGGCTTCCTATTCCTTCATATCTAGTGATCTAATCGATAGATTGGGATTGGAAACCGAGATTGTCGATAGACCTTTACTTGTGACGAACCCGGTTGGTGGTTCGACTAGCCTTAGTATGATTTGTCATAATTTGGTCTTATCGAGTCATGGATGCATGTTTGTCTGTGATTGCTTTGTTTTGGGATCTACTGGGTTTGGCATTATTTTGGGAGTCGATTGGCTCCAAAGGTATGGGTATTGGTAGACTGTGAGGGGTCTTCAGTGTCCGTTAGAGCAGATGAAGGCGGAGGGTGCTGTTTGATAGCCTACCTAGTGATGGGATGATGGCTAGTTTTCTAAATTCCCTCGACATCCTACATGATGAGTTGTCAGAGGTGCCTATTGCTGGTGAGTATCCGTACATCTTCGGGGAAGTGACCGGACTTCCACCACACCGAGAGATCGAGTTTCAAATTGATTTAGTGAAAGATGCCAGACCTATAGTGATGCCACTTCATCGTATGGCGCAAAGAGAGTAGCAAGAGCTCGGGGTGGAAATAAGCAATCTTTCAAAGAAGGGATTTATCCAAAGAAGTATTTCCGATTGAGGAGCACCAGTTGTATTTGATACCAAGGACGATGGTTCCCTTCGATATTGTGTGGACTACCGCGAGTTGAATAAGGCGACGAGGAAGAATAAGCATCCTCTTTCGCAGATAAATGATTTGTTTGATCAAATGAGTGGAGAAAGAGTGTTCTCCCAGTTAGATCTCGCGACAGGTTTTCATCATCTCCGAGTAGCACCTGAGAGTATACCTAAAATGGCATTTCGGACTCTGTATGGATTCTAAGAGTGGTTGGTCATGCCATTCGGGTTGACCAATGCACCGACATATTTGTGGATCTTATGAATAAGGTACTAAGGGATCAATTGAACAAGTTTGTTCTTGTGTTCCTGGACGATATCTTGGTTTACTTGAGGGCGGAGGAAGAACACAAGGAACATTTGAGGATAGTGATGGAGGTGTTGAGGAAACACCAATTGAAAACGAAATTTTCTAAATGTCACTTCTAGATGTGGGAAGTGAGGTTCTTGGGCTTTTTTTTTAGAGAATGTTATTGCCGTGGACCCTGCGAAGGTGGCCACGGTGCAAGATTGGTCTACGCCCAAGAATGCAATGGACGTGAGGAGTTTCTTGCGGTTAGCTCGATACTATCGTAAGTTTATCCAAGACTTCTCCAAGACAGCAGCATCGTTAACTCAGTTGACCAAGAAGAATCAAGCCTTCGTTTGGGACGAAAAGTGTGAGTATGCATTTAAGAGCCTAAAGGAAAAGTTAACGTGCGCACTGTGTTAGTTATTCCTAAAGGGAACGAAAAGATGACGGTATACACGGATGCCTGTGGTACCGGACTAGGTGTTGCACTGATGCAAGGAGGTAGGGTTGTAGCTTATGTTATTCGGCAACTGAAACCGCATGAGAAAAGATATCCTACCGATAATTTGGAATGGGAACAAGTCTCGATAGATTTCATCGACGGTTTACCAAGGACTAGATTGGGTCATGATAGTATTTAGGCAATTGTGGATTGATTGAACAAAAGTGCAAAGTTTATACCGGTCAAGGCGAATAGAATGACAACTACATTAGCAGAACTGTATATGAAATTGGCAGTGAGATTTCATAGAGTACCTAGAGGTATTGTGAGTGACCGAGATCCGTTATTTACTAGTGGGTTTTGGAAGAGCTTACAAGAGGCTTTAGGATCAGAATTACATCTCAGTACTGCGTACCATCCTCAAACCGACGGTCAAACAGAGAGAGTGAATCGTGTATTAGAGGATCTCTTAAGGGCTTGTATATTGGACTTTGGAGGATCATGGGATGACATCTGGTTGAATTCGAATATAATAATAGTTATCAATCCAGTATTGGTATTACTCCATTTGAAGCTTTGTATGGAAGACCGTGCGACTTACCATCATGTTGGTTGGAAACCGGTGAGAAATTTGTGCTTGGGCCGGACGTAATAAGAGAAACTTCAGATAAGATCAAGGTTATTCAACAACGAATGAAGGCTGCCCAAGATAGGCAGAAAATTTACGCTGATAAAAGGCGAAGAGATTTGTAATTATCCGTTGGCGACTTGGTATTCATCAAGATTTCTCCGTTGAAGAGTGTGATTCGATTTGGTAGGAGAGGTAAGTTGGCACCAAGGTTTGTTGGTCCATTCTCAGTTCTCGAACAAGTTGGGAATTTAGCGTATAAAGTTGGATTGTCTGACAAGATGGCTGGAGTGCACAACGTATTTCATGTTTCTTAGTTAAGGAAGTTCGTGCATGCTTCTAATATGACTATCTCACTTGATCAAATGGATGATATCGAGGTAGAACTCGAGGCATTTGAAAGCAGCAGACCGATTCGTATTGTCGGACACGATATGAAGCAACTTCGGTGGAAGACGATGAAACTAGTTAAGGTCCAATGGGGGTGATAATGAGAGTGACTGCACTTGGGAAACCCAGGAGAACATAAGGAACTCATATCCAAAGCTTTTTACTTGATAAGGTTTTAATCGCGATGTAGTTATTCCGCATGCTAGGATAGGCTTGTTGTGTTTATTATGTATGTTTAATTGTTGCAAATGGTTGATAGGCATGCGGGACCTTTTGGCTGTTTTCTTAGTTAAGGAATTTCGGGGGCGAAGTTTCTTAAGGGGGGGAGAGTGTAAAGACCCTCATTCTACGCATCTGAGGATCGTAGAATATTTATTTTATTTTCATACGAAGTCGTATGGTCGTGTAACTTTGGAAACGACTATTGGGGTCATTTCCCATGTTCACGTTTTTTGTCGAATTTTAAATGACTATTTTACCCCTAATGAATCTTGTTTCCCCTATAAATTTTGATTGGTAAGAATTTTTGACCTAAAACCATTTCCATTGGATTCAGATGATGGTTTACCTTTCCGTAGAGTGGTTACATTAATCAAACGGACTTACCGTTTGATAGATATGGCAGAAATAAGGTTTGAAGATGGAAAAAACAGCTTAAGCGGGCTTAATAGGGTAATTAGTGGATGGACCCATAACTCATTTCGGGATTAGGGTTATGGGGTGGCTAAAATGAGTTAGGAAACCATCTCATTTTCATTTTTCTAGCCGCCACTTACATCTCTTGAACCCTAGCAATGACCTCCACCTTCTAAACTACCTCCTAATCACTTTCTAATCACATATTAGCCAAATCTACATCAAATTAAGGCGGATTACAATAGAAATTGAGATAGAGCTGCTGGAATACATTGGGAACCGTGCCAAATCAGTTAGAGTTTCAGATCTAAAATTTATTTGTGGCTAAGGTGAGTGATTAACATGTTTATTCACTAATTACGGCTAATTAGGGTTGTTTATGATAATTAGCGAAATTATGTATCATAAAATCTGGAAAAATATGTAGAAATTTTAAAATATTATTTTATGTTACTGATAAAAAATTGGGTTAATTTGGATTAAGTTTGCTAATCCTATAGTTAAAACATGCTTAAGGAGATTAAGGGGAAAACATGAGTTTTGGGTATGTTTGATCCATATTTACATGCTTATTCATTGTTTTGATGTTTATGGTTGATCCTATATGTTGCTACTACTGTTTGGTATGATTTGTGAGTGCATAGCAAAGTTAGAATGGTCGAAAACGCCGTCGTGAGGTGTAAAAAGTTTGTTGTAGGAAGTGCAGAAAATCGGTCGGGTCATGATTCCCGAACCAACCCGTTCGTGAAGCCCCTCATCACGAACCGCTCTAGCACTCGAACCGATCCGCTTGTCTCAAACCGATCCGCCTCCCCAGGAGCAGGCCACGAACCAGATGGAGGAGCCACGAGGCCGAACCTGAGCCATCACGACCCGAGATGTTGGCCACGAACCGATCTCACGAGAGGGAAGCAAGATCACGACCCGCCTAGTTGGCCACAAATGGAGAACCACGATCCGAACCGAGTGGGTTCCAATGAAACGTGCATATCCGAACCGAAGTGCGAGCAATAATGGAAGCTTGGAGTCACGAACCGAGCAGAGGACTTGAACACCAATTTGATTAAAAACCAGAGATGCAAAGGTAGTCCAAATAAGAATTTAGAACTAGGGATCTAGATGGGAACCAACGAGTTAACTTCATGAGTTAGGTTTTGCTGCGGGACGTGTGCAAAGGGGTAATCGATATCTATAGCTTTGGTTCACCACTGAGAGATGGATCAACGGCTATGGATCGGCGCAATGGGATCATTAAGACTCCCAAGGGCAAGTGATCATAGCATGGCTATGGACCAACGCAATTGGATCGTTAGGACTCCAAAGGGCAAGGTGATCGTAGCAAAAGATTAGTGGCTATGGACCAGCGCAATGGGATCGTTAAGACTCCCACGCGCAAGGTGGCCATAGCAAAGGATTTGGTGATCAAAGTGGTGGATATCATATGCTTTACGCACTGAGTGAGAGATGTGAGGCTGATTGCTATGTTTGATATTTACTATCACCAAGACATGCACACTTACACCTTACACTTTATGTTAGTGTATCCTTAGGTATTGTACATCTTATTGTGCTAACTCTTTGGCTGCAGGTCCAGGTTTAGGTATGATTATTTATACCTGTTATTGTTCTATTGTGCTGCTATCACTCATACCTGACTTTTGTCTGACCCAGAGTATTATGTCTCTTCTTATTACTTTGGTGCTCCTAAACGAGCAGACTAGAGACATGTTAGGTGGTATGCATGAGTAGCTGTCCGGAGATGAGCAGTAGGCTTCCACATACTATTTACATATATTCTCCCTGTGTTGTTTCTGGTCACTACTTTGGGCATTGGTAGTGTACCTTTCTATTTTGCTTTAGAGGCAGTATTTTATGGTTGTAATAATGGTTTGGATCATAAGCTGTATTTTGGATTCCGATGCTATGATGGTTTAGTTTTCAGCTTATGCACTGTCTCGCCTATTTTATATCAAGTTATGTTATTATTATATTTTATTCCATGCGCTGTGAGATATACTATAGGTTCTTTGATGATTCATAATTTTAAATCCCTTTCTTTTGACGACCATCACGTGCTAGTTGGACATTGGCACAACGCATTTAGTAGGGAAATGTCGGTTGGTGCAGGGCGGGCTGTCACACTATGTGATTTGCAGATATCACAAATCAAATAATCAATCACAGATGCAGAAAATAAAAATTAAAAGTCGTAAAAGGAAAGTATGTTGTGACGGCCAGCCCTGCACCAACCAACATTTACTCCAAAAGTGCGTTGTACACATGTCCAGTTAGCACGGGACGTTCGTCAGAAGAAAAGGAAGAAGACGAAGAATCAATAAAGAACCTGTAATATGTCTCACAGCGCATGGAATAAAATATAATCATAACATATACTTGACACAAAACAGGTGAGACAGTGCATAAGCTGAAAACAAACTATCATAGCAGCGGAAAATCCAAATACAGCTTATGTTCCACAACATCATTATTACAACTTCTAAAACTGTCTCTAAGAGCAAGATAAGGAAGGTACACTACTAATGCCCAAGTAGTGACCACCAACGACACAGGGAGAATATCTATGTATATCATACGTGGAAGCCTCCTGCTCGCTTCCGGATCAGCTACTCGTGCATCACCAGCTAACCTGTCTCTAGTCTACTCATTTAGGAGCACCCAGAGTAATAAGAAAAGACATAAAACTCTGGATCAGACGAAAGTCTGGTATGAGCGATAAGCAGCTAAATAGAATAATAACAGGTATACTAAACCATACCTGAACCTGGACTTGCAACCAAAGAGTTAGCACTACATACTGTACAACACTCTAAGGTGCCACTAACATATGGTGTAGAAGCATACGGGGGTGGGGGTGTGCATGTCATAGTGACGGCAAACAGTCAAGCATAGCAACTATCCTCACATCTCTCACTCAGTGCGTGAAGCATACGATATCCACCACTTCGTTCACCCAACACTTTGCTATGATCACTCTGCCCCATGAAGTCACAACGGCTTTACCACACTAATCCATAACCACTAATCCTTCGCTATGTCCACTTTGCCCCATGGAGTCGGACACACCCCACTGCACTGGCTCATAGCCTTACTAATCCTTTTCTATGTCCACTCTGCCCCATGGAGTCACAATGGCTCCACTGCACTGGCTCATAGTCTTACTACGATCACTTTGCCCCTCCAGTCACGGTGACTCTACTGCACTGATACATAGCCCATCATTCCTTTTCAGTGGTGAATCGAAGTTATGAACGTCGACAACTCCTTAGCACACGTCCCGCAGCAAAGCCCAATCATGAAGTGAACTCCTTGGTTCACAACTGGATCCTGAGCTCTAACTTCCATTTGGACTACCTTTGCATTTCAGGTTTTTGGTCATCATCGGATCGGTTCGGATCTCCTCACAGCCATCGGTTCGGTTCGGCCTTCAGTATCACCCACTGGATCGATTCGTGCCAAGCTTCTTCGGATCGGATCGGAGGATGCCATCGGGTTCGGGTCGTGCTCCATTTTCCAGCTCGTGGTGGTTCGGATCGGGGATCCTCAGATGCAAGCGGATCGGTCTTGGTCACTCCTGGCGGATCGGGTCGGAGTAGCACACGAGAGGCGGATCTGATTGGAAACTTCTGGTGTGAGTGGTTCGGTGCGTGCTTCTATCCGATCCGATCGGTTCAGGTACTTTCCTGCACTTTGTCCAGCAAGCTGTTTACGCCACTCGACGGCGTTTTCGACCACTCTAACTATTCTAATCAATCACAAAGCATACCATACAGTCATAGCAACATGTATAATCAACCATAAACATCAAGACAACAATATGATAAGTTAAAATGGATCAAACATGGCCAAAAACCCATATATTTCCCTTAAGCGTGCTTAAGAAAAACTAATGATGTAATTAATAAAACTTAATCAAATTAACCCAAATTTCTAACAGAGGTCTAAAACATTATTTAAGAATTTATAAATATTTTTCCAGAATTTATTAGTGTATAAATTCGCTAATCAACACTAATTACCCTTAATTAACCGTAATTAGTAAGGAACTATGCAAATCACTCACCTTAGCCACAAATAAACCTTAGATCAAAAATAAATCTTTGATATGGCGCAAATACCAATGCTAAACAACAACTCTAATCTTGATTTGGTGAAGATCTCCCTTGATTTGATGTTGCTAAGCTTAATCCTTGATTAGAAAGTGATTTGGAGGTGATTTAGAGGTTGGAGGCCATTTTTAGGGTTTCTAAGAGGTAAGTGGAGGCTAGAAAACTGAAATGGAATGAAACCCTAACTTTTTTCAGCCTCCCCATAACCCTAATCCCGAAATGAGTTATGGGCCCATTCACTAATCACTCTATTTGGCCCGGTTAAGCGGTTTTTCACCTTCCAAACCTTTTTTCAGCCATATCTCCCAAACGATAAGTCCGTTTAGCTATTATGACCACTCTACGGAAAGGTAAACCATCAAATGAATCTAATGGAAGTCGTTTCAGGTCAAAATTCATTTCCAATTAAAAGTTATGGCCAAAACAGTATCAGCTAGGGGCAAAACGGTCATTTAAAAATCGATAAAAATCATGAACATGGGAAATGACCTCAATAGTCGTTTCCCAACTCTACATGACCATACGAATTCATATAGGAAAGAAATAAATATTCTACGATCCTCTGATGCGTAGAATGCGGGTTATTACATTCTCCCATCCTTAAGAAATTTCGCCCCCGAAATTCCCTAACCAAAACACACAAAGGGTCCCACATGCCTATCAACCATAAAACAACAATCAAACATGCAAAACAAGCAAAACAAGTCTATCATAGCATGCAGAATAATTAAATTGCAAAGTAAATCTTACCAGGAAAAGAGTTCTGGATACGTCTTCCTAATGCTCTCCTTTGTCTCCCAAGTACAGTCATTCTCGTTCTCACCCCACTGAACCTTGACTAGCTTCACCGCCTTCCTTCGAATCGGCTTGCGGTTCCCAACCGCCCCGGGTTCCACTTCGAAGTCCTCTAACTGATCAGGTGAAATAGTCATATCTGGGTCGTGCACGAACTTCCTTAGCTAGGAAACATGAAATACGTTATGAACTCCTGCCATCTTCTCTGGTAATTCAATTCTGTACGCCAAATTCCCAACTTGTTCGGGAATGGGCCAACAAATCTTGGTGCCAACTTGCCTCTCCTACCAAATCATATCACGCTCTTCAACAGAGAAATCTTGACAAACACCAAGTCACCAACGGTGAATTTTAAGTCTCTTCTCCTCTTGTCAGCATAACTCTTCTGCCTATCCTGGGCAGCCTTCATCCGTTGTTGAATGATCTTAATCGTATCTGAAGTTTTCCTTACCACATCTGGTCCAAGCACAAACTTTTCACCGGTCTTTATCCAACATGATGGTGAGTTGCACGGTCTTCCGTACAAAGCTTCATATGGAGCCATACCGATACTGGATTGGTAGCTATTATTATATGCAAACTCTACTAGATACAAATGGTCATCCCATGATCCACCAAAATCCAATATACAAGCTCTCAAGAGATCTTTCAATATACGATTCACCCTCTCTGTCTGACCATCGGTTTGAAGATGATACGCGGTACTGAGATATAATTCCAACCCTAGAGCCTCTTGTAAGCTCTTCAAAAACCCACTAGTAAACAACGGGTCTCGGTCACTCACAATGCTTTTAGGTACTCCATTAAATCTCACTACCCACTTCATATACAGTTCTGCTAACTTAGCTGTCGTTCTGGTCGATTTGACTGGTATAAATCTTGCACTCTTGGTCAATCAATCCACAATTACCCAAATGCTATCATGTCCCGATTTAGTCCTTGGTAAACCATCAATGAAATCCATCGAGACTTGCTCCCATTTCCATTCGGGAATTTCTAATGGTTGCAACAAACCACTAGGCTTCTTTTGCTCGGCTTTAACCAGCTGGCAATTCATGCACTTGGATATAAAATTCCCAATGTCTCTTTTCATCCCTTCCCAGTAGTAAGTCTGCTTCATGTCTCGATACATCTTATCACCACCGGGGTGTATAGTCAGTTTTGAGTGATGACATTCCCTAAGCACTTCATCTCTCAAACCATTCACGTTGGGTACAACTAGTCTTTCATTCTTTCGAAGCCACCTTTCTCGATCAAGCCCATACAAATTCATCTCCTCACCGTCGATATTCATCTCTAACTTGGAGATGATTTCCAATAGATTAGGATCATCCCTCTGACTGGAACCAATCCGCTCAATTAAAGTCGGTCTGATCGGCAAACTAGTTAACATCTCTGGATCCAATTCGCACTTTGGTCTGAAATCATACCCTGCGATATACTCCAGTTGCTTCCATTCAAGAAACATAGCCCCTAAACTGGCATGTCTCCTACTCAAGGCATCGGCTACCGCATTGCCTTTCCCAGGTGTATATGCGATATCAAAATCATACGAATCCAAGAACTCTAACCATCTTTGCTGTCGGAGATTTAGATCCTTTTGGGAGAAAAGACACTTTAACGATTTATGATCGGTAAACAACTCGAATCTTTCTCCCAAGAGATAATGCCTCCACATCTTCAATGCGAACACGATCGCCGCCAATTCCAAATCATGGGTAGGGTATCTTTTCTCATGCGGTTTCAATTGCCGACTAGCATAGGCTACAACCCTACCTCCTTGCATCAGTACATCACCTAGTCCGGTACCACAAGCATCCGTGTATACCATCATCTCTTCATTCCCTTTAGGAATGACTAACACTGGCGCATGTGTCAACTTTTCTTTTAAACTCTTGAATGCATTCTCACACACTCCGTCCCAAACTAAGGCTTGATTCTTCTTAGTCAACTGAGTCAATGGTGTTGCTATCTTGGAGAAGTCCTGGATAAACTTACGATAATATCCAGCTAACCCCAAGAAGCTTCTCACGTCTGTTGCATTCTTGGGTGTAGACCAATCCTGTACCGTAGCCACCTTCGCAGGGTCCACGGCAATACGATTCTCTGAAACAACATGGCCCAAGAATCTCACTTCCCTCCTCCAGAAGTGACACTCAGAAAATTTCGCTTTCAATTGGTGTTTACTCAACACCTCCATCACTATCCTCAAATGTCCCTTGTGTTCTTCCTCTGTCCTTGAGTAAACAAGGATGTCGTCTATGAACACAAGAACAAACTTACTCAACTGATCTATGAATACACGATTCATAAGATCCACGAAGTATGCTGGTGCATTGGTCAACCCAAATGGCATGACAACCCCCTCATAGAATCCAGATGCGTCCTAAATGAGGTTTTCGGAACACTCTCAGCCGCTACCCGGAGCTGATGAAATCCTATCGCGAGGTCCAACTGGGAGAACACTCTTGCTCCTTCGAGTTGATCAAACAAATCATCTATCCGCGGTAGAGGATACTTATTCTTCCTCGTCACCTTATTTTACTCGCGATAGTCCACACACAAACGAAGGGAACCATCTGCCTTAGTGGCAAACACAACTGGTGCTCCACACTCGGAGACACTTCTTCTAATAAACCCCTTCTTCAAAAGATCGCTTACTTGCATCCCGAGCTCTCGCTGCTCCCTTGGTGCCATACGACGAAGCGGCATCACTATAGGTCTGGCATCTTTCACTAAATCAATACGGAACTCAATCTCTCGGTGTGGTGGAAGTCCGGTCACTTCCTCGAAGACGTCTGGATATGGCCAACCACGGGCACATCTGACAACTCATCATGCGGGATGTCGAGGGAATTTATAAAACTAGCCATTACCCCATCACTAGGTAGACTACCAAACACTACCCTCCGCCCATCATCCCCCTAACTATCACCAAAAATTCCTCATAGTCTACCACCACCCCATATCTTTGGAGCCAATCGACCCCTAATATAATGCCATACCCAGTAAAGCCCAAAACAAAGCAATCACAAACAAACATACATCCATGACTTGATAAGACCAAATTTCGGCAAATCATACTAAGTTTTGTCAAACCACCAATCGGGTTCGTCACAACCAACGGTCTATCGACTATCTCAGATTCTAGTCCCAACCTATCTACCAGGTCACTAGATATGAAGGAACGGGAAGCCCCAGTATGAAACAAAACTCGAACAAGTACATCAAGAATAGAAAGCATACCTTGAATGACGACATTCTTTCCTTTCTCCGCCGCAGTTGGGGCATTCGACGAAGAAGGAATAGCACTGATAGCATACGCTTTCACAATCTGCTTCTCCTTAAGAGGTTGTGGACATTTATCCTTATGATGTCCCACTTGGCCACAGTTGTAGCACTTCCTATCCGCTGGCTTGGCCCGATATTCTTTGGCATAATGGCCCTTCTTACCACAGTTGAAGCACTCAACATCTTTCTTGCTCTTTTTCTGGCCATCCTTAGTTTGGTTCTGCTTCCTCTTGTTTTGAGTGTTATTCTTGCCTCCACCGCCTGCTTGCGGCTTCAGCTCCTCTGCAAATGTAACCTCAGTCTTTGACTTAGGGTAAAGACTCTCTGATCTCAAAGCTTTCCCACAATCGATTCAAAAGTCTCATCGATGTGGTTGATAAGCCTTTCCCCCAAGTATCCATCCAAACCAGTAATGAACTTCTCATTTTCTTCTCAGGATTACCGATAAGGGATAATCCATACTTCTACAAAGTGTCGAACTCAGCAATATAGTCCGAGACTGCCCTACCATTCTGCTTAAGCTCCAAGAACTTCCTAAACAGTTCCGACTTCTGAGCAACTGGGATAAACTTGTCGCTAAAGCGAGCTTTAAACTGATCCCAAGTAACCTGATCCTCTGGAGTGGCTGTCTTAATAGCATTCCACCAATTCATCGCTCGCCCTTGCAGCTGACGAGACGCTAGCCTTCTCTTCATCGCATCCTCGATACCCAAGTCGTCGAAGATACGATCACAGCTATCCAACCAATCCTGAACATCCGTGGCTGACTCCGTTCCGTGGAACGGCTTCCCACCAAGGTTAGTGTAATTCTTGCACAGCTTGGCGAAATCGACCCTAGGCGCCTGCACTACTGGACCACCACCATTACCGGCATTGGGAACTGCTCCCTGGACATCCCTAATCATCTCTCTCATGAAGTCAGCGAACATCGTGCTCATGTCAGGAGCATTCCCATTATTGGCCCCTCTACCAGCACCCCTCGTGTCTCGACTCATCGTTCAATCTGTAAAGAGTAAACGATTAGCTATCTCCATAGTGGTGCTAGTGCAGTACGACTTCATCCTTATACTACTAATAGTACATATATATATATATATATATATATAGCTTTTGAAAACCAAAGTAATCACAAATACGCACTCTCATATACGTACTATCTCTCCCTGGTGTCTTTTCCTAGGTTAACTACACAACCTAGAGCTCTGATACCAAGTGTGACGGCCCGCCCTGCACCAACCGACATTTACTCCAAAAGTGCGCTGTACACATGTCCAGTTAGCACGGGACATGTCTTCAGAAGAAAAGGAAGAAGACGAAGAATCGATAAAGAACCTGCAATATGTCTCACACCGCATGGAATAAAATATAATCATAGCATATACTTGACACAAAACAGGTGAGACAGTGCATAAGCTGAAAACAAACTATCATAGCAGCGGAAAATCCAAATACAGCTTATGTTCCACAACATCATTATTACAATTTTTAAAACTGTCTCTAAGAGCAAGATAAGGAAGGTGCACTACTGATGCCCAAGTAGTGACCACCAACGACACAGGGAGAATATCTATATATATCATACGTGGAAGCCACCTGCTCGCCTCCGGATCAGCTACTTGAGCATCACCAGCTAACCTGTCTCTAGTCTGCTCGTTTAGGAGCACCCAGAGTAATAAGAAGAGAAATAAAACTCTGGGTCAGACAAAAGTCTGGTATGAGCGATAAGCAGCTAAACAGAATAATAACAGGTATACTAAACCATACCTGAACCTGGACCTGCAACCAAAGAGTTAGCACTACATACTGTACAACACTCTAAGGTGCCACAAACATATGGTGTACAAGCATACATGTAACAACCCGGAAAATCTGGGCCAGTTTAAAATTTTTATTTTGGCAATTCTAGCGAATTTAGATTATTTAAAATGAATTATTTTAAATAATATCGACGAGAAATTTATTTGAATAGAATTCGAACGTATATATTATACGCGTCGTCGTTAGATTATAAATAATTATATATAATTATAAAAGGAATTGAAAATGGCGCGGTAGTTCGATAATTCGATTTCAAACTTCAATTGAATGTACCGGGTGCAAATCAATCCGGATTTTAGTGAAACCAAAAATAATGGGATCTAATTGATAGCATCCTTCCAACGAATCCGACAAATCAAAATTTGATAGCGGGAATCAAAAGATATGTCCAGTTGAAAATTCTGAATAGTCGCTATGGAATTCAGGCCCTTAAAAATGGACATTTTGCAAACGACCTCGGATTTCGACGAAACCAGTTTTGTTGGGTCCGTGATGTTAAGTTATTGCTAGATTCCAAATTTCATAATTTTTCGAATCAATATGTGAACGTGGCAAAGGAAAACGCGTTTGACCAGTTCTAGTTGATTTTAATCGACTGGAAATTGGCCATTTTTCAAACGGTCTCAGAATTCAACGAAACTAGTTTTGATAGGACCGTATCGTCAATACGAAGCTAGAAAATATTTTTCTGGAATTTTTCTAGTTAGTGTGTGACCCCGGTAAATTGAAATGTACGTTTAAAATTCAATATAGTGATTTAAATGTAAATTCAAAGGAAACTGATTGTAACGATCGAATCAGCTTACGATACATATCCCATTGTGTTCGGAATGGGGGTAAAACGCTATGGACGACAGGAGGTGGGCCTCGTTTTGATGACGTATGTAAAAGTCAACCTTTTTGCAAAAATTAAATAATAAAATAATAAAAAAAAATATATAATTTCCATCCCTTTATCTTCGTTCTGGCCCCCCCCCCTTCATTTCGATTTATTCAGAAATAAAAAAAAAAAAAAGAAATCCGCTAGCTCCAAATTCTCGTCGCCACCTTCGATTACCCACCGTCGGACCTCACCGGACCCCGCTGCCCTCCGGCGATCGTCAGCGACTCTCCTCCCCCTCCTACTCGACGGTGGCGCGCCCCTTTTCCTCCCCAGTAGAAGCCCGAACCCCCCTTTTTTCCCAAAAATCCGATGCTGTTGGACGCCATGGCCTACAGCCGTGGCCAGAGCGCAACCTCCCCCACCTGACGCCGACGATCCAACTTCGACGGCACCAACAGCCTCCACCCCCACCGTGAGCGACTTCGACAACCTCCTGCCCTCTGCGATGGAAGAAACCCCGAGCTCCTCCGCCCTGCTGATGAACGCGAACCCCCACCCTCTTAGGAAAAAGAAAAACAATGTTGTAAGTCTATTTTCTTCATTTAATTATTATTCATTTATTTTCTTTTCTTTTGTGTAGTTAGTATAGAGATTAAAACCTTGTTTAATTTCAGTTTTTAAATGAAGAGAGTATGATTTGTTTATTTTAATGAAAAAGAAGGGGTTTTAATAAAAACAAAGAAATGATTTTTAACAATTAAAAAGCTTAGATTTTTAACATTTGAAAGTGGTGATTTTCAAACGAGTCAAGATCTGATTTTTATTTAGAAAGATCATATTTTGTTATAGAAAAAATCCTATTTTGTTATAAGAAAATTTATATTTTTACAAAGGAAAAGAAATAATTTTAAAAAAACTGATTTTTGTTTTAAAAATAAAAACTGAATTTCTAAAAAGTAAAAGATTTGAATTTTGAAAAGTAAAAGAAAAGATTTGATCTTTGAAATGGAAAAGACGGAATTTTTATTAAGATGAAAGATATGATTTGTATATATTGAATGTCGAACTAAAAATTCGATTTTTATATATTGAATAGCGAACTAAAAATTCGATTTTTATATATTGAATGTCGAACTAAAAATTCGATTTTTATATATTGAATAGCGAACTAAAAATTCGATTTTTATATATTGAATAGCGAACTAAAAATTCGATTTTTATATATTGAATAGCGAACTAAAAATTCGATTTTTATATATTGAATAACGAACTAAAAATTCGATTTTTATATATTGAATAGCGAAATAAAAATTCGATTTTTATATATGGAATAGCGAAGTAAAAATTCGGTTTTTATATATGTAGTGATTACGAGCAACGAAGATGACGAAGATGCGATGACGATGAAGTGCCAAGGAGCTAGGATAGCTATATGTGAGAATTTCTCACCTTTCAATTTTATTTCTAGTTATATATACATACTAGGATGCAGACGGTGCTTAGTAGCACCCGACACAATCGTCCACAGACCATGGACTTGTTTGTTTGGTTGCATAGATTAGTTGGATTATTTGTTTGAATTGTTTGGTGAGATGAAATTGATTTTGATTGATGTGTGAATGGCGTGGGCCTTCACTAGACCGGGGATAAGGCTAGGCCTCGTCCCGTTTCTAGTATCGTGCCGTTATGCCGCCGAAATTTTCTAAAATATGTTAGAAAAATAAAATATCATTTTATTGAAGAAATGAATAATAGAAATTCATAAGTTGGAATAAAATGTTTTGTCGTTAAAAATATAATTTTTAACGTAAATGTGAATAAATAAAATATTCATTTACAAACCAGGCGGTTTATTTATGTACACCTATTTGAAGGACATTGATTGGGTCGATAAATTTTACACATCGCCCAACAGCACAAATAAAATATGTGTTTGATTGTTTGAAACCCCACACGGGTGTTGGGATGAAATTTGAAGTTCACTCATCCCGATTGATTGAATATGTCGATCGGTTGATTGACAGGCTGTTTTAAGCGTTGGATATCTATATTTGATGCTTATACAGTGTAGTGCACTTTGGTTGATGGTTGATTATTTTTCCATGCTATTATATACATGTGTTGTATGAAAAACCATATAATTAACTTTATATGGAAATTGATTGGGCCTCATTCCAGTTTTAAAATAGAAATATTTGAAATAGAAATATTCGAAATGGAATATTTGAAAATATCAATATATGAAGCCGTGTTGATTAGATTGACGCCATTTTGACGTGAACGATATTTATATCGATTTTATTCATTTTGAAATGAATTGAATTGAAAACGATTTCGAAATGAAATAAATTGAAAACGATTTCGAAATGAAATGAATTGAAATCGATTTTGAAATGAATTGAATTGAAAACGATTTCGAAATGAAATAAATTGAAAACGATTTCGAAATGAAATGAATTGAAAACGATTTCGAAATGAAATGAATTGAAAACGATTTCGAAATGAAATGAATTGAAAACGATTTCGAAATGAAATGAATTGAAAACGATTTCGAAATGAAATGAATTGAAAACGATTTCGAATAGAAAACGAATTTGAATTGAATCGAATTGAAACGAATTCGAATCTAATTGAAAGCGAATTGAAATGAATTCAAATTGAATTGAAATTTGAATTGATTAGAAATGAATTTTAAAACGAATTTTTAAAGAAGAATTCAATTTTGATTTGAATTGAAAAGAAAGTTGAAATTGCTTTTGAAACGATTTTAAAACTAGTTATATAATTCGTTTTAAATAGAAATCGACGAAGTATATATTATATATATTATATATATAATATAATGGCCTGAATAGAACGCGCCGCGCCGCGGCAGTTCGCGAATTTCGACCATTTATTTCAAACGGACATTGCGGGAGATCCGACCGTCGGATTCTCCTAAAACCGGAACCGTTGGGTTCGTATCGAAAAGAGCTTTCTAATGAATGTTAGAAATTTGAAATCTAACGGTTGGATTTGGAGTTACGTCCAAATCAAATTTTGAAAAAGGTCGCTATAAGTGCAGTTCGATGGCCATTGTTGAAAATCGACTGTACGTGCCTTGATAAAATTATTAAAAATAGTAATAATTTGTGTAAAATCATAAGAAATGATTTAGAAAGATTTGGGATGAAAAACTCCATATTTGAAAAGATAAAAATAGATTTTTATCGAAATGAACTAGTTTTGAACTAGAATTATAATTCTATTTATTTTTAAATAAATAAATTGAATTCGAAAAGGGTTTTAAAAATAACCAAAATTTCCGATGGTTGCATTGGAATGGATTTGAATCGAAATTGTCTTCGGAATATTTCGATGTTGGAATTCGTGATTATACAGGTGTTGTTATGGAAATTTGAAAGATATATATTTATATCGTTATTTCCAATACGACATTTGTTAGTCGTAGAATTAGATATTGAATATAAGCCGGTATATTTTCTATTCAGAGCCTTGTATTGAATATCAAATGTGATTTGGGTTTGTCGTGAATGGTGTCTTCACTAACACTGTTCTTGAACCAAGTTGAGAAAAGATTAAATCTTTTTATTTAGATTTAATGAAGTGTACCAATTAAATAATATTTAATTGGAATTGAATTGATATTGATTTTTGGGTTTATCGTGAACAGTGTTTTAAATAACACTTGTTCTTTAACCCGATAATTAATGAATGTGATTTGGGTTTGTCGTGAATGGTGTCTTCACTAACACTGTTCTTGAACCCAGTTGAGAAATGATTAAATCTTTTTATTTAGATTTAATGAAGTGTACCAATTAAATAATATTTAATTGGAATTGAATTGATATTGATTTTTGGGTTTATCGTGAACAGTGTTTTAAATAACACTCGTTCTTTAACCCGATGATTAATGAATGTGATTTTGGGTTTATCGTGAACCGTGTTTTTAAATGACACTGATTCTTTAACCCAGTCAAAGATTAAAACTAAGTGGAGTTTTAATGAATCTTTAATTAAATGGAAATGATCAAAAATGGAGTATCACCAGTTTTGCTCCAGGCGATAGTTAAATCTTTAATTAGATTTGAACGTGAAATGGTAGTTGAATTTACCGATAACACTGTGGTGTTAGATATGAAGTATAACCAGTTTTACTTCATGGGATGAATAGGTTGGGATTGGGAAATTAAAACAAATGATTACTTCGGTAAGTTTCGTTAATCCCGGCTAGTTGAATTGATATTCAAAAGTAGATTAAAGAATAAATTCAAGAATTTATCTTTGATAAAATTAATGGGAACATTTCCCTATGAATGTGAAATTTAGAAACTAACTGTCGGTTGGCCAAGCAGAATGGTTTTCTGGATATTGATCTGATGTTGGTTTCGGCCTTCGGGGTTAATATTTAGGGAATTATTCTCTTGATTAATTTACGGTTAGTGACTAATGAATTGAAATGAGGCGTATGTTGTGTTTGTGTAACACTTTTATAATATATACGCGAGTTATTCGGAAAGACCGGGTTTATCCCATTCTGAATAACTGATACGACGATAAGTCGATGATGAAGACGGTGGTCGAAGACCGGAGGTCTTCACGTCGTTTGGGTGATAACTGATGATCTTGATTGGGCTGTACACCCAAGAAGATGGAAACAGTTAGTGATCGTCCAGACGTACTTGGAGATCGATGGATATGCGGGGTACTAGGTGCCTCCGGCTTCGTTCAGACCCAGAACGGACTTGTAAATGGACTGTGTGTCTGACATCGGATTTCATTCTGTGTGACTGATATCGGTTGCATAGGATGGTTTGCCTGTGTGGCATGCTAAGATGCAAATGATCAAGGCTTCTGTTGAAAAGCAAAGTCTTGTGGTGATGATCAAAGCAAGGCCTTTGTGGCATAGCTTTGTGTAACGTTTACTTCGCGAGTTTCACACCCGGTATGAACCAAAAACGGGAGACGGACCTCAGGGAGGACTTGCGTTTCTTTCTAGTTAGAAGTGGCGTCAGTGGTTTTACACGCCCTGACGAGATTGACTTATGTGGTTGTTGCTGTTGCGAGGCGCCTCGGATTGATCGGTCGTTCTCGAACCGATGGAGTCATTTGTTGGCTCATTGACACCCCAAAGGGTGGGGAAACGCAGTGTTCAGGCATTTTAATCCACATCGGTGGACCGGCCCTGTCGCTCCAAGGGTCACTCGAGCTCTGATCCTGAGACACGGGCTAGAGCGTCTCAAATCGGTTGAGGATCTTGCCCCTAGCCTCGGTTCATAGACGGAAATCCAATTTCCAAATACGTGACTTTGCGGTTTTATTTGTAAACCTATATATGGCGACATGATATATGGTACCCATGCCGCCTATGATTGATACTTATGATTTGAAGTTGTTTTATACACTATGCACTTATTATAGTATCAAATAATCTGTTTTAAAACGTATCAAGCATTCTTTGGCTGTTATAAGGGAAAACCCTATCCCCCGGCTTGCGTCGCATTGTGTGATAGGACCTGGGTCTTATAACAGCTTCATTTTTCTTTATTTAGCATTGCGCTATTTGTTTTATGCACTGGTATTCTTGGGAGGAAACCCGTTCCGTGTTATACGGCGTGGTCCCTTGATTTACCTAATGATTTAAAATAAAGATTAATAACTGTTTTAGTTCTCACACCAGTCACATGACTGACCTGGAGTTTATTGTTTTAACCTAAACTCTGGGTGCCCTTATTTTCGACACGGGCAGCTAGTAGTTTTGGTTTTGCAGATTTATATTCACAGGATCCTGGTTTACAGCTGGAACGATATCCGGGAAGCTTTGTATCCGTATATCTCATTCTAGTTGTGTATTGTATTATTTTCCGCTGCTATGTATTTAAATGTAATTTAAATCTCTGATATTTCTGTGTAATATTTATTCATACTCTGTATATTCTTGTAATCTGATGCATTGTTGTAATATACAATGAAATGTTCTTCTGTATGCGTTCTGTTGTGGCTTGTTCTCGAACTATCCGACGCTTTCCTTTATAGGGAAGTTGCGGGTCTTCACAGTTGGTATCAGAGCTTTGGTTTACAAAGCTCAGAGAACAAGGCACATTAGAACCATACGAAAGAATTCATCAGATATTGGATTAGTAATATCCAATGGGAATGACTCGTTAGAGATGGGATCAGTAGTATCCTAGAACGAGTGTGAAGAGTATATTTTTAAAATGAAAACAAAATTTGTTTTGAAAATTTAAATCAATTATTCGTATTTGATTATCTATTTATATTGATGTGGACAGTCCAGTATATAAAGATTTTGCGTATACGTCTGATCCACGTGTATTTGAAATTTTAATATACTGGATAGATATAGAATCACACTCTAGTCGCCCGGAGATGATGTTGATAATGACCATGGCATCATCAATGTTTATGTTCGTGTTTCGAAGGTGTGATTTCTATATATTTCCTATTGACTGGTGTGAGAACCAAAATTAGATAGGGCCTATTGTTGTGATTTGGCATCAAAAATGTGATTTTTGTATATGTATCAAATTATGAATTTGAAACTCTAATTCACTAATTGATTGATGTTTGTGTTGTTTGCCTATTTGTTTGCTAATTTTGAACCATTTTGCCTAATAGCATCAAATATTGGATTATATTGAAAATTGGTCGCATTTGCTTGCATATATGTACTTATATTGAACAGGTCATAGCAAGGAGGCTAGAGCAGAGAATAAAATTTGTTTGCCCGACAAATAGGTACATGTTTACTACATAATTTCCTGTTTTGTTTGGGTGATGATGATTTTGTGAGCCTATTGGCTAGCCGCTTGGCTTTTTCTTTTTCTTTTTGAGATCTGAAGGACCGGGGAAGCTATTTGAAATTCCCCGATGCTCCCGGTGCAGGGGAGGTTATGGCGAAATTTTTCAAAAATTTAGGGTGTTAGCCAAATTTTTGAAGTTTTGAAAATTCTCAGAAACTAAAGAGTTGGAGAATGGAAGCCAGATCGAATGTAGAGTTGATTAATCAAACCACTTTCGACTTTGTTCCTTTTCGGGGATGAAAAGTTTTAAGTGGGGGAGATTGTAACAACCCGGAAAATCTGGGCCAGTTTAAAATTTTTATTTTGGCAATTCTAGCGAATTTAGATTATTTAAAATGAATTATTTTAAATAATATCGACGAGAAATTTATTTGAATAGAATTCGAGCGTATATATTATACGCGTCGTCGTTAGATTATAAATAATTATATATAATTATAAAAGGAATTGAAAATGGCGCGGTAGTTCGATAATTCGATTTCAAACTTCAATTGAATGTACCGGGTGCAAATCAATCCGGATTTTAGTGAAACCAAAAATAATGGGATCTAATTGATAGCATCCTTCCAACGAATCCGACAAATCAAAATTTGATAGCGGGAATCAAAAGATATGTCCAGTTGAAAATTCTGAATAGTCGCTATGGAATTCAGGCCCTTAAAAATGGACATTTTGCAAACGACCTCGGATTTCGACGAAACCAGTTTTGTTGGGTCCGTGATGTTAAGTTATTGCTAGATTCCAAATTTCATAATTTTTCGAATCAATATGTGAACGTGGCAAAGGAAAACGCGTTTGACCAGTTCTAGTTGATTTTAATCGACTGGAAATTGCCCATTTTTCAAACGGTCTCAGAATTCAACGAAACTAGTTTTGATAGGACCGTATCGTCAATACGAAGCTAGAAAATATTTTTCTGGAATTTTTCTAGTTAGTGTGTGACCCCGGTAAATTGAAATGTACGTTTAAAATTCAATATAGTGATTTAAATGTAAATTCAAAGGAAACTGATTGTAACGATCGAATCAGCTTACGATACATATCCCATTGTGTTCGGAATGGGGGTAAAACGCTATGGACGACAGGAGGTGGGCCTCGTTTTGATGACGTATGTAAAAGTCAACCTTTTTGCAAAAATTAAATAATAAAAAAAAAAAAAATATAATTTCCCTCCCTTTATCTTCGTTCTCGCCCCCCCCTTCATTTCGATTTATTCAGAAATAATAAAAAAAAAAAATCCGCTAGCTCCAAATTCTCGTCGCCACCTTCGATTACCCACCGTCAGACCTCACCGGACCCCGCTGCCCTCCGGCGATCGTCAGCGACTCTCCTCCCCCTCCTACTCGACGGTGGCGCGCCCCTTTTCCTCCCCAGTAGAAGCCCGAACCCCCCTTTTTTCCCAAAAATCCGATGCTGTTGGACGCCATGGCCTACAGCCGTGGCCAGAGCGCAACCTCCCCCACCTGACGCCGACGATCCACCTTCGACGGCACCAACAACCTCCACCCCCACCGTGAGCGACTTCGACAACCTCCTGCCCTCTGCGATGGAAGAAACCCCGAGCTCCTCCGCCCTGCTGATGAACGCGAACCCCCACCCTCTTAGGAAAAAGAAAAACAATGTTGTAAGTCTATTTTCTTCATTTAATTATTATTCATTTATTTTCTTTTCTTTTGTGTAGTTAGTATAGAGATTAAAACCTTGTTTAATTTCAGTTTTTAAATGAAGAGAGTATGATTTGTTTATTTTAATGAAAAAGAAGGGGTTTTAATAAAAACAAAGAAATGATTTTTAACAATTAAAAAGCTTAGATTTTTAACATTTGAAAGTGGTGATTTTCAAACGAGTCAAGATCTGATTTTTATTTAGAAAGATCATATTTTGTTATAGAAAAAATCCTATTTTGTTATAAGAAAATTTATATTTTTACAAAGGAAAAGAAATAATTTTAAAAAAACTGATTTTTGTTTTAAAAATAAAAACTGAATTTCTAAAA
This sequence comes from Allium sativum, assembly GCA_030737875.1. Lineage (NCBI taxonomy): Eukaryota > Viridiplantae > Streptophyta > Magnoliopsida > Asparagales > Amaryllidaceae > Allium > Allium sativum. The sequence goes on from CM060920.1 coordinate 218,278,140, forward strand.
AGTAAAAGATTTGAATTTTGAAAAGTAAAAGAAAAGATTTGATCTTTGAAATGGAAAAGACGGAATTTTTATTAAGATGAAAGATATGATTTGTATATATTGAATGTCGAACTAAAAATTCGATTTTTATATATTGAATAGCGAACTAAAAATTCGATTTTTATATATTGAATGTCGAACTAAAAATTCGATTTTTATATATTGAATAGCGAACTAAAAATTCGATTTTTATATATTGAATAGCGAACTAAAAATTCGATTTTTATATATTGAATAGCGAACTAAAAATTCGATTTTTATATATTGAATAACGAACTAAAAATTCGTTTTTTATATATTGAATAGCGAAATAAAAATTCGATTTTTATATATGGAATAGCGAAGTAAAAATTCGGTTTTTATATATGTAGTGATTACGAGCAACGAAGATGACGAAGATGCGATGACGATGAAGTGCCAAGGAGCTAGGATAGCTATATGTGAGAATTTCTCACCTTTCAATTTTATTTCTAGTTATATATACATACTAGGATGCAGACGGTGCTTAGTAGCACCCGACACAATCGTCCACAGACCATGGACTTGTTTGTTTGGTTGCATAGATTAGTTGGATTATTTGTTTGAATTGTTTGGTGAGATGAAATTGATTTTGATTGATGTGTGAATGGCGTGGGCCTTCACTAGACCGGGGATAAGGCTAGGCCTCGTCCCGTTTCTAGTATCGTGCCGTTATGCCGCCGAAATTTTCTAAAATATGTTAGAAAAATAAAATATCATTTTATTGAAGAAATGAATAATAGAAATTCATAAGTTGGAATAAAATGTTTTATCGTTAAAAATATAATTTTTAACGTAAATGTGAATAAATAAAATATTCATTTACAAACCATACGGTTTATTTATGTACACCTATTTGAATGACATTGATTGGGTCGATAAATTTTACACATCGCCCAACAGCACAAATAAAATATGTGTTTGATTGTTTGAAACCCCACACGGGTGTTGGGATGAAATTTGAAGTTCACTCATCCCGATTGATTGAATATGTCGATCGGTTGATTGACAGGCTGTTTTAAGCGTTGGATATCTATATTTGATGCTTATACAGTGTAGTGCACTTTGGTTGATGGTTGATTATTTTTCCATGCTATTATATACATGTGTTGTATGAAAAACCATATAATTAACTTTATATGGAAATTGATTGGGCCTCATTCCAGTTTTAAAATAGAAATATTTGAAATAGAAATATTCGAAATGGAATATTTGAAAATATCAATATATGAAGCCGTGTTGATTAGATTGACGCCATTTTGACGTGAACGATATTTATATCGATTTTATTCATTTTGAAATGAATTGAATTGAAAACGATTTCGAAATGAAATAAATTGAAAACGATTTCGAAATGAAATGAATTGAAATCGATTTTGAAATGAATTGAATTGAAAACGATTTCGAAATGAAATAAATTGAAAACGATTTCGAAATGAAATGAATTGAAAACGATTTCGAAATGAAATGAATTGAAAACGATTTCGAAATGAAATGAATTGAAAACGATTTCGAAATGAAATGAATTGAAAACGATTTCGAAATGAAATGAATTGAAAACGATTTCGAATAGAAAACGAATTTGAATTGAATCGAATTGAAACGAATTCGAATCTAATTGAAAGCGAATTGAAATGAATTCAAATTGAATTGAAATTTGAATTGATTAGAAATGAATTTTAAAACGAATTTTTAAAGAAGAATTCAATTTTGATTTGAATTGAAAAGAAAGTTGAAATTGCTTTTGAAACGATTTTAAAACTAGTTATATAATTCGTTTTAAATAGAAATCGACGAAGTATATATTATATATATTATATATATAATATAATGGCCTGAATAGAACGCGCCGCGCCGCGGCAGTTCGCGAATTTCGACCATTTATTTCAAACGGACATTGCGGGAGATCCGACCGTCGGATTCTCCTAAAACCGGAACCGTTGGGTTCGTATCGAAAAGAGCTTTCTAATGAATGTTAGAAATTTGAAATCTAACGGTTGGATTTGGAGTTACGTCCAAATCAAATTTTGAAAAAGGTCGCTATAAGTGCAGTTCGATGGCCATTGTTGAAAATCGACTGTACGTGCCTTGATAAAATTATTAAAAATAGTAATAATTTGTGTAAAATCATAAGAAATGATTTAGAAAGATTTGGGATGAAAAACTCCATATTTGAAAAGATAAAAATAGATTTTTATCGAAATGAACTAGTTTTGAACTAGAATTATAATTCTATTTATTTTTAAATAAATAAATTGAATTCGAAAAGGGTTTTAAAAATAACCAAAATTTCCGATGGTTGCATTGGAATGGATTTGAATCGAAATTGTCTTCGGAATATTTCGATGTTGGAATTCGTGATTATACAGGTGTTGTTATGGAAATTTGAAAGATATATATTTATATCGTTATTTCCAATACGACATTTGTTAGTCGTAGAATTAGATATTGAATATAAGTCGGTATATTTTCTATTCAGAGCCTTGTATTGAATATCAAATGTGATTTGGGTTTGTCGTGAATGGTGTCTTCACTAACACTGTTCTTGAACCCAGTTGAGAAAAGATTAAATCTTTTTATTTAGATTTAATGAAGTGTACCAATTAAATAATATTTAATTGGAATTGAATTGATATTGATTTTTGGGTTTATCGTGAACATTGTTTTAAATAACACTTGTTCTTTAACCCGATAATTAATGAATGTGATTTGGGTTTGTCGTGAATGGTGTCTTCACTAACACTGTTCTTGAACCCAGTTGAGAATTGATTAAATCTTTTTATTTAGATTTAATGAAGTGTACCAATTAAATAATATTTAATTGGAATTGAATTGATATTGATTTTTGGGTTTATCGTGAACAGTGTTTTAAATAACACTCGTTCTTTAACCCGATGATTAATGAATGTGATTTTGGGTTTATCGTGAACCGTGTTTTTAAATGACACTGATTCTTTAACCCAGTCAAAGATTAAAACTAAGTGGAGTTTTAATGAATCTTTAATTAAATGGAAATGATCGAAAATGGAGTATCACCAGTTTTGCTCCAGGCGATAGTTAAATCTTTAATTAGATTTGAACGTGAAATGGTAGTTGAATTTACCGATAACACTGTGGTGTTAGATATGAAGTATAACCAGTTTTACTTCATGGGATGAATAGGTTGGGATTGGGAAATTAAAACAAATGATTACTTCGGTAAGTTTCGTTAATCCCGGCTAGTTGAATTGATATTCAAAAGTAGATTAAAGAATAAATTCAAGAATTTATCTTTGATAAAATTAATGGGAACATTTCCCTATGAATGTGAAATTTAGAAACTAACTGTCGGTTGGCCAAGCAGAATGGTTTTCTGGATATTGATCTGATGTTGGTTTCGGCCTTCGGGGTTAATATTTAGGGAATTATTCTCTTGATTAATTTACGGTTAGTGACTAATGAATTGAAATGAGGCGTATGTTGTGTTTGTGTAACACTTTTATAATATATACGCGAGTTATTCGGAAAGACCGGGTTTATCCCATTCTGAATAACTGATACGACGATAAGTCGATGATGAAGACGGTGGTCGAAGACCGGAGGTCTTCACGTCGTTTGGGTGATAACTGATGATCTTGATTGGGCTGTACACCCAAGAAGATGGAAACAGTTAGTGATCGTCCATACGTACTTGGAGATCGATGGATATGCGGGGTACTAGGTGCCTCCGGCTTCGTTCAGACCCAGAACGGACTTGTAAATGGACTGTGTGTCTGACATCGGATTTCGTTCTGTGTGACTGATATCGGTTGCATAGGATGGTTTGCCTGTGTGGCATGCTAAGATGCAAATGATCAAGGCTTCTGTTGAAAAGCAAAGTCTTGTGGTGATGATCAAAGCAAGGCCTTTGTGGCATAGCTTTGTGTAACGTTTACTTCGCGAGTTTCACACCCGGTATGAACCAAAAACGGGAGACGGACCTCAGGGAGGACTTGCGTTTCTTTCTAGTTAGAAGTGGCGTCAGTGGTTTTACACGCCCTGACGAGATTGACTTATGTGGTTGTTGCTGTTGCGAGGCGCCTCGGATTGATCGGTCGTTCTCGAACCGATGGAGTCATTTGTTGGCTCATTGACACCCCAAAGGGTGGGGAAACGCAGTGTTCAGGCATTTTAATCCACATCGGTGGACCGGCCCTGTCGCTCCAAGGGTCACTCGAGCTCTGATCCTGAGACACGGGCTAGAGCGTCTCAAATCGGTTGAGGATCTTGCCCCTAGCCTCGGTTCATAGACGGAAATCCAATTTCCAAATACGTGACTTTGCGGTTTTATTTGTAAACCTATATATGGCGACATGATATATGGTACCCATGCCGCCTATGATTGATACTTATGATTTGAAGTTGTTTTATACACTATGCACTTATTATAGTATCAAATAATCTGTTTTAAAACGTATCAAGCATTCTTTGGCTGTTATAAGGGAAAACCCTATCCCCTGGCTTGCGTCGCATTGTGTGATAGGACCTGGGTCTTATAACAGCTTCATTTTTCTTTATTTAGCATTGCGCTATTTGTTTTATGCACTGGTATTCTTGGGAGGAAACCCGTTCCGTGTTATACGGCGTGGTCCCTTGATTTACCTAATGATTTAAAATAAAGATTAATAACTGTTTTAGTTCTCACACCAGTCACATGACTGACCTGGAGTTTATTGTTTTAACCTAAACTCTGGGTGCCCTTATTTTCGACACGGGCAGCTAGTAGTTTTGGTTTTGCAGATTTATATTCACAGGATCCTGGTTTACAGCTGGAACGATATCCGGGAAGCTTTGTATCCGTATATCTCATTCTAGTTGTGTATTGTATTATTTTCCGCTGCTATGTATTTAAATGTAATTTAAATCTCTGATATTTCTGTGTAATATTTATTCATACTCTGTATATTCTTGTAATCTGATGCATTGTTGTAATATACAATGAAATGTTCTTCTGTATGCGTTCTGTTGTGGCTTGTTCTCGAACTATCCGACGCTTTCCTTTATAGGGAAGTTGCGGGTCTTCACAATACAGGGGTGGGTGTGTGCATGTCATAGTGATGGCAAACAGTCAAGCATAGCAACTATACTCACATCTCACACTCAGTGCGTAAAGCATACGATATCCACCACTTCGTTCACCCAACACTTTGCTATGATCACTCTGCCCCATGAAGTCACAACGGCTTCACTGCACTGATCCATAGCCACTAATCCTTCGCTATGTCCACTTTGCCCCATGGAGTCGTACACACCCCACTGCACTGGCTCATAGCCTTACTAATCCTTTTCTATGTCCACTTTGCCCCACGGAGTCACAATGGCTCCACTGCACTGGCTCATAGTCTTACAACGATCACTTTGCCCCTCGAGTCACGGTGACTCTACTGCACTGATACGTAGCCCATCATTCCTTTTCAGTGGTGAATCGAAGTTATGAACGTCGACAACTCCTTAGCACGCGTCCCGCAGCAAAACTCAATCTTGAAGTGAACTCATTGGTTCCCAACTGGATCCTGAGCTCTAACTTCCATTTGGACTACCCTTGCATCTCGTGTTTTTGGTCATCACCGGATCGGTTCAGATCTCCTCACAGCCATCTGTTCGGTTTGGCCTTCAGTATCCCCCACTGGATCGATTCGTGCCAAGCTTCTTCGGATCGGAGGGTGCAATCGGGTTCGGGTCGTGCTCCATGTTCCAGCTCGTGGTGGTTCGGATCGGGGATCCTCAGATGTGAGCGGATCGGTCTTGGTCACTCCTGGTGGATCGGGTCGGAGTAGCACACGAGAGGCGGATCGGATCGGAAACTTCTGGTGTGAGCGGTTCGATGCGTGCTTCTATCCGATCCGATAGGTTCGGGTACTTTCCTGCACTTTGTCCAGCAAGCTGTTTACGCCACTCGACGGCGTTTTCGACCACTCTAACTATTCTAATCAATCACAAAGCATACCATACAGTCATAGCAACATGTATAATCAACCAAAAACATCAAGACAACAATATGATAGGTTAAAATGGATCAAACATTGCCAAAAACCCATATTTTTCCCTTAAGCGTGCTTAAGCAAAACTAGTGATATGATTAGTAAAACTTAATCAAATTGACCAAAATTTCTAATAGAGGTTTAAGACATTATTTAAGAATTTATAAATATTTTTCCAGAATTTATTAGTGTATAAATTCGCTAATCAACACTAATTACCCTTAATTAACCATAATTAGTGAGGAACTATGCAGATCACTGACCTTAGCCACAAATAAACCTTAGATCTGAAATAAATCTCTGATATGGCGCGAATACCAATGCTAAATAGCAGCTCTATTCTTGATTTGGTGAAGATCTCCCTTGATTTGATGTTGCTAAGCTTAATCCTTGATTAGAAAGTGATTTGGAGGTGATTTAAAGGTTGGAGGCCATTTTTAGGGTTTATAAGAGGTAAGTGGAGGCTAGAAAACTAAAATGGAATGAAACCCTAACTCTTTTCAGCCTCCCCATAACCCTAAACTCGAAACGGGTTATGGGCCCATTCACTAATCACCTATTTGGCCCGGTTAAGCAGTTTTTCACCTTCCAAACCTTATTTCAGCCATATCTCCCAAACAGAAAGTCCGTTTAGCTATTATGACCACTCTACGGAAAGGTAAACCATCAAACGAATCTAATGGAAGTGGTTTCAAGTCAAAATTCCTTTCTAGTCAAAAGTTATGACCAAAACCATACCAGCTAGGGGCAAAACAGTCATTTAAAAATCGACAAAAATCATGAACATGGGAAATGACCTCAATAGTCGTTTCCCAACTCTACATGACCATACGACTTCATATAAGAAAGAAATAAATATTCTAAGATCCTCCGATGCGTAGAATGATGGTTTTTACATATGCACTGGGATCTTATAGTAGTTCGGGACTTCATTACATCCAATCCCACAAAATGTTGGGTTGGTGTGGATTTTTATTCAACAATATCCAATTACAATCCTTGATTTCAGGGCTACAAGGGCATACCCCAACTGATTCCAAGTACAGTGAGACTTGGTTGATTTTCCATACCACAACTTTACACCTAATTGATTTTCGGGATGCAATCGCACCCAGACGATTTATACAGGACACGACCACGCCCTTCTCTTATCAGTTTTTGGGGGATAGACTCGATATAATTTGATCTTTCGATCATTGATTACAAGCATATAACTCTTGAGTAGCACTTGAATTTTAAAGATAGGTTGATTTAAAAATTAAAGAGAAGAAGATTGATATAATTTCTATTGAACTGGTAGAGTATAAGTGTATAAATTTAAGAATTTATGAAGAATAATGACAGGATGACTAAGGAAGAAGAAGGAGATGAAAAATTATAAAAAAATTGAATTCTGAAGCCCTTATATAGTTTTCCAATAACTACATCCTTTTAGTAAAGATTTGAATCCAAAGACACAACTTTTCAAAATTTAAAAATAGTAATTAATGGTAAGTATATCAACATCCCTTAGTATAATTTTAAAAATAAAATTTACGTAAAATCAAATAATGTTTCAATAAATTATGGTGATTCCAGAGCTAAAACAAACTATACTCCTTTATATTGAAATAGAGTATTTCAAGTAGAGATATATATTTAAAAACCTATGTTAAAATGATTAAGAAAATATAAAATGATATAAAAGTATATATATGTAACTATGAATATGTTAAAACTTAATATAAAAAAGCAAATCGATAACATAAGTAACTATAATAAAATTAGCAATAATTTTGTAAGTAAAGCTTACTTGAATTAGAAGTTAAAATCTATTATGCATAATTTAAAAAACTGGAGGTAAAATAAATTTCAGCACTACAAAAAAATATGTTATTAATAACGCCATTTAATAAAGCATTATTCTAAAGTGTTATTGCTTATGCCTAAACATTTGTTTTTTAACTCATTTTATTATGTACCGTGATGTGTAACGCTTTCCCTCCAAAATTTTCGTAAACCCTCCAAAATAGCAGTTAACCCGTAAACGTAAATCGTACTTTGCCAGATATCAAGTTTCCTTTCTTCTACGTTAATCCAAAGGAGAATTATTGGAGTGCGATTTTAATGGTTTATGTTTTCATCGCCCCCTTCTTCTCGTTCCCTTTCTTCTCCAATCCCTAAAGCCTAGATATGACCCTATTTCATGCTCTGTCACAAGATCCGATCACCCCTTTGCTGTGCCGGTCATCGCTGCAGTTTCTGCAGCCCACTACCTACTATTGTGCCTTCAACGTGTGCGGTCATTCTATTATTTGTGATGGGGTTCATTTTAAGAGGAGTTATCCTCGGATTTGTTCACAATCCTTTTTTTTTTATTGTCGTGGCATTTGTACTTGGCGTAGCTGCAACTATTTTTACTTGGAATTCTTGTTACTGCAGAAGAGCAGCGGTTGGTTTTATAAAGAAATATCCTGATGTCGAACTTCGAACTGCTAAGGACAGTCAATACGTAAAACTTTCTGGGCTAAGCACTATTCATAATCTATCTTATATGTAACTCAAAAGAATTTGAGATCTCAAATTACTTTATTGTGCTTTGATGTTATTTTTCAATCATCCACGAGATGGGTGCAGGTCATGTGTCACATTAGCTGAGGCCACAACTTAAACTACAGACATAACCAAGTGTAATATATGCTAAAAAAATTATGCTAATTGCTTTTCTGTTTTAAACATATATGGTTTACTGAATTCTCCCATCCACTAAATGTGGGGCTTTTAAAAAGAAGTGGTTATTGATCAAGCTTTTTTACCTATAAAGCCTACAAGATTTTTTAGAAATTTATTTTACTAAATATTTATATTCTACTTATGAAAGTATGCAAGAACCAAATATGCTTGAAAGATAGTTTTTATGATTTAACTTTTCACAGGACCACTTCCTTATCCACTTCAACTTTTATATGAGCAGCCATTGAAATATTTGGATTTATATTATGTTAAAAGCTCAGCATATTGTATCCATATGTTTTTAATGTGTGTTAATGGTCAAGACACATGCATTTGTTCACTTTTAACAGGACCACTTCTTAATCCAAGAACCCCAATAGTTTATAGATACAATGCCATTGAGATTTTTGGACTCTCACCACGATAATAGTTAAGTGTATTTTAAATGCAATGTTTAACTTGTTCTTAGCATATTTTAACTGTCGATGCTTATGCTTACCATAGGTGATTTGTACTTTGCCATCACTTATAGTTATTGCAGAACATGCATCGATATGATATGCAGCTAACGTAGTGCTTTCCATGAAAATTACTGAAACCATAAACTAATATAGCAGATTAGAGTTTCCCAATAAGATGATGCATCAAATGCATTTTTATCCTTTTGTTATACTGTTACACATATGCTATATCGAAATTATCATGTTCACCACATAGGACAAGTCAAATCATGGCTTCATTTTAAATATATATATATATATATACCTAGTATTAGAATAACCGACTCATAATGCATGATCAACATGTATCGCAGTAGTCATCTTACATCGCTCGACTGCAGAACTAGGGTGGGAACTTTCCTACATGTCTCCTTAATGCCTTACCTTGACCCAACAAGACCAGGGCCTCTCTATTATATATGAAATTCTATAGACCTCGATGTTGTATAAAGATAGAAGTTGGTATTTATGTATTCGGACCTACTGGCAATGTGAGATTGTGTATTATGTAGGGTGGGATACTTCAAATTTATAAACATTGTAGATGAGCATTATTTTTTATTAAGAAGAAATATAGCCAATTAATTGGTTGTCCGTTGCCAAGGAAGAACCAATCATATGTTTCCAGCTAGGCTTATCTGATTTACTATTTTGAGGGTATTCCCATAACTTGTTTGAAATGCAATACTGATTGTAAAATGCTAACATCAACTGCAAAATAGTTTCACGTACTCGCTTGTGGAAATATTCCTCTTAAATTGTCATTTCAGAGAGTTCTAAGATGTATGTACATCTCAACATGTTTATATCAGTATAGAGGTTTGGGTTCAAAAACTGCCAATCCTGAACGTCATCTTTTTACTTGGGGACTCGGATCTGTGAGGTGAGTGTTGACATCAAAAGTTGGTCACTAGTGACAATCAACCCCCAATTGTATGAATGACACACGAATAACAATTATAGAGTGCATAAAAGTAAATAGAACAGGGAACACACACAAGATTTTTATAGTGGTCCGGCAAAAGTCAGTGCCTACGTCCACTTTATATATATTGATTTTTTTAATTACAAATACAAAGCTTTTCCTTTTGGGAATGGAGAAGAAAAAAAATGGCTATTTTGTGAATTCCGTGAGAGTCATAAGTCATGAGGGAAGAGTAGAGTATCCAAAAAGAAGCTCCTTTCTTCTTTGAGCTTTGTGATACTTATAGGCGAAGTGCTAGGCTAAGCGGGCCACTACGTTGCCTTGCTCTTTTTCGGAGCTCGTTCACTGATAGCAATTGCGGCGGTAAGACACATTCCACTGTTCATTAATAGTATCCTCATAAATAACGGCTTACTTGGCACTTAAGGTGAGGTGTACCAAAAGTAGAGCTCTGTCCGGATATGGTTGAGCGCCTTTTTTCCTTGAAAGTTGGATGGAGCATTTAAAAGACTCAACTGGATATTTTCATGCAAATCCGAGATATTTGGGCGATGCGCCTTTTACAGGAGTGATTTACTCGGTCGACGAGGGAGAGCGAATCTTCCGGAGTGAGCGAGTTATTGGCTGGAGTGAACTGGCTCGAGCCGGTGTCTGAAGAGGGCCTGTTTGGATCGAGCTTTGGTTGGGCCTTCTAGGGTATGAACTATCCGAACTGGCTGGTTGTGCATTGTTGAAGGGCGCATTTCTGGATATTGGTCATCGATCTGATCCGTGACAGTTTTTGCCAAAAAGTTGGTTAACACTTTGCACCTCAGAATACATCTTCTTCGGTAGAGGGAGGTGTGTTATGAAATGTGATCCGAAGCAAAATTGCTTGGGTAGTTATGGTCATACCGGACCATATTAAGGCCAGAAGTCCGACGACCCCGATGATTGTATTAAGACCAGAAAACCGACGATCGAAGAAGGTCATATTAAGGCCAGAAATGTAGTTGCAAACTTCATTAGAGAGATTTAGTACCTGTAGAAATGGCATGAGCCGTTCTCGATCTAGGGAAGGCTTTTAGTTTCATTTGGGGCGAATATAAGTCATACTCAGCTTGAAAATAAGCACGAGCAGTAGTTACACTTGGCTTGGATGAATGGCAAGTATTAACCATAGTCGACTTATAGAGGTGGCTAGTATTAACCATACTCAGCTTATGGAGGTGGCGAGTATTAACCATACTCGGCTTATGGCAAGTGTTTTCCGTGCTCGACTTATGTAAGGTCATTTGATAAGTTTTAGGAGGGGCAAGCATAGTCCATACTCGGCTTAAAGAGATCTAACCGATATCGGCTCAAGGAGTTGGTTTTCAGAGATGGTGGTTGTCTTTCGCGCTGACCATATTTAGGAGGGGCGAGCGTTTTCATGCTCAGCTTAAATCATTCAAACATAATCCATGTTTGCAAAAGAAAATTCAGAGTCGCTAAAGAACTATTACAGGGAAATGAAAATAAATTCTAAGGGGGACAACCATTGATTCCAGAGCATGCCTAGGAGCTAAATCCTAACCCCATACATGTGTACATCAAAGTGTCCATTTTATTGAAATAGAAATCTAAACTTAATTAATGATAATGTCGCGGGTGCTATTCTCGGGTCCCTTTCAGTTACTTGGAGCTCGGGGACCAGCCTGAGGAGCTTAGGCAGAAGATTATGGCGGTATGGCCTATGTACTCTTTTTGACATATTCGGGAAGCTCCCCTCTCCTGACCCTGTCCTCGATGAGATTGCGAAAATGTCTGCATTCATTGGTGCTGTGACCAACGTGGTTATGGAACATGCAGTGCTTTCCAGATTCGAGCTCTTTCTGGGTCGACTCTCTTCGAGGAGGTTTTGGGAAAGGAAGAGATCCTCGTAAGTCAAGGTAGATGTCGAGCAGGGAAGAATTGAGCTTGGTATATTGATCATACTTACTTTCTCTTCGAGTTCGCACGCTGTGCTCATTCTTATCCGAGGCCTTTCCTCTTCCTTTATTTTGGTCGTTAGTGTTGGATGGGCCTCCTTGTTTGGTGGCTAAGACCTCTAGGCTCTCCATCTCAATGCTGACATCTTCTTATCGGAGGAATCGCTCAGCCTCGGCATAGAAATCTTCTATATCCTTGGGTGGATCTCTGGTTAAAGAGATTGAGAATTATGATCGATTCTGCACTCCTGCAATGGCAGTCATAAGCACCATCGATGGCTCGGGTCGATCGACTATTGCTACGACCGCGTTGAATCTTTTGGGAAAGGATCAAAGTGTTTCTCCCGGGCATTGTTTGATGATGGTCAGGAACATGACACTCTTTGGCCAGGAGATATGAACTTTGAACTGCTCGATGAAGCGGGTGACCAACGTTTTCCAACTACTGGTCGACTCTCTTGTTAGCTGCCGAAACCACATGCCGACTATATATGTGAGGAAGATTGGGAAGCACTTGGACATGACGTCGGTCGATGCACCGAGTACTTCCATATGTCTCATGTATCGCATGAGATGGATGATCGGGTCATTCCGACCATTGTACGGTTCAATGAATGGAAACTAGAAGTCCAGAGGATTGCGGGAGTTCCTGATCTCCCTAGTGAAGAGGCTGCGGTGGACGTTATCTATATCCTACTGAGAATAATTACCCCGAGTGAAGCATCAGACTTTACTTGCAAGCTAACTTCCATCTCCGAGGAGTTGCTGCAATGAATCCACCTCTGCATTTGGGAGAGTTCTAGCATTGGGGTCCAACGAAAGCATGCTCGGAAGGGTGGCCGCTGGTTGGGCTCGAACTCCAAGAGTAGAGTGAAGGTGAGGACGAGGGTTCATCATAGCTGTTGGTTCAGGACCGACTGGACCCTCTTGAACCCGATGAGAGTTGGATTGAGCCGTACCCAAGGCTGGGGGTCCAGGCTGTTTCAACATAGCATGTGATGTTCAGAGTTCTTCGATATCCCCGCACAAGGTAATGTTAGGAGGATCTACAGTAGCGTTTTCACCCGCTCTGGTAAGAACCGGTATGGTAGGGTGGTCTCCCTGGTTCAAAGGGAAGGCCGCGCCAACTCTTCATTGAAGGGGAAGAGTGGTTAGATTAGTTTATGGTAAGATTCCGGGTTGTAATGGAAATGGCATAGATTCTGATGGGACCGGTAATCGCTCGACTGGTCTTGGGGGGTCGAGTTGTTCCCAAGAGTGTAGACAAAGTGGTCGAATGACCTAGATCTTGATCGCGAGCCTCCTGTGAATCTATAGCTGCGGCTGCACTGGTCGCTGGAAAGTGATACTCCTGGCTGTGATTGGTCGGGAGTTGGAGCCGAGCCAGGAGGATGCAAAGGTGGGATCTGAACAATGGCTTGATTCTATGAAGATCGAAGATCAGTTGTTGCCCCAGTCTCGCTTGGTGGAGGAATTGATGTTAAAGAGTTTAGCCCCATCTCCACTCGACCTAGAAGGTGGTCCATCAACTGCTGCTGTCGTTCGAGGAGTTTACCCTAAGATGTCATATAGTCTCTGAATTCGGTCATGATTTTATCCATGTCGTCTCGGGTAAGATATCGGGGCACATCTTCATGAGAGGAAGCTTCCTGACTAACTTCTGCAGCGTTTGTATCGGCTGCATCAACATTAGTGGGTTGAGAAGATGTTGCATCTTTCTTTCGTTTGTTCGCCATGGATTGAAACTTGCAGAAGGTCGTGGGTTTGTCACCCCCTTCCTGGCACGCCAAAGTGTTGACATCAAAAGTTGGTCACTAGTGACAGTCAACCCCCAATCGTGCGAATGACACACAAATAATAATTATAAAGTGTAGAAAAGTAAACAGAACAGGGACACGCAAGATTTTTATAGTGGTTCGGCAAAAGTCAGTGCATCTGTCCACTTTATATATATTGACTTTCTTTTGATTACAAATACAAAGCTTTTTCTTTTGGGAATGGAGAAGAAAAAGAATGGCTATTTTGTGAATTAGCCGGGAGAGTCGGAAGACTTAAGGGAAGAGTAGAGTATCCGAAAAGAAGCTCCTTTCTTCTTTGAGCTTTGTGATATTTATATGCGAAGCGTTGGGCTGACCGGGCCGCTACGTGGCCTTCCTCTTTTTTAGAGCTCGGACATGTGGAGCTCGTTCACTGGTAGCAATTGCGGCTGTAAGACCCATTCCACTGCTCATTAATAGTATCCTCAGAAACAGCGGCTTACTTGGCACTCAAGGTGAGGCGTATCAAAAGTAGAGCTCTGTCCGGATATGGTTGATCACCTTTTTTGCCTTAAAAGTTGGATGGAGCATCTAAAAGACTTAGCTGGATATTTTCATGCAGATCCGAGATACTCGGTCGATGCGCCTTTTATGGGAGCGATTCACTCGGTCGACAGGGGAGAGAGAATCTTCCGGAGTGAGCGAGTTATTGGCTGGAGGGAACTGGCTCGAGCCGGTGTTTGAAGAGGGCAAGTTGGACCGAGCTTTGGATGGGCCTTCTAGGGTATGAATTGTTCGAATTGGCTGGTTGCACATTGCTGAAGGGTGCATTTCTGGATATTGGGCTTTGATTTGTTCCGTGGCAGCTTTTGCCAAAAAGTTAGTTAACAGTGAGCACATTCATTTTATTTCGTATCCTTTTCTCTTCCATTGTACATGCAAAATTACGTACGTGCAAACTTATGTTACATTATTCTTTGCATGTTTGGAATGTAGTTGTATTTTATTAAAAGGTTCTGAAAATTATGTACTTGTTCAGCTATCTAGAGATATTCTACGGATTTCTACATCTTTGATTTCTTAAATGGTTGGCTGACGACATTAATCCTAATAACAAGGACATGTCTCCTTAGTTTCTTAAATGGTTGGCCCATAAAAACCTATCCAGCGATGATAGAATCATGCGCCTAAGAAAGGTGTAAATTCCATATTTTCATTTTAGTGCCATATGTACATATGAATTTGATCCCTTCCAATCCTGTTGTTAAAGACCATGACTACTTCACTCAAACATATAACTACTCTATCCATAAACAGTTTTAGAAATTATCAACTCACTTAAGGAGTCCTGACTATGTGATGTCCCTAGTAGGCTAGTAGCCTAATCATGATTCTAATATGTTTTTATGTGCTGCAAGTATCCCTATATTGTATCTTAAGTAACAAATATACTCACTACTCAACAGGTATTAATATGCCAATATCTGTCGGGGTAAAGATTTGAGCTCATCAAAAGAGCAATTAAACTTTGAACAACCATAATCTTCATATATGATATTTTGCTGGGATCTATTTCCACATGTTTCTTTGACTTGGTACATTACTACGCCTTTATGACCATAGGACGATTTATCATATGTATTTAAGGCACTACAATTACATATCTGGAGAACACTAATGCATTTAGAGGAAAATCAGTCTATGAAATTCTTGTTGTTATTTGATGTTTATGTTACTGTATTGCTAAATTTATTTTACGATAACTGATACATTCTCTTGAAATTTTGCTTGGATGCACTAAAATTTAGTGAGGTTCTAAAATAATAGATAACTATTGTGTAGTTGAACTGGTACCTTGTGCCTCCTCAGCAATAAAATATAGCTAAATCTTTCTTACTTTTGTCCATGTTATTTTTAACCTGTATATGTAGTAGATTTGAATCTTTCTTAACATAACCAAAATAAGCTGAATGTCGGTTGAATTCATTGAGAGGAAAATTTATTTGTGAATTTTTACTATAAAAGTGAAAGCCTTTGAAACTCTTATATATTGCATTAAATGTTTATATGAATATGTCCTTATTTTTTGGAACATGAAGATTTCTTCAAAGTTGCTTCGTTCCAAAATTAATAATTGATGGTTCATTAACATTTTATTCTAATATTTTTTAATTAGGGTTTAATGATGACATGGCTGTTGATTGAAGTAGAAAAAGTTAATTAGATAAAGTCAAAAAAATTACCCATTGCTCTTGACTTTTCCTACTGAAAGACCATTAGAATATCATTATATCTATCAGAATATCGTTTTATACACTGTATCAGTGAAGTAAAAATACATTATTTTTTCTATTTCCTATTTACTAACATTGCTAATGTTGCGGGAATGGAGAGCGGAGTATTAAACGATATGCTAGACAGGAAAGAAACCTTTTGTTATATGTGTCGATCAAGGTAGTAGTAAGCAAAAATATTTGGAAAGTATATCGTCGTGTACGAATTCCGGATAATATAACCTAACTCTGCAACCAATTTTTCTCGATAAAGTTAATGACACAATATAAAATTAAATTCTCCATCTTTTTCACTGTACTATTAATTTTGATATTTACTACACTAGCAAAGTTATAAATTTCACTGTACTATTATTGAGTATTTCTAGTGGACATGTTTTTGTATCCTCAAATATTATTTTATGTACAATAAGTAATTTAAAACTTTCTCTTAGTTTTGGGGTTTGTTGTTTGCTTTTGATGCTAAAAATGATCAAATATAATAGTAGTTGAGCAATTCTTTTAGTTTTTGAAGGATGTTATTCTCTTCTTCCGGACTTCCAATGATTAGGAATGTTCTTTTCTCATGCATCAACCTTTATGTGGCAACCACATGTGACACATGTATTTATAGCATCTTAAAAAACAAGTGTGCGAGAATGGAGTTTTGATGACAACAACCTTATTTCAATTATCATTGATTATAAAACATATACTAACATCTATATCTAGAATATATAGACATATATATGCAGGATTTTTATACAGGACTTAAGTACTATAGACTATATAGTTTTAGAGATTCAAGAGATTCATAATTCAGAGAAGATTCAAGACTCATGAGTAATCATGAAATCAAGAGTTCAAGAGTTCAAGATAAATATAGTAATAGAGTCTAGTTTATATGTAAGACTCTGAATAGCACTCCAGGTTCAAATTCAAATCCTGTTTTTCAAATTCTAATTTTCAAATCCTATTTTCAAAATTCAAATTCTAATTTTAATTAGTTTTTCTATCTTACCTTTGATTCTAAACTTAAGTTTCAAAGTTTATAAGTTTATATATATTTATATAGTTACATACTTTTATAAATTTTATATTTATATAGTTTTAAACTTTATAGTTTTATAAATATGTTTATATAGTTTATATTTATGATTTCATATAATTTTCTACTTATAATACTTATTTATATCACTATGTTTTGATTCAAGAATTTCTAGAATTATATATATAGTAAAACACTTGAAAAATATTCAAAATTCAAATTTTCAAAACACATATGTTGACATACATAGGAGAGGATGTCGAAATACAACAGTCATATTTCCAGTTTTAAAAGGAAGTGTCTTTTCACCATTTGTAACGTTCTAGAAGCGTTGCAACCTTTCAAATATTATAAATAGGGGTTGATTTTGAATTTTTTAACCATTCTTCTTCTCCATCTTCATCCCTTTTCATTCCTCCATTATTATTTCATATTTTTTTTGATTTCTACACTTTTACTCTGCCGATTTGTATTCTATATGTATAAAATTTCCTATCTTCTCACTTTCTACTCATTACTCTCTGAATCGAAGTGCTATTGAAGAGATATAGGGCTGCTGTAATCATTTGGGGTTGTTTGGGAAACGGTGTGTTCCTTCTAGCAATGAAATCAAGGAAAGGAAACGGTGTTAACCTTGTAGCCGGGAAATCAAGGGTGGTGTAGACAGTATTAACCTTGTAGCCATGAAATCAAGAGGATTGTACTAAGATTTTGATCTAGTAATAAAACTCTACGCAATCCAGTGAAACGTGGGACAGGACGCAGAAGCAATCCATACTAGTATAAAATCTAGTGTGTTCTTTTGTTTTTTGCATTTTTTTGTTTATTTCTGTGTTTGATTCTGTGTCTGTGATTATCTCTGTGGTGTGTTATTCATACAGTATATCATATTGATTTTAAATTTTCTTAAATTTCTTCAAAACACTATTCACCCCCCTCTAGTGTTAGTTTTGCCATAAGATTCAATACGCATTCCCTAACAGTTGGTATCAGAGCAAAGACTTTCAAAAAGTTCATAATCTGATTTTTGAAAATATTAAATGGCAAGTTTTGAAATGATTTATGAAACTAGTTTAAATTCATGCCTTGCATCAGTATTAAATGAGTCTGCATTCAATTTTATTGGAAAAATTTAGTTATTATGATATGATTTCTTGAAAAGTTTAAATGAATATATCACAGAATCATCATGATGTTATTATCTCAAATTACAATTAGTTATCTTGAAAACTCACTTGATTTTTTGAAAAGGTATGTTGTTTTGCTGGAAAGAAGTTATATCTGATGACTGTTGGCCAAAAGATACCAAGATGATCATTCATTAATCAAGAAAAGAAGAGTTTATGAAAGGGTATGAATTTCGGGGTTATAGTAGTTGAAGTGTCTATTCATTCATAACTCAAATTCAAATTCAAAATTTGATGCCAAGTTGGTTAAAATACTAAATCATTGATCTCATCGTCAAATTCTGAAAGATGTAAATGTATGGTTCATGACAATGGAAGAAATGAAGACAGATGTTATATCTGCAACAAACCAGGGCACATAAAGAGAATGTGTCCATATCCAGATAAATCAAATCAACAAGACAGACAATAGTAATTCACCAAAGAAAAGAAAGAGGGCATACATAGCTACTTTAGATGATTCAAATTCATCATCAAGGGATGAAGAGTCAGAAATTGGAAATTCAAATATGTGGTTCATAGCAATTCAGAATTCAGAGAATGTCGAAGAAATGGATTTAAAAACCGGGTACGCCTTAATCAGTTTTTAAATTTTTTTAGTTGAATGGATGTTTTGTTTGCTTTAATTTGTTTTAAATTTGAAATTTAAACTTTAAAATTCAAATCTGAATTTTGAATTTTGAAATTCAAAATAACAATTAGTAAAATAAAAAAATGGATGTTTGCTAGGTGTAACAACCCTGAATTTTGGGGTGAATTTAAAATTTATTTTAAGTAGTTTTGATGGGTTTTGATATTTAGAATAATTTATTTAAAAATAATAATGATTAAAAATTTATTTAAATCGAAATTAGAAGGAATAATTTAATTTTAATTATAAAAGGAGTTAGAAATAGCGCGGTAGTTTGAAAAGTCAAACTTGAACTTTGACTGACCATACAGGATGCAAAATTTAACGGATTTTAGTGAAACAAAAAATATTGGAATCTATTTAAAAATATCTTTCTAACGAATCCGAAAAATTGAAATTTCATAGGAGGAATCAAAAGTTATGCCCAAATTAAAATTTAGAAAGGTCGCTATGAAATTTATAACGGTCAAAAATGCAACTTTTTGCATACGAAGGAATTTGAACTCGAAACCACTTCCATTGAGTTCAGAATGATGTTTCTACAATTAAAAGGTATAAACACTTATATATTTCGAGTTTCGAAAATTATTTGTTTAAAAATGTATTTTTAATATTTAATATATACGCCTTGAAAAGGGCCATTTTTCAAATAGGCTCAGAATTGAACGAAATTAATTTTTCTAGGTCCGCAGCGTCAAAATATAGCTAAATATATTTTTCAGGAATTTTTGAAGTTAATTTGTAGCCTCGGTAAATTTATTTGTACGATTGAATTAGAATTAAAAGAATTAAATTTTAAAATAATAAAAACTGGTTCAAGATGATCGTTTGGGCCTGCGGGACATAGCTAGATGAGTCTGGAATAGGGGTTAATAGGTAAGAACGACAGTCGTTGGGCCTAATTCTGAGTTCGGGTCAAATCGGGCCTTAACGGGCTAATTAACTAATTAGATATTATAAATAAGTGGTTTATCCCTAACCCTAAGCCCCAAATAAACGCAGCCGCCACCCTGTCATTTCATGGCCAGAAATGTCCGAATTTCCTTGCTCAATCTCTTCCATTCCTTTTCGAATTAGGACCCAACCCCAACACCAAATCGAAGAGCATCTCTCAAGCTTTAATTCTATACAGATATGATAAGATTTAGTGAAGCTTTTAGCCCGAAATCCTCCACGAAACCCGCGCCTTAAGGATCACCGCCGCTCCTCCTAGGGCCCACCGCAACCACCCCCTTTCCCGGCGCACCAAGCCCTCTCCTCCCTCTCCAACCTCCAACTTCCTGATCATGAATCCATGCAGCGGATCTCGAGATATTTGGATCCGAAGTTTTGAGCAGAATGGGTTCTTCTTGACAGTGAACGGTCTGTTGTGGAAGAAAGGTTAAGGACCATAATTGAATTAATTATATAATTAAATTAATTTATTAATTTGATTAAAGTTTAAACTCCGATAACTTTTTCAAACAGAATTGAAATCAAACGACTTCAGTTGCGTTGGACTCGTATTGATCAGATCAACACAATGAAACTGAACGGATCTGAAAACAAGCATTTTGGAAATTCAGCCAATTTTGAAAGCGAACAGGAATTCAGTTAAAGCGAGGTGAGATTTCTATATTTAAAAATAGTTAAAAATTAAATTACCCCTAGTCATTTAAATTTCATGTGTGTATGCTTATTAAATCAGATCTGTTGTGATGTTTGGAATTTGTTGATTGTTGATTGTGATGTTGTTTATTGATTTGTCTGATTTGATGGACTATTGCGATGAAATAAAATAGTCAGAACAAATTATAACATTAGTTTTGTCAATATGAGATAGTAGTGAAATAAAGATTGTATTTTCAATTGGTTAAAACGAAAAGAGTTGAAACATAATTATTAATTTTATTGTCGTACAATAAAAATAGAAGATTTAAAATTATCATTCTATTTGTTATTTTATATTCAATAAAAAAATAGAATGAGAAGATTGACATGAGGCTTGACACCCAATCATACATGGTTATCCTATGTATCGACATGAAAAATTTACATCAAAATTACATGTTACCTGAAGTATTATGGAAATGTACACCATATGTGATTTCATGGAAAAATGATTTTTTTTTTAGCGTCATATGTTAATATGAAAATAAGGATACTTTTTAGCGTTATGTGTTAACATGAGAATTTAACATATTTTTAGCATCAAGTTAAGATATGAAATTAAACTTATTTTTAGCGTCTTTATTGAAAGTATGTAAAACAAAATATTTATTTTGTTAAATGGAAAAGTATGTAAAACAAAATATTTATTTTGTTAAATGGAAAAGTATGTAAAAAAAAGCATTTATTTTGTTAAATTTAGTTGCTTTTGTCAAAGTTAGAATTGACATATAAAATTATCATTTCTGTAAATAGAATGGTCAATTCCAAATAAAACATGTACTGTTAGAAGAAGTTTTTAACAAAAAGATCACTTTTTTATGTCAATAGGTATGGTTGGAAAAGTTTTTAACTTTTTTATGTTAACATAAAATATTAAGATTGTGAAAACATAGAAAACATTCGTTTTGCTGAATAGATTTTTTTTCCAATAAAACTAAGTAATCATTTTTATAGAATGTTAGCTATGTTAGAACTATCATTGTTATGAAATGTCGCATTGGAATCAAAATAACTTTCTTGTTATGAAATCCACATTAGAATTAAAAATAACATTTTTGGACAAGGTATATGTAGCTACAAATCTCATTTATTTAGAAGTGCCAATAGAATAAAGTGTCATTTGGAAAAAAATATTCTTATTGTATATGAAAAATATCTGTGCTAATTAAACAACATTTTTGTAAGGATATATTATGTTGTGTTAAACATATCATTTTAGTTAGGAAATATCATTTTAGTCAAAAATGTTTAATTAGGATAGACATGCCACTTTTATTAGAA
The DNA here is from genome assembly GCA_030737875.1 of Allium sativum. Taxonomy (NCBI): domain Eukaryota; kingdom Viridiplantae; phylum Streptophyta; class Magnoliopsida; order Asparagales; family Amaryllidaceae; genus Allium; species Allium sativum. The sequence continues at coordinate 218,300,109 of CM060920.1, forward strand.
ATATGTCATGTAAAGTAAATTTGTCATCTTTGTTTAAATTGAATTTGTTATTTATGTAAAAATTAATTTTTCATTTATGTAAAAAAAAAAATTGTCATTTATGTGGAATTTAGTTTGTCCATTTTATGAAAATTTGAAATTGGCATTTATGTTAGGATAAACTTGCCCTTCATGTTAAAATATTATAATGTCATTTATTGAAAATGTCATTAAATTAGAATGTCATTAAAACTAAAATATCACTAGATTGAAAATGTCGTTAAATTATAATGTCATTAAAACTAGAACGTCATTAGATTAAAAAGGTCATTAGAATTCATAGAAAATATATTTATATATAAAATATCCTCTTTATATGACATTAGAATTCACCACCTTTATTAAAGAATGGCACGTGAGTTAAAAACATCAATTTTGTTAAGAAGAGTCATGTAAAATAATATTTTTAGTAGAACAATTACAATGATTAACTAAATTTGAACTTGGACATGAGGTTAGGTCACATTTGTGGTGGAAGTCTGCCCGGACCCGACCGGCATATCCAGCAGCCATAAATGTTGGGCCTAATGTGAGAGGTCCAAGTGCGCAAATACAAATTGGGCCAAGACACAAGGTTAAGCCCAACTTGTGGGATAAGTCTGCCCGGAACCGACTGGCCTATCCAGCATCCACAAGTTGCAGGCGGAATGTGAGAGGTCTGGCCCATATTAAAATATAAATGGTTAAATAGAAAATGGACACTATTTACACCGTCATGAGTTAAATTAGAAATTGACGTTATTTTCACACCATTATGTGTTAATAATGAAATGAATATTTTCACCTCCAAGTTTGTTATAAAAGAAAGTTACATTTTCAATGTAATAAGAAAAGGATTAGAAAAGTTTTACATTTTCTTAATGTAAATGAGGATTAGAAGAAAATTTCATTTTTTTATGTAATTAAGTTAGAGAACATAAAATTTCATTTTTTGTAATTAAGTCAATCTGCATGTGAATTAGATTGAAAGTGGGGAATTTACATTTACCATGTAAATTAAGATAAAGGAGAAAAATTACATCTTATGTAATCAAGTTAAAGTAGAAAGAAGTTTACATTCTTAATGTAATTAGATTATAGAAATAGCTTACAATTTTAATTTAAATTAGATTAAAAAGAAAAGTTTACATTTTTAATAAGAATAAGAATTAAGATTTAAGTGAAAAATTACAATTTCGTGTAATTAAGATTTAAGGGTAAAATCACATTTCCATGTAAAAAGAATTAGAGAAGAAAATTTCCTTGTCATTGAATTAGTTTTTATGTAAATGAAACTTACATTTTTATGTAAATAGATTTTCAATGAAAATTATAACGATGGAAATTTAGTTTTTAAATGAATTAGTTTTCATTAAAAGATTAACAAAGTTATTATTTTTGTAGAATTGAAGTTGACACCAAAATATATTGCATTTTGTTAGAAATTGAAATGACACAAAAGTACTTATTTTTGTTAAATTATAAATGACGTACAAAAATATTCATTTTTGTTGTAATGGAAATGAAACACCAAAAAAAATACCTATTTTTGTTATAATTGGAATGATACACGAAATATACAATTTTTGTAAAATCAAATATTGAAAGCAAAATATACATTTTGTGTATAGGATATGTATGGTAATTGGAAATGAAAACATTGTTGTGTGTGATAATATGTATCAATATTGGATAAATAAGAATATTTGTGGGTAGCAAGATATAGTGTAATAAAATACATTTCATTACACATTATAAAAATAACGATATGAAATGGTTTTCAAATTTATATATGCGAGAGTTATTTGGAAAGTCTGAGTTTACACTCATTCCAAATAATGATACGACGTTCGAAGAATTGAAGACGATGATTGAAGACCGCCGATCTTCACATCGAATGTGTAAGTGTTGAGGCCCTTGATTGATTTGCTCCCAAGACGGGGCTAAGATGGTAGTAATCCGTACGTAGTGTTGATTTGTACGGATTTGGCTTTCGCTCAGACCCAAAGCATAGGCTTATAAATGGAATGTGTGTCTGACATTGTACTCCTTTATATTGTATTTATTGATTTTCTGTCGAATGTACGAATGCATGGTGGCGCAGAATTTATTCTCTTGCTTAACACCCTTTTGTATATTTTGGCAAAGGATTGGTAGTGTGATATTGAGTGACAGTGTGGTATACTAAGATGCAATGATCAAGGTTTCTTGTTGAAAAGCAGAACCTTGTGGTGATGATCAAAGCACAGCTTGAATAAGCATAGCTTTGTGTATTACGTAGCTTCACGAGCCTCACAACCCAGTGGAGTCTAAAATGGAAGAAGGGAACGCCGGGAGAGCAGCACGTTTCTTTCTAGCTAGAAGTAGTGTCAGTGCTTAAACTGGCTGATATTTTACTTATGTGGATGATGGAATGAGGCGCCTCGGATGATAGGTCATATAGGATCGGGAAACGTGTGTTCAGGAATTGCCAATCCACGAAGCTGTGTGTATGGACCGGCCCTGCAGGATCCAAGGGTTAACTGCGGGGAATCTTGAGACATTAGCCAGAGTGTCTCGAATCGGTAAGGAGCTCCTCCCTAGCCTTGACTCATGATGGAAACCCAATTTCCAATACGAACCTGCGGTTTTCATTGTAGAACTAGTATGGCGACATAGTAGGATGGGGTACTATGCCGTCTATGATTGATACATTATAATTGAAGTTTTTTACTGAAACATATATACACTAATAATAATATCAAATCCGTTTTTAACGTATCAAGCATTTTTGACCATTATAAGGTAAAACTCTATCCTCTGGTTTGCGTTGCATTGTGTGATGGGACTTGGGTCTTATAATGGTTTCATTTTTCTAAAAAGCATTGCGTTGTTTAACGATTTACTTTAATTTATGCACCGGCAATCCATTGGAATAATCCTTGGATTTACCTTATTACTATTAGTTAAATTAGTTAAGAATTCTCACACTAGTCCCATGACTGACCCGTTGTTTGTTTCCACCTTTGCAAACTCGGGTGCCCTCTTTTCCACACGGGCAGTCGAGTAGCTTTTTACAGATATTTATCTCTTGAGCAGGATTCTGGATCGAAGCCTAAAACTGTGTCCAGAGCATAGAAGTCTTCCGCTGTTTATTGTATTTAATTTACTGCAATTTATCTTCCGCTGTAATTTTATTCGATGTACTCTGATATTCTGTACTCTGATGTAACATTATTATCATATTTTATAAAAGTATGTTGTTGTTCTGATGTTGTTGTATACCTAGAGTAAGCGTATCCGGTGATTTCCCGCAAGGGCGATTTTCGGGTCCTTTCATTTTGGTATCAGAGCTTTGGTTAGCTCAAATCTTTCGGATACAACTCATTAGAACTGAACAAAGACTCATCAGAGATTGGATTAGTAATATCCAATAAGAATACTCATTAGAGATAGGATCAGCAGTATCCTAGGATGAGAAAACTCATTAGAGATGGGGTTACTAATGCCCTAGAATGAGTGGAGAGTAGCAAGCCTATAATATACATATTCGTAATTATAATCTATTTTAGAAAAATATGATTTTTGAATATATAAAGTTATATATTTTAAAATTTAACCAATAAATAAAAGTATTGAAATCAATAAAAGAATGAAAGATGAGTTAGTTAATTAAACAACTTTTAGCTTCGTTCCTTTTCGAGGACGAAAATTTCTTAAGAGGGGGAGACTGTAACAACCCTGAATTTTGGGGTGAATTTAAAATTTATTATAAGTAGTTTTGATGGGTTTTGATATTTAAAATAATTTATTTAAAAATAATAATGATTAAAAATTTATTTAAATCGAAATTAGAAGGAATAATTTAATTTTAATTATAATAGGAGTTAGAAATAGCGCGGTAGTTTGGAAAGTCAAACTTGAACTTTGACTGACCATACAGGATGCAAAATTTAACGGATTTTAGTGAAACTAAAAATATTGGAATCTATTTAAAAATATCTTTCTAACAAATCCGAAAAATTGAAATTTCATAGCAGGAATCAAAAATTATGCCCAAATTAAAATTTAGAAAGGTCGTTATGAAATTTATAAAGGTCAAAAATGCCACTTTTTGCATACGAAGGAATTTGAACTCGAAACCACTTCCATTGAGTTCAAAATGATGTTTCTGCATTTGAAAAGTATAAACACTTATATATTTCGAGTTTTGAAAATTATTTGTTTAAAAATGTATTTTTAATATTTAATATATACGCCTTGAAAAGGGCCATTTTTTGAATAGGCTCAGAATTGAACGAAATTAATTTTTCTAGGTCTGTAGCGTCAAAACATAGCTAAATATATTTTTCGGGAATTTTCGAAGTTAATTTGTGGCCCCGGTAAATTTATTTGTACGGTTGAATTAGAATTAAAAGACTTAAATTTTAAAATAAGGAAAACTGGGTCAAGATGATCGTTTGGGCCTGTAGGATATAGCTAGATGAGTCGGGAATAGGGGTTAATAGGTAAGAACGACAGTCGTTGGGCCTAATTCTGAGTTCGGGTCAAATCGGGCCTTAACGGGCTAATTAACTAATTAAATATTATAAATAAGTGTTTATCCCTAACCCTAAGCCCCAAACAAACGCAACCGCCACCCTATCATTTCATGGTCAGAAATGTCCGAATTTCCTTCCTCAATCTCTCCCATTCCTCTTCGAATTAGAACCCAATCCCAACACCAAATCGAAGAGCATCTCTCAAGCTTTAATTCTATACAGATATGATAAGGTTTAGTGAAGCTTTTAGCCCGAAATCCTCCACCAAACCCGCGCCTTAAGGACCGCCGCCGCTCCTCCTAGGGCCCACCGCGACCACCCCCTTTCCCGGTGTACCAAGCCCTCTCCTCCCTCTCCAACCTCCAACTTCCTGATCCTGAATCCATGTAGCGGATCTCGAGATATTTGGATCCGAAGTTTTGAGCAGAATGGGTTCTTCTTGGCAGTGAACGGTTTGTAGTGGAAGAAAGGTTAAGGACCATAATTAAATTAGTAATATAATTAATTTATTAATTTGATTAAAGTTTAAACTCCGATAACTTTTTCAAACAGAATTGAAATCAAACGATTTCAGTTGCGTTGGACTCGTATTGATCAGATTTACACAATGAAACTGACCGGATCTGAAAACAAGCAATTTGGAAATTCAGCCAACTTTGAACGCGAACAGGAATTCAGTTAAAGCGAGGTGAGATTTCTATATTTAAAAATAGTTAAAAATTAAATTACCCCTCGTTATTTAAATTTCATGTGTGTATGCTTATTAAATCAGATCTGTTGTGATGTTTGGAATTTGTTGATTGTTGATTGTGATGTTGTTTGTTGATTTGCCTGATTTGATCGACTATTGCGATGAAATAAAATAGTCAGAACAAATTATAACATTAGTTTTGTCAATATGAGATAGTAGTGAAATAAAGATTGTATTTTCAATTGGTTAAAACGAAAAGAGTTGAAACATATGTATTAATTTTATTGTCATACAACAAAAATAGAAGATTTTAAATTATCATTCTATTTGTTAATTTATATTCAATAAAAAAATAGAATGAGAATATTGACATGAGGCTTGACACCCAATCATACATGGTTATCCTATGTATCGACATGAAAAATTTACATCAAAATTACATCTTACCTGAAATATTATGGAAATGTACACCATATGTGATTTCATGGAAAAATGATTTTTTTTTAGCGTCATATGTTAATATGAAAATAAGGATACTTTTTATCGTTATGTGTTAACATGAGAATTTAACATATTTTTAGCGTCAAGTTAAGATTTGAAATTAAACTTATTTTTAGCGTCTTTATTGAAAGTCTGTAAAACAAAATATTTATTTTGTTAAATGGAAAAGTATGTAAAACAAAATATTTATTTTGTTAAATGGAAAAGTATGTAAAACAAAGCATTTATTTTGTTAAATTTAGTCGCTTTTGTCAAAGTTAGAATTGATATATAAAATTACCATTTCTGTAAATAGAATGGTCAATTCCAAATAAAACATATATTGTTAGAAGAAGTTTTTAAGACAAAGATCACTCTTTTATGTCAACAGGTATGGTTGGAAAAGTTTTTAACTTTTTTATGTTAACATGAAATATTAAGATTGTCAAAACATAGAAAACATTCATTTTGTTGAATAGATTTTTTTCAGTAAAACTAAGTAATCATTTTTATAGAATGTTAGCGATGTTAGAACTATCATTGTTATGAAATGTCGCATTGGAATCAAAATAACTTTCTTGTTATGAAATCCGCATTAGAATTAAAAATAATATTTTTGGTCACGGTATATGTAGGCTAAAAAACTTATTTATTTAGAAGTGCCATTAGAATAAAGTGTCATTTGAAAAAAAAAATCTTATTGTATATGAAAAATATCTGTTCTAATTAAACAACATTTTTGTAAGGATATATTATGTTGTGTTAAACATATCATTTTAGTTAGGAAATATCATTTTAGTCAAAAATGTTTAATTAGGATAGATATGCCACTTTTATAAAAATATGTTATGTAAGATAAATTTGTCATCTATGTTTAAATTGAATTTGTTATTTATGTAAAAATTAATTTGTCATTTATGTAAAAAAATTAATTTGTCATTTATGTGGAATTTATTTTGTCCATTTTATGAAAATTTGAAATTGGCATTTATGTTAGGATAGACTTGCCCTTCATGTTAAAATATTATAATGTCATTTATTGAAAATGTCATTAAATTAGAATGTCATTAAAACTAGAATATCACTAGATTGAAAATGTCATTAAATTATAATGTCATTAAAACTAGAAGGTCATTAGATTAAAAAGGTCATTAGAATTCATAGAAAATACATTTACACATAAAATATCCTCTTTATATGACATTAGAATTCATCACCTTTATTAAAGAATGGCACGTGAATTAAAAACATCAATTTTGTTAAGAAGAGTCATGTAAAATAATATTTTTAGTAGAACAATTATAATGATTAACTAAAATTGTACTTGGACACGAGGTTAGGTCACATTTGTGATGGAAGTCTGACCGGACCCGACCGGCATATCCAGCAGCCACAAATGTTGGGCCTAATGTGAGAGGTCCAAGTGCTCAAATACAAATTGGGCCAAGATACAAGGTTAAGCCCAACTTGAGGGATAAGTCTGCCCGGAACCGACCGCCTATCCAGCATCCACAAGTTGCAGGCCTAATGTGAGAGGTCTGGCCCATATTAAAATATAAATGGTTAAATAGAAAATGGACACTATTTACACCGTCATGAGTTAAATTAGAAATTGACGTTATTTTCACACCGTTATGTGTTGATAATGAAATGAATATTTTCACCTCCAAGTTTGTTATAAAAGAAAGTTACATTTTTAATGTAATAAGATAAGGATTAGAAAAGTTTCACATTTTCTTAATGTAAATGAGGATTAGAAGAAAATTTCATTTTTTTTATGTAATTAAGTTAGAGAACATAAAATTTCATTTTTTGTAATTAAGTCAGTTTGCATGTGAATTAGATTGAAAGCGGAGAATTTACATTTATCATGTAAATTAAGATAAAGGAGAAAAATTACATCTTATGTAATCAAGTTAAAGTAGAAAGAAGTTTACATTCTTATTGTGATTAGATTATAGAAATAACTTACATTTTTAATGTAAATTAGATTAAAAAGAAAAGTTTATATTTTTAATAAGAATAAGAATTAAGATTTAAGTGAAAAATTACATTTTCGTGTAATTAAAATTTTAGGGTAAAATCACATTTCCATGTAAAAAGAATTAGAGAAGAAAATTTCCTTGTCATGGAATTAGTTTTATTGTAAATGAAACTTACATTTTTATGTAAATAGATTTTCAATGAAAATTATAACGATGGAAATTTAGTTTTTAAATGAACTAGATTTCGTTAAAAGATAAACAAAGTTATTATTTTTGTAGAATTGAAGTTGACATCAAAATATATTGCATTTTGTTAGAAATTGAAATGACACAAAAGTATTTATTTTTGTTAAATTATAAATGACGTACAAAAATATTCATTTTTGTTGTAATGGAAATGAAACACCCAAAAAATACCTATTTTTGTTGTAATTGGAATGATACACGAAATATATAATTTTTGTAAAATCGAAAATTGAAAGCAAAATATACATTTTGTGTATAGGATATGTATGGTAATTGGAAATGAAAACATTGTTGTGCGTGATGATATGTATCAATATTGGATAAATAAGAATATTTGTGGGTAGCAAGATATAGTGTAATAAAATATATTTCATTACACATTATAAAAATAACGATATGAAATGGTTTTCAAATTTATATATGCGAGAGTTATTGGGAAAGTCCGAGTTTACACTCATTCCAAATAATGATATGACGTTCGAAGAATTGAAGACGGCGATTGAAGACCGACGATCTTCACATCGAATGGGTAACTAGTGTTGAGGCCCTTGATTGATTTGCTCCCATGACGGGGCTAAGATGGTAGTTATCCGGACGTAGTGTTGATTTGTACGGATTTGGCTTTCCCTCAGACCCAGAGCATATGCTTATAAATGGAATGTGTGTCTGACATTGTACTCCTTTATATTGTATTTATTGATTTTCTGTCGAATGTACGAATGCTTGGTGGCGGAGAATTTGTTCTCTTGCTTAACACCCTTTTGTATATTTTGGCAAAGGATTGGTGTTGTGATATGGAATGACAATGTGACATACTAAGTTGCAATGATCAAGGTTTCTTGTTGAAAAGCAGAACCTTGTGGTGACGATCAAAGCACAACTTGAATAAGCATAGCTTTGTGTATTACGTAGCTTCACGAGCCTCACAACCCGGTGGAGTCTAAAATGGGAGAAGGGAACGCAGGGAGAGCAGCACGTTTTTTTCTAGCTAGAAGTAGTGTCAGTACTTAAACTGGCTGATATTTTACTTATGTGGATGATGGAATGAGGCGCCTCGGATGATAGGTAATATAAGATCGGGAAACGTGTGTTCAGGAATTGCCAATCCACGAAGCTGTATGTGTGGACCGGCCCTGCAGGATCCAAGGGTTAACTGCAGGGAATCCTGAGACATTAGCTAGAGTGTCTCGAATCGGTAAGGAGCTCCACCCTAGCCTTGACTCATGATGGAAACCCAATTTCCAATACGACCCTGCGGTTTTGATTGTAGAACTAGTATGGCGACATATTAGGATGGGGTACTATGCCGTCTATGATTGATACATTATGATTGAAGTTTTTTTATTGAAACATATATACACTAATAATAATATCAAATCCGTTTTTAACGTATCAAGCATTTTTGACCATTATAAGGTAAAACTCTATCCTCCGGTTTGCGTTGCATTGTGTGATGGGACTTGGGTCTTGTAATGGTTTCAGTTTTCTAAAAAGCATTGTGTTGTTTAAAGATTTACTTTAATTTATGCACCGGCAATCCATTGGAATAATCCTTGGATTTACCTTATTACTATTAGTTAAATTAGTTAAGAATTCTCACACCAGTCCCATGACTGACCCGTTGTTTGTTTCCACCTTTGCAAACTCGGGTGCCCTCTTTTCCACACGGGTAGTCGAGTAGTTTTTTGTAGATATTTATCTCTTGAGCAGGATTCTGGATCGAAGCCTAAAACTGTGTCCAGAGCATAGAAGTCTTCCGCTGTTTATTGTATTTAATTTGCTGTAATTTATCTTCCGCTGTAATTTTATTCGATGTACTCTGATATTCTGTACTCTGATGTAACATTATTATGAAGTTTTATAAAAGTCTGTTGTTGTTGTTCTGATGTTGTTGTATTCCCAGGGTAAGCGTATCCGGCGATTTCCCGCAAGGGCGATTTTCGGGTCGTTTCACTAGGATTAATATTAATTTAGGAAATAATAAAACCTGAAATATAAATCAATAATATAATCAAAATAACATTTCTTTTGAATTTCTGCATGTATGTCGACATACATAGAACGACATGTCGACATATGTACCAATAAATTCAAATTTTGAACTTTCAAACATCCCTCCATCTTTTCAACAAGAAAATGCCAGTTCAAACTCTTGTTATTAACTTTGTTTGTCTACTTATTTTCTTATATCCTATTTCAAAATATATATATATTAAAAGTACATAAATTAACAAAATTATATGGACATGTTAATATTATATACAAAGTTAATATTTTTTTTGTATGGTTATAAAATATAAATTTATTTATCTTTTATATAGTTTAAACATGCATAGTTTAACTTATATATTATTCATATGATTTCATAACAATTTTGGGTTACATTATCACAAATACTATTTGTAACTTAGTACTTATTTTGATTTCTTATTAAGATTTATAAAAGCTTGAATATTTAACCTAGTATTTTCGTATAAAAATAACACACACACACACACACACACACACATATATATATATGATTTTATGTCTTAAATATGTAGTTTAAATATAACAAGTTATAGTTTTATAATTAATTTATATCTAGATTTCATAATTTTGTTATGACTATAGAATTATTTTAAAGTCTTAACATATAAATTGTTCCTTAGCAAATTAATATATTTTGATTTCTAAAAGTTTAAATTTAGAATAGATTTGTTTCAAAAGATTGATTTATATTTCGTAATAAATTAAATTTTAAGTCCTTTTTAAAATTAGTTTATATATATACACAATTATGAATACATGTTTATATAAAAAATAGTTTACTTTATAGGATACAATTCTATATTCACTTAAAAAAATCTTCAAATTTTACTATATTAAGGTAGCACCCTGCGAAGATTATTTAACTCCACATTTCCCATAGAATTATTCTAAATTTTTTATTATCTATTATGAATAATATAAAACTTTCATCTTTACTATCCTTTAAATCTCTTTTATAAGTATTATTAACCTAAGTCTAGAAATTAGTATATATTACCCTTGTTTAATTCAAATAATTTACAATATATATGTATATACATAATAGTTAGATAGTACTTTGAATATATTTTACCTAAATAGATATAATCACCAAATCATTCTATATATTATCATTACACATCTTATTTCATATCATACATCATTATTATAAATTAAAGTACATCTTCAATTAATATCATTCACATCACAAGTTGCATTTCATTCAATATATCACTTTTATATAGTTTTGCATATGACATACTGCATTATAACCAACACACTGCATTACATGTTAACTTTAACCCTACACATAACGAGTATAAAGTATGAGAAGTTTTTATCTAATTAGAAATATAGGATTATTAATCAAATACATAACATATTTACTTTGTTTTGATTAACTTGATTGACTTGTTTGGCTTGATTAAATTGATTGGCTTGACTGAACTGATTGAATTGATTGGATTAATTGACTTTTTAGGTTTGTTCGACTTGAATAACTTGATTGACTTACTTGACATGGTTAAATTTCATTAGTGGTTTATAGGTTTGTTAGAAAAATACTTATGCATATGTAGTTGATATGCGCTTTATAGTTTTTAGGAAAATAAGAAGTTACAAGAAATGTTTGGCTTTTTGTTTTGAAGTTTGTAACAACAAAACTTAAATTGTTTGATTATTTGGATTAAATTGCTTGAATATTGACTTATCATTACTTGACTTATATTAATTCAAGTTGTATCATGGCTTTAACGATATCTTATCAGAATTAGTTTATAGTCTAGATTAAGGTCTTAAGGAAATTAGAGTTTAGGCTAGGTTTAGTCGTGTATTAGATTAAGGGGGAGTTTTATAGTTTCTAGTATTATTTAAAGTCTCAAGAAGTGTTTTTGAATAGACTTGAATTTCTTTATTGTTTGAATCACTTGTTTGGATTGATTTGCTTGTTTGAATTGATTATAAATATTGGTTGGTTTACTTAGTTCTAATTTGTTAGACTAGTATAGTCATAATGCATTTGTAGTTGATAGGAGCTTTATAGTTTTTAGGAAAATAAGAAGTTACAAGAAATGTTTGGCTTTATGTTTTGATGTTTGTGACAAAAAACTTAAATTGTTTGATTATTTGGATTAAATTGCTTGGATATTGACTTATCATTACTTGACTTATATTACTTCAAGTTGTATCATGGCTTTAAGGATATCTTATCAGAATTATTTTTTAGTCTAGATTAAAGTCTTAAGGAAATTAGAGTTTAGGCTAGGTTTAGTCGTGTATTTGATTAAGGGGGAGTTTTATAGTTTCTAGGATTAATTGAAGTCTCAAGAAGTGTTTTTGAATAAACATGAATTTCTTTAATGTTTGAATTACTTGTTTGTTTGAATTTCTTGTTTGGATTGATTTGCTTGTTTGAATTGATTATAAATATTGGTTGGTTTTACTTAGTTCTAATTTATTAGACTAGTATAGTCATATTGCATTTGTAGTTGATAAAAGATTTATAAATTTTAGGAAAATAAGAAGTTACAAGAAATGTTTGGCTTTATGTTTTGACGTATGTGACAACAAAACTTAAATTGTTTGATTATTTGCATTAAATTGCTTGATTATTGACTTATCATTACTTGACTTATATTACTTCAAGTTGTATCATGGCTTTAAGGATATCTTATCAGAATTATTTTTTAGTCTAGATTAAAGTCTTAAGGAAATTAGAGTTTAGGCTAGGTTTAGTCATGTATTAGATTAAGAGGGAGTTTTATAGTTTATTAGTTGAAGTCTCAAGAAGTGTTTTTGAATAGACTTGAATTTGTTTATTGTTTGAATTGCTTGTTTGTTTGAATTGCTTGTTTGGATTGATTTGCTTGTTTGAATTGATTACAAATATTGGTTGGTTTACTTAGTTCTAATTTATTAGACTAGTATAGTCATAATTTTAGGGGGAGTTATAATATTTTAGATTTAGAATCATAGATTAATTTAAAGGGAAATATACAGTTATTCAATTCACAGAGTATTATATAGTCATTTATAGCATAGGTTTAAGGAATAGTATTGGAATGGTTATAATAGAATAACGATATAATATAGGCAAAAATTTAGGGGGAGTTACGTATATTAGTACTTTAGTATAGAATTAAGTATTATAATCATTAAATATATAGATAAATATGGGTTATAGATTTAGAGGGAGTGTATCGACTCAGATTTTTGGTCAGTTAATTTTAAATATTGAATATGGACTTAAATATTGAGTTATCGATTTAATAATCGAAATACGATTTATTTCGAGTATATATAACCATCGTAATACGCAAATGGATTTAATTGAATTCAAAGTTTAAAACTGAATTGAAAACAGTTTAGATGATCAATACAAACTTCTGTTTGAATTAGAATAACAATACTAATTTATTATCGAAGAATTAATTGTTTTGAATTTAATTTATATTGATTTAATTCTCCATGTGATCGAATTAGACTTCGGAGCTTGTTCTAGTGTGTTCAGAATAGTGGTATAATCCTAGGAATGCTAGTTGCTACATTTAAATAGAAGTTCGAAAACAGGTGATAATTTAAATTAAATAAATCCACATTGATTCGAATTAATTAGGGTCAACATATTATTTCCTTCTACCCTAAGTAATGAAGTACACAACCTACTTAGCTACAGCTAGCATTTCAATTCGCGAGCTTCATCTTTCAACTCATGTACGTTCTCCTCCCCAGCTTCGTAACAAAGTAAAATAAGGAATTACTGTCTTCATACGTATGGTTCCCCATTTTCATTTATAAATATCGCGACTTCTACCGTTTCCCTTCTTATTTCATTCATTAACCCCAGTATTCCAGATCGAAGAATTCCGCCTTCGTTCTTTCTAAAAAAAATCGAATTAGAAATTGTTTTCGAATCTAAGCTAAGGATTTCATATTCAACAAAGAGAGCATACGAAACCATGTTCGATGGCTCGATTCAAGTTTGCGTTCGAAGGTATGGAAGGTTGTGAATTTTAGGTTGAGGCCAGGATGAGACTACTTGAATTGAATCATGAAATAGAATATGAATTTGGATTCAACGTTTGTAGCACCTGGTTTTGAAATTGTATGGAATCCTCTGTACAACGTAGAGAGGAGGACCTAGGATGGAATCCAAAAGAGGGCGACGAGTTTGTCAACGCGCTGCTTGCGAGCTAGAGATTCAGATGAGGATGAAATGGTGAAGTCAGTTTACATTTTTGTGGTTGCAGGAGGACGTGCTGGACTTCTAGATAGAGGGAAAGTGAAGCACGATCTTGTTTGGAGTTACACGATTTCCTGTAGTCGTGTTTGGTGGAAAAGGTCCATCATTTTTGTAGTAGTTTGCTAGGATCGATCACAGGGTATTTTGCAATGGATCTGGTTGGCGTTGGTAGTGGAGCTTGATGCTTCTAAGTGGTGGCAACATATTGCAAAAGTTTGTAGTGGAAAATGTTTCAATCTAGAAGACGAGTAGCATGATTTAGGTTATAAATCTACTTAGTAATTCAAAATTTTATTAATAATTTAAAGTATATTAACTTATCATATAATGGAACATTTTTAATTCATATGAGGTTCAGAGGAAAAAAAGTATATACTAACACGAATCACATTGGATTGGCGAAATATACGAGTTTGGATTGATTAGATATTTTTCTGAGTCAACTGGGGATTTAGATAATTTAAAAGACGGGTATTCAAAAATAAAATCACGGTGAGTAAATCTCACTCGGATTTTACTTAGAATTATTTTTATTAGTTACAAATAATTGTTTGATGGTTGTTTGCTTGCATTGAAATATTTTTGTGGCTATATTAAATATATTAGTTATTTAGGCTTGGTGTTTATGGCTATTATATATATATATATATATACTGGTGGTTGGATATTCCCCGCAGTACTATTAGCGGATGCTCGCAATGTCATTAACGGATGACCCTATGTGCCCCACAATATGGTAGTGTATGACCTTTTATACCATGATATCCTGCCTCGAAGCAGGATGGGTATTATTTATGTTGGCTAACATCTGTGGATGCAGGAAAACAGGTTGGAGGGATCCAACTGGATTCCTCGAAAATATTATATTTGTTTGTTTCATATATGATGTGTTAAAAATCTGTGATTAGGTGTTTTTGAATGTTTTAATATCACTGGGCCTAAATGTTGATTTATAAAAATTTCGTGAAAAGGGATTTTGAGATTCAAATGGGAAATATCTATTTTTTTTTAAATAGAATTTGAATTTCGAATGGGCTATAGAAATATTAACTTGTTTTGAATATATAAGACAAGTATTGAATTTATAAACGATGTTTATAAATTAAATAATGTAGGAAATTTAAGTGAAATTATAAACAATTTTTATAAATTAAATAATGCAAGGAATTGAAATGAATTTATAAACAGTGTTTATAAATGGATTGGAAAAATTATCATTTGATAATTTAAATATATAAATTCAAATGTGAATTTAAAAATAGAAACGTGGAATCATTTTAAAGAAGTAAACATTGAAATTTATTCTGATATTTAGAATATAAATTGAACTAAAAATAAATCCGTATGGATTTATGATTTGAATTCGATTAGACCGAATTTATATAAATAAAATATTTTTTAGAAAAGATATTTGAATCGTATTAGATAGAACTAAAATTAAATATGAAAATAAATTATGTGTTATATATATTATTTATAATAAATAGAATGTTCCAAAATAAAATTTTGGTTTTCAAACAGATTTTGAAATCTAGTGAAACTTGTTTTATCATTAGATAATTTAGAGGTTTCAATTCAAGTATGAATTTGGAAATAGGATTTGAAATTATTTCAAAATGGGAACGAAGGAATTTATTTCAGAATTCGGATTAGAAACAGAATTGAAATATATCCAAAGGATTTATAATTAGAATTTGATTTTTATTAATTTTATAAAATAAGTTATCTCCAAAGGAAATTGGAATACTATATATAAGATAGAGTTGCAAATAATTATAACTGAACTATGGAAAAATCAACAATTAAAAAAAATCAACAATTTGGAAAGCCGATCTAATATATATTTAAAATATAGAAGAATGGAAATGAAATTTATTCATAAATGAAGTTTAAAATGTTTATATTCAAATACAATCAAAATGAACTCGCCGCAGCACGACAGTTCGTAAATTGGCGTTTCGAAATTCGATTAAGTATATAGAACTCAATTTAAGTATGAATTCTTTGAAACAAGAATCTTCATGACCAATTTGTTAATAGTTTTCTAATGGAAGAGAAAAATCTAGATTTCGTCTAATAGATTTTGAGTTATGTCAAAATCAAATTTCCAGAAAAACAACATCATAATCGTTATTAAACCATAACGGTTTATTTAAATTAATAAAAGGATTTTAAGTAAATAAAAATCGGACTTCCCATTAGAAAAATCCAGACTTGAGATATGAAATAAATATGAATTCAAGTGAAGTAAGTGAACTGATATTTGAAACAAAATCAAATTTTTAATTATTGAATAGAATTAACTAATTTGAAGAATAATTAGTTAATCGTGTTTTGAATCGAAATTGGGTGTTGGATAAGCGAATGGGTTTTATGAATTTATATTCGAAATCGAATATGAAACTCGAGTTGAAATGGAATTAGATTGGGTTTTAAGTAAATTAAAAATATATCCGAACGTGTTATGTTCAAATAAAAAGTGAAATGGGCCAAAGAGCTAATTAAAGAATAAATTAGCGAATTGAGTTTAAAATGATTGACTTGAGTTAGAATAAATTGGGAATGCACATATATGGGTTAGACAGGTACAGAATGAAGTGTATGAAGATTATAATTCGTGTGCCCGACAATAAGGTACACGTTTAAATTCCATATGAGTTTTTATTCGCCGAATCGACAAGCCACTTGGCTTTTTGATTTTCTTTTTGAATGAACAGAGCTTAGAGAGGCGAGTTGAGGTTCGAGCTATTGAACGATACAAAGGAGGTGCTAGCGAAATTTACTGAAAATTTAAGGAGTTAGAATATTTTTAAGAAAATTTGATAACTAGAAATCAATATATCGATATATAGACACACACACACACACACATATATAGAATTCGTTAAGGAAACGAACATAAAATAGAATATTATAAATAAAAAGGAAATTTATAATTAAATCTGGCAAAAATAGAAAGGGAAATGTATACAGGTTTTAAAAATGAGTAATTGGTTTATATGATGTTTATTATTCGAGATAAATAGTCTTGTCCGTTTTGAAGTTAACAATGTTATTCAATCAAGGTCTGAGAGGTATTTATATCCCAATATGATTGATTTCATTATTAACCAATAAATAGCAAGATTCAGACTCGAAGATAATTGTTTTGAATAAGATTTAGTTGAATGCAGTATTTTGGGTTGTTGTAGCATGTTTTACACAACATTCGTTTTAACCCAGATAAGTGGAATTTTGGAAATATAATAATAAATATTTCCGAAGTATAGAAATGAATGGTCGTGAAAGGGAGAAGTACTTGAAGTATTTTCCAATTATTACTAGAAGATATTTTCTAAGTATAGAAAATAAAAGAAGGCGATGTATGGAAATGTTTTCCAAATAGCGTAAGAGGCCAAGATGATTATTGAAAATATTTGGTTAACAAATATTGATAAGAAAATGGAGAAGTGATTTAATAAATGAAATATTAATTAAGGGGCCCAGTGATTGTTTGATGCTTCGAATAAATGTTCATTTTCTTTGATAGTTAAATAACCAACTATCGAAGTATTTTCCAATATCGTTGTTAATATGGAGAAACCGGTTGGATTATTATCCGAGAACCACTCTGTATTGGCAGTAGCATTGCGAATCGGATTTTATGAAGACAATTAAAGATGGAGTAAAGTTTAAGGGCTTTTTCTGTTCAATCCTAGGTAAAAATTGCCTAAGATGGGTTAATGGAAATTGTGCCTTCGGTTTCATTAAACCCCAGAACGAACGTGTATGGACGATTGTTTGACAGAGTATTTCTAATGATCACATAGGTTGGTCTGTATAAATATATATGGCGGCGGAGAATGTATTATCTTAGCATAATATCCAGAATATATTTGTGCAAATCAATAAATGATTAACGGATCTGACAATGTGACATTCAAAGTGACTATGCTATCAATGAAAAGTAAGTAAGCGTAGCCTCAGGCCTCAACAACCACGAAATGACAAAAATCGGGAAGGCGGCATGGCTAAGCGGGTAGCTCCCAATTAGGGTGTATTATCTACTTTCTATAGAGATTCATTTCATTCTTTATTCTTTTCGATGTTGTCCCATTCGAGAAACTGTTGTTGATCCCAACCATTGGTGATATACATTCAATACACTCAAGCGAAATGAGTGGTCGGTCATGTGTGGCCGGGTTACAAGATGTTCTTGTTGAATCTATTGTAATGCTCTCTAGAGATACATGATCATAAGGTGGTTCCATACCTTGTCATAGTTGGAAATTCATTACCCAATAAGTGCTCGCGATTTTGATCATATATTATATATGTGGAGCGTGAGATGCAAACGTTCCACTAGATTGTTATTTATTTGATAGACACTATTATAATATCCAAAGAGTTTTGATATAAAGATTATCTTTACTTTCAAAAGGATTTTTGAAATTTAAATAAAGTGTTTTGGATTCTCATAAGGGAAAACCCATTCCGTGTTATATGGCGTGGTCTTATGAGATATCATTTATTTTCTCAATTTTTTTTAAATTATTTACTCATACCGGTCCCGTGACTTACCTATAGTTTATTTTTCTATGTTTTCCCTAAACTCTTGGGTGCCTAAATTTGTACGGGCAGTCAAGTAGTTCAGGTGTTTACAGATATACTTGGAGGATCTTGGAGCAAGGGCTTTAGCGTTAGATATTTATTGTTTATTTCTGCTATATTGTACTCTTATAAGTGTATGTGTTTAAACAATAAAACTTTTGTATTCCAAAAGATGTTATATATATGTTATATTTTATTACGCTGCGATGTGATATTCTGTGTTGTTGTTTTTTGTTCTTCTTCTATCTTTTCTTCTTTATTTCATAATGATTCGTATTTCTGTGATATTTGGGTTGGACATGTGGTGTATTTAGTCAACTTACATAGTACGGAAATTCAGGCCATCACAAGGAATATGTTTTAGAATTTTTTGATAATGACAAAGGGGAAGAAATTATAAAATAAGGATTAGTTTAAGGGGAAGTATGAACTTGTTTGAATATTTTATAAACTAAGGTTGTCATCATCAAAAAGGGGGAGATTGTTGGAGAATAGAGT
This sequence comes from Allium sativum, assembly GCA_030737875.1. Lineage (NCBI taxonomy): Eukaryota > Viridiplantae > Streptophyta > Magnoliopsida > Asparagales > Amaryllidaceae > Allium > Allium sativum. The sequence goes on from CM060920.1 coordinate 218,319,387, forward strand.
TTTGATGACAACAACCTTATTTCAATTATCATTTATTATAAAATATATACTAACATCTCTATCTAGAATATATAGACAGGATTTGTATACATGACTTAAATACTGAAGACTGTACAGTTTTAAAGATTCAAGAGATTTAGAATTCTGAGAAGATTCAAGACTCATGAGTAATCAAGAAATCAAGAGTTCAAGATAAATATTGTGATAGAGTTTAGTTTATATGTAAGACTCTGAATAGCATTCCAGGTTTAAATTCAAATTCTGATTTTCAAATGTCAAATTATATTTTCAAAATTCTAATTTTAATTTTAATTAGTTTTTCTATGTTACCTTTGATTTTAAACTTAAGTTTCGAAGTTTATAAGTTTTTATATATTTATATAGTTATATACTTATATAAATGTTATATTTATATAGTTTTAAACTTTATAATTTTATAAATATGTTTATATAGTTTATATTTATGATTTTCTACTTTATAATACTTATTTATATCACTACGTTTTAATTCTAGAATTATATATATAGTAAAATACATGAATTGTTTTCAAAATTCAAATATTCAAAACACGTATGTCGACATACATAGGAGAGGATGTCGACATACAACTGTATATTTTCAGTTTCAAAAGGATGTGTCTTTTCACCATTTGTAACATTCCAGAAGCATTGCAATCTTTCAAATTTTATAAAAAGGGGTTGATTTCGAATTTTTTTAACCATTCTTCTTCTCAGTCTTCATCCTTTTTCATTCCTCCATTATTATTTCATATTTTTATGATTTCTACACTTCTACTCTGCCGATTTCTATTCTAAATATATAAAACTTCATCTCTTCTCACTCCCTACTAATTACTCTCTGAATCGAAGTGTTATTGAAGAGTTACAGGGCTGTTGTAATCATTTGGGGTTGTTTAGGAAATGATGTGTTCCTTGTAGCCATGAAATCAAGGAAAGGAAATAGTGTTAACGTTGTAGCTGTGAAATCAAGGGTGGTGGAAACAATGTTAACCTTGCAGACATGAAATCAAGGGGATTATACTGATATTTTGATCTAGTAATAAAACTCTACACAATCTAGCGTTGCATGGGACTGGACGTAGGAGCAATCTGAACCAGTACAAAATCCGGTGTGTTCTTTCCTTTTCCGCGTTTTAATTTTGTTTATTTCTATGTTTGTGTTTGATTCTGTGTCTGTGACTATCTGTGTGGTGTGTTATTCATATAGTAGATCATATAAATTTTAGATTTTTTTTAAATTCCTTGAAAACACTATTCACCCCCCCTCTAGTATTATTTTTGCCGTAAGATCCATTCCGCATTCTCTCACAATAAGGATATAGTTACATACTTACATATATGTATTATAGTTATACTAGAAACAATATTGGTATAATGATAAATAAATTGAATTTGTAAACATAACATGTTTGTTATTTTTCAATTCAAGTGCACTGAGGGTGGCAATCTTAGTTAAAGAAAGAATTAAAATGGTAGTAAAAATCCATTCAAATCTGCGAGGTATGACTATCCACCAAGTATATGAAGAGAACATTTGCACTTCCTAACACTGATTGAATCCGTTCATAATGCTATTGAATTCATTTGTTTATGATGCAGAGGCAACCTACAACGAATCATCAAGATAACTTAAAAAAGTGACCATTGATGACTGTTCTAGCTCCAAATTGTGTATGCCCTACTAAATCCGATTTAATAATTTATTTCGGTTTTTTCCCCAGTTTGTGCTACTAATTATAAGTTAAAGGCAACTATATGCATGTTCGTTCTTTTGTATGTTTTGATCAAGCGAAAATGAAGAGCGTTAGCTTCACTACTTATATTAATATGTAATTAAATCCATGTAAATGAGGATCTTTATGGCATAACTGATTAATATAGTTACATTTGTTTTGTTCAAGTTTCTTTACAGAGCATTAGCTTTTTAAGAGAGAGGAGAATATCATGGCATGTAAGCAAAGATGGATGTTTATAATTTACCTAAAGTTGGCAAAAACCAAAGTAGATGCGCCGTGATGTGCTTATGAACAAAGATGGTGTCAACGAAGCTAATTGCATAATAGTAGGATGGTATGTATGTATCTGATGCCATCTTGTAATGATTTTGCTTGCACGTTAACACATAGACATACATGCATATAGAATTACACTATAATTTTCAAATAAAATTTATCCTTTAACATTTGTAATATTTCAGATCTATCTGGAACATTATAGCGACAATCATACTCACTTTTTCATTGCTTGGGAAGTAAGCATCTCTTACAAGCATTGTTATTTTGCAACTTCAACTTGAGTCATTGTATTAAATATGTTGACTGCGATAAATTAGGGAGACAAGCAACTATGTCTAAACTTAGGATGTCAAGGATTTGTAGTTGATCATTCTACAGTATTGGTACCAGGAAACCCAATACAACAGTTGCCTGGACAAAATGGATAAAGTATCACCTTGAAACCGTCAAAGGTAATTAATGTGTATCATACATGTACGGGAGTGGTTGTTTCAAAAAATGTTACACATAATCTATTTTTTTCTTACTCAATAATCAATAATTAAAGAAAAATAAAACCGGAGATGGTGTTTATATTATGAAAACAAAATAAATAGATGATAGACAAAATCTCTTTTCACAAGCTTAGCAGAGGGTCCATCCATAGTAGGCTGGGGAGGTGTAGCTATTTTTCCATAAAACGAGAAGAGTCCACTGATGGAAAGTCGACATTTACCTATGGAAGTTAAAAAGAAGGTCACTTCAGTTATGGAAGTTTGATGGAGGAGAGAGGTTGGTTGGGGTTTTATTGTAGACTTTAAACTTGAACTATGTTTTATTTTTTGTTAACTCAAACTAACATGAATATGAAATTGAAAACATATGTATTGAACTTATTTTTCGTTAGTTGACCCTTTATCTTGCTATCATGAATGTGTCGAGTATTATAATTTTTTGGGCATATACTGCTTTTGAAATTGTTGTGAAGATTCATTTGATTGCTATTATAATATATATTGAAAAGCGTTATAAAAGATAATGTAATATAGGAGCTAGCTGAGTGTTATCTACATATTTTATAGCGGCATATACAAGCTGTAAAAGGATTTAGAAATGCTATCCTATAGGTTTATAGTGCAATAAAACCACTATTGAGTTAATATTTTATAGCAGTTATACAGTGTTGTAGAAATTCGTTATTTTTATAAAGAATGACATGCTTTATATCGGCAATAGCGAGCTAAAATCCTTACGTATCATAGCGATATATAGCCGCTATAAAATCATACCATTTTATAGCGGCATTTTCTGTGTTATAATTATTCAACTGTTTTTTATAACATGTCGATATACAGGGATTTTCGGGCCTTTTATAGCAATTCGTTATTTTTTCATAAAGAATGTCATGTTTTATAGCGGCAGTAGTGAGCTACTATCCTTACGTATCATAGCGGCAAAAAGCCACTATAAAATCATACCATTTTATATCGGCAGTTTCTGTGTTATAATTATTCAACTGTTTTTTATAACATGTCGATATACATAGCTTTTTGGGCCGCTATAGTATTGTTTAATCGCGGCTATATGGCGCTATAAAAGACTATTTCTATTGTAGTGTGGAAGTTAAAATATTTATAAAAGTAAAGAAGCATAAATTTAAAATAAGAAAGTAATTTTGAAATCATTTGAAAAATAGATGTAAAACAAGGAAGTAATTTTGAAATCATTTAAAAATAAGTTTGAAATCAGAACTCAGTGCTAACCAGAGTTTTACCAAAATATCTAGACACAGTTACTCTATATTTCTTGAACTCTTGATTTCTTGATAGTCATGAGTCTTGTATCTTGAAATATTCTTATTTGAAATCTTGATTCTCTGAACTGTACAGTCTTCAATGATTATTGCCTGCATAGATTTCCAGTATATACATATATATATATATTATGTAATAGTGTTAGTATATATTTTATAATAATAATAATTGAAACAAAGTTGAAACAAGGTTGTTATCATCAAAACTATCAACATCTCAGTCTCTAAAAAAATTCTCTTACAAACTAATTTCCATCTTTAAAATAGTCCTTCGTAATTATTTTAATTTCATTTCTATCCAATTTCGAATATAAAATCCCAACTTTTATTTTCATGCCTTATTTTCACCTAAATGAATGTAATATTCAATTATAGTATCGAATTGGAATGAGACTTAACCAATACTCATATAATTATATAAAATTGGGTATAACATATGAAAGGCGACATATTGACATTAATAACAACCATAAATTCATCCATAGAAACCATTCAACAATTTCACACTATTTACAACATAAGTGTTATGGTAATTAACACTTGTAACTTATATGTAATTTAAATTCATAACCATTCAACAAAATCAAATTTATAATAATATTTTTATTCTAATAAACTTCCAAACATGGATAAAGTAATTCTCTCTTTCATTTCAACTCCATCAATCTTTTCGGCAGAATAGAGACTCGAACTAGCATAACTTTTATCCGTCTTTTCTTTTCTTTTCCAAACTTTTCTAAACAAATTTTTTTATATGAAGAGGGGGTTTGGCCGTAAGGGCTAGGAGGGTGGTGGCATCTGGTGTGGCCGTGGGAGGAAAAAAGGATGATGATGGGTGGCGTGTGTGGTGGTGTAGTTGGAAGGCGTGAGGGAGGCGAGGTGGAGGTCGAATGGAAGAGGAGGGGAATAGAGTGGGAAATGGAGGAGGGAAGTTAGAGAAGTGGAGAAGAAATAGAGTGAATGGAAATGGTGGTGGCTGTATGGTTTATATAGGATTTAAGGGTTCATGTAAGGCTTACACATAAGGGGACACTTGTCTCCTTCTTATGCAAAGAGGCATGTATGGTGATAAGTGGTAGGATGCTTGTCCACCCATCAGGAAATGGAAAATAGACAACATTTTATACAAATGTTATTATTTCATGTTATGAAAAGTTGTATAACATGATACAAATAAATATTATCTTATGTTTTTTGTTATAAATTTTAATTTTAAGTTTTTATGAAAAAATAATTATTCAACTAATCGAACCCATGGCTTGTTACAAAAAGCAACAAAAAAGCTTCACAATGGTTTTAATTCGATTGCGTACCCACACACATAAATAAGAAGCTCCACCGTTGCATGGTAATTGCCATGGAGCAGAGACTGTTGGTGAAGGTGTAAAACAAAAAAGTGCACAAACCGGCGTCCACCTGAGAGTAGCCTTATAACACGCTGAACCCTTACAAAACAAAAATCACTAACGTTACTAAGTAGCAAAAACTAACTACCCAACAACCACCAGCTATCAACACGATGCCAGATCACTAGAAAAGTATCATGTCCAGAACGGCTACCTTGTAGTCAAGTTCGAAAAAGCTACAACTTACTTAATAAAACACAAGCTCCAAACTAGCTACCCCAAGATGAACTTCTATCAAATCGCCGACGGACTACCGCCACAACAAAATGAACAAAGACAGTTAAAAGTAATGAAGACAATAGAGCCGTTAGTGTGTGAACACGTTTTATCATATTTAGTATGTTTTGAAATTATCTACCAGCCGTTAGGCTCATGCATACTTGGTATATTTAATATTAGCCGTTAGGCTCATGCATACTTGGTATATTTAATACTAGCCGTTAGGCTCATGCATATTTGATATATTTTGTACTAGCCGTTGGGCTTTTAGCACTATATATATGTGCCCTTTGTATCATGTTTCCATATCAATAAAATTACAATTGTTCCTCACTAATAACTCTCCTCCTTATCTCTTAATATGGTATCAGAGCCTTAATGCCGAAAGGCTTATTCTTTACCAAAAGTATTGATCACAACTACAAAAACAACTATGTAGTGTCAGACCTCTTTCAACCTTTATTATTTTCTGGATCTCTACATGCTGCCGTGAGCTTTATCACGTTACGGTGATATAAGTGCGACAAAAAGCTGCAACTATAAGTAAACTACCTCATCATATTCTCATATCTAATGGCCAATTACTCCGGCGCCACATCAGCTGTATCAGCAAGCGCCATCAACAACACCTCACCAAGCTACCATAACCTGATCAAACCAAAAAGTCAAGTCATTACTACATCGTTGGACGAGGATAACTATATAATATGGAAATACCAAATTGAAATTGCGTTAAAGGGCTATGGACTACAAGAGTATGCCAATGGAACCATAATTATACCAACAGTGATAGCAAACCAAGATGGAAATCACTCACCGAACTGTGGGGACACGTCAAATTTCAGAAATAGGACAGCCTGTTATCATCATGGCTGCTATCATCGATAAGCCCGAGTTTGTTATCATAGATAGTAGGCTGCAACACATCTCATGAAATATGGACCATTGTGCAACATATTTTCAGATCACAATCAGCTGCTAGAATCATGCAATATAGAAGGGAATTACAAAATTCTAGAATAAAGGAGGCAAGCATGAAAGAATACTTAGGAAAAATTAAAAATCTGTGTGACAAACTAAATGCTGTTGGCCATAACATCTATGACAGTGAGCAAATTCTATTTATTATTGGCAGATTAGATGAAGAATACGAATCTCTAGTAACTGTGTTAGCCACACAACAAACCTTACCTGACTTATAGTTCGTTCGATCAGCACTCCTCGCTCATGGAGGCAGAATTGACCAAAGAAAAACAACACAAAATAAATTTTCTGCCAATTATGCCACAGTCAGAAATAAGCAGATACGAGGAGATAACAACAATTATATAACATGAAATGTCAAATATGCCAAAAGTTTGGTCACATGGTGAAGAAATGTTACTTCAGGTATAATTCAGACACAGGTGGACAACTGGCAAGCCAAAATTACTCTTCACAAAGAAGTGCACAAGCAAATATGGCAATAATAGGGAATTCAGCTCAAAATAATAATGGCGCAAACCGAAGACATAATGTTGCAGAAGACGATAAAGTAAAAAATGAATACAATGGCTTCAAAGAATGGTACCCTAACTCAGGAGCGACTCACCACATAACTAGCAATCATCAGAATTTAAACATTGGGAGCCGAAATTACTCAGGTATGAGGAATTTGCATATGGGTAATGGTAGTACTGCTAGTATCACACATATAGGCAAAGGGACAATTTTTGGGAAAAGACAACTCAAATTAAACCATATTCTTAGGGGTACCTACGATTAATAAAAATTTGTTAAGTGTATCAAAATTTGCCAACGACAATAATGTTTACTTTGAATTTCATCCTAGGTTTTTCCTAGTTAAAGATTCCCTAAATCAAAAAATATTACTTCAAGGTAACCTGTACGATGGTTTATACAAATTCAACAACTTGAAGACTGCAAAATCAAGTGGAGAATTCTGGTGCAATAATGTAGATGCTAGTAGTGACAATGATTGTATTAGGAATAGCTGCAATAACGTTGATTATGACAATAATAGCAGTAAATGTAACCTGATTAATTCTTGGCATGTAAAATTAGGACATCCTAATCTAGAAATTGTTAAGACTATTCTACATAATAATAACATTCATTATAAAATTGTACCTATCAAACACACATGCACACACTGCCAACTCGGCAAGAGCCACAAGCTCCCTTTTAGTGATTATAAAACCAGCTATAATGAGCCACTGGAGCTTATAGACGCTAACTTGTGGGGACCCACACCTCTAAATTCATATCAGGGACACATGTATTATCTTTCTTTTGTGGATGCTTATTCTAGATATACCTGGATATACATGCTGAAAACTAAATCAGAAGCTTCCAATACAGTTATGCAATTTATAAGTCATGTCGAATAACAAATAAACAGTACTGTTAAGGTTGTTCAGACAAATGGGGGAGCTGAGTTTAAACCTCTAACTAATTACTTTCTCAAAAGAGGGATCAAAACATAGATTAACTTGCCCCTATACGTCCGAACAAAATGGTTTAATCGAAAGAAAACGTCGACACATAGTAGAGACTGGTCTAACTTTGTTATCACAAAGTTCATTACCCATGAAATATTGGAATGAAGCTTTCTACACATCGATATTTCTCATTAACAAGTTGCCAACCAAAGTCTTAAACAATAACAGCCCTCATGAAATGATATACAGTGTTAGACCAAAATATGGTTTTCTAAAAGCCTATGGGCGTCTATGTTTTCCATATTTGAGAGACTATAACAATCATAAACTAAGTATGAGATCAAGCCCATGCACATTCATTGGGTACGCACAAAACCAAAAAGGCTATAAGTGCATGGACAAAAATGAAAAAATATATGTTTCTAGACATGTGATATTTGATGAAAACAAGTTTCCTTATGCAGAAAAGCAAATCGGCAAAAAGGATAGGGAACAAAGCATAAACAACAACATACGGTTCGAGCCATTCATTACTGAACCACCTTCAATTGATAGAAATGAAGAGCAACAACACACAGACAATTTAAACACACATGAAGAAACTATGGACCGAACAAATGAGCAAACCAATAAGACACACAATGACTCAGAAGATACAAACATACATCAATCAAACCAAAACATGCAGTATAGTGAAGAGACAGAAAACAACAACCATGCTGACACTAACGAGCAACAGTGATACACATCAGCAGACACCACCACAATCAACTAGACATCACATGATCACTAGGTCAAATAGAGGCATCTTCAAACCCAAATTATATAATATTTTCTGCCAGTGAGATCGAACCATTGAATTTCACTCAGGCCATAAGATCAAAAAAATGGAAGGAGGCAATAGACACTGAATATAAAGCACTCATAAGAAACAAGACATGGAGCTTAATGACTCAACCAAAATAGTAGGTGGACATACAAAATAAAAAGAAAAGAAGATGGATCTATTGACAAATACAAGGCCAGACTGGTTGCAAAAGGTTACGCACAACAATTCGGCTTTGATTTCAACGAAACTTTTTCCCCAGTCATAAAACCCACAACCATCAGAATTATACTGACCATCGCTCTAAAAAAAGGATGGAAGGTGAGGAAACTAAATGTCAACAATGCTTTTTTGAATGGGGAATTGACTGAAGAGGTATACATGCAACAACCTGAAGGATATGGTTCTGGTGATAAAGTATGCAAACTACACAAAGCAATATATGGCTTAAAACAAGCTTCGAGAGCTTGGTATGAAAAGCTAAAGTCAACTTTTTCTAACATGGGTTTCGCACAAGTTAAATCGGACAATTCTCTATATATGAAGAAAGGGCATACATGGAACTGTGTTCATTCTAGTATACGTTGACGACATGCTAATAACAGGAGACAACATCGCAAAAATAAACAGAACCGTACACAAGCTGGATCAAAATTTCGCCATTAAAGACTTGGGGGAACTAAATTTTTTTTCTTGGAATACAAGTGATTAGGAACAACAACGATGAATTAATATTATCCCAACAAAATTATATCACTGAAATACTGCAAAGGGTAAATATGCACAAGGCAAACTCATTACCTATGCCTATGATTAGTAATCTAAGACTATCTAAGCACAAAGGAGAGGCTATCGACAATGCCAAACAATATAGAAGCATAATAGGAGCGTTACAATACGCAACTATTACTATATCATACATATGCTACAGCATCAATAAACTCAGTCAATACATGCAGAACCCTTTATCAGAACATTGGATGAGAGTGTTACGATACTTACAAGGCGCAAGACATTACGGCATACGCCTAAATTTAGAAAAAGAACTTAACTTACAATGCTTTAGCAATGCCGATTGGGCAAACATATTGACGATCGAAAGTCCGTCTCAGGGTACTGCGTTTACCTCGGTTCCAATATCATTTCCTGGTGTACGAAGAAACAACAGACCACATCCAGATCTAGCATAGAGGCGGATTACTGTGCACTGGCAAGTGCTACAGCAAAAATCACATGGATAGAATCACTGGTGGAGGAGCTTGGTTTCACTCCAAGACGAAAGCCGATCATTTGGTGCGATAATAAGAGCACAATATCTTTATCTCTGAACCCTATCCAACATTCAAGGATGAAACATCTTGAAATTGATCTCCACTTTGTGAGAGAAAGAATGCAATCAGGAAGACTTGCAATATGTCATGTGCCCGCATACTATCAGAGAGCAGATGCTCTCACAAAGGCCCTTTCGACCAAGAATTTTACCAGAATGAGAGAGAAACTTCGTGTTATCAGTGAAGGCAGAAGCCAGAATGAAAAAGGAAACCCTAGTTCGAACTGAGGGGGCATAATGAAGACAATAGAGCCGTTAGTGTGTGAACACGTTTTATCATATTTAGTATGTTTTTTAATTATCTACTAGCCGTTAGGCTCATGCATAGCTGGTATATTTAATACTAGCCGTTAAGCTCATGCATACTTAGTATATTTAATACTAGCCGTTAGGCTCATGCATATTTGGTATATTTTGTACTAGCCGTTGGACTTTTAGCACTATATATATATATATATATATATGCTCTTTGTATCAATAAAATTACAATTGTTCCTTACTAATAACTCTCCTCCTCATCTCTTAATAAAAAAGCACCACCAACGTCCAATCAAACGCATGACAATATCCATTGTGGTCACAATACATGTCGAAGACACAAATGAAAACTTGTAGAACACCCAGCAAACCCCAAATCTAAAGAACACCATACAAGTGGTGTTATCCTACATTTCGATAGAGGCATAGAATCCCATGTCAGTTGTGTAGAAATTGGAATCTAAGGGAAGATGAAGTCGCGAAGTTCTAGATCTGCCACATGAAACCGGGTGGAAGGTCTGGGTGGGAATCAGCGAGTTAATGGATGCAGAAGAGAGGATGAGGTTTGATATGGTGGGAAGTTGATAGATTTGGTGAAAAGTAGCAATTTAGGGTGGGATACCAATTAGAGGAGAAGAAGCCAATCCAACCAAAGGCAAGAAAATACTGGTCAAGAAGGGGAAAGACAGAGAATGAAATGGGGAAATGAAGAAGGAAGGTTAAGAGAGGGAGGCAATGAAGGAAAAAATCGCTGGAGACCTAGTCTCCATTTTGAGTGGAAGTGGGCTTCTGCTACCTGAACATATAAAACCTTCTACCTTCACATCAATTATTACCTAAGGTTTGAAGTTAAATAATTACCTTATTCATTATGTTTTAATTTTAATAGTTGTTTTGTAAATAATAATAATAATTTCTTTAACTTTTATATTGATACTTGATAATGATTTAAACATTAAATGCTATTACTGTTATTTATAATAATGGTTGTTTATTTACTTTTCTTAACTCAAAATCATTGCTTTATAAGGGTTTGAAGACTCATTAATAATTCTTTAAATATAATATTTTATTTTAAGTATATTAGCTTTAAAATAAACAATTTTTCATTTGTAAGATTTCAAAATGTTCTTTATTTTATAGTAAGAATTGTTTTCCATTAATAGGAGTTTAACTCAACTTTACAAAGGATTTTTCTTTATAACTAATATTATGCAAAGAAGTTTTAAAGTTTACATTTTCAAAAAAGAAGATTTGAATTAAATATTTTATTTTAAGTAATTATGCTTATAAGAAATTTTATAAAAGGATATATTGAAGAAATCTATAAAAGAAATTGAGATTTGATTCTCCCAATTTTGAACTTCTTAAATATGGTGGTTTGGATATTTGTAACACCCCACCTCCGCCAGTGCCACTCTTGCAAGGACACTGACTTTGGAGGGGCGTTTAAATAAGGTAATCATGCATTCAGATATCACAAGGCAGAACATATAAGTGAAAACAGAGTAAATATAGCAGTGGATAAAAACTAGCATATCAAAACCATAAGTTAAGTTACAACACAGTACTTAATCATTATTTTCTATAAACAAAGTCTAGAAACATAAAACTTGAAACTGGAAAGGAAAACATAAAGTAGCTATCCCCAAGTAGAAAACCATAGCGAGCTCAAGTCCAAGGCATACATGAGCTATCCAAGAAAAGCAGCTAAGATCCAAGCTAAGTACTGGTATTCCCGCCCTGTAAACCTGGGGGGGAAACGAAAGAAAAGAGGCGAAAGAAAATGGGTCAGTTGAAAGACTGGTAAGTCCTACCTACTATTGTACAGCAACTAATAAAGTAAACAGTATATGTAAACAAGGATGAGTCATAGGATGATAACTGGCATGGTAAAAAGTCAACAAGATAGATCAAGTGTGGCACCGCATATACAAGGTTGAGGTTTGCACCAAGTGTACTAGCATAACAAGTCATGTCAAGTGTAAACAAGAAGTGATCCCCAGGCCCAAGTTTGGCCCAACATCATGAATGACCTAAATCAAGGTCCAACTAGCACGGTCTAGTCGATCGACTCCCTAAAGCCTAACTCGTCAAGTGTCGGTGTCATACGGCCCAACCACGAAGTGTAGCTAAACTGTGCTAGGTCCACCCTAGGGTGTATCAAGTCCTAGGGTGTCAACCACTGACACAAACCAAGCACGCACAGTTTAAACCTACTGGTGCCCGTGCCTGCTTTTTCAACTTCGGACCATGTGCACGACCATGGCCCGCCTGAACCTACACCGGCGCACCTACCTAGCCGTCGTTTTGGTCGCTTACATGTCATCCCAGTAATCGTGCCCCACCCTAGCCTAGTCCCTAGGGTATCATGATACATCCAAGAGGGTTACTGGTGCAAAGGACCACGTAACTAGGGTTTCCTTAATGGGTTAAACCTGGTTAACCCAACTCATCTAAGTACCAAGTTGGTTAAGTGTACCCAAGGTTCATGACTTAACCCTACCAACCCATCGTGTTTAATTGGTTAAGTATTCCAGCGGTCCATGACTTAACCCTACCATGTGGCATTAATTAATTTAATGCACCCAACCTCTCACATTAGACCTTGTTGTGGTTACTAGTTAGGCCGGGCGGGTCCGGGTAGGTTTACACCACAACTTAGTCTAACCTCGGGTTTCACGTGCAACATGACCAACTACTCACATTGGGTCCGATTGCTTGTAGCCACTAGTTAAGCCGGTCGGTTCCGGGTAGGTTTATGCTACAAGCTCAACCCAACCTCGAGTTGGCCATTCTCATGTTTACTAAGTGTCATGTCCATCATGTTTCCCAAAACACATTACAAGTTTTCAAGCAATTGGGTAGGCCTAACTTAATAGGTAAATTCCCAATGGGTAGACCTAACTTAACAGGTAAATTCCCAAGCTTATATTTTTATGTCTTTTAAGTTTACCCAACCCCAAACGCAATCCCATCGCTTACATATCGCAATAGCACATAAAGGATAGAGAGAGGGAACTTGGCATAATCATGACATAAAGGTGTTGGAGCCACACGTTAAACATGGTGGCATATGAGACAAAGATGTGATCATAAACTTGCATATCATGTTATCAACTTGCAAAATATTCATAAGCATGCATAACATCATTTTAACTTGCATAGTGTTCATATGCATGCATAACATGGTTTCAACTTGCATAAGGTTCATATGCATGCATAACATGGTTTCAACTTGCATAAGGTTCATATGCATGCATAACATGGTTTCAACTTGCATAAGGTTCATATGCATGCATAACATCAAACTTGGCAAATAGGTGGAACATGGCCATGGATAGCATGAGATAAGGGCTAGTAACATGCATATAACATTATATGCATGTTAACACAAGGGTTATGAGAGTTCCAAAGTTGCATTATGCAACATTTCCAACCAAAGATCTTATCTTTCTATGCATAAAGCCAAGGTAATGACTTTACTAACATGCATAGAGTAAGCTTATGCATAAAATCATAAGATCAAAGCACATATCATGATTAACCCCAAACTCAACTTGAAACATAACATATTAACTTCATAGTTAAAATACAAGAGTAGAAATAGGCTTACTATGCTATGAAGACTAATCAATATCAAATTAGATTGAGACGAAGCCATTTAGTACTCTACAACCCTAAAAATAAGCTCCTATGAAAACCCTTGTGAAAAATCTTGGCTTTAAAGAGGAAAGGTTGAAACTTTGTCTTTGAATGAGGCTAAGAAACTCTCATGCAAGCTTAAATCACTCAAAGGAACATGGAAACTCTCATATGCATGAAGGAAGAGATTATGACAAGAGGGTGGAGGTCATGAGTGAGCATTTGGACATAGTTTAGTTATAGGATTGATTTATGAGTGTTTAGGATAGGGTTAGGGTCCTTTTTATAGATGTTTAGGATAGTTTAGACCCTAGGATTAACCCTAATTCAAATCTGAACCATCCAAAACTGTCACTAGCCCTAAGCCATGTCCAAGGATCAAACCAGATGCACCCAGGCAGGTTGGGCCGACCACCCGTGTCGACAGGGCAGTCGACACCATCCTGGGTGTGTCGACAACCAAGTCGACATGTCTGTCGACTTGGGTTGGTGGCAGGAAACTTTCCCGCCTACCCCGCCTAGTCCAATTATTTGAATTTGAAATCTGTTTTTAAACCTTGAATTTTCTGAAAACTTTGACGGGCCATATCTGGGCCATACGGACTCCGATTTTCGAAAACTCGGACTCTATTTCGCGTATTTTTCCGAGACGAACGCAATGGCATAGCCCGTTTCCCTTGATTCAGATTTTATTATTTAATTCTGCCTTGTTTTGTGTTATATCATGTTATTAAAATACGGGTTATTACATTCTCCCCTCCTTAAAGGATTTCGTCCCCAAAATCTCTAAGTTAGGAAGTATGTGTCCTACCATCCATCATCCATCTACTCACCTCATCATCCACGAGTAACCATTGTCCTTAACAATTTCTAAATGATGTATGATCATATGCAAAGGTGTGTGTATATGTACTTATCTAATGCGAAAATCAGGCGGTTACTGATTCAGTAAACCCCCTTAATGCAAAGTATGCTAGTGAAATGCGTCCATATGCATGCAAATTCCTATCCTAATTTTTTTATAATTTCTACATGAGTGCACATAACATTCATCCATATGCAACATCCATGAGATAGCACAACAAGTTTCAGCCATGAATAAGTATAAGCACTCATGCATATGCAATATGAAAGTGTGTGAGCCGATCTTAGTGCCTAATGTGTATCATGCATCCACGAGTATCCACTTGCAAACACTTACAACCACTTGCAACCATCAAGCATAACATGTTTCAAATACATGTTTCATCCAAGGGGTTTCTACCTAAGGTTCTCATGACAAAGTTACAAGATAAACAGGATAAACATAGATAGCAAAAGAAAGATATGCTAAAGAGGAAAAGAGATCGAGAATGTACCCTCAAAAAGGAATGGATAAAGCCCAAACATCTTCTCCTCTGTTTCCCAAGTTGCATCCTCTTCGGCTTCACTCCACTGAACCTTCACCAATTTGACCTCTCGATTCCTTAGTTTTCTGATCTCCGTTCCCAAGATACGAATCGGAGCTCTCCTCAAGGTTGCCTCTTTCTCTACTTCCACGTCTTCGAGAATGCTAGGTTCAACCACCTTAGCGGACTTATGTAGGCACTTTCAGAGATGCGAGACATGAAAGACATTATGCACTCCGGACAGCTTCTCGGGCAATTGCACTTTATAAGCCATCTTCCCAATTCTCTCTATGATAGGGAAGGGTCCTACGAATCTGGGTGCCAGCTTCCCAACTGCTCCGAACCGAACCACATTACGCAAAGGAGAAACCTTCACGAAAACCATGTC
Organism: Allium sativum; assembly: GCA_030737875.1. Classification (NCBI taxonomy): domain Eukaryota; kingdom Viridiplantae; phylum Streptophyta; class Magnoliopsida; order Asparagales; family Amaryllidaceae; genus Allium; species Allium sativum. Next base: position 218,335,116 of record CM060920.1, read on the forward strand.
TCCAACTTCGAATTCCAAATCAGTCCTTGGCTTATCAGCATAGGATTTCTGTCTATCTTGGGCCGCTTTCATCCGTCTTCTCACTAGTTCAACTTTCTCAGATGTATCCCATATCATATCAGGCCCAAGTACAAGCTTATCTGTTGTCTCCCACCAACAAGATGGTGACCTACACGGCCTCCCATATAAAGCTTCAAATGGGGCCATCCCTATGCTAGCTTGATAGCTATTGTTGTAAGCAAACTCCACAAGAGGAAGGTGGTCTTCCCAAGTACCACCAAAATCAAGAACACAAAGCCTCAGAAGGTCTTCTAGCACTCTATTCACCCTTTCGGTTTGGCCATCCGTCTGGGGGTGATAGGTTGTACTCAGATTCTATTGCGTACCCATCGCTTCCTGTAAACTATTCCAGAATTGGCTAGTGAAGATTGGGTCACGATCACTGACTATGCTAGAAGGAACCCCATGCAATCTCACTATTTCTCGAAGATAAACAGACGCCAGCCATGATGCAGTCCTTTTGCTCTTTACTGGGATAAAGTGAGCACTCTTTGTAAGTCGATCAACTATGACCCATATGCTCGAATTCCCTTTTCTTGATCTAGGCAATCCATCCACAAAGTCCATAGAGATGCTCTCCCACTTCGATTGCGGGACCTCCAATGGATGTAATAGCCCACCTGGTTTCTTCGACTCAGCTTTCACTTGTTGGCACACCATGCACTTTGAAACGTACTCTGCCACATCCTTCTTCATTCCAGGCCAAAAGAAAATGCGCTTCATTTCCCTATACATCTTATCTCCACCAGGATGTATAGTCATCTTTGAGTGATGTGCTTCTTCGAGAACTTTATGCACCAAATCTCCCCTTTGTGGAACGTAGAGTCTTCCATCACGCCTTAGCCAACCCTTGTCATCAACAGTATATCTAGCAAGGTGACTAGACGTCTCACCGCGAATCAACCTATCCATGATCTCAACTATCTGTGGGTCTTCTTTCTGCGAAGCCCATACTTGATCAAGAAGTGTGGGTCTAAGCTCGAGAGATGCTAACGACCCTGTCATCGACTCAACAGCTGTCGTGAAATCGAAGGTTGCTAGGAACTCTAGGCTCTTCATCTCGACAAACAAGGGACTCAAAGCCAACCTTTTTCTGCGTAGTGCATCAGCCACAACATTACCCTTGCCAGGGGTATAAGCTATCTCGAAGTCATAAGATGCCAAGAATTCCATCCACCTTTGCTGCCTAAGGTTCAGATCTTTCTGCGAGAAGAGATACTTGAGTGATTTGTGATCAGTGTACAACTCAAACCTCTCGCCTAAAAGATAGTGGCGCCAGGACTTGAGTGCAAAGACAATCGCCGCTAACTCCAAGTCATGAGTGGGATAGTTCTTCTCGTGAACTTTAAGTTGCCTACCCCCATAACATATCACTCTTCCCTCCTGCATTAGAACAGCGCCTAACCCTGTGCCACATGCATCGGTATACACGGTAAACATCTTACCGCCATCGGGCAATGCCAAAACTGGAGCTGTGGTAAGGGCCCTCTTGAGCCTTTGAAAAGCAAGCTCACACTCTAAGTCCCATGCAAAGACCAAGTTCTTCTTCGTCAATCTAGTGAGAGGGGCCGAAACCTTAGCGAAGTCTCTAATGAACTTCCTATAGTAGCCTGCCAGACCGAGAAAGCTTCACACTTCGGTTGCATTCTTAGGAGTCTTCCAGTCTTGAACTGCAACCACTTTCGCGGGATCCACAGCTATACCCTGCTTAGAAACTATATGCCCAAGAAACCGGACTTCCTTTCTCCAAAAGTGGCATTTGGAGAACTTGGCTTTCAACTGATGGCCTCAAAGCGTATCCATCACTTCCTTGAGGTGTCTAGCATGTTCTTTCTCGTCTTTTGAAAAGATCAGAATATCATCCACGAAGACAACAACAAACTTGTTAAGGAACTCCCTGAACACCCTACTCATCAAATCTACGAAGTAGGCGGGTGCATTTGTCATGCCGAATGGCATGACAAGCCATTCAAAGAATCTGTCTGGAGTCCTAAATGCAGTCTTATCAATGCTGTCTTCGGCCACTCTAAGCTGATGAAATCCGGTGGCTAAATCAAGCTGGGAGAAAACAGAAGCACCAACAAGCTGGTCGAAGAGGTCATCTATCCTCGGTAATGGATGCCTATTCTTCTTGGTCAGCTTGTTCAACTCTCGATAATCAACACATAGACGAAGCGAGCCGTCCGCCTTAGTGGCGAACACCACAGGAGCACCCCATTCGGAAATGCTTCGCCTAATAAAATTCTTCTCAAGAAGCTCCTTGATTTGCTTACTGAGCTCTCTCCTTTCACGCGGGGCCATGTGCCTAACTGGTAAGGAGACTGGCTTAGCGTTATCAACCAGATAAATGCGGAAATCTATCTCTCGCTTAGGGGGTAACCCCTTAACTTCTTCAAAGACATCAGGGTATTCTCGTACCACCCTTACAGATTGCAGATCATCGATGGACGAGTCAAGAGATTCAAGATAACATAGCATGACGGGATCTAGCGGGTTGCAAGAAATCTCTAGGGTATTACCAAGGCGAGTCATGAGTCTCACCACCCTATGCTCACAATCGAGAATGGCTCCATAGCGGGACAACCAATCCATGCCCAAGATCAACCCGTATCCCGTGAACCCGAGAACATAAGCATCACACGAGAATTCTACGGTCAAGATGGAAATCCTCAAATCCATACAGATCATAGATAAATGGGCTGAACCCCCAATCGGATTTGAAACACTAACGGGATCCTCAACAAGACTAGTACATAGGTGCAAACTCTCAACAACATCAGAAGTAATAAAGGTATGCGATGCGCCAGAATCAAACAAAGTACAAACAGGAAAACCAGAAATATAAACAAGACTTTCCACAGAAATAGTACCTCGGTCCTGAACTGGAGCGGTGTTGAGAGCATGCACTTGCTCTCCAGATGAACTTGCACGCTGAGCCTGTCCATGCCCCTGCTTCCTAGGGCAATCCTTGCTAAAATGTCCCGTCTCTCCACAGTGAAAGCATCCGCCCAATTTCATTTTCTTCTTCCTACAGTCCTTGGCCACGTGCCCAACAATCCCACAAAAGTGGCACTTTCTTGTGTCCTTTGCCTTGTTCTTGTTGCCCTTGTTGTTCTTGTTGTTCTTGTTATTCTGATTACTCTGATTCCCTCCCCACTTGGAGTCTGTCTTCTTAGGCTGAGTCTCATTGGGCTTGACTTCTTTCTTCCCATTCTTATCCTCTCCCTGCAGCAATGCCATTTCTACTAGGCTCTCGAAAGTGGCCCCCATGGGTATGTGTGACATGGCTAGACCTTGTAATGGCTCATTTAACCCTCTTGCAAAACGTAGAGCCTTCTTCTCGGGAGTATTGACCATGTCCAAACCGAATCAGGCAAGCTGGTTGAACTTATTCACATATTCTCTCACCGTCATGTCTCCTTGCTTCAAGGCTATGAACTTCTCTAGTTGCAAATTTGCCTCTGCAGATGATAGAAACTTAAGCCCAAACCTTACCCTAAAGTCGGCCCAGGTTTCTACGGGCCTAGTAGCATTGGTGACCTCCCACCAATAAGAAGCTTCCTCCTTTAGTAGCCAAACCGCCAATAGAACCTTTCTACGGTCCTCTATATCAAAGATGGCAAAGAGATCTTCGGTCTCCTTCAACCAATTTCTTGCTTCCACAAAAGTCTCTGTCCCAATAAATTTTTTGCCACCCATTGCCTTGAAGTCCTTGCAAACCTTGGCGAAATCGGCTTGTGGTTGCTGAGGGGGAGGAGGAGGTGGAACCTCAGTGATAGTGGGAGTGGTTGCTGGACTTGCATCGTTGGCCCTAGCTTCCAAGTATCTCCGGAACCATCCGGGAATGGTGACTCCCTCAGGAAGATTGAGATCGGCCATACTGAAAAAGGAAAAGATAGATTTAGAACGAGGAAACGAAGGATAGTGCTTATGGCTCTTGGGGGATAGCCTTTCAAAATAAACTAGACTTTTCTTTGGAAAATACTTAATTGGTTTTGAAAATAGCCTTTAAAAGTAATTTAAAACCCTTTTTGTTCCAGTCTCGTAAACCTTATGCTCTGATACCAAATGTAACACCCCACCTCCGCCAGTGCCACTCTTGCAAGGACACTGACTTTGGAGGGGCATTTAAATAAGGTAATCATGCATTCAGATATCACAAGGCAGAACATATAAGTGAAAACAGAGTAAATATAGCAGCGGATAAAAACTAGCATATCAAAACCATAAGTTAAGTTACAACACAGTACTTAATCATTATTTTCCATAAACAAAGTCTAGAAACATAAAACTTGAAACTGGAAAGGAAAACATAAAGTAGCTATCCCCAAGTAGAAAACCATAGCGAGCTCAAGTCCAAGGCATACATGAGCTATCCAAGAAAAGCAGCTAAGATCCAAGCTAAGTACTGGTATTCCCGCCCTGTAAACCTGGGGGGGGACGAAAGAAAAGAGGCAAAAGAAAATGGGTCAGTCGAAAGACTGGTAAGTCCTACCTACTATTGTACAGCAACTAATAAAGTTAACAGTATATGTAAACAAGGATGAGTCATAGGATGATAACTGGCATGGTAAAAAGTCAACAAGATAGATCAAGTGTGGCACCGCATATACAAGGTTGAGGTTTGCACCTAGTGTACTAGCATTACAAGTCATGTCAAGTGTAAAAAAGAAGTGATCCCTAGGCCCAAGTTTGGCCCAACATCATGAATGACCTAAATCAAGGTTCAACTAGCACGGTCTAGTCGATCGGCTCCCTAAAGCCTAACTCGTCAAGTGTCGGTGTCATACGGCCCAACCACGAAGTGTAGCTAAACTGTGCTAGGTCCACCCTAGGGTGTATCAAGTCCTAGGGTGTCAACCACTGACACAAACCAAGCACGCACAGTTTAAACCTACTGGTGCCCGTGCCTGCTTTTTCAACTCCGGACCATGTGCACGACCATGGCCCGCCTGAACCTACACCGGCGCACCTACACAGCCGTCGTTTTGGTCGCTTACATGTCATCCCAGTAATCGTGCCCCACCCTAGCCTAGTCCCTAGGGTATCATGATACATCCAAGAGGGTTACTGGTGCAAAGGACCACGTAACTAGGGTTTCCTTAATGGGTTAAACGTGGTTAACCCAACTCATCTAAGTACCAAGTTGGTTAAGTGTACCCAAGGTTCATGACTTAACCCTACCAACCCATCGTGTTTAATTGGTTAAGTATTCCAGCGGTCCATGACTTAACCCTACCATGTGGCATTAATTAATTTAATGCACCCAACCTCTCACATTAGACCTTGTTGTGGTTACTAGTTAGGCCGGGCAGGTCCGGGTAGGTTTACACCACAACTTAGTCTAACCTCGGGTTTCACGTGCAACATGACCAACTACTCACATTGGGTCCTATTGCTTGTAGCCACTAGTTAAGCCGGTCGGTTCCGGGTAGGTTTATGCTACAAGCTCAACCCAACCTCGAGTTGGCCATTCTCATGTTTACTAAGTGTCATGTCCATCATGTTTCCCAAAACACATTACAAGTTTTCAAGCAATTGGGTAGGCCTAACTTAATAGGTAAATTCCCAATGGGTAGACCTAACTTAATAGGTAAATTCCCAAGCTTATATTTTTATGTCTTTTAAGTTTACCCAACCCCAAACGCAATCCCATGGCTTACATATCGCAATAGCGCATAAAGGATAGAAAGAGGGAACTTGGCATAATCATGACATAAAGGTGTTGGAGCCACACGTTAAACATGGTGGCATATGAGACAAAGATGTGATCATAAACTTGCATATCATGTTATCAACTTGCAAAATATTCATAAGCATGCATAACATCATTTTAACTTGCATAGTGTTCATATGCATGCATAACATGGTTTCAACTTGCATAAGGTTCATATGCATGCATAACATGGTTTCAACTTGCATAAGGTTCATATGCATGCATAACATGGTTTCAACTTGCATAAGGTTCATATGCATGCATAACATCAAACTTGGCAAATAGGTGGAACATGGCCATGGATAGCATGAGATAAGGGCTAGTAACATGCATATAACATTATATGCATGTTAACACAAGGGTTATGAGAGTTCCAAAGTTGCATTATGCAACATTTCCAACCAAAGATCTTATCTTTCTATGCATAAAGCCAAGGTAATGACTTTACTAACATGCATAGAGTAAGCTTATGCATAAAATCATAAGATCAAAGCACATATCATGATTAACCCCAAACTCAACTTGAAACATAACATATTAACTTCATAGTTAAAATACAAGAGTAGAAATAGGCTTACTATGCTATGAAGACTAATCAATATCAAATTAGATTGAGACGAAGCCACTTAGTACTCTACAACCCCAAAAATAAGCTCCTATGAAAACCCTTGTGAAAAATCTTGGCTTTAAAGAGGAAAGGTTGAAACTTTGTCTTTGAATGAGGCTAAGAAACTCTCATGCAAGCTTAAATCACTCAAAGGAACATGGAAACTCTCATATGCATGAAGGAAGAGATTATGACAAGAGGGTGGAGGTCATGAGTGAGCATTTGGACATAGTTTAGTTATAGGATTGATTAATGAGTGTTTAGGATAGGGTTAGGGTCCTTTTTATAGATGTTTAGGATAGTTTAGACCCTAGGATTAACCATAATTCAAATATGAACCATCCAAAACCGTCACTAGCCCTAAGCCATGTCCAAGGATCAAACCAGATGCACCCAGGCAGGTTGGGCCGACCACCCGTGTCGACAGGGCAGTCGACACCATCCTGGGTGTGTCGACAACCAAGTCGACATGTCTGTCAACTTGGGTTGGTGGCGGGAAACTTTCCCGCCTACCCCGCCTAGTCCAATTATTTGAATTTGAAATCTGTTTTTAAACCTTGAATTTTCTGAAAACTTTGACGGGCCATATCTGGGCCATACGGCCTCCGATTTTCGAAAACTCGGACTCTATTTCGCGTATTTTTCCGAGACGAACGCAATGGCATAGCCCGTTTCCCTAGATTCAGATTTTATTATTTAATTCTGCCTTGTTTTGTGTTATATCATGTTATTAAAATACGGGTTATTACAATATTTGTACTGCATTTAACACCCAAGTAATGGTGTTTAGATTTATTCTTATGTCCGTTTCTTTTTAAACAATTTTGTTTGATCATTTAAATAAGATTTGGAAATAAGAAACAATTATACATGATTTTTGAATATACTTATTTAAATTTTATAAGTCTTGAATATATATTCTAAGTAGTGAAATTATAATGCTTCATGAATTTACTTAGGTCGATGAGATAAGTGTAGGAATATTTTAAATAAATATTTTGAAATGAGATTTTATAAATGAAAGATCCATTTAAAATAGGCTTCGTGATTGCTATGGGAAATTAAATCCTTGAATGATTGTTGTTTATATATTTGATGGTAAAATAACTAATTATCAAATTTGGCTAGTTTTAACTTTGGAAATTTATACGACAAATGACAAGGAAGCACATTCTCATAGACGATTAGGAGAAGAAATCTGCACTTATGTGTTGTCGGTCTATTCCTAAATAACTAGAGTTGAGTTTCTAAGAAAACTACCGATTCTCATTTCGCAAAGACCAGGAACATGCCTAGTTGTTCGAAAACCACTTTGATCCGGCTGAAGGGTTTCGAAGTGGAAATATCTTGAAGAAGAGTGAAGATAGAGTTATTCGATTTTGTTTAGAACTAGAACAAACTAGTATGGATGAATTTTGGCATTACATATCTCGTTGGAAGGCAATATTAGCATTCCAAGATATTGTGCTATATACAAGGTAAAACACAATCTTTAGCCTCATCGCCTGATAAATGACTAAAGCAGGGGAAAGTGGCAGGTCTGTGTGGTCACTTCCATTAGGATGTGACTATCTCATATCTAACATCGATATCTTTGCATGCTTTAGGGTCCATTATGGATGTTTGTCAACCTGAGTGATTATTATCCAGTTTTTAAGGGTAGGGCCGATCCAGAGTAGTTGAGATGCAAATTAACACAATTTCCTATACATTTATCTAGAGACATACGAATTCCATGGGTTAATCCCTACCTTTTTATAGTTGGGATCCATTCTACAATACAAACTTTTGGATTTAGTTGTACACCAATTATGTTAGAACGTTGGATGCAAGCATTCTGACCATTTTAATATATTTACTTATGGATTCTAGACATTACTATCATATCATTAGATTTACAATAAAAATCTTTTAGTTATTGTGAGTAAAAATTAATCCATGTTTATTAATAGCGAGGTCTTACAAGATACCTTTGATTTCAAAGATTTATAAGTTAAAGAATGAATTATATATGATTTGAGTTTTCTCATGCTGATTTATTAGACTGCACTACACCAAAACTTTAAACTAGAAACACTTGGTTTTCTTAATTTGAAACACCATTATAGTGTTGTTAGGCTTAATACGCTTCTATAGGGTTTCTATTTGTAGTTAAGCTTGCCTGAATTATTATTTTAATTTCTTTAATGAAAACATTTTGTCTTCAAAACGAAATAGTTTGGAGGCCCACATTATTAAAATAATTTTTCTGTAACGTTCCCAAAAAAAACCGTATGGTTGCAAATACCCCCAATTGAAGGATTGCCATTCCCATAGACCTAATCGACCATTTCTCTAGATCAAACTAAGTCTTCTCTTCGAATTACTTCTTCAATGTCGAGCATCCATCCTTTAACCTAGCGTCCTTCATCGGGCTCAACCTTCTTACGTGTAATGCTTTCTCATCGATCTAATCTAAGGTAACCTGCAATAAAATTTGATTTCTTCGGCTACGTAGATTTGGATGATCACTTCTTCTACAGTGGTTTCTTTTCATAAATTAATCTGATATTTTATCATATGACTTCTAATTAGAACGTGGATATTGTAGAAAAAGGAAGAAGCAACAAATTGGTTGTTTCTTTAGGTTGAATTTCCTTTCAATTTCTCTGTCCAAATTAAAAATGAACCTTCAGCTAGCATTGTTACATATGTGTTGCTTCACCCTTTAGGGAATGCTGTTTTTGATAATAGTTTATTTGGAGCTACCTTAACAATTGGAGGTAATTATCACTTGTTTTTTATTTGGAGCATCGTTACATTATATGTAGTTTGATATGATGTGACTTGGAGACTTTGTGATCAACTGATCATACAGTATTCTTGTATTTTATTTCCAGTTCGTGTTTGTTACTATAGAATAGTTGCATGAAACGACTTGAAAGAATAGTAAACAATTTAAAATTTTCAGTTACCTGAAATGTTATTTGTGAAGGCAAGCATAACAAAAGTACAATTTTGTGTGCTAAATGAGAAAATTTCATTGAATAACTGAAGATTATTAGAAGACCATTGAATGTATTGGCATGTTTCTTCACATAAGAAGGGGAAAAACAATATCTAAGTATAAGATTGCATGAATACCATTTAAGGTTATAAAATTAATAAATTTGATGTATTGTTGTTTGGCTCTAAGGCCTACAAAGTCCAGTTAACATTTTGGCTTCAGGACATTGATCTGCACATTATCATATGTAAGTTATGTTCTAGCACATATTGAATTCACTGTAAATTCTGAGGAGTTACAATAATGAACTCATAGTGATATAAATAGAAGTACACATGTTATTGCGTTGAAATTTGAAGCCGCCATAGTGAATTCGCTGATGTGAGTCGCTTGAATCTTATAAGCTACATCAGTAATTTCAGTGTCTTGCCTAAGGAAGAAAGTAGATGATGAAGTTCTATTCTGGAAAAGAAAATTTGCCTTTTGTAACGACCCGACTTTTCGAACCTCGAAAGTCAACACTAAATACATCCACGGTATTCGTGTGCCAAACATCCAAGTGCCGGAAAGTCGAATTGTTGGGTAAAATAAAAAAAGAAGTAGAACAAGGAAGAAAGAACAGAATATCAGAATCTCACAGTGGAACGGAAATATATAATATCAACATAGTACAAAGGGTTACTCTGAATAAAGGAATTTCAGAGTTACAATAACCTAAGTACCATAATCAGCCTGGACAGTTATAACTGCCTGTCCTCACAATGCTGATATGTACATAACTAATACAGTACAACTGAAATAGAAATAGGTAGATAGATAATGGAAGCCTCTCATCTTCCGAACTTTAAAGCATCCAAAGTAAAACCTGCCATACTCAGCCTACTCAAAGGAGTACGTGAGGATTTTAGGGAAAACAAAAACCAAGCGTCAGACATCAGTCTGGTATGAGAAAACTCAAGATTGCATGTAACAATATTGAGGGGACTGTGCAGATAACCGCTCCGGTTTTCCCCTCAAAAGAAACCAACCATTTATTAAGTTTACTATAGTTGTATTATAGATAATGTCTAGGGTGTAGAATATAAATAAATCACATAGATGGAATGGTTACATTGGTTACATTCGACAACTATTAAGTGTACAAACAAAACCGCTAAGGTACGTTCGCATATTGGATTTTCCATCGGAGATCTCTCAATACAGATCCAAACTCCATGCACAAGGGTCAGAAAGTACCTCCGAGCGTCGCATATCTCTAGATAAAATATACCATAAGGTAAACACAACTGGCCCACGCACGAAACACCGAAGTGCACCACGTGGAACCAAATATATCCAACTCCCGCGCGCAACTTCGAGGAGCTCCCGCACGATTCGATATAACCATACACTAGATATGGAGTCAATATATCCTGCCATAGGTTAGCAAAACCTCAGATTGTGCTCCTACTCTGTTTTTAGCCATATCCGATGTCGAGGTTTCGTTCGGCATCTTTCACACGAGTCTTTGTCACTCGAACATAACACGAATCCCAAATTGGATTCCTACTTCTCGAACAGATCACGAATCACTACTTTGATCCGTGCATCACGAGAAGTTTCCCAATCTTCATATAGATTCACTTTTCTTCTTCAACCGCTTCCAAAACGTAGAACTCGTACTCTAGTTTTGAAGTGGTATTCGATGAGTAAAACACTTATCGATCCCGGGCTCTTCAAAACTAATCGATGAATTTCCGATTAACTCAATTCCGGTTCTTTCAAAAGTAAGTGAATGCTAGAGACGTTTCATACCAACACTCCTCCCCGGGGGTTCTCATTGGTATGGAATCGTGAAGCTTTCCCGATACTTCTTAAGTTATAATGGTATAGTTTGATGGTCGACTAATCGACTATCTAGTCAAAACAATAGCTTATAGAAACCATGGTTCGTGCACTTAACTCGTTTCCGACATTATCAACTTAACTATCCCTCGGTCAAGAGTGAGGCCTGGTAAGTTAGAGCACTGGTTGCATATCACCCCTTGCCTAGACACCCCATTCTTGACACTCACAGATAGATAAGCCTACTCGTCGGCTTATTAGAATTAGGCACAGTATCCATGATATTCAATAAACAAGTAAGTAATTAACATGGTTAACACGTTTCCAACATTCCCAACCTATCTATTCCTCGGCCAAGAGGGAAGCCGGTAGGTTAGAGCTCTATTGCTCCATCCCTACTCGACATCAATCTTAACTCTCACAAATAGATAAGCCTACTTCATTGGCTTATTAGTGTTAAGCATTATCAGTTACCTTTTTAATCTAATGACTTAATCATGACGAGGTTTAACAATTCATAACCCTTTTCTAACCTTTGTTTTATTTGGAAAGATATTTTATAAGAAGATATTTGGAAGATATTTAGAAAGAAGATATTTTAGAAGAAGATATTTTGAAAAGAAGATATTTTGAAAAGAAGATATTTTAGAAGAAGATATTTTGAAAAGAAGATATTTTAGAAGAAGATATTTAGAAAGAAGATATTTTAGAAGAAGATATTTAGAAAGAAGATATTTTAAAAGAAGATATTTTAGAAGATAAGACCATTCATAAATTTAAAGAACATTTACAATACTTAGAAATCCAAAAATCAAGGTTAAACGGGTAGTTTTGCACTAGTGAAGTTTTGGTTATTTTCAAGGGGTTACTTAGCATTTTACTATTCAATCACTTCAAGGTAGTAAACATACAAGTAAAACAAGATTCAAAATGATAAGAAATCACTAAAGATGTCATTACAAAGTTCCATACAAGATGTTGTAAACACAACAATTCAAACTGCATTTATAGCGACTATCGCTATAAGTGCACTTTCAAGTTCAAGTCTACAATATGTCAATTCCCTACTAATCCTTATGTGCTTTGTTTCAAGTCCATTCCACTTGTTATACAAGTTAATTCAAGTCCAAATCCAAGTCCATTCAGGTCCATTTCAACCCATTAACATGGATCACATATGTCGCTTACTTTTTAAAGTAAGAATCAAGTTAACATTTTTAACATAAGTTACTAACATTCAAGCAACTTTAAGCATAGTTAAGGACATGAAAATGGTTTATATTTTCTGTCCTAAATAGTGAGTAAACTCACCTTAATCCTTAGCAAATCCAAGATCCAAAATAAGAATAAAGATCCAAGAATAAGAATAAAGATCCAAGCTAGCAACCTCCTTCCTTTCCTTGCTTTTCCTTGCTTCCTTCCTTATATAGCTCACGAACAAAGATGAAAATTGAGAGAGGCTTGGATTTTTCAACTTCTAACTTGCTAGAAGGTCTTGTAATGGTATAAGAAGGCTACACTCAAAGTTTGAGTTGATTTGGAGTTGGTTTGAATATAGTTTGAGAAAGTTAGTAAGGAAGAGGAAGAAGATGAAGATAAGCCATTAAAAGCTTCACTTTTGCTTAGGAATTTTGTGTAAGAAAGAAGGAGGTATACCCCTCCTTATATAGGAAAAGGAAGGTGGATGGGAAAAGACCAAAATGCCCTTAAAACCCTAATAGTAATTATGATAGATGGGATGGTGTGTAAGGGAAGTGAAAGGTGTGTAAGAGATGGTAAGCTTGCTTTTTCAAGTAAGCATTCATTTGTATACATATAAGAAGCTTATATACATACACTTAGGATATTTTATAAACTCTTGATGTGACTAATTATGCTAACATATATATGTGTACATGCATGTATGTGAATACATACACATATATCAAACAACGTTGCAACGATATGAAACAACTTCTATTCAACGATAGGATGTGAATCTGGAAGTTGAATCTCGATCATACTATTAGTTCTTTATAAAATGATTTATTCAAGTAAACAAAACTTGGAAATAAATCCATTAACTTATTTAAACAATTAAAACAAGCATATTCAAATTATAAAGCACTTATTTGAATACTTAAATACCAAAATACAAAAACTTTCCTTAAATGCTCATTTTTTTTAAAATGATGACATCATCAATATAGTTAGCCATAAATATGAAAAATATTTTTATTTGCTAATTACTTTTCTAATGAGTAACTAGAAATTCATTTAAATTTTCAACAACATTTATTGAGAAAATAGCTATATATAAATAAAATGGCTTTCGGTCACATTTTCGACATTTTTCCAAAAAATATATTTTTTTGAACATTTTTCTGAAATGAGCCAAGGATCATTAATTATTAATGAAAAGATGTTTAACAAGGTTATAAAATCATATTTACAATATTTAACAATATTCCAAACTGTTACAATATTTGAAGATTAAGTGTTCAAATTTCCGGGTCTTTACATTCTCCCCCACTTAAAACATTTCGTCCCCGAAATTCAAACAAGAATGAAAAATCAAAGAAGATAGAATAAGAAGATGCATATATAGATCACTTCCAAAAACTATATACAAACTAAAAACCAAAAGACATACGATACTAAGATAAGAAACCCTTAGTCTAAGATCAATTCTGGATAAGACTTCCTTAGATTTTCCTCTGTTTCCCAGGTACAATCCCGAGCATCCTCACTCCATTGTACCTTGACTAACTTCACAATCTTAGTCCTAAGTTGCTTTATATCTCTATCAATAATTCGAACTGGTTGTCTCAATATAGTCAAATTCGGCTCCACTTCCAAGTCTTCTTGTTGCGATGCTTCTACTATCATCGAGGGATCATGCACATACTTACGCAAATGTGATACATGAAATACATTGTGCACCCCTGATAGCCTAATTGGTAACTCGACTCTATACGTGAGTGTACCAATCCTTTCTAGAATTGGGAATGGTCCAATATAACGAGGAGCTAACTTCCCAACCTTCCCAAACCGAACTACACTTCTCATCGGCGAAACTTTTACAAATACAAAATCTCCAACTGCAAATTCCAAGTCTCTACGCCTTTCATCTGCATAGCTCTTCTTTCGATTCTGTGCTTCCTTGATTCGCTTCTGAATCTCTAAGACCTTATCTGATAAAAGGGGGGGAGAATAGCAACATAGCAGGTCTCACGCAAGTAATAAATAAAGTAAAAGTGAAGATGATATTTTCACCCAGGTTTTGGGACGTGTTATTTAAAAGTAAAGGGAGAGATGAGGGATTGGGAAGAAAAGAGGGGTGAGAATAGCGGCATTTAATATTTAGTTTGTTTTGGCGAGAACTTTGGGTTTTGGCGAGATTTGGTTGATGGGTGCCAACACAAGATCAAGGAGCTAATTTACCATGCACACACCAGTGTTCTGAAAAGTGATATTTTGGAAAAATCTGGTAGTTGGCGAAAATCGGAAGTACCACCTGGTACTTTGGTAACGTGGGCTGAACACGTGATCTGGAGCTGGTTTGCCAGGTGCACACCGCAGTTTGAAAAGTGGTACTGGTACTTTGGTCAAAACGTTATAAAAAGTGATTTTTAACATTAGTTTTAAATTAAAAATAGTTTAATTAACGACCCGGATTTTCAACGACTTTGGTTATCGACATAAACTCGATGTCGATAACCAAAACATCGAAAAATCCTGGTAATTAGTGAAAGAAATTAGAGGGTGAGGAAAGATAAGATAGAAACTTAGAATAGAAGAAGAAGAAGAACACAACATCAGAGTAACACGAATCTCACAGCGGAACGAATAACATATAATATATATAACATAACTTGAAATATACATCTGTACTTGAATATACATCAATATCAAAGTACATCACTTACAACACAGCAGAAATAACTATAGCTATATGATCCTGAAGCCTCCTGCTCCAAGCTCTTCCAGTATATCTGTAAAATCCTAACTACTTGACTGCGCATACAAATTTAGGCACCCAAGAGTTTAGGGAAAACAACAAAGTAAACTCCGGGTCAGTCATGGGACTGGTATGAGTAAAACAGTTTAAAAACAGTTCGAACAAGTAAACGATATCTCATAAGACCATGCCGCATAACGGAACGGGTTTTTCCCTTATGAGAATCCAAAATATCTTTATATCAAAAACATTTTGATATTATAATAATGTCTATCAACCACAGTATATATATAATCATCTAGCAGAAACGCTTTCATCTCACGTTCTACATATATAGTATACAATCAAAACCGCAAGCACATATTGGGTAATGGATTTCCAACTATGACAAGGTATGGAACCACCTTTCGCTAATGTACCTCTAGAGAGGAATACACTGGGTTCAACAAGAACATCTTGCAACCCGGCCACACATGACCGACCACTCATTTCGCTTGAGTGTATCGAATGTATATCACCAACAGTTGGGATCAGCAACCGCTTCCCGAATGGGACAGCATCAACAATAGATTTTTAGAAGTAAATGAAACTCTAGATCAGGTGATTATACACCCTAATATGTGCGACCTACATAGCCATGCCGCCTGCCCGATTTCTGTCATTTACCGGATGATGAGGCTAGAAGCTACGCTTTATCATCACACCAGATTCACTTCGAATGCCACATCGTCAAATCCATCAAATCACCGATTGACGTCTACAACAATACATTATGTGTTAGCTAAAAGAAGTTTCCTTCTCCGCCTCCACTCTTGGTACGGTTGGAGAAATCAATATACGTGATCGTCTGGAAATACTCTGTCAGACATTCATCTATACAAGTCACCCAGGAACAGGGTGAACCGAAGGCACAATTTCTATTAATAGAAAAAGTCCTTGCACTCTACTCCGTCTTCATTTATCTTTGACATATATGATTCGCAACGCTTATGCCAATGCAGAGTGGTTCTTTGGATAATAATCCAACCGGTCTCTCCATATTAACAACGTTAAAATGGTCAAAACTTCGATAGTCTGTGATTTAACTATCGAATAAAAACAAGTGTGTCGATAGTCGATGATCTAACTATCGAAGAAAATAAGTGTTCATCCAAACATCCAACAATCACTGAGCCTTTAATTAATATTCCATTAATTTAAATCTCTTCTCTATTT
Source organism: Allium sativum (assembly GCA_030737875.1). Lineage (NCBI taxonomy): Eukaryota > Viridiplantae > Streptophyta > Magnoliopsida > Asparagales > Amaryllidaceae > Allium > Allium sativum. Next base: position 218,351,464 of record CM060920.1, read on the forward strand.
CTTATCAATATTTGTTAACCAAATATTTTCAATAACCATATTGGCCTTATACGTTCTTTGGAAAACATTTCCATATATCGCCTTCCTTTATTTTCTATACTAGGTATATCTTTCTAGTGGAAGAGAAAAATCGGGATTTCGTCGTGTAGATATTGAGATATGTCCAAATCAAATTTCAGAAAAGTCGCTATGAAATTCCTTTATAATTCGTAACGCTTTATATACGTTATAAAAGGATTTTTCAATGTAAATTGAATATCGAATCAATCTGGACTCGGAATAGCGAGTATATAATTACCCTGGAGCTGTATGATATTCCTCTGTGAATATAGACGATAATATTTATTTTTAAAAATTTAATTTAATTATATTTAATTATATATATATATATATATATTTAAATAGGTCATCCAGAGTTTTAAAAATAGCCGGTTTTGCAAACGAAGTCGGAATTCGACGAAACCAGTTTTGTTGGATCCGCAATATCTAATAGTTGTTAGATTTCCAGTTTCGTGATTTTTAGAGTTAGTGTGTGGCCGTAAGGATTTTTAGAGTGAAAAACAGTCAGTATTTCGATGGTTAAAAATACGCTGTGTGAGCATACGGAATCGAAATTCGACGAAACCAGTTTCGTTGGGACCGTAATGTCGAACTCTAGCTACGGGTCCAGTTTGGTGATTTTTAGGTATCGTGTGTGAGCACACGGATTTTTAGAAGTTAAAAACAAATATAAAATGAATATTATATAAAATATCCTAACAAATATCTAGGATAAATATCTAAATCCGTCTTCCTATAAATAACCCACCCTTCATACTTCTAACCTAATTTCATTTCTGCCAAATAATGCGCCGCCTCTGTCTTCCTCCAAAACGTGAAAATCACCTTCAAAAATCCATAGAAAATAAAATCAATTTCTATAAATCAAGACTCATATATATTCAAACTCGTGTACAAAGTCTCTTCGATTCTATATCGATCTAAAAGGGTGCGGTAACAGTTCCTGGAGGGTCGGAGCTCAACAGCGGCAGCTAAGGCTGACCGTAGTTCAAATTCTCGGAGGTCGGAGGGGAATCTGAGGTTGCAGGCGGGCTCGAGGTAAGGAAACGCACGAGGTAGCATAGTATGAGGTATTTTGGTGAACTTACTTGTCGCGCCCTTTTTACTGTACATGTGCCGCGAGCCTGAGGTCGCGATTGGAAGAAAGGTTATGGGTCTGGAGTAGTGGGGGTTAGATTAACGAGGAGGAGGAGTTCAGCAGGAATGGTGGCGTGATTTCTAGTGGAGAGAAGGAAGGATTGTGGAGGAAGGACAATGGGAAAATAGGGAGAACCGACGAGCAGTATTCAAACCGGAAATGGGAGAGGAGGATGAGCGATGGTATTAGCTGCTAATTGTACTTGAAAAGATGAAGAAGGGGATGGCTTTACAGTATTCATGTTTGAAGTCAGTTCGGTTGTGCTGTGAAGTATAGGTGATGGGGTATTCAAGTCAGTGGGTTCTATTGGAAAGATTTGTGGTGATATTGGTGGGGTTTTGTGGTGTGGAATGATTGAGGAGAAGGAATAAAAAGATGCAGATCTGGGTTGGGCAACTCATCAGTAAATGAAGAAGGAAGTTCGGCAATGAAAAATGAAGTGGATGGGACGTCTGAGTCCAGCATTTTGCACAGGGAAGACTTGTACTGTTTTGTACTGGAGCAGGACAATTCCAAAATGGTTTCAAAAGGGAATTGGGCCGGATCAAAAAGGTTTAAGCCCGATTAAATTTAATTAATGAAGTTTAAATAAAATCTAATATTTGTATAATAACTTGTGTAATGTATAACTAGTTCATACTATATCCGAATACAGTAAAACGGGATCCGATAGGATCACACAGACGAATGCTACAACACGGAACCAGACTGGAATGATTGGAGCTGTTTACAATTTATATCGAAATAAATTGTCGGATCAGAATTGACAATCAATTATCGTTCTTTAACGATGATCGACAATGTGAGTAAATCTCACTAACCCTGAACAGTTTATATTTTCATGTTGTATTTTTAGAACTATTAAATATTGACTGATTGATTGTGTGTTGACTGTTTGATTGAACTGCTAGTCAGTTAGTTGAATTTCTATATTGATTCTGTTTAACAGAAAATATCATATAGAACTGAAAGTGATGTTGATTTTATTGTATAACATCTGTGGATGCAGGAAAACAGGTTGGAGGAATCCGACTGGATTCCTCAACAGTTATTTTATTGTTTTCATATATTGCGATATATGATGTGAATTATAACCTGTTGTTGATTGCGTGTGTATGGACGATATTGAACAACATGATTTGATATGATTGAACACCATGACATACCGGAATATTGAAAAGAGAATATTTATAAATAGAATATTTATAAATAGAAATATTTATAAATGGAATATTTATAAATAGAAATTACGTTTAAAGTGGAATTATAAATGAAGGGGAACCTTTATAAATGGAATATTTATAAAGTGAATTATTTATTTAGAATAAATAGATAAGATATTATAAAATGGATTATTTATTTGTTAAATAAATAAAATATTTAATAGGGATTTATTTACTTAGAAATAAATAGGAGATAATTCAAAAAGGAAATAACAGCAAATCATTTTCTTTTTGAATGGAAAGGCTTGTGTAGCGGTTTGGGGATTTTCCCGATGCTCCCGATACAAAGGAGGTTATGGCGAATTTTCCCGAAAATTTAAGGAGTTAGAATATTTCAAGAATAAATTTGAAAAGGAAATATTTGTAAACCATTTACAAATAGAATTGAAAAGGGAACGTTATAAAAAGGAAATCATTTTTAAAGTGTAGAACCATTTTTTAAAAGTAAATCTTTTCAAATGAATAAAACGTTGTTAAAAAGGAAATCTTTATAAAGTGAATAAAGTAAATCGAATATAGTATTCGAAAAGAGAAATTGAATATGGTATTCGAAGTTAGTTAATTGAATATGGTATTCGAAGTTAGTTAATTGAATATGGTATTCGAAGTTAGTTAATCGAATTAGTTATTCGAATAGAGTAAAGGAGTTAATCGAATATAGTTTATTCGAATAGAGTTAGAGGAGTTATCGAATATAGTTTATTCGACAGGAGTTAAGTGAATTAGTTAAGTTAAACTAAGTGAATTAGTTAAGTGAATTGGTTAAGTTAACCAAAGTGAATTAGTCGAGTTAATCAAAGTGATTAGTTCAGTTAATCGAGATAAGTAAATCAAGTTAGGTTAATCGAGTTGAATTAGTCAGTCGAGTTAATAAATTGAGTTAGTCAAACCAAGTAAAACCAGTTAAAGTTAAATAAGTTGAGTTGATCGGGTGGTTCGACCAAGTTAGTCGAGCCTAGTTAATCGAATCGAATTGGTCAAACCAAGTAAGTCGAGTCAAGTTAGTCGAGCCTAGTTAATCGAATCGAATTGGTCGAACCAAGTAAGTTAAGTTAGTCGAGTTAAGTTCGTCGAGTTAAATATCGATGTTAGTTTCATCGAAAGGAGTTATCGATGTTAGTTTCATCGAAAGGAGTTATCAATGTTAGTTTCCTCGAAAGGAGTTATCGATGTTAGTTTCATCAAAAGGAGTTATCGATTATAGTTTAATCGAAGTGAGATTTTCAATTATGAGATATTTGAAAAGGAAGAGTTATCGAATATTAGTTATTCAAAGAGAGATTATCGAATATCGTTTATTCGAGAAGAAGTTAATCGAATATAGGTTATTCGAAGAAGAGTTAATCAAATAGAGATTTCTCGAAGAGAGTTAATCGGCAAATTCGATTATATCGAATTCGGGAAAGTACTTATACTTTCCAGTGTTTTAAATAGAGATTTATTTATTTATAAATAAATAAGTGTTAGGTTAATTATTCACTAATAAGAATCGAAGTTATAATTAAGGTTAGATAATTCGAAAGTAGGGATTATAACGTTAACGCTATAACCAATGTTTTAAATATAGAAGTGGATTAGTAAAATTGAATCCGAGAAAGGCGTAAAGAAGTTGTTAAAAATTTAAAAGACATAAACTTTGACCATTTCGAAGTTATAACGTTGTTCAGTTAAGGTCTGAGAGGTAATTATACCCCAACTTGAGTGACTTCCTTCTTAACTAATAAATGGTAAGGTTTGATCGTAAAGGAGTTTTGGAAATGTTTTCTGTAACACCCCGAATTTTAGTTAATACTAGAATTCACTAATTATAGGATAAATAATCTCAGATGTGGGAATTGGGGGTAACGGGCTGCGTCATTGCGTTCGTCTCGGAAAAATACGCGAAATAGAGTCCGAGTTTTCGAGAATCGGAGTCCGTATGGCCCGGTTATGGCCCAAAGAAGTTTTCAGAAAATTCAAAGATAAAAACAGATTTAAAAATTTAAATATTCAGATTTGGAATGGGCCAGGCGGGGTCAGGCGGGAAGCTTCCCGCCCAACCCATGTCGACAGGGCTGTCGACAGGCCTGTCGACAGGGGTGTCGACATGCCTGTCGACTTGCCTGTCGACAGGGTGGCACCGTTCAGGGAACCTGGGTGCACCAGGTTGCACCAGGTTGGGTTTCAGGCTGGCTAGGAGGGCTGGTTCTAGAGATTTCCTAAATCTAAGGGTCCTAATCTAATCTAGGGTTAATCTAAGGGTCTAAAATGCAACCTAATCCTATAAATAAGACCCTAACCCTATCCTAATTCATTCATAATTAGGTTTTGTAACTAAACTATGGCAAAATGAAATTTGAGCATGGCCTCCACAAGTTCATGAAGAAGTTGCAAGCAAATCACTCTCTAATCATCCTCTAATCCATTCTAAGTATCTTAATCTTCTTCATTAGCTTGCTAATTGTGTTTTGGTGAGTTTCTATGGCTTTAATAATCAATTGTTAATTTGATTATGGTAGGATGTGATAAGACATGGCTATGTTTGTGGATAAATGTATTTATGCAAGTTTGTATGATATGTGATTTGCAAATTTTATGTTAAATGCAAGTTAAGGCCATGTTTTATGATGCAAAACACCATGTTAAACATTTATGCATATGTGACATGTTATGCAAACTATATGTGAGAATATATGCAAGTTTTATGTAACATGATATACAAGTTATGCATGTGATTTTATGCATGCTAAGTAGTTGGTGTTATGCATGTTAAGTATTTGATGTTATTCATGCTAAAGTATTTGATGTTATGCATGATAAGTATTTGGTTGTATGCATACTAAGTATGGGGTTTTATGCATGTTAAGTGGTGGGTTTATGCATAATAAGTATTTGATTTTATGCATAATAAGTATTTGGTTTTATGCATAATAAGTATTTGATTTTATGCATAATAAGTATTTGATTCTATGCATGATAAGTAAGTGGTTTTATGCATGCTAAGTAAGTGGTTTTATGCATGCTAAGTGTTTGGTATTATGCATAAATTATGACATGCAAGTTTACCCTTTTAAATATGGTATATACATATGCAAGATGGCACCCTTATATGCTATGCATGTTTACCCTTCTTTAAGATGCAAGTCATATATGTAAGTTCGACATATTATGCAAGTTATGCTTACATGCAAGCTCAACATGTTATGTAAGTTATGTGCATATGCAAGTTATGTGTATGAGGGTATGCAAGTTGTGCGCATAGTGTTATGCAAGCTAAGTTTATGAGATTATGCAAGTTATGAGCATGATGTTATGCAAGTTATGTATATGCTTAAATGCGAGCTTAATGTGATATGCAAGTATGTGAATGCTTATGCAAGTATATGAATGCCCATGCAAGTATGTGAATGCTTATGCAAGTATATGAATGCCCATGCAAGTATGTGAATGCTTATGCAAGTTATGTGTAGGCTTAAATGCATGTCTAACGTGTTATGCAAGTTATGAGAATGCTTATATGCAAGTTCAACATGCTATGTAAGACATGTGTATGATAATGTGCAAGTTTGGGGTTAAATGTGGTTGGGTTAATATATGCTCATATATGCAAGTTGACATCCTCTTAACCCATGACAAAGTTGTATGCTAAACCCATGATATTTGTGATGATCTTCCCCTTATTTATGTCATGAAATGAGAACGATTTACGTGGGGAACGATGGGGTTGGTAAATATGTTAATAAGTGAATGATTGGGTATGATTAAGCATACCATAAAAATAAATTACCATAAGTGGGAATTTACCTATTGAGTTAGGTCTACCCCATGGGAATTTACCTATGGAGTTAGGTCTACCCATGTTATGGAAAACTTGATATTAATTAGGGATAATTAATATGGGGGTGATTAATTAGGTGTAATTAATCGACTAAGACACGAGGTTGGACTCATTTGTAGTGTAAAACTGCCCGGACCCGACCGGCTTAACCAGTTGCTACAAATGTCAGCCCAATGTGAGAGGTCTTAGCCATAAATTAAATACGTGATTAAGGTAAAGACACGAGGTTAGACTCTGTTATGACGTAAGACTGCCCGGACTCTACCGGCTTAACCAGGCGGTCATAACAGCCAGTCTAATGTGGGAGGTCTTTATGGGAGATCACGGTCTTAATTAATTAAGAAACACTTAACCATATTAGCATGTAGTGGGACATGAGGGGTTAAGTGGGTGCCTTGGGTGGCATGTAGAACTAGTGGGGGTGCCTCTGGTGGCATGAGGAAACTAGTAGGTTGCCTTGGGTGGCAATAGAAAATACGATTAGAATACTTAACCAAAGTGGAACATGTAATTAAACATGATTAAAGGGTTAAGTAAGTGCCTTGGGTGGCATGTGGGAATCAAGTAAGTGCCCTGGGTGGCATGTGGAAATCTAGTGGGTGCCTTAAGTAGCAATTGAAATATAATTTGATGACTTAACCAAACCTTAACATGTAAGGGAGCATGATTATAAAAAGAGGTTAAGTGGGATGCACTAGATAAATGACAAGCTTAAGTAGTAGCTTGTGGGGGGCCCATTTCAACCAATATCCCAAACGTATCTTTGTGGGCTCGACCCATGTCGAGTGACGGGACACGCATATTGGGCTTGATTATAAGAGGCCAAAACGGGTTAGCGGTGGCAACGCAAGTCCAACGGGTTTCATATGCGTGTGTGGGCCCGGGCTGGTAGATAAGCCGTTGTTGCATCGTGTAGATATAAAGCCGTGCACTGTTAGTATTGGGTAGCCACTTTAGGGGAGTGATACACCCCACTGTGGGACCAGCACGGGTATCTACGGTAGGGAGCCGATCGATGGGGAGTAGTGGGTACACCTAGTAAAGATAGGGGCAGACGGCACCTATGTAGGGGTACACGAAACTACTGGGTAAGATTACTAGGTACACCTAGTGAATGTAGGGGCAGACGGCACCTACGTGGTCAGTTATACACCTAGTGGAGGTAGGGGCAGACGGCACCTACGTGGTCAGCTAGAAGTACCAGAGACTACTAGCTATATTTTCTAAGACTTTAGTGGGATCAACCTTTAAGTAGGAATTACTCTTGGTGGGTAGAACTGGTGTGGTGCAGTGTAGGAATTACCCTTGGGTGGGTAGGTCTGGGGTGGTGTAAGCTAGTAATTATCCTTGGGTGGATAAATACGTCGTTTCGATTATCGTAGTACATCCTGTGTTTTGTGGGCTACTTATTGTAGTCATTATCCCCAGAGGTACCGTACCTTATTTATGTCATACCCTAATTACTTTAATGGTTGTATTGTTAGGGTTATAGGACTCACTCAGACTTATGTCTGACCCCGTTGTTTTTATCTTTTTCCCAACCCTCAGGTTATCAGAGTGGGCCTAGCACTAGTGGGCTTGGATCAGTCCGCTATATCTATCTTTTGGGCTTGGATCGTAGAAGTAAAGCTCGGTTTATCTTTTCTATTATGGCTATTGTCTATGTAGTGGGATTATGTACTTCTATTTTATCAAGATGGATATTATGTACTTGACTCTTGTTATGGTTTTGTAATGTAACCAAACATGTTTTACTTTCCGCTGAATTGAAATGATGTTTTAAATTTTCAAGTATTACTTATATCTGTCTTATTGTAATTTTTCTGTTCTATATTCACTTAAAATACTCCACCAATGTTATGGCATTCCCTTAGTGAGTGACCGTAGCGGGTGTGGGGTGTTACACGTGGTATCAGAGCTTAAGGTTACCGGAACAGATAAATTTTTTAGAAAAACTATTTTCTAAGAATATTTTTAGAAAGGAGTATTTTCAAAAACATGTCTTTTAAGAGAAAAGTTTTTGAAAGAAAAGCATAATCCCCAATAGCCATATCTTTATCTTTCGAATTCTCCATTTTGAATCTCTTCCTTTCTCTCATTTTGAGTTTCCCCTCCGCGTATAGATGATCTTTCTAAGATGGATAAGGATGGAAAACCACTTCAAGGGACTTAGACGTTAGTCGGTTTAGGAGTTGGTTCAAGAAGGAGGAGGACTGGTAGGTATCTATTGGATAGACGATGGGAGGAAGGCTCAAATAGTTGTTTGGTTAATGAAGGATGAAACCTCATTGCTGGGAAGTTACGAGTGGGGAATAGGGAAGAATAAGGCAAGTGGTTATCCTTTTGAGAGGAATAGGACACCTTATTAGGATTGTCCAAAGAAGCAAAGGCAAGGTATGGAGGGTAGTGGTATTCCCTCACGGCTAGGGTACCAGATGGGGATAGGACCGTTTAGGTTGGAATTTGGATTTCTTTATTATCTGATTCAAACTTTATTTGATCCTGATATATCGAGTTCGTTTATCTCACCTTTGATAGTTGAGTCACTGCACTTAGACACCAGTTTGGTAGATGATCCCTTAGTTGTTTCAAACCCAATTGGGGCTCCATGATGTGTTTGGGTTTGAAAGTCTCTATACTTAGCATTGGGTTTAGAGGTGATGCTTGTTGGGCTTCACAGGCTATGGGCTAGTTTTGGGCATGGACTGGTTATCCAGTAGGGATGCCGCTCTTCATTTTGAAGGGAGAGTTGTTAGGCTTATGGGCCGCCTGGGAAACACTCTCGAGATCTCTTGTAATCCCATAGAATCTGTTATGCTAAGTTATCTAGAATCGCTTGACACGTCGGTCTAGAGTTTGCGATCTGTTAGAGCGGTCCGGGAGCACCCGGATGTGTGTGAGGAGGTGAAGGGCTTACCTCCGAAGCGGGAGATTGACTTCCGAATATATCTGGTGGATAATGCTAAACCAGTATCTTGGCCAGTATGCCACATGGCTCCTAGCGAGAGGAGGGAACTCCATAAGTAAGTAGGCGATTTGCTTGAGAAGGGGTTCATAAGACGAAATATATCGGAGTGGGGCGCTCCAGTAGTTTTGAAGGCGGATGGGTCCCTCAGACTTTGTGTAGGCTAAAGAGAACTAAAGAAACTCACAAAGAAGAATAGACACCCATTGCCAAGGATTGATGATCTCTTTGATCGGCGCCTCAGTATTTTTGTAGTAGGACTTAGCCACGGGATTTCATTAGTTGAGAGTGGCTGAGGATAGCATAGAAAAGACTGCCTTTAGGACACCGGATGATTTCTTTTATGAGTGGCTGGTGATGCCATTGGGTTTGACGAACGCCCCCGCATACTTTGTTGATTTGATGAGAAGGGTGTTCAGGGAGTACCTAAATAAGTTGTGATGGTCTTTATGGATGACATTTTGGTCTTTTCTAGGAGCGAAATAAGTTTTCGTATGTGCTCAATAGGCTGAGCAGAGCCAGTATAGGATAAACGACGGTTTTGGAGCGAGACTGGCGAGAACATCCAGAATCGGTCAAGGGCTTAATTATTTAGCCATTTTTATTAGTATCATCTCACGTAGGTCGTCTGAATTCGAAGGAGGTATCCCTTGGGTGTTTGTCTGATATTGGTTTAGGCCTTTGGGGCTTGCATTTGGGGGATGCCGAATTCGACAAGGGTGGTCTGCGTGGGAGACAGTTGTGATGATTTTGGATGATATTCTGGTGGAGAAGAGCATGCCCTACATCTTAGGGAAGTGTTGGAGACTCTTCGAGTGCATAGTCTTAGGACAGCAAAAGTGGATGGGATCCTTAGCATCCTATGAGTAAGGGTAACATGGTAGCGGACGCCTTAAGTAGAAAAAGGTTGTCCTTGAGTTCATTGTTCGTTGAACGACGGAGCTTAGAGTTTATTTCTAAGTTTGACTTTAGACCTTCCATTGACTTTGTACCCAGTTTGCTAGCCTCCTTGGTTAGACCTACTCTTTTGGGGGGGGGGATTGGAAGAGCATAGAGGGACGACCCACAGTTGGTTGAGTTGATAGAGAAGCTCATAAGGGGGGGAGTCGTCCAGCCATTTGAGTAGGAACACCCTAGACGATAGGGGTGTTTGCGTAGAGACGGTAGAATTTGTGTACCGCAAGACGAGGGTTTGAGGAAGGCTATTCTTGATGACGCACACCGTTCTAGGATGACCATTCATCCCGGTAGGGATAAGATGTACCAAGACATGAAGAGGGTTTTCTTCTGGGCCGGTATGAAGAAAGATGTGGCCGAGTATGTCGCTCGATGTTGGGTGTGCCAGCAAGTGAAGGCGGAGCAAGGGAAACCAGGTGGGTTACTTCACCCATTGGAGGTTCCGCAAGGGAAGTGGGATAGCGTCTCGATGGATTTTATTGACGGGTTACCCAGGTCGAGGAAGGGTAATACAGGAATTTGGGTGGTGGTAGATAGACTTACTAAGAGCGCCCATTTCATACCTGTGAAGAGCAAGAGGACTGCTCCATGGCTAACTTCAGTATATCTTCGAGAAATAGTTCGATTGCATCGGGTACCCTCTAGCATAGTGAGTGATCGAGATCCTATTTTCACTAGAGAGTTTTTGAAGAATTTGCAAGAGGCGGTAGGGACTCAGTTGTGTATGAGTACCGCATATCATCCTCAGACGGACAGCCAGACCGAGAGGGTGAATCATGTTTTAGAAGACCTTTTGAGGCTATGTATCTTGGATTTTGGAGGTACATGGGAGGAGCATCTTCCATTGGCGGAGTTACCCGACAGACTTAGTGATGTATTCCGTGGGAGGAAGTGCCTACATGAGACCGCAGAGGTGGTAGAGCCGAGTTTGCTTAGAAAAGTGGAAGCAGAGCGTGATGCGACGATTCGACGAGCTCCTACTTGCATCCTTGGGTCAGGGATTTGGAAGTTGAGAAACAGAGAGGTTCAACTAATCAAAGTACAAAGGGGAGATGAAGAGAGTGACGCTACCTGGGAGACAGAAGCGAAGATGCGTTCGAGGTACCCTTTTCTTTCGGAGGGTATGTCCTTTTGCTTCTCCTTCATCGCATATCTTGTGCTTATCTTATCTTTAGTATGTCCTCTCGTTAGTACCTTTGACCTTTAGATAGGGTAAACCTATGGTTGAAACATGTGTTTGAGACATGTTATGGTTGATGGATGCAAGTGGATGCAAGTGTTTGCTAGTGGTTGCTCGTGGATGCATATACACACACTCTAGGCACTAGATCGGCTCAGTCACTTCATATTGCATATTGCATAAATTTGTGTGTAGGGAAATATATTTATGGATGTATAATGGTTGTGTTATCACATGGATGATGCATTTTGGTGAATGATTGTGCACTCATGTAGATATTGTATGTGTCGATAGGGTTCTCTCGCATACATAATGGATGCATGGCACTATCATGGTTTGCATATGTTCATACGTTAGATAGGGAACATATACACACACTTTTTGCATATGCTCATACATCATTAGAAATTGTTTTAAGGACAATAGATGCCCGTGGTTGATGGTTTGAGTAGATGGTTGTTTGGATGGTAGGATATGCATTCTGCTTAGCTTAGAGATTTCGGGGACGAAATCCTTTAAGGAGGGGAGAATGTAACACCCCGAATTTTAGTTAATACTAGAATTCACTAATTATAGGATAAATAATCTCAGATGTGGGAATTGGGGGTAACGGGCTGCGTCATTGCGTTCGTCTCGGAAAAATACGCGAAATAGAGTCCGAGTTTTCGAGAATCGGAGTCCTTATGGCCCGGTTATGGCCCAAAGAAGTTTTCAGAAAATTCAAAGATAAAAACAGATTTAAAAATTTAAATATTCAGATTTGGAATGGGCCAGGCGGGGTCAGGCGGGAAGCTTCCCGCCCAACCCATGTCGACAGGGCTGTCGACAGGCCTGTCGACAGGGGTGTCGACATGCCTGTCGACTTGCCTGTCGACAGGGTGGCACCGTTCAGGGAACCTGGGTGCACCAGGTTGCACCAGGTTGGGTTTCAGGCTGGCTAGGAGGGCTGGTTCTAGAGATTTCCTAAATCTAAGGGTCCTAATCTAATCTAGGGTTAATCTAAGGGTCTAAAATGCAACCTAATCCTATAAATAAGACCCTAACCCTATCCTAATTCATTCATAATTAGGTTTTGTAACTAAACTATGGCAAAATGAAATTTGAGCATGGCCTCCACAAGTTCATGAAGAAGTTGCAAGCAAATCACTCTCTAATCATCCTCTAATCCATTCTAAGTATCTTAATCTTCTTCATTAGCTTGCTAATTGTGTTTTGGTGAGTTTCTATGGCTTTAATAATCAATTGTTAATTTGATTATGGTAGGATGTGATAAGACATGGCTATGTTTGTGGATAAATGTATTTATGCAAGTTTGTATGATATGTGATTTGCAAATTTTATGTTAAATGCAAGTTAAGGCCATGTTTTATGATGCAAAACACCATGTTAAACATTTATGCATATGTGACATGTTATGCAAACTATATGTGAGAATATATGCAAGTTTTATGTAACATGATATACAAGTTATGCATGTGATTTTATGCATGCTAAGTAGTTGGTGTTATGCATGTTAAGTATTTGATGTTATTCATGCTAAAGTATTTGATGTTATGCATGATAAGTATTTGGTTGTATGCATACTAAGTATGGGGTTTTATGCATGTTAAGTGGTGGGTTTATGCATAATAAGTATTTGATTTTATGCATAATAAGTATTTGGTTTTATGCATAATAAGTATTTGATTTTATGCATAATAAGTATTTGATTCTATGCATGATAAGTAAGTGGTTTTATGCATGCTAAGTGTTTGGTATTATGCATAAATTATGACATGCAAGTTTACCCTTTTAAATATGGTATATACATATGCAAGATGGCACCCTTATATGCTATGCATGTTTACCCTTCTTTAAGATGCAAGTCATATATGTAAGTTCGACATATTATGCAAGTTATGCTTACATGCAAGCTCAACATGTTATGTAAGTTATGTGCATATGCAAGTTATGTGTATGAGGGTATGCAAGTTGTGCGCATAGTGTTATGCAAGCTAAGTTTATGAGATTATGCAAGTTATGAGCATGATGTTATGCAAGTTATGTATATGCTTAAATGCGAGCTTAATGTGATATGCAAGTATGTGAATGCTTATGCAAGTATATGAATGCCCATGCAAGTATGTGAATGCTTATGCAAGTATATGAATGCCCATGCAAGTATGTGAATGCTTATGCAAGTTATGTGTAGGCTTAATGCATGTCTAACGTGTTATGCAAGTTATGAGAATGCTTATATGCAAGTTCAACATGCTATGTAAGACATGTGTATGATAATGTGCAAGTTTGGGGTTAAATGTGGTTGGGTTAATATATGCTCATATATGCAAGTTGACATCCTCTTAACCCATGACAAAGTTGTATGCTAAACCCATGATATTTGTGATGATCTTCCCCTTATTTATGTCATGAAATGAGAACGATTTACGTGGGGAACGATGGGGTTGGTAAATATGTTAATAAGTGAATGATTGGGTATGATTAAGCATACCATAAAAATAAATTACCATAAGTGGGAATTTACCTATTGAGTTAGGTCTACCCCATGGGAATTTACCTATTGAGTTAGGTCTGCCCATGTTATGGAAAACTTGATATTAATTAGGGATAATTAATATGGGGGTGATTAATTAGGTGTAATTAATCGACTAAGACACGAGGTTGGACTCATTTGTAGTGTAAAACTGCCCGGACCCGACCGGCTTAACCAGTTGCTACAAATGTCAGCCCAATGTGAGAGGTCTTAGCCATAAATTAAATACGTGATTAAGGTAAAGACACGAGGTTAGACTCTGTTATGACGTAAGACTGCCCGGACTCTACCGGCTTAACCAGGCGGTCATAACAGCCAGTCTAATGTGGGAGGTCTTTATGGGAGATCACGGTCTTAATTAATTAAGAAACACTTAACCATATTAGCATGTAGTGGGACATGAGGGGTTAAGTGGGTGCCTTGGGTGGCATGTAGAACTAGTGGGGGTGCCTCGGGTGGCATGAGGAAACTAGTAGGTTGCCTTGGGTGGCAATAGAAAATACGATTAGAATACTTAACCAAAGTGGAACATGTAATTAAACATGATTAAAGGGTTAAGTAAGTGCCTTGGGTGGCATGTGGGAATCAAGTAAGTGCCCTGGGTGGCATGTGGAAATCTAGTGGGTGCCTTAAGTAGCAATTGAAATATAATTTGATGACTTAACCAAACCTTAACATGTAAGGGAGCATGATTATAAAAAGAGGTTAAGTGGGATGCACTAGATAAATGACAAGCTTAAGTAGTAGCTTGTGGGGGGCCCATTTCAACCAATATCCCAAACGTATCTTTGTGGGCTCGACCCATGTCGAGTGACGGGACACGCATATTGGGCTTGATTATAAGAGGCCAAAACGGGTTAGCGGTGGCAACGCAAGTCCAACGGGTTTCATATGCGTGTATGGGCCCGGGCTGGTAGATAAGCCGTTGTTGCATCGTGTAGATATAAAGCCGTGCACTGTTAGTATTGGGTAGCCACTTTAGGGGAGTGATACACCCCACTGTGGGACCAGCACGGGTATCTACGGTAGGGAGCCGATCGATGGGGAGTAGTGGGTACACCTAGTAAAGATAGGGGCAGACGGCACCTATGTAGGGGTACACGAAACTACTGGGTAAGATTACTAGGTACACCTAGTGAATGTAGGGGCAGACGGCACCTACGTGGTCAGTTATACACCTAGTGGAGGTAGGGGCAGACGGCACCTACGTGGTCAGCTAGAAGTACCAGAGACTACTAGCTATATTTTCTAAGACTTTAGTGGGATCAACCTTTAAGTAGGAATTACTCTTGGTGGGTAGAACTGGTGTGGTGCAGTGTAGGAATTACCCTTGGGTGGGTAGGTCTGGGGTGGTGTAAGCTAGTAATTATCCTTGGGTGGATAAATACGTCGTTTCGATTATCGTAGTACATCCTGTGTTTTGTGGGCTACTTATTGTAGTCATTATCCCCAGAGGTACCGTACCTTATTTATGTCATACCCTAATTACTTTAATGGTTGTATTGTTAGGGTTATAGGACTCACTCAGACTTATGTCTGACCCCGTTGTTTTTATCTTTTTCCCAACCCTCAGGTTATCAGAGTGGGCCTAGCACTAGTGGGCTTGGATCAGTCCGCTATATCTATCTTTTGGGCTTGGATCGTAGAAGTAAAGCTCGGTTTATCTTTTCTATTATGGCTATTGTCTATGTAGTGGGATTATGTACTTCTATTTTATCAAGATGGATATTATGTACTTGACTCTTGTTATGGTTTTGTAATGTAACCAAACATGTTTTACTTTCCGCTGAATTGAAATGATGTTTTAAATTTTCAAGTATTACTTATATCTGTCTTATTGTAATTTTTCTGTTCTATATTCACTTAAAATACTCCACCAATGTTATGGCATTCCCTTAGTGAGTGACCGTAGCGGGTGTGGGGTGTTACATTTTCCAAACGAGAATCAGAAATGTTTTTTGATAAAAGAAAAATAAGAATTTAGAATATAGGGAAATAGGAGATAAGTAAATAAATGAACTAAAGAGATTAATGTTAAATGATGTTTGTTCGATATAATTTCCATCTGGAAATAATATCGTTGCTTGCACACTTGTTTTTCTTTGATAGTTAACTCACCGACTATCGAAGTTTTGACCATTTTAACGTTGTTAATATGGAGAGACCGGTTGGATTATTATCCAAAGAACCACTCTGTATTGGCATAAGCGTTGCGAATCATATATGCCAAAGATAATTGAAGACGGAGTAAAATGCAAGGGCTATCCTGTTTACAGAATAGTACCTTCGGTTTGTCCAGTCCCAGGACAACTTGTATGGACGAAGGTCTGACAGAGTATATCCAATGGATCGCGTAAGTTGATCTGTTCAAACGTATTCACGTTTGGTGGCGGAGGAATTCGTTTCTCTTAGCTGTATACCCGTGTTATTTTTGGATAAGTCAATTTGTGATTTGGCGGGTATGACGATGTGACATTTTAAGTAAATGAAGATGGATGTCTGACAGAGTATTTCCAGAAAGGTCACGTACATTGATTTCTTCAACCGTATCAAGAGTGGAAGCGGAGAAGGAAACTTCTTTTAGCTGAAACGTAATGTATTGTTGTAGACGTCAATTAGTGATTTTCGATGGATCTGACAACGTGTCATTCGAAGTGAATCTATTGTGATGATAAAGCGTAGCTTCTAGCCTCACATCCGGTAAATGACAGAAATCGGGCAGGCAGCATGGCTAAGTCGGTCGCACCGAAGTAGGGTGTATAATCACCTATTTAGAGAATATTCATTTGTTTCTTAAATCTATCAATGCTGTCCCATATATATACGGGAAACGGTTGCTGATCCCAACCGTTGGTGATGTACATTCGATACACTCAAGCGAAATGAGTGGTCGGTCATGTGTGGCTGAGTTGCAAGATGTTCTTGTTGAACTCCAGTGTATCATTCCTAGAGTACACTGATCGGAAGGTGGTTCCATACCTTGTCATAGTTGGAAATCCAATCATCCAATACGTGCTGGCGATTTTGATTGTATACTATATATGTAGTAACGTGAGATGCAAGCGTTTCTGCTAGATTGATATTTATTTGTACTTAGACATTATTATAATATCAGAATGATATTGCTTTGAAAAGTTATTTGGATTCTCATAAGGGAAAACCCCGTTCCGTATTCACGGCGTGGTCTTATGAGATATCATATACCTGTTTAAATGATTTGAGTTTATTCACACTAGTCACATGACTGACCCGGAGTTTACTTTGTTGTTTTCTCTAAACTCTTGGGTGCCTAAATTTGTACGGGCAGTCAAGTAGTCGGGATTTTACAGATACACTTGGAGAGCTTGGAGCAGGAGGCTTCAGGATTCTATAGCTATTATTATTTCCGCTGTTGTTGTAAGTGTTGTACTCTGATAAGTGTTATTGTATACATACACTGATGTTATTTCAAAGATATGTTATGTTATATTTTATTCGTTCCGCTGTGAGATTCGTGTTTACTCTGATGATGATGTTCTTCTTCTTCTTCTTCTATTCTATAAGTTCTATCTTATCTATCCTCACCCTCTGTCCTCTTTCTATTAGTTTCTTGAATTTCCAGTGCGATTTGGGTTGGACTTGTGTTATTTAGTAAGCTCTAGTTCCCCCGGAAATCCGGGTTACTACAGTTGGTAGTAACCCGGATTTTGAGTGGCTTTGGTTATCGACGTAAGCTCGACGTCGATAACCAAAACATCGAAAAATCCCGGTAATTAATGAAAGAAATTAGAAGGTAAGAATAGATAAGATAGAACTTATAGAATAGAAGAAGAAGAAGAACATCATCATCAGAGTAAACACGAATCTCACAGCGGAACGAATAAAATATACATAACATATCTTTGAAATAACATCAGTATATGTATACAATAACACTTATCAGAGTACAACACTTACAACAACAGCGGAAATAATAATAGCTATAGAATCCTGAAGCCTCCTGCACCAAGCTCTCCAAGTGTATCTATAAAATCCCGACTACTTGACTGCCCGTACAAATTTAGGAACCCAAGAGTTTAGGGAAAACAACAAAATAAACTCTGGGTCAGTCATGGGACTGGTATGAGTAAAACAGTTTAATACTTGATTAAATAAAGGATATCTCACAAGACCACGCCGCATAACGGAACGGGTTTTTCCCTTATGAGAATCCAAACAACTTTGTAAAGTAATATCATTCTGATATTATAATAATGTCTAAATACAAATAGATATCAATCTAGCAGAAACGCTTGCATCTAACGTTACTACTTATATAGTATACAATCAAAATCGTAAGCACGTATTGGATGATTGGATTTCCAACTATGACAAGGTATGGAACCACCTTCCAATCAGTGTACTCTAGGAACGATACACTGGAGTTCAACAAGAACATCTTGCAACTCAGCCACACATGACCGACCACTCATTTTGCTTGAGTGTATCGAATGTACATCACCAACGGTTGGGATCAGCAACCGTTCCCATATATATATGGGACAGCATTGATAGATTTAAGAAACAAATAAATATTCTCCAGATAGGTGATTATACACCCTACTTCGGTGCGACCGACTTAGCCATGCTGCCTGCCCGATTTCTGTCATTTACCGGTTGATGAGGCTAGAAGCTACGCTTTATCATCACATCAGATTCACTTCGAATGCCACATTGTCAGATCCATCAGAATCACTAATTGACGTCTACAACCATACATTATGTGTCAGCTAAAAGAAGTTTCCTTCTCCGCTTCCACTCTTGGTATAGTTGAAGAAATCAATTTACGTGACCGTCTGGAAATACTATGTCAGACATCCATCTTCATTCACTTAGAAATGTCACATCGTCATACCCGCCAAATCACAAATTGACTTATCCAAAAATAATACAGGTATACAGCTAAGAGAAACGAATTCCTCTGCCACCAAACGTGAATACGTTTGAACAGATCAACTTGTATGGACGAACTGTAGTAACCCGGGTTTTCGGCGACTTTGGTTATCGACGTAAGCACGACGTCGATAACCAAACCATCGAAAAATCGCGGTAATTAATGAAAGAAATTAGAAGGTGAGAATAGATAAGATAGAACTTATAGAATAGAAGAAGAAGAAGAACATCATCATCAGAGTAAACATGAATCTCACAGCGGAACGAATAAAATATAACATAACATATCTTTGAAATAACATCAGTATATGTATACAATAACATTTATCAGAGTACAACACTTACAACAACAGCGGAAATAATAATAGCTAAAGAATCCTGAAGCCTCCTGCTCCAAGCTCTCCAAGTGTATCTGTAAAATCCCGACTACTTGACTGCCCGTACAAATTTAGGCACCCAAGAGTTTAGGGAAAACAACAAAATAAACTCCGGGTCAGTCATGGGACTGGTATGAGTAAACTCAAATCATTTAATCAGGTATATGATATATCATAAGACAACGCCGTGAAAACGGAACGGGTTTTTCCCTTATGAGAATCCAAATAACTTTTCAAAGCAATATCATTCTGATATTATAATAATGTCTAAGTACAAATAAATATCAATCTAGCAGAAACGCTTGCATCTCACGTTACTACATATATAGTATACAATCAAAATCGCAAGCACGTATTGGATTATTGGATTTCCAACTATGACAAGGTATGGAACCACCTTCCGATCAGTGTACTCTAGGAACGATACACTGGAGTTCAACAAGAACATCTTGCAACTCAGCCACACATGACCGACCACTCATTTCGCTTGAGTGTATCGAATGTACATCACCAACGGTTGGGATCAGCAACCGTTCCCGTATATATATATGGGACAGCATTGATAGATTTAAGAAACAAATGAATATTCTCTTGATAGGTGATTATACACACTACTTCGGTGCGACCGACTTAGCCATGTTGCCTGCCCGATTTCTGTCATTAACCGGTTGATGAGGCTAGAAGCTACGCTTTATCATTACATCAGATTCACTTCGAATGCCACATTGTCAGATCCATCAGAATCACTAATTGACGTCTACAACCATACATTACGTGTCAGCTAAAAGAAGTTTCCTTCTCCGCTTCCACTCTTGGTACGGTTGGAGAAATCAATGTACGTGATTGTCTGGAAATACTCTGTCAGACATCCATCTTCATTTACTTAAAAATGTCACATCGTCATACCCGCTAAATCACAAATTGACTTATCCAAAAATAACACGGGTATACAGCTAAGAGAAACGAATTCCTCCGCCACCAAACGTGAATACGTTTGAACAGATCAACTTACGCAATCCATTAGATATACTCTGTCAGACTTTCGTCCATACAAGTTGTCCTGGGACTGGACAAACCGAAGGCACTATTCTGTAAACAGGATAGCCCTTGCATTTTACTCCGTCTTCAATTATCTTTGGCATATATGATCCGCAACGCTTATGCCAATACAGAGTGGTTCTTTGGATAAAAATCCAACCGGTCTCTCCATATTAACAACGTTAAAATGGTCAAAACTTCGATAGTCGGTGAGTTAACTATCAAAGAAAAACAAATGTGCAAACAACGATATTATTTCCAGATGGAAATTATATCGAACAAACATCATTTATCATTAATCTATTTAGTTCATTTATTTACTTATCTTCTGTTTCCCTATATTCTAAATTCTTATTTTTCTTTTATCAGAAAACATTTCTGATTCTCGTTTGGAAAACATTTCCAAAACTCCTTTACGATCAAACCTTACCATTTCTTAGTTAAGAAGGAAGTCACTCAAGTTGGGGTATAATTACCTCTCAGACCTTAACTGAACAACGTTATAACTTCGAAATGATCAAAGCTTATCTTTTAATCTTTAACAACTTCTTTACGCCTTTCTCGGATTCAATTTTACTAGTCTACTTCTATATTTAAAACATTTGTTATAACGATAACGTTATAATCCCTACTTCCGAATTATCTAATTTTATTTATAACTTCTATTCTTTTTAGTGAATAACTAACCTAACACTTATTTATAAATAAATAAATCTCTATTTAAACACTGGAAAGTATAAGTACTTTCCCGAATTCGATATAATCGAATTTGCCGATTAACTCTCTTCGAGAAATCTCTATTTGATTAACTCTACTTCGAATAACCTATATTCGACTAACTCTTTCTCGAATAAACGATATTCGATAATCTCTCTTCGAATAACTAATATTCGATAACTCTTCCTTTTCAAATATCTCATATTTGAAAATTTCACTTCGATTACTATAATCGATAACTCCCTTCGATGAAACTAACATCGATAACTCCTTTCGATGAAACTAACATTGATAACTTTAACTCGACTAACTTAACTTGACTCGATTAACTCGACTTACTTGGTTCGACCAATTCGATTCGATTAACTAGGCTCGACTAACTCTATTGGTTTAACTCTAATCGATTTGTTCTATGGTTTAACCCTAATCGATTAATTCTATTTGACTAACCCTATTCGGCTAACTCGACTAACTTGGTTCGACCGACCAGGTTTGACTAACCTGACCCATTTGGTTTGACTGACTAGGTTTGGCTAACCTGACCCATTTGGTTTGACCACTGGGCTTGACTACTTGGTTCGACCACTTGGTTCGAATACCATGTTCGACTAACTCCTCTCGATTCATTAAAACCGATTAACTCATCTCGATTGACTAAATCAATTAACTCCTATCGATTAACTAAATCGATAAACTCCTTCTGATTAACTAAGTTTGATTTACTCGACTCGACTGACCAGGTTCGACTAACTTGACCAGCTTGACTAGTTTGGTTCGACTCGACCAGCTCGACTCGGTTGGTTTGACTCGACCATCTTGACTCGATTGGTTCGACTAGCTTAGTTTGACCACTTAACTAACTTGATTCGAATATTTATATCCGACTAACTAGCTTTTCTTTTATTTCTATTTATTTTAACTTCTATTTATTTCCTAAATAGATTTCCTTTTATATAATCTATTTATTTTCCCTAAATAGATTTTCCTTTATAACTTTAATTATTTAATCCCTAATTAAATATCCTTTATTCTATTTATTTAATCTAAATAAATATTCCTTTATTTTATTTATTTATTTCTAAATAAATATCCTTTTATTTTATTTATTTTATTTCTAAATAAATATCCTTTTATAAAATCCTTCGATTTTATAAATAGATTCATTTTCAATATAAATATTGAAAATCCCCTTTTCTACATTTTCAGTGTTTTCTATTGTTTTTAAACAACCAACTGTCAATGATCAATATCATCCAAACATATACAATCAACAACAGATTATATATCACAGTATATATCACAATATACAAATAACAGTAAGATAAATGTTGAGGAATCCAGTCGGATTCCTCCAACCTGTTTCCCTGCATCCACCGATGTTAAACAACGTATATAACATCACTTGCATTTCAAATGAAATACACTGATAACAAAATCACCGTTTAATAACGATATAAACTGGATTCCTCCAACCGTTATTTTACTGTGATTTATATAGTGTGATATATAATGTGATATATAATCTGTTGGCGATTATATGTGTTTGAACGATATTGAACATCGTGATTTGATATGATTGGATACCATAACATACCGGAATGTAGATAAGGGAATTTTCAAAGTGATATTGAAAATAGAATATTTATAAAATGGGATATTTATAAATAAGAGATATTTATAAAGTGGAATATTTATAAATAAGAAATGTTTATAAATTGGGATATTTATAAATAGGAGATATTTGAAAAGGAAATAATTTCAAAACATTTCTTTTTGAATGGAAAGGCATGTGTGGCGAGTTTGGGGATTTTCCCGATGCTCCCGATACAAAGGAGGTTATGGCGAATTTTCCCGAAAATTTAAGGAGTTAGAATATTTCAAGAATAAATTTGAAAAGGAAATATTTGGAAACCATTTCCAAATAAAATTGGAAAGAGAACAGTATAAAAAGGAAATCATTTTTAAAGTGTAGAACCGTTATTTAAAAGTAAATCTTTTCAAATGAATAAAACGTTGTTAAAAAGGAAATCTTTATAAAGTGAATAGAGTTAACCAGTTAGAGTTAATCAGTTAGAGTTAACCAGTTGGAGTTAATTAGTTAGAGTTAATTGATTAGAGTTAAAACGAACTAGAGTTAATCAAATATAGTTATTTGAGACAGAGTTAGTCAAACATAGTATTCAGGGTAAGTTGTCATCTTGTACGACTGCTAGCGTAATTCGCAGGGCTGTAAATAGCCTACGGCGGTCGGATGTTTCCTAAGGGAGTCAGGCGTAACCATTGTGATCGCTGCGATCTAGAGTTAAGCGAATGGAGTTTAATCGAATATTAGTTATTCGATAGGAGTTAATCGAGTTGATCGAGTTGAGAAATAAGTTAAGTTAAATAAGTTGAGTTGATCGGGTGGTTCGACCAAGTTAGTCGAGCCTAGTTAATCGAATCGAATTGGTCGAACCAAGTAAGTCGAGTTAAGTTAGTTAAGTTAGTCGAGCCTAGTTAATCGAATCGAATTGGTCGAACCAAGTAAGTCGAGTTAAGTTAGTCAAGTTAGTCGAGCCTAGTTAATCGAATCGAATTGGTCGAACCAAGTAAGTCGAGTTAAGTTAGTCAAGTTAGTCGAGGCTAGTTAATCGAATCGAATTGGTCGAACCAAGTAAGTCGAGTTAGTCGAGTCAAGTTAAGTTAGTCAAGTTAAGTTAGTCAAGTTAAGTTAGTCGAGTTAAGTTCGTCGAGTTAAAGTTATCGATGTTAGTTTCATCGAAAGAAGTTATCGATGTTAGTTTCATCGAAAGGAGTTATCGATGTTAGTTTCATCGAAAGGAGTTATCGATTATAGTTTAATCGAAGTGAGATTTTCAAATATGAGATATTTGAAAGGAAGAGTTATCGAATATTAGTTATTCGAAGAGAGATTATCGAATATCGTTTATTCGAGAAGGAGTTAATCGAATATAGGTTATTCGAAGAAGAGTTAATCAAATAGAGATTTCTCGAAGAGAGCAAATCGGCAAATTCGATTATATCGAATTCGGGAAAGTACTTATACTTCCCAGTGTTTAAATAGAGAATTATTTATTTATAAATAAATAAGTATTAGGTTAATTATTCACTAATAAGGATAGAAGTTATAATTAAAGATAGATAATTCGAAAGTAGGGATTATAACATTATCGTTATAACCAATGTTTTAAATATAGAAGTGGATTAGTAAAATTGAATCCAAGAAAGGCGTAAAGAAGTTGTTAAAGATTAAAAGATAAACTTTGACCATTTCGAAGTTATAACGTTGTTCAGTTAAGGACTGAGAGGTAATTATACCCCAACTTGAGTGACTTCCTTCTTAACTCAGAAATGGTAAGGTTTGATCGTAATGGAGTTTTGGAAATGTTTTCAAAACGAGAATCAGAAATGTTTTCTGATAAAAGGAAAAATAAGAATTTAGAATATAGGGAAACAAGAGATAAGTAAATAAAGGAACTAAAGATATTAATGTTAAATGATGTTTGTTCGATATAATTTCCACCTGGAAATAATATCGTTGTTTGCACACTTGTTTTTCTTTGATAGTTAACTCACAGACTATCGAAGTTTTTGACCATTTTAACATTGTTAATATGGAGAGACTGGTTGGATTATTATCCAAAGAACCACTCTGTATTGGCATAAGCGTCGGGAATCATATATGCCAAAGATAATTGAAGACGGAGTAAAATGCAAGGACTATCCTGTCTACAGAATAGTGCCTTCGGTTTGTCCAGTCCCAGGACAACTTGTATGGACGAAGGTCTGACAGAGTATATCCAATGGATCGCGTAAGTTGATCTGTTCAAACGTATTCACGTTTGGTGGCGGAGGAATTCGTTTCTCTTAGCTGTATACCCGTGTTATTTTTGGATAAGTCAATTTGTGATTGGGCGGGTATGACGATGTGACATTTCTAAGTGAATGAAGATGGTTGTCTAACAGAGTATTTCCAGAAAGGTTACGTACATTGATTTCTTCAACCGTACCAAGAGTGGAAGCGGAGAAGGAAACTTCTTTTAGCTGACACGTAATGTATGGTTGTCGACGTCAATTAGTGATTTTCGATGGATCTGACAATGTGACATTCGAAGTGAATTTGATGTAATGATAAAGCGTAGCTTCTAGCCTCATCATCCGGTAAATGACAGAAATCGGGCAGGCAGCATGGCTAAGTCGGTTGCACCGAAGTAGGGTGTATAATCACCTATCTAGTGAATATTCATTTGTTTCTTAAAATCTATCAATGCTGTCCCATATATATACGGGAACGGTTGCTGATCCCAACCGTTGGTGATGTACATTCGATACACTCAAGCGAAATGAGTGGTCGGTCATGTGTGGCTGAGTTACAAGATGTTCTTGTTGAACTCCAGTGTATCGTTCCTAGAGTACACTGATCGGAAGGTGGTTCCATACCTGGTCATAGTTGGAAATCCATTATCCAATACGTGCTTGCGATTTTGATTGTATACTATATATGTAGAACGTGAGATGAAAGCGTTTCTGCTAGTTGGTATCTATTTGTACATAGACATTATTATAATATCAAAAGGATTTTGATATAAAGATATTTTGGATTCTCATAAGGGAAAAACCCGTTCCGTTCTACGGCGTGTTCTTATGAGATATCGTTTACTTGTTCATATACCTATTTAAACTATTTTACTCACACCAGTCCCAAGACTGACCCGGAGTTTACTTTGTTGTTTTCCCTAAACTCTAGGGTGCCTAAATTTGTACGGGAAGTCAAGTAGTCTGGATTTACAGGTATACTTGGAGAGCTTGGAGCAGGAGGCTTCAGGATTCTATAGCTATTATTATTTCCGTTGTTGTTGTAAGTGTTGTACTCTGATAAGTGTTATTGTATACATATACTGATGTTATTTCAAAGATATGTTATGTTATATTTTATTCGTTCCGCTGTGAGATTCGTGTTTACTCTGATGATGATGTTCTTCTTCTTCTTCTATTCTATAAGTTCTATCTTATCTATCCTCACCCTCTGCCTTCCTATTAGTTTCTTGAATTTCCAGTGTAATTTGGGGTTGGACTTGTGTTTTTGGTCAGCTCAAATTCCCCCGGATTTCAGAAAACTAATTCACTTGGTACGGATATGAAGAAAAATCTGAATTTAAATCAGATTGGAATTAAAATAAGGAAATTTTAAGTTCCTGGGAGATTTTGAAAACGTTTTTCAAACTGAAGGTGATATAGTATTGAACTCACTTCGATAGCTGGAAAATTGATTCTGATGATGAATCGCGACATCATCAGTGTTCATTTTCGAGTTCTAAGTGACGGACTACTACCAAAGGTTTTGTTTTTGAATTGTTTTGAGAAAACAAGTTGTTTAGAAATTCAAAGGTTTTGAATTGGCATTGTAATTTCAAATTGATTTGAAATAGACCCAGGAAATTAAGTTTCGGAATTTAAATTTTAACTTATGAAGTTGAATAGAATAAGATAGTAGAAATAAATTGAAATATTAACTTGAACTGAGTTAAATAGAATTGAATTGGATTAGAGAATAATCTGTTATGGAATTGGGTTGATGAGTTAAGAATTTGAAATTTGATATTCGGGTTCGAATGAAATTCGATTTGGTTTTGAGGATATGAACTGATTGGAATTTGATGGAAATAACACTGGTATATGCTGAGTTGATAGCATATGGAAGTGATAGAGTTGATATGCGCGACAAAAAGGTACCAGTTTATATTATATATGGATATGAGATTTATGAGCCGAATTGGCAAGTCGCTTGGCTGTTTGATTTTCTTTTGGGATAAAGAAGGCCCAGAGAGGCGAGTTGGAGTTTGAGATATTGACCAGTACAAAGGAGGTGCTGGCAAAAATTTTCGAAAAGTGAAGGTGTTAGAAAATTTTCAGAATTTTTGAAAATTTAGTTAGCCGGAATAAATTAATATTTTAGTCGATATTAATTGGTTCAGTTGAAACCGGAGACAAGAGGTAAACAGATAAATTTTTACCCAGAAGATAGGGTCATCCCCTAGCTTAGCAATTTCGAGGACGAAATTTTATTAAGGGGGGAAGATTGTAGTAACCCGCATTTTAGCTGCCGATAATTAAATTATTTAATTATTTATATATCGTTTTGGCGATATCGACGACCTGAATTAAATAAAAATGATTATTTAATTAATTTAAGTAATAGGATAAAATATATTTATTTCTGAATTAGTCAGAAATAGTGGAATTGACAATATTGTGTAAACAGGACAGTTGAAAATATATAATTCAGTTATATTGAATTATATTGACGAATATATTCAATCGACGACAGTTTGAACGTAGAATTATAATATAATTAAAACAGAGCTCGAAATGGCGCTGCAGTTCGCTATTTGGCGATTTGAACTTCAACTGAATGTACAGGATTCGTTTTAAGCCGGATTTCAGTGAAACAAGAAACATGTGGAGCTGGTGGAGTATATCTTTCTAGTGGAAGAGAAAAATCGGGATTTCGTCATGTAGATTTTGATGTACGTCCAAATCAAATTTCAGAAAAGTCGCTGTAGAATTCTTTTAAAATTTGCGACGCTTTATATACGTTATAAAAGGATTTTCGGTATAAACTGAATATCGAGATAATCTGAAATCTGAAATATCAAATTGTAAATTCTGACATGATATTCTGTAGCTGTACGAATCATATGTGAATATATACGATAATATATATTTATTTATATTTAATTTAATTTATTTAAATATATTTATATATTTAAATGGATTTTTCAAGGGTCTAAAAATAGCCAGTTTTGCAAACGAAGTCGGAATTCGACGAAACCAGTTTTGTTGGATCCGCAATATCAAATAATTGTTAGATTTCTAGTTTCGTGATTTTTAGAGTCATTGTGTGGTCGTACGGATTTTTAGAGTGAGAAACAGTCAGTATTTCGACAGTTAAAAATACGCTGTGTGAGCATACGAAGTCGGAATTCGACGAAACCAGTTTCGTTGGGACCGAAATGTCGAACTCTAGCAGTATGTCCATTTTCATGATTTTTGGGCATCATGTGTGATCACAAAGATTTTTAGAAGTCAGAAATGAATATAAAGGATTAAATAACAATATTAAAATATTAATATAAAAATATCTAGATATTTTTTTATGGTCTATAAATACCCCTCCTTCCTTTCTAAACCTAATTCAATCCCTTCTAAGTCAACAGAAATTTGCGCCGATCTTTTCCATTCCCACAAAAATCATCGATCAAAAGAAAAATTCAAAACAATACCAAATAAAATTCTATAAAATACAAATCGAGTATTTATGGATTCTTAAGGCCAGCAGCTTCGATTTAGGACTTGTTTCAAGTGTTGCGATTCAGGTTTGGTGAGTTCGACGTTTAGCAGAAAACCTAGGGTTCAGATTTTTGAGCGTTGTAGTCATTGATGCTTGAAACGATGGGTGTTTTTGAGTTTGTGATGTCGATTAGCACCTGTACGAGAGGTTGTATGGGTTTCGATGATAAAAAGCTTCGGTGCTTTTACTGTTCTGACGCGTTGGATCTGGGAGCTGAAGTCACCAAGGCTGGTTCGAGTTTGAGGTTTCAGGGTGAGGGGTGAAGAGATTTTTGTGGAGAACATCACGGTGAAATTTGTTGGTGATTCATGATGTATGGGAGGAGGATGGATCAATGTTTTGGGCGGAAATGGTGTTTTGTGTGAATGCCTGGAAGGAGAATAATGATCGAGGAAGGAGAAGAATAGGAGGCGGACTGGTCTGGGTTTAGACATGGTGTTCAAAATTATGTTGGGCCGGAAAGAAAGGTCAAGGCCCATTTTAAAAATATAATCCAAGCTTTATTTAATTTTAAAATAGTTCAAACTTTAATATTGTATAACTTGATCATACAAGATCAGATCGACGAACCGTAAGTGCATTGGGATCGTATGGACGGGAGCAACACAATGAGGCTGACTGGGGGTGAATCCGAGCTCGTTACAATTTATGGCGAAATAAATTGTCCAACTGAGTCAAATAATGCAAACCGATTATTTAACGGTTAACGCGTCAATGTGAGTAAAAACTCACTAACTTTCCTCAATTTATATTTTAATATAAATTGTACTTTATTTCTGTATTTGACTGCTAGTTATGTACTGTTAATTTGGACTGTTAAGTTGTATTGTTAAATTAGACTGTAGATTGGACTGTTAAATAATTGATTGAAAACAGTATGGATATATATATATATCTACATATATATATATATATATTAAACGGTGATTTTGTTATCAGTGTATTTCATTAGAAATGCAAGTGATGTTATATACGTTGTTTAACATCGGTGGATGCAGGGAAACAGGTTGGAGGAATCCGACTGGATTCCTCAACATTTATTTTACTGTTATTTGTATATTGTGATATATACTGTGATATAAAATCTGTTGTTGATTGTATATGTTTGGATGATATGGATCATTGACAGTTGGTTGTTTAAAAACAATAGAAAACACTGAAAATGTAGAAAAGGGGATTTTCAATATTTATATTGAAAATGAATCTATTTATAAAATTGAAGGATTTTATAAAAGGATATTTATTTAGAAATAAATAAATAAAATAAAGGAATGTTTATTTAGATTGAAAAAAGAGAATAAAGGATATTTAATTAAGGATTAAATAATTAGAATTATAAAGGAAAATCTATTTAGGAAAATAAATAGATTATACAAAAGGAAATCTATTTAGGAAATAAATAGAAGTTAAAATAAATAGAAATAAAAGAAAAGTTAGTTAGTCAGATATAAATATTCGAATCAAGTTAGTTAAGTGGTCAAACCAGGCTAGTCGAACCAAACTAGTCAAGCTAGTCGAACCCAACCGAGTCGAAATGGTCGAGTCGAACCAAATCGAGCCAAATGGTCGAGTCGAACCAAATCGAGCCAAATGGTCGAGTCGAACCAATCGAGTCAAGCTGGTCAAGTTAGTCGAACCTGGTCAGTACAACCAAGCTGGTCAAGTTAGTTTCATCGAAAGAAGTTATCGATGTTAGTTTCATCAAAAGGAGTTATCGATGTTAGTTTCATCGAAAGGAGTTATCGATGTTAGTTTCATCGAAGGGAGTTATCGATTATAGTTTAATCGAAGTGAGATTTTCAAATATGAGATATTTGAAAAGGAAGAGTTATCGAATATTAGTTATTCGAAGAGAGATTATCGAATATCGTTTATTCGAGAAGGAGTTAATCGAATATAGGTTATTCGAAGAAGAGTTAATCAAATGGAGATTTCTCGAAGAGAGTTAATCGGCGAATTCGATTATATCGAATTCGGGAAAGTACTTATACTTTCCAGTGTTTAAATAGAGATTTATTTATTTATAAATAAATATGTGTTAGGTTAATTATTCACTAATAAGAATAGAAGTTATAATTAAAGTTAGATAATTCGAAAGTAGGGATTATAACGTTATCGTTATAACCAATGTTTTAAATATAGAAGTGGATTAGTAAAATTGAATCCGAGAAAGGCGTAAAGAAGTTGTTAAAGATTAAAAGATAAACTTTGACCATTTCGAAGTTATAACGTTGTTCAGTTAAGGTTTGAGAGGTAATTATACCCCAACTTGAGTGACTTCCTTCTTAACTAAGAAATGGTAAGGTTTGATCGTAAAGGAGTTTTGGAAATGTTTTCCAAACGAGAATCAGAAATGTTTTCTGATAAAAGAAAATAAGAATTTAGAATATAGGGAAACAGGAGATAAGTAAATAAATGAACTAAAGAGATTAATGTTAAATGATGTTTGTTCGATATAATTTCCATCTGGAAATAATATCGTTGTTTGCACACTTGTTTTTCTTTGATAGTTAACTCACCGACTATCGAAGTTTTGACCATTTTAACGTTGTTAATATGGAGAGACCGGTTGGATTATTATCCATAGAACCACTCTGTATTGGCATAAGCGTCGCGAATCATATATGCCAAAGATAATTGAAGACGGAGTAAAATGCAAGGGCTGTTGTATAAGTCTTAGATAACAGTGACTAAGATGGATATACGGAATAGTGCCTTCGGTTTGTCCAGTCCCAGGACAACTTGTATGGATGAAGGTCTGACAGAGTATATCCAATGGATCGCGTAAGTTGATCTGTTCAAACGTATTCACGTTTGGTGGCGGAGGAATTCGTTTCTCTTAGCTGTATACCCGTGTTATTTTTGGATAAGTCAATTTGTGATTTGGCGGGTATGACGATGTGACATTCTAAGTGAATGAGGATGACTTGTGTGGATGAATGTCTGACAGAGTATTTCCAAAAAGGTCACGTATATTGATTTCTTCGACCGTACCAAGAGTGGAAGCGGAGAAGGAAACTTCTTTAGCTAACACGTAATGTACTTTTGTAGACGTCAATTAGTGATTTTCGATGGATCTGACAATGTGGCATTCGAAGTGAATTTGATGTGATGATAAAGCGTAGCTTCTAGCCTCATCAACCGGTAAATGACAGAAATCGGGCAGGCAGCATGGCTAAGTCGATCGCACCGAAGTAGGGTGTATAATCACCTATCTAGTGAATATTCATTTGTCTTAAACCTATCAATGCTGTCCCATATATATATACGGGAACGATTGCTGATGCCAACCGTTGGTGATGTACATTCGATACACTCAAGCGAAATGAGTGGTCGGTCATGTGTGGCTGAGTTACAAGATGTTCTTGTTGAACTCCAGTGTATCGTTCCTAGAGTACACTGATCGGAAGGTGGTTCCATACCTTGGCATAGTTGGAAATCCATTACTCAATACGTGCTTGCGGTTTTGATTGTATACTATATGTAGAACGTGAGATGAAAGCGTTTCTGCTAGTTGATATCTATTTGTACATAGACATTATTATAATATCAAAAGGTTTTTGATATAAAGATATTTTGGATTCTCATAAGGGAAAAACCCGTTCCGTTCTGCGGCGTGGTCTTATGAGATATCATTCACTTGTTCATATACCTGTTTAAACTGTTTTACTCATACCAGTCCCATGACTGACCCGGAGTTTACTTTGTTGTTTTCCTAAACTCTTGGGTGCCTAATTTGTACGGGCAGTCAAGTAGTCAGGAATTTGCAGATATAGTTGAAGAGCTGGAGCAGGAGGCTTCTGGATCATATAGCTATAGTTTATTTCCGCTGTGTTGTAAGTGCTGTACTCTGATAAGTGCTATTGTATACATAACTGTTATATTTCAAAGTTATGTTATCTATTATATGTTATTCGTTCCACTGTGAGGTTCGTGTTACTCTGATGTTGTGTTCTTCTTCTTCTTCTATTCTAAGTTTCTATCTTATCTATTCTCACCTTCTAATTTCTTTCATTAATTACCGGGATTTTTCGATGGTTTAGTTATCGACGTCGTGCTTACGTCGATAACCAAAGTCGCTCAAAAATCCGGGTTACTACAGTTGGTATCAAACTGAATTTAAATCACTTGGTACGGATATGAGCTGTTGTATAAGTCTTAGATAACAGTGGCTAAGATGGATATACGGAATAGTGCCTTCGGTTTGTCCTGTCCCAGGACAACTTGTATGGACGAAGGTCTGACAGAGTATATCCAATGGATCGCGTAAGTTGATCTGTTCAAACGTATTCACGTTTGGTGGCGGAGGAATTCGATGTTAGCCACTATTTCGAAAATGCTCGACTAACTTGATACCAAATGTGACGACCCTAAAATCCGATAGAATTTGAGCTGACCAAAAACACAAGTCCAACCCCAAATATCACGGAAATTCGAACCATTAATAGAAAGAAGTTAGAGGGTGAGGATAGATAAGATAGAAACTTAGAATAGAAGAAGAAGAAGAACACAACATCAGAGTAACACGAATCTCACAGCGGAACGAATAACATATAATATATATAACATAACTTGAAATATACATCTGTACTTGAATATACATCAATATCAAAGTACATCACTTACAACACAGCAGAAATAACTATAGCTATATGATCCTGAAGCCTCCTGCTCCAAGCTCTTCCAGTATATCTGTAAATTCCCGACTACTTGACTGCCCGTACAAATTTAGGCACCCAAGAGTTTGGGGAAAACAACAAAGTAAACTCCGGGTCAGTCATGGGACTGGTATGAGTAAACAGTTTAAAAACAGTTTTCAGAAAACTATATGATATCTCATAAGACCACGCCGTATAACATGAAACGGGTTTTTCCATTATGAAAATCCAAACACTTGACTTATCTTTATATCAAAACTCTTTTGATATTATAATAATGTCTAAATCAAGTAAATAACAATCTAGTGGAACGTTTGCATCTCACGTTCCACATATATAATATACAATCAAAACCGCAAGCACGTATTGGATAATGGATGTCCAACTATGACAAGGTATGGAATCACCTTCTGATCAGTGTACTCTAGGAACGATACACTGGAGTTCAACAAGAACATCTTGCAACTCAGCCACACATGACCGACCACTCATTTCGCTTGAGTGTATCGAATGTATATCACCAACGGTTGGGATCAGCAACCGTTCCCGTATATATATATGGGACAGCATTGATAGATTAAAGAAGCAAATGAATATTCTCTAGATAGGTGATTATACACCCTACTTCGGATCGACTCTCTTGTTAGCTGCCGAAACCACATGCCGACTATATATGTGAGGAAGAGTGGGAAGCACTTGGACATGACGTCGGTCGATGCACCGAGTACTTCCATATGTCTCATGTATCGCATGAGATGGATGATCGGGTCAGTCCGACCATTGTACGGTTCAATGAATGGAAACTAGAAGTCCAGAGGATTGCGGGAGTTCCTGATCTCCCTAGTGAAGAGGCTGCGGTGGACGTTATCTATATCCTACTGAGAATAATTACCCCGAGTGAAGCATCAGACTTTACTTGCAAGCTAACTTCCATCTCCGAGGAGTTGCTGCAATGAATCCACCTCTGCATTTGGGAGAGTTCTAGCATTGGGGTCCAACGAAAGCATGCTCGGAAGGGTGGCCGCTGGTTGGGCTCGAACTCCAAGAGTAGAGTGAAGGTGAGGACGAGGGTTCATCATAGCTGTTGGTTCAGGACCGACTGGACCCTCTTGAACCCGATGAGAGTTGGATTGAGCCGTACCCAAGGCTGGGGGTCCAGGCTGTTTCAACATAGCATGTGATGTTCAGAGTTCTTCGATATCCCCGCACAAGGTAATGTTAGGAGGATCTACAGTAGCGTTTTCACCCGCTCTGGTAAGAACCGGTATGGTAGGGTGGTCTCCCTGGTTCGAAGGGAAGGCCGCGCCAACTCTTCATTGAAGGGGAAGAGTGGTTAGATTAGTTTATGGTAAGATTCCGGGTTGTAATGGAAATGGCATAGATTCTGATGGGACCGGTAATCGCTCGACTGGTCTTGGGGGGTCGAGTTGTTCCCAAGAGTGTAGACAAAGTGGTCGAATGACCTAGATCTTGATCGCGAGCCTCCTGTGAATCTATAGCTGCGGCTGCACTGGTCGCTGGAAAGTGATACTCCTGGCTGTGATTGGTCGGGAGTTGGAGCCGAGCCAGGAGGATGCAAAGGTGGGATCTGAACAATGGCTTGATTCTATGAAGATCGAAGATCAGTTGTTGCCCCAGTCTCGCTTGGTGGAGGAATTGATGTTAAAGAGTTTAGCCCCATCTCCACTCGACCTAGAAGGTGGTCCATCAACTGCTGCTGTCGTTCGAGGAGTTTACCCTAAGATGTCATATAGTCTCTGAATTCGGTCATGATTTTATCCATGTCGTCTCGGGTAAGATATCGGGGCACATCTTCATGAGAGGAAGCTTCCTGACTAACTTCTGCAGCGTTTGTATCGGCTGCATCAACATTAGTGGGTTGAGAAGATGTTGCATCTTTCTTTCGTTTGTTCGCCATGGATTGAAACTTGCAGAAGGTCGTGGGTTTGTCACCCCCTTCCTGGCACGCCAAAGTGTTGACATCAAAAGTTGGTCACTAGTGACAGTCAACCCCCAATCGTGCGAATGACACACAAATAATAATTATAAAGTGTAGAAAAGTAAACAGAACAGGGACACGCAAGATTTTTATAGTGGTTCGGCAAAAGTCAGTGCATCTGTCCACTTTATATATATTGACTTTCTTTTGATTACAAATACAAAGCTTTTTCTTTTGGGAATGGAGAAGAAAAAGAATGGCTATTTTGTGAATTAGCCGGGAGAGTCGGAAGACTTAAGGGAAGAGTAGAGTATCCGAAAAGAAGCTCCTTTCTTCTTTGAGCTTTGTGATATTTATATGCGAAGCGTTGGGCTGACCGGGCCGCTACGTGGCCTTCCTCTTTTTTAGAGCTCGGACATGTGGAGCTCGTTCACTGGTAGCAATTGCGGCTGTAAGACCCATTCCACTGCTCATTAATAGTATCCTCAGAAACAGCGGCTTACTTGGCACTCAAGGTGAGGCGTATCAAAAGTAGAGCTCTGTCCGGATATGGTTGATCACCTTTTTTGCCTTAAAAGTTGGATGGAGCATCTAAAAGACTTAGCTGGATATTTTCATGCAGATCCGAGATACTCGGTCGATGCGCCTTTTATGGGAGCGATTCACTCGGTCGACAGGGGAGAGAGAATCTTCCGGAGTGAGCGAGTTATTGGCTGGAGGGAACTGGCTCGAGCCGGTGTTTGAAGAGGGCAAGTTGGACCGAGCTTTGGATGGGCCTTCTAGGGTATGAATTGTTCGAATTGGCTGGTTGCACATTGCTGAAGGGTGCATTTCTGGATATTGGGCTTTGATTTGTTCCGTGGCAGCTTTTGCCAAAAAGTTAGTTAACAGTGAGCACATTCATTTTATTTCGTATCCTTTTCTCTTCCATTGTACATGCAAAATTACGTACGTGCAAACTTATGTTACATTATTCTTTGCATGTTTGGAATGTAGTTGTATTTTATTAAAAGGTTCTGAAAATTATGTACTTGTTCAGCTATCTAGAGATATTCTACGGATTTCTACATCTTTGATTTCTTAAATGGTTGGCTGACGACATTAATCCTAATAACAAGGACATGTCTCCTTAGTTTCTTAAATGGTTGGCCCATAAAAACCTATCCAGCGATGATAGAATCATGCGCCTAAGAAAGGTGTAAATTCCATATTTTCATTTTAGTGCCATATGTACATATGAATTTGATCCCTTCCAATCCTGTTGTTAAAGACCATGACTACTTCACTCAAACATATAACTACTCTATCCATAAACAGTTTTAGAAATTATCAACTCACTTAAGGAGTCCTGACTATGTGATGTCCCTAGTAGGCTAGTAGCCTAATCATGATTCTAATATGTTTTTATGTGCTGCAAGTATCCCTATATTGTATCTTAAGTAACAAATATACTCACTACTCAACAGGTATTAATATGCCAATATCTGTCGGGGTAAAGATTTGAGCTCATCAAAAGAGCAATTAAACTTTGAACAACCATAATCTTCATATATGATATTTTGCTGGGATCTATTTCCACATGTTTCTTTGACTTGGTACATTACTACGCCTTTATGACCATAGGACGATTTATCATATGTATTTAAGGCACTACAATTACATATCTGGAGAACACTAATGCATTTAGAGGAAAATCAGTCTATGAAATTCTTGTTGTTATTTGATGTTTATGTTACTGTATTGCTAAATTTATTTTACGATAACTGATACATTCTCTTGAAATTTTGCTTGGATGCACTAAAATTTAGTGAGGTTCTAAAATAATAGATAACTATTGTGTAGTTGAACTGGTACCTTGTGCCTCCTCAGCAATAAAATATAGCTAAATCTTTCTTACTTTTGTCCATGTTATTTTTAACCTGTATATGTAGTAGATTTGAATCTTTCTTAACATAACCAAAATAAGCTGAATGTCGGTTGAATTCATTGAGAGGAAAATTTATTTGTGAATTTTTACTATAAAAGTGAAAGCCTTTGAACCTCTTAAATATTGCATTAAATGTTTATATGAATATGTCCTTATTTTTTGGAACATGAAGATTTCTTCAAAGTTGCTTCGTTCCAAAATTAATAATTGATGGTTCATTAACATTTTATTCTAATATTTTTTAATTAGGGTTTAATGATGACATGGTTGTTGATTGAAGTAGAAAAAGTTAATTAGATAAAGTCAAAAAAATTACCCATTGCTCTTGACTTTTCCTACTGAAAGACCATTAGAATATCATTATATCTATCAGAATATCGTTTTATACACTGTATCAGTGAAGTAAAAATACATTATTTTTTCTATTTCCTATTTACTAACATTGCTAATGTTGCGGGAATGGAGAGCGGAGTATTAAACGATATGCTAGACAGGAAAGAAACCTTTTGTTATATGTGTCGATCAAGGTAGTAGTAAGCAAAAATATTTGGAAAGTATATCGTCGTGTACGAATTCCGGATAATATAACCTAACTCTGCAACCAATTTTTCTCGATAAAGTTAATGACACAATATAAAATTAAATTCTCCATCTTTTTCACTGTACTATTAATTTTGATATTTACTACACTAGCAAAGTTATAAATTTCACTGTACTATTATTGAGTATTTCTAGTGGACATGTTTTTGTATCCTCAAATATTATTTTATGTACAATAAGTAATTTAAAACTTTCTCTTAGTTTTGGGGTTTGTTGTTTGCTTTTGATGCTAAAAATGATCAAATATAATAGTAGTTGAGCAATTCTTTTAGTTTTTGAAGGATGTTATTCTCTTCTTCCGGACTTCCAATGATTAGGAATGTTCTTTTCTCATGCATCAACCTTTATGTGGCAACCACATGTGACACATGTATTTATAGCATCTTAAAAAACAAGTGTGCGAGAATGGAGTTTTGATGACAACAACCTTATTTCAATTATCATTGATTATAAAACATATACTAACATCTATATCTAGAATATATAGACATATATATGCAGGATTTTTATACAGGACTTAAGTACTATAGACTATATAGTTTTAGAGATTCAAGAGATTCATAATTCAGAGAAGATTCAAGACTCATGAGTAATCATGAAATCAAGAGTTCAAGAGTTCAAGATAAATATAGTAATAGAGTCTAGTTTATATGTAAGACTCTGAATAGCACTCCAGGTTCAAATTCAAATCCTGTTTTTCAAATTCTAATTTTCAAATCCTATTTTCAAAATTCAAATTCTAATTTTAATTAGTTTTTCTATCTTACCTTTGATTCTAAACTTAAGTTTCAAAGTTTATAAGTTTATATATATTTATATAGTTACATACTTTTATAAATTTTATATTTATATAGTTTTAAACTTTATAGTTTTATAAATATGTTTATATAGTTTATATTTATGATTTCATATAATTTTCTACTTATAATACTTATTTATATCACTATGTTTTGATTCAAGAATTTCTAGAATTATATATATAGTAAAACACTTGAAAAATATTCAAAATTCAAATTTTCAAAACACATATGTTGACATACATAGGAGAGGATGTCGAAATACAACAGTCATATTTCCAGTTTTAAAAGGAAGTGTCTTTTCACCATTTGTAACGTTCTAGAAGCGTTGCAACCTTTCAAATATTATAAATAGGGGTTGATTTTGAATTTTTTAACCATTCTTCTTCTCCATCTTCATCCCTTTTCATTCCTCCATTATTATTTCATATTTTTTTTGATTTCTACACTTTTACTCTGCCGATTTGTATTCTATATGTATAAAATTTCCTATCTTCTCACTTTCTACTCATTACTCTCTGAATCGAAGTGCTATTGAAGAGATATAGGGCTGCTGTAATCATTTGGGGTTGTTTGGGAAACGGTGTGTTCCTTCTAGCAATGAAATCAAGGAAAGGAAACGGTGTTAACCTTGTAGCCGGGAAATCAAGGGTGGTGTAGACAGTATTAACCTTGTAGCCATGAAATCAAGAGGATTGTACTAAGATTTTGATCTAGTAATAAAACTCTACGCAATCCAGTGAAACGTGGGACAGGACGCAGAAGCAATCCATACTAGTATAAAATCTAGTGTGTTCTTTTGTTTTTTTGCATTTTTTTGTTTATTTCTGTGTTTGATTCTGTGTCTGTGATTATCTCTGTGGTGTGTTATTCATACAGTATATCATATTGATTTTAAATTTTCTTAAATTTCTTCAAAACACTATTCACCCCCCTCTAGTGTTAGTTTTGCCATAAGATTCAATACGCATTCCCTAACAGTTGGTATCAGAGCAAAGACTTTCAAAAAGTTCATAATCTGATTTTTGAAAATATTAAATGGCAAGTTTTGAAATGATTTATGAAACTAGTTTAAATTCATGCCTTGCATCAGTATTAAATGAGTCTGCATTCAATTTTATTGGAAAAATTTAGTTATTATGATATGATTTCTTGAAAAGTTTAAATGAATATATCACAGAATCATCATGATGTTATTATCTCAAATTACAATTAGTTATCTTGAAAACTCACTTGATTTTTTGAAAAGGTATGTTGTTTTGCTGGAAAGAAGTTATATCTGATGACTGTTGGCCAAAAGATACCAAGATGATCATTCATTAATCAAGAAAAGAAGAGTTTATGAAAGGGTATGAATTTCGGGGTTATAGTAGTTGAAGTGTCTATTCATTCATAACTCAAATTCAAATTCAAAATTTGATGCCAAGTTGGTTAAAATACTAAATCATTGATCTCATCGTCAAATTCTGAAAGATGTAAATGTATGGTTCATGACAATGGAAGAAATGAAGACAGATGTTATATCTGCAACAAACCAGGGCACATAAAGAGAATGTGTCCATATCCAGATAAATCAAATCAACAAGACAGACAATAGTAATTCACCAAAGAAAAGAAAGAGGGCATACATAGCTACTTTAGATGATTCAAATTCATCATCAAGGGATGAAGAGTCAGAAATTGGAAATTCAAATATGTGGTTCATAGCAATTCAGAATTCAGAGAATGTCGAAGAAATGGATTTAAAAACCGGGTACGCCTTAATCAGTTTTTAAATTTTTTTAGTTGAATGGATGTTTTGTTTGCTTTAATTTGTTTTAAATTTGAAATTTAAACTTTAAAATTCAAATCTGAATTTTGAATTTTGAAATTCAAAATAACAATTAGTAAAATAAAAAAATGGATGTTTGCTAGGTGTAACAACCCTGAATTTTGGGGTGAATTTAAAATTTATTTTAAGTAGTTTTGATGGGTTTTGATATTTAGAATAATTTATTTAAAAATAATAATGATTAAAAATTTATTTAAATCGAAATTAGAAGGAATAATTTAATTTTAATTATAAAAGGAGTTAGAAATAGCGCGGTAGTTTGAAAAGTCAAACTTGAACTTTGACTGACCATACAGGATGCAAAATTTAACGGATTTTAGTGAAACAAAAAATATTGGAATCTATTTAAAAATATCTTTCTAACGAATCCGAAAAATTGAAATTTCATAGGAGGAATCAAAAGTTATGCCCAAATTAAAATTTAGAAAGGTCGCTATGAAATTTATAACGGTCAAAAATGCAACTTTTTGCATACGAAGGAATTTGAACTCGAAACCACTTCCATTGAGTTCAGAATGATGTTTCTACAATTAAAAGGTATAAACACTTATATATTTCGAGTTTCGAAAATTATTTGTTTAAAAATGTATTTTTAATATTTAATATATACGCCTTGAAAAGGGCCATTTTTCAAATAGGCTCAGAATTGAACGAAATTAATTTTTCTAGGTCCGCAGCGTCAAAATATAGCTAAATATATTTTTCAGGAATTTTTGAAGTTAATTTGTAGCCTCGGTAAATTTATTTGTACGATTGAATTAGAATTAAAAGAATTAAATTTTAAAATAATAAAAACTGGTTCAAGATGATCGTTTGGGCCTGCGGGACATAGCTAGATGAGTCTGGAATAGGGGTTAATAGGTAAGAACGACAGTCGTTGGGCCTAATTCTGAGTTCGGGTCAAATCGGGCCTTAACGGGCTAATTAACTAATTAGATATTATAAATAAGTGGTTTATCCCTAACCCTAAGCCCCAAATAAACGCAGCCGCCACCCTGTCATTTCATGGCCAGAAATGTCCGAATTTCCTTGCTCAATCTCTTCCATTCCTTTTCGAATTAGGACCCAACCCCAACACCAAATCGAAGAGCATCTCTCAAGCTTTAATTCTATACAGATATGATAAGATTTAGTGAAGCTTTTAGCCCGAAATCCTCCACGAAACCCGCGCCTTAAGGATCACCGCCGCTCCTCCTAGGGCCCACCGCAACCACCCCCTTTCCCGGCGCACCAAGCCCTCTCCTCCCTCTCCAACCTCCAACTTCCTGATCATGAATCCATGCAGCGGATCTCGAGATATTTGGATCCGAAGTTTTGAGCAGAATGGGTTCTTCTTGACAGTGAACGGTCTGTTGTGGAAGAAAGGTTAAGGACCATAATTGAATTAATTATATAATTAAATTAATTTATTAATTTGATTAAAGTTTAAACTCCGATAACTTTTTCAAACAGAATTGAAATCAAACGACTTCAGTTGCGTTGGACTCGTATTGATCAGATCAACACAATGAAACTGAACGGATCTGAAAACAAGCATTTTGGAAATTCAGCCAATTTTGAAAGCGAACAGGAATTCAGTTAAAGCGAGGTGAGATTTCTATATTTAAAAATAGTTAAAAATTAAATTACCCCTAGTCATTTAAATTTCATGTGTGTATGCTTATTAAATCAGATCTGTTGTGATGTTTGGAATTTGTTGATTGTTGATTGTGATGTTGTTTATTGATTTGTCTGATTTGATGGACTATTGCGATGAAATAAAATAGTCAGAACAAATTATAACATTAGTTTTGTCAATATGAGATAGTAGTGAAATAAAGATTGTATTTTCAATTGGTTAAAACGAAAAGAGTTGAAACATAATTATTAATTTTATTGTCGTACAATAAAAATAGAAGATTTAAAATTATCATTCTATTTGTTATTTTATATTCAATAAAAAAATAGAATGAGAAGATTGACATGAGGCTTGACACCCAATCATACATGGTTATCCTATGTATCGACATGAAAAATTTACATCAAAATTACATGTTACCTGAAGTATTATGGAAATGTACACCATATGTGATTTCATGGAAAAATGATTTTTTTTTAGCGTCATATGTTAATATGAAAATAAGGATACTTTTTAGCGTTATGTGTTAACATGAGAATTTAACATATTTTTAGCATCAAGTTAAGATATGAAATTAAACTTATTTTTAGCGTCTTTATTGAAAGTATGTAAAACAAAATATTTATTTTGTTAAATGGAAAAGTATGTAAAACAAAATATTTATTTTGTTAAATGGAAAAGTATGTAAAAAAAAGCATTTATTTTGTTAAATTTAGTTGCTTTTGTCAAAGTTAGAATTGACATATAAAATTATCATTTCTGTAAATAGAATGGTCAATTCCAAATAAAACATGTACTGTTAGAAGAAGTTTTTAACAAAAAGATCACTTTTTTATGTCAATAGGTATGGTTGGAAAAGTTTTTAACTTTTTTATGTTAACATAAAATATTAAGATTGTGAAAACATAGAAAACATTCGTTTTGCTGAATAGATTTTTTTTCCAATAAAACTAAGTAATCATTTTTATAGAATGTTAGCTATGTTAGAACTATCATTGTTATGAAATGTCGCATTGGAATCAAAATAACTTTCTTGTTATGAAATCCACATTAGAATTAAAAATAACATTTTTGGACAAGGTATATGTAGCTACAAATCTCATTTATTTAGAAGTGCCAATAGAATAAAGTGTCATTTGGAAAAAAATATTCTTATTGTATATGAAAAATATCTGTGCTAATTAAACAACATTTTTGTAAGGATATATTATGTTGTGTTAAACATATCATTTTAGTTAGGAAATATCATTTTAGTCAAAAATGTTTAATTAGGATAGACATGCCACTTTTATTAGAAATATGTCATGTAAAGTAAATTTGTCATCTTTGTTTAAATTGAATTTGTTATTTATGTAAAAATTAATTTGTCATTTATGTAAAAAAAAAAATTGTCATTTATGTGGAATTTAGTTTGTCCATTTTATGAAAATTTGAAATTGGCATTTATGTTAGGATAAACTTGCCCTTCATGTTAAAATATTATAATGTCATTTATTGAAAATGTCATTAAATTAGAATGTCATTAAAACTAAAATATCACTAGATTGAAAATGTCGTTAAATTATAATGTCATTAAAACTAGAACGTCATTAGATTAAAAAGGTCATTAGAATTCATAGAAAATATATTTATATATAAAATATCCTCTTTATATGACATTAGAATTCACCACCTTTATTAAAGAATGGCACGTGAGTTAAAAACATCAATTTTGTTAAGAAGAGTCATGTAAAATAATATTTTTAGTAGAACAATTACAATGATTAACTAAATTTGTACTTGGACATGAGGTTAGGTCACATTTGTGGTGGAAGTCTGCCCGGACCCGACCGGCATATCCAGCAGCCATAAATGTTGGGCCTAATGTGAGAGGTCCAAGTGCGCAAATACAAATTGGGCCAAGACACAAGGTTAAGCCCAACTTGTGGGATAAGTCTGCCCGGAACCGACTGGCCTA
This sequence comes from Allium sativum, assembly GCA_030737875.1. NCBI lineage: Eukaryota > Viridiplantae > Streptophyta > Magnoliopsida > Asparagales > Amaryllidaceae > Allium > Allium sativum. Next base: position 218,395,058 of record CM060920.1, read on the forward strand.
TCCAGCATCCACAAGTTGCAGGCGGAATGTGAGAGGTCTGGCCCATATTAAAATATAAATGGTTAAATAGAAAATGGACACTATTTACACCGTCATGAGTTAAATTAGAAATTGACGTTATTTTCACACCATTATGTGTTAATAATGAAATGAATATTTTCACCTCCAAGTTTGTTATAAAAGAAAGTTACATTTTCAATGTAATAAGAAAAGGATTAGAAAAGTTTTACATTTTCTTAATGTAAATGAGGATTAGAAGAAAATTTCATTTTTTTATGTAATTAAGTTAGAGAACATAAAATTTCATTTTTTGTAATTAAGTCAATCTGCATGTGAATTAGATTGAAAGTGGGGAATTTACATTTACCATGTAAATTAAGATAAAGGAGAAAAATTACATCTTATGTAATCAAGTTAAAGTAGAAAGAAGTTTACATTCTTAATGTAATTAGATTATAGAAATAGCTTACAATTTTAATTTAAATTAGATTAAAAAGAAAAGTTTACATTTTTAATAAGAATAAGAATTAAGATTTAAGTGAAAAATTACAATTTCGTGTAATTAAGATTTAAGGGTAAAATCACATTTCCATGTAAAAAGAATTAGAGAAGAAAATTTCCTTGTCATTGAATTAGTTTTTATGTAAATGAAACTTACATTTTTATGTAAATAGATTTTCAATGAAAATTATAACGATGGAAATTTAGTTTTTAAATGAATTAGTTTTCATTAAAAGATTAACAAAGTTATTATTTTTGTAGAATTGAAGTTGACACCAAAATATATTGCATTTTGTTAGAAATTGAAATGACACAAAAGTACTTATTTTTGTTAAATTATAAATGACGTACAAAAATATTCATTTTTGTTGTAATGGAAATGAAACACCAAAAAAAATACCTATTTTTGTTATAATTGGAATGATACACGAAATATACAATTTTTGTAAAATCAAATATTGAAAGCAAAATATACATTTTGTGTATAGGATATGTATGGTAATTGGAAATGAAAACATTGTTGTGTGTGATAATATGTATCAATATTGGATAAATAAGAATATTTGTGGGTAGCAAGATATAGTGTAATAAAATACATTTCATTACACATTATAAAAATAACGATATGAAATGGTTTTCAAATTTATATATGCGAGAGTTATTTGGAAAGTCTGAGTTTACACTCATTCCAAATAATGATACGACGTTCGAAGAATTGAAGACGATGATTGAAGACCGCCGATCTTCACATCGAATGTGTAAGTGTTGAGGCCCTTGATTGATTTGCTCCCAAGACGGGGCTAAGATGGTAGTAATCCGTACGTAGTGTTGATTTGTACGGATTTGGCTTTCGCTCAGACCCAGAGCATAGGCTTATAAATGGAATGTGTGTCTGACATTGTACTCCTTTATATTGTATTTATTGATTTTCTGTCGAATGTACGAATGCATGGTGGCGCAGAATTTATTCTCTTGCTTAACACCCTTTTGTATATTTTGGCAAAGGATTGGTAGTGTGATATTGAGTGACAGTGTGGTATACTAAGATGCAATGATCAAGGTTTCTTGTTGAAAAGCAGAACCTTGTGGTGATGATCAAAGCACAGCTTGAATAAGCATAGCTTTGTGTATTACGTAGCTTCACGAGCCTCACAACCCAGTGGAGTCTAAAATGGAAGAAGGGAACGCCGGGAGAGCAGCACGTTTCTTTCTAGCTAGAAGTAGTGTCAGTGCTTAAACTGGCTGATATTTTACTTATGTGGATGATGGAATGAGGCGCCTCGGATGATAGGTCATATAGGATCGGGAAACGTGTGTTCAGGAATTGCCAATCCACGAAGCTGTGTGTATGGACCGGCCCTGCAGGATCCAAGGGTTAACTGCGGGGAATCTTGAGACATTAGCCAGAGTGTCTCGAATCGGTAAGGAGCTCCTCCCTAGCCTTGACTCATGATGGAAACCCAATTTCCAATACGAACCTGCGGTTTTCATTGTAGAACTAGTATGGCGACATAGTAGGATGGGGTACTATGCCGTCTATGATTGATACATTATAATTGAAGTTTTTTACTGAAACATATATACACTAATAATAATATCAAATCCGTTTTTAACGTATCAAGCATTTTTGACCATTATAAGGTAAAACTCTATCCTCTGGTTTGCGTTGCATTGTGTGATGGGACTTGGGTCTTATAATGGTTTCATTTTTCTAAAAAGCATTGCGTTGTTTAACGATTTACTTTAATTTATGCACCGGCAATCCATTGGAATAATCCTTGGATTTACCTTATTACTATTAGTTAAATTAGTTAAGAATTCTCACACTAGTCCCATGACTGACCCGTTGTTTGTTTCCACCTTTGCAAACTCGGGTGCCCTCTTTTCCACACGGGCAGTCGAGTAGCTTTTTACAGATATTTATCTCTTGAGCAGGATTCTGGATCGAAGCCTAAAACTGTGTCCAGAGCATAGAAGTCTTCCGCTGTTTATTGTATTTAATTTACTGCAATTTATCTTCCGCTGTAATTTTATTCGATGTACTCTGATATTCTGTACTCTGATGTAACATTATTATCATATTTTATAAAAGTATGTTGTTGTTCTGATGTTGTTGTATACCTAGAGTAAGCGTATCCGGTGATTTCCCGCAAGGGCGATTTTCGGGTCCTTTCATTTTGGTATCAGAGCTTTGGTTAGCTCAAATCTTTCGGATACAACTCATTAGAACTGAACAAAGACTCATCAGAGATTGGATTAGTAATATCCAATAAGAATACTCATTAGAGATAGGATCAGCAGTATCCTAGGATGAGAAAACTCATTAGAGATGGGGTTACTAATGCCCTAGAATGAGTGGAGAGTAGCAAGCCTATAATATACATATTCGTAATTATAATCTATTTTAGAAAAATATGATTTTTGAATATATAAAGTTATATATTTTAAAATTTAACCAATAAATAAAAGTATTGAAATCAATAAAAGAATGAAAGATGAGTTAGTTAATTAAACAACTTTTAGCTTCGTTCCTTTTCGAGGACGAAAATTTCTTAAGAGGGGGAGACTGTAACAACCCTGAATTTTGGGGTGAATTTAAAATTTATTATAAGTAGTTTTGATGGGTTTTGATATTTAAAATAATTTATTTAAAAATAATAATGATTAAAAATTTATTTAAATCGAAATTAGAAGGAATAATTTAATTTTAATTATAATAGGAGTTAGAAATAGCGCGGTAGTTTGGAAAGTCAAACTTGAACTTTGACTGACCATACAGGATGCAAAATTTAACGGATTTTAGTGAAACTAAAAATATTGGAATCTATTTAAAAATATCTTTCTAACAAATCCGAAAAATTGAAATTTCATAGCAGGAATCAAAAGTTATGCCCAAATTAAAATTTAGAAAGGTCGTTATGAAATTTATAAAGGTCAAAAATGCCACTTTTTGCATACGAAGGAATTTGAACTCGAAACCACTTCCATTGAGTTCAAAATGATGTTTCTGCATTTGAAAAGTATAAACACTTATATATTTCGAGTTTTGAAAATTATTTGTTTAAAAATGTATTTTTAATATTTAATATATACGCCTTGAAAAGGGCCATTTTTTGAATAGGCTCAGAATTGAACGAAATTAATTTTTCTAGGTCTGTAGCGTCAAAACATAGCTAAATATATTTTTCGGGAATTTTCGAAGTTAATTTGTGGCCCCGGTAAATTTATTTGTACGGTTGAATTAGAATTAAAAGACTTAAATTTTAAAATAAGGAAAACTGGGTCAAGATGATCGTTTGGGCCTGTAGGATATAGCTAGATGAGTCGGGAATAGGGGTTAATAGGTAAGAACGACAGTCGTTGGGCCTAATTCTGAGTTCGGGTCAAATCGGGCCTTAACGGGCTAATTAACTAATTAAATATTATAAATAAGTGTTTATCCCTAACCCTAAGCCCCAAACAAACGCAACCGCCACCCTATCATTTCATGGTCAGAAATGTCCGAATTTCCTTCCTCAATCTCTCCCATTCCTCTTCGAATTAGAACCCAATCCCAACACCAAATCGAAGAGCATCTCTCAAGCTTTAATTCTATACAGATATGATAAGGTTTAGTGAAGCTTTTAGCCCGAAATCCTCCACCAAACCCGCGCCTTAAGGACCGCCGCCGCTCCTCCTAGGGCCCACCGCGACCACCCCCTTTCCCGGTGTACCAAGCCCTCTCCTCCCTCTCCAACCTCCAACTTCCTGATCCTGAATCCATGTAGCGGATCTCGAGATATTTGGATCCGAAGTTTTGAGCAGAATGGGTTCTTCTTGGCAGTGAACGGTTTGTAGTGGAAGAAAGGTTAAGGACCATAATTAAATTAGTAATATAATTAATTTATTAATTTGATTAAAGTTTAAACTCCGATAACTTTTTCAAACAGAATTGAAATCAAACGATTTCAGTTGCGTTGGACTCGTATTGATCAGATTTACACAATGAAACTGACCGGATCTGAAAACAAGCAATTTGGAAATTCAGCCAACTTTGAACGCGAACAGGAATTCAGTTAAAGCGAGGTGAGATTTCTATATTTAAAAATAGTTAAAAATTAAATTACCCCTCGTTATTTAAATTTCATGTGTGTATGCTTATTAAATCAGATCTGTTGTGATGTTTGGAATTTGTTGATTGTTGATTGTGATGTTGTTTGTTGATTTGCCTGATTTGATCGACTATTGCGATGAAATAAAATAGTCAGAACAAATTATAACATTAGTTTTGTCAATATGAGATAGTAGTGAAATAAAGATTGTATTTTCAATTGGTTAAAACGAAAAGAGTTGAAACATATGTATTAATTTTATTGTCATACAACAAAAATAGAAGATTTTAAATTATCATTCTATTTGTTAATTTATATTCAATAAAAAAATAGAATGAGAATATTGACATGAGGCTTGACACCCAATCATACATGGTTATCCTATGTATCGACATGAAAAATTTACATCAAAATTACATCTTACCTGAAATATTATGGAAATGTACACCATATGTGATTTCATGGAAAAATGATTTTTTTTTAGCGTCATATGTTAATATGAAAATAAGGATACTTTTTATCGTTATGTGTTAACATGAGAATTTAACATTTTTTAGCGTCAAGTTAAGATTTGAAATTAAACTTATTTTTAGCGTCTTTATTGAAAGTCTGTAAAACAAAATATTTATTTTGTTAAATGGAAAAGTATGTAAAACAAAATATTTATTTTGTTAAATGGAAAAGTATGTAAAACAAAGCATTTATTTTGTTAAATTTAGTCGCTTTTGTCAAAGTTAGAATTGATATATAAAATTACCATTTCTGTAAATAGAATGGTCAATTCCAAATAAAACATATATTGTTAGAAGAAGTTTTTAAGACAAAGATCACTCTTTTATGTCAACAGGTATGGTTGGAAAAGTTTTTAACTTTTTTATGTTAACATGAAATATTAAGATTGTCAAAACATAGAAAACATTCATTTTGTTGAATAGATTTTTTTCAGTAAAACTAAGTAATCATTTTTATAGAATGTTAGCGATGTTAGAACTATCATTGTTATGAAATGTCGCATTGGAATCAAAATAACTTTCTTGTTATGAAATCCGCATTAGAATTAAAAATAATATTTTTGGTCACGGTATATGTAGGCTAAAAAACTTATTTATTTAGAAGTGCCATTAGAATAAAGTGTCATTTGAAAAAAAAAATCTTATTGTATATGAAAAATATCTGTTCTAATTAAACAACATTTTTGTAAGGATATATTATGTTGTGTTAAACATATCATTTTAGTTAGGAAATATCATTTTAGTCAAAAATGTTTAATTAGGATAGATATGCCACTTTTATAAAAATATGTTATGTAAGATAAATTTGTCATCTATGTTTAAATTGAATTTGTTATTTATGTAAAAATTAATTTGTCATTTATGTAAAAAAATTAATTTGTCATTTATGTGGAATTTATTTTGTCCATTTTATGAAAATTTGAAATTGGCATTTATGTTAGGATAGACTTGCCCTTCATGTTAAAATATTATAATGTCATTTATTGAAAATGTCATTAAATTAGAATGTCATTAAAACTAGAATATCACTAGATTGAAAATGTCATTAAATTATAATGTCATTAAAACTAGAAGGTCATTAGATTAAAAAGGTCATTAGAATTCATAGAAAATACATTTACACATAAAATATCCTCTTTATATGACATTAGAATTCATCACCTTTATTAAAGAATGGCACGTGAATTAAAAACATCAATTTTGTTAAGAAGAGTCATGTAAAATAATATTTTTAGTAGAACAATTATAATGATTAACTAAAATTGTACTTGGACACGAGGTTAGGTCACATTTGTGATGGAAGTCTGACCGGACCCGACCGGCATATCCAGCAGCCACAAATGTTGGGCCTAATGTGAGAGGTCCAAGTGCTCAAATACAAATTGGGCCAAGATACAAGGTTAAGCCCAACTTGAGGGATAAGTCTGCCCGGAACCGACCGCCTATCCAGCATCCACAAGTTGCAGGCCTAATGTGAGAGGTCTGGCCCATATTAAAATATAAATGGTTAAATAGAAAATGGACACTATTTACACCGTCATGAGTTAAATTAGAAATTGACGTTATTTTCACACCGTTATGTGTTGATAATGAAATGAATATTTTCACCTCCAAGTTTGTTATAAAAGAAAGTTACATTTTTAATGTAATAAGATAAGGATTAGAAAAGTTTCACATTTTCTTAATGTAAATGAGGATTAGAAGAAAATTTCATTTTTTTTATGTAATTAAGTTAGAGAACATAAAATTTCATTTTTTGTAATTAAGTCAATTTGCATGTGAATTAGATTGAAAGCGGAGAATTTACATTTATCATGTAAATTAAGATAAAGGAGAAAAATTACATCTTATGTAATCAAGTTAAAGTAGAAAGAAGTTTACATTCTTATTGTGATTAGATTATAGAAATAACTTACATTTTTAATGTAAATTAGATTAAAAAGAAAAGTTTATATTTTTAATAAGAATAAGAATTAAGATTTAAGTGAAAAATTACATTTTCGTGTAATTAAAATTTTAGGGTAAAATCACATTTCCATGTAAAAAGAATTAGAGAAGAAAATTTCCTTGTCATGGAATTAGTTTTATTGTAAATGAAACTTACATTTTTATGTAAATAGATTTTCAATGAAAATTATAACGATGGAAATTTAGTTTTTAAATGAACTAGATTTCGTTAAAAGATAAACAAAGTTATTATTTTTGTAGAATTGAAGTTGACATCAAAATATATTGCATTTTGTTAGAAATTGAAATGACACAAAAGTATTTATTTTTTTTAAATTATAAATGACGTACAAAAATATTCATTTTTGTTGTAATGGAAATGAAACACCCAAAAAATACCTATTTTTGTTGTAATTGGAATGATACACGAAATATATAATTTTTGTAAAATCGAAAATTGAAAGCAAAATATACATTTTGTGTATAGGATATGTATGGTAATTGGAAATGAAAACATTGTTGTGCGTGATGATATGTATCAATATTGGATAAATAAGAATATTTGTGGGTAGCAAGATATAGTGTAATAAAATATATTTCATTACACATTATAAAAATAACGATATGAAATGGTTTTCAAATTTATATATGCGAGAGTTATTGGGAAAGTCCGAGTTTACACTCATTCCAAATAATGATATGACGTTCGAAGAATTGAAGACGGCGATTGAAGACCGACGATCTTCACATCGAATGGGTAACTAGTGTTGAGGCCCTTGATTGATTTGCTCCCATGACGGGGCTAAGATGGTAGTTATCCGGACGTAGTGTTGATTTGTACGGATTTGGCTTTCCCTCAGACCCAGAGCATATGCTTATAAATGGAATGTGTGTCTGACATTGTACTCCTTTATATTGTATTTATTGATTTTCTGTCGAATGTACGAATGCTTGGTGGCGGAGAATTTGTTCTCTTGCTTAACACCCTTTTGTATATTTTGGCAAAGGATTGGTGTTGTGATATGGAATGACAATGTGACATACTAAGTTGCAACGATCAAGGTTTCTTGTTGAAAAGCAGAACCTTGTGGTGACGATCAAAGCACAACTTGAATAAGCATAGCTTTGTGTATTACGTAGCTTCACGAGCCTCACAACCCGGTGGAGTCTAAAATGGGAGAAGGGAACGCAGGGAGAGCAGCACGTTTTTTTCTAGCTAGAAGTAGTGTCAGTACTTAAACTGGCTGATATTTTACTTATGTGGATGATGGAATGAGGCGCCTCGGATGATAGGTAATATAAGATCGGGAAACGTGTGTTCAGGAATTGCCAATCCACGAAGCTGTATGTGTGGACCGGCCCTGCAGGATCCAAGGGTTAACTGCAGGGAATCCTGAGACATTAGCTAGAGTGTCTCGAATCGGTAAGGAGCTCCACCCTAGCCTTGACTCATGATGGAAACCCAATTTCCAATACGACCCTGCGGTTTTGATTGTAGAACTAGTATGGCGACATATTAGGATGGGGTACTATGCCGTCTATGATTGATACATTATGATTGAAGTTTTTTTATTGAAACATATATACACTAATAATAATATCAAATCCGTTTTTAACGTATCAAGCATTTTTGACCATTATAAGGTAAAACTCTATCCTCCGGTTTGCGTTGCATTGTGTGATGGGACTTGGGTCTTGTAATGGTTTCAGTTTTCTAAAAAGCATTGTGTTGTTTAAAGATTTACTTTAATTTATGCACCGGCAATCCATTGGAATAATCCTTGGATTTACCTTATTACTATTAGTTAAATTAGTTAAGAATTCTCACACCAGTCCCATGACTGACCCGTTGTTTGTTTCCACCTTTGCAAACTCGGGTGCCCTCTTTTCCACACGGGTAGTCGAGTAGTTTTTTGTAGATATTTATCTCTTGAGCAGGATTCTGGATCGAAGCCTAAAACTGTGTCCAGAGCATAGAAGTCTTCCGCTGTTTATTGTATTTAATTTGCTGTAATTTATCTTCCGCTGTAATTTTATTCGATGTACTCTGATATTCTGTACTCTGATGTAACATTATTATGAAGTTTTATAAAAGTCTGTTGTTGTTGTTCTGATGTTGTTGTATTCCCAGGGTAAGCGTATCCGGCGATTTCCCGCAAGGGCGATTTTCGGGTCGTTTCACTAGGATTAATATTAATTTAGGAAATAATAAAACCTGAAATATAAATCAATAATATAATCAAAATAACATTTCTTTTGAATTTCTGCATGTATGTCGACATACATAGAACGACATGTCGACATATGTACCAATAAATTCAAATTTTGAACTTTCAAACATCCCTCCATCTTTTCAACAAGAAAATGCCAGTTCAAACTCTTGTTATTAACTTTGTTTGTCTACTTATTTTCTTATATCTTATTTCAAAATATATATATATTAAAAGTACATAAATTAACAAAATTATATGGACATGTTAATATTATATACAAAGTTAATATTTTTTTTGTATGGTTATAAAATATAAATTTATTTATCTTTTATATAGTTTAAACATGCATAGTTTAACTTATATATTATTCATATGATTTCATAACAATTTTGGGTTACATTATCACAAATACTATTTGTAACTTAGTACTTATTTTGATTTCTTATTAAGATTTATAAAAGCTTGAATATTTAACCTAGTATTTTCGTATAAAAATAACACACACACACACACACACACACACATATATATATATGATTTTATGTCTTAAATATGTAGTTTAAATATAACAAGTTATAGTTTTATAATTAATTTATATCTAGATTTCATAATTTTGTTATGACTATAGAATTATTTTAAAGTCTTAACATATAAATTGTTCCTTAGCAAATTAATATATTTTGATTTCTAAAAGTTTAAATTTAGAATAGATTTGTTTCAAAAGATTGATTTATATTTCGTAATAAATTAAATTTTAAGTCCTTTTTAAAATTAGTTTATATATATACACAATTATGAATACATGTTTATATAAAAAATAGTTTACTTTATAGGATACAATTCTATATTCACTTAAAAAAATCTTCAAATTTTACTATATTAAGGTAGCACCCTGCGAAGATTATTTAACTCCACATTTCCCATAGAATTATTCTAAATTTTTTATTATCTATTATGAATAATATAAAACTTTCATCTTTACTATCCTTTAAATCTCTTTTATAAGTATTATTAACCTAAGTCTAGAAATTAGTATATATTACCCTTGTTTAATTCAAATAATTTACAATATATATGTATATACATAATAGTTAGATAGTACTTTGAATATATTTTACCTAAATAGATATAATCACCAAATCATTCTATATATTATCATTACACATCTTATTTCATATCATACATCATTATTATAAATTAAAGTACATCTTCAATTAATATCATTCACATCACAAGTTGCATTTCATTCAATATATCACTTTTATATAGTTTTGCATATGACATACTGCATTATAACCAACACACTGCATTACATGTTAACTTTAACCCTACACATAACGAGTATAAAGTATGAGAAGTTTTTATCTAATTAGAAATATAGGATTATTAATCAAATACATAACATATTTACTTTGTTTTGATTAACTTGATTGACTTGTTTGGCTTGATTAAATTGATTGGCTTGACTGAACTGATTGAATTGATTGGATTAATTGACTTTTTAGGTTTGTTCGACTTGAATAACTTGATTGACTTACTTGACATGGTTAAATTTCATTAGTGGTTTATAGGTTTGTTAGAAAAATACTTATGCATATGTAGTTGATATGCGCTTTATAGTTTTTAGGAAAATAAGAAGTTACAAGAAATGTTTGGCTTTTTGTTTTGAAGTTTGTAACAACAAAACTTAAATTGTTTGATTATTTGGATTAAATTGCTTGAATATTGACTTATCATTACTTGACTTATATTAATTCAAGTTGTATCATGGCTTTAACGATATCTTATCAGAATTAGTTTATAGTCTAGATTAAGGTCTTAAGGAAATTAGAGTTTAGGCTAGGTTTAGTCGTGTATTAGATTAAGGGGGAGTTTTATAGTTTCTAGTATTATTTAAAGTCTCAAGAAGTGTTTTTGAATAGACTTGAATTTCTTTATTGTTTGAATCACTTGTTTGGATTGATTTGCTTGTTTGAATTGATTATAAATATTGGTTGGTTTACTTAGTTCTAATTTGTTAGACTAGTATAGTCATAATGCATTTGTAGTTGATAGGAGCTTTATAGTTTTTAGGAAAATAAGAAGTTACAAGAAATGTTTGGCTTTATGTTTTGATGTTTGTGACAAAAAACTTAAATTGTTTGATTATTTGGATTAAATTGCTTGGATATTGACTTATCATTACTTGACTTATATTACTTCAAGTTGTATCATGGCTTTAAGGATATCTTATCAGAATTATTTTTTAGTCTAGATTAAAGTCTTAAGGAAATTAGAGTTTAGGCTAGGTTTAGTCGTGTATTTGATTAAGGGGGAGTTTTATAGTTTCTAGGATTAATTGAAGTCTCAAGAAGTGTTTTTGAATAAACATGAATTTCTTTAATGTTTGAATTACTTGTTTGTTTGAATTTCTTGTTTGGATTGATTTGCTTGTTTGAATTGATTATAAATATTGGTTGGTTTTACTTAGTTCTAATTTATTAGACTAGTATAGTCATATTGCATTTGTAGTTGATAAAAGATTTATAAATTTTAGGAAAATAAGAAGTTACAAGAAATGTTTGGCTTTATGTTTTGATGTATGTGACAACAAAACTTAAATTGTTTGATTATTTGCATTAAATTGCTTGATTATTGACTTATCATTACTTGACTTATATTACTTCAAGTTGTATCATGGCTTTAAGGATATCTTATCAGAATTATTTTTTAGTCTAGATTAAAGTCTTAAGGAAATTAGAGTTTAGGCTAGGTTTAGTCATGTATTAGATTAAGAGGGAGTTTTATAGTTTATTAGTTGAAGTCTCAAGAAGTGTTTTTGAATAGACTTGAATTTGTTTATTGTTTGAATTGCTTGTTTGTTTGAATTGCTTGTTTGGATTGATTTGCTTGTTTGAATTGATTACAAATATTGGTTGGTTTACTTAGTTCTAATTTATTAGACTAGTATAGTCATAATTTTAGGGGGAGTTATAATATTTTAGATTTAGAATCATAGATTAATTTAAAGGGAAATATACAGTTATTCAATTCACAGAGTATTATATAGTCATTTATAGCATAGGTTTAAGGAATAGTATTGGAATGGTTATAATAGAATAACGATATAATATAGGCAAAAATTTAGGGGGAGTTACGTATATTAGTACTTTAGTATAGAATTAAGTATTATAATCATTAAATATATAGATAAATATGGGTTATAGATTTAGAGGGAGTGTATCGACTCAGATTTTTGGTCAGTTAATTTTAAATATTGAATATGGACTTAAATATTGAGTTATCGATTTAATAATCGAAATACGATTTATTTCGAGTATATATAACCATCGTAATACGCAAATGGATTTAATTGAATTCAAAGTTTAAAACTGAATTGAAAACAGTTTAGATGATCAATACAAACTTCTGTTTGAATTAGAATAACAATACTAATTTATTATCGAAGAATTAATTGTTTTGAATTTAATTTATATTGATTTAATTCTCCATGTGATCGAATTAGACTTCGGAGCTTGTTCTAGTGTGTTCAGAATAGTGGTATAATCCTAGGAATGCTAGTTGCTACATTTAAATAGAAGTTCGAAAACAGGTGATAATTTAAATTAAATAAATCCACATTGATTCGAATTAATTAGGGTCAACATATTATTTCCTTCTACCCTAAGTAATGAAGTACACAACCTACTTAGCTACAGCTAGCATTTCAATTCGCGAGCTTCATCTTTCAACTCATGTACGTTCTCCTCCCCAGCTTCGTAACAAAGTAAAATAAGGAATTACTGTCTTCATACGTATGGTTCCCCATTTTCATTTATAAATATCGCGACTTCTACCGTTTCCCTTCTTATTTCATTCATTAACCCCAGTATTCCAGATCGAAGAATTCCGCCTTCGTTCTTTCTAAAAAAAATCGAATTAGAAATTGTTTTCGAATCTAAGCTAAGGATTTCATATTCAACAAAGAGAGCATACGAAACCATGTTCGATGGCTCGATTCAAGTTTGCGTTCGAAGGTATGGAAGGTTGTGAATTTTAGGTTGAGGCCAGGATGAGACTACTTGAATTGAATCATGAAATAGAATATGAATTTGGATTCAACGTTTGTAGCACCTGGTTTTGAAATTGTATGGAATCCTCTGTACAACGTAGAGAGGAGGACCTAGGATGGAATCCAAAAGAGGGCGACGAGTTTGTCAACGCGCTGCTTGCGAGCTAGAGATTCAGATGAGGATGAAATGGTGAAGTCAGTTTACATTTTTGTGGTTGCAGGAGGACGTGCTGGACTTCTAGATAGAGGGAAAGTGAAGCACGATCTTGTTTGGAGTTACACGATTTCCTGTAGTCGTGTTTGGTGGAAAAGGTCCATCATTTTTGTAGTAGTTTGCTAGGATCGATCACAGGGTATTTTGCAATGGATCTGGTTGGCGTTGGTAGTGGAGCTTGATGCTTCTAAGTGGTGGCAACATATTGCAAAAGTTTGTAGTGGAAAATGTTTCAATCTAGAAGACGAGTAGCATGATTTAGGTTATAAATCTACTTAGTAATTCAAAATTTTATTAATAATTTAAAGTATATTAACTTATCATATAATGGAACATTTTTAATTCATATGAGGTTCAGAGGAAAAAAAGTATATACTAACACGAATCACATTGGATTGGCGAAATATACGAGTTTGGATTGATTAGATATTTTTCTGAGTCAACTGGGGATTTAGATAATTTAAAAGACGGGTATTCAAAAATAAAATCACGGTGAGTAAATCTCACTCGGATTTTACTTAGAATTATTTTTATTAGTTACAAATAATTGTTTGATGGTTGTTTGCTTGCATTGAAATATTTTTGTGGCTATATTAAATATATTAGTTATTTAGGCTTGGTGTTTATGGCTATTATATATATATATATACTGGTGGTTGGATATTCCCCGCAGTACTATTAGCGGATGCTCGCAATGTCATTAACGGATGACCCTATGTGCCCCACAATATGGTAGTGTATGACCTTTTATACCATGATATCCTGCCTCGAAGCAGGATGGGTATTATTTATGTTGGCTAACATCTGTGGATGCAGGAAAACAGGTTGGAGGGATCCAACTGGATTCCTCGAAAATATTATATTTGTTTGTTTCATATATGATGTGTTAAAAATCTGTGATTAGGTGTTTTTGAATGTTTTAATATCACTGGGCCTAAATGTTGATTTATAAAAATTTCGTGAAAAGGGATTTTGAGATTCAAATGGGAAATATCTATTTTTTTTAAATAGAATTTGAATTTCGAATGGGCTATAGAAATATTAACTTGTTTTGAATATATAAGACAAGTATTGAATTTATAAACGATGTTTATAAATTAAATAATGTAGGAAATTTAAGTGAAATTATAAACAATTTTTATAAATTAAATAATGCAAGGAATTGAAATGAATTTATAAACAGTGTTTATAAATGGATTGGAAAAATTATCATTTGATAATTTAAATATATAAATTCAAATGTGAATTTAAAAATAGAAACGTGGAATCATTTTAAAGAAGTAAACATTGAAATTTATTCTGATATTTAGAATATAAATTGAACTAAAAATAAATCCGTATGGATTTATGATTTGAATTCGATTAGACCGAATTTATATAAATAAAATATTTTTTAGAAAAGATATTTGAATCGTATTAGATAGAACTAAAATTAAATATGAAAATAAATTATGTGTTATATATATTATTTATAATAAATAGAATGTTCCAAAATAAAATTTTGGTTTTCAAACAGATTTTGAAATCTAGTGAAACTTGTTTTATCATTAGATAATTTAGAGGTTTCAATTCAAGTATGAATTTGGAAATAGGATTTGAAATTATTTCAAAATGGGAACGAAGGAATTTATTTCAGAATTCGGATTAGAAACAGAATTGAAATATATCCAAAGGATTTATAATTAGAATTTGATTTTTATTAATTTTATAAAATAAGTTATCTCCAAAGGAAATTGGAATACTATATATAAGATAGAGTTGCAAATAATTATAACTGAACTATGGAAAAATCAACAATTAAAAAAAATCAACAATTTGGAAAGCCGATCTAATATATATTTAAAATATAGAAGAATGGAAATGAAATTTATTCATAAATGAAGTTTAAAATGTTTATATTCAAGTACAATCAAAATGAACTCGCCGCAGCACGACAGTTCGTAAATTGGCGTTTCGAAATTCGATTAAGTATATAGAACTCAATTTAAGTATGAATTCTTTGAAACAAGAATCTTCATGACCAATTTGTTAATAGTTTTCTAATGGAAGAGAAAAATCTAGATTTCGTCTAATAGATTTTGAGTTATGTCAAAATCAAATTTCCAGAAAAACAACATCATAATCGTTATTAAACCATAACGGTTTATTTAAATTAATAAAAGGATTTTAAGTAAATAAAAATCGGACTTCCCATTAGAAAAATCCAGACTTGAGATATGAAATAAATATGAATTCAAGTGAAGTAAGTGAACTGATATTTGAAACAAAATCAAATTTTTAATTATTGAATAGAATTAACTAATTTGAAGAATAATTAGTTAATCGTGTTTTGAATCGAAATTGGGTGTTGGATAAGCGAATGGGTTTTATGAATTTATATTCGAAATCGAATATGAAACTCGAGTTGAAATGGAATTAGATTGGGTTTTAAGTAAATTAAAAATATATCCGAACGTGTTATGTTCAAATAAAAAGTGAAATGGGCCAAAGAGCTAATTAAAGAATAAATTAGCGAATTGAGTTTAAAATGATTGACTTGAGTTAGAATAAATTGGGAATGCACATATATGGGTTAGACAGGTACAGAATGAAGTGTATGAAGATTATAATTCGTGTGCCCGACAATAAGGTACACGTTTAAATTCCATATGAGTTTTTATTCGCCGAATCGACAAGCCACTCGGCTTTTTGATTTTCTTTTTGAATGAACAGAGCTTAGAGAGGCGAGTTGAGGTTCGAGCTATTGAACGATACAAAGGAGGTGCTAGCGAAATTTACTGAAAATTTAAGGAGTTAGAATATTTTTAAGAAAATTTGATAACTAGAAATCAATATATCGATATATAGACACACACACACACACACATATATAGAATTCGTTAAGGAAACGAACATAAAATAGAATATTATAAATAAAAAGGAAATTTATAATTAAATCTGGCAAAAATAGAAAGGGAAATGTATACAGGTTTTAAAAATGAGTAATTGGTTTATATGATGTTTATTATTCGAGATAAATAGTCTTGTCCGTTTTGAAGTTAACAATGTTATTCAATCAAGGTCTGAGAGGTATTTATATCCCAATATGATTGATTTCATTATTAACCAATAAATAGCAAGATTCAGACTCGAAGATAATTGTTTTGAATAAGATTTAGTTGAATGCAGTATTTTGGGTTGTTGTAGCATGTTTTACACAACATTCGTTTTAACCCAGATAAGTGGAATTTTGGAAATATAATAATAAATATTTCCGAAGTATAGAAATGAATGGTCGTGAAAGGGAGAAGTACTTGAAGTATTTTCCAATTATTACTAGAAGATATTTTCTAAGTATAGAAAATAAAAGAAGGCGATGTATGGAAATGTTTTCCAAATAGCGTAAGAGGCCAAGATGATTATTGAAAATATTTGGTTAACAAATATTGATAAGAAAATGGAGAAGTGATTTAATAAATGAAATATTAATTAAGGGGCCCAGTGATTGTTTGATGCTTCGAATAAATGTTCATTTTCTTTGATAGTTAAATAACCAACTATCGAAGTATTTTCCAATATCGTTGTTAATATGGAGAAACCGGTTGGATTATTATCCGAGAACCACTCTGTATTGGCAGTAGCATTGCGAATCGGATTTTATGAAGACAATTAAAGATGGAGTAAAGTTTAAGGGCTTTTTCTGTTCAATCCTAGGTAAAAATTGCCTAAGATGGGTTAATGGAAATTGTGCCTTCGGTTTCATTAAACCCCAGAACGAACGTGTATGGACGATTGTTTGACAGAGTATTTCTAATGATCACATAGGTTGGTCTGTATAAATATATATGGCGGCGGAGAATGTATTATCTTAGCATAATATCCAGAATATATTTGTGCAAATCAATAAATGATTAACGGATCTGACAATGTGACATTCAAAGTGACTATGCTATCAATGAAAAGTAAGTAAGCGTAGCCTCAGGCCTCAACAACCACGAAATGACAAAAATCGGGAAGGCGGCATGGCTAAGCGGGTAGCTCCCAATTAGGGTGTATTATCTACTTTCTATAGAGATTCATTTCATTCTTTATTCTTTTCGATGTTGTCCCATTCGAGAAACTGTTGTTGATCCCAACCATTGGTGATATACATTCAATACACTCAAGCGAAATGAGTGGTCGGTCATGTGTGGCCGGGTTACAAGATGTTCTTGTTGAATCTATTGTAATGCTCTCTAGAGATACATGATCATAAGGTGGTTCCATACCTTGTCATAGTTGGAAATTCATTACCCAATAAGTGCTCGCGATTTTGATCATATATTATATATGTGGAGCGTGAGATGCAAACGTTCCACTAGATTGTTATTTATTTGATAGACACTATTATAATATCCAAAGAGTTTTGATATAAAGATTATCTTTACTTTCAAAAGGATTTTTGAAATTTAAATAAAGTGTTTTGGATTCTCATAAGGGAAAACCCATTCCGTGTTATATGGCGTGGTCTTATGAGATATCATTTATTTTCTCAATTTTTTTTAAATTATTTACTCATACCGGTCCCGTGACTTACCTATAGTTTATTTTTCTATGTTTTCCCTAAACTCTTGGGTGCCTAAATTTGTACGGGCAGTCAAGTAGTTCAGGTGTTTACAGATATACTTGGAGGATCTTGGAGCAAGGGCTTTAGCGTTAGATATTTATTGTTTATTTCTGCTATATTGTACTCTTATAAGTGTATGTGTTTAAACAATAAAACTTTTGTATTCCAAAAGATGT
Organism: Allium sativum; assembly: GCA_030737875.1. Lineage (NCBI taxonomy): Eukaryota > Viridiplantae > Streptophyta > Magnoliopsida > Asparagales > Amaryllidaceae > Allium > Allium sativum. The sequence goes on from CM060920.1 coordinate 218,413,348, forward strand.
TATATATATGTTATATTTTATTACGCTGCGATGTGATATTCTGTGTTGTTGTTTTTTGTTCTTCTTCTATCTTTTCTTCTTTATTTCATAATGATTCGTATTTCTGTGATATTTGGGTTGGACATGTGGTGTATTTAGTCAACTTACATAGTACGGAAATTCAGGCCATCACAAGGAATATGTTTTAGAATTTTTTGATAATGACAAAGGGGAAGAAATTATAAAATAAGGATTAGTTTAAGGGGAAGTATGAACTTGTTTGAATATTTTATAAACTAAGGTTGTCATCATCAAAAAGGGGGAGATTGTTGGAGAATAGAGTTTTGATGACAACAACCTTATTTCAATTATCATTTATTATAAAATATATACTAACATCTCTATCTAGAATATATAGACAGGATTTGTATACATGACTTAAATACTGAAGACTGTACAGTTTTAAAGATTCAAGAGATTTAGAATTCTGAGAAGATTCAAGACTCATGAGTAATCAAGAAATCAAGAGTTCAAGATAAATATTGTGATAGAGTTTAGTTTATATGTAAGACTCTGAATAGCATTCCAGGTTTAAATTCAAATTCTGATTTTCAAATGTCAAATTATATTTTCAAAATTCTAATTTTAATTTTAATTAGTTTTTCTATGTTACCTTTGATTTTAAACTTAAGTTTCGAAGTTTATAAGTTTTTATATATTTATATAGTTATATACTTATATAAATGTTATATTTATATAGTTTTAAACTTTATAATTTTATAAATATGTTTATATAGTTTATATTTATGATTTTCTACTTTATAATACTTATTTATATCACTACGTTTTAATTCTAGAATTATATATATAGTAAAATACATGAATTGTTTTCAAAATTCAAATATTCAAAACACGTATGTCGACATACATAGGAGAGGATGTCGACATACAACTGTATATTTTCAGTTTCAAAAGGATGTGTCTTTTCACCATTTGTAACATTCCAGAAGCATTGCAATCTTTCAAATTTTATAAAAAGGGGTTGATTTCGAATTTTTTTAACCATTCTTCTTCTCAGTCTTCATCCTTTTTCATTCCTCCATTATTATTTCATATTTTTATGATTTCTACACTTCTACTCTGCCGATTTCTATTCTAAATATATAAAACTTCATCTCTTCTCACTCCCTACTAATTACTCTCTGAATCGAAGTGTTATTGAAGAGTTACAGGGCTGTTGTAATCATTTGGGGTTGTTTAGGAAATGATGTGTTCCTTGTAGCCATGAAATCAAGGAAAGGAAATAGTGTTAACGTTGTAGCTGTGAAATCAAGGGTGGTGGAAACAATGTTAACCTTGCAGACATGAAATCAAGGGGATTATACTGATATTTTGATCTAGTAATAAAACTCTACACAATCTAGCGTTGCATGGGACTGGACGTAGGAGCAATCTGAACCAGTACAAAATCCGGTGTGTTCTTTCCTTTTCCGCGTTTTAATTTTGTTTATTTCTATGTTTGTGTTTGATTCTGTGTCTGTGACTATCTGTGTGGTGTGTTATTCATATAGTAGATCATATAAATTTTAGATTTTTTTTAAATTCCTTGAAAACACTATTCACCCCCCCTCTAGTATTATTTTTGCCGTAAGATCCATTCCGCATTCTCTCACAATAAGGATATAGTTACATACTTACATATATGTATTATAGTTATACTAGAAACAATATTGGTATAATGATAAATAAATTGAATTTGTAAACATAACATGTTTGTTATTTTTCAATTCAAGTGCACTGAGGGTGGCAATCTTAGTTAAAGAAAGAATTAAAATGGTAGTAAAAATCCATTCAAATCTGCGAGGTATGACTATCCACCAAGTATATGAAGAGAACATTTGCACTTCCTAACACTGATTGAATCCGTTCATAATGCTATTGAATTCATTTGTTTATGATGCAGAGGCAACCTACAACGAATCATCAAGATAACTTAAAAAAGTGACCATTGATGACTGTTCTAGCTCCAAATTGTGTATGCCCTACTAAATCCGATTTAATAATTTATTTCGGTTTTTTCCCCAGTTTGTGCTACTAATTATAAGTTAAAGGCAACTATATGCATGTTCGTTCTTTTGTATGTTTTGATCAAGCGAAAATGAAGAGCGTTAGCTTCACTACTTATATTAATATGTAATTAAATCCATGTAAATGAGGATCTTTATGGCATAACTGATTAATATAGTTACATTTGTTTTGTTCAAGTTTCTTTACAGAGCATTAGCTTTTTAAGAGAGAGGAGAATATCATGGCATGTAAGCAAAGATGGATGTTTATAATTTACCTAAAGTTGGCAAAAACCAAAGTAGATGCGCCGTGATGTGCTTATGAACAAAGATGGTGTCAACGAAGCTAATTGCATAATAGTAGGATGGTATGTATGTATCTGATGCCATCTTGTAATGATTTTGCTTGCACGTTAACACATAGACATACATGCATATAGAATTACACTATAATTTTCAAATAAAATTTATCCTTTAACATTTGTAATATTTCAGATCTATCTGGAACATTATAGCGACAATCATACTCACTTTTTCATTGCTTGGGAAGTAAGCATCTCTTACAAGCATTGTTATTTTGCAACTTCAACTTGAGTCATTGTATTAAATATGTTGACTGCGATAAATTAGGGAGACAAGCAACTATGTCTAAACTTAGGATGTCAAGGATTTGTAGTTGATCATTCTACAGTATTGGTACCAGGAAACCCAATACAACAGTTGCCTGGACAAAATGGATAAAGTATCACCTTGAAACCGTCAAAGGTAATTAATGTGTATCATACATGTACGGGAGTGGTTGTTTCAAAAAATGTTACACATAATCTATTTTTTTCTTACTCAATAATCAATAATTAAAGAAAAATAAAACCGGAGATGGTGTTTATATTATGAAAACAAAATAAATAGATGATAGACAAAATCTCTTTTCACAAGCTTAGCAGAGGGTCCATCCATAGTAGGCTGGGGAGGTGTAGCTATTTTTCCATAAAACGAGAAGAGTCCACTGATGGAAAGTCGACATTTACCTATGGAAGTTAAAAAGAAGGTCACTTCAGTTATGGAAGTTTGATGGAGGAGAGAGGTTGGTTGGGGTTTTATTGTAGACTTTAAACTTGAACTATGTTTTATTTTTTGTTAACTCAAACTAACATGAATATGAAATTGAAAACATATGTATTGAACTTATTTTTCGTTAGTTGACCCTTTATCTTGCTATCATGAATGTGTCGAGTATTATAATTTTTTGGGCATATACTGCTTTTGAAATTGTTGTGAAGATTCATTTGATTGCTATTATAATATATATTGAAAAGCGTTATAAAAGATAATGTAATATAGGAGCTAGCTGAGTGTTATCTACATATTTTATAGCGGCATATACAAGCTGTAAAAGGATTTAGAAATGCTATCCTATAGGTTTATAGTGCAATAAAACCACTATTGAGTTAATATTTTATAGCAGTTATACAGTGTTGTAGAAATTCGTTATTTTTATAAAGAATGACATGCTTTATATCGGCAATAGCGAGCTAAAATCCTTACGTATCATAGCGATATATAGCCGCTATAAAATCATACCATTTTATAGCGGCATTTTCTGTGTTATAATTATTCAACTGTTTTTTATAACATGTCGATATACAGGGATTTTCGGGCCTTTTATAGCAATTCGTTATTTTTTCATAAAGAATGTCATGTTTTATAGCGGCAGTAGTGAGCTACTATCCTTACGTATCATAGCGGCAAAAAGCCACTATAAAATCATACCATTTTATATCGGCAGTTTCTGTGTTATAATTATTCAACTGTTTTTTATAACATGTCGATATACATAGCTTTTTGGGCCGCTATAGTATTGTTTAATCGCGGCTATATGGCGCTATAAAAGACTATTTCTATTGTAGTGTGGAAGTTAAAATATTTATAAAAGTAAACAAGCATAAATTTAAAATAAGAAAGTAATTTTGAAATCATTTGAAAAATAGATGTAAAACAAGGAAGTAATTTTGAAATCATTTAAAAATAAGTTTGAAATCAGAACTCAGTGCTAACCAGAGTTTTACCAAAATATCTAGACACAGTTACTCTATATTTCTTGAACTCTTGATTTCTTGATAGTCATGAGTCTTGTATCTTGAAATATTCTTATTTGAAATCTTGATTCTCTGAACTGTACAGTCTTCAATGATTATTGCCTGCATAGATTTCCAGTATATACATATATATATATATTATGTAATAGTGTTAGTATATATTTTATAATAATAATAATTGAAACAAAGTTGAAACAAGGTTGTTATCATCAAAACTATCAACATCTCAGTCTCTAAAAAAATTCTCTTACAAACTAATTTCCATCTTTAAAATAGTCCTTCGTAATTATTTTAATTTCATTTCTATCCAATTTCGAATATAAAATCCCAACTTTTATTTTCATGCCTTATTTTCACCTAAATGAATGTAATATTCAATTATAGTATCGAATTGGAATGAGACTTAACCAATACTCATATAATTATATAAAATTGGGTATAACATATGAAAGGCGACATATTGACATTAATAACAACCATAAATTCATCCATAGAAACCATTCAACAATTTCACACTATTTACAACATAAGTGTTATGGTAATTAACACTTGTAACTTATATGTAATTTAAATTCATAACCATTCAACAAAATCAAATTTATAATAATATTTTTATTCTAATAAACTTCCAAACATGGATAAAGTAATTCTCTCTTTCATTTCAACTCCATCAATCTTTTCGGCAGAATAGAGACTCGAACTAGCATAACTTTTATCCGTCTTTTCTTTTCTTTTCCAAACTTTTCTAAACAAATTTTTTTATATGAAGAGGGGGTTTGGCCGTAAGGGCTAGGAGGGTGGTGGCATCTGGTGTGGCCGTGGGAGGAAAAAAGGATGATGATGGGTGGCGTGTGTGGTGGTGTAGTTGGAAGGCGTGAGGGAGGCGAGGTGGAGGTCGAATGGAAGAGGAGGGGAATAGAGTGGGAAATGGAGGAGGGAAGTTAGAGAAGTGGAGAAGAAATAGAGTGAATGGAAATGGTGGTGGCTGTATGGTTTATATAGGATTTAAGGGTTCATGTAAGGCTTACACATAAGGGGACACTTGTCTCCTTCTTATGCAAAGAGGCATGTATGGTGATAAGTGGTAGGATGCTTGTCCACCCATCAGGAAATGGAAAATAGACAACATTTTATACAAATGTTATTATTTCATGTTATGAAAAGTTGTATAACATGATACAAATAAATATTATCTTATGTTTTTTGTTATAAATTTTAATTTTAAGTTTTTATGAAAAAATAATTATTCAACTAATCGAACCCATGGCTTGTTACAAAAAGCAACAAACAAGCTTCACAATGGTTTTAATTCGATTGCGTACCCACACACATAAATAAGAAGCTCCACCGTTGCATGGTAATTGCCATGGAGCAGAGACTGTTGGTGAAGGTGTAAAACAAAAAAGTGCACAAACCGGCGTCCACCTGAGAGTAGCCTTATAACACGCTGAACCCTTACAAAACAAAAATCACTAACGTTACTAAGTAGCAAAAACTAACTACCCAACAACCACCAGCTATCAACACGATGCCAGATCACTAGAAAAGTATCATGTCCAGAACGGCTACCTTGTAGTCAAGTTCGAAAAAGCTACAACTTACTTAATAAAACACAAGCTCCAAACTAGCTACCCCAAGATGAACTTCTATCAAATCGCCGACGGACTACCGCCACAACAAAATGAACAAAGACAGTTAAAAGTAATGAAGACAATAGAGCCGTTAGTGTGTGAACACGTTTTATCATATTTAGTATGTTTTGAAATTATCTACCAGCCGTTAGGCTCATGCATACTTGGTATATTTAATATTAGCCGTTAGGCTCATGCATACTTGGTATATTTAATACTAGCCGTTAGGCTCATGCATATTTGATATATTTTGTACTAGCCGTTGGGCTTTTAGCACTATATATATGTGCCCTTTGTATCATGTTTCCATATCAATAAAATTACAATTGTTCCTCACTAATAACTCTCCTCCTCATCTCTTAATATGGTATCAGAGCCTTAATGCCGAAAGGCTTATTCTTTACCAAAAGTATTGATCACAACTACAAAAACAACTATGTAGTGTCAGACCTCTTTCAACCTTTATTATTTTCTGGATCTCTACATGCTGCCGTGAGCTTTATCACGTTACGGTGATATAAGTGCGACAAAAAGCTGCAACTATAAGTAAACTACCTCATCATATTCTCATATCTAATGGCCAATTACTCCGGCGCCACATCAGCTGTATCAGCAAGCGCCATCAACAACACCTCACCAAGCTACCATAACCTGATCAAACCAAAAAGTCAAGTCATTACTACATCGTTGGACGAGGATAACTATATAATATGGAAATACCAAATTGAAATTGCGTTAAAGGGCTATGGACTACAAGAGTATGCCAATGGAACCATAATTATACCAACAGTGATAGCAAACCAAGATGGAAATCACTCACCGAACTGTGGGGACACGTCAAATTTCAGAAATAGGACAGCCTGTTATCATCATGGCTGCTATCATCGATAAGCCCGAGTTTGTTATCATAGATAGTAGGCTGCAACACATCTCATGAAATATGGACCATTGTGCAACATATTTTCAGATCACAATCAGCTGCTAGAATCATGCAATATAGAAGGGAATTACAAAATTCTAGAATAAAGGAGGCAAGCATGAAAGAATACTTAGGAAAAATTAAAAATCTGTGTGACAAACTAAATGCTGTTGGCCATAACATCTATGACAGTGAGCAAATTCTATTTATTATTGGCAGATTAGATGAAGAATACGAATCTCTAGTAACTGTGTTAGCCACACAACAAACCTTACCTGACTTATAGTTCGTTCGATCAGCACTCCTCGCTCATGGAGGCAGAATTGACCAAAGAAAAACAACACAAAATAAATTTTCTGCCAATTATGCCACAGTCAGAAATAAGCAGATACGAGGAGATAACAACAATTATATAACATGAAATGTCAAATATGCCAAAAGTTTGGTCACATGGTGAAGAAATGTTACTTCAGGTATAATTCAGACACAGGTGGACAACTGGCAAGCCAAAATTACTCTTCACAAAGAAGTGCACAAGCAAATATGGCAATAATAGGGAATTCAGCTCAAAATAATAATGGCGCAAACCGAAGACATAATGTTGCAGAAGACGATAAAGTAAAAAATGAATACAATGGCTTCAAAGAATGGTACCCTAACTCAGGAGCGACTCACCACATAACTAGCAATCATCAGAATTTAAACATTGGGAGCCGAAATTACTCAGGTATGAGGAATTTGCATATGGGTAATGGTAGTACTGCTAGTATCACACATATAGGCAAAGGGACAATTTTTGGGAAAAGACAACTCAAATTAAACCATATTCTTAGGGGTACCTACGATTAATAAAAATTTGTTAAGTGTATCAAAATTTGCCAACGACAATAATGTTTACTTTGAATTTCATCCTAGGTTTTTCCTAGTTAAAGATTCCCTAAATCAAAAAATATTACTTCAAGGTAACCTGTACGATGGTTTATACAAATTCAACAACTTGAAGACTGCAAAATCAAGTGGAGAATTCTGGTGCAATAATGTAGATGCTAGTAGTGACAATGATTGTATTAGGAATAGCTGCAATAACGTTGATTATGACAATAATAGCAGTAAATGTAACCTGATTAATTCTTGGCATGTAAAATTAGGACATCCTAATCTAGAAATTGTTAAGACTATTCTACATAATAATAACATTCATTATAAAATTGTACCTATCAAACACACATGCACACACTGCCAACTCGGCAAGAGCCACAAGCTCCCTTTTAGTGATTATAAAACCAGCTATAATGAGCCACTGGAGCTTATAGACCCTAACTTGTGGGGACCCACACCTCTAAATTCATATCAGGGACACATGTATTATCTTTCTTTTGTGGATGCTTATTCTAGATATACCTGGATATACATGCTGAAAACTAAATCAGAAGCTTCCAATACAGTTATGCAATTTATAAGTCATGTCGAATAACAAATAAACAGTACTGTTAAGGTTGTTCAGACAAATGGGGGAGCTGAGTTTAAACCTCTAACTAATTACTTTCTCAAAAGAGGGATCAAAACATAGATTAACTTGCCCCTATACGTCCGAACAAAATGGTTTAATCGAAAGAAAACGTCGACACATAGTAGAGACTGGTCTAACTTTGTTATCACAAAGTTCATTACCCATGAAATATTGGAATGAAGCTTTCTACACATCGATATTTCTCATTAACAAGTTGCCAACCAAAGTCTTAAACAATAACAGCCCTCATGAAATGATATACAGTGTTAGACCAAAATATGGTTTTCTAAAAGCCTATGGGCGTCTATGTTTTCCATATTTGAGAGACTATAACAATCATAAACTAAGTATGAGATCAAGCCCATGCACATTCATTGGGTACGCACAAAACCAAAAAGGCTATAAGTGCATGGACAAAAATGAAAAAATATATGTTTCTAGACATGTGATATTTGATGAAAACAAGTTTCCTTATGCAGAAAAGCAAATCGGCAAAAAGGATAGGGAACAAAGCATAAACAACAACATACGGTTCGAGCCATTCATTACTGAACCACCTTCAATTGATAGAAATGAAGAGCAACAACACACAGACAATTTAAACACACATGAAGAAACTATGGACCGAACAAATGAGCAAACCAATAAGACACACAATGACTCAGAAGATACAAACATACATCAATCAAACCAAAACATGCAGTATAGTGAAGAGACAGAAAACAACAACCATGCTGACACTAACGAGCAACAGTGATACACATCAGCAGACACCACCACAATCAACTAGACATCACATGATCACTAGGTCAAATAGAGGCATCTTCAAACCCAAATTATATAATATTTTCTGCCAGTGAGATCGAACCATTGAATTTCACTCAGGCCATAAGATCAAAAAAATGGAAGGAGGCAATAGACACTGAATATAAAGCACTCATAAGAAACAAGACATGGAGCTTAATGACTCAACCAAAATAGTAGGTGGACATACAAAATAAAAAGAAAAGAAGATGGATCTATTGACAAATACAAGGCCAGACTGGTTGCAAAAGGTTACGCACAACAATTCGGCTTTGATTTCAACGAAACTTTTTCCCCAGTCATAAAACCCACAACCATCAGAATTATACTGACCATCGCTCTAAAAAAAGGATGGAAGGTGAGGAAACTAAATGTCAACAATGCTTTTTTGAATGGGGAATTGACTGAAGAGGTATACATGCAACAACCTGAAGGATATGGTTCTGGTGATAAAGTATGCAAACTACACAAAGCAATATATGGCTTAAAACAAGCTTCGAGAGCTTGGTATGAAAAGCTAAAGTCAACTTTTTCTAACATGGGTTTCGCACAAGTTAAATCGGACAATTCTCTATATATGAAGAAAGGGCATACATGGAACTGTGTTCATTCTAGTATACGTTGACGACATGCTAATAACAGGAGACAACATCGCAAAAATAAACAGAACCGTACACAAGCTGGATCAAAATTTCGCCATTAAAGACTTGGGGGAACTAAATTTTTTTTCTTGGAATACAAGTGATTAGGAACAACAACGATGAATTAATATTATCCCAACAAAATTATATCACTGAAATACTGCAAAGGGTAAATATGCACAAGGCAAACTCATTACCTATGCCTATGATTAGTAATCTAAGACTATCTAAGCACAAAGGAGAGGCTATCGACAATGCCAAACAATATAGAAGCATAATAGGAGCGTTACAATACGCAACTATTACTATATCATACATATGCTACAGCATCAATAAACTCAGTCAATACATGCAGAACCCTTTATCAGAACATTGGATGAGAGTGTTACGATACTTACAAGGCGCAAGACATTACGGCATACGCCTAAATTTAGAAAAAGAACTTAACTTACAATGCTTTAGCAATGCCGATTGGGCAAACATATTGACGATCGAAAGTCCGTCTCAGGGTACTGCGTTTACCTCGGTTCCAATATCATTTCCTGGTGTACGAAGAAACAACAGACCACATCCAGATCTAGCATAGAGGCGGATTACTGTGCACTGGCAAGTGCTACAGCAAAAATCACATGGATAGAATCACTGGTGGAGGAGCTTGGTTTCACTCCAAGACGAAAGCCGATCATTTGGTGCGATAATAAGAGCACAATATCTTTATCTCTGAACCCTATCCAACATTCAAGGATGAAACATCTTGAAATTGATCTCCACTTTGTGAGAGAAAGAATGCAATCAGGAAGACTTGCAATATGTCATGTGCCCGCATACTATCAGAGAGCAGATGCTCTCACAAAGGCCCTTTCGACCAAGAATTTTACCAGAATGAGAGAGAAACTTCGTGTTATCAGTGAAGGCAGAAGCCAGAATGAAAAAGGAAACCCTAGTTCGAACTGAGGGGGCATAATGAAGACAATAGAGCCGTTAGTGTGTGAACACGTTTTATCATATTTAGTATGTTTTTTAATTATCTACTAGCCGTTAGGCTCATGCATAGCTGGTATATTTAATACTAGCCGTTAAGCTCATGCATACTTAGTATATTTAATACTAGCCGTTAGGCTCATGCATATTTGGTATATTTTGTACTAGCCGTTGGACTTTTAGCACTATATATATATATATATATATATATATATGCTCTTTGTATCAATAAAATTACAATTGTTCCTTACTAATAACTCTCCTCCTCATCTCTTAATAAAAAAGCACCACCAACGTCCAATCAAACGCATGACAATATCCATTGTGGTCACAATACATGTCGAAGACACAAATGAAAACTTGTAGAACACCCAGCAAACCCCAAATCTAAAGAACACCATACAAGTGGTGTTATCCTACATTTCGATAGAGGCATAGAATCCCATGTCAGTTGTGTAGAAATTGGAATCTAAGGGAAGATGAAGTCGCGAAGTTCTAGATCTGCCACATGAAACCGGGTGGAAGGTCTGGGTGGGAATCAGCGAGTTAATGGATGCAGAAGAGAGGATGAGGTTTGATATGGTGGGAAGTTGATAGATTTGGTGAAAAGTAGCAATTTAGGGTGGGATACCAATTAGAGGAGAAGAAGCCAATCCAACCAAAGGCAAGAAAAGACTGGTCAAGAAGGGGAAAGACAGAGAATGAAATGGGGAAATGAAGAAGGAAGGTTAAGAGAGGGAGGCAATGAAGGAAAAAATCGCTGGAGACCTAGTCTCCATTTTGAGTGGAAGTGGGCTTCTGCTACCTGAACATATAAAACCTTCTACCTTCACATCAATTATTACCTAAGGTTTGAAGTTAAATAATTACCTTATTCATTATGTTTTAATTTTAATAGTTGTTTTGTAAATAATAATAATAATTTCTTTAACTTTTATATTGATACTTGATAATGATTTAAACATTAAATGCTATTACTGTTATTTATAATAATGGTTGTTTATTTACTTTTCTTAACTCAAAATCATTGCTTTATAAGGGTTTGAAGACTCATTAATAATTCTTTAAATATAATATTTTATTTTAAGTATATTAGCTTTAAAATAAACAATTTTTCATTTGTAAGATTTCAAAATGTTCTTTATTTTATAGTAAGAATTGTTTTCCATTAATAGGAGTTTAACTCAACTTTACAAAGGATTTTTCTTTATAACTAATATTATGCAAAGAAGTTTTAAAGTTTACATTTTCAAAAAAGAAGATTTGAATTAAATATTTTATTTTAAGTAATTATGCTTATAAGAAATTTTATAAAAGGATATATTGAAGAAATCTATAAAAGAAATTGAGATTTGATTCTCCCAATTTTGAACTTCTTAAATATGGTGGTTTGGATATTTGTAACACCCCACCTCCGCCAGTGCCACTCTTGCAAGGACACTGACTTTGGAGGGGCGTTTAAATAAGGTAATCATGCATTCAGATATCACAAGGCAGAACATATAAGTGAAAACAGAGTAAATATAGCAGTGGATAAAAACTAGCATATCAAAACCATAAGTTAAGTTACAACACAGTACTTAATCATTATTTTCTATAAACAAAGTCTAGAAACATAAAACTTGAAACTGGAAAGGAAAACATAAAGTAGCTATCCCCAAGTAGAAAACCATAGCGAGCTCAAGTCCAAGGCATACATGAGCTATCCAAGAAAAGCAGCTAAGATCCAAGCTAAGTACTGGTATTCCCGCCCTGTAAACCTGGGGGGGAAACGAAAGAAAAGAGGCGAAAGAAAATGGGTCAGTTGAAAGACTGGTAAGTCCTACCTACTATTGTACAGCAACTAATAAAGTAAACAGTATATGTAAACAAGGATGAGTCATAGGATGATAACTGGCATGGTAAAAAGTCAACAAGATAGATCAAGTGTGGCACCGCATATACAAGGTTGAGGTTTGCACCAAGTGTACTAGCATAACAAGTCATGTCAAGTGTAAACAAGAAGTGATCCCCAGGCCCAAGTTTGGCCCAACATCATGAATGACCTAAATCAAGGTCCAACTAGCACGGTCTAGTCGATCGACTCCCTAAAGCCTAACTCGTCAAGTGTCGGTGTCATACGGCCCAACCACGAAGTGTAGCTAAACTGTGCTAGGTCCACCCTAGGGTGTATCAAGTCCTAGGGTGTCAACCACTGACACAAACCAAGCACGCACAGTTTAAACCTACTGGTGCCCGTGCCTGCTTTTTCAACTTCGGACCATGTGCACGACCATGGCCCGCCTGAACCTACACCGGCGCACCTACCTAGCCGTCGTTTTGGTCGCTTACATGTCATCCCAGTAATCGTGCCCCACCCTAGCCTAGTCCCTAGGGTATCATGATACATCCAAGAGGGTTACTGGTGCAAAGGACCACGTAACTAGGGTTTCCTTAATGGGTTAAACCTGGTTAACCCAACTCATCTAAGTACCAAGTTGGTTAAGTGTACCCAAGGTTCATGACTTAACCCTACCAACCCATCGTGTTTAATTGGTTAAGTATTCCAGCGGTCCATGACTTAACCCTACCATGTGGCATTAATTAATTTAATGCACCCAACCTCTCACATTAGACCTTGTTGTGGTTACTAGTTAGGCCGGGCGGGTCCGGGTAGGTTTACACCACAACTTAGTCTAACCTCGGGTTTCACGTGCAACATGACCAACTACTCACATTGGGTCCGATTGCTTGTAGCCACTAGTTAAGCCGGTCGGTTCCGGGTAGGTTTATGCTACAAGCTCAACCCAACCTCGAGTTGGCCATTCTCATGTTTACTAAGTGTCATGTCCATCATGTTTCCCAAAACACATTACAAGTTTTCAAGCAATTGGGTAGGCCTAACTTAATAGGTAAATTCCCAATGGGTAGACCTAACTTAACAGGTAAATTCCCAAGCTTATATTTTTATGTCTTTTAAGTTTACCCAACCCCAAACGCAATCCCATCGCTTACATATCGCAATAGCGCATAAAGGATAGAGAGAGGGAACTTGGCATAATCATGACATAAAGGTGTTGGAGCCACACGTTAAACATGGTGGCATATGAGACAAAGATGTGATCATAAACTTGCATATCATGTTATCAACTTGCAAAATATTCATAAGCATGCATAACATCATTTTAACTTGCATAGTGTTCATATGCATGCATAACATGGTTTCAACTTGCATAAGGTTCATATGCATGCATAACATGGTTTCAACTTGCATAAGGTTCATATGCATGCATAACATGGTTTCAACTTGCATAAGGTTCATATGCATGCATAACATCAAACTTGGCAAATAGGTGGAACATGGCCATGGATAGCATGAGATAAGGGCTAGTAACATGCATATAACATTATATGCATGTTAACACAAGGGTTATGAGAGTTCCAAAGTTGCATTATGCAACATTTCCAACCAAAGATCTTATCTTTCTATGCATAAAGCCAAGGTAATGACTTTACTAACATGCATAGAGTAAGCTTATGCATAAAATCATAAGATCAAAGCACATATCATGATTAACCCCAAACTCAACTTGAAACATAACATATTAACTTCATAGTTAAAATACAAGAGTAGAAATAGGCTTACTATGCTATGAAGACTAATCAATATCAAATTAGATTGAGACGAAGCCATTTAGTACTCTACAACCCTAAAAATAAGCTCCTATGAAAACCCTTGTGAAAAATCTTGGCTTTAAAGAGGAAAGGTTGAAACTTTGTCTTTGAATGAGGCTAAGAAACTCTCATGCAAGCTTAAATCACTCAAAGGAACATGGAAACTCTCATATGCATGAAGGAAGAGATTATGACAAGAGGGTGGAGGTCATGAGTGAGCATTTGGACATAGTTTAGTTATAGGATTGATTTATGAGTGTTTAGGATAGGGTTAGGGTCCTTTTTATAGATGTTTAGGATAGTTTAGACCCTAGGATTAACCCTAATTCAAATCTGAACCATCCAAAACTGTCACTAGCCCTAAGCCATGTCCAAGGATCAAACCAGATGCACCCAGGCAGGTTGGGCCGACCACCCGTGTCGACAGGGCAGTCGACACCATCCTGGGTGTGTCGACAACCAAGTCGACATGTCTGTCGACTTGGGTTGGTGGCGGGAAACTTTCCCGCCTACCCCGCCTAGTCCAATTATTTGAATTTGAAATCTGTTTTTAAACCTTGAATTTTCTGAAAACTTTGACGGGCCATATCTGGGCCATACGGACTCCGATTTTCGAAAACTCGGACTCTATTTCGCGTATTTTTCCGAGACGAACGCAATGGCATAGCCCGTTTCCCTTGATTCAGATTTTATTATTTAATTCTGCCTTGTTTTGTGTTATATCATGTTATTAAAATACGGGTTATTACATTCTCCCCTCCTTAAAGGATTTCGTCCCCAAAATCTCTAAGTTAGGAAGTATGTGTCCTACCATCCATCATCCATCTACTCACCTCATCATCCACGAGTAACCATTGTCCTTAACAATTTCTAAATGATGTATGATCATATGCAAAGGTGTGTGTATATGTACTTATCTAATGCGAAAATCAGGCGGTTACTGATTCAGTAAACCCCCTTAATGCAAAGTATGCTAGTGAAATGCGTCCATATGCATGCAAATTCCTATCCTAATTTTTTTATAATTTCTACATGAGTGCACATAACATTCATCCATATGCAACATCCATGAGATAGCACAACAAGTTTCAGCCATGAATAAGTATAAGCACTCATGCATATGCAATATGAAAGTGTGTGAGCCGATCTTAGTGCCTAATGTGTATCATGCATCCACGAGTATCCACTTGCAAACACTTACAACCACTTGCAACCATCAAGCATAACATGTTTCAAATACATGTTTCATCCAAGGGGTTTCTACCTAAGGTTCTCATGACAAAGTTACAAGATAAACAGGATAAACATAGATAGCAAAAGAAAGATATGCTAAAGAGGAAAAGAGATCGAGAATGTACCCTCAAAAAGGAATGGATAAAGCCCAAACATCTTCTCCTCTGTTTCCCAAGTTGCATCCTCTTCGGCTTCACTCCACTGAACCTTCACCAATTTGACCTCTCGATTCCTTAGTTTTCTGATCTCCGTTCCCAAGATACGAATCGGAGCTCTCCTCAAGGTTGCCTCTTTCTCTACTTCCACGTCTTCGAGAATGCTAGGTTCAACCACCTTAGCGGACTTATGTAGGCACTTTCAGAGATGCGAGACATGAAAGACATTATGCACTCCGGACAGCTTCTCGGGCAATTGCACTTTATAAGCCATCTTCCCAATTCTCTCTATGATAGGGAAGGGTCCTACGAATCTGGGTACCAGCTTCCCAACTGCTCCGAACCGAACCACATTACGCAAAGGAGAAACCTTCACGAAAACCATGTCTCCAACTTCGAATTCCAAATCAGTCCTTGGCTTATCAGCATAGGATTTCTGTCTATCTTGGGCCGCTTTCATCCGTCTTCTCACTAGTTCAACTTTCTCAGATGTATCCCATATCATATCAGGCCCAAGTACAAGCTTATCTGTTGTCTCCCACCAACAAGATGGTGACCTACACGGCCTCCCATATAAAGCTTCAAATGGGGCCATCCCTATGCTAGCTTGATAGCTATTGTTGTAAGCAAACTCCACAAGAGGAAGGTGGTCTTCCCAAGTACCACCAAAATCAAGAACACAAAGCCTCAGAAGGTCTTCTAGCACTCTATTCACCCTTTCGGTTTGGCCATCCGTCTGGGGGTGATAGGTTGTACTCAGATTCTATTGCGTACCCATCGCTTCCTGTAAACTATTCCAGAATTGGCTAGTGAAGATTGGGTCACGATCACTGACTATGCTAGAAGGAACCCCATGCAATCTCACTATTTCTCGAAGATAAACAGACGCCAGCCATGATGCAGTCCTTTTGCTCTTTACTGGGATAAAGTGAGCACTCTTTGTAAGTCGATCAACTATGACCCATATGCTCGAATTCCCTTTTCTTGATCTAGGCAATCCATCCACAAAGTCCATAGAGATGCTCTCCCACTTCGATTGCGGGACCTCCAATGGATGTAATAGCCCACCTGGTTTCTTCGACTCAGCTTTCACTTGTTGGCACACCATGCACTTTGAAACGTACTCTGCCACATCCTTCTTCATTCCAGGCCAAAAGAAAATGCGCTTCATTTCCCTATACATCTTATCTCCACCAGGATGTATAGTCATCTTTGAGTGATGTGCTTCTTCGAGAACTTTATGCACCAAATCTCCCCTTTGTGGAACGTAGAGTCTTCCATCACGCCTTAGCCAACCCTTGTCATCAACAGTATATCTAGCAAGGTGACTAGACGTCTCACCGCGAATCAACCTATCCATGATCTCAACTATCTGTGGGTCTTCTTTCTGCGAAGCCCATACTTGATCAAGAAGTGTGGGTCTAAGCTCGAGAGATGCTAACGACCCTGTCATCGACTCAACAGCTGTCGTGAAATCGAAGGTTGCTAGGAACTCTAGGCTCTTCATCTCGACAAACAAGGGACTCAAAGCCAACCTTTTTCTGCGTAGTGCATCAGCCACAACATTACCCTTGCCAGGGGTATAAGCTATCTCGAAGTCATAAGATGCCAAGAATTCCATCCACCTTTGCTGCCTAAGGTTCAGATCTTTCTGCGAGAAGAGATACTTGAGTGATTTGTGATCAGTGTACAACTCAAACCTCTCGCCTAAAAGATAGTGGCGCCAGGACTTGAGTGCAAAGACAATCGCCGCTAACTCCAAGTCATGAGTGGGATAGTTCTTCTCGTGAACTTTAAGTTGCCTACCCCCATAACATATCACTCTTCCCTCCTGCATTAGAACAGCGCCTAACCCTGTGCCACATGCATCGGTATACACGGTAAACATCTTACCGCCATCGGGCAATGCCAAAACTGGAGCTGTGGTAAGGGCCCTCTTGAGCCTTTGAAAAGCAAGCTCACACTCTAAGTCCCATGCAAAGACCAAGTTCTTCTTCGTCAATCTAGTGAGAGGGGCCGAAACCTTAGCGAAGTCTCTAATGAACTTCCTATAGTAGCCTGCCAGACCGAGAAAGCTTCACACTTCGGTTGCATTCTTAGGAGTCTTCCAGTCTTGAACTGCAACCACTTTCGCGGGATCCACAGCTATACCCTGCTTAGAAACTATATGCCCAAGAAACCGGACTTCCTTTCTCCAAAAGTGGCATTTGGAGAACTTGGCTTTCAACTGATGGCCTCAAAGCGTATCCATCACTTCCTTGAGGTGTCTAGCATGTTCTTTCTCGTCTTTTGAAAAGATCAGAATATCATCCACGAAGACAACAACAAACTTGTTAAGGAACTCCCTGAACACCCTACTCATCAAATCTACGAAGTAGGCGGGTGCATTTGTCATGCCGAATGGCATGACAAGCCATTCAAAGAATCTGTCTGGAGTCCTAAATGCAGTCTTATCAATGCTGTCTTCGGCCACTCTAAGCTGATGAAATCCGGTGGCTAAATCAAGCTGGGAGAAAACAGAAGCACCAACAAGCTGGTCGAAGAGGTCATCTATCCTCGGTAATGGATGCCTATTCTTCTTGGTCAGCTTGTTCAACTCTCGATAATCAACACATAGACGAAGCGAGCCGTCCGCCTTAGTGGCGAACACCACAGGAGCACCCCATTCGGAAATGCTTCGCCTAATAAAATTCTTCTCAAGAAGCTCCTTGATTTGCTTACTGAGCTCTCTCCTTTCACGCGGGGCCATGTGCCTAACTGGTAAGGAGACTGGCTTAGCGTTATCAACCAGATAAATGCGGAAATCTATCTCTCGCTTAGGGGGTAACCCCTTAACTTCTTCAAAGACATCAGGGTATTCTCGTACCACCCTTACAGATTGCAGATCATCGATGGACGAGTCAAGAGATTCAAGATAACATAGCATGACGGGATCTAGCGGGTTGCAAGAAATCTCTAGGGTATTACCAAGGCGAGTCATGAGTCTCACCACCCTATGCTCACAATCGAGAATGGCTCCATAGCGGGACAACCAATCCATGCCCAAGATCAACCCGTATCCCGTGAACCCGAGAACATAAGCATCACACGAGAATTCTACGGTCAAGATGGAAATCCTCAAATCCATACAGATCATAGATAAATGGGCTGAACCCCCAATCGGATTTGAAACACTAACGGGATCCTCAACAAGACTAGTACATAGGTGCAAACTCTCAACAACATCAGAAGTAATAAAGGTATGCGATGCGCCAGAATCAAACAAAGTACAAACAGGAAAACCAGAAATATAAACAAGACTTTCCACAGAAATAGTACCTCGGTCCTGAACTGGAGCGGTGTTGAGAGCATGCACTTGCTCTCCAGATGAACTTGCACGCTGAGCCTGTCCATGCCCCTGCTTCCTAGGGCAATCCTTGCTAAAATGTCCCGTCTCTCCACAGTGAAAGCATCCGCCCAATTTCATTTTCTTCTTCCTACAGTCCTTGGCCACGTGCCCAACAATCCCACAAAAGTGGCACTTTCTTGTGTCCTTTGCCTTGTTCTTGTTGCCCTTGTTGTTCTTGTTGTTCTTGTTATTCTGATTACTCTGATTCCCTCCCCACTTGGAGTCTGTCTTCTTAGGCTGAGTCTCATTGGGCTTGACTTCTTTCTTCCCATTCTTATCCTCTCCCTGCAGCAATGCCATTTCTACTAGGCTCTCGAAAGTGGCCCCCATGGGTATGTGTGACATGGCTAGACCTTGTAATGGCTCATTTAACCCTCTTGCAAAACGTAGAGCCTTCTTCTCGGGAGTATTGACCATGTCCAAACCGAATCAGGCAAGCTGGTTGAACTTATTCACATATTCTCTCACCGTCATGTCTCCTTGCTTCAAGGCTATGAACTTCTCTAGTTGCAAATTTGCCTCTGCAGATGATAGAAACTTAAGCCCAAACCTTACCCTAAAGTCGGCCCAGGTTTCTACGGGCCTAGTAGCATTGGTGACCTCCCACCAATAAGAAGCTTCCTCCTTTAGTAGCCAAACCGCCAATAGAACCTTTCTACGGTCCTCTATATCAAAGATGGCAAAGAGATCTTCGGTCTCCTTCAACCAATTTCTTGCTTCCACAAAAGTCTCTGTCCCAATAAATTTTTTGCCACCCATTGCCTTGAAGTCCTTGCAAACCTTGGCGAAATCGGCTTGTGGTTGCTGAGGGGGAGGAGGAGGTGGAACCTCAGTGATAGTGGGAGTGGTTGCTGGACTTGCATCGTTGGCCCTAGCTTCCAAGTATCTCCGGAACCATCCGGGAATGGTGACTCCCTCAGGAAGATTGAGATCGGCCATACTGAAAAAGGAAAAGATAGATTTAGAACGAGGAAACGAAGGATAGTGCTTATGGCTCTTGGGGGATAGCCTTTCAAAATAAACTAGACTTTTCTTTGGAAAATACTTAATTGGTTTTGAAAATAGCCTTTAAAAGTAATTTAAAACCCTTTTTGTTCCAGTCTCGTAAACCTTATGCTCTGATACCAAATGTAACACCCCACCTCCGCCAGTGCCACTCTTGCAAGGACACTGACTTTGGAGGGGCATTTAAATAAGGTAATCATGCATTCAGATATCACAAGGCAGAACATATAAGTGAAAACAGAGTAAATATAGCAGCGGATAAAAACTAGCATATCAAAACCATAAGTTAAGTTACAACACAGTACTTAATCATTATTTTCCATAAACAAAGTCTAGAAACATAAAACTTGAAACTGGAAAGGAAAACATAAAGTAGCTATCCCCAAGTAGAAAACCATAGCGAGCTCAAGTCCAAGGCATACATGAGCTATCCAAGAAAAGCAGCTAAGATCCAAGCTAAGTACTGGTATTCCCGCCCTGTAAACCTGGGGGGGGACGAAAGAAAAGAGGCAAAAGAAAATGGGTCAGTCGAAAGACTGGTAAGTCCTACCTACTATTGTACAGCAACTAATAAAGTTAACAGTATATGTAAACAAGGATGAGTCATAGGATGATAACTGGCATGGTAAAAAGTCAACAAGATAGATCAAGTGTGGCACCGCATATACAAGGTTGAGGTTTGCACCTAGTGTACTAGCATTACAAGTCATGTCAAGTGTAAAAAAGAAGTGATCCCTAGGCCCAAGTTTGGCCCAACATCATGAATGACCTAAATCAAGGTTCAACTAGCACGGTCTAGTCGATCGGCTCCCTAAAGCCTAACTCGTCAAGTGTCGGTGTCATACGGCCCAACCACGAAGTGTAGCTAAACTGTGCTAGGTCCACCCTAGGGTGTATCAAGTCCTAGGGTGTCAACCACTGACACAAACCAAGCACGCACAGTTTAAACCTACTGGTGCCCGTGCCTGCTTTTTCAACTCCGGACCATGTGCACGACCATGGCCCGCCTGAACCTACACCGGCGCACCTACACAGCCGTCGTTTTGGTCGCTTACATGTCATCCCAGTAATCGTGCCCCACCCTAGCCTAGTCCCTAGGGTATCATGATACATCCAAGAGGGTTACTGGTGCAAAGGACCACGTAACTAGGGTTTCCTTAATGGGTTAAACGTGGTTAACCCAACTCATCTAAGTACCAAGTTGGTTAAGTGTACCCAAGGTTCATGACTTAACCCTACCAACCCATCGTGTTTAATTGGTTAAGTATTCCAGCGGTCCATGACTTAACCCTACCATGTGGCATTAATTAATTTAATGCACCCAACCTCTCACATTAGACCTTGTTGTGGTTACTAGTTAGGCCGGGCAGGTCCGGGTAGGTTTACACCACAACTTAGTCTAACCTCGGGTTTCACGTGCAACATGACCAACTACTCACATTGGGTCCTATTGCTTGTAGCCACTAGTTAAGCCGGTCGGTTCCGGGTAGGTTTATGCTACAAGCTCAACCCAACCTCGAGTTGGCCATTCTCATGTTTACTAAGTGTCATGTCCATCATGTTTCCCAAAACACATTACAAGTTTTCAAGCAATTGGGTAGGCCTAACTTAATAGGTAAATTCCCAATGGGTAGACCTAACTTAATAGGTAAATTCCCAAGCTTATATTTTTATGTCTTTTAAGTTTACCCAACCCCAAACGCAATCCCATGGCTTACATATCGCAATAGCGCATAAAGGATAGAAAGAGGGAACTTGGCATAATCATGACATAAAGGTGTTGGAGCCACACGTTAAACATGGTGGCATATGAGACAAAGATGTGATCATAAACTTGCATATCATGTTATCAACTTGCAAAATATTCATAAGCATGCATAACATCATTTTAACTTGCATAGTGTTCATATGCATGCATAACATGGTTTCAACTTGCATAAGGTTCATATGCATGCATAACATGGTTTCAACTTGCATAAGGTTCATATGCATGCATAACATGGTTTCAACTTGCATAAGGTTCATATGCATGCATAACATCAAACTTGGCAAATAGGTGGAACATGGCCATGGATAGCATGAGATAAGGGCTAGTAACATGCATATAACATTATATGCATGTTAACACAAGGGTTATGAGAGTTCCAAAGTTGCATTATGCAACATTTCCAACCAAAGATCTTATCTTTCTATGCATAAAGCCAAGGTAATGACTTTACTAACATGCATAGAGTAAGCTTATGCATAAAATCATAAGATCAAAGCACATATCATGATTAACCCCAAACTCAACTTGAAACATAACATATTAACTTCATAGTTAAAATACAAGAGTAGAAATAGGCTTACTATGCTATGAAGACTAATCAATATCAAATTAGATTGAGACGAAGCCACTTAGTACTCTACAACCCCAAAAATAAGCTCCTATGAAAACCCTTGTGAAAAATCTTGGCTTTAAAGAGGAAAGGTTGAAACTTTGTCTTTGAATGAGGCTAAGAAACTCTCATGCAAGCTTAAATCACTCAAAGGAACATGGAAACTCTCATATGCATGAAGGAAGAGATTATGACAAGAGGGTGGAGGTCATGAGTGAGCATTTGGACATAGTTTAGTTATAGGATTGATTAATGAGTGTTTAGGATAGGGTTAGGGTCCTTTTTATAGATGTTTAGGATAGTTTAGACCCTAGGATTAACCATAATTCAAATATGAACCATCCAAAACCGTCACTAGCCCTAAGCCATGTCCAAGGATCAAACCAGATGCACCCAGGCAGGTTGGGCCGACCACCCGTGTCGACAGGGCAGTCGACACCATCCTGGGTGTGTCGACAACCAAGTCGACATGTCTGTCAACTTGGGTTGGTGGCGGGAAACTTTCCCGCCTACCCCGCCTAGTCCAATTATTTGAATTTGAAATCTGTTTTTAAACCTTGAATTTTCTGAAAACTTTGACGGGCCATATCTGGGCCATACGGCCTCCGATTTTCGAAAACTCGGACTCTATTTCGCGTATTTTTCCGAGACGAACGCAATGGCATAGCCCGTTTCCCTAGATTCAGATTTTATTATTTAATTCTGCCTTGTTTTGTGTTATATCATGTTATTAAAATACGGGTTATTACAATATTTGTACTGCATTTAACACCCAAGTAATGGTGTTTAGATTTATTCTTATGTCCGTTTCTTTTTAAACAATTTTGTTTGATCATTTAAATAAGATTTGGAAATAAGAAACAATTATACATGATTTTTGAATATACTTATTTAAATTTTATAAGTCTTGAATATATATTCTAAGTAGTGAAATTATAATGCTTCATGAATTTACTTAGGTCGATGAGATAAGTGTAGGAATATTTTAAATAAATATTTTGAAATGAGATTTTATAAATGAAAGATCCATTTAAAATAGGCTTCGTGATTGCTATGGGAAATTAAATCCTTGAATGATTGTTGTTTATATATTTGATGGTAAAATAACTAATTATCAAATTTGGCTAGTTTTAACTTTGGAAATTTATACGACAAATGACAAGGAAGCACATTCTCATAGACGATTAGGAGAAGAAATCTGCACTTATGTGTTGTCGGTCTATTCCTAAATAACTAGAGTTGAGTTTCTAAGAAAACTACCGATTCTCATTTCGCAAAGACCAGGAACATGCCTAGTTGTTCGAAAACCACTTTGATCCGGCTGAAGGGTTTCGAAGTGGAAATATCTTGAAGAAGAGTGAAGATAGAGTTATTCGATTTTGTTTAGAACCAGAACAAACTAGTATGGATGAATTTTGGCATTACATATCTCGTTGGAAGGCAATATTAGCATTCCAAGATATTGTGCTATTTACAAGGTAAAACACAATCTTTAGCCTCATCGCCTGATAAATGACTAAAGCAGGGGAAAGTGGCAGGTCTGTGTGGTCACTTCCATTAGGATGTGACTATCTCATATCTAACATCGATATCTTTGCATGCTTTAGGGTCCATTATGGATGTTTGTCAACCTGAGTGATTATTATCCAGTTTTTAAGGGTAGGGCCGATCCAGAGTAGTTGAGATGCAAATTAACACAATTTCCTATACATTTATCTAGAGACATACGAATTCCATGGGTTAATCCCTACCTTTTTATAGTTGGGATCCATTCTACAATACAAACTTTTGGATTTAGTTGTACACCAATTATGTTAGAACGTTGGATGCAAGCATTCTGACCATTTTAATATATTTACTTATGGATTCTAGACATTACTATCATATCATTAGATTTACAATAAAAATCTTTTAGTTATTGTGAGTAAAAATTAATCCATGTTTATTAATAGCGAGGTCTTACAAGATACCTTTGATTTCAAAGATTTATAAGTTAAAGAATGAATTATATATGATTTGAGTTTTCTCATGCTGATTTATTAGACTGCACTACACCAAAACTTTAAACTAGAAACACTTGGTTTTCTTAATTTGAAACACCATTATAGTGTTGTTAGGCTTAATACGCTTCTATAGGGTTTCTATTTGTAGTTAAGCTTGCCTGAATTATTATTTTAATTTCTTTAATGAAAACATTTTGTCTTCAAAACGAAATAGTTTGGAGGCCCACATTATTAAAATAATTTTTCTGTAACGTTCCCAAAAAAAACCGTATGGTTGCAAATACCCCCAATTGAAGGATTGCCATTCCCATAGACCTAATCGACCATTTCTCTAGATCAAACTAAGTCTTCTCTTCGAATTACTTCTTCAATGTCGAGCATCCATCCTTTAACCTAGCGTCCTTCATCGGGCTCAACCTTCTTACGTGTAATGCTTTCTCATCGATCTAATCTAAGGTAACCTGCAATAAAATTTGATTTCTTCGGCTACGTAGATTTGGATGATCACTTCTTCTACAGTGGTTTCTTTTCATAAATTAATCTGATATTTTATCATATGACTTCTAATTAGAACGTGGATATTGTAGAAAAAGGAAGAAGCAACAAATTGGTTGTTTCTTTAGGTTGAATTTCCTTTCAATTTCTCTGTCCAAATTAAAAATGAACCTTCAGCTAGCATTGTTACATATGTGTTGCTTCACCCTTTAGGGAATGCTGTTTTTGATAATAGTTTATTTGGAGCTACCTTAACAATTGGAGGTAATTATCACTTGTTTTTTATTTGGAGCATCGTTACATTATATGTAGTTTGATATGATGTGACTTGGAGACTTTGTGATCAACTGATCATACAGTATTCTTGTATTTTATTTCCAGTTCGTGTTTGTTACTATAGAATAGTTGCATGAAACGACTTGAAAGAATAGTAAACAATTTAAAATTTTCAGTTACCTGAAATGTTATTTGTGAAGGCAAGCATAACAAAAGTACAATTTTGTGTGCTAAATGAGAAAATTTCATTGAATAACTGAAGATTATTAGAAGACCATTGAATGTATTGGCATGTTTCTTCACATAAGAAGGGGAAAAACAATATCTAAGTATAAGATTGCATGAATACCATTTAAGGTTATAAAATTAATAAATTTGATGTATTGTTGTTTGGCTCTAAGGCCTACAAAGTCCAGTTAACATTTTGGCTTCAGGACATTGATCTGCACATTATCATATGTAAGTTATGTTCTAGCACATATTGAATTCACTGTAAATTCTGAGGAGTTACAATAATGAACTCATAGTGATATAAATAGAAGTACACATGTTATTGCGTTGAAATTTGAAGCCGCCATAGTGAATTCGCTGATGTGAGTCGCTTGAATCTTATAAGCTACATCAGTAATTTCAGTGTCTTGCCTAAGGAAGAAAGTAGATGATGAAGTTCTATTCTGGAAAAGAAAATTTGCCTTTTGTAACGACCCGACTTTTCGAACCTCGAAAGTCAACACTAAATACATCCACGGTATTCGTGTGCCAAACATCCAAGTGCCGGAAAGTCGAATTGTTGGGTAAAATAAAAAAAAGAAGTAGAACAAGGAAGAAAGAACAGAATATCAGAATCTCACAGTGGAACGGAAATATATAATATCAACATAGTACAAAGGGTTACTCTGAATAAAGGAATTTCAGAGTTACAATAACCTAAGTACCATAATCAGCCTGGACAGTTATAACTGCCTGTCCTCACAATGCTGATATGTACATAACTAATACAGTACAACTGAAATAGAAATAGGTAGATAGATAATGGAAGCCTCTCATCTTCCGAACTTTAAAGCATCCAAAGTAAAACCTGCCATACTCAGCCTACTCAAAGGAGTACGTGAGGATTTTAGGGAAAACAAAAACCAAGCGTCAGACATCAGTCTGGTATGAGAAAACTCAAGATTGCATGTAACAATATTGAGGGGACTGTGCAGATAACCGCTCCGGTTTTCCCCTCAAAAGAAACCAACCATTTATTAAGTTTACTATAGTTGTATTATAGATAATGTCTAGGGTGTAGAATATAAATAAATCACATAGATGGAATGGTTACATTGGTTACATTCGACAACTATTAAGTGTACAAACAAAACCGCTAAGGTACGTTCGCATATTGGATTTTCCATCGGAGATCTCTCAATACAGATCCAAACTCCATGCACAAGGGTCAGAAAGTACCTCCGAGCGTCGCATATCTCTAGATAAAATATACCATAAGGTAAACACAACTGGCCCACGCACGAAACACCGAAGTGCACCACGTGGAACCAAATATATCCAACTCCCGCGCGCAACTTCGAGGAGCTCCCGCACGATTCGATATAACCATACACTAGATATGGAGTCAATATATCCTGCCATAGGTTAGCAAAACCTCAGATTGTGCTCCTACTCTGTTTTTAGCCATATCCGATGTCGAGGTTTCGTTCGGCATCTTTCACACGAGTCTTTGTCACTCGAACATAACACGAATCCCAAATTGGATTCCTACTTCTCGAACAGATCACGAATCACTACTTTGATCCGTGCATCACGAGAAGTTTCCCAATCTTCATATAGATTCACTTTTCTTCTTCAACCGCTTCCAAAACGTAGAACTCGTACTCTAGTTTTGAAGTGGTATTCGATGAGTAAAACACTTATCGATCCCGGGCTCTTCAAAACTAATCGATGAATTTCCGATTAACTCAATTCCGGTTCTTTCAAAAGTAAGTGAATGCTAGAGACGTTTCATACCAACACTCCTCCCCGGGGGTTCTCATTGGTATGGAATCGTGAAGCTTTCCCGATACTTCTTAAGTTATAATGGTATAGTTTGATGGTCGACTAATCGACTATCTAGTCAAAACAATAGCTTATAGAAACCATGGTTCGTGCACTTAACTCGTTTCCGACATTATCAACTTAACTATCCCTCGGTCAAGAGTGAGGCCTGGTAAGTTAGAGCACTGGTTGCATATCACCCCTTGCCTAGACACCCCATTCTTGACACTCACAGATAGATAAGCCTACTCGTCGGCTTATTAGAATTAGGCACAGTATCCATGATATTCAATAAACAAGTAAGTAATTAACATGGTTAACACGTTTCCAACATTCCCAACCTATCTATTCCTCGGCCAAGAGGGAAGCCGGTAGGTTAGAGCTCTATTGCTCCATCCCTACTCGACATCAATCTTAACTCTCACAAATAGATAAGCCTACTTCATTGGCTTATTAGTGTTAAGCATTATCAGTTACCTTTTTAATCTAATGACTTAATCATGACGAGGTTTAACAATTCATAACCCTTTTCTAACCTTTGTTTTATTTGGAAAGATATTTTATAAGAAGATATTTGGAAGATATTTAGAAAGAAGATATTTTAGAAGAAGATATTTTGAAAAGAAGATATTTTGAAAAGAAGATATTTTAGAAGAAGATATTTTGAAAAGAAGATATTTTAGAAGAAGATATTTAGAAAGAAGATATTTTAGAAGAAGATATTTAGAAAGAAGATATTTTAAAAGAAGATATTTTAGAAGATAAGACCATTCATAAATTTAAAGAACATTTACAATACTTAGAAATCCAAAAATCAAGGTTAAACGGGTAGTTTTGCACTAGTGAAGTTTTGGTTATTTTCAAGGGGTTACTTAGCATTTTACTATTCAATCACTTCAAGGTAGTAAACATACAAGTAAAACAAGATTCAAAATGATAAGAAATCACTAAAGATGTCATTACAAAGTTCCATACAAGATGTTGTAAACACAACAATTCAAACTGCATTTATAGCGACTATCGCTATAAGTGCACTTTCAAGTTCAAGTCTACAATATGTCAATTCCCTACTAATCCTTATGTGCTTTGTTTCAAGTCCATTCCACTTGTTATACAAGTTAATTCAAGTCCAAATCCAAGTCCATTCAGGTCCATTTCAACCCATTAACATGGATCACATATGTCGCTTACTTTTTAAAGTAAGAATCAAGTTAACATTTTTAACATAAGTTACTAACATTCAAGCAACTTTAAGCATAGTTAAGGACATGAAAATGGTTTATATTTTCTGTCCTAAATAGTGAGTAAACTCACCTTAATCCTTAGCAAATCCAAGATCCAAAATAAGAATAAAGATCCAAGAATAAGAATAAAGATCCAAGCTAGCAACCTCCTTCCTTTCCTTGCTTTTCCTTGCTTCCTTCCTTATATAGCTCACGAACAAAGATGAAAATTGAGAGAGGCTTGGATTTTTCAACTTCTAACTTGCTAGAAGGTCTTGTAATGGTATAAGAAGGCTACACTCAAAGTTTGAGTTGATTTGGAGTTGGTTTGAATATAGTTTGAGAAAGTTAGTAAGGAAGAGGAAGAAGATGAAGATAAGCCATTAAAAGCTTCACTTTTGCTTAGGAATTTTGTGTAAGAAAGAAGGAGGTATACCCCTCCTTATATAGGAAAAGGAAGGTGGATGGGAAAAGACCAAAATGCCCTTAAAACCCTAATAGTAATTATGATAGATGGGATGGTGTGTAAGGGAAGTGAAAGGTGTGTAAGAGATGGTAAGCTTGCTTTTTCAAGTAAGCATTCATTTGTATACATATAAGAAGCTTATATACATACACTTAGGATATTTTATAAACTCTTGATGTGACTAATTATGCTAACATATATATGTGTACATGCATGTATGTGAATACATACACATATATCAAACAACGTTGCAACGATATGAAACAACTTCTATTCAACGATAGGATGTGAATCTGGAAGTTGAATCTCGATCATACTATTAGTTCTTTATAAAATGATTTATTCAAGTAAACAAAACTTGGAAATAAATCCATTAACTTATTTAAACAATTAAAACAAGCATATTCAAATTATAAAGCACTTATTTGAATACTTAAATACCAAAATACAAAAACTTTCCTTAAATGCTCATTTTTTTTAAAATGATGACATCATCAATATAGTTAGCCATAAATATGAAAAATATTTTTATTTGCTAATTACTTTTCTAATGAGTAACTAGAAATTCATTTAAATTTTCAACAACATTTATTGAGAAAATAGCTATATATAAATAAAATGGTTTTCGGTCACATTTTCGACATTTTTCCAAAAAATATATTTTTTTGAACATTTTTCTGAAATGAGCCAAGGATCATTAATTATTAATGAAAAGATGTTTAACAAGGTTATAAAATCATATTTACAATATTTAACAATATTCCAAACTGTTACAATATTTGAAGATTAAGTGTTCAAATTTCCGGGTCTTTACATTCTCCCCCACTTAAAACATTTCGTCCCCGAAATTCAAACAAGAATGAAAAATCAAAGAAGATAGAATAAGAAGATGCATATATAGATCACTTCCAAAAACTATATACAAACTAAAAACCAAAAGACATACGATACTAAGATAAGAAACCCTTAGTCTAAGATCAATTCTGGATAAGACTTCCTTAGATTTTCCTCTGTTTCCCAGGTACAATCCCGAGCATCCTCACTCCATTGTACCTTGACTAACTTCACAATCTTAGTCCTAAGTTGCTTTATATCTCTATCAATAATTCGAACTGGTTGTCTCAATATAGTCAAATTCGGCTCCACTTCCAAGTCTTCTTGTTGCGATGCTTCTACTATCATCGAGGGATCATGCACATACTTACGCAAATGTGATACATGAAATACATTGTGCACCCCTGATAGCCTAATTGGTAACTCGACTCTATACGTGAGTGTACCAATCCTTTCTAGAATTGGGAATGGTCCAATATAACGAGGAGCTAACTTCCCAACCTTCCCAAACCGAACTACACTTCTCATCGGCGAAACTTTTACAAATACAAAATCTCCAACTGCAAATTCCAAGTCTCTACGCCTTTCATCTGCATAGCTCTTCTTTCGATTCTGTGCTTCCTTGATTCGCTTCTGAATCTCTAAGACCTTATCTGATAAAAGGGGGGGAGAATAGCAACATAGCAGGTCTCACGCAAGTAATAAATAAAGTAAAAGTGAAGATGATATTTTCACCCAGGTTTTGGGACGTGTTATTTAAAAGTAAAGGGAGAGATGAGGGATTGGGAAGAAAAGAGGGGTGAGAATAGCGGCATTTAATATTTAGTTTGTTTTGGCGAGAACTTTGGGTTTTGGCGAGATTTGGTTGATGGGTGCCAACACAAGATCAAGGAGCTAATTTACCATGCACACACCAGTGTTCTGAAAAGTGGTATTTTGGAAAAATCTGGTAGTTGGCGAAAATCGGAAGTACCACCTGGTACTTTGGTAACGTGGGCTGAACACGTGATCTGGAGCTGGTTTGCCAGGTGCACACCGCAGTTTGAAAAGTGGTACTGGTACTTTGGTCAAAACGTTATAAAAAGTGATTTTTAACATTAGTTTTAAATTAAAAATAGTTTAATTAACGACCCGGATTTTCAACGACTTTGGTTATCGACATAAACTCGATGTCGATAACCAAAACATCGAAAAATCCTGGTAATTAGTGAAAGAAATTAGAGGGTGAGGAAAGATAAGATAGAAACTTAGAATAGAAGAAGAAGAAGAACACAACATCAGAGTAACACGAATCTCACAGCGGAACGAATAACATATAATATATATAACATAACTTGAAATATACATCTGTACTTGAATATACATCAATATCAAAGTACATCACTTACAACACAGCAGAAATAACTATAGCTATATGATCCTGAAGCCTCCTGCTCCAAGCTCTTCCAGTATATCTGTAAAATCCTAACTACTTGACTGCGCATACAAATTTAGGCACCCAAGAGTTTAGGGAAAACAACAAAGTAAACTCCGGGTCAGTCATGGGACTGGTATGAGTAAAACAGTTTAAAAACAGTTCGAACAAGTAAACGATATCTCATAAGACCATGCCGCATAACGGAACGGGTTTTTCCCTTATGAGAATCCAAAATATCTTTATATCAAAAACATTTTGATATTATAATAATGTCTATCAACCACAGTATATATATAATCATCTAGCAGAAACGCTTTCATCTCACGTTCTACATATATAGTATACAATCAAAACCGCAAGCACATATTGGGTAATGGATTTCCAACTATGACAAGGTATGGAACCACCTTTCGCTAATGTACCTCTAGAGAGGAATACACTGGGTTCAACAAGAACATCTTGCAACCCGGCCACACATGACCGACCACTCATTTCGCTTGAGTGTATCGAATGTATATCACCAACAGTTGGGATCAGCAACCGCTTCCCGAATGGGACAGCATCAACAATAGATTTTTAGAAGTAAATGAAACTCTAGATCAGGTGATTATACACCCTAATATGTGCGACCTACATAGCCATGCCGCCTGCCCGATTTCTGTCATTTACCGGATGATGAGGCTAGAAGCTACGCTTTATCATCACACCAGATTCACTTCGAATGCCACATCGTCAAATCCATCAAATCACCGATTGACGTCTACAACAATACATTATGTGTTAGCTAAAAGAAGTTTCCTTCTCCGCCTCCACTCTTGGTACGGTTGGAGAAATCAATATACGTGATCGTCTGGAAATACTCTGTCAGACATTCATCTATACAAGTCACCCAGGAACAGGGTGAACCGAAGGCACAATTTCTATTAATAGAAAAAGTCCTTGCACTCTACTCCGTCTTCATTTATCTTTGACATATATGATTCGCAACGCTTATGCCAATGCAGAGTGGTTCTTTGGATAATAATCCAACCGGTCTCTCCATATTAACAACGTTAAAATGGTCAAAACTTCGATAGTCTGTGATTTAACTATCGAATAAAAACAAGTGTGTCGATAGTCGATGATCTAACTATCGAAGAAAATAAGTGTTCATCCAAACATCCAACAATCACTGAGCCTTTAATTAATATTCCATTAATTTAAATCTCTTCTCTATTTCTTATCAATATTTGTTAACCAAATATTTTCAATAACCATATTGGCCTTATACGTTCTTTGGAAAACATTTCCATATATCGCCTTCCTTTATTTTCTATACTAGGTATATCTTTCTAGTGGAAGAGAAAAATCGGGATTTCGTCGTGTAGATATTGAGATATGTCCAAATCAAATTTCAGAAAAGTCGCTATGAAATTCCTTTATAATTCGTAACGCTTTATATACGTTATAAAAGGATTTTTCAATGTAAATTGAATATCGAATCAATCTGGACTCGGAATAGCGAGTATATAATTACCCTGGAGCTGTATGATATTCCTCTGTGAATATAGACGATAATATTTATTTTTAAAAATTTAATTTAATTATATTTAATTATATATATATATATATATTTAAATAGGTCATCCAGAGTTTTAAAAATAACCGGTTTTGCAAACGAAGTCGGAATTCGACGAAACCAGTTTTGTTGGATCCGCAATATCTAATAGTTGTTAGATTTCCAGTTTCGTGATTTTTAGAGTTAGTGTGTGGCCGTAAGGATTTTTAGAGTGAAAAACAGTCAGTATTTCGATGGTTAAAAATACGCTGTGTGAGCATACGGAATCGAAATTCGACGAAACCAGTTTCGTTGGGACCGTAATGTCGAACTCTAGCTACGGGTCCAGTTTGGTGATTTTTAGGTATCGTGTGTGAGCACACGGATTTTTAGAAGTTAAAAACAAATATAAAATGAATATTATATAAAATATCCTAACAAATATCTAGGATAAATATCTAAATCCGTCTTCCTATAAATAACCCACCCTTCATACTTCTAACCTAATTTCATTTCTGCCAAATAATGCGCCGCCTCTGTCTTCCTCCAAAACGTGAAAATCACCTTCAAAAATCCATAGAAAATAAAATCAATTTCTATAAATCAAGACTCATATATATTCAAACTCGTGTACAAAGTCTCTTCGATTCTATATCGATCTAAAAGGGTGCGGTAACAGTTCCTGGAGGGTCGGAGCTCAACAGCGGCAGCTAAGGCTGACCGTAGTTCAAATTCTCGGAGGTCGGAGGGGAATCTGAGGTTGCAGGCGGGCTCGAGGTAAGGAAACGCATGAGGTAGCATAGTATGAGGTATTTTGGTGAACTTACTTGTCGCGCCCTTTTTACTGTACATGTGCCGCGAGCCTGAGGTCGCGATTGGAAGAAAGGTTATGGGTCTGGAGTAGTGGGGGTTAGATTAACGAGGAGGAGGAGTTCAGCAGGAATGGTGGCGTGATTTCTAGTGGAGAGAAGGAAGGATTGTGGAGGAAGGACAATGGGAAAATAGGGAGAACTGACGAGCAGTATTCAAACCGGAAATGGGAGAGGAGGATGAGCGATGGTATTAGCTGCTAATTGTACTTGAAAAGATGAAGAAGGGGATGGCTTTACAGTATTCATGTTTGAAGTCAGTTCGGTTGTGCTGTGAAGTATAGGTGATGGGGTATTCAAGTCAGTGGGTTCTATTGGAAAGATTTGTGGTGATATTGGTGGGGTTTTGTGGTGTGGAATGATTGAGGAGAAGGAATAAAAAGATGCAGATCTGGGTTGGGCAACTCATCAGTAAATGAAGAAGGAAGTTCGGCAATGAAAAATGAAGTGGATGGGACGTCTGAGTCCAGCATTTTGCACAGGGAAGACTTGTACTGTTTTGTACTGGAGCAGGACAATTCCAAAATGGTTTCAAAAGGGAATTGGGCCGGATCAAAAAGGTTTAAGCCCGATTAAATTTAATTAATGAAGTTTAAATAAAATCTAATATTTGTATAATAACTTGTGTAATGTATAACTAGTTCATACTATATCCGAATACAGTAAAACGGGATCCGATAGGATCACACAGACGAATGCTACAACACGGAACCAGACTGGAATGATTGGAGCTGTTTACAATTTATATCGAAATAAATTGTCGGATCAGAATTGACAATCAATTATCGTTCTTTAACGATGATCGACAATGTGAGTAAATCTCACTAACCCTGAACAGTTTATATTTTCATGTTGTATTTTTAGAACTATTAAATATTGACTGATTGATTGTGTGTTGACTGTTTGATTGAACTGCTAGTCAGTTAGTTGAATTTCTATATTGATTCTGTTTAACAGAAAATATCATATA
Source organism: Allium sativum (assembly GCA_030737875.1). Classification (NCBI taxonomy): domain Eukaryota; kingdom Viridiplantae; phylum Streptophyta; class Magnoliopsida; order Asparagales; family Amaryllidaceae; genus Allium; species Allium sativum. The sequence continues at coordinate 218,447,912 of CM060920.1, forward strand.
GAACTGAAAGTGATGTTGATTTTATTGTATAACATCTGTGGATGCAGGAAAACAGGTTGGAGGAATCCGACTGGATTCCTCAACAGTTATTTTATTGTTTTCATATATTGCGATATATGATGTGAATTATAACCTGTTGTTGATTGCGTGTGTATGGACGATATTGAACAACATGATTTGATATGATTGAACACCATGACATACCGGAATATTGAAAAGAGAATATTTATAAATAGAATATTTATAAATAGAAATATTTATAAATGGAATATTTATAAATAGAAATTACGTTTAAAGTGGAATTATAAATGAAGGGGAACCTTTATAAATGGAATATTTATAAAGTGAATTATTTATTTAGAATAAATAGATAAGATATTATAAAATGGATTATTTATTTGTTAAATAAATAAAATATTTAATAGGGATTTATTTACTTAGAAATAAATAGGAGATAATTCAAAAAGGAAATAACAGCAAATCATTTTCTTTTTGAATGGAAAGGCTTGTGTAGCGGTTTGGGGATTTTCCCGATGCTCCCGATACAAAGGAGGTTATGGCGAATTTTCCCGAAAATTTAAGGAGTTAGAATATTTCAAGAATAAATTTGAAAAGGAAATATTTGTAAACCATTTACAAATAGAATTGAAAAGGGAACGTTATAAAAAGGAAATCATTTTTAAAGTGTAGAACCATTTTTTAAAAGTAAATCTTTTCAAATGAATAAAACGTTGTTAAAAAGGAAATCTTTATAAAGTGAATAAAGTAAATCGAATATAGTATTCGAAAAGAGAAATTGAATATGGTATTCGAAGTTAGTTAATTGAATATGGTATTCGAAGTTAGTTAATTGAATATGGTATTCGAAGTTAGTTAATCGAATTAGTTATTCGAATAGAGTAAAGGAGTTAATCGAATATAGTTTATTCGAATAGAGTTAGAGGAGTTATCGAATATAGTTTATTCGACAGGAGTTAAGTGAATTAGTTAAGTTAAACTAAGTGAATTAGTTAAGTGAATTGGTTAAGTTAACCAAAGTGAATTAGTCGAGTTAATCAAAGTGATTAGTTCAGTTAATCGAGATAAGTAAATCAAGTTAGGTTAATCGAGTTGAATTAGTCAGTCGAGTTAATAAATTGAGTTAGTCAAACCAAGTAAAACCAGTTAAAGTTAAATAAGTTGAGTTGATCGGGTGGTTCGACCAAGTTAGTCGAGCCTAGTTAATCGAATCGAATTGGTCAAACCAAGTAAGTCGAGTCAAGTTAGTCGAGCCTAGTTAATCGAATCGAATTGGTCGAACCAAGTAAGTTAAGTTAGTCGAGTTAAGTTCGTCGAGTTAAATATCGATGTTAGTTTCATCGAAAGGAGTTATCGATGTTAGTTTCATCGAAAGGAGTTATCAATGTTAGTTTCCTCGAAAGGAGTTATCGATGTTAGTTTCATCAAAAGGAGTTATCGATTATAGTTTAATCGAAGTGAGATTTTCAATTATGAGATATTTGAAAAGGAAGAGTTATCGAATATTAGTTATTCAAAGAGAGATTATCGAATATCGTTTATTCGAGAAGAAGTTAATCGAATATAGGTTATTCGAAGAAGAGTTAATCAAATAGAGATTTCTCGAAGAGAGTTAATCGGCAAATTCGATTATATCGAATTCGGGAAAGTACTTATACTTTCCAGTGTTTTAAATAGAGATTTATTTATTTATAAATAAATAAGTGTTAGGTTAATTATTCACTAATAAGAATCGAAGTTATAATTAAGGTTAGATAATTCGAAAGTAGGGATTATAACGTTAACGCTATAACCAATGTTTTAAATATAGAAGTGGATTAGTAAAATTGAATCCGAGAAAGGCGTAAAGAAGTTGTTAAAAATTTAAAAGACATAAACTTTGACCATTTCGAAGTTATAACGTTGTTCAGTTAAGGTCTGAGAGGTAATTATACCCCAACTTGAGTGACTTCCTTCTTAACTAATAAATGGTAAGGTTTGATCGTAAAGGAGTTTTGGAAATGTTTTCTGTAACACCCCGAATTTTAGTTAATACTAGAATTCACTAATTATAGGATAAATAATCTCAGATGTGGGAATTGGGGGTAACGGGCTGCGTCATTGCGTTCGTCTCGGAAAAATACGCGAAATAGAGTCCGAGTTTTCGAGAATCGGAGTCCGTATGGCCCGGTTATGGCCCAAAGAAGTTTTCAGAAAATTCAAAGATAAAAACAGATTTAAAAATTTAAATATTCAGATTTGGAATGGGCCAGGCGGGGTCAGGCGGGAAGCTTCCCGCCCAACCCATGTCGACAGGGCTGTCGACAGGCCTGTCGACAGGGGTGTCGACATGCCTGTCGACTTGCCTGTCGACAGGGTGGCACCGTTCAGGGAACCTGGGTGCACCAGGTTGCACCAGGTTGGGTTTCAGGCTGGCTAGGAGGGCTGGTTCTAGAGATTTCCTAAATCTAAGGGTCCTAATCTAATCTAGGGTTAATCTAAGGGTCTAAAATGCAACCTAATCCTATAAATAAGACCCTAACCCTATCCTAATTCATTCATAATTAGGTTTTGTAACTAAACTATGGCAAAATGAAATTTGAGCATGGCCTCCACAAGTTCATGAAGAAGTTGCAAGCAAATCACTCTCTAATCATCCTCTAATCCATTCTAAGTATCTTAATCTTCTTCATTAGCTTGCTAATTGTGTTTTGGTGAGTTTCTATGGCTTTAATAATCAATTGTTAATTTGATTATGGTAGGATGTGATAAGACATGGCTATGTTTGTGGATAAATGTATTTATGCAAGTTTGTATGATATGTGATTTGCAAATTTTATGTTAAATGCAAGTTAAGGCCATGTTTTATGATGCAAAACACCATGTTAAACATTTATGCATATGTGACATGTTATGCAAACTATATGTGAGAATATATGCAAGTTTTATGTAACATGATATACAAGTTATGCATGTGATTTTATGCATGCTAAGTAGTTGGTGTTATGCATGTTAAGTATTTGATGTTATTCATGCTAAAGTATTTGATGTTATGCATGATAAGTATTTGGTTGTATGCATACTAAGTATGGGGTTTTATGCATGTTAAGTGGTGGGTTTATGCATAATAAGTATTTGATTTTATGCATAATAAGTATTTGGTTTTATGCATAATAAGTATTTGATTTTATGCATAATAAGTATTTGATTCTATGCATGATAAGTAAGTGGTTTTATGCATGCTAAGTAAGTGGTTTTATGCATGCTAAGTGTTTGGTATTATGCATAAATTATGACATGCAAGTTTACCCTTTTAAATATGGTATATACATATGCAAGATGGCACCCTTATATGCTATGCATGTTTACCCTTCTTTAAGATGCAAGTCATATATGTAAGTTCGACATATTATGCAAGTTATGCTTACATGCAAGCTCAACATGTTATGTAAGTTATGTGCATATGCAAGTTATGTGTATGAGGGTATGCAAGTTGTGCGCATAGTGTTATGCAAGCTAAGTTTATGAGATTATGCAAGTTATGAGCATGATGTTATGCAAGTTATGTATATGCTTAAATGCGAGCTTAATGTGATATGCAAGTATGTGAATGCTTATGCAAGTATATGAATGCCCATGCAAGTATGTGAATGCTTATGCAAGTATATGAATGCCCATGCAAGTATGTGAATGCTTATGCAAGTTATGTGTTGGCTTAAATGCATGTCTAACGTGTTATGCAAGTTATGAGAATGCTTATATGCAAGTTCAACATGCTATGTAAGACATGTGTATGATAATGTGCAAGTTTGGGGTTAAATGTGGTTGGGTTAATATATGCTCATATATGCAAGTTGACATCCTCTTAACCCATGACAAAGTTGTATGCTAAACCCATGATATTTGTGATGATCTTCCCCTTATTTATGTCATGAAATGAGAACGATTTACGTGGGGAACGATGGGGTTGGTAAATATGTTAATAAGTGAATGATTGGGTATGATTAAGCATACCATAAAAATAAATTACCATAAGTGGGAATTTACCTATTGAGTTAGGTCTACCCCATGGGAATTTACCTATGGAGTTAGGTCTACCCATGTTATGGAAAACTTGATATTAATTAGGGATAATTAATATGGGGGTGATTAATTAGGTGTAATTAATCGACTAAGACACGAGGTTGGACTCATTTGTAGTGTAAAACTGCCCGGACCCGACCGGCTTAACCAGTTGCTACAAATGTCAGCCCAATGTGAGAGGTCTTAGCCATAAATTAAATACGTGATTAAGGTAAAGACACGAGGTTAGACTCTGTTATGACGTAAGACTGCCCGGACTCTACCGGCTTAACCAGGCGGTCATAACAGCCAGTCTAATGTGGGAGGTCTTTATGGGAGATCACGGTCTTAATTAATTAAGAAACACTTAACCATATTAGCATGTAGTGGGACATGAGGGGTTAAGTGGGTGCCTTGGGTGGCATGTAGAACTAGTGGGGGTGCCTCTGGTGGCATGAGGAAACTAGTAGGTTGCCTTGGGTGGCAATAGAAAATACGATTAGAATACTTAACCAAAGTGGAACATGTAATTAAACATGATTAAAGGGTTAAGTAAGTGCCTTGGGTGGCATGTGGGAATCAAGTAAGTGCCCTGGGTGGCATGTGGAAATCTAGTGGGTGCCTTAAGTAGCAATTGAAATATAATTTGATGACTTAACCAAACCTTAACATGTAAGGGAGCATGATTATAAAAAGAGGTTAAGTGGGATGCACTAGATAAATGACAAGCTTAAGTAGTAGCTTGTGGGGGGCCCATTTCAACCAATATCCCAAACGTATCTTTGTGGGCTCGACCCATGTCGAGTGACGGGACACGCATATTGGGCTTGATTATAAGAGGCCAAAACGGGTTAGCGGTGGCAACGCAAGTCCAACGGGTTTCATATGCGTGTGTGGGCCCGGGCTGGTAGATAAGCCGTTGTTGCATCGTGTAGATATAAAGCCGTGCACTGTTAGTATTGGGTAGCCACTTTAGGGGAGTGATACACCCCACTGTGGGACCAGCACGGGTATCTACGGTAGGGAGCCGATCGATGGGGAGTAGTGGGTACACCTAGTAAAGATAGGGGCAGACGGCACCTATGTAGGGGTACACGAAACTACTGGGTAAGATTACTAGGTACACCTAGTGAATGTAGGGGCAGACGGCACCTACGTGGTCAGTTATACACCTAGTGGAGGTAGGGGCAGACGGCACCTACGTGGTCAGCTAGAAGTACCAGAGACTACTAGCTATATTTTCTAAGACTTTAGTGGGATCAACCTTTAAGTAGGAATTACTCTTGGTGGGTAGAACTGGTGTGGTGCAGTGTAGGAATTACCCTTGGGTGGGTAGGTCTGGGGTGGTGTAAGCTAGTAATTATCCTTGGGTGGATAAATACGTCGTTTCGATTATCGTAGTACATCCTGTGTTTTGTGGGCTACTTATTGTAGTCATTATCCCCAGAGGTACCGTACCTTATTTATGTCATACCCTAATTACTTTAATGGTTGTATTGTTAGGGTTATAGGACTCACTCAGACTTATGTCTGACCCCGTTGTTTTTATCTTTTTCCCAACCCTCAGGTTATCAGAGTGGGCCTAGCACTAGTGGGCTTGGATCAGTCCGCTATATCTATCTTTTGGGCTTGGATCGTAGAAGTAAAGCTCGGTTTATCTTTTCTATTATGGCTATTGTCTATGTAGTGGGATTATGTACTTCTATTTTATCAAGATGGATATTATGTACTTGACTCTTGTTATGGTTTTGTAATGTAACCAAACATGTTTTACTTTCCGCTGAATTGAAATGATGTTTTAAATTTTCAAGTATTACTTATATCTGTCTTATTGTAATTTTTCTGTTCTATATTCACTTAAAATACTCCACCAATGTTATGGCATTCCCTTAGTGAGTGACCGTAGCGGGTGTGGGGTGTTACACGTGGTATCAGAGCTTAAGGTTACCGGAACAGATAAATTTTTTAGAAAAACTATTTTCTAAGAATATTTTTAGAAAGGAGTATTTTCAAAAACATGTCTTTTAAGAGAAAAGTTTTTGAAAGAAAAGCATAATCCCCAATAGCCATATCTTTATCTTTCGAATTCTCCATTTTGAATCTCTTCCTTTCTCTCATTTTGAGTTTCCCCTCCGCGTATAGATGATCTTTCTAAGATGGATAAGGATGGAAAACCACTTCAAGGGACTTAGACGTTAGTCGGTTTAGGAGTTGGTTCAAGAAGGAGGAGGACTGGTAGGTATCTATTGGATAGACGATGGGAGGAAGGCTCAAATAGTTGTTTGGTTAATGAAGGATGAAACCTCATTGCTGGGAAGTTACGAGTGGGGAATAGGGAAGAATAAGGCAAGTGGTTATCCTTTTGAGAGGAATAGGACACCTTATTAGGATTGTCCAAAGAAGCAAAGGCAAGGTATGGAGGGTAGTGGTATTCCCTCACGGCTAGGGTACCAGATGGGGATAGGACCGTTTAGGGTGGAATTTGGATTTCTTTATTATCCGATTCAAACTTTATTTGATCCTGATATATCGAGTTCGTTTATCTCACCTTTGATAGTTGAGTCACTGCACTTAGACACCAGTTTGGTAGATGATCCCTTAGTTGTTTCAAACCCAATTGGGGCTCCATGATGTGTTTGGGTTTGAAAGTCTCTATACTTAGCATTGGGTTTAGAGGTGATGCTTGTTGGGCTTCACAGGCTATGGGCTAGTTTTGGGCATGGACTGGTTATCCAGTAGGGATGCCGCTCTTCATTTTGAAGGGAGAGTTGTTAGGCTTATGGGCCGCCTGGGAAACACTCTCGAGATCTCTTGTAATCCCATAGAATCTGTTATGCTAAGTTATCTAGAATCGCTTGACACGTCGGTCTAGAGTTTGCGATCTGTTAGAGCGGTCCGGGAGCACCCGGATGTGTGTGAGGAGGTGAAGGGCTTACCTCCGAAGCGGGAGATTGACTTCCGAATATATCTGGTGGATAATGCTAAACCAGTATCTTGGCCAGTATGCCACATGGCTCCTAGCGAGAGGAGGGAACTCCATAAGTAAGTAGGCGATTTGCTTGAGAAGGGGTTCATAAGACGAAATATATCGGAGTGGGGCGCTCCAGTAGTTTTGAAGGCGGATGGGTCCCTCAGACTTTGTGTAGGCTAAAGAGAACTAAAGAAACTCACAAAGAAGAATAGACACCCATTGCCAAGGATTGATGATCTCTTTGATCGGCGCCTCAGTATTTTTGTAGTAGGACTTAGCCACGGGATTTCATTAGTTGAGAGTGGCTGAGGATAGCATAGAAAAGACTGCCTTTAGGACACCGGATGATTTCTTTTATGAGTGGCTGGTGATGCCATTGGGTTTGACGAACGCCCCCGCATACTTTGTTGATTTGATGAGAAGGGTGTTCAGGGAGTACCTAAATAAGTTGTGATGGTCTTTATGGATGACATTTTGGTCTTTTCTAGGAGCGAAATAAGTTTTCGTATGTGCTCAATAGGCTGAGCAGAGCCAGTATAGGATAAACGACGGTTTTGGAGCGAGACTGGCGAGAACATCCAGAATCGGTCAAGGGCTTAATTATTTAGCCATTTTTATTAGTATCATCTCACGTAGGTCGTCTGAATTCGAAGGAGGTATCCCTTGGGTGTTTGTCTGATATTGGTTTAGGCCTTTGGGGCTTGCATTTGGGGGATGCCGAATTCGACAAGGGTGGTCTGCGTGGGAGACAGTTGTGATGATTTTGGATGATATTCTGGTGGAGAAGAGCATGCCCTACATCTTAGGGAAGTGTTGGAGACTCTTCGAGCGCATAGTCTTAGGACAACAAAAGTGGATGGGATCCTTAGCATCCTATGAGTAAGGGTAACATGGTAGCGGACGCCTTAAGTAGAAAAAGGTTGTCCTTGAGTTCATTGTTCGTTGAACGACGGAGCTTAGAGTTTATTTCTAAGTTTGACTTTAGACCTTCCATTGACTTTGTACCCAGTTTGCTAGCCTCCTTGGTTAGACCTACTCTTTTGGGGGGGGATTGGAAGAGCACAGAGGGACGACCCACAGTTGGTTGAGTTGATAGAGAAGCTCATAAGGGGGGGAGTCGTCCAGCCATTTGAGTAGGAACACCCTAGACGATAGGGGTGTTTGCGTAGAGACGGTAGAATTTGTGTACCGCAAGACGAGGGTTTGAGGAAGGCTATTCTTGATGACGCACACCGTTCTAGGATGACCATTCATCCCGGTAGGGATAAGATGTACCAAGACATGAAGAGGGTTTTCTTCTGGGCCGGTATGAAGAAAGATGTGGCCGAGTATGTCGCTCGATGTTGGGTGTGCCAGCAAGTGAAGGCGGAGCAAGGGAAACCAGGTGGGTTACTTCACCCATTGGAGGTTCCGCAAGGGAAGTGGGATAGCGTCTCGATGGATTTTATTGACGGGTTACCCAGGTCGAGGAAGGGTAATACAGGAATTTGGGTGGTGGTAGATAGACTTACTAAGAGCGCCCATTTCATACCTGTGAAGAGCAAGAGGACTGCTCCATGGCTAACTTCAGTATATCTTCGAGAAATAGTTCGATTGCATCGGGTACCCTCTAGCATAGTGAGTGATCGAGATCCTATTTTCACTAGAGAGTTTTTGAAGAATTTGCAAGAGGCGGTAGGGACTCAGTTGTGTATGAGTACCGCATATCATCCTCAGACGGACAGCCAGACCGAGAGGGTGAATCATGTTTTAGAAGACCTTTTGAGGCTATGTATCTTGGATTTTGGAGGTACATGGGAGGAGCATCTTCCATTGGCGGAGTTACCCGACAGACTTAGTGATGTATTCCGTGGGAGGAAGTGCCTACATGAGACCGCAGAGGTGGTAGAGCCGAGTTTGCTTAGAAAAGTGGAAGCAGAGCGTGATGCGACGATTCGACGAGCTCCTACTTGCATCCTTGGGTCAGGGATTTGGAAGTTGAGAAACAGAGAGGTTCAACTAATCAAAGTACAAAGGGGAGATGAAGAGAGTGACGCTACCTGGGAGACAGAAGCGAAGATGCGTTCGAGGTACCCTTTTCTTTCGGAGGGTATGTCCTTTTGCTTCTCCTTCATCGCATATCTTGTGCTTATCTTATCTTTAGTATGTCCTCTCGTTAGTACCTTTGACCTTTAGATAGGGTAAACCTATGGTTGAAACATGTGTTTGAGACATGTTATGGTTGATGGATGCAAGTGGATGCAAGTGTTTGCTAGTGGTTGCTCGTGGATGCATATACACACACTCTAGGCACTAGATCGGCTCAGTCACTTCATATTGCATATTGCATAAATTTGTGTGTAGGGAAATATATTTATGGATGTATAATGGTTGTGTTATCACATGGATGATGCATTTTGGTGAATGATTGTGCACTCATGTAGATATTGTATGTGTCGATAGGGTTCTCTCGCATACATAATGGATGCATGGCACTATCATGGTTTGCATATGTTCATACGTTAGATAGGGAACATATACACACACTTTTTGCATATGCTCATACATCATTAGAAATTGTTTTAAGGACAATAGATGCCCGTGGTTGATGGTTTGAGTAGATGGTTGTTTGGATGGTAGGATATGCATTCTGCTTAGCTTAGAGATTTCGGGGACGAAATCCTTTAAGGAGGGGAGAATGTAACACCCCGAATTTTAGTTAATACTAGAATTCACTAATTATAGGATAAATAATCTCAGATGTGGGAATTGGGGGTAACGGGCTGCGTCATTGCGTTCGTCTCGGAAAAATACGCGAAATAGAGTCCGAGTTTTCGAGAATCGGAGTCCTTATGGCCCGGTTATGGCCCAAAGAAGTTTTCAGAAAATTCAAAGATAAAAACAGATTTAAAAATTTAAATATTCAGATTTGGAATGGGCCAGGCGGGGTCAGGCGGGAAGCTTCCCGCCCAACCCATGTCGACAGGGCTGTCGACAGGCCTGTCGACAGGGGTGTCGACATGCCTGTCGACTTGCCTGTCGACAGGGTGGCACCGTTCAGGGAACCTGGGTGCACCAGGTTGCACCAGGTTGGGTTTCAGGCTGGCTAGGAGGGCTGGTTCTAGAGATTTCCTAAATCTAAGGGTCCTAATCTAATCTAGGGTTAATCTAAGGGTCTAAAATGCAACCTAATCCTATAAATAAGACCCTAACCCTATCCTAATTCATTCATAATTAGGTTTTGTAACTAAACTATGGCAAAATGAAATTTGAGCATGGCCTCCACAAGTTCATGAAGAAGTTGCAAGCAAATCACTCTCTAATCATCCTCTAATCCATTCTAAGTATCTTAATCTTCTTCATTAGCTTGCTAATTGTGTTTTGGTGAGTTTCTATGGCTTTAATAATCAATTGTTAATTTGATTATGGTAGGATGTGATAAGACATGGCTATGTTTGTGGATAAATGTATTTATGCAAGTTTGTATGATATGTGATTTGCAAATTTTATGTTAAATGCAAGTTAAGGCCATGTTTTATGATGCAAAACACCATGTTAAACATTTATGCATATGTGACATGTTATGCAAACTATATGTGAGAATATATGCAAGTTTTATGTAACATGATATACAAGTTATGCATGTGATTTTATGCATGCTAAGTAGTTGGTGTTATGCATGTTAAGTATTTGATGTTATTCATGCTAAAGTATTTGATGTTATGCATGATAAGTATTTGGTTGTATGCATACTAAGTATGGGGTTTTATGCATGTTAAGTGGTGGGTTTATGCATAATAAGTATTTGATTTTATGCATAATAAGTATTTGGTTTTATGCATAATAAGTATTTGATTTTATGCATAATAAGTATTTGATTCTATGCATGATAAGTAAGTGGTTTTATGCATGCTAAGTGTTTGGTATTATGCATAAATTATGACATGCAAGTTTACCCTTTTAAATATGGTATATACATATGCAAGATGGCACCCTTATATGCTATGCATGTTTACCCTTCTTTAAGATGCAAGTCATATATGTAAGTTCGACATATTATGCAAGTTATGCTTACATGCAAGCTCAACATGTTATGTAAGTTATGTGCATATGCAAGTTATGTGTATGAGGGTATGCAAGTTGTGCGCATAGTGTTATGCAAGCTAAGTTTATGAGATTATGCAAGTTATGAGCATGATGTTATGCAAGTTATGTATATGCTTAAATGCGAGCTTAATGTGATATGCAAGTATGTGAATGCTTATGCAAGTATATGAATGCCCATGCAAGTATGTGAATGCTTATGCAAGTATATGAATGCCCATGCAAGTATGTGAATGCTTATGCAAGTTATGTGTAGGCTTAATGCATGTCTAACGTGTTATGCAAGTTATGAGAATGCTTATATGCAAGTTCAACATGCTATGTAAGACATGTGTATGATAATGTGCAAGTTTGGGGTTAAATGTGGTTGGGTTAATATATGCTCATATATGCAAGTTGACATCCTCTTAACCCATGACAAAGTTGTATGCTAAACCCATGATATTTGTGATGATCTTCCCCTTATTTATGTCATGAAATGAGAACGATTTACGTGGGGAACGATGGGGTTGGTAAATATGTTAATAAGTGAATGATTGGGTATGATTAAGCATACCATAAAAATAAATTACCATAAGTGGGAATTTACCTATTGAGTTAGGTCTACCCCATGGGAATTTACCTATTGAGTTAGGTCTGCCCATGTTATGGAAAACTTGATATTAATTAGGGATAATTAATATGGGGGTGATTAATTAGGTGTAATTAATCGACTAAGACACGAGGTTGGACTCATTTGTAGTGTAAAACTGCCCGGACCCGACCGGCTTAACCAGTTGCTACAAATGTCAGCCCAATGTGAGAGGTCTTAGCCATAAATTAAATACGTGATTAAGGTAAAGACACGAGGTTAGACTCTGTTATGACGTAAGACTGCCCGGACTCTACCGGCTTAACCAGGCGGTCATAACAGCCAGTCTAATGTGGGAGGTCTTTATGGGAGATCACGGTCTTAATTAATTAAGAAACACTTAACCATATTAGCATGTAGTGGGACATGAGGGGTTAAGTGGGTGCCTTGGGTGGCATGTAGAACTAGTGGGGGTGCCTCGGGTGGCATGAGGAAACTAGTAGGTTGCCTTGGGTGGCAATAGAAAATACGATTAGAATACTTAACCAAAGTGGAACATGTAATTAAACATGATTAAAGGGTTAAGTAAGTGCCTTGGGTGGCATGTGGGAATCAAGTAAGTGCCCTGGGTGGCATGTGGAAATCTAGTGGGTGCCTTAAGTAGCAATTGAAATATAATTTGATGACTTAACCAAACCTTAACATGTAAGGGAGCATGATTATAAAAAGAGGTTAAGTGGGATGCACTAGATAAATGACAAGCTTAAGTAGTAGCTTGTGGGGGGCCCATTTCAACCAATATCCCAAACGTATCTTTGTGGGCTCGACCCATGTCGAGTGACGGGACACGCATATTGGGCTTGATTATAAGAGGCCAAAACGGGTTAGCGGTGGCAACGCAAGTCCAACGGGTTTCATATGCGTGTATGGGCCCGGGCTGGTAGATAAGCCGTTGTTGCATCGTGTAGATATAAAGCCGTGCACTGTTAGTATTGGGTAGCCACTTTAGGGGAGTGATACACCCCACTGTGGGACCAGCACGGGTATCTACGGTAGGGAGCCGATCGATGGGGAGTAGTGGGTACACCTAGTAAAGATAGGGGCAGACGGCACCTATGTAGGGGTACACGAAACTACTGGGTAAGATTACTAGGTACACCTAGTGAATGTAGGGGCAGACGGCACCTACGTGGTCAGTTATACACCTAGTGGAGGTAGGGGCAGACGGCACCTACGTGGTCAGCTAGAAGTACCAGAGACTACTAGCTATATTTTCTAAGACTTTAGTGGGATCAACCTTTAAGTAGGAATTACTCTTGGTGGGTAGAACTGGTGTGGTGCAGTGTAGGAATTACCCTTGGGTGGGTAGGTCTGGGGTGGTGTAAGCTAGTAATTATCCTTGGGTGGATAAATACGTCGTTTCGATTATCGTAGTACATCCTGTGTTTTGTGGGCTACTTATTGTAGTCATTATCCCCAGAGGTACCGTACCTTATTTATGTCATACCCTAATTACTTTAATGGTTGTATTGTTAGGGTTATAGGACTCACTCAGACTTATGTCTGACCCCGTTGTTTTTATCTTTTTCCCAACCCTCAGGTTATCAGAGTGGGCCTAGCACTAGTGGGCTTGGATCAGTCCGCTATATCTATCTTTTGGGCTTGGATCGTAGAAGTAAAGCTCGGTTTATCTTTTCTATTATGGCTATTGTCTATGTAGTGGGATTATGTACTTCTATTTTATCAAGATGGATATTATGTACTTGACTCTTGTTATGGTTTTGTAATGTAACCAAACATGTTTTACTTTCCGCTGAATTGAAATGATGTTTTAAATTTTCAAGTATTACTTATATCTGTCTTATTGTAATTTTTCTGTTCTATATTCACTTAAAATACTCCACCAATGTTATGGCATTCCCTTAGTGAGTGACCGTAGCGGGTGTGGGGTGTTACATTTTCCAAACGAGAATCAGAAATGTTTTTTGATAAAAGAAAAATAAGAATTTAGAATATAGGGAAATAGGAGATAAGTAAATAAATGAACTAAAGAGATTAATGTTAAATGATGTTTGTTCGATATAATTTCCATCTGGAAATAATATCGTTGCTTGCACACTTGTTTTTCTTTGATAGTTAACTCACCGACTATCGAAGTTTTGACCATTTTAACGTTGTTAATATGGAGAGACCGGTTGGATTATTATCCAAAGAACCACTCTGTATTGGCATAAGCGTTGCGAATCATATATGCCAAAGATAATTGAAGACGGAGTAAAATGCAAGGGCTATCCTGTTTACAGAATAGTACCTTCGGTTTGTCCAGTCCCAGGACAACTTGTATGGACGAAGGTCTGACAGAGTATATCCAATGGATCGCGTAAGTTGATCTGTTCAAACGTATTCACGTTTGGTGGCGGAGGAATTCGTTTCTCTTAGCTGTATACCCGTGTTATTTTTGGATAAGTCAATTTGTGATTTGGCGGGTATGACGATGTGACATTTTAAGTAAATGAAGATGGATGTCTGACAGAGTATTTCCAGAAAGGTCACGTACATTGATTTCTTCAACCGTATCAAGAGTGGAAGCGGAGAAGGAAACTTCTTTTAGCTGAAACGTAATGTATTGTTGTAGACGTCAATTAGTGATTTTCGATGGATCTGACAACGTGTCATTCGAAGTGAATCTATTGTGATGATAAAGCGTAGCTTCTAGCCTCACATCCGGTAAATGACAGAAATCGGGCAGGCAGCATGGCTAAGTCGGTCGCACCGAAGTAGGGTGTATAATCACCTATTTAGAGAATATTCATTTGTTTCTTAAATCTATCAATGCTGTCCCATATATATACGGGAAACGGTTGCTGATCCCAACCGTTGGTGATGTACATTCGATACACTCAAGCGAAATGAGTGGTCGGTCATGTGTGGCTGAGTTGCAAGATGTTCTTGTTGAACTCCAGTGTATCATTCCTAGAGTACACTGATCGGAAGGTGGTTCCATACCTTGTCATAGTTGGAAATCCAATCATCCAATACGTGCTGGCGATTTTGATTGTATACTATATATGTAGTAACGTGAGATGCAAGCGTTTCTGCTAGATTGATATTTATTTGTACTTAGACATTATTATAATATCAGAATGATATTGCTTTGAAAAGTTATTTGGATTCTCATAAGGGAAAACCCCGTTCCGTATTCACGGCGTGGTCTTATGAGATATCATATACCTGTTTAAATGATTTGAGTTTATTCACACTAGTCACATGACTGACCCGGAGTTTACTTTGTTGTTTTCTCTAAACTCTTGGGTGCCTAAATTTGTACGGGCAGTCAAGTAGTCGGGATTTTACAGATACACTTGGAGAGCTTGGAGCAGGAGGCTTCAGGATTCTATAGCTATTATTATTTCCGCTGTTGTTGTAAGTGTTGTACTCTGATAAGTGTTATTGTATACATACACTGATGTTATTTCAAAGATATGTTATGTTATATTTTATTCGTTCCGCTGTGAGATTCGTGTTTACTCTGATGATGATGTTCTTCTTCTTCTTCTTCTATTCTATAAGTTCTATCTTATCTATCCTCACCCTCTGTCCTCTTTCTATTAGTTTCTTGAATTTCCAGTGCGATTTGGGTTGGACTTGTGTTATTTAGTAAGCTCTAGTTCCCCCGGAAATCCGGGTTACTACAGTTGGTAGTAACCCGGATTTTGAGTGGCTTTGGTTATCGACGTAAGCTCGACGTCGATAACCAAAACATCGAAAAATCCCGGTAATTAATGAAAGAAATTAGAAGGTAAGAATAGATAAGATAGAACTTATAGAATAGAAGAAGAAGAAGAACATCATCATCAGAGTAAACACGAATCTCACAGCGGAACGAATAAAATATACATAACATATCTTTGAAATAACATCAGTATATGTATACAATAACACTTATCAGAGTACAACACTTACAACAACAGCGGAAATAATAATAGCTATAGAATCCTGAAGCCTCCTGCACCAAGCTCTCCAAGTGTATCTATAAAATCCCGACTACTTGACTGCCCGTACAAATTTAGGAACCCAAGAGTTTAGGGAAAACAACAAAATAAACTCTGGGTCAGTCATGGGACTGGTATGAGTAAAACAGTTTAATACTTGATTAAATAAAGGATATCTCACAAGACCACGCCGCATAACGGAACGGGTTTTTCCCTTATGAGAATCCAAACAACTTTGTAAAGTAATATCATTCTGATATTATAATAATGTCTAAATACAAATAGATATCAATCTAGCAGAAACGCTTGCATCTAACGTTACTACTTATATAGTATACAATCAAAATCGTAAGCACGTATTGGATGATTGGATTTCCAACTATGACAAGGTATGGAACCACCTTCCAATCAGTGTACTCTAGGAACGATACACTGGAGTTCAACAAGAACATCTTGCAACTCAGCCACACATGACCGACCACTCATTTTGCTTGAGTGTATCGAATGTACATCACCAACGGTTGGGATCAGCAACCGTTCCCATATATATATGGGACAGCATTGATAGATTTAAGAAACAAATAAATATTCTCCAGATAGGTGATTATACACCCTACTTCGGTGCGACCGACTTAGCCATGCTGCCTGCCCGATTTCTGTCATTTACCGGTTGATGAGGCTAGAAGCTACGCTTTATCATCACATCAGATTCACTTCGAATGCCACATTGTCAGATCCATCAGAATCACTAATTGACGTCTACAACCATACATTATGTGTCAGCTAAAAGAAGTTTCCTTCTCCGCTTCCACTCTTGGTATAGTTGAAGAAATCAATTTACGTGACCGTCTGGAAATACTATGTCAGACATCCATCTTCATTCACTTAGAAATGTCACATCGTCATACCCGCCAAATCACAAATTGACTTATCCAAAAATAATACAGGTATACAGCTAAGAGAAACGAATTCCTCTGCCACCAAACGTGAATACGTTTGAACAGATCAACTTGTATGGACGAACTGTAGTAACCCGGGTTTTCGGCGACTTTGGTTATCGACGTAAGCACGACGTCGATAACCAAACCATCGAAAAATCGCGGTAATTAATGAAAGAAATTAGAAGGTGAGAATAGATAAGATAGAACTTATAGAATAGAAGAAGAAGAAGAACATCATCATCAGAGTAAACATGAATCTCACAGCGGAACGAATAAAATATAACATAACATATCTTTGAAATAACATCAGTATATGTATACAATAACATTTATCAGAGTACAACACTTACAACAACAGCGGAAATAATAATAGCTAAAGAATCCTGAAGCCTCCTGCTCCAAGCTCTCCAAGTGTATCTGTAAAATCCCGACTACTTGACTGCCCGTACAAATTTAGGCACCCAAGAGTTTAGGGAAAACAACAAAATAAACTCCGGGTCAGTCATGGGACTGGTATGAGTAAACTCAAATCATTTAATCAGGTATATGATATATCATAAGACAACGCCGTGAAAACGGAACGGGTTTTTCCCTTATGAGAATCCAAATAACTTTTCAAAGCAATATCATTCTGATATTATAATAATGTCTAAGTACAAATAAATATCAATCTAGCAGAAACGCTTGCATCTCACGTTACTACATATATAGTATACAATCAAAATCGCAAGCACGTATTGGATTATTGGATTTCCAACTATGACAAGGTATGGAACCACCTTCCGATCAGTGTACTCTAGGAACGATACACTGGAGTTCAACAAGAACATCTTGCAACTCAGCCACACATGACCGACCACTCATTTCGCTTGAGTGTATCGAATGTACATCACCAACGGTTGGGATCAGCAACCGTTCCCGTATATATATATGGGACAGCATTGATAGATTTAAGAAACAAATGAATATTCTCTTGATAGGTGATTATACACACTACTTCGGTGCGACCGACTTAGCCATGTTGCCTGCCCGATTTCTGTCATTAACCGGTTGATGAGGCTAGAAGCTACGCTTTATCATTACATCAGATTCACTTCGAATGCCACATTGTCAGATCCATCAGAATCACTAATTGACGTCTACAACCATACATTACGTGTCAGCTAAAAGAAGTTTCCTTCTCCGCTTCCACTCTTGGTACGGTTGGAGAAATCAATGTACGTGATTGTCTGGAAATACTCTGTCAGACATCCATCTTCATTTACTTAAAAATGTCACATCGTCATACCCGCTAAATCACAAATTGACTTATCCAAAAATAACACGGGTATACAGCTAAGAGAAACGAATTCCTCCGCCACCAAACGTGAATACGTTTGAACAGATCAACTTACGCAATCCATTAGATATACTCTGTCAGACTTTCGTCCATACAAGTTGTCCTGGGACTGGACAAACCGAAGGCACTATTCTGTAAACAGGATAGCCCTTGCATTTTACTCCGTCTTCAATTATCTTTGGCATATATGATCCGCAACGCTTATGCCAATACAGAGTGGTTCTTTGGATAAAAATCCAACCGGTCTCTCCATATTAACAACGTTAAAATGGTAAAAACTTCGATAGTCGGTGAGTTAACTATCAAAGAAAAACAAATGTGCAAACAACGATATTATTTCCAGATGGAAATTATATCGAACAAACATCATTTATCATTAATCTATTTAGTTCATTTATTTACTTATCTTCTGTTTCCCTATATTCTAAATTCTTATTTTTCTTTTATCAGAAAACATTTCTGATTCTCGTTTGGAAAACATTTCCAAAACTCCTTTACGATCAAACCTTACCATTTCTTAGTTAAGAAGGAAGTCACTCAAGTTGGGGTATAATTACCTCTCAGACCTTAACTGAACAACGTTATAACTTCGAAATGATCAAAGCTTATCTTTTAATCTTTAACAACTTCTTTACGCCTTTCTCGGATTCAATTTTACTAGTCTACTTCTATATTTAAAACATTTGTTATAACGATAACGTTATAATCCCTACTTCCGAATTATCTAATTTTATTTATAACTTCTATTCTTTTTAGTGAATAACTAACCTAACACTTATTTATAAATAAATAAATCTCTATTTAAACACTGGAAAGTATAAGTACTTTCCCGAATTCGATATAATCGAATTTGCCGATTAACTCTCTTCGAGAAATCTCTATTTGATTAACTCTACTTCGAATAACCTATATTCGACTAACTCTTTCTCGAATAAACGATATTCGATAATCTCTCTTCGAATAACTAATATTCGATAACTCTTCCTTTTCAAATATCTCATATTTGAAAATTTCACTTCGATTACTATAATCGATAACTCCCTTCGATGAAACTAACATCGATAACTCCTTTCGATGAAACTAACATTGATAACTTTAACTCGACTAACTTAACTTGACTCGATTAACTCGACTTACTTGGTTCGACCAATTCGATTCGATTAACTAGGCTCGACTAACTCTATTGGTTTAACTCTAATCGATTTGTTCTATGGTTTAACCCTAATCGATTAATTCTATTTGACTAACCCTATTCGGCTAACTCGACTAACTTGGTTCGACCGACCAGGTTTGACTAACCTGACCCATTTGGTTTGACTGACTAGGTTTGGCTAACCTGACCCATTTGGTTTGACCACTGGGCTTGACTACTTGGTTCGACCACTTGGTTCGAATACCATGTTCGACTAACTCCTCTCGATTCATTAAAACCGATTAACTCATCTCGATTGACTAAATCAATTAACTCCTATCGATTAACTAAATCGATAAACTCCTTCTGATTAACTAAGTTTGATTTACTCGACTCGACTGACCAGGTTCGACTAACTTGACCAGCTTGACTAGTTTGGTTCGACTCGACCAGCTCGACTCGGTTGGTTTGACTCGACCATCTTGACTCGATTGGTTCGACTAGCTTAGTTTGACCACTTAACTAACTTGATTCGAATATTTATATCCGACTAACTAGCTTTTCTTTTATTTCTATTTATTTTAACTTCTATTTATTTCCTAAATAGATTTCCTTTTATATAATCTATTTATTTTCCCTAAATAGATTTTCCTTTATAACTTTAATTATTTAATCCCTAATTAAATATCCTTTATTCTATTTATTTAATCTAAATAAATATTCCTTTATTTTATTTATTTATTTCTAAATAAATATCCTTTTATTTTATTTATTTTATTTCTAAATAAATATCCTTTTATAAAATCCTTCGATTTTATAAATAGATTCATTTTCAATATAAATATTGAAAATCCCCTTTTCTACATTTTCAGTGTTTTCTATTGTTTTTAAACAACCAACTGTCAATGATCAATATCATCCAAACATATACAATCAACAACAGATTATATATCACAGTATATATCACAATATACAAATAACAGTAAGATAAATGTTGAGGAATCCAGTCGGATTCCTCCAACCTGTTTCCCTGCATCCACCGATGTTAAACAACGTATATAACATCACTTGCATTTCAAATGAAATACACTGATAACAAAATCACCGTTTAATAACGATATAAACTGGATTCCTCCAACCGTTATTTTACTGTGATTTATATAGTGTGATATATAATGTGATATATAATCTGTTGGCGATTATATGTGTTTGAACGATATTGAACATCGTGATTTGATATGATTGGATACCATAACATACCGGAATGTAGATAAGGGAATTTTCAAAGTGATATTGAAAATAGAATATTTATAAAATGGGATATTTATAAATAAGAGATATTTATAAAGTGGAATATTTATAAATAAGAAATGTTTATAAATTGGGATATTTATAAATAGGAGATATTTGAAAAGGAAATAATTTCAAAACATTTCTTTTTGAATGGAAAGGCATGTGTGGCGAGTTTGGGGATTTTCCCGATGCTCCCGATACAAAGGAGGTTATGGCGAATTTTCCCGAAAATTTAAGGAGTTAGAATATTTCAAGAATAAATTTGAAAAGGAAATATTTGGAAACCATTTCCAAATAAAATTGGAAAGAGAACAGTATAAAAAGGAAATCATTTTTAAAGTGTAGAACCGTTATTTAAAAGTAAATCTTTTCAAATGAATAAAACGTTGTTAAAAAGGAAATCTTTATAAAGTGAATAGAGTTAACCAGTTAGAGTTAATCAGTTAGAGTTAACCAGTTGGAGTTAATTAGTTAGAGTTAATTGATTAGAGTTAAAACGAACTAGAGTTAATCAAATATAGTTATTTGAGACAGAGTTAGTCAAACATAGTATTCAGGGTAAGTTGTCATCTTGTACGACTGCTAGCGTAATTCGCAGGGCTGTAAATAGCCTACGGCGGTCGGATGTTTCCTAAGGGAGTCAGGCGTAACCATTGTGATCGCTGCGATCTAGAGTTAAGCGAATGGAGTTTAATCGAATATTAGTTATTCGATAGGAGTTAATCGAGTTGATCGAGTTGAGAAATAAGTTAAGTTAAATAAGTTGAGTTGATCGGGTGGTTCGACCAAGTTAGTCGAGCCTAGTTAATCGAATCGAATTGGTCGAACCAAGTAAGTCGAGTTAAGTTAGTTAAGTTAGTCGAGCCTAGTTAATCGAATCGAATTGGTCGAACCAAGTAAGTCGAGTTAAGTTAGTCAAGTTAGTCGAGCCTAGTTAATCGAATCGAATTGGTCGAACCAAGTAAGTCGAGTTAAGTTAGTCAAGTTAGTCGAGGCTAGTTAATCGAATCGAATTGGTCGAACCAAGTAAGTCGAGTTAGTCGAGTCAAGTTAAGTTAGTCAAGTTAAGTTAGTCAAGTTAAGTTAGTCGAGTTAAGTTCGTCGAGTTAAAGTTATCGATGTTAGTTTCATCGAAAGAAGTTATCGATGTTAGTTTCATCGAAAGGAGTTATCGATGTTAGTTTCATCGAAAGGAGTTATCGATTATAGTTTAATCGAAGTGAGATTTTCAAATATGAGATATTTGAAAGGAAGAGTTATCGAATATTAGTTATTCGAAGAGAGATTATCGAATATCGTTTATTCGAGAAGGAGTTAATCGAATATAGGTTATTCGAAGAAGAGTTAATCAAATAGAGATTTCTCGAAGAGAGCAAATCGGCAAATTCGATTATATCGAATTCGGGAAAGTACTTATACTTCCCAGTGTTTAAATAGAGAATTATTTATTTATAAATAAATAAGTATTAGGTTAATTATTCACTAATAAGGATAGAAGTTATAATTAAAGATAGATAATTCGAAAGTAGGGATTATAACATTATCGTTATAACCAATGTTTTAAATATAGAAGTGGATTAGTAAAATTGAATCCAAGAAAGGCGTAAAGAAGTTGTTAAAGATTAAAAGATAAACTTTGACCATTTCGAAGTTATAACGTTGTTCAGTTAAGGACTGAGAGGTAATTATACCCCAACTTGAGTGACTTCCTTCTTAACTCAGAAATGGTAAGGTTTGATCGTAATGGAGTTTTGGAAATGTTTTCCAAACGAGAATCAGAAATGTTTTCTGATAAAAGGAAAAATAAGAATTTAGAATATAGGGAAACAAGAGATAAGTAAATAAAGTAACTAAAGATATTAATGTTAAATGATGTTTGTTCGATATAATTTCCACCTGGAAATAATATCGTTGTTTGCACACTTGTTTTTCTTTGATAGTTAACTCACAGACTATCGAAGTTTTTGACCATTTTAACATTGTTAATATGGAGAGACCGGTTGGATTATTATCCAAAGAACCACTCTGTATTGGCATAAGCGTCGGGAATCATATATGCCAAAGATAATTGAAGACGGAGTAAAATGCAAGGACTATCCTGTCTACAGAATAGTGCCTTCGGTTTGTCCAGTCCCAGGACAACTTGTATGGACGAAGGTCTGACAGAGTATATCCAATGGATCGCGTAAGTTGATCTGTTCAAACGTATTCACGTTTGGTGGCGGAGGAATTCGTTTCTCTTAGCTGTATACCCGTGTTATTTTTGGATAAGTCAATTTGTGATTGGGCGGGTATGACGATGTGACATTTCTAAGTGAATGAAGATGGTTGTCTAACAGAGTATTTCCAGAAAGGTTACGTACATTGATTTCTTCAACCGTACCAAGAGTGGAAGCGGAGAAGGAAACTTCTTTTAGCTGACACGTAATGTATGGTTGTCGACGTCAATTAGTGATTTTCGATGGATCTGACAATGTGACATTCGAAGTGAATTTGATGTAATGATAAAGCGTAGCTTCTAGCCTCATCATCCGGTAAATGACAGAAATCGGGCAGGCAGCATGGCTAAGTCGGTTGCACCGAAGTAGGGTGTATAATCACCTATCTAGTGAATATTCATTTGTTTCTTAAAATCTATCAATGCTGTCCCATATATATACGGGAACGGTTGCTGATCCCAACCGTTGGTGATGTACATTCGATACACTCAAGCGAAATGAGTGGTCGGTCATGTGTGGCTGAGTTACAAGATGTTCTTGTTGAACTCCAGTGTATCGTTCCTAGAGTACACTGATCGGAAGGTGGTTCCATACCTGGTCATAGTTGGAAATCCATTATCCAATACGTGCTTGCGATTTTGATTGTATACTATATATGTAGAACGTGAGATGAAAGCGTTTCTGCTAGTTGGTATCTATTTGTACATAGACATTATTATAATATCAAAAGGATTTTGATATAAAGATATTTTGGATTCTCATAAGGGAAAAACCCGTTCCGTTCTACGGCGTGTTCTTATGAGATATCGTTTACTTGTTCATATACCTATTTAAACTATTTTACTCACACCAGTCCCAAGACTGACCCGGAGTTTACTTTGTTGTTTTCCCTAAACTCTAGGGTGCCTAAATTTGTACGGGAAGTCAAGTAGTCTGGATTTACAGGTATACTTGGAGAGCTTGGAGCAGGAGGCTTCAGGATTCTATAGCTATTATTATTTCCGTTGTTGTTGTAAGTGTTGTACTCTGATAAGTGTTATTGTATACATATACTGATGTTATTTCAAAGATATGTTATGTTATATTTTATTCGTTCCGCTGTGAGATTCGTGTTTACTCTGATGATGATGTTCTTCTTCTTCTTCTATTCTATAAGTTCTATCTTATCTATCCTCACCCTCTGCCTTCCTATTAGTTTCTTGAATTTCCAGTGTAATTTGGGGTTGGACTTGTGTTTTTGGTCAGCTCAAATTCCCCCGGATTTCAGAAAACTAATTCACTTGGTACGGATATGAAGAAAAATCTGAATTTAAATCAGATTGGAATTAAAATAAGGAAATTTTAAGTTCCTGGGAGATTTTGAAAACGTTTTTCAAACTGAAGGTGATATAGTATTGAACTCACTTCGATAGCTGGAAAATTGATTCTGATGATGAATCGCGACATCATCAGTGTTCATTTTCGAGTTCTAAGTGACGGACTACTACCAAAGGTTTTGTTTTTGAATTGTTTTGAGAAAACAAGTTGTTTAGAAATTCAAAGGTTTTGAATTGGCATTGTAATTTCAAATTGATTTGAAATAGACCCAGGAAATTAAGTTTCGGAATTTAAATTTTAACTTATGAAGTTGAATAGAATAAGATAGTAGAAATAAATTGAAATATTAACTTGAACTGAGTTAAATAGAATTGAATTGGATTAGAGAATAATCTGTTATGGAATTGGGTTGATGAGTTAAGAATTTGAAATTTGATATTCGGGTTCGAATGAAATTCGATTTGGTTTTGAGGATATGAACTGATTGGAATTTGATGGAAATAACACTGGTATATGCTGAGTTGATAGCATATGGAAGTGATAGAGTTGATATGCGCGACAAAAAGGTACCAGTTTATATTATATATGGATATGAGATTTATGAGCCGAATTGGCAAGTCGCTTGGCTGTTTGATTTTCTTTTGGGATAAAGAAGGCCCAGAGAGGCGAGTTGGAGTTTGAGATATTGACCAGTACAAAGGAGGTGCTGGCAAAAATTTTCGAAAAGTGAAGGTGTTAGAAAATTTTCAGAATTTTTGAAAATTTAGTTAGCCGGAATAAATTAATATTTTAGTCGATATTAATTGGTTCAGTTGAAACCGGAGACAAGAGGTAAACAGATAAATTTTTACCCAGAAGATAGGGTCATCCCCTAGCTTAGCAATTTCGAGGACGAAATTTTATTAAGGGGGGAAGATTGTAGTAACCCGCATTTTAGCTGCCGATAATTAAATTATTTAATTATTTATATATCGTTTTGGCGATATCGACGACCTGAATTAAATAAAAATGATTATTTAATTAATTTAAGTAATAGGATAAAATATATTTATTTCTGAATTAGTCAGAAATAGTGGAATTGACAATATTGTGTAAACAGGACAGTTGAAAATATATAATTCAGTTATATTGAATTATATTGACGAATATATTCAATCGACGACAGTTTGAACGTAGAATTATAATATAATTAAAACAGAGCTCGAAATGGCGCTGCAGTTCGCTATTTGGCGATTTGAACTTCAACTGAATGTACAGGATTCGTTTTAAGCCGGATTTCAGTGAAACAAGAAACATGTGGAGCTGGTGGAGTATATCTTTCTAGTGGAAGAGAAAAATCGGGATTTCGTCATGTAGATTTTGATGTACGTCCAAATCAAATTTCAGAAAAGTCGCTGTAGAATTCTTTTAAAATTTGCGACGCTTTATATACGTTATAAAAGGATTTTCGGTATAAACTGAATATCGAGATAATCTGAAATCTGAAATATCAAATTGTAAATTCTGACATGATATTCTGTAGCTGTACGAATCATATGTGAATATATACGATAATATATATTTATTTATATTTAATTTAATTTATTTAAATATATTTATATATTTAAATGGATTTTTCAAGGGTCTAAAAATAGCCAGTTTTGCAAACGAAGTCGGAATTCGACGAAACCAGTTTTGTTGGATCCGCAATATCAAATAATTGTTAGATTTCTAGTTTCGTGATTTTTAGAGTCATTGTGTGGTCGTACGGATTTTTAGAGTGAGAAACAGTCAGTATTTCGACAGTTAAAAATACGCTGTGTGAGCATACGAAGTCGGAATTCGACGAAACCAGTTTCGTTGGGACCGAAATGTCGAACTCTAGCAGTATGTCCATTTTCATGATTTTTGGGCATCATGTGTGATCACAAAGATTTTTAGAAGTCAGAAATGAATATAAAGGATTAAATAACAATATTAAAATATTAATATAAAAATATCTAGATATTTTTTTATGGTCTATAAATACCCCTCCTTCCTTTCTAAACCTAATTCAATCCCTTCTAAGTCAACAGAAATTTGCGCCGATCTTTTCCATTCCCACAAAAATCATCGATCAAAAGAAAAATTCAAAACAATACCAAATAAAATTCTATAAAATACAAATCGAGTATTTATGGATTCTTAAGGCCAGCAGCTTCGATTTAGGACTTGTTTCAAGTGTTGCGATTCAGGTTTGGTGAGTTCGACGTTTAGCAGAAAACCTAGGGTTCAGATTTTTGAGCGTTGTAGTCATTGATGCTTGAAACGATGGGTGTTTTTGAGTTTGTGATGTCGATTAGCACCTGTACGAGAGGTTGTATGGGTTTCGATGATAAAAAGCTTCGGTGCTTTTACTGTTCTGACGCGTTGGATCTGGGAGCTGAAGTCACCAAGGCTGGTTCGAGTTTGAGGTTTCAGGGTGAGGGGTGAAGAGATTTTTGTGGAGAACATCACGGTGAAATTTGTTGGTGATTCATGATGTATGGGAGGAGGATGGATCAATGTTTTGGGCGGAAATGGTGTTTTGTGTGAATGCCTGGAAGGAGAATAATGATCGAGGAAGGAGAAGAATAGGAGGCGGACTGG
This sequence comes from Allium sativum, assembly GCA_030737875.1. Classification (NCBI taxonomy): domain Eukaryota; kingdom Viridiplantae; phylum Streptophyta; class Magnoliopsida; order Asparagales; family Amaryllidaceae; genus Allium; species Allium sativum. The sequence continues at coordinate 218,474,436 of CM060920.1, forward strand.
TCTGGGTTTAGACATGGTGTTCAAAATTATGTTGGGCCGGAAAGAAAGGTCAAGGCCCATTTTAAAAATATAATCCAAGCTTTATTTAATTTTAAAATAGTTCAAACTTTAATATTGTATAACTTGATCATACAAGATCAGATCGACGAACCGTAAGTGCATTGGGATCGTATGGACGGGAGCAACACAATGAGGCTGACTGGGGGTGAATCCGAGCTCGTTACAATTTATGGCGAAATAAATTGTCCAACTGAGTCAAATAATGCAAACCGATTATTTAACGGTTAACGCGTCAATGTGAGTAAAAACTCACTAACTTTCCTCAATTTATATTTTAATATAAATTGTACTTTATTTCTGTATTTGACTGCTAGTTATGTACTGTTAATTTGGACTGTTAAGTTGTATTGTTAAATTAGACTGTAGATTGGACTGTTAAATAATTGATTGAAAACAGTATGGATATATATATATATATCTACATATATATATATATATATATATTAAACGGTGATTTTGTTATCAGTGTATTTCATTAGAAATGCAAGTGATGTTATATACGTTGTTTAACATCGGTGGATGCAGGGAAACAGGTTGGAGGAATCCGACTGGATTCCTCAACATTTATTTTACTGTTATTTGTATATTGTGATATATACTGTGATATAAAATCTGTTGTTGATTGTATATGTTTGGATGATATGGATCATTGACAGTTGGTTGTTTAAAAACAATAGAAAACACTGAAAATGTAGAAAAGGGGATTTTCAATATTTATATTGAAAATGAATCTATTTATAAAATTGAAGGATTTTATAAAAGGATATTTATTTAGAAATAAATAAATAAAATAAAGGAATGTTTATTTAGATTGAAAAAAGAGAATAAAGGATATTTAATTAAGGATTAAATAATTAGAATTATAAAGGAAAATCTATTTAGGAAAATAAATAGATTATACAAAAGGAAATCTATTTAGGAAATAAATAGAAGTTAAAATAAATAGAAATAAAAGAAAAGTTAGTTAGTCAGATATAAATATTCGAATCAAGTTAGTTAAGTGGTCAAACCAGGCTAGTCGAACCAAACTAGTCAAGCTAGTCGAACCCAACCGAGTCGAAATGGTCGAGTCGAACCAAATCGAGCCAAATGGTCGAGTCGAACCAAATCGAGCCAAATGGTCGAGTCGAACCAATCGAGTCAAGCTGGTCAAGTTAGTCGAACCTGGTCAGTACAACCAAGCTGGTCAAGTTAGTTTCATCGAAAGAAGTTATCGATGTTAGTTTCATCAAAAGGAGTTATCGATGTTAGTTTCATCGAAAGGAGTTATCGATGTTAGTTTCATCGAAGGGAGTTATCGATTATAGTTTAATCGAAGTGAGATTTTCAAATATGAGATATTTGAAAAGGAAGAGTTATCGAATATTAGTTATTCGAAGAGAGATTATCGAATATCGTTTATTCGAGAAGGAGTTAATCGAATATAGGTTATTCGAAGAAGAGTTAATCAAATGGAGATTTCTCGAAGAGAGTTAATCGGCGAATTCGATTATATCGAATTCGGGAAAGTACTTATACTTTCCAGTGTTTAAATAGAGATTTATTTATTTATAAATAAATATGTGTTAGGTTAATTATTCACTAATAAGAATAGAAGTTATAATTAAAGTTAGATAATTCGAAAGTAGGGATTATAACGTTATCGTTATAACCAATGTTTTAAATATAGAAGTGGATTAGTAAAATTGAATCCGAGAAAGGCGTAAAGAAGTTGTTAAAGATTAAAAGATAAACTTTGACCATTTCGAAGTTATAACGTTGTTCAGTTAAGGTTTGAGAGGTAATTATACCCCAACTTGAGTGACTTCCTTCTTAACTAAGAAATGGTAAGGTTTGATCGTAAAGGAGTTTTGGAAATGTTTTCCAAACGAGAATCAGAAATGTTTTCTGATAAAAGAAAATAAGAATTTAGAATATAGGGAAACAGGAGATAAGTAAATAAATGAACTAAAGAGATTAATGTTAAATGATGTTTGTTCGATATAATTTCCATCTGGAAATAATATCGTTGTTTGCACACTTGTTTTTCTTTGATAGTTAACTCACCGACTATCGAAGTTTTGACCATTTTAACGTTGTTAATATGGAGAGACCGGTTGGATTATTATCCATAGAACCACTCTGTATTGGCATAAGCGTCGCGAATCATATATGCCAAAGATAATTGAAGACGGAGTAAAATGCAAGGGCTGTTGTATAAGTCTTAGATAACAGTGACTAAGATGGATATACGGAATAGTGCCTTCGGTTTGTCCAGTCCCAGGACAACTTGTATGGATGAAGGTCTGACAGAGTATATCCAATGGATCGCGTAAGTTGATCTGTTCAAACGTATTCACGTTTGGTGGCGGAGGAATTCGTTTCTCTTAGCTGTATACCCGTGTTATTTTTGGATAAGTCAATTTGTGATTTGGCGGGTATGACGATGTGACATTCTAAGTGAATGAGGATGACTTGTGTGGATGAATGTCTGACAGAGTATTTCCAAAAAGGTCACGTATATTGATTTCTTCGACCGTACCAAGAGTGGAAGCGGAGAAGGAAACTTCTTTAGCTAACACGTAATGTACTTTTGTAGACGTCAATTAGTGATTTTCGATGGATCTGACAATGTGGCATTCGAAGTGAATTTGATGTGATGATAAAGCGTAGCTTCTAGCCTCATCAACCGGTAAATGACAGAAATCGGGCAGGCAGCATGGCTAAGTCGATCGCACCGAAGTAGGGTGTATAATCACCTATCTAGTGAATATTCATTTGTCTTAAACCTATCAATGCTGTCCCATATATATATACGGGAACGATTGCTGATGCCAACCGTTGGTGATGTACATTCGATACACTCAAGCGAAATGAGTGGTCGGTCATGTGTGGCTGAGTTACAAGATGTTCTTGTTGAACTCCAGTGTATCGTTCCTAGAGTACACTGATCGGAAGGTGGTTCCATACCTTGGCATAGTTGGAAATCCATTACTCAATACGTGCTTGCGGTTTTGATTGTATACTATATGTAGAACGTGAGATGAAAGCGTTTCTGCTAGTTGATATCTATTTGTACATAGACATTATTATAATATCAAAAGGTTTTTGATATAAAGATATTTTGGATTCTCATAAGGGAAAAACCCGTTCCGTTCTGCGGCGTGGTCTTATGAGATATCATTCACTTGTTCATATACCTGTTTAAACTGTTTTACTCATACCAGTCCCATGACTGACCCGGAGTTTACTTTGTTGTTTTCCTAAACTCTTGGGTGCCTAATTTGTACGGGCAGTCAAGTAGTCAGGAATTTGCAGATATAGTTGAAGAGCTGGAGCAGGAGGCTTCTGGATCATATAGCTATAGTTTATTTCCGCTGTGTTGTAAGTGCTGTACTCTGATAAGTGCTATTGTATACATAACTGTTATATTTCAAAGTTATGTTATCTATTATATGTTATTCGTTCCACTGTGAGGTTCGTGTTACTCTGATGTTGTGTTCTTCTTCTTCTTCTATTCTAAGTTTCTATCTTATCTATTCTCACCTTCTAATTTCTTTCATTAATTACCGGGATTTTTCGATGGTTTAGTTATCGACGTCGTGCTTACGTCGATAACCAAAGTCGCTCAAAAATCCGGGTTACTACAGTTGGTATCAAACTGAATTTAAATCACTTGGTACGGATATGAGCTGTTGTATAAGTCTTAGATAACAGTGGCTAAGATGGATATACGGAATAGTGCCTTCGGTTTGTCCTGTCCCAGGACAACTTGTATGGACGAAGGTCTGACAGAGTATATCCAATGGATCGCGTAAGTTGATCTGTTCAAACGTATTCACGTTTGGTGGCGGAGGAATTCGATGTTAGCCACTATTTCGAAAATGCTCGACTAACTTGATACCAAATGTGACGACCCTAAAATCCGATAGAATTTGAGCTGACCAAAAACACAAGTCCAACCCCAAATATCACGGAAATTCGAACCATTAATAGAAAGAAGTTAGAGGGTGAGGATAGATAAGATAGAAACTTAGAATAGAAGAAGAAGAAGAACACAACATCAGAGTAACACGAATCTCACAGCGGAACGAATAACATATAATATATATAACATAACTTGAAATATACATCTGTACTTGAATATACATCAATATCAAAGTACATCACTTACAACACAGCAGAAATAACTATAGCTATATGATCCTGAAGCCTCCTGCTCCAAGCTCTTCCAGTATATCTGTAAATTCCCGACTACTTGACTGCCCGTACAAATTTAGGCACCCAAGAGTTTGGGGAAAACAACAAAGTAAACTCCGGGTCAGTCATGGGACTGGTATGAGTAAACAGTTTAAAAACAGTTTTCAGAAAACTATATGATATCTCATAAGACCACGCCGTATAACATGAAACGGGTTTTTCCATTATGAAAATCCAAACACTTGACTTATCTTTATATCAAAACTCTTTTGATATTATAATAATGTCTAAATCAAGTAAATAACAATCTAGTGGAACGTTTGCATCTCACGTTCCACATATATAATATACAATCAAAACCGCAAGCACGTATTGGATAATGGATGTCCAACTATGACAAGGTATGGAATCACCTTCTGATCAGTGTACTCTAGGAACGATACACTGGAGTTCAACAAGAACATCTTGCAACTCAGCCACACATGACCGACCACTCATTTCGCTTGAGTGTATCGAATGTATATCACCAACGGTTGGGATCAGCAACCGTTCCCGTATATATATATGGGACAGCATTGATAGATTAAAGAAGCAAATGAATATTCTCTAGATAGGTGATTATACACCCTACTTCGGATCGACTCTCTTGTTAGCTGCCGAAACCACATGCCGACTATATATGTGAGGAAGAGTGGGAAGCACTTGGACATGACGTCGGTCGATGCACCGAGTACTTCCATATGTCTCATGTATCGCATGAGATGGATGATCGGGTCAGTCCGACCATTGTACGGTTCAATGAATGGAAACTAGAAGTCCAGAGGATTGCGGGAGTTCCTGATCTCCCTAGTGAAGAGGCTGCGGTGGACGTTATCTATATCCTACTGAGAATAATTACCCCGAGTGAAGCATCAGACTTTACTTGCAAGCTAACTTCCATCTCCGAGGAGTTGCTGCAATGAATCCACCTCTGCATTTGGGAGAGTTCTAGCATTGGGGTCCAACGAAAGCATGCTCGGAAGGGTGGCCGCTGGTTGGGCTCGAACTCCAAGAGTAGAGTGAAGGTGAGGACGAGGGTTCATCATAGCTGTTGGTTCAGGACCGACTGGACCCTCTTGAACCCGATGAGAGTTGGATTGAGCCGTACCCAAGGCTGGGGGTCCAGGCTGTTTCAACATAGCATGTGATGTTCAGAGTTCTTCGATATCCCCGCACAAGGTAATGTTAGGAGGATCTACAGTAGCGTTTTCACCCGCTCTGGTAAGAACCGGTATGGTAGGGTGGTCTCCCTGGTTCGAAGGGAAGGCCGCGCCAACTCTTCATTGAAGGGGAAGAGTGGTTAGATTAGTTTATGGTAAGATTCCGGGTTGTAATGGAAATGGCATAGATTCTGATGGGACCGGTAATCGCTCGACTGGTCTTGGGGGGTCGAGTTGTTCCCAAGAGTGTAGACAAAGTGGTCGAATGACCTAGATCTTGATCGCGAGCCTCCTGTGAATCTATAGCTGCGGCTGCACTGGTCGCTGGAAAGTGATACTCCTGGCTGTGATTGGTCGGGAGTTGGAGCCGAGCCAGGAGGATGCAAAGGTGGGATCTGAACAATGGCTTGATTCTATGAAGATCGAAGATCAGTTGTTGCCCCAGTCTCGCTTGGTGGAGGAATTGATGTTAAAGAGTTTAGCCCCATCTCCACTCGACCTAGAAGGTGGTCCATCAACTGCTGCTGTCGTTCGAGGAGTTTACCCTAAGATGTCATATAGTCTCTGAATTCGGTCATGATTTTATCCATGTCGTCTCGGGTAAGATATCGGGGCACATCTTCATGAGAGGAAGCTTCCTGACTAACTTCTGCAGCGTTTGTATCGGCTGCATCAACATTAGTGGGTTGAGAAGATGTTGCATCTTTCTTTCGTTTGTTCGCCATGGATTGAAACTTGCAGAAGGTCGTGGGTTTGTCACCCCCTTCCTGGCACGCCAAAGTGTTGACATCAAAAGTTGGTCACTAGTGACAGTCAACCCCCAATCGTGCGAATGACACACAAATAATAATTATAAAGTGTAGAAAAGTAAACAGAACAGGGACACGCAAGATTTTTATAGTGGTTCGGCAAAAGTCAGTGCATCTGTCCACTTTATATATATTGACTTTCTTTTGATTACAAATACAAAGCTTTTTCTTTTGGGAATGGAGAAGAAAAAGAATGGCTATTTTGTGAATTAGCCGGGAGAGTCGGAAGACTTAAGGGAAGAGTAGAGTATCCGAAAAGAAGCTCCTTTCTTCTTTGAGCTTTGTGATATTTATATGCGAAGCGTTGGGCTGACCGGGCCGCTACGTGGCCTTCCTCTTTTTTAGAGCTCGGACATGTGGAGCTCGTTCACTGGTAGCAATTGCGGCTGTAAGACCCATTCCACTGCTCATTAATAGTATCCTCAGAAACAGCGGCTTACTTGGCACTCAAGGTGAGGCGTATCAAAAGTAGAGCTCTGTCCGGATATGGTTGATCACCTTTTTTGCCTTAAAAGTTGGATGGAGCATCTAAAAGACTTAGCTGGATATTTTCATGCAGATCCGAGATACTCGGTCGATGCGCCTTTTATGGGAGCGATTCACTCGGTCGACAGGGGAGAGAGAATCTTCCGGAGTGAGCGAGTTATTGGCTGGAGGGAACTGGCTCGAGCCGGTGTTTGAAGAGGGCAAGTTGGACCGAGCTTTGGATGGGCCTTCTAGGGTATGAATTGTTCGAATTGGCTGGTTGCACATTGCTGAAGGGTGCATTTCTGGATATTGGGCTTTGATTTGTTCCGTGGCAGCTTTTGCCAAAAAGTTAGTTAACAGTGAGCACATTCATTTTATTTCGTATCCTTTTCTCTTCCATTGTACATGCAAAATTACGTACGTGCAAACTTATGTTACATTATTCTTTGCATGTTTGGAATGTAGTTGTATTTTATTAAAAGGTTCTGAAAATTATGTACTTGTTCAGCTATCTAGAGATATTCTACGGATTTCTACATCTTTGATTTCTTAAATGGTTGGCTGACGACATTAATCCTAATAACAAGGACATGTCTCCTTAGTTTCTTAAATGGTTGGCCCATAAAAACCTATCCAGCGATGATAGAATCATGCGCCTAAGAAAGGTGTAAATTCCATATTTTCATTTTAGTGCCATATGTACATATGAATTTGATCCCTTCCAATCCTGTTGTTAAAGACCATGACTACTTCACTCAAACATATAACTACTCTATCCATAAACAGTTTTAGAAATTATCAACTCACTTAAGGAGTCCTGACTATGTGATGTCCCTAGTAGGCTAGTAGCCTAATCATGATTCTAATATGTTTTTATGTGCTGCAAGTATCCCTATATTGTATCTTAAGTAACAAATATACTCACTACTCAACAGGTATTAATATGCCAATATCTGTCGGGGTAAAGATTTGAGCTCATCAAAAGAGCAATTAAACTTTGAACAACCATAATCTTCATATATGATATTTTGCTGGGATCTATTTCCACATGTTTCTTTGACTTGGTACATTACTACGCCTTTATGACCATAGGACGATTTATCATATGTATTTAAGGCACTACAATTACATATCTGGAGAACACTAATGCATTTAGAGGAAAATCAGTCTATGAAATTCTTGTTGTTATTTGATGTTTATGTTACTGTATTGCTAAATTTATTTTACGATAACTGATACATTCTCTTGAAATTTTGCTTGGATGCACTAAAATTTAGTGAGGTTCTAAAATAATAGATAACTATTGTGTAGTTGAACTGGTACCTTGTGCCTCCTCAGCAATAAAATATAGCTAAATCTTTCTTACTTTTGTCCATGTTATTTTTAACCTGTATATGTAGTAGATTTGAATCTTTCTTAACATAACCAAAATAAGCTGAATGTCGGTTGAATTCATTGAGAGGAAAATTTATTTGTGAATTTTTACTATAAAAGTGAAAGCCTTTGAAACTCTTATATATTGCATTAAATGTTTATATGAATATGTCCTTATTTTTTGGAACATGAAGATTTCTTCAAAGTTGCTTCGTTCCAAAATTAATAATTGATGGTTCATTAACATTTTATTCTAATATTTTTTAATTAGGGTTTAATGATGACATGGCTGTTGATTGAAGTAGAAAAAGTTAATTAGATAAAGTCAAAAAAATTACCCATTGCTCTTGACTTTTCCTACTGAAAGACCATTAGAATATCATTATATCTATCAGAATATCGTTTTATACACTGTATCAGTGAAGTAAAAATACATTATTTTTTCTATTTCCTATTTACTAACATTGCTAATGTTGCGGGAATGGAGAGCGGAGTATTAAACGATATGCTAGACAGGAAAGAAACCTTTTGTTATATGTGTCGATCAAGGTAGTAGTAAGCAAAAATATTTGGAAAGTATATCGTCGTGTACGAATTCCGGATAATATAACCTAACTCTGCAACCAATTTTTCTCGATAAAGTTAATGACACAATATAAAATTAAATTCTCCATCTTTTTCACTGTACTATTAATTTTGATATTTACTACACTAGCAAAGTTATAAATTTCACTGTACTATTATTGAGTATTTCTAGTGGACATGTTTTTGTATCCTCAAATATTATTTTATGTACAATAAGTAATTTAAAACTTTCTCTTAGTTTTGGGGTTTGTTGTTTGCTTTTGATGCTAAAAATGATCAAATATAATAGTAGTTGAGCAATTCTTTTAGTTTTTGAAGGATGTTATTCTCTTCTTCCGGACTTCCAATGATTAGGAATGTTCTTTTCTCATGCATCAACCTTTATGTGGCAACCACATGTGACACATGTATTTATAGCATCTTAAAAAACAAGTGTGCGAGAATGGAGTTTTGATGACAACAACCTTATTTCAATTATCATTGATTATAAAACATATACTAACATCTATATCTAGAATATATAGACATATATATGCAGGATTTTTATACAGGACTTAAGTACTATAGACTATATAGTTTTAGAGATTCAAGAGATTCATAATTCAGAGAAGATTCAAGACTCATGAGTAATCATGAAATCAAGAGTTCAAGAGTTCAAGATAAATATAGTAATAGAGTCTAGTTTATATGTAAGACTCTGAATAGCACTCCAGGTTCAAATTCAAATCCTGTTTTTCAAATTCTAATTTTCAAATCCTATTTTCAAAATTCAAATTCTAATTTTAATTAGTTTTTCTATCTTACCTTTGATTCTAAACTTAAGTTTCAAAGTTTATAAGTTTATATATATTTATATAGTTACATACTTTTATAAATTTTATATTTATATAGTTTTAAACTTTATAGTTTTATAAATATGTTTATATAGTTTATATTTATGATTTCATATAATTTTCTACTTATAATACTTATTTATATCACTATGTTTTGATTCAAGAATTTCTAGAATTATATATATAGTAAAACACTTGAAAAATATTCAAAATTCAAATTTTCAAAACACATATGTTGACATACATAGGAGAGGATGTCGAAATACAACAGTCATATTTCCAGTTTTAAAAGGAAGTGTCTTTTCACCATTTGTAACGTTCTAGAAGCGTTGCAACCTTTCAAATATTATAAATAGGGGTTGATTTTGAATTTTTTAACCATTCTTCTTCTCCATCTTCATCCCTTTTCATTCCTCCATTATTATTTCATATTTTTTTTGATTTCTACACTTTTACTCTGCCGATTTGTATTCTATATGTATAAAATTTCCTATCTTCTCACTTTCTACTCATTACTCTCTGAATCGAAGTGCTATTGAAGAGATATAGGGCTGCTGTAATCATTTGGGGTTGTTTGGGAAACGGTGTGTTCCTTCTAGCAATGAAATCAAGGAAAGGAAACGGTGTTAACCTTGTAGCCGGGAAATCAAGGGTGGTGTAGACAGTATTAACCTTGTAGCCATGAAATCAAGAGGATTGTACTAAGATTTTGATCTAGTAATAAAACTCTACGCAATCCAGTGAAACGTGGGACAGGACGCAGAAGCAATCCATACTAGTATAAAATCTAGTGTGTTCTTTTGTTTTTTTGCATTTTTTTGTTTATTTCTGTGTTTGATTCTGTGTCTGTGATTATCTCTGTGGTGTGTTATTCATACAGTATATCATATTGATTTTAAATTTTCTTAAATTTCTTCAAAACACTATTCACCCCCCTCTAGTGTTAGTTTTGCCATAAGATTCAATACGCATTCCCTAACAGTTGGTATCAGAGCAAAGACTTTCAAAAAGTTCATAATCTGATTTTTGAAAATATTAAATGGCAAGTTTTGAAATGATTTATGAAACTAGTTTAAATTCATGCCTTGCATCAGTATTAAATGAGTCTGCATTCAATTTTATTGGAAAAATTTAGTTATTATGATATGATTTCTTGAAAAGTTTAAATGAATATATCACAGAATCATCATGATGTTATTATCTCAAATTACAATTAGTTATCTTGAAAACTCACTTGATTTTTTGAAAAGGTATGTTGTTTTGCTGGAAAGAAGTTATATCTGATGACTGTTGGCCAAAAGATACCAAGATGATCATTCATTAATCAAGAAAAGAAGAGTTTATGAAAGGGTATGAATTTCGGGGTTATAGTAGTTGAAGTGTCTATTCATTCATAACTCAAATTCAAATTCAAAATTTGATGCCAAGTTGGTTAAAATACTAAATCATTGATCTCATCGTCAAATTCTGAAAGATGTAAATGTATGGTTCATGACAATGGAAGAAATGAAGACAGATGTTATATCTGCAACAAACCAGGGCACATAAAGAGAATGTGTCCATATCCAGATAAATCAAATCAACAAGACAGACAATAGTAATTCACCAAAGAAAAGAAAGAGGGCATACATAGCTACTTTAGATGATTCAAATTCATCATCAAGGGATGAAGAGTCAGAAATTGGAAATTCAAATATGTGGTTCATAGCAATTCAGAATTCAGAGAATGTCGAAGAAATGGATTTAAAAACCGGGTACGCCTTAATCAGTTTTTAAATTTTTTTAGTTGAATGGATGTTTTGTTTGCTTTAATTTGTTTTAAATTTGAAATTTAAACTTTAAAATTCAAATCTGAATTTTGAATTTTGAAATTCAAAATAACAATTAGTAAAATAAAAAAATGGATGTTTGCTAGGTGTAACAACCCTGAATTTTGGGGTGAATTTAAAATTTATTTTAAGTAGTTTTGATGGGTTTTGATATTTAGAATAATTTATTTAAAAATAATAATGATTAAAAATTTATTTAAATCGAAATTAGAAGGAATAATTTAATTTTAATTATAAAAGGAGTTAGAAATAGCGCGGTAGTTTGAAAAGTCAAACTTGAACTTTGACTGACCATACAGGATGCAAAATTTAACGGATTTTAGTGAAACAAAAAATATTGGAATCTATTTAAAAATATCTTTCTAACGAATCCGAAAAATTGAAATTTCATAGGAGGAATCAAAAGTTATGCCCAAATTAAAATTTAGAAAGGTCGCTATGAAATTTATAACGGTCAAAAATGCAACTTTTTGCATACGAAGGAATTTGAACTCGAAACCACTTCCATTGAGTTCAGAATGATGTTTCTACAATTAAAAGGTATAAACACTTATATATTTCGAGTTTCGAAAATTATTTGTTTAAAAATGTATTTTTAATATTTAATATATACGCCTTGAAAAGGGCCATTTTTCAAATAGGCTCAGAATTGAACGAAATTAATTTTTCTAGGTCCGCAGCGTCAAAATATAGCTAAATATATTTTTCAGGAATTTTTGAAGTTAATTTGTAGCCTCGGTAAATTTATTTGTACGATTGAATTAGAATTAAAAGAATTAAATTTTAAAATAATAAAAACTGGTTCAAGATGATCGTTTGGGCCTGCGGGACATAGCTAGATGAGTCTGGAATAGGGGTTAATAGGTAAGAACGACAGTCGTTGGGCCTAATTCTGAGTTCGGGTCAAATCGGGCCTTAACGGGCTAATTAACTAATTAGATATTATAAATAAGTGGTTTATCCCTAACCCTAAGCCCCAAATAAACGCAGCCGCCACCCTGTCATTTCATGGCCAGAAATGTCCGAATTTCCTTGCTCAATCTCTTCCATTCCTTTTCGAATTAGGACCCAACCCCAACACCAAATCGAAGAGCATCTCTCAAGCTTTAATTCTATACAGATATGATAAGATTTAGTGAAGCTTTTAGCCCGAAATCCTCCACGAAACCCGCGCCTTAAGGATCACCGCCGCTCCTCCTAGGGCCCACCGCAACCACCCCCTTTCCCGGCGCACCAAGCCCTCTCCTCCCTCTCCAACCTCCAACTTCCTGATCATGAATCCATGCAGCGGATCTCGAGATATTTGGATCCGAAGTTTTGAGCAGAATGGGTTCTTCTTGACAGTGAACGGTCTGTTGTGGAAGAAAGGTTAAGGACCATAATTGAATTAATTATATAATTAAATTAATTTATTAATTTGATTAAAGTTTAAACTCCGATAACTTTTTCAAACAGAATTGAAATCAAACGACTTCAGTTGCGTTGGACTCGTATTGATCAGATCAACACAATGAAACTGAACGGATCTGAAAACAAGCATTTTGGAAATTCAGCCAATTTTGAAAGCGAACAGGAATTCAGTTAAAGCGAGGTGAGATTTCTATATTTAAAAATAGTTAAAAATTAAATTACCCCTAGTCATTTAAATTTCATGTGTGTATGCTTATTAAATCAGATCTGTTGTGATGTTTGGAATTTGTTGATTGTTGATTGTGATGTTGTTTATTGATTTGTCTGATTTGATGGACTATTGCGATGAAATAAAATAGTCAGAACAAATTATAACATTAGTTTTGTCAATATGAGATAGTAGTGAAATAAAGATTGTATTTTCAATTGGTTAAAACGAAAAGAGTTGAAACATAATTATTAATTTTATTGTCGTACAATAAAAATAGAAGATTTAAAATTATCATTCTATTTGTTATTTTATATTCAATAAAAAAATAGAATGAGAAGATTGACATGAGGCTTGACACCCAATCATACATGGTTATCCTATGTATCGACATGAAAAATTTACATCAAAATTACATGTTACCTGAAGTATTATGGAAATGTACACCATATGTGATTTCATGGAAAAATGATTTTTTTTTAGCGTCATATGTTAATATGAAAATAAGGATACTTTTTAGCGTTATGTGTTAACATGAGAATTTAACATATTTTTAGCATCAAGTTAAGATATGAAATTAAACTTATTTTTAGCGTCTTTATTGAAAGTATGTAAAACAAAATATTTATTTTGTTAAATGGAAAAGTATGTAAAACAAAATATTTATTTTGTTAAATGGAAAAGTATGTAAAAAAAAGCATTTATTTTGTTAAATTTAGTTGCTTTTGTCAAAGTTAGAATTGACATATAAAATTATCATTTCTGTAAATAGAATGGTCAATTCCAAATAAAACATGTACTGTTAGAAGAAGTTTTTAACAAAAAGATCACTTTTTTATGTCAATAGGTATGGTTGGAAAAGTTTTTAACTTTTTTATGTTAACATAAAATATTAAGATTGTGAAAACATAGAAAACATTCGTTTTGCTGAATAGATTTTTTTTCCAATAAAACTAAGTAATCATTTTTATAGAATGTTAGCTATGTTAGAACTATCATTGTTATGAAATGTCGCATTGGAATCAAAATAACTTTCTTGTTATGAAATCCACATTAGAATTAAAAATAACATTTTTGGACAAGGTATATGTAGCTACAAATCTCATTTATTTAGAAGTGCCAATAGAATAAAGTGTCATTTGGAAAAAAATATTCTTATTGTATATGAAAAATATCTGTGCTAATTAAACAACATTTTTGTAAGGATATATTATGTTGTGTTAAACATATCATTTTAGTTAGGAAATATCATTTTAGTCAAAAATGTTTAATTAGGATAGACATGCCACTTTTATTAGAAATATGTCATGTAAAGTAAATTTGTCATCTTTGTTTAAATTGAATTTGTTATTTATGTAAAAATTAATTTGTCATTTATGTAAAAAAAAAAATTGTCATTTATGTGGAATTTAGTTTGTCCATTTTATGAAAATTTGAAATTGGCATTTATGTTAGGATAAACTTGCCCTTCATGTTAAAATATTATAATGTCATTTATTGAAAATGTCATTAAATTAGAATGTCATTAAAACTAAAATATCACTAGATTGAAAATGTCGTTAAATTATAATGTCATTAAAACTAGAACGTCATTAGATTAAAAAGGTCATTAGAATTCATAGAAAATATATTTATATATAAAATATCCTCTTTATATGACATTAGAATTCACCACCTTTATTAAAGAATGGCACGTGAGTTAAAAACATCAATTTTGTTAAGAAGAGTCATGTAAAATAATATTTTTAGTAGAACAATTACAATGATTAACTAAATTTGTACTTGGACATGAGGTTAGGTCACATTTGTGGTGGAAGTCTGCCCGGACCCGACCGGCATATCCAGCAGCCATAAATGTTGGGCCTAATGTGAGAGGTCTGTAAAGACCCGTAACTTCCCCGTAAAGGAAAGCGACGGATAGTTCGAGAACAAGCCACAACAGAACACAAACAGAAGAACATTTCATTGTATGTTACAACAATGCATCAGATTACAAGAATATACAGAGTATAAAAGAATATTACACAGAAATATCAGAGATTTAAATTACATTTAAATACATAGCAGCGGAAAATAATACAATACACAACTAGAAGAGATATACGGATACAAAGCTTTCCGGATATCATTCCAGCTGTAAACCAGGATCCTGCGAATATAATCTGCAAAACCAAAACTACTAGCTGCCCGTGTCAAAATAGGGGCACCCAGAGTTTAGGTTAAAAACAATAAACTCCAGGTCAGTCATGGGACTGGTGTGAGAACTAAAACAGTTATTTATCTTTATTTTCAAAGTTCGGTAAATCAAGGGACCACGCCGTATAACACGGAACGGGTTTCCTCCCAAGAATACCAGTGCATAAAACAAACAGCGCAATGCTAAATAAAGAAAAAATGAAGCTGTTATAAGACCCAGGTCCTATCACACAATGCAACGCAAGCCGGGGGATAGGGTTTTCCCTTATAACAGCCAAAGAATGCTTGATACGTTTAAAACAAATCATTTGATACTATCATAAGTGCATAGTGTATAAAACAACTTCAAATCATAAGTATCAATCATAGGCGGCATGGGTACCATATATCATGTCGCCATATATAGGTTTACAAATAAAACCGCAAATGTCACGTATTTGGAAATTGGGTTTCCATCTATGAACCGAGGCTAGGGGCAAGATCCTCAACCGATTCGAGACAATCTAGCCCATGTCTCAGGATCAGAACGCATCAACCCTTTAGATCGTCAGGGCCGGTCCACCGATGTGGATTATTATGCCTGAACAATACGTCTCTCCGCCCTTTGGGGCGTAAGTCTGGTCCGTCAGCCGACCAGAATGCATTCGGCCGAAACCGATATAACCGAGGCGCCTCGCAACAGCAACAACCACATAAGTCAAACTCGTCAGGGCGTGTAAAACCACTGACGCCACTTCTAGCTAGAAAGAAACGCAAGTCCTCCCTGATGTCCTCTCCCGTTTTTGGTTCATACCGGGTGTGAAACACGCGAAGGAAACGTTACACAAAGCTACGCCACAAAGGCCGTGCTTTGATCATCACCACAAGACTTTGCTTTTCAACAGAAGCCTTGATCATTTGCATCTTAGCATGCCACACAGGCAAACCATCCTATGCAACCGATATCAGTCACACAGAATGAAATCCGATGTCAGACACACAGTCCATTTACAAGTCCGTTCTGGGTCTGAACGAAACCGGAGGCACCTAGTACCCCGCATATCCATCGATCTCCAAGTACGTCTGGACGATCACTAACTGTTTCCATCTTCTTGGGTGTACAGCCCAATCAAGATCATCAGTAATTACCCAAACGACGAGAAGACCTCCGGTCTTCGACCATCGTCTTCATCTTCGACTTACCGTCGTATCAGTTATTCAGAATGGGATAAACCCGGTCTTCCCGAATAACTCGCGTATATTTTATAAAAGTGTTACACAAACACAACATACGCCTCATTCCAATTTATTAGTCACTAACCGTAAATTAATCAAGAGAATAATTCCCCAAATATTAACCCCGAAGGCCGAAACCAACATCAGATCAATATCCAGAAAACCATTCTGCTTGGCTAACCGACAGTTAGTTCCTAAATTTCACGTTCAAATCTAATTAAAGATTTGACTATCGCCTGGAGCAAAACTGGTGATACTCCATTCTCGATCTTTTCAATCTAATTAAAGATTCATTAAAACTCCACTTAGTTTTAATCATTATCTGGGTTAAAGAATCAGTGTCATTTAAAACACGGTTCACGATAAACCCAAAATCACATTCATTAATTATCGGGTTAAAGAACGAGTGTTATTTAAAACACTGTTCACGATAAACCCAAAAATCAATATCAATTCAATTCCAATTAAATATCATTTAATTGGTACACTTCATTAAATCTAAATAAAAAGATTTAATCTTTTCTCTACTGGGTTCAAGAACGGTGTTAGTGAAGACACCATTCACGACAAACCCAAATCACATTCATTGATTATCGGGTTAAAGAACAAGTGTTATTTAAAACACTGTTCACGATAAACCCAAAAATCAATATCAATTCAATTCCAATTAAATATTATTTAATTGGTACACTTCATTAAATCTAAATAAAAAGATTTAATCTTTTCTCTACTGGGTCCAAGAACAGTGTTAATGAAGACACCATTCACGACAAACCCAAATCACATTCATTGATTATCGGGTTAAAGAACAAGTGTTATTTAAAACATTGTTCACGATAAACCCAAAAATCAATATCAATTCAATTCCAATTAAATATTATTTAATTGGTACACTTCATTAAATCTAAATAAAAAGATTTAATCTTTTCTCTACTGGGTTCAAGAACGGTGTTAGTGAAGACACCATTCACGACAAACCCAAATCACATTTGATATTAAATACAAGGCTCTGAATAGAAAATATATCGGCCTATATTCAATATCAAATTCTACGATTAACAAATGTCGTATTGGAAATAACGATATAAAAATATATCTTTCAAATTTCCATAACAACACCTGTATAATCACGAATTCCAACATCGAAATATTCCGAAGACAATTTCGATTCAAATCCACTCCAATGCAACCATTGGAAATTTTGGTTATTTTCAAAACCCTTTTCGAATTCAATTTATTTATTTAAAAATAAATAGAATTATAATTCTAGTTCAAAACTAGTTCATTTCGATAAAAATCTATTTTTATCTTTTCAAATATGGAGTTTTTCATCCCAAATCTTCACAAATCATTTCTTATGATTTTACATAAATTATTACTATTTTTAATAATTTTATCAAGGCCCGTACAGTCGATTTCCATCAACGGCCATCGAACTGCACTTACAGCGACCTTTTTCGAATTTGATTTGGACGTATCTCCAAATCCAACCGTTAGATTTCAAATTTCTAACCTTCTTTAGAAAGCCCTTTTCGATACGAACCCAACGGTTCCGGTTTTAGGAGAATCCGACGGTCGGATCTCCCGTAATGTCCGTTTGAAATAAATGGTCGAAATTCGCGAACTGCCGCGGCGCGGCGCGTTCTATTCAGGCCATTATATTATATATATAATATATATAATATATATTTCGTCGATTTCTATTTAAAACGAATTATATAAATAGTTTTAAATTCGTTTCAAATTCTATTTCAACTTCTATTTCAATTCAAAGCAAAATTGAATTCTTCTTTATAAATTCGTTTAAAAATTCATTTCTATTCAATTCGAATTTCAATTCAATTTGGATTCATTTCAATTTGCTTTCTATTCCATTTGAATTCGTTTTCAATTCAATTCATTTCGAAATCGTTTTCAATTCAATTCATTTCGAAATCGTTTTCAATTCAATTCATTTCGAAATCGTTTTCAATTCATTTTGAATTCGTTTTCAATTCATTTCGAAATCGTTTTCAATTCATTTTGAATTCGTTTTCAATTCAATTCATTTCGAAATCGTTTTAAAATCGATATAAATATCGTTCACGTCAAAATGGCGTCAATCTAATCAATACGGCTTCATAAATTTCTATTTTCAAATATTCTATTTCAAATATTTCTATTTCAAATATTTTTATTTCTAAACTGGAATGAGGCCCAATCGATTACCATATAATATTAATTATATGGATTTTCATACAACACATGTATATAATAGCATTGAAAAATAATCAACCATCAACCAAAGTGCACTACACTGTATAAGCATCAAATAAAGATATCTAACGCTTATAACAGCATGTCAATCAATCGATCGACATATTTAATCAATCAGGATGAGTGAACTTCAAATTTCATCCTAACACCCGTGTGGGGTTTCAAACAATCAAACAACTATTTTATTCGTGCAGTTGGGCGATGTGTAAAATTTATCGTCCCAATCAATGTCATTCAAATAAGTGTACATAAACAAACCATCTGGTTTGTAAATGAATATTTATTTATTCACTTCACTATTTTCATATTCACGTTAAAAATTATATTTTTAACGATAAAACATTTTATTTCAACCTATGAATTTCTATTCAATTCGTTTATTCAATAAAATGATATTTTTATTTTTCTAACATGTTTTAGAAAATTTCGGCGGCATAACGGCACGATACCAGAAACGGGACAAGGCCTAGCCTTATCCCCGGTCTAGTGAAGGCCCACGCCATTCACATATCAATTTTAATCAATTTCCAATTCAACCAATCAATCAAATCCAAATCAAATAATCTAACCAACTACACAACCAAACAAACAAGTCCATGGTATGTGGACGGGTGTCGGGTGCTTCTAATAAGCACCGTCTGCATCCTAGTATATATATATAACTAGAAAATAAATTTGAAAGGTGAGAAATTCTCACTTATAGCTATCCTAGCTCCACGGCTCTTCCTTTGCAGAAGTCTTCACTGTTCTCGCCTTTTTGTCACCTTCGTTATCCGCTTTCACTACATATGTAAAAATCGAATTTTTACTTCGCTTTTCAATATATAAAAATCACATTTTTAATTCGAAGTTCAATATATAAAAACCATATTTTTAATTCGACGTTCAATATATAAAAACCCTATTTTTAATTCGAAGTTCAATATATAAAAATCATATTTTTAATTCGAAGTTCAATATATGAAAATCATATTTTTATTTCAAAGTTCAATATATAAAAACCCTATTTTTAATTCGAAGTTCAATATATAAAAATCATATTTTTAATTCGAAGTTCAATATATGAAAATCATATTTTTATTTCAAAGTTCAATATATAAAAACCCTATTTTTAATTCGAAGTTCAATATATAAAAATCATATTTTTACTACGCTATTCAATATATAAAAATCGAATTTTTACTATCGAAGTTCTATATATAAAAATCCTATTTTTCTATCTTAAAGTTCAAACCATTTTCTTTTTAAAGTTAAAACCTCTTTCAATTTAAAGTTAAAACCTTTTTCAATTTAAAGTAAAAACCTTTTTCAATTTAAAGTAAAAACCTTTTTCAATTTAAAGTAAAAACCTTTTTCAATTTAAAGTAAAAACCTTTTTCAATTTAAAGTAAAAACCTTTTTCAATTTAAAGTAAAAACCTTTTTAAATCAGTTTTTATTTTCTTTTAAAACAGTTTTTATAATTCTTTTTAAAAATTCTGTTTTTAAAACCCTTTTTAAAAATTCTGTTTTAGAACTCTTTAAAAAAACAAAACAGTTTTAAAATTCCTAAAACAATCAGTTTTTAAAAATCAATATAAAAGTAAAAATAAATAAAATAAAATAAAAAACTACCGGGGGGGGCGCTGTCGGCTTTGTCGAGGGGGGCTTCGCCAGTGCGTCGGAGGCTCCTCGAGGTGGGCGGCTGCGGCATCACATCGGTGGGGCGCGTCAGCTAACTGAGGAGGAGGGGGTGCGATTCTCGAATCGTGGAGGAGGAGAGGAGCGACTTGTAGAAGAGGAGAGAGAGGGCGGAGCGACGAGAGGGGGGGGGTTTATGGCGAACGACGGCGATCGCCTGTCAGTGGAGGAGGAGAGAGGCGGGTGTTTTTTCTTTTATTTTCGATCTGAAATAATGAAAAGGGGGGGGGGGGTTATGTAAATATATATGTAATAATTATATTATATATTTTTTTTTTTTTTTATTTTAAAAACCCTAATGTTGACTTTTTATTCGAACACCTAACGAGACCCAACGACTGTCGCCCCTAGCTAAATACCCCCATTCCGAACACAATGGAATATGTTTCGTAAGCTGATTCTATCATCTCGATAAGTTTCCGTTGAATTTACATTTAAATCGCTATATTGAATTTTAAACGTACATTTCAAATTACCGGGGTCACATACTAACTCTAAAAATTCTCGAAAAATATTTTCTAGCTTCGTATTGACGATACGGTCCTAACAAAACTAGTTTCGTCGAATTCCGAGACCGTTAGAAAAATGGCCAATTCCCAGTCGATTAAAATCAACTGAAATGGTCAAAACGCGTTTTCCTTTGCCATGCTCACATATTGATTCCAAAAATTATGAAACTTGAAATCTAGCAATAACTTTACATCACGGACCCAACAAAACTGGTTTCGTCGAAATCCGAGGTCGTTTGCAAAATGTCCATTTTTAAGGGCCTGAATTCCATAGCGACTATTCAGAATTTTCAACTGGACATATCTTTTGATTCCCGATATGAAATCTTGATTTTTCGGATTCGTTGGAAAGATATTCACAATTAGATCCCATTATTTTTGGTTTCACTAAAATCCGGATTGTTTTGCACCCGGTACATTCAATTGAAGTTTGAAATCGAATTATCGAACTACCGCGCCATTTTCAATTCTATTTATAATTATATATAAATATTTATATTCTAACGACGACGTATATAATATATACGTTCAAATTATATTCAAATAAAATTTCTCGTCGATATTATTCAAAATAATTCATTTTAAATATCAAAATTCACTAAAATTGCCAAAATAAAAATTTTAAACTGGCCCAGATTTTACGGGTTGTTACAATCTCCCCCACTTAAAACTTTTCGTCCCCGAAAAGGAACAAAGTCGAAAGTGGTTTGATTATTCAGCTCTACGATCGATCAGGCTTCCATTCTCTAACTTTTCAGTTTCTGAGAATTTTCTAAAATCTCAAAAATTTGGCTAACACCCTAAATTTTTGAAAAATTTCGCCATAACCTCCCCTGCACCGGGAGCATCGGGGAATTTCAAATAGCTTCCCCGGTCCTTCAGATCTCAAAAAGAAAAAGAAAAAGCCAAGCGGCTAGCCAATAGGCTCACAAAATCATCATCACCCAAACAAAACAGGAAATTATGTAGTAAACATGTACCTATTTGTCGGGCAAACAAATTTTGTTCTCTGGCTCTAGCCTCCTTGCTATGACCTGTTCAATGATATATAGGTATATGCAAGCAAATGCGACCAATTTCACTACAGTTCAATATTTGGTTATATTAGGCATAATGGTTCAAAATTAGCAAACAAATAAACAAACAAAACAAACATCAATCAATTAGTGAATTAGAGTTTCAAATTCATAATTTTGATACATATACAAAAATCATGTTTTTGATGCCAAATCACAACAATAGGCCCTATCTAATTTTTGGTTCTCACACCAGTCAATAGGAAATATATAGAAATCTCACTTTCGTCGCTCGAATATAAACTCTGGTGATGATGCCTCATCATCTGAATCATCTCCGGGCGACTAGAGTGTGATTCTATATCTATCCAGTATATTAAAATTTCGAATACACGCGGATCAGACGTATACGCAAAATCTATATATACTGGATTGTCCACATCAATATAAATGGATAATCAAATACGAATAAGTGATTTAAATTTTCAAAACAAAAATTTGTTTTCATTTTCAAAAATATACTCTTCACACTCGTTCTAGGATACTACTGATCCCATCTCTAACGAGCCATTCTCATTGGATATTGCTAATCCAATATCTGATGAATTCTTTCGTATGTTTCTAATGTGTCTTGTTCTCTAGCTTTGTAAACCAAAGCTCTGATACCAAATGTAAAGACCCGTAACTTCCCCGTAAAGGAAAGCGACGGATAGTTCGAGAACAAGCCACAACAGAACACAAACAGAAGAACATTTCATTGTATGTTACAACAATGCATCAGATTACAAGAATATACAGAGTATAAAAGAATATTACACAGAAATATCAGAGATTTAAATTACATTTAAATACATAGCAGCGGAAAATAATACAATACACAACTAGAAGAGATATACGGATACAAAGCTTTCCGGATATCATTCCAGCTGTAAACCAGGATCCTGCGAATATAATCTGCAAAACCAAAACTACTAGCTGCCCGTGTCAAAATAGGGGCACCCAGAGTTTAGGTTAAAAACAATAAACTCCAGGTCAGTCATGGGACTGGTGTGAGAACTAAAACAGTTATTTATCTTTATTTTCAAAGTTCGGTAAATCAAGGGACCACGCCGTATAACACGGAACGGGTTTCCTCCCAAGAATACCAGTGCATAAAACAAACAGCGCAATGCTAAATAAAGAAAAAATGAAGCTGTTATAAGACCCAGGTCCTATCACACAATGCAACGCAAGCCGGGGGATAGGGTTTTCCCTTATAACAGCCAAAGAATGCTTGATACGTTTAAAACAAATCATTTGATACTATCATAAGTGCATAGTGTATAAAACAACTTCAAATCATAAGTATCAATCATAGGCGGCATGGGTACCATATATCATGTCGCCATATATAGGTTTACAAATAAAACCGCAAATGTCACGTATTTGGAAATTGGGTTTCCATCTATGAACCGAGGCTAGGGGCAAGATCCTCAACCGATTCGAGACAATCTAGCCCATGTCTCAGGATCAGAACGCATCAACCCTTTAGATCGTCAGGGCCGGTCCACCGATGTGGATTATTATGCCTGAACAATACGTCTCTCCGCCCTTTGGGGCGTAAGTCTGGTCCGTCAGCCGACCAGAATGCATTCGGCCGAAACCGATATAACCGAGGCGCCTCGCAACAGCAACAACCACATAAGTCAAACTCGTCAGGGCGTGTAAAACCACTGACGCCACTTCTAGCTAGAAAGAAACGCAAGTCCTCCCTGATGTCCTCTCCCGTTTTTGGTTCATACCGGGTGTGAAACACGCGAAGGAAACGTTACACAAAGCTACGCCACAAAGGCCGTGCTTTGATCATCACCACAAGACTTTGCTTTTCAACAGAAGCCTTGATCATTTGCATCTTAGCATGCCACACAGGCAAACCATCCTATGCAACCGATATCAGTCACACAGAATGAAATCCGATGTCAGACACACAGTCCATTTACAAGTCCGTTCTGGGTCTGAACGAAACCGGAGGCACCTAGTACCCCGCATATCCATCGATCTCCAAGTACGTCTGGACGATCACTAACTGTTTCCATCTTCTTGGGTGTACAGCCCAATCAAGATCATCAGTAATTACCCAAACGACGAGAAGACCTCCGGTCTTCGACCATCGTCTTCATCTTCGACTTACCGTCGTATCAGTTATTCAGAATGGGATAAACCCGGTCTTCCCGAATAACTCGCGTATATTTTATAAAAGTGTTACACAAACACAACATACGCCTCATTCCAATTTATTAGTCACTAACCGTAAATTAATCAAGAGAATAATTCCCCAAATATTAACCCCGAAGGCCGAAACCAACATCAGATCAATATCCAGAAAACCATTCTGCTTGGCTAACCGACAGTTAGTTCCTAAATTTCACGTTCAAATCTAATTAAAGATTTGACTATCGCCTGGAGCAAAACTGGTGATACTCCATTCTCGATCTTTTCAATCTAATTAAAGATTCATTAAAACTCCACTTAGTTTTAATCATTATCTGGGTTAAAGAATCAGTGTCATTTAAAACACGGTTCACGATAAACCCAAAATCACATTCATTAATTATCGGGTTAAAGAACGAGTGTTATTTAAAACACTGTTCACGATAAACCCAAAAATCAATATCAATTCAATTCCAATTAAATATCATTTAATTGGTACACTTCATTAAATCTAAATAAAAAGATTTAATCTTTTCTCTACTGGGTTCAAGAACGGTGTTAGTGAAGACACCATTCACGACAAACCCAAATCACATTCATTGATTATCGGGTTAAAGAACAAGTGTTATTTAAAACACTGTTCACGATAAACCCAAAAATCAATATCAATTCAATTCCAATTAAATATTATTTAATTGGTACACTTCATTAAATCTAAATAAAAAGATTTAATCTTTTCTCTACTGGGTCCAAGAACAGTGTTAATGAAGACACCATTCACGACAAACCCAAATCACATTCATTGATTATCGGGTTAAAGAACAAGTGTTATTTAAAACACTGTTCACGATAAACCCAAAAATCAATATCAATTCAATTCCAATTAAATATTATTTAATTGGTACACTTCATTAAATCTAAATAAAAAGATTTAATCTTTTCTCTACTGGGTTCAAGAACGGTGTTAGTGAAGACACCATTCACGACAAACCCAAATCACATTTGATATTAAATACAAGGCTCTGAATAGAAAATATATCGGCCTATATTCAATATCAAATTCTACGATTAACAAATGTCGTATTGGAAATAACGATATAAAAATATATCTTTCAAATTTCCATAACAACACCTGTATAATCACGAATTCCAACATCGAAATATTCCGAAGACAATTTCGATTCAAATCCACTCCAATGCAACCATTGGAAATTTTGGTTATTTTCAAAACCCTTTTCGAATTCAATTTATTTATTTAAAAATAAATAGAATTATAATTCTAGTTCAAAACTAGTTCATTTCGATAAAAATCTATTTTTATCTTTTCAAATATGGAGTTTTTCATCCCAAATCTTCACAAATCATTTCTTATGATTTTACATAAATTATTACTATTTTTAATAATTTTATCAAGGCCCGTACAGTCGATTTCCATCAACGGCCATCGAACTGCACTTACAGCGACCTTTTTCGAATTTGATTTGGACGTATCTCCAAATCCAACCGTTAGATTTCAAATTTCTAACCTTCTTTAGAAAGCCCTTTTCGATACGAACCCAACGGTTCCGGTTTTAGGAGAATCCGACGGTCGGATCTCCCGTAATGTCCGTTTGAAATAAATGGTCGAAATTCGCGAACTGCCGCGGCGCGGCGCGTTCTATTCAGGCCATTATATTATATATATAATATATATAATATATATTTCGTCGATTTCTATTTAAAACGAATTATATAAATAGTTTTAAATTCGTTTCAAATTCTATTTCAACTTCTATTTCAATTCAAAGCAAAATTGAATTCTTCTTTATAAATTCGTTTAAAAATTCATTTCTATTCAATTCGAATTTCAATTCAATTTGGATTCATTTCAATTTGCTTTCTATTCCATTTGAATTCGTTTTCAATTCAATTCATTTCGAAATCGTTTTCAATTCAATTCATTTCGAAATCGTTTTCAATTCAATTCATTTCGAAATCGTTTTCAATTCATTTTGAATTCGTTTTCAATTCATTTCGAAATCGTTTTCAATTCATTTTGAATTCGTTTTCAATTCAATTCATTTCGAAATCGTTTTAAAATCGATATAAATATCGTTCACGTCAAAATGGCGTCAATCTAATCAATACGGCTTCATAAATTTCTATTTTCAAATATTCTATTTCAAATATTTCTATTTCAAATATTTTTATTTCTAAACTGGAATGAGGCCCAATCGATTACCATATAATATTAATTATATGGATTTTCATACAACACATGTATATAATAGCATTGAAAAATAATCAACCATCAACCAAAGTGCACTACACTGTATAAGCATCAAATAAAGATATCTAACGCTTATAACAGCATGTCAATCAATCGATCGACATATTTAATCAATCAGGATGAGTGAACTTCAAATTTCATCCTAACACCCGTGTGGGGTTTCAAACAATCAAACAACTATTTTATTCGTGCAGTTGGGCGATGTGTAAAATTTATCGTCCCAATCAATGTCATTCAAATAAGTGTACATAAACAAACCATCTGGTTTGTAAATGAATATTTATTTATTCACTTCACTATTTTCATATTCACGTTAAAAATTATATTTTTAACGATAAAACATTTTATTTCAACCTATGAATTTCTATTCAATTCGTTTATTCAATAAAATGATATTTTTATTTTTCTAACATGTTTTAGAAAATTTCGGCGGCATAACGGCACGATACCAGAAACGGGACAAGGCCTAGCCTTATCCCCGGTCTAGTGAAGGCCCACGCCATTCACATATCAATTTTAATCAATTTCCAATTCAACCAATCAATCAAATCCAAATCAAATAATCTAACCAACTACACAACCAAACAAACAAGTCCATGGTATGTGGACGGGTGTCGGGTGCTTCTAATAAGCACCGTCTGCATCCTAGTATATATATATAACTAGAAAATAAATTTGAAAGGTGAGAAATTCTCACTTATAGCTATCCTAGCTCCACGGCTCTTCCTTTGCAGAAGTCTTCACTGTTCTCGCCTTTTTGTCACCTTCGTTATCCGCTTTCACTACATATGTAAAAATCGAATTTTTACTTCGCTTTTCAATATATAAAAATCACATTTTTAATTCGAAGTTCAATATATAAAAACCATATTTTTAATTCGACGTTCAATATATAAAAACCCTATTTTTAATTCGAAGTTCAATATATAAAAATCATATTTTTAATTCGAAGTTCAATATATGAAAATCATATTTTTATTTCAAAGTTCAATATATAAAAACCCTATTTTTAATTCGAAGTTCAATATATAAAAATCATATTTTTAATTCGAAGTTCAATATATGAAAATCATATTTTTATTTCAAAGTTCAATATATAAAAACCCTATTTTTAATTCGAAGTTCAATATATAAAAATCATATTTTTACTACGCTATTCAATATATAAAAATCGAATTTTTACTATCGAAGTTCTATATATAAAAATCCTATTTTTCTATCTTAAAGTTCAAACCATTTTCTTTTTAAAGTTAAAACCTCTTTCAATTTAAAGTTAAAACCTTTTTCAATTTAAAGTAAAAACCTTTTTCAATTTAAAGTAAAAACCTTTTTCAATTTAAAGTAAAAACCTTTTTCAATTTAAAGTAAAAACCTTTTTCAATTTAAAGTAAAAACCTTTTTCAATTTAAAGTAAAAACCTTTTTAAATCAGTTTTTATTTTCTTTTAAAACAGTTTTTATAATTCTTTTTAAAAATTCTGTTTTTAAAACCCTTTTTAAAAATTCTGTTTTAGAACTCTTTAAAAAAACAAAACAGTTTTAAAATTCCTAAAACAATCAGTTTTTAAAAATCAATATAAAAGTAAAAATAAATAAAATAAAATAAAAAACTACCGGGGGGGGGCGCTGTCGGCTTTGTCGAGGGGGGCTTCGCCAGTGCGTCGGAGGCTCCTCGAGGTGGGCGGCTGCGGCATCACATCGGTGGGGCGCGTCAGCTAACTGAGGAGGAGGGGGTGCGATTCTCGAATCGTGGAGGAGGAGAGGAGCGACTTGTAGAAGAGGAGAGAGAGGGCGGAGCGACGAGAGGGGGGGGGGTTTATGGCGAACGACGGCGATCGCCTGTCAGTGGAGGAGGAGAGAGGCGGGTGTTTTTTCTTTTATTTTCGATCTGAAATAATGAAAAGGGGGGGGGGGGGGGTTATGTAAATATATATGTAATAATTATATTATATTTTTTTTTTTTTTTTTATTTTAAAAACCCTAATGTTGACTTTTTATTCGAACACCTAACGAGACCCAACGACTGTCGCCCCTAGCTAAATACCCCCATTCCGAACACAATGGAATATGTTTCGTAAGCTGATTCTATCATCTCGATAAGTTTCCGTTGAATTTACATTTAAATCGCTATATTGAATTTTAAACGTACATTTCAAATTACCGGGGTCACATACTAACTCTAAAAATTCTCGAAAAATATTTTCTAGCTTCGTATTGACGATACGGTCCTAACAAAACTAGTTTCGTCGAATTCCGAGACCGTTAGAAAAATGGCCAATTCCCAGTCGATTAAAATCAACTGAAATGGTCAAAACGCGTTTTCCTTTGCCATGCTCACATATTGATTCGAAAAATTATGAAACTTGAAATCTAGCAATAACTTTACATCACGGACCCAACAAAACTGGTTTCGTCGAAATCCGAGGTCGTTTGCAAAATGTCCATTTTTAAGGGCCTGAATTCCATAGCGACTATTCAGAATTTTCAACTGGACATATCTTTTGATTCCCGATATGAAATCTTGATTTTTCGGATTCGTTGGAAAGATATTCACAATTAGATCCCATTATTTTTGGTTTCACTAAAATCCGGATTGTTTTGCACCCGGTACATTCAATTGAAGTTTGAAATCGAATTATCGAACTACCGCGCCATTTTCAATTCTATTTATAATTATATATAAATATTTATATTCTAACGACGACGTATATAATATATACGTTCAAATTATATTCAAATAAAATTTCTCGTCGATATTATTCAAAATAATTCATTTTAAATATCAAAATTCACTAAAATTGCCAAAATAAAAATTTTAAACTGGCCCAGATTTTACGGGTTGTTACAAGGTCCAAGTGCGCAAATACAAATTGGGCCAAGACACAAGGTTAAGCCCAACTTGTGGGATAAGTCTGCCCGGAACCGACTGGCCTATCCAGCATCCACAAGTTGCAGGCGGAATGTGAGAGGTCTGGCCCATATTAAAATATAAATGGTTAAATAGAAAATGGACACTATTTACACCGTCATGAGTTAAATTAGAAATTGACGTTATTTTCACACCATTATGTGTTAATAATGAAATGAATATTTTCACCTCCAAGTTTGTTATAAAAGAAAGTTACATTTTCAATGTAATAAGAAAAGGATTAGAAAAGTTTTACATTTTCTTAATGTAAATGAGGATTAGAAGAAAATTTCATTTTTTTATGTAATTAAGTTAGAGAACATAAAATTTCATTTTTTGTAATTAAGTCAATCTGCATGTGAATTAGATTGAAAGTGGGGAATTTACATTTACCATGTAAATTAAGATAAAGGAGAAAAATTACATCTTATGTAATCAAGTTAAAGTAGAAAGAAGTTTACATTCTTAATGTAATTAGATTATAGAAATAGCTTACAATTTTAATTTAAATTAGATTAAAAAGAAAAGTTTACATTTTTAATAAGAATAAGAATTAAGATTTAAGTGAAAAATTACAATTTCGTGTAATTAAGATTTAAGGGTAAAATCACATTTCCATGTAAAAAGAATTAGAGAAGAAAATTTCCTTGTCATTGAATTAGTTTTTATGTAAATGAAACTTACATTTTTATGTAAATAGATTTTCAATGAAAATTATAACGATGGAAATTTAGTTTTTAAATGAATTAGTTTTCATTAAAAGATTAACAAAGTTATTATTTTTGTAGAATTGAAGTTGACACCAAAATATATTGCATTTTGTTAGAAATTGAAATGACACAAAAGTACTTATTTTTGTTAAATTATAAATGACGTACAAAAATATTCATTTTTGTTGTAATGGAAATGAAACACCAAAAAAAATACCTATTTTTGTTATAATTGGAATGATACACGAAATATACAATTTTTGTAAAATCAAATATTGAAAGCAAAATATACATTTTGTGTATAGGATATGTATGGTAATTGGAAATGAAAACATTGTTGTGTGTGATAATATGTATCAATATTGGATAAATAAGAATATTTGTGGGTAGCAAGATATAGTGTAATAAAATACATTTCATTACACATTATAAAAATAACGATATGAAATGGTTTTCAAATTTATATATGCGAGAGTTATTTGGAAAGTCTGAGTTTACACTCATTCCAAATAATGATACGACGTTCGAAGAATTGAAGACGATGATTGAAGACCGCCGATCTTCACATCGAATGTGTAAGTGTTGAGGCCCTTGATTGATTTGCTCCCAAGACGGGGCTAAGATGGTAGTAATCCGTACGTAGTGTTGATTTGTACGGATTTGGCTTTCGCTCAGACCCAGAGCATAGGCTTATAAATGGAATGTGTGTCTGACATTGTACTCCTTTATATTGTATTTATTGATTTTCTGTCGAATGTACGAATGCATGGTGGCGCAGAATTTATTCTCTTGCTTAACACCCTTTTGTATATTTTGGCAAAGGATTGGTAGTGTGATATTGAGTGACAGTGTGGTATACTAAGATGCAATGATCAAGGTTTCTTGTTGAAAAGCAGAACCTTGTGGTGATGATCAAAGCACAGCTTGAATAAGCATAGCTTTGTGTATTACGTAGCTTCACGAGCCTCACAACCCAGTGGAGTCTAAAATGGAAGAAGGGAACGCCGGGAGAGCAGCACGTTTCTTTCTAGCTAGAAGTAGTGTCAGTGCTTAAACTGGCTGATATTTTACTTATGTGGATGATGGAATGAGGCGCCTCGGATGATAGGTCATATAGGATCGGGAAACGTGTGTTCAGGAATTGCCAATCCACGAAGCTGTGTGTATGGACCGGCCCTGCAGGATCCAAGGGTTAACTGCGGGGAATCTTGAGACATTAGCCAGAGTGTCTCGAATCGGTAAGGAGCTCCTCCCTAGCCTTGACTCATGATGGAAACCCAATTTCCAATACGAACCTGCGGTTTTCATTGTAGAACTAGTATGGCGACATAGTAGGATGGGGTACTATGACGTCTATGATTGATACATTATAATTGAAGTTTTTTACTGAAACATATATACACTAATAATAATATCAAATCCGTTTTTAACGTATCAAGCATTTTTGACCATTATAAGGTAAAACTCTATCCTCTGGTTTGCGTTGCATTGTGTGATGGGACTTGGGTCTTATAATGGTTTCATTTTTCTAAAAAGCATTGCGTTGTTTAACGATTTACTTTAATTTATGCACCGGCAATCCATTGGAATAATCCTTGGATTTACCTTATTACTATTAGTTAAATTAGTTAAGAATTCTCACACTAGTCCCATGACTGACCCGTTGTTTGTTTCCACCTTTGCAAACTCGGGTGCCCTCTTTTCCACACGGGCAGTCGAGTAGCTTTTTACAGATATTTATCTCTTGAGCAGGATTCTGGATCGAAGCCTAAAACTGTGTCCAGAGCATAGAAGTCTTCCGCTGTTTATTGTATTTAATTTACTGCAATTTATCTTCCGCTGTAATTTTATTCGATGTACTCTGATATTCTGTACTCTGATGTAACATTATTATCATATTTTATAAAAGTATGTTGTTGTTCTGATGTTGTTGTATACCTAGAGTAAGCGTATCCGGTGATTTCCCGCAAGGGCGATTTTCGGGTCCTTTCATTTTGGTATCAGAGCTTTGGTTAGCTCAAATCTTTCGGATACAACTCATTAGAACTGAACAAAGACTCATCAGAGATTGGATTAGTAATATCCAATAAGAATACTCATTAGAGATAGGATCAGCAGTATCCTAGGATGAGAAAACTCATTAGAGATGGGGTTACTAATGCCCTAGAATGAGTGGAGAGTAGCAAGCCTATAATATACATATTCGTAATTATAATCTATTTTAGAAAAATATGATTTTTGAATATATAAAGTTATATATTTTAAAATTTAACCAATAAATAAAAGTATTGAAATCAATAAAAGAATGAAAGATGAGTTAGTTAATTAAACAACTTTTAGCTTCGTTCCTTTTCGAGGACGAAAATTTCTTAAGAGGGGGAGACTGTAACAACCCTGAATTTTGGGGTGAATTTAAAATTTATTATAAGTAGTTTTGATGGGTTTTGATATTTAAAATAATTTATTTAAAAATAATAATGATTAAAAATTTATTTAAATCGAAATTAGAAGGAATAATTTAATTTTAATTATAATAGGAGTTAGAAATAGCGCGGTAGTTTGGAAAGTCAAACTTGAACTTTGACTGACCATACAGGATGCAAAATTTAACGGATTTTAGTGAAACTAAAAATATTGGAATCTATTTAAAAATATCTTTCTAACAAATCCGAAAAATTGAAATTTCATAGCAGGAATCAAAAGTTATGCCCAAATTAAAATTTAGAAAGGTCGTTATGAAATTTATAAAGGTCAAAAATGCCACTTTTTGCATACGAAGGAATTTGAACTCGAAACCACTTCCATTGAGTTCAAAATGATGTTTCTGCATTTGAAAAGTATAAACACTTATATATTTCGAGTTTTGAAAATTATTTGTTTAAAAATGTATTTTTAATATTTAATATATACGCCTTGAAAAGGGCCATTTTTTGAATAGGCTCAGAATTGAACGAAATTAATTTTTCTAGGTCTGTAGCGTCAAAACATAGCTAAATATATTTTTCGGGAATTTTCGAAGTTAATTTGTGGCCCCGGTAAATTTATTTGTACGGTTGAATTAGAATTAAAAGACTTAAATTTTAAAATAAGGAAAACTGGGTCAAGATGATCGTTTGGGCCTGTAGGATATAGCTAGATGAGTCGGGAATAGGGGTTAATAGGTAAGAACGACAGTCGTTGGGCCTAATTCTGAGTTCGGGTCAAATCGGGCCTTAACGGGCTAATTAACTAATTAAATATTATAAATAAGTGTTTATCCCTAACCCTAAGCCCCAAACAAACGCAACCGCCACCCTATCATTTCATGGTCAGAAATGTCCGAATTTCCTTCCTCAATCTCTCCCATTCCTCTTCGAATTAGAACCCAATCCCAACACCAAATCGAAGAGCATCTCTCAAGCTTTAATTCTATACAGATATGATAAGGTTTAGTGAAGCTTTTAGCCCGAAATCCTCCACCAAACCCGCGCCTTAAGGACCGCCGCCGCTCCTCCTAGGGCCCACCGCGACCACCCCCTTTCCCGGTGTACCAAGCCCTCTCCTCCCTCTCCAACCTCCAACTTCCTGATCCTGAATCCATGTAGCGGATCTCGAGATATTTGGATCCGAAGTTTTGAGCAGAATGGGTTCTTCTTGGCAGTGAACGGTTTGTAGTGGAAGAAAGGTTAAGGACCATAATTAAATTAGTAATATAATTAATTTATTAATTTGATTAAAGTTTAAACTCCGATAACTTTTTCAAACAGAATTGAAATCAAACGATTTCAGTTGCGTTGGACTCGTATTGATCAGATTTACACAATGAAACTGACCGGATCTGAAAACAAGCAATTTGGAAATTCAGCCAACTTTGAACGCGAACAGGAATTCAGTTAAAGCGAGGTGAGATTTCTATATTTAAAAATAGTTAAAAATTAAATTACCCCTCGTTATTTAAATTTCATGTGTGTATGCTTATTAAATCAGATCTGTTGTGATGTTTGGAATTTGTTGATTGTTGATTGTGATGTTGTTTGTTGATTTGCCTGATTTGATCGACTATTGCGATGAAATAAAATAGTCAGAACAAATTATAACATTAGTTTTGTCAATATGAGATAGTAGTGAAATAAAGATTGTATTTTCAATTGGTTAAAACGAAAAGAGTTGAAACATATGTATTAATTTTATTGTCATACAACAAAAATAGAAGATTTTAAATTATCATTCTATTTGTTAATTTATATTCAATAAAAAAATAGAATGAGAATATTGACATGAGGCTTGACACCCAATCATACATGGTTATCCTATGTATCGACATGAAAAATTTACATCAAAATTACATCTTACCTGAAATATTATGGAAATGTACACCATATGTGATTTCATGGAAAAATGATTTTTTTTTAGCGTCATATGTTAATATGAAAATAAGGATACTTTTTATCGTTATGTGTTAACATGAGAATTTAACATTTTTTAGCGTCAAGTTAAGATTTGAAATTAAACTTATTTTTAGCGTCTTTATTGAAAGTCTGTAAAACAAAATATTTATTTTGTTAAATGGAAAAGTATGTAAAACAAAATATTTATTTTGTTAAATGGAAAAGTATGTAAAACAAAGCATTTATTTTGTTAAATTTAGTCGCTTTTGTCAAAGTTAGAATTGATATATAAAATTACCATTTCTGTAAATAGAATGGTCAATTCCAAATAAAACATATATTGTTAGAAGAAGTTTTTAAGACAAAGATCACTCTTTTATGTCAACAGGTATGGTTGGAAAAGTTTTTAACTTTTTTATGTTAACATGAAATATTAAGATTGTCAAAACATAGAAAACATTCATTTTGTTGAATAGATTTTTTTCAGTAAAACTAAGTAATCATTTTTATAGAATGTTAGCGATGTTAGAACTATCATTGTTATGAAATGTCGCATTGGAATCAAAATAACTTTCTTGTTATGAAATCCGCATTAGAATTAAAAATAATATTTTTGGTCACGGTATATGTAGGCTAAAAAACTTATTTATTTAGAAGTGCCATTAGAATAAAGTGTCATTTGAAAAAAAAAATCTTATTGTATATGAAAAATATCTGTTCTAATTAAACAACATTTTTGTAAGGATATATTATGTTGTGTTAAACATATCATTTTAGTTAGGAAATATCATTTTAGTCAAAAATGTTTAATTAGGATAGATATGCCACTTTTATAAAAATATGTTATGTAAGATAAATTTGTCATCTATGTTTAAATTGAATTTGTTATTTATGTAAAAATTAATTTGTCATTTATGTAAAAAAATTAATTTGTCATTTATGTGGAATTTATTTTGTCCATTTTATGAAAATTTGAAATTGGCATTTATGTTAGGATAGACTTGCCCTTCATGTTAAAATATTATAATGTCATTTATTGAAAATGTCATTAAATTAGAATGTCATTAAAACTAGAATATCACTAGATTGAAAATGTCATTAAATTATAATGTCATTAAAACTAGAAGGTCATTAGATTAAAAAGGTCATTAGAATTCATAGAAAATACATTTACACATAAAATATCCTCTTTATATGACATTAGAATTCATCACCTTTATTAAAGAATGGCACGTGAATTAAAAACATCAATTTTGTTAAGAAGAGTCATGTAAAATAATATTTTTAGTAGAACAATTATAATGATTAACTAAAATTGTACTTGGACACGAGGTTAGGTCACATTTGTGATGGAAGTCTGACCGGACCCGACCGGCATATCCAGCAGCCACAAATGTTGGGCCTAATGTGAGAGGTCCAAGTGCTCAAATACAAATTGGGCCAAGATACAAGGTTAAGCCCAACTTGAGGGATAAGTCTGCCCGGAACCGACCGCCTATCCAGCATCCACAAGTTGCAGGCCTAATGTGAGAGGTCTGGCCCATATTAAAATATAAATGGTTAAATAGAAAATGGACACTATTTACACCGTCATGAGTTAAATTAGAAATTGACGTTATTTTCACACCGTTATGTGTTGATAATGAAATGAATATTTTCACCTCCAAGTTTGTTATAAAAGAAAGTTACATTTTTAATGTAATAAGATAAGGATTAGAAAAGTTTCACATTTTCTTAATGTAAATGAGGATTAGAAGAAAATTTCATTTTTTTTATGTAATTAAGTTAGAGAACATAAAATTTCATTTTTTGTAATTAAGTCAATTTGCATGTGAATTAGATTGAAAGCGGAGAATTTACATTTATCATGTAAATTAAGATAAAGGAGAAAAATTACATCTTATGTAATCAAGTTAAAGTAGAAAGAAGTTTACATTCTTATTGTGATTAGATTATAGAAATAACTTACATTTTTAATGTAAATTAGATTAAAAAGAAAAGTTTATATTTTTAATAAGAATAAGAATTAAGATTTAAGTGAAAAATTACATTTTCGTGTAATTAAAATTTTAGGGTAAAATCACATTTCCATGTAAAAAGAATTAGAGAAGAAAATTTCCTTGTCATGGAATTAGTTTTATTGTAAATGAAACTTACATTTTTATGTAAATAGATTTTCAATGAAAATTATAACGATGGAAATTTAGTTTTTAAATGAACTAGATTTCGTTAAAAGATAAACAAAGTTATTATTTTTGTAGAATTGAAGTTGACATCAAAATATATTGCATTTTGTTAGAAATTGAAATGACACAAAAGTATTTATTTTTTTTAAATTATAAATGACGTACAAAAATATTCATTTTTGTTGTAATGGAAATGAAACACCCAAAAAATACCTATTTTTGTTGTAATTGGAATGATACACGAAATATATAATTTTTGTAAAATCGAAAATTGAAAGCAAAATATACATTTTGTGTATAGGATATGTATGGTAATTGGAAATGAAAACATTGTTGTGCGTGATGATATGTATCAATATTGGATAAATAAGAATATTTGTGGGTAGCAAGATATAGTGTAATAAAATATATTTCATTACACATTATAAAAATAACGATATGAAATGGTTTTCAAATTTATATATGCGAGAGTTATTGGGAAAGTCCGAGTTTACACTCATTCCAAATAATGATATGACGTTCGAAGAATTGAAGACGGCGATTGAAGACCGACGATCTTCACATCGAATGGGTAACTAGTGTTGAGGCCCTTGATTGATTTGCTCCCATGACGGGGCTAAGATGGTAGTTATCCGGACGTAGTGTTGATTTGTACGGATTTGGCTTTCCCTCAGACCCAGAGCATATGCTTATAAATGGAATGTGTGTCTGACATTGTACTCCTTTATATTGTATTTATTGATTTTCTGTCGAATGTACGAATGCTTGGTGGCGGAGAATTTGTTCTCTTGCTTAACACCCTTTTGTATATTTTGGCAAAGGATTGGTGTTGTGATATGGAATGACAATGTGACATACTAAGTTGCAATGATCAAGGTTTCTTGTTGAAAAGCAGAACCTTGTGGTGACGATCAAAGCACAACTTGAATAAGCATAGCTTTGTGTATTACGTAGCTTCACGAGCCTCACAACCCGGTGGAGTCTAAAATGGGAGAAGGGAACGCAGGGAGAGCAGCACGTTTTTTTCTAGCTAGAAGTAGTGTCAGTACTTAAACTGGCTGATATTTTACTTATGTGGATGATGGAATGAGGCGCCTCGGATGATAGGTAATATAAGATCGGGAAACGTGTGTTCAGGAATTGCCAATCCACGAAGCTGTATGTGTGGACCGGCCCTGCAGGATCCAAGGGTTAACTGCAGGGAATCCTGAGACATTAGCTAGAGTGTCTCGAATCGGTAAGGAGCTCCACCCTAGCCTTGACTCATGATGGAAACCCAATTTCCAATACGACCCTGCGGTTTTGATTGTAGAACTAGTATGGCGACATATTAGGATGGGGTACTATGCCGTCTATGATTGATACATTATGATTGAAGTTTTTTTATTGAAACATATATACACTAATAATAATATCAAATCCGTTTTTAACGTATCAAGCATTTTTGACCATTATAAGGTAAAACTCTATCCTCCGGTTTGCGTTGCATTGTGTGATGGGACTTGGGTCTTGTAATGGTTTCAGTTTTCTAAAAAGCATTGTGTTGTTTAAAGATTTACTTTAATTTATGCACCGGCAATCCATTGGAATAATCCTTGGATTTACCTTATTACTATTAGTTAAATTAGTTAAGAATTCTCACACCAGTCCCATGACTGACCCGTTGTTTGTTTCCACCTTTGCAAACTCGGGTGCCCTCTTTTCCACACGGGTAGTCGAGTAGTTTTTTGTAGATATTTATCTCTTGAGCAGGATTCTGGATCGAAGCCTAAAACTGTGTCCAGAGCATAGAAGTCTTCCGCTGTTTATTGTATTTAATTTGCTGTAATTTATCTTCCGCTGTAATTTTATTCGATGTACTCTGATATTCTGTACTCTGATGTAACATTATTATGAAGTTTTATAAAAGTCTGTTGTTGTTGTTCTGATGTTGTTGTATTCCCAGGGTAAGCGTATCCGGCGATTTCCCGCAAGGGCGATTTTCGGGTCGTTTCACTAGGATTAATATTAATTTAGGAAATAATAAAACCTGAAATATAAATCAATAATATAATCAAAATAACATTTCTTTTGAATTTCTGCATGTATGTCGACATACATAGAACGACATGTCGACATATGTACCAATAAATTCAAATTTTGAACTTTCAAACATCCCTCCATCTTTTCAACAAGAAAATGCCAGTTCAAACTCTTGTTATTAACTTTGTTTGTCTACTTATTTTCTTATATCTTATTTCAAAATATATATATATTAAAAGTACATAAATTAACAAAATTATATGGACATGTTAATATTATATACAAAGTTAATATTTTTTTTGTATGGTTATAAAATATAAATTTATTTATCTTTTATATAGTTTAAACATGCATAGTTTAACTTATATATTATTCATATGATTTCATAACAATTTTGGGTTACATTATCACAAATACTATTTGTAACTTAGTACTTATTTTGATTTCTTATTAAGATTTATAAAAGCTTGAATATTTAACCTAGTATTTTCGTATAAAAATAACACACACACACACACACACACACACATATATATATATGATTTTATGTCTTAAATATGTAGTTTAAATATAACAAGTTATAGTTTTATAATTAATTTATATCTAGATTTCATAATTTTGTTATGACTATAGAATTATTTTAAAGTCTTAACATATAAATTGTTCCTTAGCAAATTAATATATTTTGATTTCTAAAAGTTTAAATTTAGAATAGATTTGTTTCAAAAGATTGATTTATATTTCGTAATAAATTAAATTTTAAGTCCTTTTTAAAATTAGTTTATATATATACACAATTATGAATACATGTTTATATAAAAAATAGTTTACTTTATAGGATACAATTCTATATTCACTTAAAAAAATCTTCAAATTTTACTATATTAAGGTAGCACCCTGCGAAGATTATTTAACTCCACATTTCCCATAGAATTATTCTAAATTTTTTATTATCTATTATGAATAATATAAAACTTTCATCTTTACTATCCTTTAAATCTCTTTTATAAGTATTATTAACCTAAGTCTAGAAATTAGTATATATTACCCTTGTTTAATTCAAATAATTTACAATATATATGTATATACATAATAGTTAGATAGTACTTTGAATATATTTTACCTAAATAGATATAATCACCAAATCATTCTATATATTATCATTACACATCTTATTTCATATCATACATCATTATTATAAATTAAAGTACATCTTCAATTAATATCATTCACATCACAAGTTGCATTTCATTCAATATATCACTTTTATATAGTTTTGCATATGACATACTGCATTATAACCAACACACTGCATTACATGTTAACTTTAACCCTACACATAACGAGTATAAAGTATGAGAAGTTTTTATCTAATTAGAAATATAGGATTATTAATCAAATACATAACATATTTACTTTGTTTTGATTAACTTGATTGACTTGTTTGGCTTGATTAAATTGATTGGCTTGACTGAACTGATTGAATTGATTGGATTAATTGACTTTTTAGGTTTGTTCGACTTGAATAACTTGATTGACTTACTTGACATGGTTAAATTTCATTAGTGGTTTATAGGTTTGTTAGAAAAATACTTATGCATATGTAGTTGATATGCGCTTTATAGTTTTTAGGAAAATAAGAAGTTACAAGAAATGTTTGGCTTTTTGTTTTGAAGTTTGTAACAACAAAACTTAAATTGTTTGATTATTTGGATTAAATTGCTTGAATATTGACTTATCATTACTTGACTTATATTAATTCAAGTTGTATCATGGCTTTAACGATATCTTATCAGAATTAGTTTATAGTCTAGATTAAGGTCTTAAGGAAATTAGAGTTTAGGCTAGGTTTAGTCGTGTATTAGATTAAGGGGGAGTTTTATAGTTTCTAGTATTATTTAAAGTCTCAAGAAGTGTTTTTGAATAGACTTGAATTTCTTTATTGTTTGAATCACTTGTTTGGATTGATTTGCTTGTTTGAATTGATTATAAATATTGGTTGGTTTACTTAGTTCTAATTTGTTAGACTAGTATAGTCATAATGCATTTGTAGTTGATAGGAGCTTTATAGTTTTTAGGAAAATAAGAAGTTACAAGAAATGTTTGGCTTTATGTTTTGATGTTTGTGACAAAAAACTTAAATTGTTTGATTATTTGGATTAAATTGCTTGGATATTGACTTATCATTACTTGACTTATATTACTTCAAGTTGTATCATGGCTTTAAGGATATCTTATCAGAATTATTTTTTAGTCTAGATTAAAGTCTTAAGGAAATTAGAGTTTAGGCTAGGTTTAGTCGTGTATTTGATTAAGGGGGAGTTTTATAGTTTCTAGGATTAATTGAAGTCTCAAGAAGTGTTTTTGAATAAACATGAATTTCTTTAATGTTTGAATTACTTGTTTGTTTGAATTTCTTGTTTGGATTGATTTGCTTGTTTGAATTGATTATAAATATTGGTTGGTTTTACTTAGTTCTAATTTATTAGACTAGTATAGTCATATTGCATTTGTAGTTGATAAAAGATTTATAAATTTTAGGAAAATAAGAAGTTACAAGAAATGTTTGGCTTTATGTTTTGACGTATGTGACAACAAAACTTAAATTGTTTGATTATTTGCATTAAATTGCTTGATTATTGACTTATCATTACTTGACTTATATTACTTCAAGTTGTATCATGGCTTTAAGGATATCTTATCAGAATTATTTTTTAGTCTAGATTAAAGTCTTAAGGAAATTAGAGTTTAGGCTAGGTTTAGTCATGTATTAGATTAAGAGGGAGTTTTATAGTTTATTAGTTGAAGTCTCAAGAAGTGTTTTTGAATAGACTTGAATTTGTTTATTGTTTGAATTGCTTGTTTGTTTGAATTGCTTGTTTGGATTGATTTGCTTGTTTGAATTGATTACAAATATTGGTTGGTTTACTTAGTTCTAATTTATTAGACTAGTATAGTCATAATTTTAGGGGGAGTTATAATATTTTAGATTTAGAATCATAGATTAATTTAAAGGGAAATATACAGTTATTCAATTCACAGAGTATTATATAGTCATTTATAGCATAGGTTTAAGGAATAGTATTGGAATGGTTATAATAGAATAACGATATAATATAGGCAAAAATTTAGGGGGAGTTACGTATATTAGTACTTTAGTATAGAATTAAGTATTATAATCATTAAATATATAGATAAATATGGGTTATAGATTTAGAGGGAGTGTATCGACTCAGATTTTTGGTCAGTTAATTTTAAATATTGAATATGGACTTAAATATTGAGTTATCGATTTAATAATCGAAATACGATTTATTTCGAGTATATATAACCATCGTAATACGCAAATGGATTTAATTGAATTCAAAGTTTAAAACTGAATTGAAAACAGTTTAGATGATCAATACAAACTTCTGTTTGAATTAGAATAACAATACTAATTTATTATCGAAGAATTAATTGTTTTGAATTTAATTTATATTGATTTAATTCTCCATGTGATCGAATTAGACTTCGGAGCTTGTTCTAGTGTGTTCAGAATAGTGGTATAATCCTAGGAATGCTAGTTGCTACATTTAAATAGAAGTTCGAAAACAGGTGATAATTTAAATTAAATAAATCCACATTGATTCGAATTAATTAGGGTCAACATATTATTTCCTTCTACCCTAAGTAATGAAGTACACAACCTACTTAGCTACAGCTAGCATTTCAATTCGCGAGCTTCATCTTTCAACTCATGTACGTTCTCCTCCCCAGCTTCGTAACAAAGTAAAATAAGGAATTACTGTCTTCATACGTATGGTTCCCCATTTTCATTTATAAATATCGCGACTTCTACCGTTTCCCTTCTTATTTCATTCATTAACCCCAGTATTCCAGATCGAAGAATTCCGCCTTCGTTCTTTCTAAAAAAAATCGAATTAGAAATTGTTTTCGAATCTAAGCTAAGGATTTCATATTCAACAAAGAGAGCATACGAAACCATGTTCGATGGCTCGATTCAAGTTTGCGTTCGAAGGTATGGAAGGTTGTGAATTTTAGGTTGAGGCCAGGATGAGACTACTTGAATTGAATCATGAAATAGAATATGAATTTGGATTCAACGTTTGTAGCACCTGGTTTTGAAATTGTATGGAATCCTCTGTACAACGTAGAGAGGAGGACCTAGGATGGAATCCAAAAGAGGGCGACGAGTTTGTCAACGCGCTGCTTGCGAGCTAGAGATTCAGATGAGGATGAAATGGTGAAGTCAGTTTACATTTTTGTGGTTGCAGGAGGACGTGCTGGACTTCTAGATAGAGGGAAAGTGAAGCACGATCTTGTTTGGAGTTACACGATTTCCTGTAGTCGTGTTTGGTGGAAAAGGTCCATCATTTTTGTAGTAGTTTGCTAGGATCGATCACAGGGTATTTTGCAATGGATCTGGTTGGCGTTGGTAGTGGAGCTTGATGCTTCTAAGTGGTGGCAACATATTGCAAAAGTTTGTAGTGGAAAATGTTTCAATCTAGAAGACGAGTAGCATGATTTAGGTTATAAATCTACTTAGTAATTCAAAATTTTATTAATAATTTAAAGTATATTAACTTATCATATAATGGAACATTTTTAATTCATATGAGGTTCAGAGGAAAAAAAGTATATACTAACACGAATCACATTGGATTGGCGAAATATACGAGTTTGGATTGATTAGATATTTTTCTGAGTCAACTGGGGATTTAGATAATTTAAAAGACGGGTATTCAAAAATAAAATCACGGTGAGTAAATCTCACTCGGATTTTACTTAGAATTATTTTTATTAGTTACAAATAATTGTTTGATGGTTGTTTGCTTGCATTGAAATATTTTTGTGGCTATATTAAATATATTAGTTATTTAGGCTTGGTGTTTATGGCTATTATATATATATATATACTGGTGGTTGGATATTCCCCGCAGTACTATTAGCGGATGCTCGCAATGTCATTAACGGATGACCCTATGTGCCCCACAATATGGTAGTGTATGACCTTTTATACCATGATATCCTGCCTCGAAGCAGGATGGGTATTATTTATGTTGGCTAACATCTGTGGATGCAGGAAAACAGGTTGGAGGGATCCAACTGGATTCCTCGAAAATATTATATTTGTTTGTTTCATATATGATGTGTTAAAAATCTGTGATTAGGTGTTTTTGAATGTTTTAATATCACTGGGCCTAAATGTTGATTTATAAAAATTTCGTGAAAAGGGATTTTGAGATTCAAATGGGAAATATCTATTTTTTTTTAAATAGAATTTGAATTTCGAATGGGCTATAGAAATATTAACTTGTTTTGAATATATAAGACAAGTATTGAATTTATAAACGATGTTTATAAATTAAATAATGTAGGAAATTTAAGTGAAATTATAAACAATTTTTATAAATTAAATAATGCAAGGAATTGAAATGAATTTATAAACAGTGTTTATAAATGGATTGGAAAAATTATCATTTGATAATTTAAATATATAAATTCAAATGTGAATTTAAAAATAGA
The DNA here is from genome assembly GCA_030737875.1 of Allium sativum. Lineage (NCBI taxonomy): Eukaryota > Viridiplantae > Streptophyta > Magnoliopsida > Asparagales > Amaryllidaceae > Allium > Allium sativum. Next base: position 218,518,441 of record CM060920.1, read on the forward strand.
AACGTGGAATCATTTTAAAGAAGTAAACATTGAAATTTATTCTGATATTTAGAATATAAATTGAACTAAAAATAAATCCGTATGGATTTATGATTTGAATTCGATTAGACCGAATTTATATAAATAAAATATTTTTTAGAAAAGATATTTGAATCGTATTAGATAGAACTAAAATTAAATATGAAAATAAATTATGTGTTATATATATTATTTATAATAAATAGAATGTTCCAAAATAAAATTTTGGTTTTCAAACAGATTTTGAAATCTAGTGAAACTTGTTTTATCATTAGATAATTTAGAGGTTTCAATTCAAGTATGAATTTGGAAATAGGATTTGAAATTATTTCAAAATGGGAACGAAGGAATTTATTTCAGAATTCGGATTAGAAACAGAATTGAAATATATCCAAAGGATTTATAATTAGAATTTGATTTTTATTAATTTTATAAAATAAGTTATCTCCAAAGGAAATTGGAATACTATATATAAGATAGAGTTGCAAATAATTATAACTGAACTATGGAAAAATCAACAATTAAAAAAAATCAACAATTTGGAAAGCCGATCTAATATATATTTAAAATATAGAAGAATGGAAATGAAATTTATTCATAAATGAAGTTTAAAATGTTTATATTCAAGTACAATCAAAATGAACTCGCCGCAGCACGACAGTTCGTAAATTGGCGTTTCGAAATTCGATTAAGTATATAGAACTCAATTTAAGTATGAATTCTTTGAAACAAGAATCTTCATGACCAATTTGTTAATAGTTTTCTAATGGAAGAGAAAAATCTAGATTTCGTCTAATAGATTTTGAGTTATGTCAAAATCAAATTTCCAGAAAAACAACATCATAATCGTTATTAAACCATAACGGTTTATTTAAATTAATAAAAGGATTTTAAGTAAATAAAAATCGGACTTCCCATTAGAAAAATCCAGACTTGAGATATGAAATAAATATGAATTCAAGTGAAGTAAGTGAACTGATATTTGAAACAAAATCAAATTTTTAATTATTGAATAGAATTAACTAATTTGAAGAATAATTAGTTAATCGTGTTTTGAATCGAAATTGGGTGTTGGATAAGCGAATGGGTTTTATGAATTTATATTCGAAATCGAATATGAAACTCGAGTTGAAATGGAATTAGATTGGGTTTTAAGTAAATTAAAAATATATCCGAACGTGTTATGTTCAAATAAAAAGTGAAATGGGCCAAAGAGCTAATTAAAGAATAAATTAGCGAATTGAGTTTAAAATGATTGACTTGAGTTAGAATAAATTGGGAATGCACATATATGGGTTAGACAGGTACAGAATGAAGTGTATGAAGATTATAATTCGTGTGCCCGACAATAAGGTACACATTTAAATTCCATATGAGTTTTTATTCGCCGAATCGACAAGCCACTCGGCTTTTTGATTTTCTTTTTGAATGAACAGAGCTTAGAGAGGCGAGTTGAGGTTCGAGCTATTGAACGATACAAAGGAGGTGCTAGCGAAATTTACTGAAAATTTAAGGAGTTAGAATATTTTTAAGAAAATTTGATAACTAGAAATCAATATATCGATATATAGACACACACACACACACACATATATAGAATTCGTTAAGGAAACGAACATAAAATAGAATATTATAAATAAAAAGGAAATTTATAATTAAATCTGGCAAAAATAGAAAGGGAAATGTATACAGGTTTTAAAAATGAGTAATTGGTTTATATGATGTTTATTATTCGAGATAAATAGTCTTGTCCGTTTTGAAGTTAACAATGTTATTCAATCAAGGTCTGAGAGGTATTTATATCCCAATATGATTGATTTCATTATTAACCAATAAATAGCAAGATTCAGACTCGAAGATAATTGTTTTGAATAAGATTTAGTTGAATGCAGTATTTTGGGTTGTTGTAGCATGTTTTACACAACATTCGTTTTAACCCAGATAAGTGGAATTTTGGAAATATAATAATAAATATTTCCGAAGTATAGAAATGAATGGTCGTGAAAGGGAGAAGTACTTGAAGTATTTTCCAATTATTACTAGAAGATATTTTCTAAGTATAGAAAATAAAAGAAGGCGATGTATGGAAATGTTTTCCAAATAGCGTAAGAGGCCAAGATGATTATTGAAAATATTTGGTTAACAAATATTGATAAGAAAATGGAGAAGTGATTTAATAAATGAAATATTAATTAAGGGGCCCAGTGATTGTTTGATGCTTCGAATAAATGTTCATTTTCTTTGATAGTTAAATAACCAACTATCGAAGTATTTTCCAATATCGTTGTTAATATGGAGAAACCGGTTGGATTATTATCCGAGAACCACTCTGTATTGGCAGTAGCATTGCGAATCGGATTTTATGAAGACAATTAAAGATGGAGTAAAGTTTAAGGGCTTTTTCTGTTCAATCCTAGGTAAAAATTGCCTAAGATGGGTTAATGGAAATTGTGCCTTCGGTTTCATTAAACCCCAGAACGAACGTGTATGGACGATTGTTTGACAGAGTATTTCTAATGATCACATAGGTTGGTCTGTATAAATATATATGGCGGCGGAGAATGTATTATCTTAGCATAATATCCAGAATATATTTGTGCAAATCAATAAATGATTAACGGATCTGACAATGTGACATTCAAAGTGACTATGCTATCAATGAAAAGTAAGTAAGCGTAGCCTCAGGCCTCAACAACCACGAAATGACAAAAATCGGGAAGGCGGCATGGCTAAGCGGGTAGCTCCCAATTAGGGTGTATTATCTACTTTCTATAGAGATTCATTTCATTCTTTATTCTTTTCGATGTTGTCCCATTCGAGAAACTGTTGTTGATCCCAACCATTGGTGATATACATTCAATACACTCAAGCGAAATGAGTGGTCGGTCATGTGTGGCCGGGTTACAAGATGTTCTTGTTGAATCTATTGTAATGCTCTCTAGAGATACATGATCATAAGGTGGTTCCATACCTTGTCATAGTTGGAAATTCATTACCCAATAAGTGCTCGCGATTTTGATCATATATTATATATGTGGAGCGTGAGATGCAAACGTTCCACTAGATTGTTATTTATTTGATAGACACTATTATAATATCCAAAGAGTTTTGATATAAAGATTATCTTTACTTTCAAAAGGATTTTTGAAATTTAAATAAAGTGTTTTGGATTCTCATAAGGGAAAACCCATTCCGTGTTATATGGCGTGGTCTTATGAGATATCATTTATTTTCTCAATTTTTTTTAAATTATTTACTCATACCGGTCCCGTGACTTACCTATAGTTTATTTTTCTATGTTTTCCCTAAACTCTTGGGTGCCTAAATTTGTACGGGCAGTCAAGTAGTTCAGGTGTTTACAGATATACTTGGAGGATCTTGGAGCAAGGGCTTTAGCGTTAGATATTTATTGTTTATTTCTGCTATATTGTACTCTTATAAGTGTATGTGTTTAAACAATAAAACTTTTGTATTCCAAAAGATGTTATATATATGTTATATTTTATTACGCTGCGATGTGATATTCTGTGTTGTTGTTTTTTGTTCTTCTTCTATCTTTTCTTCTTTATTTCATAATGATTCGTATTTCTGTGATATTTGGGTTGGACATGTGGTGTATTTAGTCAACTTACATAGTACGGAAATTCAGGCCATCACAAGGAATATGTTTTAGAATTTTTTGATAATGACAAAGGGGAAGAAATTATAAAATAAGGATTAGTTTAAGGGGAAGTATGAACTTGTTTGAATATTTTATAAACTAAGGTTGTCATCATCAAAAAGGGGGAGATTGTTGGAGAATAGAGTTTTGATGACAACAACCTTATTTCAATTATCATTTATTATAAAATATATACTAACATCTCTATCTAGAATATATAGACAGGATTTGTATACATGACTTAAATACTGAAGACTGTACAGTTTTAAAGATTCAAGAGATTTAGAATTCTGAGAAGATTCAAGACTCATGAGTAATCAAGAAATCAAGAGTTCAAGATAAATATTGTGATAGAGTTTAGTTTATATGTAAGACTCTGAATAGCATTCCAGGTTTAAATTCAAATTCTGATTTTCAAATGTCAAATTATATTTTCAAAATTCTAATTTTAATTTTAATTAGTTTTTCTATGTTACCTTTGATTTTAAACTTAAGTTTCGAAGTTTATAAGTTTTTATATATTTATATAGTTATATACTTATATAAATGTTATATTTATATAGTTTTAAACTTTATAATTTTATAAATATGTTTATATAGTTTATATTTATGATTTTCTACTTTATAATACTTATTTATATCACTACGTTTTAATTCTAGAATTATATATATAGTAAAATACATGAATTGTTTTCAAAATTCAAATATTCAAAACACGTATGTCGACATACATAGGAGAGGATGTCGACATACAACTGTATATTTTCAGTTTCAAAAGGATGTGTCTTTTCACCATTTGTAACATTCCAGAAGCATTGCAATCTTTCAAATTTTATAAAAAGGGGTTGATTTCGAATTTTTTTAACCATTCTTCTTCTCAGTCTTCATCCTTTTTCATTCCTCCATTATTATTTCATATTTTTATGATTTCTACACTTCTACTCTGCCGATTTCTATTCTAAATATATAAAACTTCATCTCTTCTCACTCCCTACTAATTACTCTCTGAATCGAAGTGTTATTGAAGAGTTACAGGGCTGTTGTAATCATTTGGGGTTGTTTAGGAAATGATGTGTTCCTTGTAGCCATGAAATCAAGGAAAGGAAATAGTGTTAACGTTGTAGCTGTGAAATCAAGGGTGGTGGAAACAATGTTAACCTTGCAGACATGAAATCAAGGGGATTATACTGATATTTTGATCTAGTAATAAAACTCTACACAATCTAGCGTTGCATGGGACTGGACGTAGGAGCAATCTGAACCAGTACAAAATCCGGTGTGTTCTTTCCTTTTCCGCGTTTTAATTTTGTTTATTTCTATGTTTGTGTTTGATTCTGTGTCTGTGACTATCTGTGTGGTGTGTTATTCATATAGTAGATCATATAAATTTTAGATTTTTTTTAAATTCCTTGAAAACACTATTCACCCCCCCTCTAGTATTATTTTTGCCGTAAGATCCATTCCGCATTCTCTCACAATAAGGATATAGTTACATACTTACATATATGTATTATAGTTATACTAGAAACAATATTGGTATAATGATAAATAAATTGAATTTGTAAACATAACATGTTTGTTATTTTTCAATTCAAGTGCACTGAGGGTGGCAATCTTAGTTAAAGAAAGAATTAAAATGGTAGTAAAAATCCATTCAAATCTGCGAGGTATGACTATCCACCAAGTATATGAAGAGAACATTTGCACTTCCTAACACTGATTGAATCCGTTCATAATGCTATTGAATTCATTTGTTTATGATGCAGAGGCAACCTACAACGAATCATCAAGATAACTTAAAAAAGTGACCATTGATGACTGTTCTAGCTCCAAATTGTGTATGCCCTACTAAATCCGATTTAATAATTTATTTCGGTTTTTTCCCCAGTTTGTGCTACTAATTATAAGTTAAAGGCAACTATATGCATGTTCGTTCTTTTGTATGTTTTGATCAAGCGAAAATGAAGAGCGTTAGCTTCACTACTTATATTAATATGTAATTAAATCCATGTAAATGAGGATCTTTATGGCATAACTGATTAATATAGTTACATTTGTTTTGTTCAAGTTTCTTTACAGAGCATTAGCTTTTTAAGAGAGAGGAGAATATCATGGCATGTAAGCAAAGACGGATGTTTATAATTTACCTAAAGTTGGCAAAAACCAAAGTAGATGCGCCGTGATGTGCTTATGAACAAAGATGGTGTCAACGAAGCTAATTGCATAATAGTAGGATGGTATGTATGTATCTGATGCCATCTTGTAATGATTTTGCTTGCACGTTAACACATAGACATACATGCATATAGAATTACACTATAATTTTCAAATAAAATTTATCCTTTAACATTTGTAATATTTCAGATCTATCTGGAACATTATAGCGACAATCATACTCACTTTTTCATTGCTTGGGAAGTAAGCATCTCTTACAAGCATTGTTATTTTGCAACTTCAACTTGAGTCATTGTATTAAATATGTTGACTGCGATAAATTAGGGAGACAAGCAACTATGTCTAAACTTAGGATGTCAAGGATTTGTAGTTGATCATTCTACAGTATTGGTACCAGGAAACCCAATACAACAGTTGCCTGGACAAAATGGATAAAGTATCACCTTGAAACCGTCAAAGGTAATTAATGTGTATCATACATGTACGGGAGTGGTTGTTTCAAAAAATGTTACACATAATCTATTTTTTTCTTACTCAATAATCAATAATTAAAGAAAAATAAAACCGGAGATGGTGTTTATATTATGAAAACAAAATAAATAGATGATAGACAAAATCTCTTTTCACAAGCTTAGCAGAGGGTCCATCCATAGTAGGCTGGGGAGGTGTAGCTATTTTTCCATAAAACGAGAAGAGTCCACTGATGGAAAGTCGACATTTACCTATGGAAGTTAAAAAGAAGGTCACTTCAGTTATGGAAGTTTGATGGAGGAGAGAGGTTGGTTGGGGTTTTATTGTAGACTTTAAACTTGAACTATGTTTTATTTTTTGTTAACTCAAACTAACATGAATATGAAATTGAAAACATATGTATTGAACTTATTTTTCGTTAGTTGACCCTTTATCTTGCTATCATGAATGTGTCGAGTATTATAATTTTTTGGGCATATACTGCTTTTGAAATTGTTGTGAAGATTCATTTGATTGCTATTATAATATATATTGAAAAGCGTTATAAAAGATAATGTAATATAGGAGCTAGCTGAGTGTTATCTACATATTTTATAGCGGCATATACAAGCTGTAAAAGGATTTAGAAATGCTATCCTATAGGTTTATAGTGCAATAAAACCACTATTGAGTTAATATTTTATAGCAGTTATACAGTGTTGTAGAAATTCGTTATTTTTATAAAGAATGACATGCTTTATATCGGCAATAGCGAGCTAAAATCCTTACGTATCATAGCGATATATAGCCGCTATAAAATCATACCATTTTATAGCGGCATTTTCTGTGTTATAATTATTCAACTGTTTTTTATAACATGTCGATATACAGGGATTTTCGGGCCTTTTATAGCAATTCGTTATTTTTTCATAAAGAATGTCATGTTTTATAGCGGCAGTAGTGAGCTACTATCCTTACGTATCATAGCGGCAAAAAGCCACTATAAAATCATACCATTTTATATCGGCAGTTTCTGTGTTATAATTATTCAACTGTTTTTTATAACATGTCGATATACATAGCTTTTTGGGCCGCTATAGTATTGTTTAATCGCGGCTATATGGCGCTATAAAAGACTATTTCTATTGTAGTGTGGAAGTTAAAATATTTATAAAAGTAAACAAGCATAAATTTAAAATAAGAAAGTAATTTTGAAATCATTTGAAAAATAGATGTAAAACAAGGAAGTAATTTTGAAATCATTTAAAAATAAGTTTGAAATCAGAACTCAGTGCTAACCAGAGTTTTACCAAAATATCTAGACACAGTTACTCTATATTTCTTGAACTCTTGATTTCTTGATAGTCATGAGTCTTGTATCTTGAAATATTCTTATTTGAAATCTTGATTCTCTGAACTGTACAGTCTTCAATGATTATTGCCTGCATAGATTTCCAGTATATACATATATATATATATTATGTAATAGTGTTAGTATATATTTTATAATAATAATAATTGAAACAAAGTTGAAACAAGGTTGTTATCATCAAAACTATCAACATCTCAGTCTCTAAAAAAATTCTCTTACAAACTAATTTCCATCTTTAAAATAGTCCTTCGTAATTATTTTAATTTCATTTCTATCCAATTTCGAATATAAAATCCCAACTTTTATTTTCATGCCTTATTTTCACCTAAATGAATGTAATATTCAATTATAGTATCGAATTGGAATGAGACTTAACCAATACTCATATAATTATATAAAATTGGGTATAACATATGAAAGGCGACATATTGACATTAATAACAACCATAAATTCATCCATAGAAACCATTCAACAATTTCACACTATTTACAACATAAGTGTTATGGTAATTAACACTTGTAACTTATATGTAATTTAAATTCATAACCATTCAACAAAATCAAATTTATAATAATATTTTTATTCTAATAAACTTCCAAACATGGATAAAGTAATTCTCTCTTTCATTTCAACTCCATCAATCTTTTCGGCAGAATAGAGACTCGAACTAGCATAACTTTTATCCGTCTTTTCTTTTCTTTTCCAAACTTTTCTAAACAAATTTTTTTATATGAAGAGGGGGTTTGGCCGTAAGGGCTAGGAGGGTGGTGGCATCTGGTGTGGCCGTGGGAGGAAAAAAGGATGATGATGGGTGGCGTGTGTGGTGGTGTAGTTGGAAGGCGTGAGGGAGGCGAGGTGGAGGTCGAATGGAAGAGGAGGGGAATAGAGTGGGAAATGGAGGAGGGAAGTTAGAGAAGTGGAGAAGAAATAGAGTGAATGGAAATGGTGGTGGCTGTATGGTTTATATAGGATTTAAGGGTTCATGTAAGGCTTACACATAAGGGGACACTTGTCTCCTTCTTATGCAAAGAGGCATGTATGGTGATAAGTGGTAGGATGCTTGTCCACCCATCAGGAAATGGAAAATAGACAACATTTTATACAAATGTTATTATTTCATGTTATGAAAAGTTGTATAACATGATACAAATAAATATTATCTTATGTTTTTTGTTATAAATTTTAATTTTAAGTTTTTATGAAAAAATAATTATTCAACTAATCGAACCCATGGCTTGTTACAAAAAGCAACAAACAAGCTTCACAATGGTTTTAATTCGATTGCGTACCCACACACATAAATAAGAAGCTCCACCGTTGCATGGTAATTGCCATGGAGCAGAGACTGTTGGTGAAGGTGTAAAACAAAAAAGTGCACAAACCGGCGTCCACCTGAGAGTAGCCTTATAACACGCTGAACCCTTACAAAACAAAAATCACTAACGTTACTAAGTAGCAAAAACTAACTACCCAACAACCACCAGCTATCAACACGATGCCAGATCACTAGAAAAGTATCATGTCCAGAACGGCTACCTTGTAGTCAAGTTCGAAAAAGCTACAACTTACTTAATAAAACACAAGCTCCAAACTAGCTACCCCAAGATGAACTTCTATCAAATCGCCGACGGACTACCGCCACAACAAAATGAACAAAGACAGTTAAAAGTAATGAAGACAATAGAGCCGTTAGTGTGTGAACACGTTTTATCATATTTAGTATGTTTTGAAATTATCTACCAGCCGTTAGGCTCATGCATACTTGGTATATTTAATATTAGCCGTTAGGCTCATGCATACTTGGTATATTTAATACTAGCCGTTAGGCTCATGCATATTTGATATATTTTGTACTAGCCGTTGGGCTTTTAGCACTATATATATGTGCCCTTTGTATCATGTTTCCATATCAATAAAATTACAATTGTTCCTCACTAATAACTCTCCTCCTCATCTCTTAATATGGTATCAGAGCCTTAATGCCGAAAGGCTTATTCTTTACCAAAAGTATTGATCACAACTACAAAAACAACTATGTAGTGTCAGACCTCTTTCAACCTTTATTATTTTCTGGATCTCTACATGCTGCCGTGAGCTTTATCACGTTACGGTGATATAAGTGCGACAAAAAGCTGCAACTATAAGTAAACTACCTCATCATATTCTCATATCTAATGGCCAATTACTCCGGCGCCACATCAGCTGTATCAGCAAGCGCCATCAACAACACCTCACCAAGCTACCATAACCTGATCAAACCAAAAAGTCAAGTCATTACTACATCGTTGGACGAGGATAACTATATAATATGGAAATACCAAATTGAAATTGCGTTAAAGGGCTATGGACTACAAGAGTATGCCAATGGAACCATAATTATACCAACAGTGATAGCAAACCAAGATGGAAATCACTCACCGAACTGTGGGGACACGTCAAATTTCAGAAATAGGACAGCCTGTTATCATCATGGCTGCTATCATCGATAAGCCCGAGTTTGTTATCATAGATAGTAGGCTGCAACACATCTCATGAAATATGGACCATTGTGCAACATATTTTCAGATCACAATCAGCTGCTAGAATCATGCAATATAGAAGGGAATTACAAAATTCTAGAATAAAGGAGGCAAGCATGAAAGAATACTTAGGAAAAATTAAAAATCTGTGTGACAAACTAAATGCTGTTGGCCATAACATCTATGACAGTGAGCAAATTCTATTTATTATTGGCAGATTAGATGAAGAATACGAATCTCTAGTAACTGTGTTAGCCACACAACAAACCTTACCTGACTTATAGTTCGTTCGATCAGCACTCCTCGCTCATGGAGGCAGAATTGACCAAAGAAAAACAACACAAAATAAATTTTCTGCCAATTATGCCACAGTCAGAAATAAGCAGATACGAGGAGATAACAACAATTATATAACATGAAATGTCAAATATGCCAAAAGTTTGGTCACATGGTGAAGAAATGTTACTTCAGGTATAATTCAGACACATGTGGACAACTGGCAAGCCAAAATTACTCTTCACAAAGAAGTGCACAAGCAAATATGGCAATAATAGGGAATTCAGCTCAAAATAATAATGGCGCAAACCGAAGACATAATGTTGCAGAAGACAATAAAGTAAAAAATGAATACAATGGCTTCAAAGAATGGTACCCTAACTCAGGAGCGACTCACCACATAACTAGCAATCATCAGAATTTAAACATTGGGAGCCGAAATTACTCAGGTATGAGGAATTTGCATATGGGTAATGGTAGTACTGCTAGTATCACACATATAGGCAAAGGGACAATTTTTGGGAAAAGACAACTCAAATTAAACCATATTCTTAGGGGTACCTACGATTAATAAAAATTTGTTAAGTGTATCAAAATTTGCCAACGACAATAATGTTTACTTTGAATTTCATCCTAGGTTTTTCCTAGTTAAAGATTCCCTAAATCAAAAAATATTACTTCAAGGTAACCTGTACGATGGTTTATACAAATTCAACAACTTGAAGACTGCAAAATCAAGTGGAGAATTCTGGTGCAATAATGTAGATGCTAGTAGTGACAATGATTGTATTAGGAATAGCTGCAATAACGTTGATTATGACAATAATAGCAGTAAATGTAACCTGATTAATTCTTGGCATGTAAAATTAGGACATCCTAATCTAGAAATTGTTAAGACTATTCTACATAATAATAACATTCATTATAAAATTGTACCTATCAAACACACATGCACACACTGCCAACTCGGCAAGAGCCACAAGCTCCCTTTTAGTGATTATAAAACCAGCTATAATGAGCCACTGGAGCTTATAGACCCTAACTTGTGGGGACCCACACCTCTAAATTCATATCAGGGACACATGTATTATCTTTCTTTTGTGGATGCTTATTCTAGATATACCTGGATATACATGCTGAAAACTAAATCAGAAGCTTCCAATACAGTTATGCAATTTATAAGTCATGTCGAATAACAAATAAACAGTACTGTTAAGGTTGTTCAGACAAATGGGGGAGCTGAGTTTAAACCTCTAACTAATTACTTTCTCAAAAGAGGGATCAAAACATAGATTAACTTGCCCCTATACGTCCGAACAAAATGGTTTAATCGAAAGAAAACGTCGACACATAGTAGAGACTGGTCTAACTTTGTTATCACAAAGTTCATTACCCATGAAATATTGGAATGAAGCTTTCTACACATCGATATTTCTCATTAACAAGTTGCCAACCAAAGTCTTAAACAATAACAGCCCTCATGAAATGATATACAGTGTTAGACCAAAATATGGTTTTCTAAAAGCCTATGGGCGTCTATGTTTTCCATATTTGAGAGACTATAACAATCATAAACTAAGTATGAGATCAAGCCCATGCACATTCATTGGGTACGCACAAAACCAAAAAGGCTATAAGTGCATGGACAAAAATGAAAAAATATATGTTTCTAGACATGTGATATTTGATGAAAACAAGTTTCCTTATGCAGAAAAGCAAATCGGCAAAAAGGATAGGGAACAAAGCATAAACAACAACATACGGTTCGAGCCATTCATTACTGAACCACCTTCAATTGATAGAAATGAAGAGCAACAACACACAGACAATTTAAACACACATGAAGAAACTATGGACCGAACAAATGAGCAAACCAATAAGACACACAATGACTCAGAAGATACAAACATACATCAATCAAACCAAAACATGCAGTATAGTGAAGAGACAGAAAACAACAACCATGCTGACACTAACGAGCAACAGTGATACACATCAGCAGACACCACCACAATCAACTAGACATCACATGATCACTAGGTCAAATAGAGGCATCTTCAAACCCAAATTATATAATATTTTCTGCCAGTGAGATCGAACCATTGAATTTCACTCAGGCCATAAGATCAAAAAAATGGAAGGAGGCAATAGACACTGAATATAAAGCACTCATAAGAAACAAGACATGGAGCTTAATGACTCAACCAAAATAGTAGGTGGACATACAAAATAAAAAGAAAAGAAGATGGATCTATTGACAAATACAAGGCCAGACTGGTTGCAAAAGGTTACGCACAACAATTCGGCTTTGATTTCAACGAAACTTTTTCCCCAGTCATAAAACCCACAACCATCAGAATTATACTGACCATCGCTCTAAAAAAAGGATGGAAGGTGAGGAAACTAAATGTCAACAATGCTTTTTTGAATGGGGAATTGACTGAAGAGGTATACATGCAACAACCTGAAGGATATGGTTCTGGTGATAAAGTATGCAAACTACACAAAGCAATATATGGCTTAAAACAAGCTTCGAGAGCTTGGTATGAAAAGCTAAAGTCAACTTTTTCTAACATGGGTTTCGCACAAGTTAAATCGGACAATTCTCTATATATGAAGAAAGGGCATACATGGAACTGTGTTCATTCTAGTATACGTTGACGACATGCTAATAACAGGAGACAACATCGCAAAAATAAACAGAACCGTACACAAGCTGGATCAAAATTTCGCCATTAAAGACTTGGGGGAACTAAATTTTTTTTCTTGGAATACAAGTGATTAGGAACAACAACGATGAATTAATATTATCCCAACAAAATTATATCACTGAAATACTGCAAAGGGTAAATATGCACAAGGCAAACTCATTACCTATGCCTATGATTAGTAATCTAAGACTATCTAAGCACAAAGGAGAGGCTATCGACAATGCCAAACAATATAGAAGCATAATAGGAGCGTTACAATACGCAACTATTACTATATCATACATATGCTACAGCATCAATAAACTCAGTCAATACATGCAGAACCCTTTATCAGAACATTGGATGAGAGTGTTACGATACTTACAAGGCGCAAGACATTACGGCATACGCGTAAATTTAGAAAAAGAACTTAACTTACAATGCTTTAGCAATGCCGATTGGGCAAACATATTGACGATCGAAAGTCCGTCTCAGGGTACTGCGTTTACCTCGGTTCCAATATCATTTCCTGGTGTACGAAGAAACAACAGACCACATCCAGATCTAGCATAGAGGCGGATTACTGTGCACTGGCAAGTGCTACAGCAAAAATCACATGGATAGAATCACTGGTGGAGGAGCTTGGTTTCACTCCAAGACGAAAGCCGATCATTTGGTGCGATAATAAGAGCACAATATCTTTATCTCTGAACCCTATCCAACATTCAAGGATGAAACATCTTGAAATTGATCTCCACTTTGTGAGAGAAAGAATGCAATCAGGAAGACTTGCAATATGTCATGTGCCCGCATACTATCAGAGAGCAGATGCTCTCACAAAGGCCCTTTCGACCAAGAATTTTACCAGAATGAGAGAGAAACTTCGTGTTATCAGTGAAGGCAGAAGCCAGAATGAAAAAGGAAACCCTAGTTCGAACTGAGGGGGCATAATGAAGACAATAGAGCCGTTAGTGTGTGAACACGTTTTATCATATTTAGTATGTTTTTTAATTATCTACTAGCCGTTAGGCTCATGCATAGCTGGTATATTTAATACTAGCCGTTAAGCTCATGCATACTTAGTATATTTAATACTAGCCGTTAGGCTCATGCATATTTGGTATATTTTGTACTAGCCGTTGGACTTTTAGCACTATATATATATATATATATATATATATATGCTCTTTGTATCAATAAAATTACAATTGTTCCTTACTAATAACTCTCCTCCTCATCTCTTAATAAAAAAGCACCACCAACGTCCAATCAAACGCATGACAATATCCATTGTGGTCACAATACATGTCGAAGACACAAATGAAAACTTGTAGAACACCCAGCAAACCCCAAATCTAAAGAACACCATACAAGTGGTGTTATCCTACATTTCGATAGAGGCATAGAATCCCATGTCAGTTGTGTAGAAATTGGAATCTAAGGGAAGATGAAGTCGCGAAGTTCTAGATCTGCCACATGAAACCGGGTGGAAGGTCTGGGTGGGAATCAGCGAGTTAATGGATGCAGAAGAGAGGATGAGGTTTGATATGGTGGGAAGTTGATAGATTTGGTGAAAAGTAGCAATTTAGGGTGGGATACCAATTAGAGGAGAAGAAGCCAATCCAACCAAAGGCAAGAAAAGACTGGTCAAGAAGGGGAAAGACAGAGAATGAAATGGGGAAATGAAGAAGGAAGGTTAAGAGAGGGAGGCAATGAAGGAAAAAATCGCTGGAGACCTAGTCTCCATTTTGAGTGGAAGTGGGCTTCTGCTACCTGAACATATAAAACCTTCTACCTTCACATCAATTATTACCTAAGGTTTGAAGTTAAATAATTACCTTATTCATTATGTTTTAATTTTAATAGTTGTTTTGTAAATAATAATAATAATTTCTTTAACTTTTATATTGATACTTGATAATGATTTAAACATTAAATGCTATTACTGTTATTTATAATAATGGTTGTTTATTTACTTTTCTTAACTCAAAATCATTGCTTTATAAGGGTTTGAAGACTCATTAATAATTCTTTAAATATAATATTTTATTTTAAGTATATTAGCTTTAAAATAAACAATTTTTCATTTGTAAGATTTCAAAATGTTCTTTATTTTATAGTAAGAATTGTTTTCCATTAATAGGAGTTTAACTCAACTTTACAAAGGATTTTTCTTTATAACTAATATTATGCAAAGAAGTTTTAAAGTTTACATTTTCAAAAAAGAAGATTTGAATTAAATATTTTATTTTAAGTAATTATGCTTATAAGAAATTTTATAAAAGGATATATTGAAGAAATCTATAAAAGAAATTGAGATTTGATTCTCCCAATTTTGAACTTCTTAAATATGGTGGTTTGGATATTTGTAACACCCCACCTCCGCCAGTGCCACTCTTGCAAGGACACTGACTTTGGAGGGGCGTTTAAATAAGGTAATCATGCATTCAGATATCACAAGGCAGAACATATAAGTGAAAACAGAGTAAATATAGCAGTGGATAAAAACTAGCATATCAAAACCATAAGTTAAGTTACAACACAGTACTTAATCATTATTTTCTATAAACAAAGTCTAGAAACATAAAACTTGAAACTGGAAAGGAAAACATAAAGTAGCTATCCCCAAGTAGAAAACCATAGCGAGCTCAAGTCCAAGGCATACATGAGCTATCCAAGAAAAGCAGCTAAGATCCAAGCTAAGTACTGGTATTCCCGCCCTGTAAACCTGGGGGGGAAACGAAAGAAAAGAGGCGAAAGAAAATGGGTCAGTTGAAAGACTGGTAAGTCCTACCTACTATTGTACAGCAACTAATAAAGTAAACAGTATATGTAAACAAGGATGAGTCATAGGATGATAACTGGCATGGTAAAAAGTCAACAAGATAGATCAAGTGTGGCACCGCATATACAAGGTTGAGGTTTGCACCAAGTGTACTAGCATAACAAGTCATGTCAAGTGTAAACAAGAAGTGATCCCCAGGCCCAAGTTTGGCCCAACATCATGAATGACCTAAATCAAGGTCCAACTAGCACGGTCTAGTCGATCGACTCCCTAAAGCCTAACTCGTCAAGTGTCGGTGTCATACGGCCCAACCACGAAGTGTAGCTAAACTGTGCTAGGTCCACCCTAGGGTGTATCAAGTCCTAGGGTGTCAACCACTGACACAAACCAAGCACGCACAGTTTAAACCTACTGGTGCCCGTGCCTGCTTTTTCAACTTCGGACCATGTGCACGACCATGGCCCGCCTGAACCTACACCGGCGCACCTACCTAGCCGTCGTTTTGGTCGCTTACATGTCATCCCAGTAATCGTGCCCCACCCTAGCCTAGTCCCTAGGGTATCATGATACATCCAAGAGGGTTACTGGTGCAAAGGACCACGTAACTAGGGTTTCCTTAATGGGTTAAACCTGGTTAACCCAACTCATCTAAGTACCAAGTTGGTTAAGTGTACCCAAGGTTCATGACTTAACCCTACCAACCCATCGTGTTTAATTGGTTAAGTATTCCAGCGGTCCATGACTTAACCCTACCATGTGGCATTAATTAATTTAATGCACCCAACCTCTCACATTAGACCTTGTTGTGGTTACTAGTTAGGCCGGGCGGGTCCGGGTAGGTTTACACCACAACTTAGTCTAACCTCGGGTTTCACGTGCAACATGACCAACTACTCACATTGGGTCCGATTGCTTGTAGCCACTAGTTAAGCCGGTCGGTTCCGGGTAGGTTTATGCTACAAGCTCAACCCAACCTCGAGTTGGCCATTCTCATGTTTACTAAGTGTCATGTCCATCATGTTTCCCAAAACACATTACAAGTTTTCAAGCAATTGGGTAGGCCTAACTTAATAGGTAAATTCCCAATGGGTAGACCTAACTTAACAGGTAAATTCCCAAGCTTATATTTTTATGTCTTTTAAGTTTACCCAACCCCAAACGCAATCCCATCGCTTACATATCGCAATAGCGCATAAAGGATAGAGAGAGGGAACTTGGCATAATCATGACATAAAGGTGTTGGAGCCACACGTTAAACATGGTGGCATATGAGACAAAGATGTGATCATAAACTTGCATATCATGTTATCAACTTGCAAAATATTCATAAGCATGCATAACATCATTTTAACTTGCATAGTGTTCATATGCATGCATAACATGGTTTCAACTTGCATAAGGTTCATATGCATGCATAACATGGTTTCAACTTGCATAAGGTTCATATGCATGCATAACATGGTTTCAACTTGCATAAGGTTCATATGCATGCATAACATCAAACTTGGCAAATAGGTGGAACATGGCCATGGATAGCATGAGATAAGGGCTAGTAACATGCATATAACATTATATGCATGTTAACACAAGGGTTATGAGAGTTCCAAAGTTGCATTATGCAACATTTCCAACCAAAGATCTTATCTTTCTATGCATAAAGCCAAGGTAATGACTTTACTAACATGCATAGAGTAAGCTTATGCATAAAATCATAAGATCAAAGCACATATCATGATTAACCCCAAACTCAACTTGAAACATAACATATTAACTTCATAGTTAAAATACAAGAGTAGAAATAGGCTTACTATGCTATGAAGACTAATCAATATCAAATTAGATTGAGACGAAGCCATTTAGTACTCTACAACCCTAAAAATAAGCTCCTATGAAAACCCTTGTGAAAAATCTTGGCTTTAAAGAGGAAAGGTTGAAACTTTGTCTTTGAATGAGGCTAAGAAACTCTCATGCAAGCTTAAATCACTCAAAGGAACATGGAAACTCTCATATGCATGAAGGAAGAGATTATGACAAGAGGGTGGAGGTCATGAGTGAGCATTTGGACATAGTTTAGTTATAGGATTGATTTATGAGTGTTTAGGATAGGGTTAGGGTCCTTTTTATAGATGTTTAGGATAGTTTAGACCCTAGGATTAACCCTAATTCAAATCTGAACCATCCAAAACTGTCACTAGCCCTAAGCCATGTCCAAGGATCAAACCAGATGCACCCAGGCAGGTTGGGCCGACCACCCGTGTCGACAGGGCAGTCGACACCATCCTGGGTGTGTCGACAACCAAGTCGACATGTCTGTCGACTTGGGTTGGTGGCGGGAAACTTTCCCGCCTACCCCGCCTAGTCCAATTATTTGAATTTGAAATCTGTTTTTAAACCTTGAATTTTCTGAAAACTTTGACGGGCCATATCTGGGCCATACGAACTCCGATTTTCGAAAACTCGGACTCTATTTCGCGTATTTTTCCGAGACGAACGCAATGGCATAGCCCGTTTCCCTTGATTCAGATTTTATTATTTAATTCTGCCTTGTTTTGTGTTATATCATGTTATTAAAATACGGGTTATTACATTCTCCCCTCCTTAAAGGATTTCGTCCCCAAAATCTCTAAGTTAGGAAGTATGTGTCCTACCATCCATCATCCATCTACTCACCTCATCATCCACGAGTAACCATTGTCCTTAACAATTTCTAAATGATGTATGATCATATGCAAAGGTGTGTGTATATGTACTTATCTAATGCGAAAATCAGGCGGTTACTGATTCAGTAAACCCCCTTAATGCAAAGTATGCTAGTGAAATGCGTCCATATGCATGCAAATTCCTATCCTAATTTTTTTATAATTTCTACATGAGTGCACATAACATTCATCCATATGCAACATCCATGAGATAGCACAACAAGTTTCAGCCATGAATAAGTATAAGCACTCATGCATATGCAATATGAAAGTGTGTGAGCCGATCTTAGTGCCTAATGTGTATCATGCATCCACGAGTATCCACTTGCAAACACTTACAACCACTTGCAACCATCAAGCATAACATGTTTCAAATACATGTTTCATCCAAGGGGTTTCTACCTAAGGTTCTCATGACAAAGTTACAAGATAAACAGGATAAACATAGATAGCAAAAGAAAGATATGCTAAAGAGGAAAAGAGATCGAGAATGTACCCTCAAAAAGGAATGGATAAAGCCCAAACATCTTCTCCTCTGTTTCCCAAGTTGCATCCTCTTCGGCTTCACTCCACTGAACCTTCACCAATTTGACCTCTCGATTCCTTAGTTTTCTGATCTCCGTTCCCAAGATACGAATCGGAGCTCTCCTCAAGGTTGCCTCTTTCTCTACTTCCACGTCTTCGAGAATGCTAGGTTCAACCACCTTAGCGGACTTATGTAGGCACTTTCAGAGATGCGAGACATGAAAGACATTATGCACTCCGGACAGCTTCTCGGGCAATTGCACTTTATAAGCCATCTTCCCAATTCTCTCTATGATAGGGAAGGGTCCTACGAATCTGGGTGCCAGCTTCCCAACTGCTCCGAACCGAACCACATTACGCAAAGGAGAAACCTTCACGAAAACCATGTCTCCAACTTCGAATTCCAAATCAGTCCTTGGCTTATCAGCATAGGATTTCTGTCTATCTTGGGCCGCTTTCATCCGTCTTCTCACTAGTTCAACTTTCTCAGATGTATCCCATATCATATCAGGCCCAAGTACAAGCTTATCTGTTGTCTCCCACCAACAAGATGGTGACCTACACGGCCTCCCATATAAAGCTTCAAATGGGGCCATCCCTATGCTAGCTTGATAGCTATTGTTGTAAGCAAACTCCACAAGAGGAAGGTGGTCTTCCCAAGTACCACCAAAATCAAGAACACAAAGCCTCAGAAGGTCTTCTAGCACTCTATTCACCCTTTCGGTTTGGCCATCCGTCTGGGGGTGATAGGTTGTACTCAGATTCTATTGCGTACCCATCGCTTCCTGTAAACTATTCCAGAATTGGCTAGTGAAGATTGGGTCACGATCACTGACTATGCTAGAAGGAACCCCATGCAATCTCACTATTTCTCGAAGATAAACAGACGCCAGCCATGATGCAGTCCTTTTGCTCTTTACTGGGATAAAGTGAGCACTCTTTGTAAGTCGATCAACTATGACCCATATGCTCGAATTCCCTTTTCTTGATCTAGGCAATCCATCCACAAAGTCCATAGAGATGCTCTCCCACTTCGATTGCGGGACCTCCAATGGATGTAATAGCCCACCTGGTTTCTTCGACTCAGCTTTCACTTGTTGGCACACCATGCACTTTGAAACGTACTCTGCCACATCCTTCTTCATTCCAGGCCAAAAGAAAATGCGCTTCATTTCCCTATACATCTTATCTCCACCAGGATGTATAGTCATCTTTGAGTGATGTGCTTCTTCGAGAACTTTATGCACCAAATCTCCCCTTTGTGGAACGTAGAGTCTTCCATCACGCCTTAGCCAACCCTTGTCATCAACAGTATATCTAGCAAGGTGACTAGACGTCTCACCGCGAATCAACCTATCCATGATCTCAACTATCTGTGGGTCTTCTTTCTGCGAAGCCCATACTTGATCAAGAAGTGTGGGTCTAAGCTCGAGAGATGCTAACGACCCTGTCATCGACTCAACAGCTGTCGTGAAATCGAAGGTTGCTAGGAACTCTAGGCTCTTCATCTCGACAAACAAGGGACTCAAAGCCAACCTTTTTCTGCTTAGTGCATCAGCCACAACATTACCCTTGCCAGGGGTATAAGCTATCTCGAAGTCATAAGATGCCAAGAATTCCATCCACCTTTGCTGCCTAAGGTTCAGATCTTTCTGCGAGAAGAGATACTTGAGTGATTTGTGATCAGTGTACAACTCAAACCTCTCGCCTAAAAGATAGTGGCGCCAGGACTTGAGTGCAAAGACAATCGCCGCTAACTCCAAGTCATGAGTGGGATAGTTCTTCTCGTGAACTTTAAGTTGCCTACCCCCATAACATATCACTCTTCCCTCCTGCATTAGAACAGCGCCTAACCCTGTGCCACATGCATCGGTATACACGGTAAACATCTTACCGCCATCGGGCAATGCCAAAACTGGAGCTGTGGTAAGGGCCCTCTTGAGCCTTTGAAAAGCAAGCTCACACTCTAAGTCCCATGCAAAGACCAAGTTCTTCTTCGTCAATCTAGTGAGAGGGGCCGAAACCTTAGCGAAGTCTCTAATGAACTTCCTATAGTAGCCTGCCAGACCGAGAAAGCTTCACACTTCGGTTGCATTCTTAGGAGTCTTCCAGTCTTGAACTGCAACCACTTTCGCGGGATCCACAGCTATACCCTGCTTAGAAACTATATGCCCAAGAAACCGGACTTCCTTTCTCCAAAAGTGGCATTTGGAGAACTTGGCTTTCAACTGATGGCCTCAAAGCGTATCCATCACTTCCTTGAGGTGTCTAGCATGTTCTTTCTCGTCTTTTGAAAAGATCAGAATATCATCCACGAAGACAACAACAAACTTGTTAAGGAACTCCCTGAACACCCTACTCATCAAATCTACGAAGTAGGCGGGTGCATTTGTCATGCCGAATGGCATGACAAGCCATTCAAAGAATCTGTCTGGAGTCCTAAATGCAGTCTTATCAATGCTGTCTTCGGCCACTCTAAGCTGATGAAATCCGGTGGCTAAATCAAGCTGGGAGAAAACAGAAGCACCAACAAGCTGGTCGAAGAGGTCATCTATCCTCGGTAATGGATGCCTATTCTTCTTGGTCAGCTTGTTCAACTCTCGATAATCAACACATAGACGAAGCGAGCCGTCCGCCTTAGTGGCGAACACCACAGGAGCACCCCATTCGGAAATGCTTCGCCTAATAAAATTCTTCTCAAGAAGCTCCTTGATTTGCTTACTGAGCTCTCTCCTTTCACGCGGGGCCATGTGCCTAACTGGTAAGGAGACTGGCTTAGCGTTATCAACCAGATAAATGCGGAAATCTATCTCTCGCTTAGGGGGTAACCCCTTAACTTCTTCAAAGACATCAGGGTATTCTCGTACCACCCTTACAGATTGCAGATCATCGATGGACGAGTCAAGAGATTCAAGATAACATAGCATGACGGGATCTAGCGGGTTGCAAGAAATCTCTAGGGTATTACCAAGGCGAGTCATGAGTCTCACCACCCTATGCTCACAATCGAGAATGGCTCCATAGCGGGACAACCAATCCATGCCCAAGATCAACCCGTATCCCGTGAACCCGAGAACATAAGCATCACACGAGAATTCTACGGTCAAGATGGAAATCCTCAAATCCATACAGATCATAGATAAATGGGCTGAACCCCCAATCGGATTTGAAACACTAACGGGATCCTCAACAAGACTAGTACATAGGTGCAAACTCTCAACAACATCAGAAGTAATAAAGGTATGCGATGCGCCAGAATCAAACAAAGTACAAACAGGAAAACCAGAAATATAAACAAGACTTTCCACAGAAATAGTACCTCGGTCCTGAACTGGAGCGGTGTTGAGAGCATGCACTTGCTCTCCAGATGAACTTGCACGCTGAGCCTGTCCATGCCCCTGCTTCCTAGGGCAATCCTTGCTAAAATGTCCCGTCTCTCCACAGTGAAAGCATCCGCCCAATTTCATTTTCTTCTTCCTACAGTCCTTGGCCACGTGCCCAACAATCCCACAAAAGTGGCACTTTCTTGTGTCCTTTGCCTTGTTCTTGTTGCCCTTGTTGTTCTTGTTGTTCTTGTTATTCTGATTACTCTGATTCCCTCCCCACTTGGAGTCTGTCTTCTTAGGCTGAGTCTCATTGGGCTTGACTTCTTTCTTCCCATTCTTATCCTCTCCCTGCAGCAATGCCATTTCTACTAGGCTCTCGAAAGTGGCCCCCATGGGTATGTGTGACATGGCTAGACCTTGTAATGGCTCATTTAACCCTCTTGCAAAACGTAGAGCCTTCTTCTCGGGAGTATTGACCATGTCCAAACCGAATCAGGCAAGCTGGTTGAACTTATTCACATATTCTCTCACCGTCATGTCTCCTTGCTTCAAGGCTATGAACTTCTCTAGTTGCAAATTTGCCTCTGCAGATGATAGAAACTTAAGCCCAAACCTTGCCCTAAAGTCGGCCCAGGTTTCTACGGGCCTAGTAGCATTGGTGACCTCCCACCAATAAGAAGCTTCCTCCTTTAGTAGCCAAACCGCCAATAGAACCTTTCTACGGTCCTCTATATCAAAGATGGCAAAGAGATCTTCGGTCTCCTTCAACCAATTTCTTGCTTCCACAAAAGTCTCTGTCCCAATAATTTTTTTGCCACCCATTGCCTTGAAGTCCTTGCAAACCTTGGCGAAATCGGCTTGTGGTTGCTGAGGGGGAGGAGGAGGTGGAACCTCAGTGATAGTGGGAGTGGTTGCTGGACTTGCATCGTTGGCCCTAGCTTCCAAGTATCTCCGGAACCATCCGGGAATGGTGACTCCCTCAGGAAGATTGAGATCGGCCATACTGAAAAAGGAAAAGATAGATTTAGAACGAGGAAACGAAGGATAGTGCTTATGGCTCTTGGGGGATAGCCTTTCAAAATAAACTAGACTTTTCTTTGGAAAATACTTAATTGGTTTTGAAAATAGCCTTTAAAAGTAATTTAAAACCCTTTTTGTTCCAGTCTCGTAAACCTTATGCTCTGATACCAAATGTAACACCCCACCTCCGCCAGTGCCACTCTTGCAAGGACACTGACTTTGGAGGGGCATTTAAATAAGGTAATCATGCATTCAGATATCACAAGGCAGAACATATAAGTGAAAACAGAGTAAATATAGCAGCGGATAAAAACTAGCATATCAAAACCATAAGTTAAGTTACAACACAGTACTTAATCATTATTTTCCATAAACAAAGTCTAGAAACATAAAACTTGAAACTGGAAAGGAAAACATAAAGTAGCTATCCCCAAGTAGAAAACCATAGCGAGCTCAAGTCCAAGGCATACATGAGCTATCCAAGAAAAGCAGCTAAGATCCAAGCTAAGTACTGGTATTCCCGCCCTGTAAACCTGGGGGGGGACGAAAGAAAAGAGGCAAAAGAAAATGGGTCAGTCGAAAGACTGGTAAGTCCTACCTACTATTGTACAGCAACTAATAAAGTTAACAGTATATGTAAACAAGGATGAGTCATAGGATGATAACTGGCATGGTAAAAAGTCAACAAGATAGATCAAGTGTGGCACCGCATATACAAGGTTGAGGTTTGCACCTAGTGTACTAGCATTACAAGTCATGTCAAGTGTAAAAAAGAAGTGATCCCTAGGCCCAAGTTTGGCCCAACATCATGAATGACCTAAATCAAGGTTCAACTAGCACGGTCTAGTCGATCGGCTCCCTAAAGCCTAACTCGTCAAGTGTCGGTGTCATACGGCCCAACCACGAAGTGTAGCTAAACTGTGCTAGGTCCACCCTAGGGTGTATCAAGTCCTAGGGTGTCAACCACTGACACAAACCAAGCACGCACAGTTTAAACCTACTGGTGCCCGTGCCTGCTTTTTCAACTCCGGACCATGTGCACGACCATGGCCCGCCTGAACCTACACCGGCGCACCTACACAGCCGTCGTTTTGGTCGCTTACATGTCATCCCAGTAATCGTGCCCCACCCTAGCCTAGTCCCTAGGGTATCATGATACATCCAAGAGGGTTACTGGTGCAAAGGACCACGTAACTAGGGTTTCCTTAATGGGTTAAACGTGGTTAACCCAACTCATCTAAGTACCAAGTTGGTTAAGTGTACCCAAGGTTCATGACTTAACCCTACCAACCCATCGTGTTTAATTGGTTAAGTATTCCAGCGGTCCATGACTTAACCCTACCATGTGGCATTAATTAATTTAATGCACCCAACCTCTCACATTAGACCTTGTTGTGGTTACTAGTTAGGCCGGGCAGGTCCGGGTAGGTTTACACCACAACTTAGTCTAACCTCGGGTTTCACGTGCAACATGACCAACTACTCACATTGGGTCCTATTGCTTGTAGCCACTAGTTAAGCCGGTCGGTTCCGGGTAGGTTTATGCTACAAGCTCAACCCAACCTCGAGTTGGCCATTCTCATGTTTACTAAGTGTCATGTCCATCATGTTTCCCAAAACACATTACAAGTTTTCAAGCAATTGGGTAGGCCTAACTTAATAGGTAAATTCCCAATGGGTAGACCTAACTTAATAGGTAAATTCCCAAGCTTATATTTTTATGTCTTTTAAGTTTACCCAACCCCAAACGCAATCCCATGGCTTACATATCGCAATAGCGCATAAAGGATAGAAAGAGGGAACTTGGCATAATCATGACATAAAGGTGTTGGAGCCACACGTTAAACATGGTGGCATATGAGACAAAGATGTGATCATAAACTTGCATATCATGTTATCAATTTGCAAAATATTCATAAGCATGCATAACATCATTTTAACTTGCATAGTGTTCATATGCATGCATAACATGGTTTCAACTTGCATAAGGTTCATATGCATGCATAACATGGTTTCAACTTACATAAGGTTCATATGCATGCATAACATGGTTTCAACTTGCATAAGGTTCATATGCATGCATAACATCAAACTTGGCAAATAGGTGGAACATGGCCATGGATAGCATGAGATAAGGGCTAGTAACATGCATATAACATTATATGCATGTTAACACAAGGGTTATGAGAGTTCCAAAGTTGCATTATGCAACATTTCCAACCAAAGATCTTATCTTTCTATGCATAAAGCCAAGGTAATGACTTTACTAACATGCATAGAGTAAGCTTATGCATAAAATCATAAGATCAAAGCACATATCATGATTAACCCCAAACTCAACTTGAAACATAACATATTAACTTCATAGTTAAAATACAAGAGTAGAAATAGGCTTACTATGCTATGAAGACTAATCAATATCAAATTAGATTGAGACGAAGCCACTTAGTACTCTACAACCCCAAAAATAAGCTCCTATGAAAACCCTTGTGAAAAATCTTGGCTTTAAAGAGGAAAGGTTGAAACTTTGTCTTTGAATGAGGCTAAGAAACTCTCATGCAAGCTTAAATCACTCAAAGGAACATGGAAACTCTCATATGCATGAAGGAAGAGATTATGACAAGAGGGTGGAGGTCATGAGTGAGCATTTGGACATAGTTTAGTTATAGGATTGATTAATGAGTGTTTAGGATAGGGTTAGGGTCCTTTTTATAGATGTTTAGGATAGTTTAGACCCTAGGATTAACCATAATTCAAATATGAACCATCCAAAACCGTCACTAGCCCTAAGCCATGTCCAAGGATCAAACCAGATGCACCCAGGCAGGTTGGGCCGACCACCCGTGTCGACAGGGCAGTCGACACCATCCTGGGTGTGTCGACAACCAAGTCGACATGTCTGTCAACTTGGGTTGGTGGCGGGAAACTTTCCCGCCTACCCCGCCTAGTCCAATTATTTGAATTTGAAATCTGTTTTTAAACCTTGAATTTTCTGAAAACTTTGACGGGCCATATCTGGGCCATACGGCCTCCGATTTTCGAAAACTCGGACTCTATTTCGCGTATTTTTCCGAGACGAACGCAATGGCATAGCCCGTTTCCCTAGATTCAGATTTTATTATTTAATTCTGCCTTGTTTTGTGTTATATCATGTTATTAAAATACGGGTTATTACAATATTTGTACTGCATTTAACACCCAAGTAATGGTGTTTAGATTTATTCTTATGTCCGTTTCTTTTTAAACAATTTTGTTTGATCATTTAAATAAGATTTGGAAATAAGAAACAATTATACATGATTTTTGAATATACTTATTTAAATTTTATAAGTCTTGAATATATATTCTAAGTAGTGAAATTATAATGCTTCATGAATTTACTTAGGTCGATGAGATAAGTGTAGGAATATTTTAAATAAATATTTTGAAATGAGATTTTATAAATGAAAGATCCATTTAAAATAGGCTTCGTGATTGCTATGGGAAATTAAATCCTTGAATGATTGTTGTTTATATATTTGATGGTAAAATAACTAATTATCAAATTTGGCTAGTTTTAACTTTGGAAATTTATACGACAAATGACAAGGAAGCACATTCTCATAGACGATTAGGAGAAGAAATCTGCACTTATGTGTTGTCGGTCTATTCCTAAATAACTAGAGTTGAGTTTCTAAGAAAACTACCGATTCTCATTTCGCAAAGACCAGGAACATGCCTAGTTGTTCGAAAACCACTTTGATCCGGCTGAAGGGTTTCGAAGTGGAAATATCTTGAAGAAGAGTGAAGATAGAGTTATTCGATTTTGTTTAGAACCAGAACAAACTAGTATGGATGAATTTTGGCATTACATATCTCGTTGGAAGGCAATATTAGCATTCCAAGATATTGTGCTATTTACAAGGTAAAACACAATCTTTAGCCTCATCGCCTGATAAATGACTAAAGCAGGGGAAAGTGGCAGGTCTGTGTGGTCACTTCCATTAGGATGTGACTATCTCATATCTAACATCGATATCTTTGCATGCTTTAGGGTCCATTATGGATGTTTGTCAACCTGAGTGATTATTATCCAGTTTTTAAGGGTAGGGCCGATCCAGAGTAGTTGAGATGCAAATTAACACAATTTCCTATACATTTATCTAGAGACATACGAATTCCATGGGTTAATCCCTACCTTTTTATAGTTGGGATCCATTCTACAATACAAACTTTTGGATTTAGTTGTACACCAATTATGTTAGAACGTTGGATGCAAGCATTCTGACCATTTTAATATATTTACTTATGGATTCTAGACATTACTATCATATCATTAGATTTACAATAAAAATCTTTTAGTTATTGTGAGTAAAAATTAATCCATGTTTATTAATAGCGAGGTCTTACAAGATACCTTTGATTTCAAAGATTTATAAGTTAAAGAATGAATTATATATGATTTGAGTTTTCTCATGCTGATTTATTAGACTGCACTACACCAAAACTTTAAACTAGAAACACTTGGTTTTCTTAATTTGAAACACCATTATAGTGTTGTTAGGCTTAATACGCTTCTATAGGGTTTCTATTTGTAGTTAAGCTTGCCTGAATTATTATTTTAATTTCTTTAATGAAAACATTTTGTCTTCAAAACGAAATAGTTTGGAGGCCCACATTATTAAAATAATTTTTCTGTAACGTTCCCAAAAAAAACCGTATGGTTGCAAATACCCCCAATTGAAGGATTGCCATTCCCATAGACCTAATCGACCATTTCTCTAGATCAAACTAAGTCTTCTCTTCGAATTACTTCTTCAATGTCGAGCATCCATCCTTTAACCTAGCGTCCTTCATCGGGCTCAACCTTCTTACGTGTAATGCTTTCTCATCGATCTAATCTAAGGTAACCTGCAATAAAATTTGATTTCTTCGGCTACGTAGATTTGGATGATCACTTCTTCTACAGTGGTTTCTTTTCATAAATTAATCTGATATTTTATCATATGACTTCTAATTAGAACGTGGATATTGTAGAAAAAGGAAGAAGCAACAAATTGGTTGTTTCTTTAGGTTGAATTTCCTTTCAATTTCTCTGTCCAAATTAAAAATGAACCTTCAGCTAGCATTGTTACATATGTGTTGCTTCACCCTTTAGGGAATGCTGTTTTTGATAATAGTTTATTTGGAGCAACCTTAACAATTGGAGGTAATTATCACTTGTTTTTTATTTGGAGCATCGTTACATTATATGTAGTTTGATATGATGTGACTTGGAGACTTTGTGATCAACTGATCATACAGTATTCTTGTATTTTATTTCCAGTTCGTGTTTGTTACTATAGAATAGTTGCATGAAACGACTTGAAAGAATAGTAAACAATTTAAAATTTTCAGTTACCTGAAATGTTATTTGTGAAGGCAAGCATAACAAAAGTACAATTTTGTGTGCTAAATGAGAAAATTTCATTGAATAACTGAAGATTATTAGAAGACCATTGAATGTATTGGCATGTTTCTTCACATAAGAAGGGGAAAAACAATATCTAAGTATAAGATTGCATGAATACCATTTAAGGTTATAAAATTAATAAATTTGATGTATTGTTGTTTGGCTCTAAGGCCTACAAAGTCCAGTTAACATTTTGGCTTCAGGACATTGATCTGCACATTATCATATGTAAGTTATGTTCTAGCACATATTGAATTCACTGTAAATTCTGAGGAGTTACAATAATGAACTCATAGTGATATAAATAGAAGTACACATGTTATTGCGTTGAAATTTGAAGCCGCCATAGTGAATTCGCTGATGTGAGTCGCTTGAATCTTATAAGCTACATCAGTAATTTCAGTGTCTTGCCTAAGGAAGAAAGTAGATGATGAAGTTCTATTCTGGAAAAGAAAATTTGCCTTTTGTAACGACCCGACTTTTCGAACCTCGAAAGTCAACACTAAATACATCCACGGTATTCGTGTGCCAAACATCCAAGTGCCGGAAAGTCGAATTGTTGGGTAAAATAAAAAAAAGAAGTAGAACAAGGAAGAAAGAACAGAATATCAGAATCTCACAGTGGAACGGAAATATATAATATCAACATAGTACAAAGGGTTACTCTGAATAAAGGAATTTCAGAGTTACAATAACCTAAGTACCATAATCAGCCTGGACAGTTATAACTGCCTGTCCTCACAATGCTGATATGTACATAACTAATACAGTACAACTGAAATAGAAATAGGTAGATAGATAATGGAAGCCTCTCATCTTCCGAACTTTAAAGCATCCAAAGTAAAACCTGCCATACTCAGCCTACTCAAAGGAGTACGTGAGGATTTTAGGGAAAACAAAAACCAAGCGTCAGACATCAGTCTGGTATGAGAAAACTCAAGATTGCATGTAACAATATTGAGGGGACTGTGCAGATAACCGCTCCGGTTTTCCCCTCAAAAGAAACCAACCATTTATTAAGTTTACTATAGTTGTATTATAGATAATGTCTAGGGTGTAGAATATAAATAAATCACATAGATGGAATGGTTACATTGGTTACATTCGACAACTATTAAGTGTACAAACAAAACCGCTAAGGTACGTTCGCATATTGGATTTTCCATCGGAGATCTCTCAATACAGATCCAAACTCCATGCACAAGGGTCAGAAAGTACCTCCGAGCGTCGCATATCTCTAGATAAAATATACCATAAGGTAAACACAACTGGCCCACGCACGAAACACCGAAGTGCACCACGTGGAACCAAATATATCCAACTCCCGCGCGCAACTTCGAGGAGCTCCCGCACGATTCGATATAACCATACACTAGATATGGAGTCAATATATCCTGCCATAGGTTAGCAAAACCTCAGATTGTGCTCCTACTCTGTTTTTAGCCATATCCGATGTCGAGGTTTCGTTCGGCATCTTTCACACGAGTCTTTGTCACTCGAACATAACACGAATCCCAAATTGGATTCCTACTTCTCGAACAGATCACGAATCACTACTTTGATCCGTGCATCACGAGAAGTTTCCCAATCTTCATATAGATTCACTTTTCTTCTTCAACCGCTTCCAAAACGTAGAACTCGTACTCTAGTTTTGAAGTGGTATTCGATGAGTAAAACACTTATCGATCCCGGGCTCTTCAAAACTAATCGATGAATTTCCGATTAACTCAATTCCGGTTCTTTCAAAAGTAAGTGAATGCTAGAGACGTTTCATACCAACACTCCTCCCCGGGGGTTCTCATTGGTATGGAATCGTGAAGCTTTCCCGATACTTCTTAAGTTATAATGGTATAGTTTGATGGTCGACTAATCGACTATCTAGTCAAAACAATAGCTTATAGAAACCATGGTTCGTGCACTTAACTCGTTTCCGACATTATCAACTTAACTATCCCTCGGTCAAGAGTGAGGCCTGGTAAGTTAGAGCACTGGTTGCATATCACCCCTTGCCTAGACACCCCATTCTTGACACTCACAGATAGATAAGCCTACTCGTCGGCTTATTAGAATTAGGCACAGTATCCATGATATTCAATAAACAAGTAAGTAATTAACATGGTTAACACGTTTCCAACATTCCCAACCTATCTATTCCTCGGCCAAGAGGGAAGCCGGTAGGTTAGAGCTCTATTGCTCCATCCCTACTCGACATCAATCTTAACTCTCACAAATAGATAAGCCTACTTCATTGGCTTATTAGTGTTAAGCATTATCAGTTACCTTTTTAATCTAATGACTTAATCATGACGAGGTTTAACAATTCATAACCCTTTTCTAACCTTTGTTTTATTTGGAAAGATATTTTATAAGAAGATATTTGGAAGATATTTAGAAAGAAGATATTTTAGAAGAAGATATTTTGAAAAGAAGATATTTTGAAAAGAAGATATTTTAGAAGAAGATATTTTGAAAAGAAGATATTTTAGAAGAAGATATTTAGAAAGAAGATATTTTAGAAGAAGATATTTAGAAAGAAGATATTTTAAAAGAAGATATTTTAGAAGATAAGACCATTCATAAATTTAAAGAACATTTACAATACTTAGAAATCCAAAAATCAAGGTTAAACGGGTAGTTTTGCACTAGTGAAGTTTTGGTTATTTTCAAGGGGTTACTTAGCATTTTACTATTCAATCACTTCAAGGTAGTAAACATACAAGTAAAACAAGATTCAAAATGATAAGAAATCACTAAAGATGTCATTACAAAGTTCCATACAAGATGTTGTAAACACAACAATTCAAACTGCATTTATAGCGACTATCGCTATAAGTGCACTTTCAAGTTCAAGTCTACAATATGTCAATTCCCTACTAATCCTTATGTGCTTTGTTTCAAGTCCATTCCACTTGTTATACAAGTTAATTCAAGTCCAAATCCAAGTCCATTCAGGTCCATTTCAACCCATTAACATGGATCACATATGTCGCTTACTTTTTAAAGTAAGAATCAAGTTAACATTTTTAACATAAGTTACTAACATTCAAGCAACTTTAAGCATAGTTAAGGACATGAAAATGGTTTATATTTTCTGTCCTAAATAGTGAGTAAACTCACCTTAATCCTTAGCAAATCCAAGATCCAAAATAAGAATAAAGATCCAAGAATAAGAATAAAGATCCAAGCTAGCAACCTCCTTCCTTTCCTTGCTTTTCCTTGCTTCCTTCCTTATATAGCTCACGAACAAAGATGAAAATTGAGAGAGGCTTGGATTTTTCAACTTCTAACTTGCTAGAAGGTCTTGTAATGGTATAAGAAGGCTACACTCAAAGTTTGAGTTGATTTGGAGTTGGTTTGAATATAGTTTGAGAAAGTTAGTAAGGAAGAGGAAGAAGATGAAGATAAGCCATTAAAAGCTTCACTTTTGCTTAGGAATTTTGTGTAAGAAAGAAGGAGGTATACCCCTCCTTATATAGGAAAAGGAAGGTGGATGGGAAAAGACCAAAATGCCCTTAAAACCCTAATAGTAATTATGATAGATGGGATGGTGTGTAAGGGAAGTGAAAGGTGTGTAAGAGATGGTAAGCTTGCTTTTTCAAGTAAGCATTCATTTGTATACATATAAGAAGCTTATATACATACACTTAGGATATTTTATAAACTCTTGATGTGACTAATTATGCTAACATATATATGTGTACATGCATGTATGTGAATACATACACATATATCAAACAACGTTGCAACGATATGAAACAACTTCTATTCAACGATAGGATGTGAATCTGGAAGTTGAATCTCGATCATACTATTAGTTCTTTATAAAATGATTTATTCAAGTAAACAAAACTTGGAAATAAATCCATTAACTTATTTAAACAATTAAAACAAGCATATTCAAATTATAAAGCACTTATTTGAATACTTAAATACCAAAATACAAAAACTTTCCTTAAATGCTCATTTTTTTTAAAATGATGACATCATCAATATAGTTAGCCATAAATATGAAAAATATTTTTATTTGCTAATTACTTTTCTAATGAGTAACTAGAAATTCATTTAAATTTTCAACAACATTTATTGAGAAAATAGCTATATATAAATAAAATGGCTTTCGGTCACATTTTCGACATTTTTCCAAAAAATATATTTTTTTGAACATTTTTCTGAAATGAGCCAAGGATCATTAATTATTAATGAAAAGATGTTTAACAAGGTTATAAAATCATATTTACAATATTTAACAATATTCCAAACTGTTACAATATTTGAAGATTAAGTGTTCAAATTTCCGGGTCTTTACATTCTCCCCCACTTAAAACATTTCGTCCCCGAAATTCAAACAAGAATGAAAAATCAAAGAAGATAGAATAAGAAGATGCATATATAGATCACTTCCAAAAACTATATACAAACTAAAAACCAAAAGACATACGATACTAAGATAAGAAACCCTTAGTCTAAGATCAATTCTGGATAAGACTTCCTTAGATTTTCCTCTGTTTCCCAGGTACAATCCCGAGCATCCTCACTCCATTGTACCTTGACTAACTTCACAATCTTAGTCCTAAGTTGCTTTATATCTCTATCAATAATTCGAACTGGTTGTCTCAATATAGTCAAATTCGGCTCCACTTCCAAGTCTTCTTGTTGCGATGCTTCTACTATCATCGAGGGATCATGCACATACTTACGCAAATGTGATACATGAAATACATTGTGCACCCCTGATAGCCTAATTGGTAACTCGACTCTATACGCGAGTGTACCAATCCTTTCTAGAATTGGGAATGGTCCAATATAACGAGGAGCTAACTTCCCAACCTTCCCAAACCGAACTACACTTCTCATCGGCGAAACTTTTACAAATACAAAATCTCCAACTGCAAATTCCAAGTCTCTACGCCTTTCATCTGCATAGCTCTTCTTTCGATTCTGTGCTTCCTTGATTCGCTTCTGAATCTCTAAGACCTTATCTGATAAAAGGGGGGGAGAATAGCAACATAGCAGGTCTCACGCAAGTAATAAATAAAGTAAAAGTGAAGATGATATTTTCACCCAGGTTTTGGGACGTGTTATTTAAAAGTAAAGGGAGAGATGAGG
Source organism: Allium sativum (assembly GCA_030737875.1). Classification (NCBI taxonomy): domain Eukaryota; kingdom Viridiplantae; phylum Streptophyta; class Magnoliopsida; order Asparagales; family Amaryllidaceae; genus Allium; species Allium sativum. Next base: position 218,552,495 of record CM060920.1, read on the forward strand.
GATTGGGAAGAAAAGAGGGGTGAGAATAGCGGCATTTAATATTTAGTTTGTTTTGGCGAGAACTTTGGGTTTTGGCGAGATTTGGTTGATGGGTGCCAACACAAGATCAAGGAGCTAATTTACCATGCACACACCAGTGTTCTGAAAAGTGGTATTTTGGAAAAATCTGGTAGTTGGCGAAAATCGGAAGTACCACCTGGTACTTTGGTAACGTGGGCTGAACACGTGATCTGGAGCTGGTTTGCCAGGTGCACACCGCAGTTTGAAAAGTGGTACTGGTACTTTGGTCAAAACGTTATAAAAAGTGATTTTTAACATTAGTTTTAAATTAAAAATAGTTTAATTAACGACCCGGATTTTCAACGACTTTGGTTATCGACATAAACTCGATGTCGATAACCAAAACATCGAAAAATCCTGGTAATTAGTGAAAGAAATTAGAGGGTGAGGAAAGATAAGATAGAAACTTAGAATAGAAGAAGAAGAAGAACACAACATCAGAGTAACACGAATCTCACAGCGGAACGAATAACATATAATATATATAACATAACTTGAAATATACATCTGTACTTGAATATACATCAATATCAAAGTACATCACTTACAACACAGCAGAAATAACTATAGCTATATGATCCTGAAGCCTCCTGCTCCAAGCTCTTCCAGTATATCTGTAAAATCCTAACTACTTGACTGCGCATACAAATTTAGGCACCCAAGAGTTTAGGGAAAACAACAAAGTAAACTCCGGGTCAGTCATGGGACTGGTATGAGTAAAACAGTTTAAAAACAGTTCGAACAAGTAAACGATATCTCATAAGACCATGCCGCATAACGGAACGGGTTTTTCCCTTATGAGAATCCAAAATATCTTTATATCAAAAACATTTTGATATTATAATAATGTCTATCAACCACAGTATATATATAATCATCTAGCAGAAACGCTTTCATCTCACGTTCTACATATATGGTATACAATCAAAACCGCAAGCACATATTGGGTAATGGATTTCCAACTATGACAAGGTATGGAACCACCTTTCGCTAATGTACCTCTAGAGAGGAATACACTGGGTTCAACAAGAACATCTTGCAACCCGGCCACACATGACCGACCACTCATTTCGCTTGAGTGTATCGAATGTATATCACCAACAGTTGGGATCAGCAACCGCTTCCCGAATGGGACAGCATCAACAATAGATTTTTAGAAGTAAATGAAACTCTAGATCAGGTGATTATACACCCTAATATGTGCGACCTACATAGCCATGCCGCCTGCCCGATTTCTGTCATTTACCGGATGATGAGGCTAGAAGCTACGCTTTATCATCACACCAGATTCACTTCGAATGCCACATCGTCAAATCCATCAAATCACCGATTGACGTCTACAACAATACATTATGTGTTAGCTAAAAGAAGTTTCCTTCTCTGCCTCCACTCTTGGTACGGTTGGAGAAATCAATATACGTGATCGTCTGGAAATACTCTGTCAGACATTCATCTATACAAGTCACCCAGGAACAGGGTGAACCGAAGGCACAATTTCTATTAATAGAAAAAGTCCTTGCACTCTACTCCGTCTTCATTTATCTTTGACATATATGATTCGCAACGCTTATGCCAATGCAGAGTGGTTCTTTGGATAATAATCCAACCGGTCTCTCCATATTAACAACGTTAAAATGGTCAAAACTTCGATAGTCTGTGATTTAACTATCGAATAAAAACAAGTGTGTCGATAGTCGATGATCTAACTATCGAAGAAAATAAGTGTTCATCCAAACATCCAACAATCACTGAGCCTTTAATTAATATTCCATTAATTTAAATCTCTTCTCTATTTCTTATCAATATTTGTTAACCAAATATTTTCAATAACCATATTGGCCTTATACGTTCTTTGGAAAACATTTCCATATATCGCCTTCCTTTATTTTCTATACTAGGTATATCTTTCTAGTGGAAGAGAAAAATCGGGATTTCGTCGTGTAGATATTGAGATATGTCCAAATCAAATTTCAGAAAAGTCGCTATGAAATTCCTTTATAATTCGTAACGCTTTATATACGTTATAAAAGGATTTTTCAATGTAAATTGAATATCGAATCAATCTGGACTCGGAATAGCGAGTATATAATTACCCTGGAGCTGTATGATATTCCTCTGTGAATATAGACGATAATATTTATTTTTAAAAATTTAATTTAATTATATTTAATTATATATATATATATATTTAAATAGGTCATCCAGAGTTTTAAAAATAGCCGGTTCTGCAAACGAAGTCGGAATTCGACGAAACCAGTTTTGTTGGATCCGCAATATCTAATAGTTGTTAGATTTCCAGTTTCGTGATTTTTAGAGTTAGTGTGTGGCCGTAAGGATTTTTAGTGAAAAACAGTCAGTATTTCGATGGTTAAAAATACGCTGTGTGAGCATACGGAATCGAAATTCGACGAAACCAGTTTCGTTGGGACCGTAATGTCGAACTCTAGCTACGGGTCCAGTTTGGTGATTTTTAGGTATCGTGTGTGAGCACACGGATTTTTAGAAGTTAAAAACAAATATAAAATGAATATTATATAAAATATCCTAACAAATATCTAGGATAAATATCTAAATCCGTCTTCCTATAAATAACCCACCCTTCATACTTCTAACCTAATTTCATTTCTGCCAAATAATGCGCCGCCTCTGTCTTCCTCCAAAACGTGAAAATCACCTTCAAAAATCCATAGAAAATAAAATCAATTTCTATAAATCAAGACTCATATATATTCAAACTCGTGTACAAAGTCTCTTCGATTCTATATCGATCTAAAAGGGTGCGGTAACAGTTCCTGGAGGGTCGGAGCTCAACAGCGGCAGCTAAGGCTGACCGTAGTTCAAATTCTCGGAGGTCGGAGGGGAATCTGAGGTTGCAGGCGGGCTCGAGGTAAGGAAACGCACGAGGTAGCATAGTATGAGGTATTTTGGTGAACTTACTTGTCGCGCCCTTTTTACTGTACATGTGCCGCGAGCCTGAGGTCGCGATTGGAAGAAAGGTTATGGGTCTGGAGTAGTGGGGGTTAGATTAACGAGGAGGAGGAGTTCAGCAGGAATGGTGGCGTGATTTCTAGTGGAGAGAAGGAAGGATTGTGGAGGAAGGACAATGGGAAAATAGGGAGAACTGACGAGCAGTATTCAAACCGGAAATGGGAGAGGAGGATGAGCGATGGTATTAGCTGCTAATTGTACTTGAAAAGATGAAGAAGGGGATGGCTTTACAGTATTCATGTTTGAAGTCAGTTCGGTTGTGCTGTGAAGTATAGGTGATGGGGTATTCAAGTCAGTGGGTTCTATTGGAAAGATTTGTGGTGATATTGGTGGGGTTTTGTGGTGTGGAATGATTGAGGAGAAGGAATAAAAAGATGCAGATCTGGGTTGGGCAACTCATCAGTAAATGAAGAAGGAAGTTCGGCAATGAAAAATGAAGTGGATGGGACGTCTGAGTCCAGCATTTTGCACAGGGAAGACTTGTACTGTTTTGTACTGGAGCAGGACAATTCCAAAATGGTTTCAAAAGGGAATTGGGCCGGATCAAAAAGGTTTAAGCCCGATTAAATTTAATTAATGAAGTTTAAATAAAATCTAATATTTGTATAATAACTTGTGTAATGTATAACTAGTTCATACTATATCCGAATACAGTAAAACGGGATCCGATAGGATCACACAGACGAATGCTACAACACGGAACCAGACTGGAATGATTGGAGCTGTTTACAATTTATATCGAAATAAATTGTCGGATCAGAATTGACAATCAATTATCGTTCTTTAACGATGATCGACAATGTGAGTAAATCTCACTAACCCTGAACAGTTTATATTTTCATGTTGTATTTTTAGAACTATTAAATATTGACTGATTGATTGTGTGTTGACTGTTTGATTGAACTGCTAGTCAGTTAGTTGAATTTCTATATTGATTCTGTTTAACAGAAAATATCATATAGAACTGAAAGTGATGTTGATTTTATTGTATAACATCTGTGGATGCAGGAAAACAGGTTGGAGGAATCCGACTGGATTCCTCAACAGTTATTTTATTGTTTTCATATATTGCGATATATGATGTGAATTATAACCTGTTGTTGATTGCGTGTGTATGGACGATATTGAACAACATGATTTGATATGATTGAACACCATGACATACCGGAATATTGAAAAGAGAATATTTATAAATAGAATATTTATAAATAGAAATATTTATAAATGGAATATTTATAAATAGAAATTACGTTTAAAGTGGAATTATAAATGAAGGGGAACCTTTATAAATGGAATATTTATAAAGTGAATTATTTATTTAGAATAAATAGATAAGATATTATAAAATGGATTATTTATTTGTTAAATAAATAAAATATTTAATAGGGATTTATTTACTTAGAAATAAATAGGAGATAATTCAAAAAGGAAATAACAGCAAATCATTTTCTTTTTGAATGGAAAGGCTTGTGTAGCGGTTTGGGGATTTTCCCGATGCTCCCGATACAAAGGAGGTTATGGCGAATTTTCCCGAAAATTTAAGGAGTTAGAATATTTCAAGAATAAATTTGAAAAGGAAATATTTGTAAACCATTTACAAATAGAATTGAAAAGGGAACGTTATAAAAAGGAAATCATTTTTAAAGTGTAGAACCATTTTTTAAAAGTAAATCTTTTCAAATGAATAAAACGTTGTTAAAAAGGAAATCTTTATAAAGTGAATAAAGTAAATCGAATATAGTATTCGAAAAGAGAAATTGAATATGGTATTCGAAGTTAGTTAATTGAATATGGTATTCGAAGTTAGTTAATTGAATATGGTATTCGAAGTTAGTTAATCGAATTAGTTATTCGAATAGAGTAAAGGAGTTAATCGAATATAGTTTATTCGAATAGAGTTAGAGGAGTTATCGAATATAGTTTATTCGACAGGAGTTAAGTGAATTAGTTAAGTTAAACTAAGTGAATTAGTTAAGTGAATTGGTTAAGTTAACCAAAGTGAATTAGTCGAGTTAATCAAAGTGATTAGTTCAGTTAATCGAGATAAGTAAATCAAGTTAGGTTAATCGAGTTGAATTAGTCAGTCGAGTTAATAAATTGAGTTAGTCAAACCAAGTAAAACCAGTTAAAGTTAAATAAGTTGAGTTGATCGGGTGGTTCGACCAAGTTAGTCGAGCCTAGTTAATCGAATCGAATTGGTCAAACCAAGTAAGTCGAGTCAAGTTAGTCGAGCCTAGTTAATCGAATCGAATTGGTCGAACCAAGTAAGTTAAGTTAGTCGAGTTAAGTTCGTCGAGTTAAATATCGATGTTAGTTTCATCGAAAGGAGTTATCGATGTTAGTTTCATCGAAAGGAGTTATCAATGTTAGTTTCCTCGAAAGGAGTTATCGATGTTAGTTTCATCAAAAGGAGTTATCGATTATAGTTTAATCGAAGTGAGATTTTCAATTATGAGATATTTGAAAAGGAAGAGTTATCGAATATTAGTTATTCAAAGAGAGATTATCGAATATCGTTTATTCGAGAAGAAGTTAATCGAATATAGGTTATTCGAAGAAGAGTTAATCAAATAGAGATTTCTCGAAGAGAGTTAATCGGCAAATTCGATTATATCGAATTCGGGAAAGTACTTATACTTTCCAGTGTTTTAAATAGAGATTTATTTATTTATAAATAAATAAGTGTTAGGTTAATTATTCACTAATAAGAATCGAAGTTATAATTAAGGTTAGATAATTCGAAAGTAGGGATTATAACGTTAACGCTATAACCAATGTTTTAAATATAGAAGTGGATTAGTAAAATTGAATCCGAGAAAGGCGTAAAGAAGTTGTTAAAAATTTAAAAGACATAAACTTTGACCATTTCGAAGTTATAACGTTGTTCAGTTAAGGTCTGAGAGGTAATTATACCCCAACTTGAGTGACTTCCTTCTTAACTAATAAATGGTAAGGTTTGATCGTAAAGGAGTTTTGGAAATGTTTTCTGTAACACCCCGAATTTTAGTTAATACTAGAATTCACTAATTATAGGATAAATAATCTCAGATGTGGGAATTGGGGGTAACGGGCTGCGTCATTGCGTTCGTCTCGGAAAAATACGCGAAATAGAGTCCGAGTTTTCGAGAATCGGAGTCCGTATGGCCCGGTTATGGCCCAAAGAAGTTTTCAGAAAATTCAAAGATAAAAACAGATTTAAAAATTTAAATATTCAGATTTGGAATGGGCCAGGCGGGGTCAGGCGGGAAGCTTCCCGCCCAACCCATGTCGACAGGGCTGTCGACAGGCCTGTCGACAGGGGTGTCGACATGCCTGTCGACTTGCCTGTCGACAGGGTGGCACCGTTCAGGGAACCTGGGTGCACCAGGTTGCACCAGGTTGGGTTTCAGGCTGGCTAGGAGGGCTGGTTCTAGAGATTTCCTAAATCTAAGGGTCCTAATCTAATCTAGGGTTAATCTAAGGGTCTAAAATGCAACCTAATCCTATAAATAAGACCCTAACCCTATCCTAATTCATTCATAATTAGGTTTTGTAACTAAACTATGGCAAAATGAAATTTGAGCATGGCCTCCACAAGTTCATGAAGAAGTTGCAAGCAAATCACTCTCTAATCATCCTCTAATCCATTCTAAGTATCTTAATCTTCTTCATTAGCTTGCTAATTGTGTTTTGGTGAGTTTCTATGGCTTTAATAATCAATTGTTAATTTGATTATGGTAGGATGTGATAAGACATGGCTATGTTTGTGGATAAATGTATTTATGCAAGTTTGTATGATATGTGATTTGCAAATTTTATGTTAAATGCAAGTTAAGGCCATGTTTTATGATGCAAAACACCATGTTAAACATTTATGCATATGTGACATGTTATGCAAACTATATGTGAGAATATATGCAAGTTTTATGTAACATGATATACAAGTTATGCATGTGATTTTATGCATGCTAAGTAGTTGGTGTTATGCATGTTAAGTATTTGATGTTATTCATGCTAAAGTATTTGATGTTATGCATGATAAGTATTTGGTTGTATGCATACTAAGTATGGGGTTTTATGCATGTTAAGTGGTGGGTTTATGCATAATAAGTATTTGATTTTATGCATAATAAGTATTTGATTTTATGCATAATAAGTATTTGGTTTTATGCATAATAATTATTTGATTTTATGCATAATAAGTATTTGATTCTATGCATGATAAGTAAGTGGTTTTATGCATGCTAAGTGTTTGGTATTATGCATAAATTATGACATGCAAGTTTACCCTTTTAAATATGGTATATACATATGCAAGATGGCACCCTTATATGCTATGCATGTTTACCCTTCTTTAAGATGCAAGTCATATATGTAAGTTCGACATATTATGCAAGTTATGCTTACATGCAAGCTCAACATGTTATGTAAGTTATGTGCATATGCAAGTTATGTGTATGAGGGTATGCAAGTTGTGCGCATAGTGTTATGCAAGCTAAGTTTATGAGATTATGCAAGTTATGAGCATGATGTTATGCAAGTTATGTATATGCTTAAATGCGAGCTTAATGTGATATGCAAGTATGTGAATGCTTATGCAAGTATATGAATGCCCATGCAAGTATGTGAATGCTTATGCAAGTATATGAATGCCCATGCAAGTATGTGAATGCTTATGCAAGTTATGTGTAGGCTTAAATGCATGTCTAACGTGTTATGCAAGTTATGAGAATGCTTATATGCAAGTTCAACATGCTATGTAAGACATGTGTATGATAATGTGCAAGTTTGGGGTTAAATGTGGTTGGGTTAATATATGCTCATATATGCAAGTTGACATCCTCTTAACCCATGACAAAGTTGTATGCTAAACCCATGATATTTGTGATGATCTTCCCCTTATTTATGTCATGAAATGAGAACGATTTACGTGGGGAACGATGGGGTTGGTAAATATGTTAATAAGTGAATGATTGGGTATGATTAAGCATACCATAAAAATAAATTACCATAAGTGGGAATTTACCTATTGAGTTAGGTCTACCCCATGGGAATTTACCTATGGAGTTAGGTCTACCCATGTTATGGAAAACTTGATATTAATTAGGGATAATTAATATGGGGGTGATTAATTAGGTGTAATTAATCGACTAAGACACGAGGTTGGACTCATTTGTAGTGTAAAACTGCCCGGACCCGACCGGCTTAACCAGTTGCTACAAATGTCAGCCCAATGTGAGAGGTCTTAGCCATAAATTAAATACGTGATTAAGGTAAAGACACGAGGTTAGACTCTGTTATGACGTAAGACTGCCCGGACTCTACCGGCTTAACCAGGCGGTCATAACAGCCAGTCTAATGTGGGAGGTCTTTATGGGAGATCACGGTCTTAATTAATTAAGAAACACTTAACCATATTAGCATGTAGTGGGACATGAGGGGTTAAGTGGGTGCCTTGGGTGGCATGTAGAACTAGTGGGGGTGCCTCTGGTGGCATGAGGAAACTAGTAGGTTGCCTTGGGTGGCAATAGAAAATACGATTAGAATACTTAACCAAAGTGGAACATGTAATTAAACATGATTAAAGGGTTAAGTAAGTGCCTTGGGTGGCATGTGGGAATCAAGTAAGTGCCCTGGGTGGCATGTGGAAATCTAGTGGGTGCCTTAAGTAGCAATTGAAATATAATTTGATGACTTAACCAAACCTTAACATGTAAGGGAGCATGATTATAAAAAGAGGTTAAGTGGGATGCACTAGATAAATGACAAGCTTAAGTAGTAGCTTGTGGGGGGCCCATTTCAACCAATATCCCAAACGTATCTTTGTGGGCTCGACCCATGTCGAGTGACGGGACACGCATATTGGGCTTGATTATAAGAGGCCAAAACGGGTTAGCGGTGGCAACGCAAGTCCAACGGGTTTCATATGCGTGTGTGGGCCCGGGTTGGTAGATAAGCCGTTGTTGCATCGTGTAGATATAAAGCCGTGCACTGTTAGTATTGGGTAGCCACTTTAGGGGAGTGATACACCCCACTGTGGGACCAGCACGGGTATCTACGGTAGGGAGCCGATCGATGGGGAGTAGTGGGTACACCTAGTAAAGATAGGGGCAGACGGCACCTATGTAGGGGTACACGAAACTACTGGGTAAGATTACTAGGTACACCTAGTGAATGTAGGGGCAGACGGCACCTACGTGGTCAGTTATACACCTAGTGGAGGTAGGGGCAGACGGCACCTACGTGGTCAGCTAGAAGTACCAGAGACTACTAGCTATATTTTCTAAGACTTTAGTGGGATCAACCTTTAAGTAGGAATTACTCTTGGTGGGTAGAACTGGTGTGGTGCAGTGTAGGAATTACCCTTGGGTGGGTAGGTCTGGGGTGGTGTAAGCTAGTAATTATCCTTGGGTGGATAAATACGTCGTTTCGATTATCGTAGTACATCCTGTGTTTTGTGGGCTACTTATTGTAGTCATTATCCCCAGAGGTACCGTACCTTATTTATGTCATACCCTAATTACTTTAATGGTTGTATTGTTAGGGTTATAGGACTCACTCAGACTTATGTCTGACCCCGTTGTTTTTATCTTTTTCCCAACCCTCAGGTTATCAGAGTGGGCCTAGCACTAGTGGGCTTGGATCAGTCCGCTATATCTATCTTTTGGGCTTGGATCGTAGAAGTAAAGCTCGGTTTATCTTTTCTATTATGGCTATTGTCTATGTAGTGGGATTATGTACTTCTATTTTATCAAGATGGATATTATGTACTTGACTCTTGTTATGGTTTTGTAATGTAACCAAACATGTTTTACTTTCCGCTGAATTGAAATGATGTTTTAAATTTTCAAGTATTACTTATATCTGTCTTATTGTAATTTTTCTGTTCTATATTCACTTAAAATACTCCACCAATGTTATGGCATTCCCTTAGTGAGTGACCGTAGCGGGTGTGGGGTGTTACACGTGGTATCAGAGCTTAAGGTTACCGGAACAGATAAATTTTTTAGAAAAACTATTTTCTAAGAATATTTTTAGAAAGGAGTATTTTCAAAAACATGTCTTTTAAGAGAAAAGTTTTTGAAAGAAAAGCATAATCCCCAATAGCCATATCTTTATCTTTCGAATTCTCCATTTTGAATCTCTTCCTTTCTCTCATTTTGAGTTTCCCCTCCGCGTATAGATGATCTTTCTAAGATGGATAAGGATGGAAAACCACTTCAAGGGACTTAGACGTTAGTCGGTTTAGGAGTTGGTTCAAGAAGGAGGAGGACTGGTAGGTATCTATTGGATAGACGATGGGAGGAAGGCTCAAATAGTTGTTTGGTTAATGAAGGATGAAACCTCATTGCTGGGAAGTTACGAGTGGGGAATAGGGAAGAATAAGGCAAGTGGTTATCCTTTTGAGAGGAATAGGACACCTTATTAGGATTGTCCAAAGAAGCAAAGGCAAGGTATGGAGGGTAGTGGTATTCCCTCACGGCTAGGGTACCAGATGGGGATAGGACCGTTTAGGTTGGAATTTGGATTTCTTTATTATCCGATTCAAACTTTATTTGATCCTGATATATCGAGTTCGTTTATCTCACCTTTGATAGTTGAGTCACTGCACTTAGACACCAGTTTGGTAGATGATCCCTTAGTTGTTTCAAACCCAATTGGGGCTCCATGATGTGTTTGGGTTTGAAAGTCTCTATACTTAGCATTGGGTTTAGAGGTGATGCTTGTTGGGCTTCACAGGCTATGGGCTAGTTTTGGGCATGGACTGGTTATCCAGTAGGGATGCCGCTCTTCATTTTGAAGGGAGAGTTGTTAGGCTTATGGGCCGCCTGGGAAACACTCTCGAGATCTCTTGTAATCCCATAGAATCTGTTATGCTAAGTTATCTAGAATCGCTTGACACGTCGGTCTAGAGTTTGCGATCTGTTAGAGCGGTCCGGGAGCACCCGGATGTGTGTGAGGAGGTGAAGGGCTTACCTCCGAAGCGGGAGATTGACTTCCGAATATATCTGGTGGATAATGCTAAACCAGTATCTTGGCCAGTATGCCACATGGCTCCTAGCGAGAGGAGGGAACTCCATAAGTAAGTAGGCGATTTGCTTGAGAAGGGGTTCATAAGACGAAATATATCGGAGTGGGGCGCTCCAGTAGTTTTGAAGGCGGATGGGTCCCTCAGACTTTGTGTAGGCTAAAGAGAACTAAAGAAACTCACAAAGAAGAATAGACACCCATTGCCAAGGATTGATGATCTCTTTGATCGGCGCCTCAGTATTTTTGTAGTAGGACTTAGCCACGGGATTTCATTAGTTGAGAGTGGCTGAGGATAGCATAGAAAAGACTGCCTTTAGGACACCGGATGATTTCTTTTATGAGTGGCTGGTGATGCCATTGGGTTTGACGAACGCCCCCGCATACTTTGTTGATTTGATGAGAAGGGTGTTCAGGGAGTACCTAAATAAGTTGTGATGGTCTTTATGGATGACATTTTGGTCTTTTCTAGGAGCGAAATAAGTTTTCGTATGTGCTCAATAGGCTGAGCAGAGCCAGTATAGGATAAACGACGGTTTTGGAGCGAGACTGGCGAGAACATCCAGAATCGGTCAAGGGCTTAATTATTTAGCCATTTTTATTAGTATCATCTCACGTAGGTCGTCTGAATTCGAAGGAGGTATCCCTTGGGTGTTTGTCTGATATTGGTTTAGGCCTTTGGGGCTTGCATTTGGGGGATGCCGAATTCGACAAGGGTGGTCTGCGTGGGAGACAGTTGTGATGATTTTGGATGATATTCTGGTGGAGAAGAGCATGCCCTACATCTTAGGGAAGTGTTGGAGACTCTTCGAGCGCATAGTCTTAGGACAGCAAAAGTGGATGGGATCCTTAGCATCCTATGAGTAAGGGTAACATGGTAGCGGACGCCTTAAGTAGAAAAAGGTTGTCCTTGAGTTCATTGTTCGTTGAACGACGGAGCTTAGAGTTTATTTCTAAGTTTGACTTTAGACCTTCCATTGACTTTGTACCCAGTTTGCTAGCCTCCTTGGTTAGACCTACTCTTTTGGGGGGGGATTGGAAGAGCACAGAGGGACGACCCACAGTTGGTTGAGTTGATAGAGAAGCTCATAAGGGGGGGAGTCGTCCAGCCATTTGAGTAGGAACACCCTAGACGATAGGGGTGTTTGCGTAGAGACGGTAGAATTTGTGTACCGCAAGACGAGGGTTTGAGGAAGGCTATTCTTGATGACGCACACCGTTCTAGGATGACCATTCATCCCGGTAGGGATAAGATGTACCAAGACATGAAGAGGGTTTTCTTCTGGGCCGGTATGAAGAAAGATGTGGCCGAGTATGTCGCTCGATGTTGGGTGTGCCAGCAAGTGAAGGCGGAGCAAGGGAAACCAGGTGGGTTACTTCACCCATTGGAGGTTCCGCAAGGGAAGTGGGATAGCGTCTCGATGGATTTTATTGACGGGTTACCCAGGTCGAGGAAGGGTAATACAGGAATTTGGGTGGTGGTAGATAGACTTACTAAGAGCGCCCATTTCATACCTGTGAAGAGCAAGAGGACTGCTCCATGGCTAACTTCAGTATATCTTCGAGAAATAGTTCGATTGCATCGGGTACCCTCTAGCATAGTGAGTGATCGAGATCCTATTTTCACTAGAGAGTTTTTGAAGAATTTGCAAGAGGCGGTAGGGACTCAGTTGTGTATGAGTACCGCATATCATCCTCAGACGGACAGCCAGACCGAGAGGGTGAATCATGTTTTAGAAGACCTTTTGAGGCTATGTATCTTGGATTTTGGAGGTACATGGGAGGAGCATCTTCCATTGGCGGAGTTACCCGACAGACTTAGTGATGTATTCCGTGGGAGGAAGTGCCTACATGAGACCGCAGAGGTGGTAGAGCCGAGTTTGCTTAGAAAAGTGGAAGCAGAGCGTGATGCGACGATTCGACGAGCTCCTACTTGCATCCTTGGGTCAGGGATTTGGAAGTTGAGAAACAGAGAGGTTCAACTAATCAAAGTACAAAGGGGAGATGAAGAGAGTGACGCTACCTGGGAGACAGAAGCGAAGATGCGTTCGAGGTACCCTTTTCTTTCGGAGGGTATGTCCTTTTGCTTCTCCTTCATCGCATATCTTGTGCTTATCTTATCTTTAGTATGTCCTCTCGTTAGTACCTTTGACCTTTAGATAGGGTAAACCTATGGTTGAAACATGTGTTTGAGACATGTTATGGTTGATGGATGCAAGTGGATGCAAGTGTTTGCTAGTGGTTGCTCGTGGATGCATATACACACACTCTAGGCACTAGATCGGCTCAGTCACTTCATATTGCATATTGCATAAATTTGTGTGTAGGGAAATATATTTATGGATGTATAATGGTTGTGTTATCACATGGATGATGCATTTTGGTGAATGATTGTGCACTCATGTAGATATTGTATGTGTCGATAGGGTTCTCTCGCATACATAATGGATGCATGGCACTATCATGGTTTGCATATGTTCATACGTTAGATAGGGAACATATACACACACTTTTTGCATATGCTCATACATCATTAGAAATTGTTTTAAGGACAATAGATGCCCGTGGTTGATGGTTTGAGTAGATGGTTGTTTGGATGGTAGGATATGCATTCTGCTTAGCTTAGAGATTTCGGGGACGAAATCCTTTAAGGAGGGGAGAATGTAACACCCCGAATTTTAGTTAATACTAGAATTCACTAATTATAGGATAAATAATCTCAGATGTGGGAATTGGGGGTAACGGGCTGCGTCATTGCGTTCGTCTCGGAAAAATACGCGAAATAGAGTCCGAGTTTTCGAGAATCGGAGTCCTTATGGCCCGGTTATGGCCCAAAGAAGTTTTCAGAAAATTCAAAGATAAAAACAGATTTAAAAATTTAAATATTCAGATTTGGAATGGGCCAGGCGGGGTCAGGCGGGAAGCTTCCCGCCCAACCCATGTCGACAGGGCTGTCGACAGGCCTGTCGACAGGGGTGTCGACATGCCTGTCGACTTGCCTGTCGACAGGGTGGCACCGTTCAGGGAACCTGGGTGCACCAGGTTGCACCAGGTTGGGTTTCAGGCTGGCTAGGAGGGCTGGTTCTAGAGATTTCCTAAATCTAAGGGTCCTAATCTAATCTAGGGTTAATCTAAGGGTCTAAAATGCAACCTAATCCTATAAATAAGACCCTAACCCTATCCTAATTCATTCATAATTAGGTTTTGTAACTAAACTATGGCAAAATGAAATTTGAGCATGGCCTCCACAAGTTCATGAAGAAGTTGCAAGCAAATCACTCTCTAATCATCCTCTAATCCATTCTAAGTATCTTAATCTTCTTCATTAGCTTGCTAATTGTGTTTTGGTGAGTTTCTATGGCTTTAATAATCAATTGTTAATTTGATTATGGTAGGATGTGATAAGACATGGCTATGTTTGTGGATAAATGTATTTATGCAAGTTTGTATGATATGTGATTTGCAAATTTTATGTTAAATGCAAGTTAAGGCCATGTTTTATGATGCAAAACACCATGTTAAACATTTATGCATATGTGACATGTTATGCAAACTATATGTGAGAATATATGCAAGTTTTATGTAACATGATATACAAGTTATGCATGTGATTTTATGCATGCTAAGTAGTTGGTGTTATGCATGTTAAGTATTTGATGTTATTCATGCTAAAGTATTTGATGTTATGCATGATAAGTATTTGGTTGTATGCATACTAAGTATGGGGTTTTATGCATGTTAAGTGGTGGGTTTATGCATAATAAGTATTTGATTTTATGCATAATAAGTATTTGGTTTTATGCATAATAAGTATTTGATTTTATGCATAATAAGTATTTGATTCTATGCATGATAAGTAAGTGGTTTTATGCATGCTAAGTGTTTGGTATTATGCATAAATTATGACATGCAAGTTTACCCTTTTAAATATGGTATATACATATGCAAGATGGCACCCTTATATGCTATGCATGTTTACCCTTCTTTAAGATGCAAGTCATATATGTAAGTTCGACATATTATGCAAGTTATGCTTACATGCAAGCTCAACATGTTATGTAAGTTATGTGCATATGCAAGTTATGTGTATGAGGGTATGCAAGTTGTGCGCATAGTGTTATGCAAGCTAAGTTTATGAGATTATGCAAGTTATGAGCATGATGTTATGCAAGTTATGTATATGCTTAAATGCGAGCTTAATGTGATATGCAAGTATGTGAATGCTTATGCAAGTATATGAATGCCCATGCAAGTATGTGAATGCTTATGCAAGTATATGAATGCCCATGCAAGTATGTGAATGCTTATGCAAGTTATGTGTAGGCTTAATGCATGTCTAACGTGTTATGCAAGTTATGAGAATGCTTATATGCAAGTTCAACATGCTATGTAAGACATGTGTATGATAATGTGCAAGTTTGGGGTTAAATGTGGTTGGGTTAATATATGCTCATATATGCAAGTTGACATCCTCTTAACCCATGACAAAGTTGTATGCTAAACCCATGATATTTGTGATGATCTTCCCCTTATTTATGTCATGAAATGAGAACGATTTACGTGGGGAACGATGGGGTTGGTAAATATGTTAATAAGTGAATGATTGGGTATGATTAAGCATACCATAAAAATAAATTACCATAAGTGGGAATTTACCTATTGAGTTAGGTCTACCCCATGGGAATTTACCTATTGAGTTAGGTCTGCCCATGTTATGGAAAACTTGATATTAATTAGGGATAATTAATATGGGGGTGATTAATTAGGTGTAATTAATCGACTAAGACACGAGGTTGGACTCATTTGTAGTGTAAAACTGCCCGGACCCGACCGGCTTAACCAGTTGCTACAAATGTCAGCCCAATGTGAGAGGTCTTAGCCATAAATTAAATACGTGATTAAGGTAAAGACACGAGGTTAGACTCTGTTATGACGTAAGACTGCCCGGACTCTACCGGCTTAACCAGGCGGTCATAACAGCCAGTCTAATGTGGGAGGTCTTTATGGGAGATCACGGTCTTAATTAATTAAGAAACACTTAACCATATTAGCATGTAGTGGGACATGAGGGGTTAAGTGGGTGCCTTGGGTGGCATGTAGAACTAGTGGGGGTGCCTCGGTGGCATGAGGAAACTAGTAGGTTGCCTTGGGTGGCAATAGAAAATACGATTAGAATACTTAACCAAAGTGGAACATGTAATTAAACATGATTAAAGGGTTAAGTAAGTGCCTTGGGTGGCATGTGGGAATCAAGTAAGTGCCCTGGGTGGCATGTGGAAATCTAGTGGGTGCCTTAAGTAGCAATTGAAATATAATTTGATGACTTAACCAAACCTTAACATGTAAGGGAGCATGATTATAAAAAGAGGTTAAGTGGGATGCACTAGATAAATGACAAGCTTAAGTAGTAGCTTGTGGGGGGCCCATTTCAACCAATATCCCAAACGTATCTTTGTGGGCTCGACCCATGTCGAGTGACGGGACACGCATATTGGGCTTGATTATAAGAGGCCAAAACGGGTTAGCGGTGGCAACGCAAGTCCAACGGGTTTCATATGCGTGTATGGGCCCGGGCTGGTAGATAAGCCGTTGTTGCATCGTGTAGATATAAAGCCGTGCACTGTTAGTATTGGGTAGCCACTTTAGGGGAGTGATACACCCCACTGTGGGACCAGCACGGGTATCTACGGTAGGGAGCCGATCGATGGGGAGTAGTGGGTACACCTAGTAAAGATAGGGGCAGACGGCACCTATGTAGGGGTACACGAAACTACTGGGTAAGATTACTAGGTACACCTAGTGAATGTAGGGGCAGACGGCACCTACGTGGTCAGTTATACACCTAGTGGAGGTAGGGGCAGACGGCACCTACGTGGTCAGCTAGAAGTACCAGAGACTACTAGCTATATTTTCTAAGACTTTAGTGGGATCAACCTTTAAGTAGGAATTACTCTTGGTGGGTAGAACTGGTGTGGTGCAGTGTAGGAATTACCCTTGGGTGGGTAGGTCTGGGGTGGTGTAAGCTAGTAATTATCCTTGGGTGGATAAATACGTCGTTTCGATTATCGTAGTACATCCTGTGTTTTGTGGGCTACTTATTGTAGTCATTATCCCCAGAGGTACCGTACCTTATTTATGTCATACCCTAATTACTTTAATGGTTGTATTGTTAGGGTTATAGGACTCACTCAGACTTATGTCTGACCCCGTTGTTTTTATCTTTTTCCCAACCCTCAGGTTATCAGAGTGGGCCTAGCACTAGTGGGCTTGGATCAGTCCGCTATATCT
This sequence comes from Allium sativum, assembly GCA_030737875.1. Lineage (NCBI taxonomy): Eukaryota > Viridiplantae > Streptophyta > Magnoliopsida > Asparagales > Amaryllidaceae > Allium > Allium sativum. The sequence goes on from CM060920.1 coordinate 218,569,838, forward strand.
ATCTTTTGGGCTTGGATCGTAGAAGTAAAGCTCGGTTTATCTTTTCTATTATGGCTATTGTCTATGTAGTGGGATTATGTACTTCTATTTTATCAAGATGGATATTATGTACTTGACTCTTGTTATGGTTTTGTAATGTAACCAAACATGTTTTACTTTCCGCTGAATTGAAATGATGTTTTAAATTTTCAAGTATTACTTATATCTGTCTTATTGTAATTTTTCTGTTCTATATTCACTTAAAATACTCCACCAATGTTATGGCATTCCCTTAGTGAGTGACCGTAGCGGGTGTGGGGTGTTACATTTTCCAAACGAGAATCAGAAATGTTTTTTGATAAAAGAAAAATAAGAATTTAGAATATAGGGAAATAGGAGATAAGTAAATAAATGAACTAAAGAGATTAATGTTAAATGATGTTTGTTCGATATAATTTCCATCTGGAAATAATATCGTTGCTTGCACACTTGTTTTTCTTTGATAGTTAACTCACCGACTATCGAAGTTTTGACCATTTTAACGTTGTTAATATGGAGAGACCGGTTGGATTATTATCCAAAGAACCACTCTGTATTGGCATAAGCGTTGCGAATCATATATGCCAAAGATAATTGAAGACGGAGTAAAATGCAAGGGCTATCCTGTTTACAGAATAGTACCTTCGGTTTGTCCAGTCCCAGGACAACTTGTATGGACGAAGGTCTGACAGAGTATATCCAATGGATCGCGTAAGTTGATCTGTTCAAACGTATTCACGTTTGGTGGCGGAGGAATTCGTTTCTCTTAGCTGTATACCCGTGTTATTTTTGGATAAGTCAATTTGTGATTTGGCGGGTATGACGATGTGACATTTTAAGTAAATGAAGATGGATGTCTGACAGAGTATTTCCAGAAAGGTCACGTACATTGATTTCTTCAACCGTATCAAGAGTGGAAGCGGAGAAGGAAACTTCTTTTAGCTGAAACGTAATGTATTGTTGTAGACGTCAATTAGTGATTTTCGATGGATCTGACAACGTGTCATTCGAAGTGAATCTATTGTGATGATAAAGCGTAGCTTCTAGCCTCACATCCGGTAAATGACAGAAATCGGGCAGGCAGCATGGCTAAGTCGGTCGCACCGAAGTAGGGTGTATAATCACCTATTTAGAGAATATTCATTTGTTTCTTAAATCTATCAATGCTGTCCCATATATATACGGGAAACGGTTGCTGATCCCAACCGTTGGTGATGTACATTCGATACACTCAAGCGAAATGAGTGGTCGGTCATGTGTGGCTGAGTTGCAAGATGTTCTTGTTGAACTCCAGTGTATCATTCCTAGAGTACACTGATCGGAAGGTGGTTCCATACCTTGTCATAGTTGGAAATCCAATCATCCAATACGTGCTGGCGATTTTGATTGTATACTATATATGTAGTAACGTGAGATGCAAGCGTTTCTGCTAGATTGATATTTATTTGTACTTAGACATTATTATAATATCAGAATGATATTGCTTTGAAAAGTTATTTGGATTCTCATAAGGGAAAACCCCGTTCCGTATTCACGGCGTGGTCTTATGAGATATCATATACCTGTTTAAATGATTTGAGTTTATTCACACTAGTCACATGACTGACCCGGAGTTTACTTTGTTGTTTTCTCTAAACTCTTGGGTGCCTAAATTTGTACGGGCAGTCAAGTAGTCGGGATTTTACAGATACACTTGGAGAGCTTGGAGCAGGAGGCTTCAGGATTCTATAGCTATTATTATTTCCGCTGTTGTTGTAAGTGTTGTACTCTGATAAGTGTTATTGTATACATACACTGATGTTATTTCAAAGATATGTTATGTTATATTTTATTCGTTCCGCTGTGAGATTCGTGTTTACTCTGATGATGATGTTCTTCTTCTTCTTCTTCTATTCTATAAGTTCTATCTTATCTATCCTCACCCTCTGTCCTCTTTCTATTAGTTTCTTGAATTTCCAGTGCGATTTGGGTTGGACTTGTGTTATTTAGTAAGCTCTAGTTCCCCCGGAAATCCGGGTTACTACAGTTGGTAGTAACCCGGATTTTGAGTGGCTTTGGTTATCGACGTAAGCTCGACGTCGATAACCAAAACATCGAAAAATCCCGGTAATTAATGAAAGAAATTAGAAGGTAAGAATAGATAAGATAGAACTTATAGAATAGAAGAAGAAGAAGAACATCATCATCAGAGTAAACACGAATCTCACAGCGGAACGAATAAAATATACATAACATATCTTTGAAATAACATCAGTATATGTATACAATAACACTTATCAGAGTACAACACTTACAACAACAGCGGAAATAATAATAGCTATAGAATCCTGAAGCCTCCTGCACCAAGCTCTCCAAGTGTATCTATAAAATCCCGACTACTTGACTGCCCGTACAAATTTAGGAACCCAAGATTTTAGGGAAAACAACAAAATAAACTCTGGGTCAGTCATGGGACTGGTATGAGTAAAACAGTTTAATACTTGATTAAATAAAGGATATCTCACAAGACCACGCCGCATAACGGAACGGGTTTTTCCCTTATGAGAATCCAAACAACTTTGTAAAGTAATATCATTCTGATATTATAATAATGTCTAAATACAAATAGATATCAATCTAGCAGAAACGCTTGCATCTAACGTTACTACTTATATAGTATACAATCAAAATCGTAAGCACGTATTGGATGATTGGATTTCCAACTATGACAAGGTATGGAACCACCTTCCAATCAGTGTACTCTAGGAACGATACACTGGAGTTCAACAAGAACATCTTGCAACTCAGCCACACATGACCGACCACTCATTTTGCTTGAGTGTATCGAATGTACATCACCAACGGTTGGGATCAGCAACCGTTCCCATATATATATGGGACAACATTGATAGATTTAAGAAACAAATAAATATTCTCCAGATAGGTGATTATACACCCTACTTCGGTGCGACCGACTTAGCCATGCTGCCTGCCCGATTTCTGTCATTTACCGGTTGATGAGGCTAGAAGCTACGCTTTATCATCACATCAGATTCACTTCGAATGCCACATTGTCAGATCCATCAGAATCACTAATTGACGTCTACAACCATACATTATGTGTCAGCTAAAAGAAGTTTCCTTCTCCGCTTCCACTCTTGGTATAGTTGAAGAAATCAATTTACGTGACCGTCTGGAAATACTATGTCAGACATCCATCTTCATTCACTTAGAAATGTCACATCGTCATACCCGCCAAATCACAAATTGACTTATCCAAAAATAATACAGGTATACAGCTAAGAGAAACGAATTCCTCTGCCACCAAACGTGAATACGTTTGAACAGATCAACTTGTATGGACGAACTGTAGTAACCCGGGTTTTCGGCGACTTTGGTTATCGACGTAAGCACGACGTCGATAACCAAACCATCGAAAAATCGCGGTAATTAATGAAAGAAATTAGAAGGTGAGAATAGATAAGATAGAACTTATAGAATAGAAGAAGAAGAAGAACATCATCATCAGAGTAAACATGAATCTCACAGCGGAACGAATAAAATATAACATAACATATCTTTGAAATAACATCAGTATATGTATACAATAACATTTATCAGAGTACAACACTTACAACAACAGCGGAAATAATAATAGCTAAAGAATCCTGAAGCCTCCTGCTCCAAGCTCTCCAAGTGTATCTGTAAAATCCCGACTACTTGACTGCCCGTACAAATTTAGGCACCCAAGAGTTTAGGGAAAACAACAAAATAAACTCCGGGTCAGTCATGGGACTGGTATGAGTAAACTCAAATCATTTAATCAGGTATATGATATATCATAAGACAACGCCGTGAAAACGGAACGGGTTTTTCCCTTATGAGAATCCAAATAACTTTTCAAAGCAATATCATTCTGATATTATAATAATGTCTAAGTACAAATAAATATCAATCTAGCAGAAACGCTTGCATCTCACGTTACTACATATATAGTATACAATCAAAATCGCAAGCACGTATTGGATTATTGGATTTCCAACTATGACAAGGTATGGAACCACCTTCCGATCAGTGTACTCTAGGAACGATACACTGGAGTTCAACAAGAACATCTTGCAACTCAGCCACACATGACCGACCACTCATTTCGCTTGAGTGTATCGAATGTACATCACCAACGGTTGGGATCAGCAACCGTTCCCGTATATATATATGGGACAGCATTGATAGATTTAAGAAACAAATGAATATTCTCTTGATAGGTGATTATACACACTACTTCGGTGCGACCGACTTAGCCATGTTGCCTGCCCGATTTCTGTCATTAACCGGTTGATGAGGCTAGAAGCTACGCTTTATCATTACATCAGATTCACTTCGAATGCCACATTGTCAGATCCATCAGAATCACTAATTGACGTCTACAACCATACATTACGTGTCAGCTAAAAGAAGTTTCCTTCTCCGCTTCCACTCTTGGTACGGTTGGAGAAATCAATGTACGTGATTGTCTGGAAATACTCTGTCAGACATCCATCTTCATTTACTTAAAAATGTCACATCGTCATACCCGCTAAATCACAAATTGACTTATCCAAAAATAACACGGGTATACAGCTAAGAGAAACGAATTCCTCCGCCACCAAACGTGAATACGTTTGAACAGATCAACTTACGCAATCCATTAGATATACTCTGTCAGACTTTCGTCCATACAAGTTGTCCTGGGACTGGACAAACCGAAGGCACTATTCTGTAAACAGGATAGCCCTTGCATTTTACTCCGTCTTCAATTATCTTTGGCATATATGATCCGCAACGCTTATGCCAATACAGAGTGGTTCTTTGGATAAAAATCCAACCGGTCTCTCCATATTAACAACGTTAAAATGGTAAAAACTTCGATAGTCGGTGAGTTAACTATCAAAGAAAAACAAATGTGCAAACAACGATATTATTTCCAGATGGAAATTATATCGAACAAACATCATTTATCATTAATCTATTTAGTTCATTTATTTACTTATCTTCTGTTTCCCTATATTCTAAATTCTTATTTTTCTTTTATCAGAAAACATTTCTGATTCTCGTTTGGAAAACATTTCCAAAACTCCTTTACGATCAAACCTTACCATTTCTTAGTTAAGAAGGAAGTCACTCAAGTTGGGGTATAATTACCTCTCAGACCTTAACTGAACAACGTTATAACTTCGAAATGATCAAAGCTTATCTTTTAATCTTTAACAACTTCTTTACGCCTTTCTCGGATTCAATTTTACTAGTCTACTTCTATATTTAAAACATTTGTTATAACGATAACGTTATAATCCCTACTTCCGAATTATCTAATTTTATTTATAACTTCTATTCTTTTTAGTGAATAACTAACCTAACACTTATTTATAAATAAATAAATCTCTATTTAAACACTGGAAAGTATAAGTACTTTCCCGAATTCGATATAATCGAATTTGCCGATTAACTCTCTTCGAGAAATCTCTATTTGATTAACTCTACTTCGAATAACCTATATTCGACTAACTCTTTCTCGAATAAACGATATTCGATAATCTCTCTTCGAATAACTAATATTCGATAACTCTTCCTTTTCAAATATCTCATATTTGAAAATTTCACTTCGATTACTATAATCGATAACTCCCTTCGATGAAACTAACATCGATAACTCCTTTCGATGAAACTAACATTGATAACTTTAACTCGACTAACTTAACTTGACTCGATTAACTCGACTTACTTGGTTCGACCAATTCGATTCGATTAACTAGGCTCGACTAACTCTATTGGTTTAACTCTAATCGATTTGTTCTATGGTTTAACCCTAATCGATTAATTCTATTTGACTAACCCTATTCGGCTAACTCGACTAACTTGGTTCGACCGACCAGGTTTGACTAACCTGACCCATTTGGTTTGACTGACTAGGTTTGGCTAACCTGACCCATTTGGTTTGACCACTGGGCTTGACTACTTGGTTCGACCACTTGGTTCGAATACCATGTTCGACTAACTCCTCTCGATTCATTAAAACCGATTAACTCATCTCGATTGACTAAATCAATTAACTCCTATCGATTAACTAAATCGATAAACTCCTTCTGATTAACTAAGTTTGATTTACTCGACTCGACTGACCAGGTTCGACTAACTTGACCAGCTTGACTAGTTTGGTTCGACTCGACCAGCTCGACTCGGTTGGTTTGACTCGACCATCTTGACTCGATTGGTTCGACTAGCTTAGTTTGACCACTTAACTAACTTGATTCGAATATTTATATCCGACTAACTAGCTTTTCTTTTATTTCTATTTATTTTAACTTCTATTTATTTCCTAAATAGATTTCCTTTTATATAATCTATTTATTTTCCCTAAATAGATTTTCCTTTATAACTTTAATTATTTAATCCCTAATTAAATATCCTTTATTCTATTTATTTAATCTAAATAAATATTCCTTTATTTTATTTATTTATTTCTAAATAAATATCCTTTTATTTTATTTATTTTATTTCTAAATAAATATCCTTTTATAAAATCCTTCGATTTTATAAATAGATTCATTTTCAATATAAATATTGAAAATCCCCTTTTCTACATTTTCAGTGTTTTCTATTGTTTTTAAACAACCAACTGTCAATGATCAATATCATCCAAACATATACAATCAACAACAGATTATATATCACAGTATATATCACAATATACAAATAACAGTAAGATAAATGTTGAGGAATCCAGTCGGATTCCTCCAACCTGTTTCCCTGCATCCACCGATGTTAAACAACGTATATAACATCACTTGCATTTCAAATGAAATACACTGATAACAAAATCACCGTTTAATAACGATATAAACTGGATTCCTCCAACCGTTATTTTACTGTGATTTATATAGTGTGATATATAATGTGATATATAATCTGTTGGCGATTATATGTGTTTGAACGATATTGAACATCGTGATTTGATATGATTGGATACCATAACATACCGGAATGTAGATAAGGGAATTTTCAAAGTGATATTGAAAATAGAATATTTATAAAATGGGATATTTATAAATAAGAGATATTTATAAAGTGGAATATTTATAAATAAGAAATGTTTATAAATTGGGATATTTATAAATAGGAGATATTTGAAAAGGAAATAATTTCAAAACATTTCTTTTTGAATGGAAAGGCATGTGTGGCGAGTTTGGGGATTTTCCCGATGCTCCCGATACAAAGGAGGTTATGGCGAATTTTCCCGAAAATTTAAGGAGTTAGAATATTTCAAGAATAAATTTGAAAAGGAAATATTTGGAAACCATTTCCAAATAAAATTGGAAAGAGAACAGTATAAAAAGGAAATCATTTTTAAAGTGTAGAACCGTTATTTAAAAGTAAATCTTTTCAAATGAATAAAACGTTGTTAAAAAGGAAATCTTTATAAAGTGAATAGAGTTAACCAGTTAGAGTTAATCAGTTAGAGTTAACCAGTTGGAGTTAATTAGTTAGAGTTAATTGATTAGAGTTAAAACGAACTAGAGTTAATCAAATATAGTTATTTGAGACAGAGTTAGTCAAACATAGTATTCAGGGTAAGTTGTCATCTTGTACGACTGCTAGCGTAATTCGCAGGGCTGTAAATAGCCTACGGCGGTCGGATGTTTCCTAAGGGAGTCAGGCGTAACCATTGTGATCGCTGCGATCTAGAGTTAAGCGAATGGAGTTTAATCGAATATTAGTTATTCGATAGGAGTTAATCGAGTTGATCGAGTTGAGAAATAAGTTAAGTTAAATAAGTTGAGTTGATCGGGTGGTTCGACCAAGTTAGTCGAGCCTAGTTAATCGAATCGAATTGGTCGAACCAAGTAAGTCGAGTTAAGTTAGTTAAGTTAGTCGAGCCTAGTTAATCGAATCGAATTGGTCGAACCAAGTAAGTCGAGTTAAGTTAGTCAAGTTAGTCGAGCCTAGTTAATCGAATCGAATTGGTCGAACCAAGTAAGTCGAGTTAAGTTAGTCAAGTTAGTCGAGGCTAGTTAATCGAATCGAATTGGTCGAACCAAGTAAGTCGAGTTAGTCGAGTCAAGTTAAGTTAGTCAAGTTAAGTTAGTCAAGTTAAGTTAGTCGAGTTAAGTTCGTCGAGTTAAAGTTATCGATGTTAGTTTCATCGAAAGAAGTTATCGATGTTAGTTTCATCGAAAGGAGTTATCGATGTTAGTTTCATCGAAAGGAGTTATCGATTATAGTTTAATCGAAGTGAGATTTTCAAATATGAGATATTTGAAAGGAAGAGTTATCGAATATTAGTTATTCGAAGAGAGATTATCGAATATCGTTTATTCGAGAAGGAGTTAATCGAATATAGGTTATTCGAAGAAGAGTTAATCAAATAGAGATTTCTCGAAGAGAGCAAATCGGCAAATTCGATTATATCGAATTCGGGAAAGTACTTATACTTCCCAGTGTTTAAATAGAGAATTATTTATTTATAAATAAATAAGTATTAGGTTAATTATTCACTAATAAGGATAGAAGTTATAATTAAAGATAGATAATTCGAAAGTAGGGATTATAACATTATCGTTATAACCAATGTTTTAAATATAGAAGTGGATTAGTAAAATTGAATCCAAGAAAGGCGTAAAGAAGTTGTTAAAGATTAAAAGATAAACTTTGACCATTTCGAAGTTATAACGTTGTTCAGTTAAGGACTGAGAGGTAATTATACCCCAACTTGAGTGACTTCCTTCTTAACTCAGAAATGGTAAGGTTTGATCGTAATGGAGTTTTGGAAATGTTTTCCAAACGAGAATCAGAAATGTTTTCTGATAAAAGGAAAAATAAGAATTTAGAATATAGGGAAACAAGAGATAAGTAAATAAAGGAACTAAAGATATTAATGTTAAATGATGTTTGTTCGATATAATTTCCACCTGGAAATAATATCGTTGTTTGCACACTTGTTTTTCTTTGATAGTTAACTCACAGACTATCGAAGTTTTTGACCATTTTAACATTGTTAATATGGAGAGACCGGTTGGATTATTATCCAAAGAACCACTCTGTATTGGCATAAGCGTCGGGAATCATATATGCCAAAGATAATTGAAGACGGAGTAAAATGCAAGGACTATCCTGTCTACAGAATAGTGCCTTCGGTTTGTCCAGTCCCAGGACAACTTGTATGGACGAAGGTCTGACAGAGTATATCCAATGGATCGCGTAAGTTGATCTGTTCAAACGTATTCACGTTTGGTGGCGGAGGAATTCGTTTCTCTTAGCTGTATACCCGTGTTATTTTTGGATAAGTCAATTTGTGATTGGGCGGGTATGACGATGTGACATTTCTAAGTGAATGAAGATGGTTGTCTAACAGAGTATTTCCAGAAAGGTTACGTACATTGATTTCTTCAACCGTACCAAGAGTGGAAGCGGAGAAGGAAACTTCTTTTAGCTGACACGTAATGTATGGTTGTCGACGTCAATTAGTGATTTTCGATGGATCTGACAATGTGACATTCGAAGTGAATTTGATGTAATGATAAAGCGTAGCTTCTAGCCTCATCATCCGGTAAATGACAGAAATCGGGCAGGCAGCATGGCTAAGTCGGTTGCACCGAAGTAGGGTGTATAATCACCTATCTAGTGAATATTCATTTGTTTCTTAAAATCTATCAATGCTGTCCCATATATATACGGGAACGGTTGCTGATCCCAACCGTTGGTGATGTACATTCGATACACTCAAGCGAAATGAGTGGTCGGTCATGTGTGGCTGAGTTACAAGATGTTCTTGTTGAACTCCAGTGTATCGTTCCTAGAGTACACTGATCGGAAGGTGGTTCCATACCTGGTCATAGTTGGAAATCCATTATCCAATACGTGCTTGCGATTTTGATTGTATACTATATATGTAGAACGTGAGATGAAAGCGTTTCTGCTAGTTGGTATCTATTTGTACATAGACATTATTATAATATCAAAAGGATTTTGATATAAAGATATTTTGGATTCTCATAAGGGAAAAACCCGTTCCGTTCTACGGCGTGTTCTTATGAGATATCGTTTACTTGTTCATATACCTATTTAAACTATTTTACTCACACCAGTCCCAAGACTGACCCGGAGTTTACTTTGTTGTTTTCCCTAAACTCTAGGGTGCCTAAATTTGTACGGGAAGTCAAGTAGTCTGGATTTACAGGTATACTTGGAGAGCTTGGAGCAGGAGGCTTCAGGATTCTATAGCTATTATTATTTCCGTTGTTGTTGTAAGTGTTGTACTCTGATAAGTGTTATTGTATACATATACTGATGTTATTTCAAAGATATGTTATGTTATATTTTATTCGTTCCGCTGTGAGATTCGTGTTTACTCTGATGATGATGTTCTTCTTCTTCTTCTATTCTATAAGTTCTATCTTATCTATCCTCACCCTCTGCCTTCCTATTAGTTTCTTGAATTTCCAGTGTAATTTGGGGTTGGACTTGTGTTTTTGGTCAGCTCAAATTCCCCCGGATTTCAGAAAACTAATTCACTTGGTACGGATATGAAGAAAAATCTGAATTTAAATCAGATTGGAATTAAAATAAGGAAATTTTAAGTTCCTGGGAGATTTTGAAAACGTTTTTCAAACTGAAGGTGATATAGTATTGAACTCACTTCGATAGCTGGAAAATTGATTCTGATGATGAATCGCGACATCATCAGTGTTCATTTTCGAGTTCTAAGTGACGGACTACTACCAAAGGTTTTGTTTTTGAATTGTTTTGAGAAAACAAGTTGTTTAGAAATTCAAAGGTTTTGAATTGGCATTGTAATTTCAAATTGATTTGAAATAGACCCAGGAAATTAAGTTTCGGAATTTAAATTTTAACTTATGAAGTTGAATAGAATAAGATAGTAGAAATAAATTGAAATATTAACTTGAACTGAGTTAAATAGAATTGAATTGGATTAGAGAATAATCTGTTATGGAATTGGGTTGATGAGTTAAGAATTTGAAATTTGATATTCGGGTTCGAATGAAATTCGATTTGGTTTTGAGGATATGAACTGATTGGAATTTGATGGAAATAACACTGGTATATGCTGAGTTGATAGCATATGGAAGTGATAGAGTTGATATGCGCGACAAAAAGGTACCAGTTTATATTATATATGGATATGAGATTTATGAGCCGAATTGGCAAGTCGCTTGGCTGTTTGATTTTCTTTTGGGATAAAGAAGGCCCAGAGAGGCGAGTTGGAGTTTGAGATATTGACCAGTACAAAGGAGGTGCTGGCAAAAATTTTCGAAAAGTGAAGGTGTTAGAAAATTTTCAGAATTTTTGAAAATTTAGTTAGCCGGAATAAATTAATATTTTAGTCGATATTAATTGGTTCAGTTGAAACCGGAGACAAGAGGTAAACAGATAAATTTTTACCCAGAAGATAGGGTCATCCCCTAGCTTAGCAATTTCGAGGACGAAATTTTATTAAGGGGGGAAGATTGTAGTAACCCGCATTTTAGCTGCCGATAATTAAATTATTTAATTATTTATATATCGTTTTGGCGATATCGACGACCTGAATTAAATAAAAATGATTATTTAATTAATTTAAGTAATAGGATAAAATATATTTATTTCTGAATTAGTCAGAAATAGTGGAATTGACAATATTGTGTAAACAGGACAGTTGAAAATATATAATTCAGTTATATTGAATTATATTGACGAATATATTCAATCGACGACAGTTTGAACGTAGAATTATAATATAATTAAAACAGAGCTCGAAATGGCGCTGCAGTTCGCTATTTGGCGATTTGAACTTCAACTGAATGTACAGGATTCGTTTTAAGCCGGATTTCAGTGAAACAAGAAACATGTGGAGCTGGTGGAGTATATCTTTCTAGTGGAAGAGAAAAATCGGGATTTCGTCATGTAGATTTTGATGTACGTCCAAATCAAATTTCAGAAAAGTCGCTGTAGAATTCTTTTAAAATTTGCGACGCTTTATATACGTTATAAAAGGATTTTCGGTATAAACTGAATATCGAGATAATCTGAAATCTGAAATATCAAATTGTAAATTCTGACATGATATTCTGTAGCTGTACGAATCATATGTGAATATATACGATAATATATATTTATTTATATTTAATTTAATTTATTTAAATATATTTATATATTTAAATGGATTTTTCAAGGGTCTAAAAATAGCCAGTTTTGCAAACGAAGTCGGAATTCGACGAAACCAGTTTTGTTGGATCCGCAATATCAAATAATTGTTAGATTTCTAGTTTCGTGATTTTTAGAGTCATTGTGTGGTCGTACGGATTTTTAGAGTGAGAAACAGTCAGTATTTCGACAGTTAAAAATACGCTGTGTGAGCATACGAAGTCGGAATTCGACGAAACCAGTTTCGTTGGGACCGAAATGTCGAACTCTAGCAGTATGTCCATTTTCATGATTTTTGGGCATCATGTGTGATCACAAAGATTTTTAGAAGTCAGAAATGAATATAAAGGATTAAATAACAATATTAAAATATTAATATAAAAATATCTAGATATTTTTTTATGGTCTATAAATACCCCTCCTTCCTTTCTAAACCTAATTCAATCCCTTCTAAGTCAACAGAAATTTGCGCCGATCTTTTCCATTCCCACAAAAATCATCGATCAAAAGAAAAATTCAAAACAATACCAAATAAAATTCTATAAAATACAAATCGAGTATTTATGGATTCTTAAGGCCAGCAGCTTCGATTTAGGACTTGTTTCAAGTGTTGCGATTCAGGTTTGGTGAGTTCGACGTTTAGCAGAAAACCTAGGGTTCAGATTTTTGAGCGTTGTAGTCATTGATGCTTGAAACGATGGGTGTTTTTGAGTTTGTGATGTCGATTAGCACCTGTACGAGAGGTTGTATGGGTTTCGATGATAAAAAGCTTCGGTGCTTTTACTGTTCTGACGCGTTGGATCTGGGAGCTGAAGTCACCAAGGCTGGTTCGAGTTTGAGGTTTCAGGGTGAGGGGTGAAGAGATTTTTGTGGAGAACATCACGGTGAAATTTGTTGGTGATTCATGATGTATGGGAGGAGGATGGATCAATGTTTTGGGCGGAAATGGTGTTTTGTGTGAATGCCTGGAAGGAGAATAATGATCGAGGAAGGAGAAGAATAGGAGGCGGACTGGTCTGGGTTTAGACATGGTGTTCAAAATTATGTTGGGCCGGAAAGAAAGGTCAAGGCCCATTTTAAAAATATAATCCAAGCTTTATTTAATTTTAAAATAGTTCAAACTTTAATATTGTATAACTTGATCATACAAGATCAGATCGACGAACCGTAAGTGCATTGGGATCGTATGGACGGGAGCAACACAATGAGGCTGACTGGGGGTGAATCCGAGCTCGTTACAATTTATGGCGAAATAAATTGTCCAACTGAGTCAAATAATGCAAACCGATTATTTAACGGTTAACGCGTCAATGTGAGTAAAAACTCACTAACTTTCCTCAATTTATATTTTAATATAAATTGTACTTTATTTCTGTATTTGACTGCTAGTTATGTACTGTTAATTTGGACTGTTAAGTTGTATTGTTAAATTAGACTGTAGATTGGACTGTTAAATAATTGATTGAAAACAGTATGGATATATATATATATCTACATATATATATATATATATATATATTAAACGGTGATTTTGTTATCAGTGTATTTCATTAGAAATGCAAGTGATGTTATATACGTTGTTTAACATCGGTGGATGCAGGGAAACAGGTTGGAGGAATCCGACTGGATTCCTCAACATTTATTTTACTGTTATTTGTATATTGTGATATATACTGTGATATAAAATCTGTTGTTGATTGTATATGTTTGGATGATATGGATCATTGACAGTTGGTTGTTTAAAAACAATAGAAAACACTGAAAATGTAGAAAAGGGGATTTTCAATATTTATATTGAAAATGAATCTATTTATAAAATTGAAGGATTTTATAAAAGGATATTTATTTAGAAATAAATAAATAAAATAAAGGAATGTTTATTTAGATTGAAAAAAGAGAATAAAGGATATTTAATTAAGGATTAAATAATTAGAATTATAAAGGAAAATCTATTTAGGAAAATAAATAGATTATACAAAAGGAAATCTATTTAGGAAATAAATAGAAGTTAAAATAAATAGAAATAAAAGAAAAGTTAGTTAGTCAGATATAAATATTCGAATCAAGTTAGTTAAGTGGTCAAACCAGGCTAGTCGAACCAAACTAGTCAAGCTAGTCGAACCCAACCGAGTCGAAATGGTCGAGTCGAACCAAATCGAGCCAAATGGTCGAGTCGAACCAAATCGAGCCAAATGGTCGAGTCGAACCAATCGAGTCAAGCTGGTCAAGTTAGTCGAACCTGGTCAGTACAACCAAGCTGGTCAAGTTAGTTTCATCGAAAGAAGTTATCGATGTTAGTTTCATCAAAAGGAGTTATCGATGTTAGTTTCATCGAAAGGAGTTATCGATGTTAGTTTCATCGAAGGGAGTTATCGATTATAGTTTAATCGAAGTGAGATTTTCAAATATGAGATATTTGAAAAGGAAGAGTTATCGAATATTAGTTATTCGAAGAGAGATTATCGAATATCGTTTATTCGAGAAGGAGTTAATCGAATATAGGTTATTCGAAGAAGAGTTAATCAAATGGAGATTTCTCGAAGAGAGTTAATCGGCGAATTCGATTATATCGAATTCGGGAAAGTACTTATACTTTCCAGTGTTTAAATAGAGATTTATTTATTTATAAATAAATATGTGTTAGGTTAATTATTCACTAATAAGAATAGAAGTTATAATTAAAGTTAGATAATTCGAAAGTAGGGATTATAACGTTATCGTTATAACCAATGTTTTAAATATAGAAGTGGATTAGTAAAATTGAATCCGAGAAAGGCGTAAAGAAGTTGTTAAAGATTAAAAGATAAACTTTGACCATTTCGAAGTTATAACGTTGTTCAGTTAAGGTTTGAGAGGTAATTATACCCCAACTTGAGTGACTTCCTTCTTAACTAAGAAATGGTAAGGTTTGATCGTAAAGGAGTTTTGGAAATGTTTTCCAAACGAGAATCAGAAATGTTTTCTGATAAAAGAAAATAAGAATTTAGAATATAGGGAAACAGGAGATAAGTAAATAAATGAACTAAAGAGATTAATGTTAAATGATGTTTGTTCGATATAATTTCCATCTGGAAATAATATCGTTGTTTGCACACTTGTTTTTCTTTGATAGTTAACTCACCGACTATCGAAGTTTTGACCATTTTAACGTTGTTAATATGGAGAGACCGGTTGGATTATTATCCATAGAACCACTCTGTATTGGCATAAGCGTCGCGAATCATATATGCCAAAGATAATTGAAGACGGAGTAAAATGCAAGGGCTGTTGTATAAGTCTTAGATAACAGTGACTAAGATGGATATACGGAATAGTGCCTTCGGTTTGTCCAGTCCCAGGACAACTTGTATGGATGAAGGTCTGACAGAGTATATCCAATGGATCGCGTAAGTTGATCTGTTCAAACGTATTCACGTTTGGTGGCGGAGGAATTCGTTTCTCTTAGCTGTATACCCGTGTTATTTTTGGATAAGTCAATTTGTGATTTGGCGGGTATGACGATGTGACATTCTAAGTGAATGAGGATGACTTGTGTGGATGAATGTCTGACAGAGTATTTCCAAAAAGGTCACGTATATTGATTTCTTCGACCGTACCAAGAGTGGAAGCGGAGAAGGAACTTCTTTAGCTAACACGTAATGTACTTTTGTAGACGTCAATTAGTGATTTTCGATGGATCTGACAATGTGGCATTCGAAGTGAATTTGATGTGATGATAAAGCGTAGCTTCTAGCCTCATCAACCGGTAAATGACAGAAATCGGGCAGGCAGCATGGCTAAGTCGATCGCACCGAAGTAGGGTGTATAATCACCTATCTAGTGAATATTCATTTGTCTTAAACCTATCAATGCTGTCCCATATATATATACGGGAACGATTGCTGATGCCAACCGTTGGTGATGTACATTCGATACACTCAAGCGAAATGAGTGGTCGGTCATGTGTGGCTGAGTTACAAGATGTTCTTGTTGAACTCCAGTGTATCGTTCCTAGAGTACACTGATCGGAAGGTGGTTCCATACCTTGGCATAGTTGGAAATCCATTACTCAATACGTGCTTGCGGTTTTGATTGTATACTATATGTAGAACGTGAGATGAAAGCGTTTCTGCTAGTTGATATCTATTTGTACATAGACATTATTATAATATCAAAAGGTTTTTGATATAAAGATATTTTGGATTCTCATAAGGGAAAAACCCGTTCCGTTCTGCGGCGTGGTCTTATGAGATATCATTCACTTGTTCATATACCTGTTTAAACTGTTTTACTCATACCAGTCCCATGACTGACCCGGAGTTTACTTTGTTGTTTTCCTAAACTCTTGGGTGCCTAATTTGTACGGGCAGTCAAGTAGTCAGGAATTTGCAGATATAGTTGAAGAGCTGGAGCAGGAGGCTTCTGGATCATATAGCTATAGTTTATTTCCGCTGTGTTGTAAGTGCTGTACTCTGATAAGTGCTATTGTATACATAACTGTTATATTTCAAAGTTATGTTATCTATTATATGTTATTCGTTCCACTGTGAGGTTCGTGTTACTCTGATGTTGTGTTCTTCTTCTTCTTCTATTCTAAGTTTCTATCTTATCTATTCTCACCTTCTAATTTCTTTCATTAATTACCGGGATTTTTCGATGGTTTAGTTATCGACGTCGTGCTTACGTCGATAACCAAAGTCGCTCAAAAATCCGGGTTACTACAGTTGGTATCAAACTGAATTTAAATCACTTGGTACGGATATGAGCTGTTGTATAAGTCTTAGATAACAGTGGCTAAGATGGATATACGGAATAGTGCCTTCGGTTTGTCCTGTCCCAGGACAACTTGTATGGACGAAGGTCTGACAGAGTATATCCAATGGATCGCGTAAGTTGATCTGTTCAAACGTATTCACGTTTGGTGGCGGAGGAATTCGATGTTAGCCACTATTTCGAAAATGCTCGACTAACTTGATACCAAATGTGACGACCCTAAAATCCGATAGAATTTGAGCTGACCAAAAACACAAGTCCAACCCCAAATATCACGGAAATTCGAACCATTAATAGAAAGAAGTTAGAGGGTGAGGATAGATAAGATAGAAACTTAGAATAGAAGAAGAAGAAGAACACAACATCAGAGTAACACGAATCTCACAGCGGAACGAATAACATATAATATATATAACATAACTTGAAATATACATCTGTACTTGAATATACATCAATATCAAAGTACATCACTTACAACACAGCAGAAATAACTATAGCTATATGATCCTGAAGCCTCCTGCTCCAAGCTCTTCCAGAATATCTGTAAATTCCCGACTACTTGACTGCCCGTACAAATTTAGGCACCCAAGAGTTTGGGGAAAACAACAAAGTAAACTCCGGGTCAGTCATGGGACTGGTATGAGTAAACAGTTTAAAAACAGTTTTCAGAAAACTATATGATATCTCATAAGACCACGCCGTATAACATGAAACGGGTTTTTCCATTATGAAAATCCAAACACTTGACTTATCTTTATATCAAAACTCTTTTGATATTATAATAATGTCTAAATCAAGTAAATAACAATCTAGTGGAACGTTTGCATCTCACGTTCCACATATATAATATACAATCAAAACCGCAAGCACGTATTGGATAATGGATGTCCAACTATGACAAGGTATGGAATCACCTTCTGATCAGTGTACTCTAGGAACGATACACTGGAGTTCAACAAGAACATCTTGCAACTCAGCCACACATGACCGACCACTCATTTCGCTTGAGTGTATCGAATGTATATCACCAACGGTTGGGATCAGCAACCGTTCCCGTATATATATATGGGACAGCATTGATAGATTAAAGAAGCAAATGAATATTCTCTAGATAGGTGATTATACACCCTACTTCGGATCGACCGACTTAGCCATGTTGCCTGCCCGATTTTTGTCATTTCCTGGTTGTTGAGGCCAGAGGTTACGCTGTATCATCACATCAGATTCACTTCGAATGCCACATTGTCAGATCCATCGAAAATCACTAATTGACGTCTACAACATTACATTACGTGTTAGCTAAAGAAGTGCCCTTCTCCGCTTCCACTCTTGGTACGGTTGAAGAAATCAATGTACGTGACCTTTCTGGAAATACTCTGTCAGACATTCATCCATACAAGTCATCCAGGAACAGGATGAACCGAAGGCACTATTTCTATTAATAGAAAAAGTCCTTGCACTCTACTCCGTCTTCGATTATCTTTATATAATCTGATTCGCACGCTACTGCCGATATGGAGTGGTTCTTCGGATAATAATCCAACCGGTCTCTCCATATTGACAACGATGGTCAAAACTTCGATAGTCTGTGATTTAACTATCGAATAAAAACAAGTGTTTCGATAGTCGATGATTTAACTATCGAATAAAACAAGTGTTCATCCAAACATCCAACAATCACTGAACCTTTAATTAATATTCCATTAATTAAATCTCTTCTCTATTTCTTATCAATATTTGTTAACCAAATATTTTCAATAACCATATTGGCCTTATATGTTATTTGGAAAACATTTCCATATATCGCCTTCTTTTATTTTCTAAACTTTAGAAAATATATGTTATTTATAATTGGAAAATATTCCAATTACTTATCTCTTTTCCAATCTCGTTTATTTCTATACTTAGGAAACGTTCATTATTCTATTTCCAAGCTTTGCACATATTTGGGTTAAAACAGATGTTGTGTAAAACATCGTTACGACAACCCAAATACAGTATTTAACTAATTCTTATTCCACATTGATCTTTGAGCCTGAATCTTGCTAATTATCGGTATATCATGAAATCAACCAAGTTGGGGTATAATTACCTCTCAGGCCTTGACTGAATAACATTTAACGTCAAAACAGACAAGACTACTTACTCGAATAATCAATACCATACAACTGATTATTCACCTTTAAACACATATACATTTTCTCTTTTTATTCCTACGAGATTTTTTTCCTTATACTTCTCTTTTTAATTATACTATTCTATTTCTAAGTTCGTTTCCTTATCGACTTCTATATAATTTGATATGTTGATTTCTAACTATCAAATCATCTTAAAAATATTCTATCTCCTTAAATTCCCAGAAAAATTCGCCATAACCTCCTTTGTACCAGGAGCATCGGGAAATTTCAAATAGCTTTCCCGGTCCTTCTTATCTCAAAAAGAAAAAGAAAAAGGCCAAGCGGCTTGCCGATACGGCGCATAAAATCTCATATGGAAATTAAATACGTACCTTTTGTCAGGCATTCTATTTATTTCACTTCTATACTTTATTCCATACCTGTCTCCTGTATATTTATACCTGTCCAATCTATTTTAACTATACCAATCTTTTTAACTAAATTTGTTAATTAAATCTGTTAATTAACTTCTTAGTCTAATCCACTTCTATTTATCCAAATCTATTTATTTTAGATCCCATTTGAATTTCTATATTCAAATTCCATTTGAAATACAATATTCAAATTCTATAGTTAAACTCCATTTGAATTCTATTATTCAAATTCTATTCAATTCCTTATATTCAAAGTCCATTTGAATTCTCTGCATTATTTATAAACAACGTTTATAACTTCAATTCAAATCCCACCTTTCCATTTATAAACAATGTTTATAAATTCAATTCAAATCCCATATTTTCATTTATAAACAACGTTTATAAATTCGATCCAAATCCTATCTTCCATTTATAAACAGCGTTTATAAATTCGATCACTTGTTTTATATACCTTCAAAACAAGTTAATATTTTCTATAGTTTTAAAGTCCATCTGAATTCTATATTCAAATTCTATATTCAAAGTCTATTTGAATTCTATATTCAAATTCTATCGTTTAAAGTCCATTTGAATCCTATATTCAAATTCTATAGTTTAAAGTCCATTTGAATTCTATATTCAAATTCTATAGTTTAAAGTCCATTTGAATATCTTTGCATTATTATTTATAAACAACGTTTATAACTTCAATTCAAATCTCATCTTTTCATTTATAAACAAAGTTTATAAATTCAATTCAAATCCCATCTTTTCATTTATAAACAAAGTTTATAAATTCAATTCAAATCCCATATTTTCATTTATAAATTCTACTGGATTTGTTTTTGTATGCGACCGCCGTAGGCTATTTACAGCACTGATACCAACTGTAGTGACCCGAAAATCCGGGGGAATTTGAGCTGACTAAATAACACAAGTCCTACCCAAATCGCACTGGAAATTCAAGAGACTAATAGAAAGAAAACAGAGGGTGAGGATAGATAAGATAGAACTTATAGAATAGAAGAAGAAGAAGAAGAAGAACATCATCATCAGGGTAAACACGAATCTCACAGCGGAACGAATAAAATATAACATAACATATCTTTGAAATAACATCAGTATATGTATACATTAACACTTATCAGAGTACAACACTTACAACAACAGCGGAAATAATAATAGCTATAGAATCCTGAAGCCTACTGCTCCAAGCTCTCCAAGTGTATTTGTAAAATCCCGACTACTTGACTGCCCGTACAAATTTAGGCACCCAAGAGTTTAGGGAAAACAACAAAATAAACTCCGGGTCAGTCATGGGACTGGTGTGAATAAACTCAAATCATTTAAACAGGTATATGATATCTCATAAGACCACGCCGCAGAACGGAACGGGTTTCTCCCTTATGAAAATCCAAATAACTTTTCAAAGCAATATCATTCTGATATTATAATAATGTCTAAGTACAAATAAATATCAATCTAGCAGAAACGCTTGCATCTCACGTTACTACATATATAGTATACAATCAAAATCGCAAGCACGTATTGGATGATTGGATTTCCAACTATGACAAGGTATGGAACCACCTTCCGATCAGTGTACTCTAGGAACGATACACTGGAGTTCAACAAGAACATCTTGCAACTCAGCCACACATGACCGACCACTCATTTCGCTTGAGTGTATCGAATGTACATCACCAACGGTTGGGATCAGCAACCGTTCCCGTATATATATATATATGGGACAGCATTGATAGATTTAAGAAACAAATGAATATTCACTAGATAGGTGATTATACACCCTATTTCGGTGTGACCGACTTAGCCATGCTGCCTGCCCGATTTCTGTCATTTACCGGTTGTGAGGCTAGAAGCTACGCTTTATCATCATAATAGATTCACTTCGAATGCCACATTGTCAGATCCATCGAAAATCACTAATTGACGTCTACAACAATACATTACGTGTCAGCTAAAAGAAGTTTCCTTCTCCGCTTCCACTCTTGGTACGGTTGAAGAAATCAATGTACGTGACCTTTCTGGAAATACTCTGTCAGACATCCATCTTCATTCACTTAAAATGTCACATCGTCATACCCGCCAAATCACAAATTGAATTATCCAAAAATAACACGGGTATACAGCTAAGAGAAACGAATTCCTCCGCCACCAAAGGTGAATACGTTTGAACAGATCAACTTACGCGATCCATTGGATATACTCTGTCATACCTTCGTCCATACAAGTTGTCCTGGGACTGGACAAACCGAAGGCACTATTCTGTAGACAGGATAGTCCTTGCATTTTTCTCCGTCTTCAATTATCTTTGGCATATATGAGTCGCGATGCTTATGCCAATACAGAGTGGTTCTATGGATAATAATCCAACCGGTCTCTACATATTAACAACGTTAAAATGGTCAAAACTTCGATAGTCTGTGAGTTAACTATCAAAGAAAACAATTGTGCAAACAACGATATTATTTCCAAATGGAAATTATATCGAACAAACATCATTTAACATTAATCTCTTTAGTTCATTTATTTACTTATCTCCTGTTTCCCTAAATTCTAAATTCTTATTTTTCTTTTATCAGAAAACATTTCTGATTCTCGTTTGGAAAACATTTCCAAAACTCCTTTACGATCAAACCTTACCATTTCTTAGTTAAGAAGGAAGTCACTCAAGTTGGGGTATAATTACCTCTCAGACCTTGACTGAACAACGTTATAACTTCGAAATGGTCAAAGTTTATCTTTTAATCTTTAACAACTTCTGTATGCCTTTCTCGGATTAAATTTTACTAATCCACTTCTATATTTAAAACATTGGTTATAACGATAACGTTATAATCCCTATTTTCGAATTATCTAACTTCAATTATAACTTCTATTCTTATTAGTGAATAATTAACCTAACACTTATTTATTTATAAATAAAGAAATCTCTATTTAAACACTGGAAAGTATAAGTACTTTCCCGAATTCGATATAATCGAATTTGCCGATTAACTCTCTTCGAGAAATCTTTATTTGATTAATTCTTCTTCGAATAAGCTATATTCGATTAACTCTCTTCGAATAACTAATATTCGATAACTCTTCCTTTCAAATATCTCATATTTGAAAATCTCACTTCGATTAAACTATAATCGATAACTCCTTTCGATGAAACTAACATCGATAACTCCTTTCGATGAAACTAACATCGATAACTCCTTTCGATGAAACTAACATCGATAACTCCTTTCGATGAAACTAACATCGATTTATTTAACTCGACGAACTTAACTCGACTAACTTAACTTGACTCGACTAACTCGATTTACTTGGTTCGACCAATTCGATTCGATTAACTAGGCTCGGCTAACTTGACTAACTTAACTCGACTTACTTGGTTCGACCAATTCGATTCGATTAACTAGGCTCGACAAACTTGACTAACTTAACTCGACTGACTTGGTTCGACCAATTCGATTCGATTAACTAGGCTCGACTAACTTGGTCGAACCACCCGATCAACTCAACTTATTTAACTTAACTTATTTCTCAACTCGATCAACTAGATTAACTCCTATCGAATAACTAATATTCGATTTAACTCCATTCGCTTGACTCTAGATCGCAGCGATCACAATGGTTACGCCTGACTCCCTCAGGAAACATCCGACCGCCGTAGGCTATTTACAGCCCTGCGAATTACGCTAGCAGTTGTACGAGATGGTAACTTACCCTGAATACTATGTTTGACTAACTCTACCTTACCAGGCTCTGATACCAAATGTAACGACCCGACTTTTCGAACCTCGAAAGTCGACACTAAATACATCCACGGTATTCGTGTGCCAAACATCCAAGTGCCGGAAAGTCGAATTGTTGGGTAAAATAAAAAAAAGAAGTAGAACAAGGAAGAAAGAATAGAATATCAGAATCTCACAGCGGAACGGAAATATATAATATCAACATAGTACAAAGGGTTACTCTGAATAAAAGAATTTCAGAGTTACAATAACCTAAGTACCATAATCAGCTCGGACAGTTATAACTGCCTGTCCTCACAATGCTGATATGTACATAACTAATACAGTACAACTGAAATAGAAATAGGTAGATAGATAATGGAAGCCTCCAGCTCGTCTTCCGAACTTTAAAGCATCCAAAGTAAAACCTGCCATACTCAGCCTACTCGAAGGAGTACGTGAGGATTTTAGGGAAAACAAAAACCAAGTGTCAGACATCAGTCTGGTATGAGAAAACTCAAGATTGCATGTAACAATATTGAGGGGACCGTGCAGATAACCGCTCCGGTTTTCCCCTCAAAAGAAACCAACCATTTATTAAGTTTACTATAGTTGTATTATAGATAATGTCTAGGGTGTAGAATATAAATAAATCACATAGATGGAATGGTTACATTGGTTACATTCGACAACTATTAAGTGTACAAACAAAACCGCTAAGGTACGTTCGCATATTGGATTTTCCATCGGAGATCTCTCAATACAGATCCAAACTCCATGCACAAGGGTCAGAAAGTACCTCCGAGCGTTGCATATCTCTAGATAAAATATACCATAAGGTAAACACAACTGGCCCACGCACGAAACACCGAAGTGCACCACGTGGAACCAAATATATCCAACTCCCGCGCGCAACTTCGAGGAGCTCCCGCACGATTCGATATAACCATACACTAGATATGGAGTCAATATATCCTGCCATAGGTTAGCAAAACCTCAGATTGTGCTCCTACTCTGTTTTTAGCCATATCCGATGTCGAGGTTTCGTTCGGCTTCTTTCACACGAGTCTTTGTCACTCGAACATAACACGAATCCCAAATTGGATTCCTACTTCTCGAACAGATCACGAATCACTACTTTGATCCGAGCATCACGAGAAGTTTCCCAATCTTCATATAGATTCACTTTTCTTCTTCAATCGCTTCCAAAACGTAGAACTCGTACTCTAGTTTTGAAGTGGTATTCGATGAGTAAAACACTTATCGATCCCGGGCTCTTCAAAACTAATCATTGAATTTCCGGTTAACTCAATTTCGGTTCTTTCAAAAGTAAGTGAATGCTAGAGACGTTTCATACCAACACTCCTCCCCGGGGGTTCTCATTGGTATGGAATCGTGAAGCTTTCCCGATACTTCTTAAGTTATAATGGTATAGTTTGATGGTCAACTAATCGACTATCTAGTCAAAACAATAGCTTATAGAAACCATGGTTCGTGCACTTAACTCGTTTCTGACATTATCAACTTAACTATCCCTCAGTCAAGAGTGAGGCCTGGTAAGTTAGAGCACTGGTTGCATATCACCCCTTGCCTAGACACCCCATTCTTGACACTCACAGATAGATAAGCCTACTCGTCGGCTTATTAGTGTTAAGCATTATCAGTTACCTTTTTAATCTAATGACTTAATCATGACGAGGTTTAGCAATTCATAACCCTTTTCTAACCTTTGTTTTATTTGGAAAGATATTTTATAAGAAGATATTTGGAAGATATTTA
Organism: Allium sativum; assembly: GCA_030737875.1. Lineage (NCBI taxonomy): Eukaryota > Viridiplantae > Streptophyta > Magnoliopsida > Asparagales > Amaryllidaceae > Allium > Allium sativum. The sequence continues at coordinate 218,594,822 of CM060920.1, forward strand.
GAAAGAAGATATTTTAGAAGAAGATATTTTGAAAAGAAGATATTTTGAAAAGAAGATATTTTAGAAGAAGATATTTTGAAAAGAAGATATTTTAGAAGAAGATATTTAGAAAGAAGATATTTTAGAAGAAGATATTTTAAAAGAAGATATTTTAGAAGATAAGACCATTCATAAATTTAAAGAACATTTACAATACTTAGAAATCCAAAAATCAAGGTTAAACGGGTAGTTTTGCACTAGTGAAGTTTTGGATATTTTCAAGGGGTTACTTAGCATTTTACTATTCAATCACTTCAAGGTAGTAAACATACAAGTAAAACAAGATTCAAAATGATAAGAAATCACTAAAGATGTCATTACAAAGTTCCATACAAGATGTTGTAAACACAACAATTCAAACTGCATTTATAGCGACTATCGCTATAAGTGCACTTTCAAGTTCAAGTCTACAATATGTCAATTCCCTACTAATCTTTATGTGCTTTGTTTCAAGTCCATTCCACTTGTTATACAAGTTAATTCAAGTCCAAATCCAAGTCCATTCAGGTCCATTCCAACCCATTAACATGGATCACATATGTCGCTTACTTTTAAAGTAAGAATCAAGTTAACATTTTTAACGTAAGTTACTAACATTCAAGAAACTTTAAGCAACGTTAATCGTGAATGATGGTACACTCGCGTATGGAGCTCTGGATGTGACTAATTATCCCATGAAGTTGGTCGAACAAGTGTATGTATATAAGCTTCTTATATGTATACAAATGAATGCTTACTTGAAAAAGCAAACTTACCATCTCTTACACACCTTTCACTTCCCTTACACACCATCCCATCTATCATAATTACTATTAGGGTTTTAAGGGCATTTTGGTCTTTTCCCATCCACCTTCCTTTTCCTATATAAGGAGGGGTATACCTCCTTCTTTCTTACACAAAATTCCTAAGCAAAAGTGAAGCTTTTAATGGCTTATCTTCATCTTCTTCCTCTTCCTTACTAACTTTCTCAAACTATATTCAAACCAACTCCAAATCAACTCAAACTTTGAGTGTAGCCTTCTTATACCATTATAAGACCTTCTAGCAAGTTAGAAGTTGAAAAATCCAAGCCTCTCTCAATTTTCATCTTTGTTTGTGAGCTATATAAGGAAGGAAGCAAGGAAAAGCAAGGAAAGGAAGGAGGTTGCTAGCTTGGATCTTTATTCTTATTCTTGGATCTTTATTCTTATTTTGGATCTTGGATTTGCTAAGGATTAAGGTGAGTTTACTCACTATTTAGGACAGAAAATATAAACCATTTTCATGTCCTTAACTATGCTTAAAGTTGCTTGAATGTTAGTAACTTATGTTAAAATGTTAACTTGATTCTTACTTTAAAAGTAAGCGACATATGTGATCCATGTTAATGGGTTGGAATGGACCTGAATGGACTTGGATTTGGACTTGAATTAACTTGTATAACAAATGGAATGGACTTGAAACAAAGCACATAAGGATTAGTAGGGAATTGACATATTGTAGACTTGAACTTGAAAGTGCACTTATAGCGATAGTCGCTATAAATGCAGTTTGAATTGTTGTGTTTACAACATCTTGTATGGAACTTTGTAATGAAATCTTTAGTGATTTCTTATCATTTTGAATCTTTTTTTACTTGTATGTTTACTACCTTGAAGTGATTGAATAGTAAAATGCTAAGTAACCCCTTGAAAATAACCAAAACTTCACTAGTGCAAAACTACCCGTTTAACCTTGATTTTTGGATTTCTAAGTATTGTAAATGTTCTTTAAATTTATGAATGGTCTTATCTTCTAAAATATCTTCTTTTAAAATATCTTTCCAAATAAAACAAAGGTTAGAAAAGGGTTATGAATTGCTAAACCTCGTCATGATTAAGTCATTAGATTAAAAAGGTAACTGATAATGCTTAACACTAATAAGCCAACGAAGTAGGCTTATCTATTTGTGAGAGTTAAGATTGATGTCGAGTAGGGATGGAGCAATAGAGTTCTACCTTACCGGCTTCCCTCTTGGCCGAGGAATAGATAGGTTGGGAATGTTGGAAACGTGTTAACCATGTTAATTACTTACTTGTTTATTGAATATCATGGATACTGTGCTTAATTCTAATAAGCCGACGAGTAGGCTTATCTATCTGTGAGTGTCAAGAATGGGGTGTCTAGGCAAGGGGTGATATGCAACCAGTGCTCTAACTTACCAGGCCTTACCCTTGACCGAGGGATAGTTAAGTTGATAATGCCGGAAACGAGTTAAGTGCACGAACCATGGTTTCTATAAGCTATTGTTTTGACTAGATAGTCGATTAGTCGACCATCAAACTATACCATTATAACTTAAGAAGTGTCGGGAAAGCTTCACGATTCCATACCAATGATAACCCCGGGGAGGAGTGTTGGTTATGTCTCTAGCATTCACTTACTTTTGAAAGAACCGGAATTGAGTTAACCGGAAATTCATCGATTAGTTTTGAAGAGCCCGGGATCGATAAGTGTTTTACTCATCGAATACCACTTCAAAACTAGAGTACGAGTTCTACGTTTTGGAAGCGGTTGAAGAAGAAAAGTGAATCTATATGAAGATTGGGAAACTTCTCGTGATGCTCGGATCAAAGTAGTGATTCGTGATCTGTTCGAGAAGTAGGAATCCAATTTGGGATTCGTGTTATGTTCGAGTGACAAAGACTCGTGTGAAAGATGCCGAACGAAACCTCGACATCGGATATGGCTAAAAACAGAGTAGGAGCACAATCTGAGGTTTTGCTAACCTATGGCAGGATATATTGACTCCATATCTAGTGTATGGTTATATCGAATCGTGCGGGAGCTCCTTGAAGTTGCGCGCGGGAGTTGGATATATTTGGTTCCACGTGGTGCACTTCGGTGTTTCGTGCGTGGGCCAGTTGTGTTTACCTTATGGTATATTTTATCTAGAGATATGCGACGCTCGGAGGTACTTTCTGACCCTTGTGCATGGAGTTTGGATCTGTATTGAGAGATCTCCGATGGAAAATCCAATATGCGAACGTACCTTAGCGGTTTTGTTTGTACACTTAATAGTTGTCGAATGTAACCAATGTAACCATTCCATCTATGTGATTTATTTATATTCTACACCCTAGACATTATCTATAATACAACTATAGTAAACTTAATAAATGGTTGGTTTCTTTTGAGGGGAAAACCGGAGCGGTTATCTGCACGGTCCCCTCAATATTGTTACATGCAATCTTGAGTTTTCTCATACCAGACTGATGTCTGACGCTTGGTTTTTGTTTTCCCTAAAATCCTCACTTACTCCTTCGAGTAGGCTGAGTATGGCAGGTTTTACTTTGGATGCTTTAAAGTTCGGAAGACGAGCTGGAGGCTTCCATTATCTATCTACCTATTTCTATTTCAGTTGTACTGTATTAGTTATGTACATATCAGCATTGTTAGGACAGGCAGTTATAACTGTCCAGGCTGATTATGGTACTTAGGTTATTGTAACTCTGAAATTCCTTTATTCAGAGTAACCCTTTGTACTATGTTGATATTATATATTTCCGTTCCGCTGTGAGATTCTGATATTCTGTTCTTTCTTCCATGTTCTACTTCTTTTTTTTATTTTACCCAACAATTCGACTTTCCGGCACTTGGATGTTTGGCACACGAATACCGTGGATGTATTTAGTGTCGACTTTCGAGGTACGAAAAGTCGGGTCGTTACATTTGGTATCAGAGCATAATTAGTCACATCAAGAGTTTCATCCACGGTATATTTGGGACAATGTTAACATTTTTAATCTAAAGACATTTTACTTTCGAGTATTGGTATAACCATATATCCCGAGTACGAAATATATCCAACTCCCGCGCGCAACTTCGAGGAGCTCCCGCACGATTCGATATAACCATACATTAGATATGGAGTCAATATATCCTGCCATAGGTTAGCAAAACCTCAGATTGTGCTCCTACTCTGTTTTTAGCCATATCCGATGTCGAGGTTTCGTTCGGCATCTTTCACACGAGTCTTTGTCACCCGAACATAACACGAATCCCAAATTGGATTCCTACTTCTCAAACAGATCACGAATCACTACTTTGATCCGAGCATCACGAGAAGTTTCCCAATCTTCATATAGATTCACTTTTCTTCTTCAACCGCTTCCAAAACGTAGAACTCGTACTCTAGTTTTGAAGTGGTATTCGATGAGTAAAACACTTATCGATCCCGGGCTCTTCAAAACTAATCGATGAATTTTCGGTTAATTCAATTCCAGTTCTTTCAAAAGTAAGTGAATGCTAGAGACGTTTCATACCAACACTCCTCCCCGGGGGTTATCATTGGTATGGAATCGTGAAGCTTTCCCGATACTTCTTAAATTATAATGGTATAGTTTGATGGTCGACTAATCGACTATCTAGTCAAAACAATAGCTTATAGAAACCATGGTTCATGCACTTAACTCGTTTCCGACATTATCAACTTAACTATCCCTCGGTCAAGAGTGAGGCCTGGTAAGTTAGAGCACTGGTTGCATATCACCCCTTGCCTAGACACCCCATTCTTGACACTCACAGATAGATAAGCCTACTCGTCGGCTTATTAGAATTAAGCACAGTATCCATGATATTCAATAAACAAGTAAGTAATTAACATGGTTAACACGTTTCCAACATTCCCAACCTATCTATTCCTCGGCCAAGAGGGAAGCCGGTAGGTTAGAGCTCTATTGCTCCATCCCTACTCGACATCAATCTTAACTCTCACAAATAGATAAGCCTACTTCGTTGGCTTATTAGTGTTAAGCATTATCAGTTACCTTTTTAATCTAATGACTTAATCATGACGAGGTTTAGCAATTCATAACCCTTTTCTAACCTTTGTTTTATTTGGAAAGATATTTTATAAGAAGATATTTGGAAGATATTTAGAAAGAAGATATTTTATAAGAAGATATTTTGAAAAGAAGATATTTTGAAAAGAAGATATTTTAGAAGAAGATATTTTGAAAAGAAGATATTTTAGAAGAAGATATTTAGAAAGAAGATATTTTAGAAGAAGATATTTAGAAAGAAGATATTTTAAAAGAAGATATTTTAGAAGATAAGACCATTCATAAATTTAAAGAACATTTACAATACTTAGAAATCCAAAAATCAAGGTTAAACGGGTAGTTTTGCACTAGTGAAGTTTTGGTTATTTTCAAGGGGTTACTTAGCATTTTACTATTCAATCACTTCAAGGTAGTAAACATACAAGTAAAACAAGATTCAAAATGATAAGAAATCACTAAAAATGTCATTACAAAGTTCCATACAAGATGTTGTAAACACAACAATTCAAACTGCATTTATAGCGACTATCGCTATAAGTGCACTTTCAAGTTCAAGTCTACAATATGTCAATTCCCTACTAATCCTTATGTGCTTTGTTTCAAGTCCATTCCACTTGTTATACAAGTTAATTCAAGTCCAAATCCAAGTCCATTCAGGTCCATTCCAACCCATTAACATGGATCACATATGTCGCTTACTTTTAAAGTAAGAATCAAGTTAACATTTTTAACATAAGTTACTAACATTCAAGCAACTTTAAGCATAGTTAAGGACATGAAAATGGTTTATATTTTCTGTCCTAAATAGTGAGTAAACTCACCTTAATCCTTAGCAAATCCAAGATCCAAAATAAGAATAAAGATCCAAGAATAAGAATAAAGATCCAAGCTAGCAACCTCCTTCCTTTCCTTGCTTTTCCTTGCTTCCTTCCTTATATAGCTCACGAACAAAGATGAAAATTGAGAGAGGCTTGGATTTTTCAACTTCTAACTTGCTAGAAGGTCTTGTAATGGTATAAGAAGGCTACACTCAAAGTTTGAGTTGGTTTGGAGTTGGTTTGAATATAGTTTGAGAAAGTTAGTAAGGAAGAGGAAGAAGATGAAGATAAGCCATTAAAAGCTTCACTTTTGCTTAGGAATTTTGTGTAAGAAAGAAGGAGGTATACCCCTCCTTATATAGGAAAAGGAAGGTGGATGGGAAAAGACCAAAATGCCCTTAAAACCCTAATAGTAATTATGATAGATGGGATGGTGTGTAAGGGAAGTGAAAGGTGTGTAAGAGATGGTAAGTTTGCTTTTTCAAGTAAGCATTCATTTGTATACATATAAGAAGCTTATATACATACACTTAGGATATTTTATAAACTCTTGATGTGACTAATTATGCTTACATATATATGTGTATATGCATGTATGTGAATACATACACATATATCAAACAACGTTGCAACGATATGAAACAACTTCTATTCAACGATAGGATGTGAATCTGGAAGTTGAATCTCGATCATACTATTAGTTCTTTATAAAATGATTTATTCAAGTAAACAAAACTTGGAAATAAATCCATTAACTTATTTAAACAATTAAAACAAGCATATTCAAATTATAAAGCACTTATTTGAATACTTAAATACAAAAACTTCCCTTAAATGCTCATTTTTTTTAAAATGATGACATCATCAATATAGTTAGCCATAAATATGAAAAATATTTTTATTTGCTAATTACTTTTCTAATGAGTAACTAGAAATTCATTTAAATTTTCAACAACATTTATTGAGAAAATAGTTATATATAAATAAAATGGCTTTCGGTCACATTTTCGACATTTTTCCAAAAAATATATTTTTTTAAAATTTTTTCTGAAATGAGCCAAGGATCATTAATTATTAATGAAAAGATGTTTAACAAGGTTATAAAATCATATTTACAATATTTAACAATATTCCAAAATGTTACAATATTTGAAGATTATGTGTTCAAATTTCCGGGTCTTTACATTCTCCCCCACTTAAAACATTTCGTCCCCGAAATTCAAACAAGAATGAAAAATCAAAGAAGATAGAATAAGAAGATGCATATATAGATCACTTCCAAAAACTATATACAAACTAAAAACCAAAAGACATACGATACTAAGATAAGAAACCCTTAGTCTAAGATCAATTCTGGATAAGACTTCCTTAGATTTTCCTCTGTTTCCCATGTACAATCCCGAGCATCCTCACTCCATTGTACCTTGACTAACTTCACAATCTTAGTCCTAAGTTGCTTTATATCTCTATCAATAATTCGAACTGGTTGTCTCAATATAGTCAAATTCGGCTCCACTTCCAAGTCTTCTTGTTGCGATGCTTCTATTATCATCGAGGGATCATGCACATACTTACGCAAATGTGATACATGAAATACATTGTGCACCCCTGATAGCCTAATTGGTAACTCGACTCTATACGCGAGTGTACCAATCCTTTCTAGAATTGGGAATGGTCCAATATAACGAGGAGCTAACTTCCCAACCTTCCCAAACCGAACTAAACTTCTCATCGGCTAAACTTTTACAAATACAAAATCTCCAACTGCAAATTCCAAGTCTCTACGCCTTTCATCTGCATAGCTCTTCTGTCGATTCTGTGCTTCCTTGATTCGCTTCTGAATCTCTAAGACCTTATCTGATGCTTCTCGAACCATATCTGGCCCAAGTACAAGGCGATCTCCAGATTCTATCCAACATGATGGAGATTTGCAAGGCCTTCCATACAATGGTTCAAAAGGTGCCATCCCAATGCTGGCTTGATAACTATTGTTGTATGAAAACTCAACAAGTGGTAAGTGATCTTCCCACGAACCTCCAAAATCTAAGATGCATGCCCGAAGTAAATCTTCTAATACTCGGTTCACCCTTTCTGTTTGCCCATCAGTTTGTGGATGGTAAGCGGTACTCAAACTGAGCTTGGTCCCCAATGTATCATGCAATCCCTTCCAGAAATGACTTGTGAAGATTGGATCTCTATCACTCACGATACTACTTGGAATGCCATGAAGCCTAACTATCTCCTTAATATACAACAACGCCAAACTAGAAGCAGTCCTTGTTGCCTTTACTGGTTAGAAGTGCGCGCTCTTGGTTAACCGATCTACAATAACCCATACACCTTCATAACCTCTCCTCGTCCTAGGCAACCCGTCAATAAAATCCATAGAAATCTGATCCCATTTCCACTTAGGAATCTCGAGTGGCTGAAGTAGCCCGGCCGTCTTTTGATGACTACCCTTCACTTGTTGGCAGTTTGCACACCTACTTACAAATATAGAGACATCCCTTTTCATGCCCTCCCACCAAAATGTTCGCTTCATATCTTGATACATTTTAGTTACCCCTGGATGTATCGTTAATCGTGAATGATGGCTTTCCGATAGAACATCCTGCCTGATTCCATTAACATTCGGAACACATAACCTACCATTCATCCTCAAAATTCCACGGTTATCTACTTCAAATCCGGGCCATCTCTCTGGAGCAATATTCTCACTTACCAACTTAGCAGTCCTGGCAAGATGAAGATCTCTAAGCTGATTCTCTTCGATACGACTAATCAAGGTTGGTCGAACTTCTATATTTGCCATAACTGCATATCTTCTACTGAGTGCGTCGGCTACAACATTAGCCTTTCCTGGGGTATACGTGATGTCTAGATCATAGGCTGCAAGAAACTCCAACCACCTTTGTTGCCTCATGTTCAAGTCTTTTTGCGTAAAAAGATACTTCAAGGATTTGTGGTCCGTATATAACTTGAACTTTTCACCTAACAAATGATGCCTCCACATTTTTAATGCAAACACAACTGCTAATAACTCCAAGTCATGAGTCACATACCTCGTTTCATGTGGTTTGAGCTGACGGCTCGCATAAGCAATAACGATCCCATGTTGCATCAACACAGCACCTAACCCAGTTACACACGCATCGGTGTAAACAGTCAAACCTTCACCTCCATCTGGCACAGTAAGGACAGGAGCACTAGTTAACTTTTCCTTAAGCTTTATGAAGGCTTGCTCGCACTTCTCTGTCCATACAAATTTGATATCTTTCTTCGTCAGCTTTGTTAAACAAGAAGCAATCTTTGCGAAATCCTGGATAAACCTTCTATAATAGCCAGCTAGACCCAAAAAGCTTCTAATATCTGTAGCGCTTTCTGGCCTTCTCCAGTCTTGAACAGACACAACCTTCGCAGGATCAACAGAAATACCTTCAGTAGAAACAACGTGGCCCAAAAATCTAACTTCCGAACGCCAAAAATGACACTTCGAGAATTTTGCCTTCAAAACATTGTCCCTCAATGTTTCTAGTACTATCCTCAAATGGAGTTAATCGAACCTCGAAAGTAAAATGTCTTTAGATTAAAAATGTTAACTTGATATCCAAATGTAACGACCCGACTTTTCGAACCTCGAAAGTCGACACTAAATACATCCACGGTATTCGTGTGCCAAACATCCAAGTGCCGGAAAGTCGAATTGTTGGGTAAAATAAAAAAAAGAAGTAGAACAAGGAAGAAAGAACAGAATATCAGAATCTCACAGCGGAACGGAAATATATAATATCAACATAGTACAAAGGGTTACTCTGAATAAAGGAATTTCAGAGTTACAATAACCTAAGTACCATAATCAGCCTGGACAGTTATAACTGCCTGTCCTCACAATGCTGATATGTACATAACTAATACAGTACAACTGAAATAGAAACAGGTAGATAGATAATGGAAGCCTCCAGCTCGTCTTCTGAACTTTAAAGCATCCAAAGTAAAACCTGCCATACTCAGCCTACTCGAAGGAGTACGTGAGGATTTTAGGGAAAACAAAAACCAAGCGTCAGACATCAGTCTGGTATGAGAAAACTCAAGATTGCATGTAACAATATTGAGGGGACCGTGCAGATAACCACTCCGGTTTTCCCCTCAAAAGAAACCAACCATTTATTAAGTTTACTATAGTTGTATTATAGATAATGTCTAGGGTATAGAATATAAATAAATCACATAGATGGAATGGTTACATTGGTTACATTCGACAACTATTAAGTGTACAAACAAAACCGCTAAGGTACGTTCGCATATTGGATTTTCCATCGGAGATCTCTCAATACAGATCCAAACTCCATGCACAAGGGTCAGAAAGTACCTCCGAGCGTCGCATATCTCTAGATAAAATATACCATAAGGTAAACACAACTGGCCCACGCACGAAACACCGAAGTGCACCACGTGGAACCAAATATATCCAACTCCCGCGCGCAACTTCGAGGAGCTCCCGCATGATTCGATATAACCATACACTAGATATGGAGTCAATATATCCTGCCATAGGTTAGCAAAACCTCAGATTGTGCTCCTACTCTATTTTTAGCCATATCCGATGTCGAGGTTTCGTTCGGCATCTTTCACACGAGTCTTTGTCGCTCGAACATAACACGAATCCCAAATTGGATTCCTACTTCTCGAACAGATCACGAATCACTACTTTGATCCGAGCATCACGAGAAGTTTCCCAATCTTCATATAGATTCACTTTTCTTCTTCAACCGCTTCCAAAACGTAGAACTCGTACTCTAGTTTTGAAGTGGTATTCGATGAGTAAAACACTTATCGATCCCGGGCTCTTCAAAACTAATCGATGAATTTCCGGTTAACTCAATTCCGGTTCTTTCAAAAGTAAGTGAATGCTAGAGACGTTTCATACCAACACTCCTCCCGGGGGTTCTCATTGGTATGGAATCGTGAAGCTTTCCCGATACTTCTTAAGTTATAATGGTATAGTTTGATGGTCGACTAATCGACTATCTAGTCAAAACAATAGCTTATAGAAACCATGGTTCGTGCACTTAACTCGTTTCCGACATTATCAACTTAACTATCCCTCGGTCAAGAGTGAGGCCTGGTAAGTTAGAGCACTGGTTGCATATCACCCCTTGCCTAGACACCCCATTCTTGACACTCACAGATAGATAAGCCTACTCGTCGGCTTATTAGAATTAAGCACAGTATCCATGATATTCAATAAACAAGTAAGTAATTAACATGGTTAACACGTTTCCAACATTCCCAACCTATCTATTCCTCGGCCAAGAGGGAAGCCGGTAGGTTAGAGCTCTATTGCTCCATCCCTACTCGACATCAATCTTAACTCTCACAAATAGATAAGCCTACTTCGTTGGCTTATTAGTGTTAAGCATTATCAGTTACCTTTTTAATCTAATGACTTAATCATGACGAGGTTTAGCAATTCATAACCCTTTTCTAACCTTTGTTTTATTTGGAAAGATATTTTATAAGAAGATATTTGGAAGATATTTAGAAAGAAGATATTTTAGAAGAAGATATTTTGAAAAGAAGATATTTTAGAAGAAGATATTTTGAAAAGAAGATATTTTAGAAGAAGATATTTAGAAAGAAGATATTTTAGAAGAAGATATTTAGAAAGAAGATATTTTAAAAGAAGATATTTTAGAAGATAAGACCATTCAAAAATTTAAAGAACATTTACATTACTTAGAAATCCAAAAATCAAGGTTAAACGGGTAGTTTTGCACTAGTGAAGTTTTGGTTATTTTCAAGGGGTTACTTAGCATTTTACTATTCAATCACTTCAAGGTAGTAAACATACAAGTAAAACAAGATTCAAAATGATAAGAAATCACTAAAGATGTCATTACAAAGTTCCATACAAGATGTTGTAAACACAACAATTCAAACTACATTTATAGCGACTATCGCTATAAGTGCACTTTCAAGTTCAAGTCTACAATATGTCAATTCCCTACTAATCCTTATGTGCTTTGTTTCAAGTCCATTCCACTTGTTATACAAGTTAATTCAAGTCCAAATCCAAGTCCATTCAGGTCCATTCCAACCCATTAACATGGATCACATATGTCGCTTACTTTTAAAGTAAGAATCAAGTTAACATTTTTAACATAAGTTACTAACATTCAAGCAACTTTAAGCATAGTTAAAGACATGAAAATGGTTTATATTTTCTGTCCTAAATAGTGAGTAAACTCACCTTAATCCTTAGCAAATCCAAGATCCAAAATAAGAATAAAGATCCAAGAATAAGAATAAAGATCCAAGCTAGCAACCTCCTTCCTTTCCTTGCTTTTCCTTGCTTCCTTCCTTATATAGCTCACGAACAAAGATGAAAATTGAGAGAGGCTTGGATTTTTCAACTTCTAACTTGCTAGAAGGTCTTGTAATGGTATAAGAAGGCTACACTCAAAGTTTGAGTTGATTTGGAGTTGGTTTGAATATAGTTTGAGAAAGTTAGTAAGGAAGAGGAAGAAGATGAAGATAAGCCATTAAAAGCTTCACTTTTGCTTAGGAATTTTGTGTAAGAAAGAAGGAGGTATACCCCTCCTTATATAGGAAAAGGAAGGTGGATGGGAAAAGACCAAAATGCCCTTAAAACCCTAATAGTAATTATGATAGATGGGATGGTGTGTAAGGGAAGTGAAAGGTGTGTAAGAGATGGTAAGTTTGCTTTTTCAAGTAAGCATTCATTTGTATACATATAAGAAGCTTATATACATACACTTAGGATATTTTATAAACTCTTGATTTGATAAGGTCTTCCCAGCTTCCGAAACATATTTCTTTTCAAATTCCTCCTTGAATTGGGCCCAAGAAAAGTCATCCTCTTGGACACCAAAAGTAATCAGATTCCACCAATCCATAGCTGTATCAGTTAAATGTCGTGATGCCAATCGGCACTTCATTGCATCATCTAGCTCCATATCCCCAAATATACGGTCACATAGCTTGACCCATGTCTGAACTTCTATGATGGTTTCCGAGCCACTAAACCTCTTTCCCCCAAGCCTTTCATAGTCACGACACAGTGAAGAAAATCCCTTATGAGGCCTGACTTGCACGACCTCCTCTACAACACCTATTATTGGATCCTCCACAACTGCTGCATTCCTCGGTGCATGATTCTCACCAGTAGTTACAGTACTAGCTCGTCCACCTCTACCTCTTCCTCCTCTAGTATTTGCAGTACGAGTATTCATAGTTTACTCCCTGAATTATAGCAAAAGTCGAATATAGACATTCGAAAAGGAGTTAATCGAATATGGTATTCGAAGTTATTTAATCGAATATAGACATTCGAAAAGGAGTTAATCGAATATGGTATTCGAAGTTAGTTAATCGAATATGGTATTCGAAGTTAGTTAATCGAATATAGACATTCGAAAAGGAGTTAATCGAATATGGTTTTTGAAGTTAGTTAATCGAATATAGACATTCGAAAAGGAGTTAATCGAATATGGTATTCGAAGTTAGTTAATCGAATATAGACATTCGAAAAGGAGTTAATCGAACATGGTATTCGAAGTTAGTTAAACGAATATAGACATTCGAAAAGGAGTTAATCGAATATGGTATTCGAAGTTAGTAAATCGAATATAGACATTCGAAAAGGAGTTAATCGAATATGGTATTCGAAGTTAGTTAATCGAATATGGTATTCGAAGTTAGTTAATCGAATATAGACATTCGAAAAGGAGTTAATCGAATATGGTATTCGAAGTTAGTTAATCGAATATAGACATTCGAAAAGGAGTTAATCGAATATGGTATTCGAAGTTAGTTAATCGAATATAGACATTCGAAAGGGGTTAGTCAAGTCGAGTTAATCAAATAGAGTAAATCAGTTAGAGTTAACCAAATAGAGTTAATCAGATAGAGTTAATCAGTTAGATTTAATCAGTTAGAGTTAACCAGTTAGAGTTAATCAGTTAGAGTTAACCAGTTAGAGTAAATCAAATAGAGTTAACCAGTTGGAGTTAATTAGTTAGAGTTAATCGATTAGAGTTAAAACGAACTAGAGTTAATCAAATATAGTTATTTGAGACAGAGTTAGTCAAGTTAGTCGAGCCTAGTAAATCGAATCGAATTGGTCGAACCAAGTAAGTCGAGTTAGTCGAGTCAAGTTAAGTTAGTCGAATTAAGTTCGTCGAGTTAAATAAATCGATGTTAGTTTCATCAAAAGGAGTAATCGATGTTAGTTTCATCGAAAGGAGTTATCGATGTTAGTTTCATCGAAAGGTGTTATCGATGTTAGTTTCATCGAAAGGAGTTATCGATGTTAGTTTCATCGAAAGGAGTTATCGATGTTAGTTTCATTGAAGGGAGTTATCAATTATAGTTTAATCGAAGTGAGAATTTCAAATATGAGATATTTGAAAAGGAAGAGTTATCGAATATTAGTTATTTGAAGAGAGATTATCGAATATCGTTTATTCGAGAAAGAGTTAATCGAATATAGGTTATTCGAAGAAGAGTTAATCAAATAGAGATTTCTCGAAGAGAGTTAATCGGCAAACTCGATTATATCGAATTCGGGAAAGTACTTATACTTTCCAGTGTTTAAATAGAGATTTATTTATTTATAGATAAATAAGTGTTAGGTAAATTATTCACTAATAAGAATAGAAGTTATAATTAAAGTTAGATAATTCGAAGGTAGGGATTATAACGTTATCGTTATAACCAATGTTTTAAATATAGAAGTGGATTAGTAAAATTGAATCCGAAAAAGGTGTAAAGAAGTTGTTAAAGATTAAAAGATAAACTTTGACCATTTTGAAGTTATAACGTTGTTCAGTAAGGTCTGAGAGGTAATTATACCCCAACTTGAGTGACTTCCTTCTTAACTAAGAAATGGTAAGGTTTGATCGTAAAGGAGTTTTGGAAATGTTTTCCAAACGAGAATCAGAAATGTTTTCTGATAAAAGAAAATAAGAAATATTGAATATAGGGAAAACAGGAGATAAGTAAATAAATGAAATAAAGAGATTTATGTCAAGTGATGTTTGTTCGATATAATTTCCATTTGGAAATAATATCGTTGTTTTGCACACTTGTTTTTCTTTGATAGTTAACTCACCGACTATCGAAGTTTTGACCATTTTAACGTTGTTAATATGGAAAGACCGGTTGGATTATTATCCATAGAACCACTCTGTATTGGCATAAGCGTCGCGAATCATATGTGCCAAAGATAATTGAAGACGGAGTAAAATGCAAGGGCTATCCTGTTTACAGAATAGTGCCTTCGGTTTGTCCAGTCCCAGGACAACTTGTATGGACGAAGGTCTGACAGAGTATATCCAATGGATCGCGTAAGTTGATCTGTTCAAACGTATTCACGTTTGGTGGCGGAGGAATTCGTTTCTCTTAGCTGTATACCCGTGTTATTTTTGGATAAGTCAATTTGTGATTTGGCGGGTATGACGATGTGACATTTCTAAGTGAATGAAGATGATTTGTATGAATGAATGTCTGACAGAGTATTTCCAGAAAGGTCACGTACCTTGATTTCTTCAACCGTACCAAGAGTGGAAGCGGAGAAGGAAACTTCTTATAGCTGACACGTAATGTATTGTTGTAGACGTCAATTAGTGATTTTCGATGGATCTGACAATGTGGCATTCGAAGTGAAATCTGATGTGATGATAAAGCGTAGCTTCTAGCCTTATCAACCGGTAAATGACAGAAATCGGGCAGGCAGCATGGCTAAGTCGGTCGCACCGAAGTAGGGTGTATAATCACCTATCTAGTGAATATTCATTTGTTTCTTAAATCTATCAATGTTGTCCCATATATATACGGGAACGGTTGCTGATCCCAACCGTTGGTGATGTACATTCGATACACTCAAGCGAAATGAGTGGTCGGTCATGTGTGGCTGAGTTACAAGATGTTTTTGTTGAACTCCAGTGTATCGTTCCTAGATTACACTGATCGGAAGGTGGTTCCATACCTTGTCATAGTTGGAAATCCAATCATCTAATACGTGCTTGCGATTTTGATTGTATACTATATATGTAGTAACGTGAGATGCAAGCGTTTCTGCTAGAATGATATGTATTTGTACTTAGACATTATTATAATATCTGAATGATATTGCTTTGAAAAGTTATTTGGATTCTCATAAGGAAAAACCCGTTCCGTATTCACGGCGTGGTCTTATGAGATATCATATACCTGTTTAAATGATTTGAGTTTATTCACACCAGTCCCATGACTGACCCGGAGTTTATTTTGTTGTTTTCCCTAAACTCTTGGGTGCCTAAATTTGTACGGGCAGTCAAGTAGTCGGGATTTTACAGATACACTTGGAGAACTTGGAGCAGGAGGCTTCAGGATTCTATAGCTATTATTATGTCCGCTGTTGTTGTAAGTATTGTACTCTGATAAGTGTTATTGTATACATATACTGATGTTATTTCAAAGATATGTTGTTATATTTTATTCGTTCCGCTGTGAGATTCGTGTTTACTCTGATGTTGCGTTCTTCTTCTTCTTCTATTCTATAAGTTCTATCTTATCTATTCTCACCTTCTAATTTCTTTCATTAATTACCGGGATTTTTCGAGGTTTTGGTTATCGACGTCGAGCTTACGTCGATAACCAAAGTCGCTCAAAATCCGGGTCACTAGCAATTCATAACCCTTTTCTAACCTTTGTTTTATTTGGAAAGATATTTTATAAGAAGATATTTGGAAGATATTTAGAAAGAAGATATTTTAGAAGAAGATATTTTGAAAAGAAGATATTTTGAAAAGAAGATATTTTAGAAGAAGATATTTTGAAAAGAAGATATTTTAGAAGAAGATATTTAGAAAGAAGATATTTTAGAAGAAGATATTTAGAAAGAAGATATTTTAAAAGAAGATATTTTAGAAGATAAGACCATTCATAAATTTAAAGAACATTTACAATACTTAGAAATCCAAAAATCAAGGTTAAACGAGTAGTTTTGCACTAGTGAAGTTTTGGTTGTTTTCAAGGGGTTACTTAGCATTTTACTATTCAATCACTTCAAGGTAGTAAACATACAAGTAAAACAAGATTCAAAATGATAAGAAATCACTAAAGATGTCATTACAAAGTTCCATACAAGATGTTGTAAACACAACAATTCAAACTGCATTTATAGCGACTATCGCTATAAGTGCACTTTCAAGTTCAAGTCTACAATATGTCAATTCCCTACTAATCCTTATGTGCTTTGTTTCAAGTCCATTCCACTTGTTATACAAGTTAATTAAAGTCCAAATCCAAGTCCATTCAGGTCCATTCCAACCCATTAACATGGATCACATATGTCGCTTACTTTTAAAGTAAGAATCAAGTTAACATTTTTAACATAAGTTACTAACATTCAAGCAACTTTAAGCATAGTTAAGGACATGAAAATGGTTTATATTTTCTGTCCTAAATAGTGAGTAAACTCACCTTAATCCTTAGCAAATCCAAGATCCAAAATAAGAATAAAGATCCAAGAATAAGAATAAAGATCCAAGCTAGCAACCTCCTTCCTTTCCTTGCTTTTCCTTGCTTCCTTCCTTATATAGCTCACGAACAAAGATGAAAATTGAGAGAGGCTTGGATTTTTCAACTTCTAACTTGCTAGAAGGTCTTGTAATGGTATAAGAAGGCTACACTCAAAGTTTGAGTTGATTTGGAGTTGGTTTGAATATAGTTTGAGAAAGTTAGTAAGGAAGAGGAAGAAGATGAAGATAAGCCATTAAAAGCTTCACTTTTGCTTAGGAATTTTGTGTAAGAAAGAAGGAGGTATACCCCTCCTTATATAGGAAAAGGAAGGTGGATGGGAAAAGACCAAAATGCCCTTAAAACCCTAATAGTAATTATGATAGATGGGATGGTGTGTAAGGGAAGTGAAAGGTGTGTAAGAGATGGTAAGTTTGCTTTTTCAAGTAAGCATTCATTTGTATACATATAAGAAGCTTATATACATACACTTAGGATATTTTATAAACTCTTGATGTGACTAATTATGCTTACATATATATGTGTATATGCATGTATGTGAATACATACACATATATCAAACAACGTTGCAACGATATGAAACAACTTCTATTCAACGATAGGATGTGAATCTGGAAGTTGAATCTCGATCATACTATTAGTTCTTTATAAAATGATTTATTCAAGTAAACAAAACTTGGAAATAAATCCATTAACTTATTTAAACAATTAAAACAAGCATATTCAAATTATAAAGCACTTATTTGAATACTTAAATACCAAAATACAAAAACATTCCTTAAATGCTCATTTTTTTTAAAATGATGACATCATCAATATAGTTAGCCATAAATATGAAAAATATTTTTATTTGCTAATTACTTTTCTAATGAGTAACTAGAAATTCATTTAAATTTTCAACAACATTTATTGAGAAAATAGCTATATATAAATAAAATGGCTTTCGGTCACATTTTCGACATTTTTCCAAAAAATATATTTTTTTGAACATTTTTCTGAAATGAGCCAAGGATCATTAATTATTAATGAAAAGATGTTTAACAAGGTTATAAAATCATATTTACAATATTTAACAATATTCCAAACTGTTACAATATTTGAAGATTAAGTGTTCAAATTTCCGGGTCTTTACATTCTCCCCCACTTAAAACATTTCGTCCCCGAAATTCAAACAAGAATGAAAAATCAAAGAAGATAGAATAAGAAGATGCATATATAGATCACTTCCAAAAACTATATACAAACTAAAAACCAAAAGACATACGATACTAAGATAAGAAACCCTTAGTCTAAGATCAATTCTGGATAAGACTTCCTTAGATTTTCCTCTGTTTCCCATGTACAATCCCGAGCATCCTCACTCCATTGTACCTTGACTAACTTCACAATCTTAGTCCTAAGTTGCTTTATATCTCTATCAATAATTCGAACTGGTTGTCTCAACATAGTCAAATTCGGCTCCACTTCCAAGTCTTCTTGTTGCGATGCTTCTACTATCATCGAGGGATCATGCACATACTTACGCAAATGTGATACATGAAATACATTGTGCACCCCTGATAGCCTAATTGGTAACTCGACTCTATACGCGAGTGTACCAATCCTTTCTAGAATTGGGAATGGTCCAATATAACGAGGAGCTAACTTCCCAACCTTCCCAAACCGAACTACACTTCTCATCGGCGAAACTTTTACAAATACAAAATCTCCAACTGCAAATTCCAAGTCTCTACGCCTTTCATCTGCATAGCTCTTCTGTCGATTCTGTGCTTCCTTGATTCGCTTCTGAATCTCTAAGACCTTATCTGATGCTTCTCGAACCATATCTGGCCCAAGTACAAGGCGATCTCCAGATTCTATCCAACATGATGGAGATTTGCAAGGCCTTCCATACAATGGTTCAAAAGGTGCCATCCCAATGCTGGCTTGATAACTATTGTTGTATGAAAACTCAACAAGTGGTAAGTGATCTTCCCACGAACCTCCAAAATCTAAGATGCATGCCCGAAGTAAATCTTCTAATACTCGGTTCACCCTTTCTGTTTGCCCATCAGTTTGTGGATGGTAAGCGGTACTCAAACTGAGCTTGTTCCCCAATGTATCATGCAATCCCTTCCAGAAATGACTTGTGAAGATTGGATCTCTATCACTCACGATACTACTTGGAATGCCATGAAGCCTAACTATCTCCTTAATATACAACAACGCCAAACTAGAAGCAGACCTTGTTGCCTTTACTGGTAAGAAGTGTGCGCTCTTGGTTAACCGATCTACAATAACCCATACACCTTCATAACCTCTCCTCGTCCTAGGCAACCTGTCAATAAAATCCATAGAAATCTGATCCCATTTCCTCTTAGGAATCTCGAGTGGCTGAAGTAGCCCGGCCGTCTTTTGATGACTACCCTTCACTTGTTGGCAGTTTGCACACCTACTTACAAATATAGAGACATCCCTTTTCATGCCCTCCCACCAAAATGTTCGCTTCATATCTTGATACATTTTAGTTACCCCTAGATGTATCGTTAATCGTGAATGATGGCTTTCCGTTAGAACATCCTGCCTGATTCCATTAACATTCAGAACACATAACCTACCATTCATCCTCAAAATTCCACGGTTATCTACTTCGAATCCGGGCCATTTCTCTAGAGCAATATTCTCACTTACCAACTTAGCAGTCCTGGCAAGATGAAGACCTCTAACCTGATTCTCTTCGATACGACTAATCAAGGTTGGTCGAACTTCTATATTTGCCATAACTGCATATCTTCTACTGAGCGCGTCAGCTACAACATTAGCCTTTCCTGGGGTATACGTGATGTCTAGATCATAGGCTGCAAGAAACTCCAACCACCTTTGCTGCCTCATGTTCAAGTCTTTTTGCGTAAAAAGATACTTCAAGGATTTGTGGTCCGTATATAACTTGAACTTTTCACCTAACAAATGATGCCTCCACATTTTTAATGCAAACACAACTGCTAATAACTCCAAGTCATGAGTCGGATACCTCATTTCATGTGGTTTGAGCTGACGGCTCGCATAAGCAATAACTCTCCCATGTTGCATCAATACAGCACCTAACCCAGTTCAACACGCATCGGTGTAAACCGTCAAACCTTCACCTCCATCTGGCACAGTAAGGACAGGAGCACTAGTTAACTTT
Organism: Allium sativum; assembly: GCA_030737875.1. Classification (NCBI taxonomy): domain Eukaryota; kingdom Viridiplantae; phylum Streptophyta; class Magnoliopsida; order Asparagales; family Amaryllidaceae; genus Allium; species Allium sativum. Next base: position 218,615,191 of record CM060920.1, read on the forward strand.
TCCTTAAGCTTTATGAAGGCTTGCTCGCACTTCTCTGTCCATACAAATTTGATATCTTTCTTCGTCAGCTTTGTTAAACAAGAAGCAATCTTTGCGAAATCCTGGATAAACCTTCTATAATAGCCAGCTAGACCCAAAAAGCTTCTAATATCTATAGCGCTTTCTGGCCTTCTCCAGTCTTGAACAGACACAACCTTCGCAGGATCAACAGAAATACCTTCAGTAGAAACAACGTGGCCCAAAAATCTAACTTCTGAACGCCAAAAATGACACTTCGAGAATTTTGCCTTCAAAACATTGTCCCTCAATGTTTCTAGTACTATCCTCAAATGGAGTTAATCGAACCTCGAAAGTAAAATGTCTTTAGATTAAAAATGTTAACTTGATATCCAAATGTAACGACCCGACTTTTCGAACCTCGAAAGTCGACACTAAATACATCCACGGTATTCGTGTGCCAAACATCCAAGTGCCGGAAAGTCGAATTGTTGGGTAAAATAAAAAAAGAAGTAAAACAAGGAAGAAAGAACATAATATCAGAATCTTACAGCGGAATGGAAATATATAATATCAACATAGTACAAAGGGTTACTCTGAATAAAGGAATTTCAGAGTTACAATAACCTAAGTACCATAATAAGCCTGGACAGTTATAACTGCCTGTCCTCACAATGCTGATATGTACATAACTAATACAGTACAACTGAAATAGAAATAGGTAGATAGATAATGGAAGCCTCCAGCTCGTCTTCCGAACTTCAAAGCATCCAAAGTAAAACCTGCCATACTCAGCCTACTCGAAGGAGTACGTGAGGATTTTAGGGAAAACAAAAACCAAGCGTCAGACATCAGTCTGGTATGAGAAAACTCAAGATTGCATGTAACAATATTGAGGGGACCGTGCAGATAACCGCTCCGTTTTTTCCCTCAAAAGAAACCAACCATTTATTAAGTTTACTATAGTTGTATTATAGATAATGTCTAGGGTGTAGAATATAAATAAATCACATAGATGGAATGGTTACATTGGTTACATTCGACAACTATTAAGTGTACAAACAAATCCGCTAAGGTACGTTCGCATATTGGATTTTCCATCGGAGATCTCTCAATACAGATCCAAACTCCATGCACAAGGGTCAGAAAGTACCTCCGAGCGTCGCATATCTCTAGATAAAATATACCATAAGATAAACACAACTGGCCCACGCACGAAACACCGAAGTGCACCACGTGGAACCAAATATATCCAACTCCCGCGCGCAACTTCGAGGAGCTCCCGCACGATTCGATATAACCATACACTAGATATGGAGTCAATATATCCTGCCATAGGTTAGCAAAACCTCAGATTGTGCTCCTACTCTGTTTTTAGCCATATCCGATGTCGAGGTTTCGTTCGGCATCTTTCACACGAGTCTTTGTCACTCGAACATAACACGAATCCCAAATTGGATTCCTACTTCTCGAACAGATCACGAATCACTACTTTGATCCGAGCATCACGAGAAGTTTCCCAATCTTCATATAGATTCACTTTTCTTCTTCAACCGCTTCCAAAACGTAGAACTTGTACTCTAGTTTTGAAGTGGTATTCGATGAGTAAAACACTTATCGATCCCGGGCTCTTCAAAACTAATCGATGAATTTCCGGTTAACTCAATTCCGGTTCTTTCAAAAGTAAGTGAATGCTAGAGACGTTTCATACCAACACTCCTCCCCGGGGGTTCTCATTGGTATGGAATCGTGAAGCTTTCCCGATACTTCTTAAGTTATAATGGTATAGTTTGATGGTCGACTAATCGACTATCTAGTCAAAACAATAGCTTATAGAAACCATGGTTCGTGCACTTAACTCGTTTCCGACATTATCAACTTAACTATCCCTCGGTCAAGAGTGAGGCCTGGTAAGTTAGAGCACTGGTTGCATATCACCCCTTGCCTAGACACCCCATTCTTGACACTCACAGATAGATAAGCCTACTCGTCGGCTTATTAGAATTAAGCACAGTATCCATGATATTCAATAAACAAGTAAGTAATTAACATGGTTAACACGTTTCCAACATTCCCAACCTATCTATTCCTCAGCCAAGAGGGAAGCCAGTAGGTTAGAGCTCTATTGCTCCATCCCTACTCGACATCAATCTTAACTCTCACAAATAGATAAGCCTACTTCATTGGCTTATTAGTGTTAAGTATTATCAGTTACCTTTTTAATCTAATGACTTAATCATGACGAGGTTTAGCAATTCATAACCCTTTTCTAACCTTTGTTTATTTGGAAAGATATTTTATAAGAAGATATTTGGAAGATATTTAGAAAGAAGATATTTTAGAAGAAGATATTTTGAAAAGAAGATATTTTGAAAAGAAGATATTTTAGAAGAAGATATTTTGAAAAGAAGATATTTTAGAAGAAGATATTTAGAAAGAAGATATTTTAGAAGAAGATATTTAGAAAGAAGATATTTTAAAAGAAGATATTTTAGAAGATAAGACCATTCATAAATTTAAAGAACATTTACAATACTTAGAAATCCAAAAATCAAGGTTAAACGGGTAGTTTTGCACTAGTGAAGTTTTGGTTATTTTCAAGGGGTTACTTAGCATTTTACTATTCAATCATTTCAAGGTAGTAAACATACAAGTAAAACAAGATTCAAAATGATAAGAAATCACTAAAGATGTCATTACAAAGTTCCATACAAGATGTTGTAAACACAACAATTCAAACTGCATTTATAGCGACTATCGCTATAAGTGCACTTTCAAGTTCAAGTCTACAATATGTCAATTCCCTACTAATCCTTATGTGCTTTGTTTCAAGTCCATTCCACTTGTTATACAAGTTAATTCAAGTCCAAATCCAAGTCCATTCAGGTCCATTCCAACCCATTAACATGGATCACATATGTCGCTTACTTTTAAAGTAAAAATCAAGTTAACATTTTTAACATAAGTTACTAACATTCAAGCAACTTTAAGCATAGTTAAGGACATGAAAATGGTTTATATTTTCTGTCCTAAATATTGAGTAAACTCACCTTAATCCTTAGCAAATCCAAGATCCAAAATAAGAATAAAGATCCAAGAATAAGAATAAAGATCCAAGCTAGCAACCTCCTTCCTTTCCTTGCTTTTCCTTGCTTCCTTCCTTATATAGCTCACGAACAAAGATGAAAATTGAGAGAGGCTTGGATTTTTCAACTTCTAACTTGCTAGAAGGTCTTGTAGTGGTATAAGAAGGCTACACTCAAAGTTTGAGTTGATTTGGAGTTGGTTTGAATATAGTTTGAGAAAGTTAGTAAGGAAGAGGAAGAAGATGAAGATAAGCCATTAAAAGCTTCACTTTTGCTTAGGAATTTTGTGTAAGAAAGAAGGAGGTATACCCCTCCTTATATAGGAAAAGGAAGGTGGATGGGAAAAGACCAAAATGCCCTTAAAACCCTAATAGTAATTATGATAGATGGGATGGTGTGTAAGGGAAGTGAAAGGTGTGTAAGAGATGGTAAGTTTGCTTTTTCAAGTAAGCATTCATTTGTATACATATAAGAAGCTTATATACATACACTTAGGATATTTTATAAACTCTTGATGTGACTAATTATGCTTACATATATATGTGTATATGCATGTATGTGAATACATACACATATATCAAACAACGTTGCAACGATATGAAACAACTTCTATTCAACGATAGGATGTGAATCTGGAAGTTGAATCTCGATCATACTATTAGTTCTTTATAAAATGATTTATTCAAGTAAACAAAACTTGGAAATAAATCCATTAACTTATTTAAACAATTAAAACAAGCATATTCAAATTATAAAGCACTTATTTGAATACTTAAATACCAAAATACAAAAACTTTCCTTAAATGCTCATTTTTTTTAAAATGATGACATCATCAATATAGTTAGCCATAAATATGAAAAATATTTTTATTTGCTAATTACTTTTCTAATGAGTAACTAGAAATTCATTTAAATTTTCAACAACATTTATTGAGAAAATAGCTATATATAAATAAAATGGCTTTCGGTCACATTTTCGACATTTTTCCAAAAAATATATTTTTTTGAACATTTTTCTGAAATGAGCCAAGGATCATTAATTATTAATGAAAAGATGTTTAACAAGGTTATAAAATCATATTTACAATATTTAACAATATTCCAAACTGTTACAATATTTGAAGATTAAGTGTTCAAATTTCCGGGTCTTTACATTCTCCCCCACTTAAAACATTTCGTCCCCGAAATTCAAACAAGAATGAAAAATCAAAGAAGATAGAATAAGAAGATGCATATATAGATCACTTCCAAAAACTATATACAAACTAAAAACCAAAAGACATACGATACTAAGATAAGAAACCCTTAGTCTAAGATCAATTCTGGATAAGACTTGTAATGGCCCAAAAATCCGATAGAATTTGAGCTGACCAAAAACACAAGTCCAACCCGAAATATCAAGGAAATTCGAACCATTAATAGAAAGAAGTTAGAGGGTGAGGATAGATAAGATAGAAACTTAGAATAGAAGAAGAAGAACACAACATCAAAGTAACACGAATCTCACAGCGGAACGAATAACATATAATATATATAACATAACTTGAAATATACATCTGTACTTGAATATACATCAATATCAAAGTACATCACTTACAACACAGCAGAAATAACTATAGCTATATGATCCTGAAGCCTCCTGCTCCAAGCTCTTCCAGTATATCTGTAAATTCCCGACTACTTGACTGCCCGTACAAATTTAGGCACCCAAGAGTTTAGGGAAAACAAAAAAGTAAACTCCGGGTCAGTCATGGGACTGGTATGAGTAAACAGTTTAAAACAGTTTCAGAAAACTAAATGATATCTCATAAGACCGCGCCGTATAACACGAAACGGGTTTTTCCCTTATGAGAATCCAAACACTTAATTTATACATATATCAAAACTCTTTTGATATTATAATAATGTCTAAATCAAGTAGATAACAATCTAGTGGAACGCTTGCATCTCACGTTCCACATATATAATATCACTGTATACCCGAAAATCCGGTCCAATTTGAGCTGACCAAAAACACAAGTCCAACCCCAAATTACACTGGAAATTCAAGAAAACTAATAGAAAGAAGGCAGAGGGTGAGGATAGATAAGATAGAACTTATAGAATAGAAGAAGAGGAAGAACATCATCATCAGAGTAAACACGAATCTCACAGCGGAACGAATAAAATATAACATAATATATCTTTGAAATAACATCAGTATATGTATATAATAACACTTATCATAGTACAATACTTACAACAACAGCGGAAATAATAATAGCTATAGAATCCTGAAGCCTCCTGCTCCAAGCTCTCCAAGTGTATCTGTAAAATCCCGACTACTTGACTGCCCGTACAAATTTAGGCACCCAAGAGTTTAGGGAAAACAACAAAATAAACTCTGGGTCAGTCATGGGACTGGTATGAGTAAACTCAAACATTTAAAACAAGTATATGATATCTCATAAGACCACGCCGTGAATACGGAACGGGTTTTTCCCTTATGAGAATCCAAATAACTTTTCAAAGCAATATCATTCTGATATTATAATAATGTCTAAGTACAAATAAATATCAATTTAGCAGAAACGCTTGCATCTCATGTTACTACATATATAGTATACAATCAAAATCGCAAACTCGTATTGGATGATTGGATTTCCAACTATGACAAGGTATGGAACCACCTTCCGATCAGTGTACACTAGGAACGATACACCGGAGTTCAACAAGAACATCTTGCAACTCAGCCACACATGACCGACCACTCATTTCGCTTGAGTGTATCGAATGTACATCACCAACGGTTGGGATCAGCAACCGTTCCCATATATATATATGGGACAGCATTGATAGATTTAAGAAACAAATGAATATTCATTAGATAGGTGATTATACACCCTACTTCGGTGCGACCGACTTAGCCATGCTGCCTGCCCGATTTCTGTCATTTACCGGTTGATGAGGCTAGAAGCTACGCTTTATCATTACATCAGATTCACTTCGAATGCTACATTGTCAAATCCATCGAAATCACTAATTGACGTTTTACAACAGTACGTTACGTTTCAGCTAAAAGAAGTTTCCTTCTTCGCTTCCACTCCTGGTACGGTTGGAGAAATCAATGTACGTGATCGTCTCGAAATACTCTGTCAGACATCCATCTTCATTCACTTAGAATGTCACATCGTCATACCCGCCAAATCACAAATTGACTTATCTAAAAATAACACGGGTATACAGCTAAGAGAAACGAATTCCTCCGCCACCAAACGTGAATACGTTTGAACAGATCAACTTACGCGATCCATTGGATATACTCTGTCAGACCTTCGTCCATACAAGTTGTCCTGGGACTGGACAAACCGAAGGCACTATTCTGTAAACAGGATAGCCCTTGCATTTTTCTCCATCTTCAATTAACTTTGGCATATATGATTCACGACGCTTATGCCAATACAGAGTGGTTCTATGGATAATAATCCAACCGGTCTCTCCATATTAACAACTTTAAAATGGTCAAAACTTCGATAGTCTGTGATTTAACTATCGAATAAAAATAAGTGTGCAAACAACGATATTATTTCCAAATGGAAATTATATCGATCAAACATCATTCAACATTAATCTCTTTAGTTCATTTATTTACTTATCTCCTGTTTCCCTATATTCTAAATTCTTATTTTCTTTTATCAGAAAACATTCCTGATTCTCATTTGGAAAACATTTCCAAAACTCCTTTACGATCAAACCTTACCATTTCTTAGTTAAGAAGGAAGTCACTCAAGTTGGGGGATAATTACCTCTCAGACCTTAACTGAACAACGTTATAACTTCGAAATGGTCAAAGTTTATCTTTTAATCTTTAACAACTTCTTTACGCCTTTCTCGGATTCAATTTTACTAGTCCACTTCTATATTTAAAACATTGGTTATAACGATAACGTTATAATCCCTACTTTCGAATTTTCTAACTTTAATTATAACTTCTATTCTTATTAGTGAATAATTAATCTAACACTTATTTATTTATAAATAAATAAATCTCTATTTAAACACTGGAAAGTATAAGTACTTTCCTGAATTCGATATAATCAAATTTGCCGATTAACTCTCTTCGAGAAATCTCTATTTGATTAACTCTTCTTTGAATAACTTATATTCGATTAACTTCTTCTCGAATAAACGATATTCGATAATCTCTCTTCGAATAACTAAAATTCGATAACTCTTCCTTTTCAAATATCTCATACTTGAAAATCTCACTTCGATTAAACTATAATCGATAACTCCCTTCGATGAAACTAACATCGATAACTCCTTTCGATGAAACTAACATCGATAACTCCTTTCGATGAAACTAACATCGATAACTCCTTTCGATGAAACTAACATCGACAACTCCTTTCGATGAAACTAACATCGATTTATTTAACTCGACGAACTAAACTCGAACGGATTAGTTAAGTTAAACCAAGTGAATTAGTTAAGTTAATCAAAGTGGATTAGTTAAGTTAAACTAAAGGGATTAGTTAAGTAAAACTAAACGGATTAGTTAAGTTAAACCAAGTGGATTAGTTAAGTTAATTGAAGTGAATTAGTAAGTTAAACTAAGTGAATCGGTTAAGTTAATCGAAGTGATTAGTTCAGTAAGTCGAGATTAACCAGTTAGAGTTGATCAGTTAGAGTTGATCAGTTAGAGCTAATCGATTCGAGTTAATCAAATGGAGTTAATCGATTAGAGTTAAAATAGACATAGTCTTTTAGAATGAGTCGCCATTTAGCACAACTGCTAGCGAAATTCGCAGGGCTGTAAATAGCCTACGGCGGTCGGATGTTTCCTGAGGGAATCAGGCGTAACCATTGTGATCGCTGCGATCTAGAGTTGAGCGAATGGAGTTAAAGAATATAAAGTTAAGCAAAATTAGAATCTGACTAGAGATTTATAAGTTGAATGATTTCCTGGGTATCGATCTGATGTTGGTTTCGGCCTTCGGGGTTTATACTTAGGAAGTTGTTCTCTTGTTAGTTTATAGTTAGAGTCTGATAGTTGTGGAAGGATGGTGATACGTAAATAAACAATGGAAATGTTTTCCAACGTTGATAACGAATATTTTCTAAATATAGAAAATAAGGAAATATGTATAGATATACATGATGATTGATCGATTGACATTCCATTTGGAATTTAGATCGTTGTTTGTACACGGACATGTTTTCATTTGATAGTTAAATCACAGACTATCGAAGTTTTGACCATTTTAACGTTGTTAATATGGAGAGACCGGTTGGATTATTATCCATAGAACCACTCTGTATTGGCATAAGCGTCGCGAATCATATATGCCAAAGATAATTGAAGACGGAGTAAAATGCAAGGGCTATCCTGTTTACAGAATAGTGCCTTCGGTTTGTCCAGTCCCAGGACAACTTGTATGGACGAAGGTCTGACAGAGTATATCCAATGGATTGCGTAAGTTGATCTGTTCAAACGTATTCACGTTTGGTGGCGGAGGAATTCGTTTCTCTTAGATGTATACCCGTGTTATTTTTGGATAAGTCAATTTGTGATTTGGCGGGTATGACGATGTGACATTTCTAAGTGAATGAAGATGGATGTCTAACATAGTATTTCCAGATGGTCACGTACATTGATTTCTTCAACTATACCAAGAGTGGAAGCGGAGAAGGAAACTTCTTTTAGCTGACATGTAATGTATGGTTGTAGACGTCAATTAGTGATTCTGATGGATCTGACAATGTGGCATTCGAAGTGAATCTGATGTGATGATAAAGCGTAGCTTCTAGCCTCATCAACCGGTAAATGACAGAAATCGGGCAGGCAGCATGGCTAAGTCGGTCGCACCGAAGTAGGGTGTATAATCACCTATCTAGTGAATATTCATTTGTTTCTTAAATCTATCAATGCTGTCCCATATATATATACGGGAACGGTTGCTGATCCCAACCGTTTGGTGATGTACATTCGATACACTCAAGCGAAATGAGTGGTCGGTTATGTGTGGCTGAGTTGCAAGATGTTCTTGTTGAACTCCGGTGTATCGTTCCTAGAGTACACTGATCGGAAGGTGGTTCCATACCTTGTCATAGTTGGGAATCCAATCATCCAATACGAGCTTGCGATTTTGATTGTATACCATATATGTAGTAACGTGAGATGCAAGCGTTTCTGCTAGATTGATATGTATTTGTACTTAGACATTATTATAATATCAGAATGATATTGCTTTGAAAAGTTATTTGGATTCTCATAAGGGAAAAACCCGTTCCGTATTCACGGCATGGTCTTATGAGATATCATATACCTGTTTAAATGATTTGAGTTTATTCACACCAGTCCCATGACTGACCCAGAGTTTATTTTGTTGTTTTCCCTAAACTCATGGGTGCCTAAATTTGTACGGGCAGTCAAGTAGTCGGGATTTTACAGATACACTTGGAAAGCTTGGAGCAGGAGGCTTCAGGATTCTATAGCTATTATTATTTCCGCTGTTGTTGTAAGTGTTGTACTCTGATAAGTGTTATTGTATATATATACTGATGTTATTTCAAAGATATGTTATGTTATATTTTATTCGTTCCTCTGTGAGATTCGTGTTTACTCTGATGATGATGTTCTTCATCTTCTTCTATTCTATAAGTTCTATCTTATCTATCCTCACCCTCTAACTTCTTTCTATTAGTTTCTTGAATTTCCAGTGCGATTTGGGTTGGACTTGTGTTATTTAGTCAGCTCAAATAGAGTTAACCAGTTAGAGTTAACCACTTGGAGTTAATTAGTTAGAGTTTAATCGATTTGAGTTAAGGAATAAAAGAGCTAATCGATGTTAGTTTAAAGCGATTAGAGTCAAACGAATGGAGTTAAATCGAATATTAGTTATTCGATAGAAGTTAATCAAGTTGAGTTAATTAAATCAAGTTAGCCAAACCTGGTCAGTCAAACCAAATGGGTCAGGTTAGTCAAACCTGGTCGGTCGAACCAAGTTAGTCGAGTTAGCCGAATAGGGTTAGTCAAATAGAATTAATCGATTAGGGTTAAACCATAGAACTAATCGATTAGAGTTAAACCAATAGAGTTAGTCGAGCCTAGTTAATCGAATCGAATTGGTCGAACCAAGTAAGTCGAGTTAGTCGAGTCAAGTTAAGTTAGTCGAGTTAAGATCGTTGAGTTAAATAAATCGATGTTAGTTTCATCGAAAGAAGTTATCCATGTTAGTTTTATCGAAAGGAGTTATCAATGTTAGTTTCATCGAAAGGAGTTATCGATGTTAGTTTCATCGAAAGGAGTTATCGATGTTAGTTTCATCGAAGGGAGTTATCGATTATAGTTTAATCGAAGTGAGATTTTCAAATATGAGATATTTGAAAAGGAAGAGTTATCGAATATTAGTTATCCGAAGAGAGATTATCGAATATCGTTTATTCGAGAAGGAGTTAATCGAATATAGGTTATTCGAAGAAGAGTTAATTAAATAGAGATTTCTCGAAGAGAGTTAATCGACAAATTCGATTATATCGAATTCGGGAAAGTACTTATACTTTCCAGTGTCTAAATAGAGATTTATTTATTTATAAATAAATAAGTGTTAGGTTAATTATTCACTAATAAGAATAGAAGTTATAATTAAAGTTAGATAATTCGAAAGTAGGGATTATAACGTTATCGTTATAACCAATATTTTAAAAATAGAAGTGGATTAGTAAAATTGGATCCGAGAAAGGCGTAAAGAAGTTGTTAAAGAATTAAAAGATAAACTTTGACCATTCCGAAGTTATAACGTTGTTCAGTTAAGGTCTGAGAGGTAATTATACCCCAACTTGAGTGACTTCCTTCTTAACTAAGAAATGGTAAGGTTTGATCGTAAAGGAGTTTTGGAAATGTTTTCCAAACGAGAATCAGAAATGTTTTTCTGATAAAAGAAAAATAAGAATTTAGAATATAGGGAAACAGGAGATAAGTAAATAAATGAACTAAGGAGATTAATGTTAAATGATGTTTATTCGATATAATTTCCATCTGGGAATAATATCGTTGTTTGCACACTCATTTTTCTTTGATGGTTAAATCGCAGACTATCGAAGTTTTGACCATTTTAACGTTGTTAATATGGAGAGACCGGTTGGATTTTTATCCAAAGAACCACTCTGTATTGGCATAAGCGTCGCGAATCATATATGCCAAAGATAATTGAAGACGGAGTAAAAATTCAAGGGCTATCCTGTTTACAGAATAGTGCCTTCGGTTTGTCCAGTCCCAGGACAACTTGTATGGACCAAGGTCTGACAGAGTATATCCAATGGATCGCGTAAGTTGATCTGTTCAAACGTATTCACGTTTGGTGGCGGAGGAATTCGTTTCTCTTAGCTGTATACCCGTGTTATTTTTGGATAAGTCAATTTGTGATTTGGCGGGTATGACGATGTGACATTTTAAGTGAATGAAGATGGATGTCTGACAGAGTATTTCCAGAAAGGTCACGTACATTGATTTTTTTCAACCGTACCAAGAGTGGAAGCGGAGAAGGAAACTTCTTTAGCTAACACGTAATGTACTGTTGTAGACGTCAATTAGTGATTTTCGATGGATTTGACAATGTAGCATTCGAAGTGAATCTGATGTAATGATAAAGCGTAGCTTCTAGCCTCTTCATCCGGTAAATGACAGAAATCGGCCAGGCAGCATGGCTAAGTCGGTCGCACCAAAGTAGGGTGTATAATCACCTATCTAGTGAATATTCATTTGTTTCTTAAATCTATCAATGTTGTCCCATATATATATACGGGAACGGTTGCTGATCCCAACCGTTTGTGATGTACATTCGATACACTCAAACGAAATGAGTGGTCGGTCATGTGTGGCTGAGTTGCAAGATGTTCTTGTTGAACTCCAGTGATCGTTCCTAGAGTACACTGATCGGAAGGTGGTTCCATACCTTGTCATAGTTGGAAATCCAATAATCAAATACGTGCTTGCGATTTTGATTGTATACTATATATTTAGTAACGTGAGATGCAAGCGTTTCTGCTAGATTGATATTTATTTGTACTTAGACATTATTATAATATCAGAATGATATTGCTTTGAGAAGTTATTTGGATTCTCATAAGGGAAAAACCTGTTCCGTATTCACGGTGTGGTCTTATGAGATATCATATACCTATTTAAATGATTTGAGTTTATTCACACCAGTCCCATGACTGACCCGGAGTTTATTTTGTTGTTTTCCCTAAACTCTTGGGTGCCTAAATTTGTACGGGCAGTCAAGTAGTCGGGATTTGCAGATACATTGGAGAGCTTGGAGCAGGAGGCTTCAGGATTCTATAGCTATTATTATTTCCGCTGTTATTGTAAGTGTTGTACCCTGATAAATGTTATTGTATACATATGCTGATGTTATTTCAAAGATATGTTATGTTATATTTTATTCGTTCCGCTGTGAGATTCGTGTTTACTCTGATGATGATGTTCTTCTTCTTCTTCTTCTATTCCATAAGTTCTATCTTATCTATCCTCACCCTCTATCTTCTTTCTATTAGTTTCTTGAATTTCCAGTGCGATTTGGGTTGGACTTGTGTTATTTAGTCAGCTCAAATTGGACCGGATTTTCGGGTCACTACAGTTGGTATCAGAGCATTTTCGATGTTAGCCACTATTTCGAGCGACTTTGGTTATCGACATAAGCTCGATGTCGATAACCAAAACATCGAAAAATCCTGGTAATTAGTGAAAGAAATTAGAGGGTGAGGAAAGATAAGATAGAAACTTAGAATAGAAGAAGAAGAAGAAGAACACAACATCAGAGTAACACGAATCTCACAGCGGAACAAATAACATATAATAGATAACATATCCTTGAAATAAATCATTATATGTATACAATACATTATCAAAGTACAACACTTACAACACAGCGGAAATAACTATAGCTATATGATCCTGAAGCCTCCTGCTCCAGCTCTTCAAGTGTATCTGTAAAATCCCGACTACTTGACTGCCCGTACAAATTTAGGCACCCAAGAGTTTAGGGAAAACAACAAAGTAAACTCCGGGTCAGTCATTGGACTGGTATGAGTAAAACAGTTTAAAAATAGTTCGAACAAGTAAACGATATCTCATAAGACCACGCCGCATAACGGAACGGGTTTTTCCCTTATGAGAATCCAAAATATCTTTATATCAAAAACCTTTTGATATTATAATAATGTCTATCAACTACAGTATATATACAATCATCTAGCAGAAACGCTTTCATCTCACGTTCTACATATATAGTATACAATCAAAACCGCAAGCACGTATTGGGTAATGGATTTCCAACTATGACGAGGTATGGAACCACCTTTCGCTAATGTACCTCTAGAGAGGAATACACTGGGTTCAACAAGAACATCTTGCAACCCGGCCACACATGAACGACCACTCATTTCGCTTGAGCGTATCGAATGTATATCACCAACAGTTGGGATCAGCAATCGTTTCCCGAATGGGACAGCATCAACAATAGATTTTTAGAAGTAAATGAAACTCTAGATCAGGTGATTATACACCCTACTTCGGTGCGACCGACTTAGCCATGCTGCCTGCCCGATTTCTGTCATTTACCAGATGATGAGGCTAAAAGCTACGCTTTATCATCATACCAGATTCACTTTGAATGCCACATCGTCAAATCCATCAAATCACCGATTGACGTCCTCAACCATACATTATGTGTTAGCTAAAAGAAGTTTCCTTCTTCGCTTCCACTCTTGGTACGGCTGGAGAAATCAATATACGTGATCGTCTGGACATACTCTGTCAGACATCCGTCCATACAAGTCATCTAGGAACAGGATGAACCGAAGGCACTATTCTGTAAACAGGATAGCCCTTGCATAACTCCGTCTTCAATTTCCTTTGGCATATATGATTCGCAATGCTTATGCCAATACAGAGTGGTTCTTTGGATAATAATCCAACCGGTCTCTCCATATTAACAACGTTAAAATGGTCAAAACTTCGATAGTCTGTGATTTAACTATCGAATAAAAATAAGTGTGCAAACAACGATATTATTTCCAAATGGAAATTATATCGATCAAACATCATTCAACATTAGTCTCTTTATTTCATTTCAATTCCCTTTTTCCCTATATTCAATATTTCTTATTTTCTAAATTTAGAAAATATACGTTATTAACAATGGAAAACATTTCCATTTCTTGTTTTCTTTATTTGAAAACATTTCTGGTTTCTTATTTGGAAAACATTTCCAAAGCTCCTTCATTGGACTTAGACAGATGTTTAAACAAACATCGCTATGCCAACTCAAACCATTTCCTTTACTGCCGAACCTTAACTATTCCTTAGTAAAAACGAAGCCAATCAAGTTGGGGTAGAACTACCTCTCAGACCTTAATTGAACAACATTTCTAACTTTGAAATAGGCAAAGTTCACTTTATTCCTTTTACTAACTTCCTTACTTAACCCTCTTCGAATAGCTATATTCGATTGACTCTTTTCACTTAACTCTATTCGATTAACCCTTATCAATTAACTCAATTGGACTAACACTATTGGATTAACTCTATTTGACTAACGCTATTGATTTACTCATTTCGCTTAACTCCTTTCGAATAAACTAGATTCGATAATTACTTTTACTTTCTATTCGAATAAATATATTCGATTAACTCATTTTCTTTAACTCTAATCGATTAAACTAACATCGATTAGCTCCTTTGCTTTAACTCTAATCGATTAACTAACATCGATTAGCTCCTTTTTACTTTATCTCTAATCGATTAACTAACATCGATTAGCTCCTTTTACTTTCTCTCTAATCGATTAACAAACATCGATTAGCTACTTTTACTTTATCTCTAATCGATTAAACTAACATCGATTAGCTCCTTTATTCTATTCGAATAAACTATTCATTTATAAAGATTTACTTTCTTCTTTAATTGATTAAACTAACATCGATTAACTCCTTTGCTTTAACTCTAATCGATTAACTAACATCGATTAACTCCTTTTTATAAACTACGTTTTCCGTTACAACTATTTCCTATTTATAACTTCTATTTACCGTTACAAATATTTCCTATTTATAACTTCTATTTATTTTCTAAATAAATATCCCTTTTATAAAACCGTGCTCGTTTTATAAATATTTCCTTTTATAAAATCTTGTAATTTTATAAAATTCCTTTATTTCAATATACATTGAAATACTTCTTTTTTTACATCCCAGGGTTTCTTATGATATTTAAAATATCGAATAACAATGATCAATATCATTCCAACACCCATAATCCATAACAGATTATATAACACATCATATATCACAATATATGAAAACAGTAAAATAAATGTTGAGGAATCCAGTTGGATTCCTCCAACCTGTTTCCCTGCATCACAGATGTTAAACAATATAGATTACATCACTTTCAGTTCTATATGATATATTCTGTTAAACAGAATCAGTATAGAAATTCAACTAACTAACTAGCAGTTCAATCAAACAATCAACACACAGTCAATCAGTCAATATCTAACAGTTCTAAAAATACAACATGAAATTATAAACTGTTCAGAGTTAGTGAGATTTACTCACATTGGCGCGTTAACCGTTAAATAGCGGTTTGCGTTATTTGATTCAGTAGGACAATTTATTTCTGCGAAACTCCAATATCTCAGATTTTAATCGCATCAGTTCCCAAAAATACGTTTGAACAGATCAACTTACGTGATCCATTGGATATACTCAAGCGAAATGAGTGGTCGGTCATGTGTGGCTGATTTGCAAGATGTTCTTGTTGAACTCCAGTGTATCGTTCCTAGAGTACACTGATCGGAAGGTGGTTCTATACCTTGTCATAGTTGGAAATCCATTATCCAATACGTGCTCGCGATTTTGATTGTATACTATATATGTAGAACGTGAGATGAAAGCGTTTCTGCTAGTTGATATCTATTTGTACATAGACATTATTATAATATCAAAAGGTTTTTGATATAAAGATACTTTGGATTCTCATAAGGGAAAAACCCATTCCGTTCTGCGGCGTGGTCTTATGAGAAATCGTTTACTTGTTCATATACCTGTTTAAACTGTTTTACTCATACCAGCCCCATGACTGACCCGGAGTTTATTTTGTTGTTTTCCCTAAACTCTTGGGTGCCTAAATTTGTACGGGCAGTCAAGTAGTCGGGATTTTACAGATACACTTGGAGAGCTTGGAGCAGGAGGCTTCAGGATTCTATAGCTATTATTATTTCCGCTGTTGTTGTAAGTGTTGTACTCTGATAAGTGTTATTGTATACATATACTGATGTTATTTCAAAGATATGTTATGTTATATTTTATTCGTTCCGCTGTGAGATTCGTGTTTACTCTGATGATGATGTTCTTCTTCTTCTATTCTATAAGTTCTACCTTATCTATCCTCACCCTCTATCTTCTTTCTATTAGTTTCTTGAATTTCTAGTGCAATTTGGGGTTGGACTTGTGTTATTTGGTCAGCTCAAATTGGACCGGATTTTCGGGTCACTACGGTACGGGTTACTACAGTTGGTATCAAAATCGCAAGTACGGATTTAAATGGGTCATCAAGACTCAGTTTTCTCCAAGGGATGGCTGCTACAACTGTCATAAGCTGGGTCATTTTGCTAGGGAGTGTCCACTTCTTCAGAAGGGGGAACAACCTCGAGCTTTTGCTTTAGCTTCAGCACCTTCCACTTCTGCAACAGCAAAGGGGAAGCAAGTTATGGAAGGTATTCTATCTATTTTTGGCATTCCTATTTGTGTCTTATTTGATACCGGTGCTTCCCTCAATTTCATTTCTCGTACTCTTGTTGATAAACTGAAACTTAAGCCAGTAATGGCTTTAGAATCTATTTGTGTGTCGAACCCTATTGGAGGCTCGACAAATCTTTGTATGGGATGCTTAGGAGTTCCGATTTCTTATTATGACGAACTCTTCCCTTGTAATTTATATGTTTTGGGTTTTATGGGTTTTGATGTCCTACTCGGGATGGATTGGCTGTCTCGATATTCTGGGGTTCTAGATTGTAAGAAGGGAACTGTCTCATTTAAGACAGATGAAGGGAAATATTTCATAGTATTTTGTGGAGGACCTAGCTCACTTATGACTAGTTTCCTTTATTCCTTGGATGTGGCGGAGGAAGAATTGAGTTCTATTCCCATTGTTCGAGAATTTGCAGATGTCTTCGAGGAGGTGTCAGGTTTACCACCTCATCGGGAGATAGAGTTTCGCATTGATTTGGTTAAAGATGCAAAGCCTATCGTGTTGCCTGTTCGAAGGTTAGCACCTAAGGAGAAGTTAGAGCTATCTATTCAGGTGGATGATCTATTACAGAAGGGCTTGATCCGAAAGTCGTTCGAGTTGGGGAGCGCCTGTTGCCTTTGCTACAAAGGCAGATGGTTCATTAAGATTATGTGTCGATTATCGCGAGCTCAACAAACGAACTATTAGGAACAAGTATCCTTTGCCTAGGATAGATGACTTGTTCGACCAGCTTCATGGAGCTCAAGTGTTTTCTCAACTAGATCTTGCTACAAGATTCCATCAGTTGAGGGTAGCAGAGGAGAGTGTACCCTTAACCGCTTTTAGGTCCGATAAATTTTATGAGTGGTTAGTTATGCCGTTTGGTCTAACTAATGCTCCAGCATATTTCGTAGACCTAATGAATCGGGTTTTTCGAGATGTGTTGAATAAGTTTGTTCTTGTATTCATTGATGATATTTTGGTCTACTCTAAGACCGAGGAAGAACGTACATGCCATTTGAGGATAGTACTAGAAACATTGAGGGACAATGTTTTGAAGGCAAAATTCTCGAAGTGTCATTTTTGGTGTTCGGAAGTTAGATTTTTGGGCCACGTTGTTTCTACTGAAGGTATTTCTGTTGATCCTGCGAAGGTTGTGTCTGTTCAAGACTGGAGAAGGCCAGAAAGCGCTACAGATATTAGAAGTTTTTTGGGTCTAGCTGGCTATTATAGAAGGTTTATCCAGGATTTCGCAAAGATCGCTTCTTGTTTAACAAAGCTGACGAAGAAAGATATCAAATTTGTATGGACAGAGAAGTGCGAGCAAGCCTTCATAAAGCTTAAGGAAAAGTTAACTAGTGCTCCTGTCCTTACTGTGCCAGATGGAGGTGAAGGTTTGACTATTTACACCGATGCGTGTGGAACTGGGTTAGGTGCTGTGTTGATGCAACATGGGAGAGTTATTGCTTATGCGAGCCGTCAGCTCAAACCACATGAAACGAGGTATGCGACTCATGACTTGGAGTTATTAGCAGTTTTGTTTGCATTAAAAATGTGGAGGCATCATTTGTTAGGTGAAAAAGTTTAAGTTATATACGGACCACAAATCCTTGAAGTGTCTTTTTACGCAAAAAGACTTGAACATGAGGCAGCAAAGGTGGTTGGAGTTTCTTGCAGGCTATGATCTAGACATCACGTATACCCCAGGAAAGGCTAATGTTGTAGCCGACGCGCTCAGTAGAAGATATGCAGTTATGGCAAATATAGAAGTTCGACCAACCTTGATTAGTCGTATCGAAGAGAATCAGCTTAGAGATCTTCATCTTGCCAGGACTGCTAAGTTGGTAAGTGAGAATATTGCTCTAGAGAAATGGCCCGGATTCGAAGAAGATAACCATGGAATTTTGAGGATGAATGGTAGGTTATGTGTTCCGAAAGTTAATGGAATCAGGCAGGATGTTCTAACGGAAAGCCATCATTCACGATTAACGATACATCCAGGGGTAACTAAAATGTATCAAGATATGAAGCGAACATTTTGGCGGGAGGGCATGAAAAGGGATGTCTCTATATTTGTAAGTAGGTGTGCAAACTGCCAACAAGTGAAGGGTAGTCATCAAAAGACGGCCGGGCTACTTCAGCCACTCGAGATTCCTAAGTGGAAATGGGATCAGATTTCTATGGATTTTATTGACGGGTTGCCTAGGACGAGGAGAGGTTATGAAGGTGTATGGGTTATTGTAGATCGGTTAACCAAGAGCGCGCACTTCTTACCAGTAAAGGCAACAAGGACTGCTTCTAGTTTGGCGTTGTTGTATATTAAGGAGATAGTTAGGCTTCATGGCATTCCAAGTAGTATCGTGAGTGATAGAGATCCAATCTTCACAAGTCATTTCTGGAAGGGATTGCATGATACATTGGGGACCAAGCTCAGTTTGAGTACCGCTTACCATCCACAAACTGATGGGCAAACAGAAAGGGTGAACCGAGTATTAGAAGATTTACTTCGGGCATGCATCTTAGATTTTGGAGGTTCGTGGGAAGATCACTTACCACTTGTTGAGTTTTCATACAACAATAGTTATCAAGCCAGCATTGGGATGGCACCTTTTGAAGCATTGTATGGAAGGCCTTGCAAATCTCCATCATGTTGGATAGAATCTGGAGATCGCCTTGTACTTGGGCCAGATATGGTTCGAGAAGCATCAGATAAGGTCTTAGAGATTCAGAAGCGAATCAAGGAAGCACAGAATCGACAGAAGAGCTATGCAGATGAAAGGCATAGAGACTTGGAATTTGCAGTTGGAGATTTTGTATTTGTAAAAGTTTCGCCGTTGAAAAGTGTAGTTCGGTTTGGGAAGATTGGGAAGTTAGCTCCTCGTTATATTGGACCATTCCCAATTCTAGAAAGGATTGGTACACTCGCGTATAGAGTCGAGTTACCAATTAGGCTATCAGGGGTGCACAATGTATTTCATGTATCACATTTGCGTAAGTATGTGCATGATCCCTCGATGATAGTAGAAGCATCGCAACAAGAAGACTTGGAAGTGTAGCCGAATTTGACTATATTGAGACAACCAGTTCGAATTATTGATAGAGATATAAAGCAACTTAGGACTAAGATTGTGAAGTTAGTCAAGGTACAATGGAGTGAGGATGCTCGGGATTGTACATGGGAAACAGAGGAAAATCTAAGGAAGTCTTATCCAGAATTGATCTTAGACTAAGGGTTTCTTATCTTAGTATCGTATGTCTTTTGGTTTTTAGTTTGTATATAGTTTTTGGAAGTGATCTATATATGCATCTTCTTATTCTATCTTCTTTGATTTTTCATTCTTGTTTGAATTTCGGGGACGAAATGTTTTAAGTGGGGGAGAATGTAAAGACCCGGAAATTTGAACACTTAATCTTCAAATATTGTAACAGTTTGGAATATTGTTAAATATTGTAAATATGATTTTATAACCTTGTTAAACATCTTTTCATTAATAATTAATGATCCTTGGCTCATTTCAGAAAAATGTTCAAAAAAATATATTTTTTGGAAAAATGTCGAAAATGTGACCGAAAGCCATTTTATTTATATATAGCTATTTTCTCAATAAATGTTGTTGAAAATTTAAATGAATTTCTAGTTACTCATTAGAAAAGTAATTAGCAAATAAAAATATTTTCATATTTATGGCTAACTATATTGATGATGTCATCATTTTAAAAAAAAATGAGCATTTAAGGAAAGTTTTTGTATTTTGGTATTTAAGTATTCAAATAAGTGCTTTATAATTTGAATATGCTTGTTTTAATTGTTTAAATAAGTTAATGGATTTATTTCCAAGTTTTGTTTACTTGAATAAATCATTTTATAAAGAACTAATAGTATGATCGAGATTCAACTTCCAGATTCACATCCTATCGTTGAATAGAAGTTGTTTCATATCGTTGCAACGTTGTTTTATATATGTGTATGTATTCACATACATGCATATACACATATATATGTAAGCATAATTAGTCACATCAAGAGTTTATAAAATATCCTAAGTGTATGTATATAAGCTTCTTATATGTATACAAATGAATGCTTACTTGAAAAAGCAAACTTACCATCTCTTACACACCTTTCACTTCCCTTACACACCATCCCATCTATCATAATTACTATTAGGGTTTTAAGGGCATTTTGGTCTTTTCCCATCCACCTTCCTTTTCCTATATAAGGAGGGGTATACCTCCTTCTTTCTTACACAAAATTCCTAAGCAAAAGTGAAGCTTTTAATGGCTTATCTTAATCTTCTTCCTCTTCCTTACTAACTTTCTCAAACTATATTCAAACCAACTCCAAATCAACTCAAACTTTGAGTGTAGCCTTCTTATACCATTACAAGACCTTCTAGCAAGTTAGAAGTTGAAAAATACAAGCCTCTCTCAATTTTCATCTTTGTTCGTGAGCTATATAAGGAAGGAAGCAAGGAAAAGCAAGGAAAGGAAGGAGGTTGCTAGCTTGGATCTTTATTCTTATTCTTGGATCTTTATTCTTATTTTGGATCTTGGATTTGCTAAGGATTAAGGTGAGTTTACTCACTATTTAGGAGAGAAAATATAAACCATTTTCATGTCCTTAACTATGCTTAAAGTTGCTTGAATGTTAGTAACTTATGTTAAAAATGTTAACTTGATTCTTACTCTAAAAGTAAGCGACATATGTGATCCATGTTAATGGGTTGGAATAGACCTGAATGGACTTGGATTTGGACTTGAATTAACTTGTATAACAAGTGGAATGGACTTGAAACAAAGCACATAAGGATTAGTAGGGAATTGACATATTGTAGACTTGAACTTGAAAGTGCACTTATAGCGATAGTCGCTATAAATGCAGTTTGAATTGTTGTGTTTACAACATCTTGTATGGAACTTTGTAATGACATCTTTAGTGATTTCTTATCATTTTGAATCTTGTTTTACTTGTATGTTTACTACCTTGAAGTGATTGAATAGTAAAATGCTAAGTAACCCCTTGAAAATAACCAAAACTTCACTAGTGCAAAACTACCCGTTTAACCTTGATTTTTGGATTTCTAAGTATTGTAAATGTTCTTTAAATTTATGAATGGTCTTATCTTCTAAAATATCTTCTTTTAAAATATCTACTTTCTAAATATCTTCTTCTAAAATATCTTCTTTCTAAATATCTTCTTCTAAAATATCTTCTTTTCAAAATATATTCTTCTAAAATATCTTCTTTTCAAAATATCTTCTTTTCAAAATATCTTCTTCTAAAATATCTTCTTTCTAAATATCTTCCAAATATCTTCTTATAAAATATCTTTCCAAATAAAACAAAGGTTAGAAAAGGGTTATGAATTGCTAAACCTCATCGTGATTAAGTCATTAGATTAAAAAGGTAACTGATAATGCTTAACACTAATAAGCCAACGAAGTAGGCTTATCTATTTGTGAGAGTTAAGATTGATGTCGAGTAGGGATGGAGCAATAGAGCTCTAACCTACCGGCTTCCCTCTTGGCCGAGGAATAGATAGGTTGGGAATGTTGGAAACGTTTTAACCATGTTAATTACTTACTTGTTTATTGAATATCATGGATACTGTGCTTAATTCTAATAAGCCGACGAGTAGGCTTATCTATCTGTGAGTGTCAAGAATGGGGTGTCTAGGCAAGGGGTGATATGCAACCAGTGCTCTAACTTACCAGGCCTCACTCTTGACCGAGGGATAGTTAAGTTGATAATGTCGGAAACGAGTTAAGTGCACGAACCATGGTTTCTATAAGCTATTGTTTTGACTAGATAGTCGATTAGTCGACCATCAAACTATACCATTATAACTTAAGAAGTATCGGGAAAGTTTCACGATTCCATACCAATGATAACCCCCGGGGAGGAGTGTTGGTATGAAATGTCTCTAGCATTCACTTACTTTTGAAAGAACCGGAATTGAGTTAACCGGAAATTCATCGATTAGTTTTGAAGAGCCCGGGATCGATAAGTGTTTTACTCATCGAATACCACTTCAAAACTAGAGTACGAGTTCTACGTTTTGGAAGCGGTTGAAGAAGAAAAGTGAATCTATATGAAGATTGGGAAACTTCTCGTGATGCTCGGATCAAAGTAGTGATTCATGATCTGTTCGAGAAGTAGGAATCCAATTTGGGATTCGTGTTATGTTCGAGTGACAAAGACTCGTGTGAAAGATGCCGAACGAAACCTCGACATCGGATATGGCTAAAAACAGAGTAGGAGCACAATCTGAGGTTTTGCTAACCTATGGCAGGATATATTGACTCCATATCTAGTGTATGGTTATATCGAATCGTGCGGGAGCTCCTCGAAGTTGCGTGCAGGAGTTGGATATATTTGGTTCCACGTGGTGCACTTCGGTGTTTCGTGCGTGGGCCAGTTGTGTTTACCTTATGGTATATTTTATCTAGAGATATGCGACGCTCGGAGGTACTTTCTGACCCTTGTGCATGGAGTTTGGATCTGTATTGAGAGATCTCCGATGGAAAATCCAATATGCGAACGTACCTTAGCGGTTTTGTTTGTACACTTAATAGTTGTCGAATGTAACCAATGTAACCATTCCATCTATGTGATTTATTTATATTCTACACCCTAGACACTATCTATAATACAACTATAGTAAACTTAATAAATGGTTAGTTTCTTTTTGTGGGAAAACCGGAGCGGTTATCTGCACGGTCCCCTCAATATTGTTACATGCAATCTTGAGTTTTCTCATACCAGACTGATGTCTGACGCTTGGTTTTTGTTTTCCCTAAAATCCTCACGTACTCCTTCGAGTAGGCTGAGTATGGCAGGTTTTACTTTGGATGCTTTAAAGTTCGAAAGACGAGCTGGAGGCTTCCATTATCTATCTACCTATTTCTATTTCAGTTGTACTGTATTAGTTATGTACATATCAGCATTGTGAGGACAGGCAGTTATAACTGTCCAGGCTGATTATGGTACTTAGGTTATTGTAACTCTGAAATTCCTTTATTCAGAGTAACCCTTTGTACTATGTTGATATTATATATTTCCGTTCCGCTGTGAGATTCTGATATTCTGTTCTTTCTTCCTTGTTCTACTTTTTTTTTATTTTACCCAACAATTCGACTTTCCGGCACTTGGATGTTTGGCACACGAATACCGTGGATGTATTTAGTGTCGACTTTCGAGGTTCGAAAAGTCGGGTCGTTACATTTGGTATCAGAGCCTCTAAAAATCCGTACGGCCACACAGTGACACTAAAAATCACGAAACTTAACATATAGCAATAATTTGATATTGCGGATCCAACAAAATTAGTTTCGTCGAATTCCGACTTCGTTTACAAAACTGGCTATTTTTAAAGCTCTGGATGACCCATTTAAATATATAAATATATTTAAATATTATTAAATTAAATATTAATAAATTTATATTCTCATTTATATCCATATACGATGTCGTCCGGCTCCAGAATATCACCTCAGATTTTATGACTTGATTTCCAGACTCTTGATTATCCCGATATTCAGTTCGTATCGAAAAATCGGTTTATAACGTATATAAAGCGTCGCAAATTATAAAGGAATTCCACAGCGACTTTTCTGAAATTTGATTTGGACGTAACTTAAAATCTACACGACGAAATCCCGATTTTTCTCTTCCATTAGAAAACTATTGTCAAATCGGT
Organism: Allium sativum; assembly: GCA_030737875.1. Taxonomy (NCBI): domain Eukaryota; kingdom Viridiplantae; phylum Streptophyta; class Magnoliopsida; order Asparagales; family Amaryllidaceae; genus Allium; species Allium sativum. The sequence goes on from CM060920.1 coordinate 218,639,751, forward strand.
CCTGATGGTTCTTGTTTCACAGAAATCCGACTTAAAACGAATCCTGTACATTCAGTTGAAGTTCAAATCGCCAAATAGCGAACTGCAGCGCCATTTGGAGCTCGTTTAAAATTATATTATAAATTATACGTTTAACTGTCGTCGATTCCATATATACGTTATTATATTCTGAATCGAAACTCAACCACATCTCGTATACTATTCAATTCATACTCTATTGTGAATTCTACTATTTCCGACTATCTCGACATTATAATATATTATTATATTATAATTATTAATTAAATATTCAATATTATTTAATTAAACGATCATTAACTTCTCTAAATCACCAATTATATAATTAAATAAATTGATTATATATCTCTAAAAATGCGGGTCATTACATTCTTCCCCCCTTAATAAAATTTCGTCCTCGAAATTGCTAAGGTAGGGGACGACCCTATATATTGGGTAAAAATTTATTTGTTTACCTCTTATCTCCGGTTTCAACTAAACCAATTAATATCGACTAAAATATTAATTTATTCCGACTAACCAAATTTTCAAAAATCATGAAAATTTTCTAACGCCTTAACTTTCCGGAAAATTTCGCCATAACTTCCTTTGTACTGGTCAATATCTCAAACTCCAACTCGCCTCTCTGGGCCTTCTTTATCCCAAAAGAAAATCAAACAGCCAAGCAGCTTGCCAATTCGGCTCATAAATCTCATATCCTTATATAATATAAACTGGTACCTTTTTGTCGGGCATATCAACTCTATCACTTCCATATGCTATCAACTCAGCATATACCAGTGTTGTCTCAATTGAATTCCAATCAGTTCATATCCTCAAATCCAAATCGAATTTCATTCGAACCTCAATATCAAATTCCAAATTATTGACTTATCAATTTGGTTCCATTCTAGATTATCTTTAATCCAATTCAATTTTATTTAACTTAGTTCAAGTTAAATTTAAATTTATTTATTCATTTATACCATCTCAATCTATTTAACTTCATTAGTTAAATTTTAAGTCCAAAATTTTAAATTCCTGAGTTCATTTCAAATCAATTTGAAATCATAACACCAATTCAAAACATTTGAATTTCTAAACCACTTGTTTTCTCAAAACAATTCAAAAATGAAGCCTTTGCTAGTAATCCGTCACTTACAAACTCGAAAATGAACACCGATGATGCACCATCGGAGTTTATTTTCCAGCGAACAAGTGAGTTCATAGTTGGAAATCCAATCATCCAATACGTGCTTGCGATTTTGATTGTATACTATATATGTAGTAACGTGAGATGCAAGCGTTTCTGCTAGATTGATATTTATTTGTACTTAGACATTATTATAATATCAGAATGATAATGCTTTGAAAAGTTATTTGGATTCTCATAAGGGAGAAACCCGTTCCGTTCTGCGGCGTGGTCTTATGAGATATCATATACCTGTTTAAATGATTTGAGTTTATTCACACCAGTCCCATGACTGACCCGGAGTTTATTTTATTGTTTTCCCTAAACTCTTGGGTGCCTAAATTTGTACGGGAAGTCAAGTAGTCGGGATTTTACAGATACACTTGGAGAGCTTGGAGCAGGTGGCTTCAGGATTCTATAGCTATTATTATTTCCGCTGTTGTTGTAAGTGTTGTACTCTGATAAGTGTTATTGTATACATATACTGATGTTATTTCAAAGATATGTTATGTTATATTTTATTCGTTCCGCTGTGAGATTCGTGTTTACTCTGATGATGTTCTTCTTCTTCTTCTTCTATTCTATAAGTTCTATCTTATCTATCCTCACCCTCTGTTTTCTTTCTATTAGTTTCTTGAATTTCCAGTGCGATTTGGGTTGGACTTGTGTTATTTAGTCAGCTCAAATTCCCCCGGATTTTCGGGTCACTACAGTACGATATTCGATAATCTCTTTTCGAATAACTAATATTCGATAACTCTTCCTTTTCAAATATCTCATATTTGAAAATCTCACTTCGATTAAACTATAATCGATAACTCCCTTCGATGAAACTAACATCGATAACTCCTTTCAATGAAACTAACATCGATAACTCCTTTCGATGAAACTAACATCGATAACTTTAACTCGACGAACTTAACTCGACGAACTTAACTCGACTAACTTAACTTGACTCGACTAACTCGACTTATTTGGTTCGACCAATTTGATTCGATTAACTAGGCTCGACTAACTTGACTAACTTAACTCGACTTACTTGGTTCGACCAATTCGATTCGATTAACTAGGCACGACTAACTTGGTCGAACCACCCGATCAACTCAACTTATTTAACTTAACTTATTTCTCAACTCGATCAACTCGATTAACTCCTATCGAATAACTAATATTCGATTAAACTCCATTCGCTTGACTCTAGATCGCAGCGATCACAGTGGTTACGCCTGACTCCCTCAGGAAACATCCGACCGCCGTAGGCTATTTACAGCCCTGCGAATTACGTTAGCAGTCGTACAAGATGGCAACTTACCCTGAATACTATGTTTGACTAACTCTGTTTCAAATAACTATATTTGATTAACTCTAGTTCGTTTTAACTCTAATCGATTAACTCGGACTAATTAACTCCAACTGGTTAACTCTAACTGATTAACTCTAACTGGTTAACTCTATTTGACTAACTCGACTTGACTAACCCCTTTCGAATAACATATTCGATTAACTAACTTTTGAATACCATATTCGATTAACTAACTTTGAATACCATATTCGATTAACTAACTTCGAATACCATATTCGATTAACTAACTTCGAATACCATATTCGATTAACTAACTTCGAATACCATATTCGATTTCTCCTTTCGAATACCATATTCGATTTACTTTATTCACTTTATAAAGATTTCCTTTTTAACAACGTTTTATTCATTTGAAAAGATTTACTTTTAAATAACGGTTCTACACTTTAAAAATGATTTCCTTTTTATAATGTTCCCTTTCCAATTCTATTTCTAAATGGTTTACAAATATTTCCTTTTCAAATTTATTCTTGAAATATTCTAACTCCTTAAATTTTTGGGAAAATTCGCCATAACCTCCTTTGTACCGGGAGCATCGGGAAAATCCCCAAACTCGCCACACAGGCCTTTCCATTCAAAAAGAAATGTTTTGAATCTATTTCCCTTTCAAATATCTCCTATTTATAAATATTCCAATTTATAAACATTTCTTATTTATGAATATTCCACTTTATAAATATCTCTTATTTATAAATGCCCCATTTTATATATATGCTATTTTCAATATCGCTTTGAAAATTCCCTTATCTACATTTCGGTATGTTATGGTATTCAATCATATCAAATCACGATGTTCAATATCGTCCAAGCACATATAATCGCCCACAGATTTGATATCACATCATATAACAATATATGAAAAACAATAAAATAACTGTTGAGGTGCGTATTTGTTCTTGTAACCCGGTGTATTCGTATCTAGAGGTACACGATCGGAAGGGGGTTCCATACCTTGTCATAGTTCGAAAACCAATATCCATACGTGTTTAACGGTTTTGTTTGTATACTATGTAGTAAAATGTGAGATGCAAGCATTTTTTGTTATTATTTGTGAAAACCCTAGACATTATCATAATATCTATTTTACACATTGTTGTTGATCTCATAAGGTACAAAACCCGTTCCGTATTCATGGCGTGGTCTTATGAATCATTTAGAAATTATTAACATGTGAAATAATGGTTTACTCATACCAGTCCCCTGACTGACCCGGAGTTTATTTTTTTTTGTGTTCCCCTTAAACTCTTGGGTACTCATAATATTTATTATGAGTAGACAAGTGATTACAGTTTCTAAAGGAAGTGTTGGCCTAGCAGGATGACGGAGCCAGCAACATTTTCATATCTCACTTATGTTATGTATCTTTTCCCAAATGTGGGACCTGTTTGGATGTTATGTACTATTACTATGCACTATAGTATCATGGAGGATTATTATGTAATTATTACTAAGTGTATCCCTCTGCACCCTTATATATATGAAGTACTGTGATGTACTGGACTAGTAAGATGTAATATTTTGGGTAGTAATATATTTTGGCTTAAGTTTTCCGCTGTGAGATTCTGATGTTGTACCAATTCTACCTTCTACCTATTCTTTTCTTATATAATGACACAACATTCCGAGGCACTGGAAAGTTGGGTTACTACAGTTGGTGTAGATTTTGATTTACGTCCAAATCAAATTTCAAAAAAGTCGCTGTGGAATTCCTTTATAATTTGCGATGCTTTATATACGTTATAAATGGATTTTCAGTATAAACTGAATATCGAGATAATCTGGAATCTGAAATATCAAACTGTAAATTCTGATATGATATTCTGAAGCTGTACGATATCATATGTGAAGATATACGATAATATAGATTTATTTATATTTAATTTAATAATATTTAAATATATTTAAATATTTAAATGGGTCATCCAGAGCTTTAAAAATAGCCACTTTTGCAAACGAAGTCGGAATTCGATGAAACTAATTTTGTTGGATCCGCAATGTCAAATAGTTGTTAGATTTCCAGTTTCGTGATATTTAGAGTCACTGTGTGGCCATACGGATTTTTAGAGTGTAAAACAGTCAGTACTTTGACGGTTAAAAATACGCTGTGTGAGCATACGGAGTCGGAATTCGACGAAACCAGTTTCGTTGGGACGGTAATGTCGAACTCTAGCTGCATGTCTAGTTTCGTGATTTTTAGGTACCGTATGTGATCGTACGGATTTTTAGAAGGCGAAATGAATATATATATATAAAAGGGAATATACCGAGAATATTCCTCCTAGAAAATATCTAGATATTTTGAAGACACTATAAATACCACCCTTAAAAACCTAAACCTAAATTTTTCATTTTCTGGTCAGAATCATTTCTGAGCCGCCACATTTTCTTCAAAACAGAAAATCAGCAACTTCAAAAATCATGAACAATTCATACAAAAATCCTAAAATCACAAAGCTCCTTTCTTTGAATTCCCGAGACCCGCACCTTCACGCTTACACTATCCTGGTGGGATGCGATGGTGATTTCTCGAGTTGGAATTTTATGCAGTAGAACTAGGGTTGAATATATCAGACATTGGAGAAGCTTTGGATCAAAATCAAGGTGGCAGTCGAGCTTGTAGTGAAGAGGCGCTCCTGTAGAGGTGATTGTGTGGGAATCCGAGCTCAAAGAGGTCGCTCCGGCACTGTAGCCTTCCGCTGCTGTTCGAACGCAACAAAGGAGGAGGGCACCGAGTTTCATAAGGAAGGTATGAATAGAAAGAGGAAGCGGCGAGAAGTTTTTGGGTGATTTTAGTTTGATTTTAAGTTGAAAGAAGAAGGAGATGGGAGCGGTCAAAGGGGGGTCAACACGATGAGATTGGAAAAGGGAGTGCGGACGTGGGTTACAAGAGTTCACGAGCTATTTGGGGAAGAAAGGAGTTGTGCGGCCAGGCTTTGTAGAAGGAAGTGGGCCAAGTTTTGAGGTTAAGGCCCAATGGGTTTTTAATTAGTTATGTTTAATTTTAATTTAAATACATACCAACTTGAAATCATCGTAACTTGCTCATACGGTGTCAGAATCACGAACCGTCAGATCCAATGGGATCGTATGGACGGACACTACACAATGGGACTGACCGCGAGTCGATTGGAGCATGTTACAATTTATGGAGAAATAAATTGTCCAACTGAGTCGAACGACGCAAACCGTTATTCAACGGTTAACGCGCAACGGTGAGTAAAACTCACCAACTCTGAACAGTTATATTTTTATAATGTATTTTTAGAACTGTTAATCATCTGTTGATTGCTGTGTGTTGGTTGATTGATTGAACTGCTAGTCAGTTAGTGAAAATTATATATATATATATATATATATATATGTAAATATATATATATATAAACCGTTAAATATTTATATATTGATTCTGCTATCAGAATAATTTACATTGAACTGAAAGTGATGAAAATCATATTGTGTAACATCTGTGGATGCAGGGAGACAGGTTGGAGGAATCCGACTGGATTCCTCAACAGTTATTTTATTGTTTTTCATATATTGTTATATGATGTGATATAAAATCTGTGGGCGATTATATGTGCTTGGACGATATTGAACATCGTGATTTGATATGTTTGAATACCATAACATACCAAAATGTTGATAAGGGGATTTTCAAAGTGATATTGAAAATAGAATATTTATAAAATGGGATATTTATAAATAAGAGATATTTATAAAGTGGAATATTTATAAATAAGAAATGTTTATAAATTGGAATATTTATAAATAGGAGATTTTCAAAAAGGAAATAATTACAAACCATTTTCTTTTTGAATGGAAAGGCCTGTGTGGCGGGTTTGGGGATTTTCCCGATGCTCCCGTTACAAAGGAGGTTATGGCGAATTTTTCAAAGAATTTAAGGAGTTAGAATATTTCAAGAATAAATTTGAAAAGGAAATATTTATAAACCATTTACAAATAGAATTGAAAAGAAAACGTTGTTAAAAAGTAAATCATTTTTAAAGTGTAGAACCGTTATTTAAAAGTAAATCTTTTCAAATGAATAAAACGTTGTTAAAAAGGAAATCTTTATAAAGTGAATAAAGTAAATCGAATATGGTATTCTAAGGGAGTAAATCGAATATGGTATTCGAAAGTTACTAAAACGAATATGCTAATCGAAAGGGGTTAGTCGAGTCGAGTTAGTTGAATAGAGTTAACTAGTTCAGTAGAGTTAACCAGTTTAGTAGAGTTAACCAGTTCAATAGAGTTAACCAATTGAGTTAAGTAAGTCGAGTTAATCAAGTCGGGTTAGTCAAATAGAGTTAACCAATAGAGTTAATCAGTTAGAGTTAACCAGTTAGAGTTAATCAGTTAGAGTTAACCAGTTAGAGTTAATCAGTTAGAGTTAACCAGTTAGAGTTAATCAGTTAGAGCTAACCAGTTAGAGTTAATCAAATAGAGTTAACCAGTTGGAGTTAATTAGTTAGAGCTAATCGATTAGAGTTAAAACGAACTAGAGTTAATCAAATATAGTTATTTGAGACAGAGTTAGTCAAGTTAGTCGAGCCTAGTAAATCGAATCGGATTGGTCGAACCAAGTAAGTCGAGTTAAGTTAGTCAAGTTAGTCGAGCCTAGTTGATCGAATCGAATTGGTCGAACCAAGTAAGTCGAGTTAGTCGAGTCAAGTTAAGTTAGTCGAGTTAAGTTCGTCGAGTTAAATAAATCGATGTTAGTTTCATCGGAAGGAGTTATCGATGTTAGTTTCATCGAAAGGAGTTATCGATGTTAGTTTCATCGAAGGGAGTTATCGATTATAGTTTAATCGAAGTGAGGTTTTTCAAAGATGAGATATTTGAAAAGGAAAAGTTATCGAATATTAGTTGATCAAAGTGAGATTTATCGAACAAGAGTTATTCGAAAAGAGATTTTCGAATATAGTTTATTCGAAAGTAAGATTTTCAAATATGAGATATTTGAAAAGGAAGAAGTTAATCGAATATAGGTTATTCGAAGAAGAGTTAATCAAATAGAGATTTCTCGAAGAGAGTTAATCGGCAAATTCGATTATATCGAATTCGGGAAAGTACTTATACTTTCCAGTGTCTAAATAGAGATTATTTATTTATAAATAAATAAGTGTTATGTTAATTATTCACTAATAAGAATAGAAGTTATAATTAAAGTTAGATAATTCGAAAGTAAGGATTATAACGTTATCGTTATAACCAATGTTTTAAATATAGAAGTGGATTAGTAAAATTGGATCTGAGAAAGGCGTAAAGAAGTTGTTAAAGATTAAAAGATGAACTTTGACCATTTCGAAGTTATAACGTTGTTCAGTTAAGGTCTGAGAGGTAATTATACCCCAACTTGAGTGACTTCCTTCTTAACTAAGAAATGTTAAGGTTTGATCGTAAAGGAGTTTTGGAAATGTTTTCCAAACGAGAATCAGAAATGTTTTCTGATAAAAGAAAATAAGGATTTAGAATATAGGGAAACAGGAGATAAGTAAATAAATGAACTAAAGAGATTAATGTTAAATGATGTTTGTTCGATATAATTTCCATCTGGAAATAATATCATTGTTTGCACACTTGTTTTTCTTTGATAGTTAACTCACAGACTATCGAAGTTTTGACCATTTTAACGTTGTTAATATGGAGAGACCGGTTGGATTTTTATCCAAAGAACCACTCTGTATTGGCATAAGCGTCGCGAATCATATATGCCAAAGATAATTGAAGATGGAGTAAAATGCAAGGGCTATCCTGTTTACAGAATAGTGCCTTCGGTTTGTCCAGTCCCAGGACAACTTGTATGGACGAAGGTCTGACAGAGTATATCCAATGGATTGCGTAAGTTGATCTGTTCAAACGTATTCACGTTTGGTGGCGGAGGAATTCGTTTCTCTAAGCTGTATACCCGTGTTATTTTTGTATAAGTCAATTTGTGATTTGGCGGGTATGACGATGTGACATTCTAAGTGAATGAGGATGACTTGTATGAATGAATGTCTAACAGAGTATTTCCAGAAGGGTCACGTACATTGATTTCTTCAACCGTACCAAGAGTGGAAGCGGAGAAGGAAACTTCTTTAGCTAACACGTAATGTACTGTTGTAGACGTCAATTAGTGATTTTCGATGGATCAGACAATGTGGCATTCGAAGTGAATCTGATGTGATGATAAAGCATAGCTTCTAGCCTCATCAACCGGTAAATGACAGAAATCGGGCAGGCAGCATGGCTAAGTCGGTCGCACCGAAGTAGGGTGTATAATCACCTATCTAGAGAATATTCATTTGCTTCTTTAATCTATCAATGCTGTCCCATATATATATATATATATATATATATGGGAACGGTTGTTGATCCCAACCGTTGGTGATGTACATTCGATACACTCAAGCGAAATGAGTGGTCGGTCATGTGTGGCTGAGTTGCAAGATGTTCTTGTTGAACTCCAGTGTATCGTTCCTAGAGTACACTGATCGGAAGGTGGTTCCATACCTTGTCATAGTTGGAAATCCATTATCCAATACATGCTTGCGATTTTGATTGTATACTATATATGTAGAACGTGAGATGAAAGCATTTCTGCTAGTTGATATCTATTTGTACATAGACATTATTATAATATCAAAAGGTTTTTGATATAAAGATATTTTGGATTCTCATAAGGGAAAAACCCGTTCCGTTATGCGGCGTGGTCTTGTGAGATATCCTTTATTATTAAATTGTTTTACTCATACCAGTTCCATGACTGACCCGGAGTTTATTTTGTTGTTTTCCCTAACTCTTGGGTGCCTAAATTTGTACGGGCAGTCAAGTAGTCGGGATTTTACAGATACACTTGGAGAGCTTGGAGCAGGAAGCTTCAGGATTCTATAGCTATTATTATTTCCGCTGTTGTTGTAAGTGTTGTACTCTGATAAGTATTATTGTATACATATACTGATGTTATTTCAAAGATATGTTATGTTATATTTTATTCGTTCCGCTGTGAGATTCGTGTTTACTCTGATGATGATGTTCTTCTTCTTCTTCTATTCTATAAGTTCTATCTTATCTATTCTCACCTTCTAATTTCTTTCATTAACTATTCGGTTATTTTCGATCCTTGGATGTTCGATATGTGTTGTATATCGGATAACCAAGATCGCATTTTTCCGGGTCGTTACAGTTGGCCCGGATTCGAAGTAGATAACCGTGGAATTTTGAGGATGAATGGTAGGTTATGTGTTCCTAATGTTAATGGAATCAGGCAGGATGTTCTAACGGAAAGCCATCATTCACGATTAATGATACATCCAGGGGTAACTAAAATGTATCAAGATATGAAGCGAACATTTTGGTGGGAGGGCATGAAAAGGGATGTCTCTATATTTGTAAGTAGGTGTGCAAACTGCCAACAAGTGAAGGGTAGTCATCAAAAGACGGCCGGGCTACTTCAGCCACTTGAGATTCCTAAGTGGAAATGGGATCAGATTTCTATGGATTTTATTGACGGGTTGCCTAGGACGAGGAGAGGTTATGAAGGTGTATGGGTTATTGTAGATCGGTTAACCAAGAGCGCGCACTTCTTACCAGTAAAGGCAACAAGGACTGCTTCTAGTTTGGCGTTGTTGTATATTAAGGAGATAGTTAGGCTTCATGGCATTCCAAGTAGTATCGTGAGTGATAGAGATCCAATCTTCACAAGTCATTTCTGGAAGGGATTGCATGATACATTGGGGACCAAGCTCAGTTTGAGTACCGCTTACCATCCACAAACTGATGGGCAAACAGAAAGGGTGAACCGAGTATTAGAAGATTTACTTCGGGCATGCATCTTAGATTTTGGAGGTTCGTGGGAAGATCACTTACCACTTGTTGAGTTTTCATACAACAATAGTTATCAAGCCAGCATTGGGATGGCACCTTTTGAAGCATTGTATGGAAGGCCTTGCAAATCTCCATCATGTTGGATAGAATCTGGAGATCGCCTTGTACTTGGGCCAGATATGGTTCGAGAAGCATCAGATAAGGTCTTAGAGATTCAGAAGCGAATCAAGGAAGCACAGAATCGACAGAAGAGCTATGCAGATGAAAGGCGTAGAGACTTGGAATTTGCAGTTGGAGATTTTGTATTTGTAAAAGTTTCGCCGATGAGAAGTGTAGTTCGGTTTGGGAAGGTTGGGAAGTTAGCTCCTCGTTATATTGGACCATTCCCAATTCTAGAAAGGATTGGTACACTCGCGTATAGAGTCGAGTTACCAATTAGGCTATCAGGGGTGCACAATGTATTTCATGTATCACATTTGCGTAAGTATGTGCATGATCCCTCGATGATAGTAGAAGCATCGCAACAAGAAGACTTGGAAGTGGAGCCGAATTTGACTATATTGAGACAACCAGTTCGAATTATTGATAGAGATATAAAGCAACTTAGGACTAAGATTGTGAAGTTAGTCAAGGTACAATGGAGTGAGGATGCTCGGGATTGTACATGGGAAACAGAGGAAAATCTAAGGAAGTCTTATCCAGAATTGATCTTAGACTAAGGGTTTCTTATCTTAGTATCGTATGTCTTTTGGTTTTTAGTTTGTATATAGTTTTTGGAAGTGATCTATATATGCATCTTCTTATTCTATCTTCTTTGATTTTTCATTCTTGTTTGAATTTCGGGGACGAAATGTTTTAAGTGGGGGAGAATGTAAAGACCCGAAAATTTGAACACTTAATCTTCAAATATTGTAACAGTTTGGAATATTGTTAAATATTGTAAATATGATTTTATAACCTTGTTAAACATCTTTTCATTAATAATTAATGATCCTTGGCTCATTTCAGAAAAATGTTCAAAAAAATATATTTTTTGGAAAAATGTCGAAAATGTGACCGAAAGCCATTTTATTTATATATAGCTATTTTCTCAATAAATGTTGTTGAAAATTTAAATGAATTTCTAGTTACTCATTAGAAAAGTAATTAGCAAATAAAAATATTTTTCATATTTATGGCTAACTATATTGATGATGTCATCATTTTAAAAAAAAAATGAGCATTTAAGGAAAGTTTTTGTATTTTGGTATTTATGTATTCAAATAAGTGCTTTATAATTTGAATATGCTTGTTTTAATTGTTTAAATAAGTTAATGGATTTATTTCCAAGTTTTGTTTACTTGAATAAATCATTTTATAAAGAACTAATAGTATGATCGAGATTCAACTTCCAGATTCACATCCTATCGTTGAATAGAAGTTGTTTCATATCGTTGCAACGTTGTTTGATATATGTGTATGTATTCACATACATGCATATACACATATATATGTAAGCATAATTAGTCACATCAAGAGTTTATAAAATATCCTAAGTGTATGTATATAAGCTTCTTATATGTATACAAATGAATGCTTACTTGAAAAAGCAAACTTACCATCTCTTACACACCTTTCACTTCCCTTACACACCATCCCATCTATCATAATTACTATTAGGGTTTTAAGGGCATTTTGGTCTTTTCCCATCCACCTTCCTTTTCCTATATAAGGAGGGGTATACCTCCTTCTTTCTTACACAAAATTCCTAAGCAAAAGTGAAGCTTTTAATGGCTTATCTTCATCTTCTTCCTCTTCCTTACTAACTTTCTCAAACTATATTCAAACCAACTCCAAATCAACTCAAACTTTGAGTGTAGCCTTCTTATACCATTACAAGACCTTCTAGCAAGTTAGAAGTTGAAAAATCCAAGCCTCTCTCAATTTTCATCTTTGTTCGTGAGCTATATAAGGAAGGAAGCAAGGAAAAGCAAGGAAAGGAAGGAGGTTGCTAGCTTGGATCTTTATTCTTATTCTTGGATCTTTATTCTTATTTTGGATCTTGGATTTGCTAAGGATTAAGGTGAGTTTACTCACTATTTAGGACAGAAAATATAAACCATTTTCATGTCCTTAACTATGCTTAAAGTTGCTTGAATGTTAGTAACTTATGTTAAAAATGTTAACTTGATTCTTACTTTAAAAGTAAGCGACATATGTGATCCATGTTAATGGGTTGGAATGGACCTGAATGGACTTGGATTTGGACTTGAATTAACTTGTATAACAAGTGGAATGGACTTGAAACAAAGCACATAAGGATTAGTAGGGAATTGACATATTGTAGACTTGAACTTGAAAGTGCACTTATAGCGATAGTCGCTATAAATGCAGTTTGAATTGTTGTGTTTACAACATCTTGTATGGAACTTTGTAATGACATCTTTAGTGATTTCTTATCATTTTGAATCTTGTTTTACTTGTATGTTTACTACCTTGAAGTGATTGAATAGTAAAATGCTAAGTAACCCCTTGAAAATAACCAAAACTTCACTAGTGCAAAACTACCCATTTAACCTTGATTTTTGGATTTCTAAGTATTGTAAATGTTATTTAAATTTATGAATGGTCTTATCTTCTAAAATATCTTCTTTTAAAATATCTTCTTTCTAAATATCTTCTTCTAAAATATCTTCTTTCTAAATATCTTCTTCTAAAATATCTTCTTTTCAAAATATCTTCTTCTAAAATATCTTCTTTTCAAAATATCTTCTTTTCAAAATATCTTCTTCTAAAATATCTTCTTTCTAAATATCTTCCAAATATCTTCTTATAAAATATCTTTCCAAATAAAACAAAGGTTAGAAAAGGGTTATGAATTGCTAAACCTCGTCATGATTAAGTCATTAGATTAAAAAGGTAACTGATAATGCTTAACACTAATAAGCCAACGAAGTAGGCTTATCTATTTGTGAGAGTTAAGATTGATGTCGAGTAGGGATGGAGCAATAGAGCTTTAACCTACCGGCTTCCCTCTTGGCCGAGGAATAGATAGGTTGGGAATGTTGGAAACGTGTTAACCATGTTAATTACTTACTTGTTTATTGAATATCATGGATACTGTGCTTAATTCTAATAAGCCGACGAGTAGGCTTATCTATCTGTGAGTGTCAAGAATGGGGTGTCTAGGCAAGGGGTAATATGCAACCAGTGCTCTAACTTACCAGGCCTCACTCTTGACCGAGGGGTAGTTAAGTTGATAATGTCGGAAACGAGTTAAGTGCACGAACCATGGTTTCTATTAGCTATTGTTTTGACTAGATAGTCGATTAGTCGACCATCAAACTATACCATTATAACTTAAGAAGTATCGGGAAAGCTTCACGATTCCATACCAATGAGAACCCCCGGGGAGGAGTGTTGGTATGAAACGTCTCTAGCATTCACTTACTTTTGAAAGAACCGGAATTGTGTTAACCGGAAATTCATCGATTAGTTTTGAAGAGCCCGGGATCGATAAGTGTTTTACTCATCGAATACCACTTCAAAACTAGAGTACGAGTTCTACGTTTTGGAAGCGGTTGAAGAAGAAAAGTGAATCTATTTGAAGATTGGGAAACTTCTCGTGATGCTCGGATCAAAGTAGTGATTCGTGATCTGTTCGAGAAGTAGGAATCCTATTTGGGATTCGTGTTATGTTCGAGTGACAAAGACTCGTGTGAAAGATGCCGAACGAAACCTTGACATCGGATATGGCTAAAAACAGAGTAGGAGCACAATTTGAGGTTTTGCTAACCTATGGCAGGATATATTGACTCCATATCCAGTGTATGGTTATATCGAATCGTGCAGGAGCTCCTCGAAGTTGCGCGCGGGAGTTGGATATATTTGGTTCCACGTGGTGCACTTCGGTGTTTCGTGCGTGGGCCAGTTGTGTTTACCTTATGGTATATTTTATCTAGAGATATTCGACGCTCGGAGGTACTTTCTGACCCTTGTGCATGGAGTTTGGATCTGTATTGAGAGATCTCCGATGGAAAATCCAATATGCGAACGTACCTTAGCGGTTTTGTTTCTACACTTAATAGTTGTCGAATGTAACCAATGTAACCATTCCATCTATGTGATTTATTTATATTCTACACCCTAGACATTATCTATAATACAACTATAGTAAACTTAATAAATGGTTGGTTTCTTTTGAGGGGAAAACCGGAGCGGTTATCTGCACGGTCCCCTCAATATTGTTACATACAATCTTGAGTTTTCTCATACCAGACTGATGTCTGACGCTTGGTTTTTGTTTTCCCTAAAATCCTCACGTAATCCTTCGAGTAGGCTGAGTATGGCAGGTTTTACTTTGGATGCTTTAAAGTTCGGAAGACGAGCTGGGGGCTTCCATTATCTATCTACCTATTTCTATTTCAGTTGTACTGTATTAGTTATGTACATATCAGCATTGTGAGGACAGGCAGTTATAACTGTCCAGGCTGATTATGGTACTTAGATTATTGTAACTCTGAAATTCCTTTATTCAGAGTAACCCTTTGTACTATGTTGATATTATATATTTCCGTTCCGCTGTGAGATTCTGATATTATGTTCTTTCTTCCTTGTTCTACTTCTTTTTTTTATTTTTCCCTACAATTCGACTTTCCGGCACTTGGATGTTTGGCACACGAATACCGTGGATGTATATAGTGTCGACTTTCGAGGTTGTGGATTCATAAGTAAAGAAAGAATGGGCTGAGCTGGATTGACGGGTTCAAAAGAATTGGCGGACGTGGGTTTGCGGTAGGGAAGTTGGGTCGATGTTAATATGAAGGAATTCATAAAAGTCAGATCCCTTAGAGGATCGTATGAACTCAGGCTTCACTATGGAACTGACCGCAAGTCAATCGAAGCACATTACAATTTATGGCGAAATAAATTGTCCGTCAAAGTCAAATAACGTAAACCGATTATTTTACGGTTAACGCGCCAAAGTGAGTAAAACTCACCAACTCTGAACAGTTTATAATTTCATGTTGTATTTTTAGAACTGTTAGATATTGTCTGTTTGATGTGTGTTGACTGTTTGATTGAACTGCTAGACAGTTAGTGGAAACTTTATATATATGTGTATACATATATATATATATAACAGTTGGATATTTATATGTTGATTCTGTTGATCAGAATTATTCACATCGAAGTGAAATCGATGTTATCTATATTTTTTAACATCTGTGATGCAGGGAAACAGGTTGGAGGAATCCAACTGGATTCCTCAACAGTTATTTTACTGTGATTTATATAGTGTGATATATAATGTGATATATAATCTGTTGGCGATTATATGTGTTTGAACGATATTGAACATCGTGATTTGATATGATTGGATACCATAACATACCGGAATGTAGATAAGGGAATTTTCAAAGTGATATTGAAAATAGAATATTTATAAAATGGGATATTTATAAATAAGAGATATTTATAAAGTGGAATATTTATAAATAAGAAATGTTTATAAATTGGGATATTTATAAATAGGAGATATTTGAAAATGAAATAATTTCAAAACATTTCTTTTTGAATGGAAAGGTCATGTGTGGCTGAGTTACAAGATGTTCTTGTTGAACTCCAGTGTATCGTTCCTAGAGTACACTGATCGGAAGGTGGTTCCATACCTTGTCATAGTTGGAAACCCATTATCCAATACGTGCTTGCGATTTTGATTGTATACTATATATGTAGAACGTGAGATGAAAGCGTTTCTGCTAGTTGATATCTATTTGTACATAGACATTATTATAATATCAAAAGGATTTTGATATAAAGATATTTTGGATTCTCATAAGGGAAAAACCCGTTCTGTTCTGCGGCGTGGTCTTATGAGATATCGTTTACTTGTTCATATACCTGTTTAAACTATTTTACTCACACCAGTCCCATGACTGACCCGGAGTTTACTTTGTTGTTTTCCCTAAACTCTTGGGTGCCTAAATTTGTACGGGCAGTCAAGTAGTCGGGATTTACAGGTATACTTGGAGAGCTTGGAGCAGGAGGCTTCAGGATTCTATAGCTATTATTATTTCCGTTGTTGTTGTAAGTGTTGTACTCTGATAAGTGTTATTGTATACATATACTGATGTTATTTCAAAGATATGTTATGTTATATTTTATTCGTTCCGCTGTGAGATTCGTGTTTACTCTGATGATGATGTTCTTCTTCTTCTATTCTATAAATTCTATCTTATCTATCCTCACCCTCTGCCTTCTTTCTATTAGTTTCTTGAATTTCCAGTGTAATTTGGGGTTGGACTTGTGTTTTTGGTCAGCTCAAATTCCTGGAGTTTGAGATATTGACCTATACAAAGGAGGTGCTGGCGAAATTTTTCGAAAAGTTAAGGCGTTATAAAATTTTCAGAATTTTCGAAAATTTAGTTAGTCAGAATAAATTAATATTTTAGTCGATATTAATTGGTTCAGTTTAAACCGGAGATAAGAGGTAAACGGATAAATTTTTACCCAGTAGGTAGGGTCGTCCCCAAGCTTAGCAATTTCGAGGACGAAATTTTATTAAGGGGGGAAGATTGTAGTAACCCGCATTTTTAGCTGTTGAACAATTTATTTATTTAATTATTAAATATCGATTTATCGATATCGAGAACGTGAATTAAATAATATTGAATATTTAATTAATAATTATAATATAATAAAATATATTATAATGTCGAAATAAGCCAAAAATATTGGAAATACAAATATTCTGTGAATGGGGTCATCCCAAAGATATAATTCAACTTAGAGTTGGATTATATTGACAAATATATTCAATCGACGTCAGTTTGAACATATAATTATATTATAATTAAAATCGAGCCTGAAATGGCGCTGCAGTTCGTAAATTGGCGATTCGAACTTCAACTGAATGTACAGGATTCATTTTAAATCGGATTTCTGTGAAACAAGAAACGTGTGGAGCTGGTGGAGTATATCCAATGGATCGCGTAAGTTGATCTGTTCAAACGTATTCACGTTTGGTGGCGGAGGAATTCGTTTCTCTTAGCTGTATACCCGTGTTATTTTTGGATAAGTCAATTTGTGATTTGGCGGGTATGATGATGTGACATTTTAAGTGAATGAAGATGGATGTCTAACAGAGTATTTCCAGAAAGGTCACGTACATTGATTTTTTTCAACCGTACCAAGAGTGGAAGCGGAGAAGGAAACTTCTTTAGCTAACACGTAATGTACTATTGTAGACGTCAATTAGTGATTTTCGATGGATTTGACAATGTAGCATTCGAAGTGAATCTGATGTAATGATAAAGCGTAGCTTCTAGCCTCATCATCCGGTAAATGACAGAAATCGGGCAGGCATCATGGCTAAGTCGGTCGCACTGAAGTAGGGTGTATAATCACCTATCTAGTGAATATTCATTTGTTTCTTAAATCTATCAATGTTGTCCCATATATATATATATATATATATATATATATATATGGGAATGGTTGCTGATCCCAACCATTGGTGATGTACATTCGATACACTCAAGCGAAATGAGTGGTCGGTCATGTGTGGCTGAGTTGCAAGATGTTCTTGTTGAACTCCAGTGTATCGTTCCTAGAGTACACTGATCGGAAGGTGGTTCCATACCTTGTCATAGTTGGAAATCCAATAATCAAATACGTGCTTGCGATTTTGATTGTATACTATATATGTAGTAACGTGAGATGCAAGCGTTTCTGCTAGATTGATATTTATTTGTACTTAGACATTATTATAATATCAGAATGATATTGCTTTGAAAAGTTATTTGGATTCTCATAAGGGAAAAACCCGTTCCGTATTCACGGCGTGGTCTTATGAGATATCATATACCTGTTTAAATGATTTGAGTTTATTCACACCAGTCCCATGACTGACCCGGAGTTTATTTTGTTGTTTTCCCTAAACTCTTGGGTGCCTAAATTTGTACGGGCAGTCAAGTAGTCGGGATTTGCAGATACATTGGAGAGCTTGGAGCAGGAGGCTTCAGGATTCTATAGCTATTATTATTTCCGCTGTTGTTGTAAGTGTTGTACTCTGATAAATGTTATTGTATACATATGCTGATGTTATTTCAAAGATATGTTATGTTATATTTTATTCGTTCCACTGTGAGATTCGTGTTTACTCTGATGATGATGTTCTTCTTCTTCTTCTATTCTATAAGTTCTATCTTATCTATCCTCACCCTCTGTCTTCTTTCTATTAGTTTCTTGAATTTCCAGTGCGATTTGGGTTGGACTTGTGTTATTTAGTCAGCTCAAATTGGACCGGATTTTCGGGTCACTACAGTTTTCGAACCTCGAAAGTCGACACTAAATACATCCACGGTATTCGTGTGCCAAACATCCAAGTGCCGGAAAGTCGAATTGTTGGGTAAAATAAAAAAAAGAAGTAGAACAAGGAAGAAAGAACAGAATATCAGAATCTCACAGCGGAACGGAAATATATAATATCAACATAGTACAAAGGGTTACTCTGAATAAAGGAATTTCAGAGTTACAATAACCTAAGTACCATAATCAGCCTGGACAGTTATAACTGCCTATCCTCACAATGCTGATATGTACATAACTAATACAGTACAACTGAAATAGAAATAGGTAGATAGATAATGGAAGCCTCCAGCTCGTCTTCCGAACTTTAAAGCATCCAAAGGAAAACCTGCCATACTCAGCCTACTCGAAGGAGTACGTGAGGATTTTAGGGAAAACAAAAACCAAGCGTCAGACATCAGTCTGGTATGAGAAAACTCAAGATTGCATGTAACAATATTGAGGGGACCGTGCAGATAACCGCTCCGGTTTTCCCCTCAAAAGAAACCAATCATTTATTAAGTTTACTATAGTTGTATTATAGATAATGTCTAGGGTGTAGAATATAAATAAATCACATAGATGGAATAGTTACATTGGTTACATTCGACAACTATTAAGTGTACAAACAAAACCGCTAAGGTACGTTCGCATATTGGATTTTCCATCGTAGATCTCTCAATACAGATCCAAACTCCATGCACAAGGGTCAGAAAGTACCTCCGAGCGTCGCATATCTCTAGATAAAATATACCATAAGTTAAACACAACTGGCCCACGCACGAAACACCGAAGTGCACCACGTGGAACCAAATATATCCAACTCCCGCGCGCAACTTCGAGGAGCTCCCGCACGATTCGATATAACCATACACTAGATATGGAGTCAATATATCCTGCCATAGGTTAGCAAAACCTCAGATTGTGCTCCTACTCTGTTTTTAGCCATATCCGATGTCGAGGTTTCGTTCGGCATCTTTCACACGAGTCTTTGTCACTCGAACATAACACGAATCCCAAATTGGATTCCTACTTCTCGAACAGATCACGAATCACTACTTTGATCCGAGCATCACGAGAAGTTTCCCAATCTTCATATAGATTCACTTTTCTTCTTCAACCGCTTCCAAAACGTAGAACTCGTACTCTAGTTTTGAAGTGGTATTCGATGAGTAAAACACTTATCGATCCCGGGCTCTTCAAAACTAATCGATGAATTTCCGGTTAACTCAATTCCGGTTCTTTCAAAAGTAAGTGAATGCTAGAGACATTTCATACCAACACTCCTCCCCGGGGGTTATCATTGGTATGGAATCGTGAAGCTTTCCCGATACTTCTTAAGTTATAATGGTATAGTTTGATGGTCGACTAATCGACTATCTAGTCAAAACAATAGCTTATAGAAACCATGGTTCGTGCACTTAACTCGTTTCCGACATTATCAACTTAACTATCCCTCGGTCAAGAGTGAGGCCTGGTAAGTTAGAGCACTGGTTGCATATCACCCCTTGCCTAGACACCCCATTCTTGACACTCACAGATAGATAAGCCTACTCGTCGGCTTATTAGAATTAAGCACAGTATCCATGATATTCAATAAACAAG
Source organism: Allium sativum (assembly GCA_030737875.1). NCBI lineage: Eukaryota > Viridiplantae > Streptophyta > Magnoliopsida > Asparagales > Amaryllidaceae > Allium > Allium sativum. The sequence continues at coordinate 218,660,048 of CM060920.1, forward strand.
TAAGTAATTAACATGGTTAACACGTTTCCAACATTCCTAACCTATCTATTCCTCGGCCAAGAGGGAAACCGGTAGGTTAGAGCTCTATTGCTCCATCCCTACTCGACATCAATCTTAACTCTCACAAATAGATAAGCCTACTTCGTTGGCTTATTAGTGTTAAGCATTATCAGTTACCTTTTTAATCTAATGACTTAATCATGACGAGGTTTAGCAATTCATAACCCTTTTCTAACCTTTGTTTTATTTGGAAAGATATTTTATAAGAAGGTATTTGGAAGATATTTAGAAAGAAGATATTTTAGAAGAAGATATTTTGAAAAGAAGATATTTTGAAAAGAAGATATTTTAAAAGAAGATATTTTGAAAAGAAGATATTTTAGAAGAAGATATTTAGAAAGAAGATATTTTAGAAGAAGATATTTAGAAAGAAGATATTTTAAAAGAAGATATTTTAGAAGATAAGACCATTCATAAATTTAAATAACATTTACAATACTTAGAAATCCAAAAATCAAGGTTAAACGGGTAGTTTTGCACTAGTGAAGTTTTGGTTATTTTCAAGGGGTTACTTAGCATTTTACTATTCAATCACTTCAAGGTAGTAAACATACAAGTAAAACAAGATTCAAAATGATAAGAAATCACTAAAGATGTCATTACAAAGTTCCATACAAGATGTTGTAAACACAACAATTCAAACTGCATTTATAGCGACTATCGCTATAAGTGCACTTTCAAGTTCAAGTCTACAATATGTCAATTCCCTACTAATCCTTATGTGCTTTGTTTCAAGTCCATTCCACTTGTTATACAAGTTAATTCAAGTCCAAATCCAAGTCCATTCAGGTCCATTCCAACCCATTAACATGGATCACATATGTCGCTTACTTTTAAAGTAAGAATCAAGTTAACATTTTTAACATTTTTCCAAAAAATATATTTTTTTGAACATTTTTCTGAAATGAGCCAAGGATCATTAATTATTAATGAAAAGATGTTTAACAAGGTTATAAAATCATATTTACAATATTTAACAATATTCCAAACTGTTACAATATTTGAAGATTAAGTGTTCAAATTTCCGGGTCTTTACATTCTCCCCCACTTAAAACATTTCGTCCCCGAAATTCAAACAAGAATGAAAAATCAAAGAAGATAGAATAAGAAGATGCATAGATAGATCAATTCCAAAAACTATATACAAACTAAAAACCAAAAGACATACGATACTAAGATAAGAAACCCTTAGTCTAAGATCAATTCTGGATAAGACTTCCTTAGATTTTCCTCTGTTTCCCATGTACAATCCCGAGCATCCTCACTCCATTGTACCTTGACTAACTTCACAATCTTAGTCCTAAGTTGCTTTATATCTCTATCAATAATTCGAACTGGTTGTCTCAATATAGTCAAATTCGGCTCCACTTCCAAGTCTTCTTGTTGCGATGCTTCTACTATCATCGAGGGATCATGCACATACTTACGCAAATGTGATACATGAAATACATTGTGCACCCCTGATAGCCTAATTGGTAACTCGACTCTATATGCGAGTGTACCAATCCTTTCTAGAATTGGGAATGGTCCAATATAACGAGGAGCTAACTTCCCAACCTTCCCAAACCGAACTACACTTCTCATCGGCGAAACTTTTACAAATACAAAATCTCCAACTGCAAATTCCAAGTCTCTACGCCTTTCACCTGCATAGCTCTTCTGTCGATTCTGTGCTTCCTTGATTCGCTTCTGAATCTCTAAGACCTTATCTGATGCTTCTCGAACCATATCTGGCCCAAGTACAAGGCGATCTCCAGATTCTATCCAACATGATGGAGATTTGCAAGGCCTACCATACAATGCTTCAAAAGGTGCCATCCCAATGCTGGCTTGATAACTATTGTAAATGTAACGAGGAGCTAACTTCCCAACCTTCCCAAACCGAACTACACTTCTCATCGGCGAAACTTTTACAAATACAAAATCTCCAACTGCAAATTCCAAGTCTCTACGCCTTTCATCTGCATAGCTCTTCTGTCGATTCTGTGCTTCCTTGATTCGCTTCTGAATCTCTAAGACCTTATCTGATGCTTCTCGAACCATATCTGGCCCAAGTACAAGGCGATCTCCAGATTCTATCCAACATGATGGAGATTTGCAAGGACTTCCATACAATGCTTCAAAAGGTGCCATCCCAATGCTGGCTTGATAACTATTGTTGTATGAAAACTCAACAAGTGGTAAGTGATCTTCCCACGAACCTCCAAAATCTAAGATGCATGCCCGAAGTAAATCTTCTAATACTCGGTTCACCCTTTCTGTTTGCCCATCAGTTTGTGGATGGTAAGCGGTACTCAAACTGAGCTTGGTCCCCAATGTATCATGCAATCCCTTCCAGAAATGACTTGTGAAGATTGGATCTCTATCACTCACGATACTACTTGGAATGCCATGAAGCCTAACTATCTTCTTAATATACAACAACGCCAAACTAGAAGCCGTCCTTGTTGCCTTTACTGGTAAGAAGTGCGCGCTCTTGGTTAACCGATCTACAATAACCCATACACCTTCATAACCTCTCCTCGTCCTAGGCAACCCGTCAATAAAATCCATAGAAATCTGATCCCATTTCCACTTAGGAATCTCAAGTGGCTGAAGTAGCCCGGCCGTCTTTTGATGACTACCCTTCACTTGTAGGCAGTTTGCACACCTACTTACAAATAAAGAGACATCCCTTTTCATGCCCTTAAAACCCTAATAGTAATTATGATAGATGGGATGGTGTGTAAGGGAAGTGAAAGGTGTGTAAGAGATGGTAAGTTTGCTTTTTCAAGTAAGCATTCATTTGTATACATATAAGAAGCTTATATACATACACTTAGGATATTTTATAAACTCTTGATGTGACTAATTATGCTTACATATATATGTGTATATGCATGTATGTGAATACATACACATATATCAAACAACGTTGCAACGATATGAAACAACTTCTATTCAACGATAGGATGTGAATCTGGAAGTTGAATCTCGATCATACTATTAGTTCTTTATAAAATGATTTATTCAAGTAAAAAAACTTGGAAATAAATCCATTAACTTATTTAAACAATTAAAACAAGCATATTCAAATTATAAAGCACTTATTTGAATACTTAAATACCAAAATACAAAAACTTTCCTTAAATGCTCATTTTTTTTTTAAATGATGACATCATCAATATAGTTAGCCATAAATATGAAAAATATTTTTATTTGCTAATTACTTTTCTAATGAGTAACTAGAAATTCATTTAAATTTTCAACAACATTTATTGAGAAAATAGCTATATATAAATAAAATGGCTTTCGGTCACATTTTCGACATTTTTCCAAAAAATATATTTTTTTGAACATTTTTCTGAAATGAGCCAAGGATCATTAATTATTAATGAAAAGATGTTTAACAAGGTTATAAAATCATATTTACAATATTTAACAATATTCCAAACTGTTACAATATTTGAAGATTAAGTGTTCAAATTTCCGGGTCTTTACATTCTCCCCCACTTAAAACATTTCGTCCCCGAAATTCAAACAAGAATGAAAAATCAAAGAAGATAGAATAAGAAGATGCATATATAGATCACTTCCAAAAACTATATACAAACTAAAAACCAAAAGACACATGATACTAAGATAAGAAACCCTTAGTCTAAGATCAATTCTGGATAAGACTTCCTTAGATTTTCCTCTGTTTCCCATGTACAATCCCGAGCATCCTCACTCCATTGTACCTTGACTAACTTCACAATCTTAGTCCTAAGTTGCTTTATATCTCTATCAATAATTCGAACTGATTGTCTCAATATAGTCAAATTCGGCTCCACTTCCAAGTCTTCTTGTTGCGATGCTTCTACTATCATCGAGGGATCATGCACATACTTACGCAAATGTGATACATGAAATACATTGTGCACCCCTGATAGCCTAATTGGTAACTCGACTCTATACGCGAGTGTACCAATCCTTTCTAGAATTGGGAATGGATTTTGAGCGGCTTTGGTTATCGACGTAAGCTCGACGTCGATAACCAAAACATCGAAAAATCCCGGTAATTAATGAAAGAAATTAGAAGGTGAGAATAGATAAGATAGAACTTATAGAATAGAAGAAGAAGAAGAACATCATCATCAGAGTAAACACGAATCTCACAGCGGAACGAATAAAATATACATAACATATCTTTGAAATAACATCAGTATATGTATACAATAACACTTATCAGAGTACAACACTTACAACAACAGCGGAAATAATAATAGCTATAGAATCCTGAAGCCTCCTGCTCCAAGCTCTCCAAGTGTATCTGTAAAATCCCGACTACTTGACTGCCCGTACTAATTTAGGCACCCAAGAGTTTAGGGAAAACAACAAAATAAACTCCGGGTCAGTCATGGGACTGGTATGAGTAAAACAGTTTAATACTTGATTAAATAAAGGATATCTCACAAGACCACGCCGCATAACGAAACGGGTTTTTCCCTTATGAGAATCCAAACAACTTTGTAAAGTAATATCATTCTGATATTACAATAATGTCTAAATACAAATAGATATCAATCTAGCAGAAACGCTTGCATCTCACGTTACTACATATATAGTATACAATCAAAATCGCAAGCACGTATTGGATGATTGGATTTCCAACTATGACAAGGTATGGAACCACCTTCCGATCAGTGTACTCTAGGAACGATACACTGGAGTTCAACAAGAACATCTTGCAACTTAGCCACACATGACCGACCACTCATTTCGCTTGAGTGTATCGAATGTACATCACCAACGGTTGGGATCAGCAACCGTTCCCGTATATATATGGGACAACATTGATAGATTTAAGAAACAAACAAATATTCTCCAGATAGGTGATTATACACCCTACTTCGGTGCGACCGACTTAGCCATGCTGCCTGCCCGATTTCTGTCATTTACCGGTTGATGAGGCTAGAAGCTACGCTTTATCGTCACATCAGATTCACTTCGAATGCCACATTGTCAGATCCATCAGAATCACTAATTGACGTCTACAACCATACATTATGTGTCAGCTAAAAGAAGTTTCCTTCTCCGCTTCCACTCTTGATATAGTTGAAGAAATCAATTTACGTGACCGTCTGGAAATACTATGTCAGACATCCATCTTCATTCACTTAAAAATGTCACATCGTCATACCCGCCAAATCACAAATTGACTTATCCAAAAATAACACGGGTATACAGCTAAGAGAAACGAATTCCTCCGCCACCAAACGTGAATACGTTTGAACAGATCAACTTACGCGATCCATTGGATATACTATGTCAGACCTTCGTCCATACAAGTTGTCCTGGGACAGGACAAACCGAAGGCACTATTCCGTATATCCATCTTAGCCACCGTTATCTAAGACTTATACAACAGCCCTTGCATTTTACTCCGTCTTCAATTATCTTTGGCATATATGATTCGCGACGCTTATGCCAATACAGAGTGGTTCTATGGATAATAATCCAACCGGTCTCTCCATATTAACAACGTTAAAATGGTCAAAACTCCGATAGTCGGTGAGTTAACTATCAAAGAAAAACAAGTGTGCAACAACGATATTATTTCCAAATGGAAATTATATCGAACAAACATCATTTAACATAAATCTCTTTAGTTCATTTATTTACTTATCTCCTGTTTCCCTATATTCTAAATTCTTATTTTTCTTTTATCAGAAAACATTTCTGATTCTCGTTTGGAAAACATTTCCAAAACTCCTTTACGATCAAACCTTACCATTTCTTAGTCAAGAAGGAAGTCACTCAAGTTGGGGTATAATTACCTCTCAGACCTTAACTGAACAACGTTATAACTTCGAAATGGTCAAAGTTTATCTTTAAATCTTTAACAACTTCTTTACGCCTTTCTCGGATCAAGTTTTACTAATCCACTTCTATATTTAAAACATTGGTTATAACGATAACGTTATAATCCCTACCTTCTAATTATCTAACTTTAACTATAACTTCTATTCTTATTAGTGAATAATTAACCTAACACTTATTTATTTATAAATAAATAAATCTCTATTTAAACACTGGAAAAGTATAAGTACTTTCCCGGATTCGATATAATCGAATTTGCCGATTAACTCTCTTCGAGAAATCTCTATTTGATTAACTCTTCTTCGAATAAACTATATTCGATTAACTTCTTCTCGAATAAACGATATTCGATAATCTCTCTTCGAATAACTAATATTCGATAACTCTTTCTTTTCAAATATCTCATATTTGAAAATATCACTTCGATTAAACTATAATCGATAACTCCCTTCGATGAAACTAACACCGATAACTCCTTTCGATGAAACTAACATCGATAACTCCCTTCGATGAAACTAACATCGATAACTCCTTTCGATGAAACTAACATCGATTTATTTAACTCGGCGAACTTAACTCGACTAACTTAGCTTACTTGGTTCGACCAATTCGATTCAATTAACTAGGCTCGACTAACTTGGTTTATTTAACTCAACTTGATTAACTCCTATCGAATAACTAATATTCGATTTAACTCCATTTAACTCTATTCGAATAACGACTATTCGATTAACTCTATTCAACTCTATTCGAATAAACTATATTCGACCAACTCTATTTAACTCCATTCGCTTGACTCTAGATCGCAGCGATCACAATGGTTACGCCTGATTCCCTCAGGAAACATCCGACCGCCTTAGGCTATCTGCAGCCATGCGAATTACGCTAGCAGTCGTGCTAAAGGGCATATTATTTGGATTAACTCTAACTGATTAACTCTATTGGTTTAACTCTAACTGATTACTCTAATTGGTTAACTCTAACTGATTACTCTAACCGATTAATTCTAACTGATTAACTCTAACTGGTTAACTCAAACTGATTACTCTAACCGATTAATTCTAACTGATTAACTCTAACTGGTTAACTCAAATCGATTAACTCTATCCGATTAATTCTAATGGATTAACTCTAACTGGTTAACTCAAATCGATTAACTCTATTTGACTAACTCGACTCGACTAACCCCTTCGAATACCATATTCGATTAACTAACTTCGAATACCATATTCGATTAACTAACTTTCGAATACCATATTCGATTTCTCCTTTCGAATACCATATTCGATTTCTCCTTTCGAATGTCTATATTCGATTTCTCCTTTTGAATGTCTATATTCGATTAACTAACTTCGAATACCATATTCGATTTCTCCTTTCGAATGTCTATATTCGATTAACTAACTTCGAATACCATATTCGATTTCTCCTTTCGAATGTCTATATTCGATTAACTAACTTCGAATACCATATTCGATTTCTCCTTTCGAATACCATATTCGATTTACTTTATTCACTTTATAATGATTACCTTTTTAACAACGTTTTATTCATTTGAAAGGATTTACTTTTAAATAACGGTTCTACCCTTTAAAAATGATTTCCCTTTTTATAGTGTTTCCTTTCCAATTCTATTTGTAAATGGTTTACAAATATTCCCTTTTCAAATTTATTCTTGAAATATTCTAACTCCTTAAATTCCCGGGAAAATTCGCCATAACCTCCTTTGTATCGGGAGCATCGGGAAAATCCCCAAACTCGCCACACAGTTCTTTCCATTCAAAAAGAAATGTTTTTGAATTTATTTCCTTTTCAAATATCTCCTATTTATAAATATTCCAATTTATAAATATTTCTTATTTATAAATATTCCACTTTATAAATATCTCTTATTTATAAATATCCCATTTTATAAATATTCTATTTTCAATATCACTTTGAAAATTCCCCTATCAACATTCCGGTATGTTATGGTATTTAATCATATCAAATCACGATGTTCAATATCGTCCATACACATATAATCAACAACAGATTATATATCACATTATATATCACAATATAAAAATCACAGTAAAATATCTGTTGAGGAATCCAGTTAGATTCCTCCAACCTGTTTCCCTGCATCACAGATGTTAGACAATATAGATAACATCATTTTCAGTTCCATATGATATATTCTGTTAAACAGAATCAATATAGAAATTCAACTAACTGACTAGCAGTTCAATCAAACAGTCAACATATAGTCAATCAAGCAATATCTAACAGTTCTAAAAATACAACATGAAATTATAAACTGTTCAGAGTTAGTGAGATTTACTCACAGTTGCGCGTTAGCCGTTAATTAATGGTTTGCGTTATTTGATTCAGTCGGACAATTTATTTCTCCATAAATTGTAACGAGCTCGGATTCACTCCCGATCAGTCTCATTGTGTTGCTCCCGTCCATACGATCCTGTCGGATCTTGTTTCTTCTGATTTCGTTTACGTATGACTTAGATATGGTATAAACAAGTTTGTACAAAATTAAATTAAAAACTAACTTTATTTTATATAAATAATTGGGCCTTACCCAATATATTTTCACCGGCCCATTCACTTCAAATACCCACCCGTTCATCTGTTTACTTCTTCCCCAACCCGAAATACACTCCCAGTAAAAACTCCAGGAAATCACCTAACCCTTCTTCGATCCAACTCCGTTCATACTTCGCGATTTTCCAAACCGAGACCCTCCATTTCTTCCTCTTCTCAAGCTCCTCCCCCTCATATCAACAACCGTATACTCGACGTCCCCCAACCCAAAGTCAACGTCGACCGAATCCACGAGATACAGCAAGTGATCGACAAAATTTAATTCGATTAAATCCAGAAAAAACCCAACTCGAGCTACTCGACCTCCTGAGTTCGAATATCAACTCGATTCCACAAACAATTGGCTACAACGCCCACAAACTCAAACCCTAATCCACTGTCCCCAAATTCGAACAGCAGAACATTGCGTCGCTCCAACCAAAAGCAGTATCAGATCGAAGAGAACTTCTCTAAGATTCCAAATATATGTGTATACTAATTTAGAGATTTTTATTGAAGTTGTTTTGATTTTTGAGGCTTGCTAAACTTTGCTGTGAGAGGAAATATCGACGGCGCGATATTGTGTTGACCAGAGATGAAGAATTAGGTCTTAAGGAATGCCATATGGGGTATTTATAAGGGTTTGGATTAGATATTTTCTTTAGATATTTTAGTTTTATATTCCTTTTATATTCGTTTTGCTTTTTCTAAAAATCACTGCGAACACATACGACGCCTAAAAATCATGAAAATTGACATGTAGTTAGAGTTCGTCGTTACGGTCCCAACGAAACTGGTTTCGTCGAATTCTGACTCCGCATGCTCACACAGCGTATTTTTAACCATCGAAAAACTGACTGTTTCTCACTCTAAAAATCGGTATGGCCACATACGGACTCTAAAAATCACGAAACTGGAAATCTAACAACTATTTGATATTGCGGATCCAACAAAACTAGTTTCGTCGAATTTCGACTTCGTTTGCAAAAGTGGCTATTTTTAAAACGCTGAATGACCCATTTAAATATATAAATATATTTAAATATAATTAAATTTAATATTTAAAATTAAATATTATCGTATATCTTCACATATGATATCGTACAGCTCCAGAATATCATATCAGAATATACAGTTTGATATTTCAGATTCCAGATTATCCCGATATTCAGTTTATACTGAAATTCCATTTATAACGTATATAAAGCGTCGCAAATTATAAAGGAATTCCACAGCGACTTTTCTGAAATTTGATTTGGACGTAAATCAAAATCTACACGACGAAATCCCGATTTTCCTCTTCCACTAGAAAGATATACTCCATCAGCTCCACACGTTTCTTGTTTCACAGAAATCCGGCTTAAAATGAACCCTGTATATCCAGTTGAAGTTCAAATCGCCAAATAGCGAACTGCCGCGCCATTTCAAGCTCGTTTATAAATATATTATAAACAATATGTTCAACTGTCGTCGATTTGATATAATCGTTATTATATTTCGAATCGAAACTCCACAAAATCTCGTATGCTATTCAATTCACATGATATTGTGAATTTCACTATTTCCGACTATTTCGACATTATAATATATATTTATAATTATTAATTAAATATTCAATATTATTTAATTAAACGATCATTAACTTCTCTAAATCACCAATTATATAATTAAATAAATTAATTATATATCTCTAAAAATGCGGGTCATTACATTCTTCCCCACTTAAAATAATTTCGTCCTCGAAATTGCTAAGTTAGAGGACGACCCTATCTATTGGAATTCCTAAGATTTTTTACCCCTTATTTCTGATTTCAATTGAACCAATTAATATCGACAAAAATATTTATTCATTCCGACTAACTAAAATTTTCAAAAATTCTGAAAATTTTCTAACACTTTAAACTTTCGAAAAATTTCGCCAGCGTCTCCTTTGTACTGGTCAATAGCTCAAACTCCAACTCGCCTCTCTGGGCCTTCTTCAACCCAAAACAAAATCAAAACGCCAAACGGCTTGCCAATTCGGCTCATAAATTCCAAATTCATATAAAATATAAACTTGTACCTTTTTGTTGGGCATATCATTATCTCCCTACCATTCGTCACCAGTTCTGCATATAACAATGCATTACCAACTTGATCTCCAATCAGTTCATTCTCAAAACCAAATCATTCGCTTATATCCAAGCCAGATATCATTTCAAACTCGAGTCTCAAATTCCAACTCTCGACTTATCATTTCAATTCCAATCCAGATTATCCTATCATCAAATCCGGCTTTATTTAACTTAGTTCAAGATAAATTTTAATTTATTTTTACCATTTCATTCCTTTTAACTTCATAAGTTAAATTTAAATTTCAGAATTTAAATTCCTGGGTAAATTTCAAATCAATTTGAAATCATACTGCCAATTCAAAACCTTTGAATTTTCTAAACAACTTGTTTTCTCTAAACAATTCAAATCAAAATCTCTGGTAGTAATCCACCACTTAGAACTCGAAAATCACACCGATGATACTGTGCAGTCATCATCGGAATTATTTTCCAGCGACCCAAGTTATTTCAATACTATATCATTTTCAAAACCATTACTAAATACTTCCATTTTGAAAACATTTCAAAATCTCCCAGGAACTTAAAATTTCCTTATTTTAATTCCAAATCCTGATTTAAATTTTAGATTTAACTCATCTGATTTCACGTATTTCACTTATATGAATCCTGGTTGGTTATTTACATAACCCTTTAATTTATAATCTTACTCGATTATAATAACAACCAATATATCCAATATATTATAATTTTTGATATATATATCTTCTCTATATCAAGATATACCTTGGGTAAACATATTTTAATTTACCCTCTTTTCAAAACATATCGTGACGACCCATCATATTCAAGTGTTTAGTAACTCCTACCGATACAGTGGATCAAACTGATCGACCAGAACTCATAAACAACTCAGCCAATGATTCACCACAATATAAAACCATTTTTATATCAAATACAAATAAGTGCTTTATAATTTGAATATGCTTGTTTTAATTGTTTAAATAAGTTAATGAATTTATTTCCAAGTTTTGTTTACTTGAATAAATCATTTTATAAAGAACTAATAGTATGATCGAGATTTAACTTCCAGATTCACATCCTATCGTTGAATAGAAGTTGTTTCATATCGTTGCAACGTTGTTTGATATATGTGTATGTATTCACATACATGCATATACATATATATATATGTAAGCATAATTAGTCACATCAAGAGTTTATAAAATATCCTAAGTGTATGTATATAAGCTTCTTATATGTATACAAATGAATGCTTACTTGAAAAAGCAAACTTACCATCTCTTACACACCTTTCACTTCCCTTACACACCATCCCATCTATCATAATTACTATTAGGGTTTTAAGGGCATTTTGGTCTTTTCCCATCCACCTTTCTTTTCCTATATAAGGAGGGGTATACCTCCTTCTTTCTTACACAAAATTCCTAAGCAAAAGTGAAGCTTTTAATGGCTTATCTTCATCTTCTTCCTCTTCCTTACTAACTTTCTCAAACTATATTCAAACCAACTCCAAATCAACGCAAACTTTGAGTGTAGCCTTCTTATACCATTACAAGACCTTCTAGCAAGTTAGAAGTTGAAAAATCCAAGCCTCTCTCAATTTTCATCTTTGTTCGTGAGCTATATAAGGAAGGAAGCGAGGAAAATCTAAGGAAGTCTTATCCAGAATTGATCTTAGACTAAGGGTTTCTTATCTTAGTATCGTATGTCTTTTGGTTTTTAGTTTGTATATAGTTTTTGGAAGTAATCTATATATGCATCTTCTTATTCTATCTTCTTTGATTTTTCATTCTTGTTTGAATTTCGGGGACGAAATATTTTAAGTGGGGGAGAATGTAAAGACCCGAAAATTTGAACACTTAATCTTCAAATATTGTAACAGTTTGGAATATTGTTAAATATTGTAAATATGATTTTATAACCTTGTTAAACATCTTTTCATTAATAATTAATGATCCTTGGCACATTTCAGAAAAATGTTCAAAAAAATATATTTTTTGGAAAAATGTCGAAAATGTGACCGAAAGCCATTTTATTTATATATAGCTATTTTCTCAATAAATGTTGTTGAAAATTTAAATGAATTTCTAGTTACTCATTAGAAAAGTAATTAGCAAATAAAAATATTTTTCATATTTATGGCTAACTATATTGATGATGTCATCATTTTAAAAAAAATGAGCATTTAAGGAAAGTTTTTGTATTTTGGTATCAGAGCACAAGGTTGAGCGAACACCTTGGCTTTAGTTGGGTATGGCTCATTAGAGATGGGGTAAGTGACACCCTAGAATGAGTTGAGTGTATTATACATATGAGAGCATATTTGTATTTTGAAAACTACACTTTGAAAATATTCCTTAGGAATGTCTATTTCTTGCAACCCTTTCTTGAATAAGGTCTTTCTTCGTAGTAAACCTTTCTTTGTATCGTTTCATTGAAATAATTCTGTCTTCAAGAATTCTAAAGATGTTTGCTATAATTCAGGGAGTAAACTATGAGTACTCGTACTGCAAATACTAGAGGAGGAAGAGGTAGAGGTGGCCGAGCTAGTACTGTAACTACTGGTGAGAATCATGCACCGAGGAATGCAGCTGTTGTGGAGGATCCAATAATAGGTGTTGTAGAGGAGGTCGTGCAAGTCAGGCCTCATAAGGGATTTGCTTCACTGTGTCGTGACTATGAAAAGGGATGTCTCTATATTTGTAAGTAGGTGTGCAAACTGCCAACAAGTGAAGGGTAGTCATCAAAAGACGGCCGAGCTACTTCAGCCACTCGAGATTCCTAAGTGGAAATGGGATCAGATTTCTATGGATTTTATTGACGGGTTGCCTAGGATGAGGAGAGGTTATGAAGGTGTATGGGTTATTGTAGATCGGTTAACCAAGAGCGCGCACTTCTTACCAGTAAAGGCAACAAGGACTGCTTCTAGTTTGGCGTTGTTGTATATTAAGGAGATAGTTAGGCTTCATGGCATTCCAAGTAGTATCGTGAGTGATAGAGATCCAATCTTCACAAGTCATTTCTGGAAGGGATTGCATGATACATTGGGGACCAAGCTTAGTTTGAGTACCGCTTACCATCCACAAACTGATGGGCAAACAGAAAGGGTGAACCGAGTATTAGAAGATTTACTTCGGGCATGCATCTTAGATTTTGGAGGTTCGTGGGAAGATCACTTACCACTTGTTGAGTTTTCATACAACAATAGTTATCAAGCCAGCATTGGGATTCGTGTTATGTTCGAGTGACAAAGACTCGTGTGAAAGATGCCGAACGAAACCTCGACATCGGATATGGCTAAAAACAGAGTAGGAGCACAATTTGAGGTTTTGCTAACCTATGGCAGGATATATTGACTCCATATCCAGTGTATGGTTATATCGAATCGTGCGGGAGCTCCTCAAAGTTGCGCGCGGGAGTTGGATATATTTGGTTCCACGTGGTGCACTTCGGTGTTTCGTGCGTGGGCCAGTTGTGTTTACCTTATGGTATATTTTATCTAGAGATATGCGACGCTCAGAGGTACTTTCTGACCCTTGTGCATGGAGTTTGGATCTGTATTGAGAGATCTCCGATGGAAAATCCAATATGCGAACGTACCTTAGCGGTTTTGTTTGTACACTTAATAGTTGTCGAATGTAACCAATGTAACCATTCCATCTATGTGATTTATTTATATTCTACACCCTAGACATTATCTATAATACAACTATAGTAAACTTAATAAATGGTTGGTTTCTTTTGAGGGGAAAACCGGAGCGGTTATCTGCACGGTCCCCTCAATATTGTTACATGCAATCTTGAGTTTTCTCATACCAGACTGATGTCTGACGCTTGGTTTTTGTTTTCCCTAAAATCCTCACGTACTCCTTCGAGTAGGCTGAGTATGGCAGGTTTTCCTTTGGATGCTTTAAAGTTCGGAAGACGAGCTGGAGGCTTCCATTAACTATCTACCTATTTCTATTTCAGTTGTACTGTATTAGTTATGTACATATCAGCATTGTGAGGACAGGCAGTTATAACTGTCCAGGCTGATTATGGTACTTAGGTTATTGTAACTCTGAAATTCCTTTATTCAGAGTAACCCTTTGTACTATGTTGATATTATATATTTCCGTTCCGCTGTGAGATTCTGATATTCTGTTCTTTCTTCCTTGTTCTACTTCTTTTTTTTATTTTACCCAACAATTCGACTTTCCGGCACTTGGATGTTTGGCACACGAATACCGTGGATGTATTTAGTGTCGACTTTCGAGATTCGAAAAGTCGGGTCGTTACACCTTTTCTACTGTTACAGAAGCCTTTCTGTACTTACTTTTGATTATATACTACATATTCTCTGGTTGTTCTTTAGGCGCTAGGTGGAGATATTTGGTTTGACTTTTTTGAAAGTGCTCTATAGTTAATGTTGTTTGAGTCATATTGTAAGATACTAGGTAAGGCTTTATCAGAGACGTCTTAAGTGTGTACTATGGTTGGTGACTAAGATGTAGGCAATGTTGTGTTTGCTTAATTTTTGAATTTCAGCTGTGTTATGTATCACTATGACGATGCTTTGATCAAAAAGCTTGAGTCAGATGTTTTTTTTGTTGCTGTATGTTTGATCTCTTGTGCATTTCTCTAACACTACTAATAACAAAGAGAATCTTAGTGGTACCAAATTGAAATGTGATTAGCTGATGACTAGTGCAAAAAGGCAAAACATTTATAATTTTATTTACCAAAAACTTGGAAATATCTAATATTATGTAGCAAAGGATATGGAGTATGGGGCTGATTACACTTAGGACTTTGGAAAATATCATAAATCTGCCTAATTCCCTTGAATAACTTAATAAATTATAAGCTTACACTTTGCATGGTTAATTTATTTATAACTAAGTACACATTGGTGATGCTTTTAGCATTTAACGAAAGAAAATGCAAACTATAAATAAGGAGTGCTACATCTATAAGTTTTCTATTTTCTTATGACA
Organism: Allium sativum; assembly: GCA_030737875.1. Classification (NCBI taxonomy): domain Eukaryota; kingdom Viridiplantae; phylum Streptophyta; class Magnoliopsida; order Asparagales; family Amaryllidaceae; genus Allium; species Allium sativum. Next base: position 218,675,577 of record CM060920.1, read on the forward strand.
TCCTTATTTTGCATTGTATACATCCTACTGGAGCACTACATCTTCATGCGCAGAACGACCTACAACTCCTACCATCGATCCTCCTACGTCTTATCACACGCGATGGTTGGATTTCCACCACTGATCTTTCTGTCGAGCTCCTTTGCTGCCGCCACATTCGACGCCGTCAGCCTCACCGGGGGCATGAAGGGATTCATCTTCTTATTTTCGGTAGTTCCTGCTTCCTTTTGGGCATGTAACAGATTCATCACATTCTTATCGGGTGTGGTCACTCATGTCGTGTATGGGTACACGATCGTGGTGGCGGTGCTGGCGTACTTTCTGCTGTTCAAAAGGTTTTTTTTATTTCTTAATAAATCGGGGTACCAGACTATGGGATATGGTTCTATTGCCTATCTTTAGTGAAGTACCCATACGAGGCTGTGATGCAGAGTATGGTTTTATTGCCTATATTTGGTTAAGTACCCAGACGAGGCATAAATGAGTTCTCTTTTTCCAGTCAATTGAACTTGAGGAATTACGCCTTCTTTATATTTGAAAACCAAATTGATTTGTATTCCTTTTTCTTATTAAATTTTTAATGTTATGGGTTTTTCTCTATTATTGCTTTAGTCTGAGCTCATGATTAATCATGTTAGATCAAAGGATTTCAAAATATTATAGAGTTTGGAGATGCGAGACTAGTCAGAGAAATATATTTAAACCCTTTAATTTCTTTTTGAAAGTGGTTTTTAGTTTCACATGGTTTGGTAATTATCTATTGCATGTATTGGGAACTGTGGCAAGTACTTCCAGTTTTGTAGGCATGTTATGTTTTTTGTTGAAACTTGTTGTATTAATGGAATTTTATTTATTGATCAACTATTGAGGTTTTAAAAAAAAAATATAAAATAAAAATTATAATTGAGTGAACATGCACGTGATCTAAAGTTGATGGTAGAATATGTGGCTATTATTTGGAATTTTCCCAATTAATCCCATGCATCCAATTGTCATTAGAAGCCTTCTATATATTCCAAGTTAAAAAGGTTGTTTATTATCAATATCGTTTTTGTTAAAAATAATAATTTTTTATTGATGTTTTGCCGTCTTCAATGAAATATTTAGAAAGTATCAAATACAACCTTGGCATGACTGGTACTCAACTATTATAATAATCTTTAAGGCATGTTTTTCTTCTTGTTTTATCCAGAAGATATTTAAAACAATTTGTGCTTTTCTAGCAATCATTTTTCAAGTGCAAGGGATCTATGGAGAAGGAAAATTTGAATGGAGATATAGGTAAGTCCAATAGTATGATATCTATTTTATGTTCATGTTTAGGCTCCGTAGTCTACACAGCTCATCTCTTTATTACTTAATTGAAAATTCTTCTAGGTGTGATTATAAAAATAAATATGAAATAGTTCAGCTGGCCATACACAGCCTGATTTATTGACTAAACTTTGTCTTAATTGCAGGTATCATACCCAGCCGTTGTTTTGAATTTAGTCAGAAATGGGAACTATTTTGCCTTATAGAATTACGTTCAATAACAAAGGAGACTGGCTCCTGTTGAACCCATAGCCATAATCCTCACCTTAAGATCTATTGAATTTCTAAACTATCTTAATTGCAGGGTTAAATTAGTTGTTGTCTCTTCCTCAGTAAGTCCGTGTTTGCCCTGATGAATACCCTATTATTACTAAGATAAGTATAGGCCAACTGCTTATCTTGGCAGCAAGACAAGGCGAAAGAGTAAAGCTAAAAATTTCCATTTACTATTTTCCTTAAAAATAACTGAAAAGTAAATGCATGATATGGACGGTTCAATCGAGTAAACATATAAATACTTCGTGATATACACATTTCTGGCTATGTGTACACTTACTGTTACTTCAGTTTCCTAATGTTGAAATTTGATGGTATGATACTCCATATATTAATAGATTTCGGAGATAATTAAATTAAGGTAGGATTATGTCACAAACACATTGCCTTATTTATGTATTTAATGGATTTGGTAGAGTAATTTATTGCCTCTTTTATTGCATAAAAGAAAGCAACAAATTATCTACATGGAAATGATCTTTTAAAGGGTGAAAGTAATCAAATGCTTATTAATGAAGATATGTTCTCAATACTTATATAAATAGGCATCATATGACTCATTGTATGTGTAAGGGAAAAGATTATTTTCTTTTTGTTTGGGATTGAGATATCTTCTCAGTTTTTAAGGCATTCTCTTGTAATCATTTGGTGAATTAATAAAGATTCTATTTAGAGGAATTTGTTTGTCATTCTTTTTCTTCACTTCTTATCTCTTCTGAAGTCTAATTGTGTAGAGATCCTAAAATTTTTCCTAACAGATTGGTATCAGAGCCGAAGGTTACGGACTAGGCCATGCGGGCAAGGCAGTGCTCTCGAAAGATACTCGTAGGATGCGAGTCAAGGGGGAGACTGTTAGAATTGCCTTGCATGTTCTTCAGGAGGAATGATGGTTTGGATACAATAGTCCCACATCACAGAATATGTTGAAGGAATTGTATACAAATATGAGCTTGTATGCAAGTAACATTAGGGATTTCTTTTGTTATATGGGAGTTGTGTGCCAGTTCATATGCGTGCAACGAAGGGGGCTTTGTTCTGACCATCGTTACATAACAGTGGTATCAGAGCCTACTACACAATTTTTTTTTTGAAGAGGGTTTGAACATGGAGAAAATAATTATTGAAAAACTTAATGGGAGAAATTGGGGGTTGTTGAAGGCGAAGATGGAAGATTTTCTCTATCTTAATGATCTTCACCAACCACTTGAGAACAATGGGGAAACCTAGCAATTTATTTGAAGCGAAATGGGAGACATTAGATAGGAAGGCTGTTGCGTCTATAGTTTAGTGTTTCATATTGTTGCTAATGAAACATCTGCCTATGCAATATGGAAGAAATTGAAAGGAGTTTATGCAAAGAACTCTTCAAAAAACAAGGCTCTTCTTATGAGTAGATTGGTGAATCTGAAAGTTAAGAAAGGTGGATCAATTGGAGAACATCTTAATGATTTTTAGGCTATTGTGAATCAATTAGCTGCTGTGAATTTCAAGGTGGATGATGAGACACAAGCTTTGATGTTAATGAGTTCATTACCAGAGAGTTGGGAAACGCTTGTTGTTGCGTTGAATAACTCAAATTTGGATGGAGTCGTTTCAATGGGTTCCGTAGTTAGCAACTTAGTTAATGAGGAGATGCGGAGGACAAACCTTATAGAAGGAAATGACAAGGAAGCAACAAAGAATAGAACTCCAATTGAAGAGGATTATTTTGCAAAAAGGGTTATTCATTGAAACATGGAAAGACCCTCAAATAGACCGATTATGAAAAAGGAATTCAGTTGTTATTATTGTGAGAAACCTGATCATCAGCTGAGATTTTGCAATAAGCTTAAAAAGGACAAGGAAAAGATGAAGGCTTTAGAAGAAGAGCCAGATGGACAAAATAATATTAGCAATGATGAGGTGAATTTTGATGAGGAAATTGAGGGTGATGTTTTTTTTTGTCAATAAAGACAAAAACAAAAGTTGGGTCCTTGACTCTGGTGCATGCTTCCACATATGTAATCAAAAGAATGCCTTCATTGAATATACAGAGCAAGATGCTAATGTGGAATCTGCTAATGGCGAAAAGTTGTGTTAAAGGGATAGGTTCCATTAGATTGAAGATACATGATGGAAGTGTGATGAAACTCACAGATGTTAGGTATATTCCAGAAATTACAAAAAATCTTGTATCTGTAGGACAATTAGAAGTAAAAGAGTGCAACTTTTCAACTCGAGGTGGAGTAACAAGGATTTGGAAAGGTGACAGGGAGGTGTTGCGCGCTAAGAGAGATAGCAAAAACATTTATAAAATAATTGGAAAGACGGTGGAGAATGAGGAAAGTTCATATTCTATAGATGAAAGGAGAAATTTATTTGAATTAAGGTAGAGCCAACAACGTAAAGCCACAAAAACCACATGGAGGCCATCGTGTTTATTACCATAGATTCTGATTTATTGGTAATATGCATGATCAATTGGGAGTATACATAATTAGGTAGTTTGGAAGTTAGTTATATTTGGAATTACAGTATATTTTTTGGAACATTGGAGATTTTTTGGAGGTTAAGGTTATAAAAGGAGTTTGGATGACATTTATGGAATATCGTATCAAGGTGGAGATTGTTGAAATTTGATGATATGATATTCCATATTTTAATAGATTTTGGAGATAATTAAATTAAGGTAGGATTATGTCACAAATACATTGCCTTATTTATGTATTTAATGGATTTGGTAGAGTAATTTATTGCCTCTTTAATTGCATAAAAGAAAGCAACAAATTATCTACATGGGAAAGATCTTTTAAAATGTGAAAGTAATCAAATGCTTATCAATGAAGATATGTTCTCAATACTAATATAAATAGGCACCATATGACTCATTGTATGTGTAAGGGAAAAGGTTATTTTCTTTTTGTTTGGGATTGAGATATCTTCTCAATTTTTTAGGCATTCTCTTGTAATCATTTGGTGAATTAATAAAGATTTTGTTGGGCGGAATTTGTTTGTCATTCTTTTTCTTCACTTCTTATCTCTTCTGAAATCTAATTGTGTAGAGATCCTAAAATTTTTCCTAACACCTAATTTTACTTGCAAAAACATTTTCATTCATTCCCAATGAAATAACATGGTGAAACTATAATATGAACATATATACTAATTATCTTTTCACTGCACAATTTCTTCTTTCTTGAGCTGACCTGTTTTTTCATTATATATTTCATGCAAGGAGAGATATTATTGGACTTGCAGAAACAGGGTCTGGTAAAACAAGTTTCTTCCAATCACACAAGCATTTGCACTTCTTGAGAAGCCACAAGCTGTTTTTGTTTGTGTACTATCACTTTCTAGGTATTTCAACTGTTTTGGAATAAGATACTTATACAATAGAAGAGTAAGCTTCACCAAGCATGTAACCTAGTATTTGAAAACAGTGCTGATAATTTGGCTTTTGTGCATAACTTTATCATTTTGGTTGAACACTCTTAATGAATACTAAATTAATAATGATAAAGAAAAATAAAAGAATTTAGTTTATATTACGAAGCTTAAAATACTGATTCTAATTCATGCAAATTTTAATTATTTTGAACTATATTTTGATCAAGGTATGTTTATTTCAGGGAACTAGCTTTCAAATTTCTGACGAGTTTAAAGCTATAGGGCGTGGAATAAGACTTAAGTCAAAAGTGCTATGCGTTAAGCCATTAAATTTTATCCCTTTGCATGATGAACAACTGTATGCTATTCTAATCTACAATTCATGCAGCTCGTTTAGCTATTTATTTGCAGTAGCATAGTCTTCGACCCACTGGATGTTTCCTCTAACATTGATTGTGGAGTTTCCATTGGAACAATATACATATTTCTTATTTATTCTTTTTTTGTTTAGGTTTCACATGCTGCAATGGCATGATCACGATAATATCATTGTCTGATTAATTTCTGCAGTTTTTAGGAATTTACCTGATAAAAGACAAGGATGAAGCAAATATAGAAGACGTGTTGCAAGAAGGAAGTACCAGCTGGATACTGCGCGTATGGGAGCTTCTGTGAGGTACAATTGCTTTTCTGCTTCTATGCATTGCATATTCACATTGACTTGCATTGAAAAATTTCAGAATGTATAACCAACTTAAGTTAGTTATGTCTTTCAGCTTGTGATAAGCATTAGGATTGGAGTAAAGGGTTTAATGCTAGATCCATCTCTTGGGGAATTCATTCTTACACATCCAGATATAAAGGTTCATGCATCATACTAGTATATTCACAATCAACTAATTTTTTTGCATTATGATATAATTTTAAATGATACCACACCAACTGTGATGCTCTAATGAGTATGACTATGTAAGTCCCTAAGCAGATACCAAAAAAGGAAAATATAATTTAATGAGGGCATAATTGAAAAGTGAAACAGTAAACTTCCTTTTGTTGCCTGGAATTGAAATGAGGGAATATTAGAACTTAGCAGCAGAAAATTTGTAGTTTTGTGGAAACCTGCAATTCTCACCCTACTCTCATTAATAACACTGCTATTTCATCTTTTAAAATCTTAAAAAGAATATTATATTGTTTATTTTTCAGCCACAATATATACCCACCACTCAAGAGCTGTTGTTTCTTTTATTCAGACAAGCTCGAGTAATGTCCTAAAAACATATACTTTTTTCAACATAAAATACATTTGTATTTTGTTTTGTTTCCCCCCTCCTTTCTCTGCAAAAGTAATATTATAAGTTATAAAGAGTGCTTCTTTTCTCTTTGTTTTCTTGAACTTATCAGAAGACGAAAACAATGGTTAGTATAGAGAGAAGTTCAATAGTGAGGCAATATAATAGGTCAAAAATTCCAAGGCTGAAATGGACTCTTGAGCTTCACTCTTGCTTTCTTAATGCTATTCACTTGCTGGGTTTCCACGACAGTATGATTTTCCTAGTATCCTTCTCTCCATATCTCATATCATCAATTCTACTTTTTATGGATGAAAATGATAAAACTGTTTGCTCAGGAGCAACACCAAAGCTAGTTCTTCACTTAATGAATGTTAAAGGACTTGCCATATCTCATGTTAAAATTCATCTTCAGTGAAAACCATAAAACTATTTGTTTGTATATGTACTTATTTTTACCTATATGTTTTTCTCATGTTAAAAATATCATCAGATGTACAGAAGCACGAGACATGATACAGGAAGGAAAGTTATTGAACTTTTCCTTTTTATTACTAGTTTATAGTTTTCAAATGTTCATGAAAACCCTTTACTTTTTCATTTATGACCAGATATATTGCAATATCAGGTTTGTTCTTTTTGGCAGGAAGATGATATATGGTTCAATCTTAGTACTAAATGCTAGTTTTCTGCAGCAGGATTTTAAGCCCTTCAAAATCTATTGCTCTCAGAATTTATAATACTGAACTACTAATTAGTGTTATAGAATGGGGTGTAAGTTTTTGATCATTGTTTATGATAACCAGTGCTGAAAGAATCTTCTTACATTATACTGTCAAACGTGGCACAAAAGAGAGCTACAAATTTGATGACATGTTGATGACTGTCTGCGTCCATGTTGCATCGCCATGATGTAGAGATGAGATGTTATAGATTTATCTGGAGTATTGCAAAAATAATTAGGTACTTATTTTTGTTTTTTATTTATTAGTTTAGTCGTCTTTCAAACTGTAATAACCGCGGTGTTAAAAGGAACATTTTTTCATAGTTTTCCTTTTTATTTCTTTTATTTTAATAGGATCGGAATCCATTAGGAGAGGACATGATGGATGTAAATTTGCCTTTAAATGGTTTTCTTTTACTAATTGTATTTTGAACAATACTTATTTATTTTTTGTTATTTTAATTTACTTATTTTACAGTCATTTTCTTTTATTAAAAAAAAAAGAAACAGGGAATTTGATCTAGAGAAGAGGTTGTCAAGAACCTTTTGATGTTCTTTTTTATATTCCTTCAGTGAGGTATTCTGAAGGATAATATGATAGTAACAGCTATTTGAAAAAACACAAGCAAATAACATCACTCTGTGTTGATAATATCATTGTAGATCCTTGGAGTATCCCAATTAAAATTTGGCAGGGAGATATTTGGAAAAAACTCAAGAGGCGGGATACCTACTACATTAATCTATCTTAGTAATCGCTGAGCTTAGACCCTACAACAACTCTTTGAGTGGTTAAATTCCTTATTCACTTGGCTTTCTCAAGTCCTTGAGATTTCTGTAAGTACTTGAATTTATTTATTTTTCTTTTTATTTCTGCAAGCCCTTGGGATTTTTATTATAGTTCTTTGTTCATTCTCACATTTTGTTAAGTTTTACTTTTGTTTTTTAAATCTTTTCCTGGGTTTTATATTGTCTTGACTTCCTTTTATATTATTCCTAGATCAACATTTCACTATCTTGTTTTCCAAATCCGATAGCAATGTTAAACCAATTGTTGAGTGCCAATTTCGTCCAGAGTTTGATAAACTAGTAAAACTTTGATGATCCAATGTTATACATTCATATTTCAGTGCCAGCTAGACATATTTAATTGAAGCATGCACATTGAGAAAGATGTTATTTCTTCAATGTTGTAGGGAGGTGCATTAATAACAAATGCACTGTTAGTCAGCAAAGAAGAATTTCATTTATAGTCCAGGACTGGTTTCGAAATCGAGTTCAAAGTGGGCTCGATACAGAAATTGAAACCCAGTTCAGTAATTGACTTCGATTTCAAAACTGAAACTGAATACTAGACTTAGTTTCAATTTTGAAATCGAAAATGAATATGGTACTCATTTTGAAGACATAGTGTATCAAAATATGGTCTATCTCAATTTCAAAAAATATACTTAAGTCAGAAAAGCACAAATGATAAACGATTAAAACCAAATTAGATAACAATTAATGCATTAGAAGGTTATACGAATAGCTAAATGTTACACCTATGGGTCATTCGAATTATTTATTGATTATTTTATGCATCTATGTTCTGTGCTAACTATGTTATTCTTACGTTGTCTAATATTCTAACATTGCATGATTTTTTTTCTTTTTTGCAGATATGGAGTTCAAAAAGACAATATGATGAATCAGGGTGCATGAAAGTGTTTACGAGCTACTTTGGTTTCTATATCTGTTATTTTATTATATTGTCAACCTTGCACTTATTATGTAACTTGGATTTGTTATGGTATATTTACACTTTTTTGTTCCTTTGAAAATATGGTTTTTGTTCTACAGTAATTTGTTTATGGAATTTATGTTAATATAATTTAGTTTCTAATTTGGAGAATGATTGAATCTATTTATGTTACTAAAGGTTTCAATTGCATATTTCACTACGCCATAGATGGCCTATCATAACAAAAATGCATGGTGTTGCTAGCTACAATGTTGCCATTGCTATGTTGTTTTTTGTCTACTGCAACGCACACTTAAATGTGTTAGCATATATATCAACACGTGTTGCAGTATCCTCGTGAATAAAATTATCAATCCGCATCAACACGATCCAACGGTCTAGGTTAGCGATCCGCGTGAAGAAATGTTTAGTCCAGATTAGCAGTCCGCGCGTGAAGTAATGTCTAGGGCGGGAAGCAAAAATAAAGGGGGGAAAACTAAAAAAATATTGAAAATTTCAATCGACCTTTACCAAAGTACTCCGCTGCTCAGCCTCTCACACACTCACTCTCAGTTTCAATTAGGGCTAAAAGTTCAAGTTTACAAGCTTAATTAGGGTTCGAGTAGGGCAGGTTTGAGTTCAAGTTCAATTAGGTCTTCAATTGGGGTTCTTCTTGGGTTTCAGATTTCAGTTAGGGTTTCGATTTAATCTGCTGCTTCAGGTATCACTCAATGAATATTTCATTTTTTTATGATTTGATTGTTGTGTTGCGTGAAGTTAATTACTATGGATCAATTGAAGAAATATTAGAACTTGATTATTGGGGAGAACTTAGTGTGGTTTTATTTAAGTGTCGCTGGTACCAAGAAGAGAAAGATTTATATGGGCTGACTCGTGTCAATTTTAATCGATTATGCTAGAAATCTGATCCTTATGTTATGGCTTCACAGGTAAAACAGGTGTTTTATATAGCAGATCCAATTGATAAGATGTGCCACAATGTTATCAAGAAATTGCCGAAAGACTGGTGTGAACTTGAAAGAGAATATGAAAATGAAGATTTGAATGATATCCAGCCTGCTTATGGAATGGGAAATCAAGATTTTGATGTTCGTTGGTGTAGAGATGATGTCTCAATAAGACAAATCCGCCTTCCACCTAGCAAAGTGAAAAACATGGCTTCTTAATTTCATGTTTTTGTAGTCCAAGGCCCTTACAAATTGTGCAAATCGGAGATCGTATACAGACACACACTGCTAGTATGTATTTTTGCTTATTTTTATGGATGGCTGGTGGTATGCTTCAGAATTCTTACAATTTTCGCTTGCTGAAGCATCAATCTAATTCTTACAATTATGTAGTTCAATGCTGGTATGTAACTGACCATGTACAAGGCTGATGCTTTAGTAATGAACTATAGAATTTTAAGAATTTTATTTTCTCTTCAATCAGTAATGATCGTGTCAGCTCATAATTGATGCAATGGTTGAGTTTGTACTTGATACGAGTCGTGGCATGTCTAAATTTTTAGTTCCTCAGGCATTCTATTGCATTCCTTGATATTGTAAATGCTTTGAACAAGTTGAGTCATTGCATCAATTTGCAACTCGGCCATAGATTGTGAAATGCAATTCTGTGCTGAAAAGCAACTCTGGCCATAGTTTGTGCTGAAATGTCTTTGTGCTGAAGTGCAAGTCAGTTATACTATGGCCATAGTTTGTGCTGAAATGCAACTGAGGCATGCATGTCTTCCATTTTGTGTTGCAATGTAAACAAGGCATTGCATCAGTTTGTAGCCGAGGCATGCATGACTTTGGTTGTGCTGAAATGCATTAGTTGTACTAAAGGCTTTTGCTGAAATGCATGACTTTTGAAACTGCTTTATTTTGCAGGTGAAGGAGGCAGTAGAGAGGTACTGAATGCACTGGAGGCTCGGGCTTTATTAATTTGAAACTGTTTTAGTTTGATGTAAACATGAATTTAGTACCGGTTGTGTTTGTAAGTACTCTGTAAAGCTGAATTTATTGGCTATTTTTTTTTATTCCGTAGTTGACTAACTAGTATTTGTGTTATTGGTTATTAATTTGAAATGAAAAGTTGTTTATTAATTTCAGTGTGTGATGGTAATTGTTGTTATGTTGTAGTATGTTATATAATGATGCAATGACTATGATATAATGTTGCAGTATGCAGTGTTAAATGTTGCCGTAGCTATGATATAGTGTTGCCATAAATTTACATAAATGTGGGCCCCACAACAGGATTCCGTGAGCCCGGCTATATAATTTAGGGGCGCAACAAGATTCCGTGATCCTGGGATTCAGAATTTAGTGGGCCCCACATTTATGTAAATTTAGTACCTGTAGCAACACCTGTAGCGATGTTACCTTAGGATAGCAAAGTCGTTGCCTTTGACTCTAAGGTAACGCGGCAAAAGGCAACCCCAAAAAAGTGTTGCCAGAGATCATTTTTGGCCTATACCAACAATATTTTGCACTTCCTGCATCACTTCTCTGGGGTTGCCATATGCAATCTATGACGTAGTGTTTCAAAATAATTTTCATATTTGGGATGTCCAAAACATCAATGGTTTGACAAACTATCAGCTTGAAACGTAGCGTTTTTTTATTGTCAATTTGAAGTGCCTAACAAGTGTTGCTAGTTGTCATTTTAAAATGCCTGATAAGTGTTGCTGATTATCATCTTGAAACACTCATTAAGTGTTGCTGAATATCAACTTGAAACACTCAATAAGTGTTTCAGTTTGTCAATGTGAAACACTTGTTAAGTGTTTCAATTTGTCAATTTGAAACATAATATAGTTGTTTCAAAAATCTGCAATATACTAATGTGCAACTCTAAAATAGTGTTTCTAAAAATTTTAGCAACATTATATTATCATTTAAAATTGGCTATTTTGGTGTTGTGATGATTCGCATGTTATTTTATTATAATATTTGGGTCGAATCGGGTATATTTTCTGGTTAGTTTAGATTGCTTTGGAGCTTTAGGAGAGGAGTTGGAGGGCTAAGACATATTTTATGTATGTCTTTTTATTTATTGTTGTGTTTGTTTGTTGTTATTTGTCACCATTTGTAAGGAAGGATTGTTATGACTGTCCAGACAGACTGATTTATAAATTAATTCTCTAATGTATGTATTAAATTTATAGTCGCTACTTATGTAAAGATTATTGTTATATTACAGATTTTTCATTCCATTGTGGTATTCTGTTATGTGTCTTCTTTCTTTCCCCCTAATGATATATCTTTCTGATTACTAAATGATTGGCACAAAAATACGGAGAATGTATTATGTGTCACCTTTAGTAATAAGAAATGTGGTTCCTTACAATAACGGTGAAGGTCATGATTAAAGAAATGGCTTGAGGAAAGGGTCTTGGTTCCTTAAATTTTATAACTACACTAGGATAATGACCTACTAGAACCAAATATCTTGTCACTTGTGATACAATGCAAAGAATTGACAAAGTGGGAGAAAGAATTTGGTAAATGTTGCTTATTTCATGAAATGTATGGTTAAACCACAAGAGAGTGTCATCACTTGAGTGATGTGACTGAAAGGGTAATCAAAGAAAAGTGACTAAAGAAATATTGGAAGGCCCCGCAAAAGGGGGTAAGGGACAACTAATCTCAATGACCAAGGTTTAATTGTACCTAAAACTACCAATTAGCAAAGACAAAAAGGAACGTTAATTAAAGCCATTGTTGTTGGATCATATCCAATCCAAAAAAGGTGGAAGATTATAGAATGGTGTGTAAATGATGTTAAACACATTGGAAATAAACAGTGCAATGCTATAAAGGAAGCAACACCAGCTAAACAGAGAAAGACAATAACTAATGATATCGTCTTCCATGATAAAGATGCAAAAGGGGCCGAGGCCCCAATGGTTGGCCCCTAGTTATTTGTGCCATGATTGTCCCAACTCTAGTACAAAAAGATCTTGTAGGTTGCAAGAGTTCCATCAATATTTTGTGTAAAAAGGCGTATGACCAAATGATGTTAGAGGCCAAAAAATTAAAGCCATGCATGAGTTAAATTCAAGGCTTAATAAGACTATTATTGAAGTGGTAACGATTGTGGAATTAATGTTTGAGCTTAGCGAGGGAGACCGCTGCAGATTACAGATCCTCTTGTTCGTCATTTTTAGACATCTGCTCGCCCTACAATGCCTTTTTGGGCTGATTGGCCCTGTTCGACTTCCGGACCTACCTTGCACTATGGTGCCTACTTACGAAGTTTGTGACCGAGAATGATTCTAAAGTCATTCAAGGCGACTAAGCCACCGGGAGAACTTGCTGTCTGGATGTGTGGTACGATGTTTAGCGAAGAAAGAAAGGCAAAGATATAGAGACTTCTCTTAGCATCAAGAATTTAGATGCATAGCAATCAGTGTTTGAGACTTGGCTTAGGCGGCATCCCCTCAATGATATTCACCCAAGAAAAGACTAAGTGGCAGGATACTTGATGGTTGTGCCAGTTGAGTTGACATTTGAAATTTTAGTTGACAAGGTTGACTCATCACATATCTTGAAGATCAGGTCACTGAGTAACCCCATATTAATGAAAGGTTTTACAGAACCCCCTATGAGAAAACTTAGATGTTTTCACTTTGACTCACATCGGCATTTGTGAGACTCATTGATTATCGTGTGCCATGTGTTGAATATTAACTTAAAGATTGTTCAGGTGAAATGCTAAAGACGCAGCATGGATCAAGAGAGATTGCCACTACTCAAAGAGAAGGTGAATAGGCTGAAGAACAATGATTTCTTCTGCAACGCTGTACCAACCCAGAAATTCACAACCAATTTAAAAATTATTTTTAACATAAATTTATAAGAAATGACATCAGAATTTAAGAAATTTGATTTTTAAATCATCGCAAAGCCCTTAAAAAGTGATATTTTGCCGACAACCTCAGAATCCAATGAGAAATTTTTTGTTGGATTCGAAATAATAAATCATTGCTATATTTCAAATTTCAAGCCAAATGGAATTAGTATGTGGCTATGCGAGATGAAACAGTTCGAGGCAATATTGACAATCAGTTTACAAAGGAACGTTATAGAGATGAACTCCGAATTCAACGATTTTTTTATTGAATCCGTATCATCAAATAATGATAAAATCCGAAGTTTCAAATTTTTTGGAGTTAGCATGTGGGCATGCAAGAAGAAAATATACGATAAAATCGCATTTTTGAAACTAGTTTAAACTTGATCAAAAAATAAAATGGAAGGTCAAACGAACTCGGAATTCGATGAAAACTGATTTGTTGGATTCGTAATCACGTATATTACCATGATACGAAATTTCATAGCAAACAAAGATAGTTTGTAATCGGGCAATTCGAGAGAGATGGAAAATTAGCACTTAAGCTCCTCTTCCTTTCTTCCTTCCTCACTTTTCCTCCTTCCTCCTTTCTTCCTCTTCTCTTCAAAAACGGTGACTTCCTCCTTCATCCCCATGCTTGTCGCTGCCTCCCCCTCCCCCCGCCAACCGTTGCCCTCCTCCCAGACCCCACCACGATCGGTGCACCCCCTCCCCTGGCCACGGCCGACGGTGTAGCCCCCCTCCACTCCGAGCTCCAAAATCTCATCTTTATCCTCCTCGAAGCTTCATACACCTGCCTACCACCTCTACATCACCTAATATCCTCTCTAAACTCTCCGAAACTCTCTCCATTCACCGATTAAAGCCAGGACAGTAAAACCCTAGGTTTTGGGTGCCCACTTCGTGTCTGTTTCCGTCTCCATCTCCAATTAGCTTGATTCTCTCGGATCTACTAGTATTCGAGCATTAGAGAGTGTTGGAGCGATGCTTGAGCACTTTGGACCTCCGGGAAGCCGCATAAAAGCTCGACAAAGTTTGCGTTAAAGTTTTGATGGAGTGGAACTCTCGGTGAGAAATCTAAACTCACTTTAGAAAGGGGTAGATTAGAGAATGAATTGATTGAAAATTAATTGTTAACTTAATTGTTAAGTCAAAACAATTAGCGTAAGTTAATAAATAAAATTTATTAAGTGATGAAATAATTTTTAGTTGGTTACAAATATGATTTTTAACTATGATATGCTACGTAGATCAGATACGTGAAATATGTAAATAAAACCTATCGATATAATGGAATTGTAACTTGAATGGATTAAATAAAAATAACGATTTAGGCGTTAATTAATTGTATTTAAAAATAAAATTAACTATAAAGTAATATGATGAACATGTAATAATAATAATAATAATTTATTATGATGTTAGTGCGACTGACGATGTAAAAATATTATTTTTAATCGTTATACAAGTGGTTATTTAAGTTTGCGCTAAACTAGAATTTGCATCGTATTGTAGCAAACTTAATTTGATTATTTGTTACTGATTAGAAATATTTAATCATGTTTATTAATGTTTATCACTGCTCATATAAGTTCATTGATATTTTACACACAGTATAGTTCACTAACAATGTGATTTTTATTTATTGTTTAGAAGCGTTGTGTGGATATGTGACACTCGCATTTCATACTGCATAGATGAACACTTTGTGGCGCCTTAAATGGCACTGAATGATTTATTTATTTATGACTACTGTGTGTGACTTGGATGCATGTGATGTTTTTTTGGATGAATTGAACATACGTCATAAAGTTGTAAACAAGTATTGGACTACACTGCATAGCATAGCATAACATACCCATATAAGCATGTGGCTGCTTCATGCTTATATGTTGCGAACCATATAGTATTCATTTATTTAATTCTTATATGACAAGAATTGAATGATTGGAGATCAGGTAAAGGGCATAATGATTCTTAGATACGGATTGGACAAAGGACTTGACATGGACTAAAATAAACATATAACTAAATTTGCGGGATTTAATAACAAACCTCACACAGGTCTTGAGATGACAAAAATATGCATGTAACTCTTGTTTATATATATAATAGTCACAATGGATGTTCACATGGCTTTAAATCCTACTCACGGGTATTGGGATTATAAATTTTTACACATCTCCTAATGGACATTTGGTTGATATACATATTGATTTATTGGATCCTTTTTAGGCCATTTGTGATTTTTCTGAGCACTCGGTACAAATGAGGTTATGGCGATTTTTTCCGAAAATTTAAGGCATTAGCCAAATATTTGATGAATTAAATAGTTTATAAGTTGCTTAATGAATTATATTTATATACGTTAAATACAAATTAAACTGAATGAATCATGCAACGGTTGTTCGCGTTTTCGACTCGTAATTTCAAACGAGTATGATGGGAGATCCGACCATTGGATTTCTTGAAATTAGAACCATTGGATTTGTTTTGAAATGAGATTTCCAATGATAATAAATTTGTTAAGATACAATGGTTAGATTTTTAGAAATGTTTAATTCAAAACTGAACGAAAACAGCGTCATCTAATCGAATAACCTGAAATGTCGTTCGACTGAATTGAGCTATTTTTATATATATATAAAAATAGTGAAAAATCATTTTAAATTATTATAAGCAATTTAGAATGTGTGTGAACCAATTTTAATTGGTTTGTAAAATAAAAATGGTTAAGTACGATTTGGCATGAAAACTTATAAAATGAAGTTTGGAGATGTTATGACTAGAGTATTTAATTTGACGACCAAATTAAATCCTCAATTAAACCTTTTTATATAAGGTAATGAATTGTAAAGGCCAATAACTTAACCAAGTTAAAAAAATTGATTTGGATTACGTATGCGATAATTATTTGAAAGGCCTAGTTAAAAACTCATTTCAAATAATTAAACGACGATTAAAAGTCAAAGATATTGAAGACAGTGCAAGACCGACGATCTTCACATCGAATGGATTACTACGGATATCCAGGATATGGATAGCTCCCTTGAAGGGGTTATAGTGGTAGTTTTCGGAATGAACTTGTTGATTTTTCGGATATGCGAGGAACTCTCCTCTGTATTGGACATATGGGATGAGGAATAAGGTGCCTCCGGTTTCGTTCAGACCCAAAATGGACTTGTAAATGGATTGTGTGTATGACATTAGATTTCATTCTGTATTGATCGATTTCTATTAAATATATATATGTTTGGTGGAGGGAATTTATTCTCTTGCTTAACACCCTTCTCTGAGACGTACGAGCTTAGAGGTTATATATGGATAGACCTCAGTTGTATGGCATAGATTATCAATGTGGCCTACTGTGATGCAGAGGTCAAAGCTTTTGTTGGAAAGCAAATCTTTGTGGTTGATGATCAAATAACAGCTTTATTATAGCTTAGCTTTGTGTATAACATTAATTCGCGAGCCTCACACCCGGGCATGAGTCAAAAATGGGATTAGTTACTACAGGGAGTGCATGCTTTTCTTTCTAGTTAGAAGTGGTGTCATGGTATGCAGCTAAGATATTTTTACTTATGTGGTTGATGGATTTCGAGGCGCCTCAGAAATGATTGGTTGACATGCTGACCACGTGGCAGGTCCGATAGGATCGGGAAACGTATTGTTCAGGAATAACCAATCCACAAAAGTAAGAGTGGACCGGCCCTGAAGATCCAAGGGTTATTAAGGGTGTGATCCTGAGACATGTGCTAGAGTGTCTCAAAACAATAAGGAAACATCTCTTGCCATGACTCATGATAGAAATCCAATTTCCAATACAACATCGTACGGTTTTAGTTGTATGTTATCGACGACATTGTAGAATGGGATACTATGTCGTGTAGTATTAATATACTTATGTTGAAAATTGTTTAAAAACATTTAGACACTAATTATAATAGCAAGTGATATATTTTTTCTGCGTGTCAAGCATATAAGGCCCTTATAAGGTAAAACTATATCCTCCTGCTTGCGTTGCATTGTATGATGGGACCCAAGTCTTATAACGGCTTCAATTTTTTTTCTAAAAAGCATTATGTTGTTTATCGATTTACTTTATTTTATGCATTGGTAATCCAATGCAGTAAACCTGTTCCATGTTATATGGCGTGTTCCTGGGGTTTGCCTTATTCTTAATAAGTTAAGTAAATGTGGGATTTCTCATACCAGCCCCATGACTGACTCGTAGTTTGTTTTTCCCTTGCAAACACAGTTACCCATATTTTTACATGGGCATCTAAGTGATTAGGTGATTAGCTTTCTTTTGGATATGCACCGTAGAATTGGATGCTCTTTTGGTTGAAGATGAAGACTATACTTTTACCATTACTTTTGAACTCTTAAACATTAACTTATGCATGTTTATATTTGATTCCGTTGTAGACTTATTATTTATCTTATGAAACTTGTTATGTACTAAGTAGGATCCTATATCCGTGTAACTATGATGTTGATGATATGATTCCGCTATTATGTTATAATGTAAATTATTCTCTGATTTTTAATGTTATATTATGTGTATGATGTGATTAACGTGTTATATTCCAAAGACTAGACCTTACCACCGCGAAGTGAGGGTTAGGGTTATGTCAAGGGTGGTATTAGAGCATTGGTTAACCTTAGTTCCGGAAGACAACAATTAAACAACTCGTTAGAGATAGAATCAGTAGTATTCTAGAATAAGTAGCCCATTAGAGATAGGATTAGCAATATCCTAGAATGAGTACATCAAAAATTTTCTGGGATTGGTAGGCTATCATCAGAAATTCATTGAGGATTTTTTGAAGCAATGTAGTCTGTTGGGGAAGCTTACAAAGAAGCATGAAAGGTTTAATTGGATGATAGAATGTGAGGCATCTTTCCAATAGCTGAAAGAAAGGTTAACTACTGCTCTAGTACCGACTATTATAGATAGCAATTGGGATTTGACTGTCTATCCAGATGATTTTTGTGAGGGAGTAGGTGTGGTATTAATGCAAGGAGGCCAAGTAGTTACTTATGTTAGCCGTCAGTTGAGCCGCATGAGAAGGGGTATGTTACTCACGATCTAGAGCTGTTAGCGGTGGTATTTGCTTTGAAAATATGGAGGTATTATCTTTTGGGTGAGAAGTTCGAATTGTATACAAATCATAAATCATTAAAATATCTGTTTTACCTAGAAAGACTTGAATTTGAGACAGCAGCATTGGTTAAAATTTCTTACAGCATATAATCTAGATATTTTATATACTCCACGGAAAGCCAATGTGGTAGCTGATGCACTTAGCAAGAAGAATGCAATCATAGCTAATATTTTTATTATGCCTTCATTGGTTGAGAAGATTATTGTTCTTTAGAAAGACGGTGAATTCATTCAGAAGGTTAGCAAGAGAATTCAGGAAGGCGAAGTCTCGAATTTCCAAATTGATAGCAGGGGAGTTCTGAGACTGTTAGACAGAATCTGTGTTCCAGATATTCCTGAGCTTAAAAGAGAAGTGATAGATGGATGCCACAAATCCAAACTTAGTATACATCCAGGTGTAAGTAAGATGTATCATGATCTTAAATGCACGTTCTGGTGGAAATCGATGAAGAGAGACATTTCTATATATGTTAGTAGGTGTCCTACTTGCAAACAAATTAAAAGTGATCAGAAGAAGGTTGTTGGTTTGTTGCAAAGAATGGAAGTGGGATCAGATTTCATTGGTGATTTACCTAAAACCAAGAAAGGCAATGACATTATATGGGTTATTGTTGATCATTTCACGAAGAGATCCCTTTTTATTCCAGTGAAATCGACTAGAACAGCACAGAGTCTTACTCAGATATATGTGAGAGAGATTGCCAGATTGCATGGAATTCCTAGCAGAATTGTCAGTGATCGAGATCCAATCTTTTCTACTAAGTTCTAGGAAGAATTTCCTTCTGAGTTGGGAACGAAGATTAATCTTAGCACTGCATATCATCCTCAAATAGACGTCCATACTAAGAGGGTGAATCGTATATTGGAAGATTTGTTACAAGCTTGCATTCTCAATTTTGGAGGATCTTGGGAAGATCATATACATTTGGTTGAATTTTCATACAATCATAGCTACCAAGCAAGTTTGAAGTTATCCATATTTGAAGCATTGCATGGTAGACCATGTAGTTCTCCTACATGCTGGATAAAGCGTGGTAATCGACTAGTATTGGGTCCAGATATGATCCAAGAAGCTTGAGATAAAGTGGATTTCATTAGGAAGCGACTGTAAGCGGCACGGAGCTGACAGAAGAGTTATGCAGATTCTAGAAGAAGAGATTTAGCATTTTCTGTTGGTAATCGCCTATATTCGAGATTTCTCCGATGAGAGGAGTGATTCGATTTGGAAAGTCATGAAAATTGGCATTTAGATATATTGGTCTATTCCCGATACTGGAAAGAATAGGAACTCTAGCTTAAAGGGTTTAGTTGCCAGATTGGTTGCCTAGAGTGCATGATGTGTTTCACATTTCTCAACTTCAGAAGCACGTACATGATCCAGACTAGATCATGGAAGAGGCATCAAAAGGGATATTAGATATTACTTCGAGTTTATTTATGCATAGAGAGCCGAGGATGATCACTGACAGAGAAACCAGGGTTCTTGTAACACCACGAATTTTCTATTAACTGTGACTTAACAAATTAAAGTATAATTAATTCTAAATGATGAAATCAAGGGAAATGGGTTACGCCATTGCGTTCGTCTCGAAATTCTACTTGAGATAGAGTCCAAGTTTACGTAAAACGGATACCGTATGAAGAAGATATGGACTAATGAAGTTGGGCAGAAAAACCAGAAACGGGTTAGAATGCACTGGCGCACTTGGAAGTGTGCCAGAACAAAATTGCACTGGCGCACTTGGGAAGTGTGCCAGTACAATTTTAGCACTGGCGCACCTGCCAAGTGCGCCCAGGCCTGAAACCCTGGTTGGTCAGGCCCTGGCTGGCCTGGTCGGGTTCTGGTCGATTTCTGAGGCTTGGCTGAGTCACTAGGGCTTACATGTCACTTTTTGGTTGGCTTCTCTTGAGATGGATGGTCTGGATTCACTCTAGCTTCATCGACGTCTCTAATCAGATTAAAATTCTATAAATACAACTCAAGTCTAACCCTAAATTCACACAAATAATATAATACTAAAGCCGTCATGCTGCTGGAAAGAAACTAGGAGTGGTCGTCAGTTAGAAAGCCTAGAGACAAGCCAATACTAAAGTAAAACACGAATCAAAACAACGTTAGTCTACCCAAAGGAAAGCATATCAAATTCAGAATTCAAAATCCAGAATCCAAGTTCGTCGTTCGTTGTAAGTATAGTGATTTTTCCGATGAGAATAAAACTAAGACTTGATTCGATGTAAATTGGAAGTGGAATTGTGCTATTATGTAACGACGATGTTAATTCATATCTATGTATTGAAATGATTGTGTTGCAAATGAAATTGGGATGTTTGTGGTATAATTAAGATTGATGTTGATCCTATTGTATTTTTAGAATGACAACAACATCAGAAGCAAGTTGTATAGTTCATGTTTATGTGATTATATAGGTCGTTTGTGATTAGAACCTCATGTATATACTTTATGCTAGAAATCTTTATGCCTTAATGGTTATGTTCATATACATGCCCCTATGTTTATACAAAAGTTGCAAGTTCCTAATTGGATCCATGTCAAGATCCACTTTAGTACATGTTTCATGTTGTAATTAGATATGCGATTGGATTTAGTTCACACCCTTGTCATAAAGTTATACATATTTATGAAAATGTCATATTCTTGTCATGTGCTAGTGATGTTCGATGTTATGCCTAGATCCAAAAACAAGTTTAGACTTATGTTGTCTAAATCATATGATAATTCATGTGACACCTATTTGGTTAGACCCTTATTTCAATGCAAATTCACATATATGTAAATTGATTAGGGCTATATTGCAAATTCACATATACGTATATCGACTATTTTGCAAGTTCACATCTATGACATTCATGTTGACTATTATTTTTTAAGAAAATTATACAAATATACCCAACAGGAGAAACTAGCCTTTCTCCAACGGCTCACAAAAATGGACGAATCCGTGCACACACACTACTGAGTGTAAAGAATAAGGCATTTACAACAAAACGAATAAAAAAAGAGAGGCATTCCACCGATCGTCGATGTTGGTCAAAACAACAGGCAAGTCGTCCAACCGAAACATGGAGGGACGAGTCACAAGACTAGATGGATAGCAACGTGAAGTCACAGCAATAAAGTCACCAACTCTACTAAGGTCCAGGATCCAGAGTCGTACCTGCTCCAGCGAGAATTGTGGAGAGCCACCTGAATCTCCAGCCAATGCAAATCCAGAACCAAAAAGGAGCGATCTGCATAACTAGCAAACATTGTTAGTTCGGGGGGGGGGGGGTGTAAAATGAAACAAGAATGCAAAAAAAACCACCAGAGAATAGGAAAGAAAGAAAACTAACAGTCGGCCAATGCCAGCTCTAGGAGTACCCGTCATTGACATCACGTCAAATGAAACAGCCAATCTCCTAGAGCGGGTACCAATGACACCCTTGAAAGGTCTACCACGGAAGGCAAGGAACACGTCGTTCCTGACTTTCCGAATAATGGTGGGAGGGTCCATCGAAACATCATTAAAAATAGCCTTATTCCTAGCACACCAAATGTGCCAGCAGATAAGGCAAGGAACCAGACGCAGCAGAATAGAGCAAAGAGACTTGCAAGATACGCCGGTCCACCAGAGACTAAGCAGATCTCCCGTCGAGTTTGCATTACTTCGGCATCCCATCAGATTCCCGAAGTAATTCCAGACAGCTCGGGCACAAGAGCCAGCAACAAACAGGTGGAAAGAGGATTCAAAGCATCCAGAGTTACAGCACCTGCATCTGGACACAAGAGGGATGCCAATACGCTGGAGATTCTCGTCTAGCGGCAAACCTTCATGCAAGGTTTTCCACATAAAAAGAGAGACCTTCGGCGGGATACAAACATTCCAAATAAAACCGAAAACAGGAATACGTGGATTAGGAGTCCTAATCGAATCCCACGCCGCCCTGAGCGAGAAGGGGTTTCCATCCCAAATGATTCCACCCCCATGAGCATCAGTTAAGGCTTTGACGTACTGCATCCGTTTCCACGTCTCACTAGCATAGGACGGGATACCGGTGTAGTTCGCATTAGCAAGCGATCGATACTTGGCATGGAGGAACGACGCCCAAAGAGAATTGTCTGTTCCAAACCTTGTCCATAGCTTACAAGCAAAGGCCAGACAAACATCCTTTGGGTTTTGGAGACCGAGGCTTCCCTCACATTTGGGACGATAGATGGAGTTCCAGGAAATCCACTGATGACGCGAAGAGACGTCATTACTTCCCCAGAAGAAAGCGGAAACCAAGGAGCGGTAGGAACGGAAAAAAGAGGCTGTGGGAGTCATAGCAGCAAAGATATGAGAACCCAGCGAGTCTAGGACAGACTTAATGAGGACAAGTTTACCAGCCTGGGAAATGAGAGAAGCGTTCCACCAAATGATCTTACCCCTGACTTTATCCGTTAGGGGATCGAAAATGGCGTTGAGCTTCCTACCTCTGTAAAGAACAATCCCTAG
Organism: Allium sativum; assembly: GCA_030737875.1. Lineage (NCBI taxonomy): Eukaryota > Viridiplantae > Streptophyta > Magnoliopsida > Asparagales > Amaryllidaceae > Allium > Allium sativum. The sequence goes on from CM060920.1 coordinate 218,698,792, forward strand.
ATAAGGAAGAGGGAGGTTAGCTGCTTTAAAACCTGATGTGGACTTAATCCAAGAAGACCTTGCCGCTGGCAGATCATTCGCGGCGACAAAGAAGCTTTTAGAGGAGTTCACCAGTTGCCCCGAGCAACTCTCATACTGCCGAATAAAAGCTAGAAGGGACCTGATAGAACGGCGAGAGCCATTCGAGAAGATGATTATGTCGTCTGCAAAGGATAAGGAAGAAATAAGCGGACAACCCGACAGAATGCCAAACCTATGAATCTGCCCAGCTATCGTTAGAGAGTGGAGTCCTTGAACGAAAGCCTCCGCAGCAATGACGAAAAGAGAGGGTGACTGGGGGTCTCCCTGCCTAAGTCCTCTCCCGGATCTGAAATAGCCTGCTGCTGAACCGTTGATGAGAACGGAAAACCAGCAGTTGGAGATGAGCCTCCAGACAACATCGATAAAAGGTTCAGGAAAGCCAAAAGCCCGAAGAACCTTAATGATAAAGAACCAAGACATGCGAACATATGCTTTTGTCATATCAAGCTTAACGACCACATTAGAACCATGAACCTTCTTATCGATCTGAGAGATCAGCTCCTGAGCAAGAAGAACGTTATCAGTGATCAACCGTCCTTTAACAAACCCAGCCTGCGAGGAAAAAATAAAACGCTCAAGAAACGGTGCTAACCTCGAAGTTAGGACCTTTGATATGACCTTATTAGAGAAATTACACAGATTGATAGGTCTGAAATCCCCACAAGAGATAGGATGGGCACACTTGGGGATGAGAATCAGGTTGGTAGAAGTATAACCCGCTGGGAGATCGGCACCGGAGAAAAAGGACTGGATGGCAAGACAAAAATCTGCTTGGATAATAGGCCACACACCCCTGTAAAAATCTCCGTTAAAGCCATCCGCCCCACACGCACTGTCCTTACTAAGCGAAAATACGCAGGCACGTATTTCATCCGAGGAAGGGGGTGCGGCAAGGACGGAGTTATCTGACGGAAGTATTAGGCTAGGGATGTAGGCCAACATGGATAAACCTGAGGCAGGAACCGAGGGAGTGCCAAGGAAAGACTGGAAATGGGAAAGAATGGTTTCTTTGACTTCAACTGGAGTCGAAGCCAAAGAAAGATCCGATCTACGAATCTGGCGAATGGAAAGAAGACGATTCTTCTTGCGGATGGACGAGTGAAAAAATCGGGAGTTCGTGTCTCCATCTACCACCCACTTGATCCTAGCTTTTTGGCGAAGGTGTTCATGTTGACTATTTTGCAAGTTCACACGTATGATGTTCATATTGACTATGCCAAAAATGCCAAGTTTACACCTATGTTATGTTTATGTTTATGAATTCCCTTATGCCTATTTGTGTGCGCTAAATTAGGCTAAGTTTTTAGCCTAATATTATATGTTAAGACTATGCGAACGAAAATTAGGCTAAGATTGTTAGCCTAATGTTTAAACGGGGTAATGTTGGGAATATTAGTAAAAATTGACATAAAATATATGAAATTGGCATGTTTGTCACATGCCAAAATTGGTGACATTTAAAAGGTTGAATTCTTATACCAAAAATGTTAAACTTGGAATGTGGGCCATAACATTTCATTGTTGACAAATTTACATATATTCAGTAATAAAGACAAATATGTAAATTTAGAAAATACGAATATGCTTAACAGGAGGTTGGATTGAGTTGTGATGTAAATTTGCCCGAACCCGCCTGGCTTTCCAGTAGTCACAACAATACCTATCCAATGTGGGTGTTTAAGCATTGAGCCCAATAAGGACCCGAGGTTAGACTGAGTTATAGTGTAAATCTGCCCGGAACTGACTGACACATCCAGTAACCGTAACAATATCTGTCTAATGTGAGTGGTCGGTGCTTTAAAAGGCTAAGGACAGACAAGTCAGGATGGTAGGGTTTAGTTAACTAAAACACTTAACTAATTCAACATGTTAATGAAATTGATGGGTGGGGTTAGGTAAATACAGATACTTAACCACTTAACATGTTTGACTAGAAAACCCTAGTAACGGGGACCCATTTCAGCAGTAACCCAATTAGGTATCATGGTACCCTGAAACTAGGCAGGGTGGGGCACGATTACTGGGCTGATTGTAAGCGGTCAAAGCGACGGCGGTGGGTGCAACAGTGTGGGTTCTAACGGAGTGCGGGCGTGCACACACTTCGGAGTAGACAAACAGGGCACTGGGGGCACCAGTAGTATAACCTATGCATTCCAAGGTTTGTGTCGGGTCACCACCATGGGACTTGATACACCCCATGGTGGGGCCAGCATAGATATCTACAATCTTTGGGGGTCGTAAGACACAGATCATTATGCAAGTATGAGCCGATCTTTAGAAAAGGGGATCACTTTACCTTCAGCATGGGGTGACAGTTAAGATAATACAAGTAGGTGCAGAGACATAGTGTGGGGTACGATAGTATACTCGTTTCAAAACTACTTCATCTTAGTTTATGATACTTTCCTGTTCCAGTTTATACCTATCATGCCCTTATTCTTATTCTCATACTAAAGAGTCACTAGACTTACCAGGTTTTATGTCTAACCCTATTTTCTTTCGTCTTCTTTTCTTCCGTTTCCCCCTCCCCGTCAGGTCCACAGGGAGGAAATAACTCAGCTTAGTCAGATTCTTTAAAAGCTTCAAGATAGTTGATGTACGGTATGGAGTCTCTTTCCTTGGCTATGGCTGTTGGTCACACTCTATGGGGATTTATGTAGTTTTAATCACGTTTTATGCTTCTTTATTTAAAAACCAAGACAGAAATGATGTTGTAATGTTTTGGGAGTTGTTATGAGACAATTATGGAAATGTGTTGTATGAACAAGTATTTTATGAAATAAAAGTCTGATGTTTTCCGCTGCTTATATATATATATATATGTTTATATATGTTTTACGTTTTATCTGTGACTTTTACTTACAAACCTCAACCAAAGTTAAGGCAGTCCCTTGTGAGTGACCTTAATGGAGGGTGGGGTGTTTCACTTAGTATCAGTGCATAGATTTACATGACTAGACAAAAAATTTTGAAACTATTTTCAAAAAAGAAGTTTAACGAAGCATCTTTTTCAAGAAAAAGTGTTATTTTTTTAAGTCATAATTCCCCAGAGCCATATGCACTATCCCTCTATCTCTTTATCTTGAATACTTTCCTTTTTTGCCAGCATGTCTGGAGATCTTAACCTTCCAGAAGGAGTACCAATCCCTGGCTGGTTCCGAAGGTACCTAGAGGCTAGGGCCAATGGTACGAGCCAAGCAGACATTCCTCCTCCTACGGTGGCTGTAGTTCCTCCTCCCCCTCCTCCTCCTCCTCGTGGAAACACTTTCGCTAAGAGATGTAGAGACTTCAAGGCTATGGGAGGAAAGGACTTTTATGGAACCGAATCCTTTGTAGTAGCAAGGAACTGGCTGAAAGAGACTGAAGATTTATTCGTTATCTTCGAAGTTGATGACAGGCAGAAGATACAGCTAGCAGTGTGGTTGCTCAAGGATGAAGCTTCCTATTGGTGGGAAGTTACGCATGCGGAGAGGCCAGTGGAAACATGGGAAGACTTCAGGACAAGGTTTGAGATGAAATTCCTCTCCCATGCTGAAAGAAGCCTGCAAATGGAGAAGTTCCTAACTCTGAAACATGGATGTATGACAATCAGGGAGTACGTTAATCAGTTTAATCAGCTGGCCAGATTTGGGTTGGACTTAGTAAACACCCAACACAAGAAGGCGCTCTGCTTCGTCAAAGGTCTGAATGAGCCTCTACACAGCCTTGCTATGAATCATGTATCCACGGGAGCGACTTATGAAAGCTTAGTGGACATGGCATTGCTACACGAGGAAGACAAGGGCAAGAAAGAGACTAAGGTGGAAGAAAAGAAGGAAGGTTTACAGGATAAGAAAACAGACTTCAAGAAAGGAGGGAAGAATAACAAACCCCGTGAAAAGAGAAAGTGCAATTTCTGTGGCATTGTGGGACATATAGCAAAAGACTATAGAAAGAAGAAGGCAGAGATGAATGGTGGTTGCTTCAGTTGTGGTGAGACTGGACACTTGGCTAAGGACTGCCCAAAGAAGCGGGGGCAGGGACAGAGGGCTGGATCTACCTCAGGCGGACAAGTTCAGGCGCTGGTGGCACCTCCACAAGAACGAGGTAGAAATATTTCTGTAGAAGGCTTAGTTTATCTGTATGATCATCCAGTTCGCACTCTCTTTGATTCTGGTGCATCACACTCCTTTATTTCATCTGCTTTAGTAGAATCTCTGCACCTAGACACTAGTATGGTAGAAGATCCCTTGGTTGTTTCAAATCCAATTGGGGGCTCGGCTTATTTGTCGATGGTTTGCTTGGATTTGAAAATCTCTATTCTAATTTTTGAATTTAGATGTAGTGCCTTTGTTTTTGGCTTCTCAGGGTATGGACTGATCTTAGGCATGGACTGGTTATCCAGTAATGGTGCCATTCTTGATTGTGAGAAAAGAGTGGTTAGGCTCTTGACTCGGCTCGGTAACACTCTAGAAATTTCTTGTAATCCGTTGAATGCTGTTATGCTTAGTTATCTAGAGTCGCTTGACGCTTCTATTGAGAATTTGCAGTCGGTTAGGGTAGTCCGGGAATATCTGGATGTCTTTGAAGAGGTGAAAGGCTTACCTTCGAAGCGGGAAATAGACTTCCGCATATATCATGTTGATAATGAAAAGCCCGTAGCTCTGCCTGTTAGACACATGGCTCCAAAGGAGAGAAAGGAGCTCAATAAGCAAGTTAAGGCGCTTCTCGAGAAGGGGTTTATAAGAAGGAGTATCTCGGAATGGGGTGCTCCAGTGGCGTTCGCCACCAAAGCAGATGGTTCACTACGTCTTTGTGTGGACTATAGGGAGCTAAACAAGTTGACTAAAAAGAATAGACACCCGCTTCCCCGAATAGACGATTTGTTTGATCAGCTTGTAGGTGCGTCGGTCTTCTCCCAACTTGATCTTGCTACTGGGTTCCATCAGCTAAGGGTAGCTGAAGGTAGCATCGATAAAACGACGTTCAGAACCCCAGACGGTTTCTTCGAGTGGCTTGTCATGCCTTTCGGTTTGACGAACACACCCGCTTATTTCGTAGACCTGATGAGCAGGGTGTTCAGAGAATTCCTCAATAAGTTCGTGGTGGTCTTCGTAGACGATATTTTGATCTTCTCAAAGATGAGGAAGAACATGCTCAGCATCTGAAAGAGATCATGGATACTCTCCGTGCACATCAGCTAAAAGCCAAATTCTCCAAGAGCCACTTTTGGAGAGAAGAAGTAAGATTTCTGGGGCATATAGTGTCCAAAGAGGGGTTGGCTGTGGACCCCGCGAAAGTGGTGGCAGTGCAAGATTGGAAGACACTAAGAAATGCAACTGAAGTTCGAAGCTTTCTTGGGCTAGCCGGTTTTTACCGAAAATTCATTAGGGATTTCGCGAAAATCTCATCTCCACTCACAAGGCTAACAAAGAAGAATCTGGCATTCACTTGGGATTTGGATTGCGAGTTTGCTTTCCAACGATTAAAAAGGGCTCTCACTACAGCCCCAGTTCTGATTTGCCGGATGGAAGCAAAATGTTCACAGTATATACATATGCTTGTGGTACAGGCCTAGGCGATGTTCTGATGCAAGGAGGGAGGGTAGTATTTTATGGTGGAAGACAATTGAAAGTGAATGAAAAGAACTACCCAACCCACGATCTTGAGTTGGCCGCCATCGTCTTTGCGCTTAAGTCTTGGCACCATTATCTCCTAGGTAAGAAGTTCGAATTATACACTGACCATAAATCGTTGAAGTATCTTTTCTCGTAGATGGATCTTAACTTGAGGCAGCAAAGGTGGATGGAGTTCCTTGCCTCGTATGACTTTGAAATTTCCTATACTCCTGGCAAAGGAAACGTAGTAGCAGACGAGTTGAGCAGAAAGAAACTAACCCTAAGCCCTCTCTTTGTAGAAAGGGAAAGCTTGGAGTATATAGCCGGTTTTGACTTTAGGCCCTCCTCAGATTTTAAACCTGGTTTATTGTCATCCCTAGAAGTACGGCCCACTCTTTTAGACTCAATAGGGGCCGCACAACGCGAAGACCCACAGCTTGTGGATGTGATTGATAAACTAATTAGGGGTGAAACTTCCAGTCACCTTAATAGATATTCCATCAATGATAAGGGTTGGCTGAGGCGAGATGGAAGACTATGCGTCCCACAAGCTAGGGATTTAGTGAAGAAGGTTCTTGAGGAGATCCATCATTCCAAGATGACAATACTCCCAGGTGGAGACAAGATGTACAAGGACATAAAGAGAGTTTTCTATTGGAGCGGCATGAAGAAGGACGTGGCAGATTTCGTTTCTAAGTGCGTGACATGCCAACAGGTCACGGCAGAACAAAGGAAACCTGGAGGACTGCTTCATCCTCTAGAAGTCCCGCAATGGAAATGGGATAGCATTTCAATGGACTTCATTGACGGGTTGCCTAGATCAAGAAGAGGCAATACTAGCATTTGGGTAACAGTGGACAGGCTTACTAAAAGCGCCCACTTTATACCTATTAAGAGTAGAAGGACTGCCTCGTCTCTAGCTTCTCTTTATCTCAAGGAAATAGTTTGACTCCATGGAATACCCTGTAGCATAGTGAGTGACAGAGACCCCATCTTCACGAGCGAATTTTGGCGGAGTCTGCAAGAAGCTGTCGGCACACAGTTATGTTTGAGCACGGCCTATCACCCCCAAACTGATGGTCAGACAGAAAGGGTGAATAGAGTACTAGAAGATCTTCTAAGATTGTGCGTTCTTGACTTCGTAGGGACTTGGGAGGATCACCTTCCTTTAGTGGAATTCGCCTATAACAACAGTTACCAAGCCACCATCGGTATGGCGCCCTTCGAAGCTTTGTATGGAAGACCTTGCCGATCACCAACTTGTTGGTGGGAGTCCACTGACAAGATTATACTTGGGCCAGACATGATTAGAGAGACTTCAGAAAAAGTGGACTTGATACGAAGGAGAATGAAGACTGCCCAAGACAGACAGAAATCCTACGCCGACAAAAGAAGGACCGACCTTGAGTTTGAGGTTGGGGACAGGGTTTTCCTTAAGGTATCCCCTTTAAGGAACATCATTCGCTTTGGATCCGCAGGAAAGATAGCACCAAGATTTTTAGGACCGTTCCCTATCATCGAGAAGATTGGGAAAATGGCTTATAGAGTAGATCTGCTTGAAAGATTGGCTGGAATTCACAACGTCTTTCACGTTTCTCATCTCCGAAAATGTCTACATGAATCAGCGGAAGTGGTGGAGCCAAGCATTCTAGAAGAAGCCTAAGTGTAACGCGAAGCAACTGTGAGGAGAGTTCCAACTCGAATCGTAGGAACTGAAATAAAAAAAGCTACGCAACCGCGAAGTGAAGCTCGTTAAGGTTCAGTGGAGCGACGCCGAGGAAGACGCGACTTGGGAAACTGAGGATAGAATACGCGCGGCCTATCCTTTTCTTTTTGAGGGTACATCTTTGACCTCTCTTTTTCCTTAAGTTGTGCTTGTATCTATCTTTTTAGGTATATCTCCTCGATATTATCCTTTATCCTTAGGTAGAAACCCCTTTGGATGTAAACATGTATTTGAAACATGTTATGGTCGATGGCTGCAAGTGGTTGCAAGTGGTTGTTAGTGGTTGCTCGTGGATGCATATACACACACAACCTAGGTTTTAGATCGGCTCAGTCACTTCATACCGCATATGCATATATGTATTCATATTTGTATGTGGTTGAAACTTGATATGTTGTCATATGGATGTCGCATTTGTATTGATGGTTGCGCACTCATGTAGAATTATGAGTAAGGACAAATTTGCATACATAATGGATTCATGACACTTACATGATTTGCATTAAGGAGGTCAACTGGATCAGTAGACCGCCTAATTTTGCATTAGTTAAGGACATATACACACACTGTGCATATAACCATAAAGCATTAGAATTCTTTTAAGGACAATGGACGCCTGTGTTTGTTGGTTGAGTAGATGGACGATTGGATGTTAGGACTTACGTTCTCCTAGACTTGAAGATTTCGGGGACGAAATCCTTTAAGGAGGGGAGAAAGTAACACCTCAAATTTTCTGTTAACTGTGACTTAACAAATTAAAGTATAATTAATTCTAAATGATGAAATTAAGGGAATGGGTTAGCCATTGCGTTCGTCTCGAAATTCTTCTTGAGATAGAGTCCAAGTTTGCGTAAAACGGATAACGTATGAAGAAGATATGGACGAACGAAGTTGGGCAGAAAAACCAGAAACGGGTTAGAATGCACTGGCGCACTTGGGAAGTGCGCCAGAACAAAATTGCACTGGCGCACTTGGGAAGTGCGCCAATACAATTTTAGCACTGGCGCACCTGCCAAGTGCACCCAGGCCTGAAACCCTGGTTGGTCAGGCCCTGGCTGGCCTGGTCGGGTTCTGGTCGATTTCTGAGGCTTGGCTGAGTCACTAAGGCTTACATGTCACTTTCTGGTTGGCTTCTCTTGAGATGGATGGTCTGGATTCACTCTAGCTTCATCGACGGCTCTAATCAGATTAAAATTCTATAAATACAACTCAAGTCTAACCCTAAATTCACACAAATAATATAATACTAAAGCCGTCATGCTGCTGGAAAGAAACTAGGAGTGGCCGTCAGTTAGAAAGCCTAGAGACAAGCCAATACTAAAGTAAAACACGAATCAAAACAACGTTAGTCTACCCAAAGGAAAGCATATCAAATTCAGAATTCAAAATCCAGAATCCAAATTCGTCGTTCGTTGTAAGTATAGTGATTTTTCCGATGAGAATAAAACTAAGACTTGATTCGATGTAAATTGGAAGTGGAATTGTGCTATTATGTAACGACGATGTTAATTCATATCTATGTATTGAAATGATTGTGTTACGAATGAAATTGGGATGTTTGTGGTATAATTAAGAATGATGTTGATCCTATTGTATTTTTAGAATGACAACAACATCAGAAGCAAGTTGTATAGTTCATGTTTATGTGATTATATAGGTCGTTTGTGATTAGAACCTCATGTATATACTTTATGCTAGAAATCTTTATGCCTAAATGGTTATGTTCATATACATGCCCCTATGTTTATACAAAAGTTGCAAGTTCCTAATTGTATCCATGTCAATATCCATTTAGTACATGTTTCATGTTGTAATTAGATATGCGATTGGATTTAGTTCACACCCTTGTCATAAAGTTATACATATTTATGAAAATGTCATATTCTTGTCATGTGCTAGTGATGTTCGATGTTATGCCTAGATCCAAAAACAAGTTTAGACTTATGTTGTCTAAATCATATGATAATTCATGTGACACCTATTTGGTTAGACCCTTATTTCAATGCAAAATCACATATATGTAAATTGATTAGGGCTATGTTGCAAATTCACATATATGTATATCGACTATTTTGCAAGTTCACATCTATGACATTCATGTTGACTATTTCGCAAGTTCACACCTATGATGTTCATATTGACTATGCCAAAAATGCCAAGTTTACACCTATGTTATGTTTATGAATTCCCTTATGTCTATTTGTGTGCGCTAAATTAGGCTAAGTTTTTAGCCTAATATTATATGTTAAGACTATGCGAACGAAAATTAGCCTAAGATTGTTAGCCTAATGTTTAAACGGGGTAACGTTGGGAATATTAGTAAAACTTGACATAAAAATATATGAAATTGGCATGTTTGTCACATGCCAAAATTGGTGACATTTAAACGGTATAAATTCTCATACCAAAAATGTTAAACTTGGAATGTGGGTCATGACATTTATTTGTTGACAAATTTACATATATTCAGTAATAAAGACAAATATGTAAATAAAGAAAATACGAATATGCTTAACACGAGGTTGGATTGAGTTGTGATGTAAATCTGCCCGGACCCGCCCGGCTATCCAGTAGTCACAACAATACCTATCCAATGTGGGTGGTTAAGCATTGAGCCCAATAAGGACCCGAGGTTAGACTGAGTTACGGTGTAAATCTGCCAGGAACCGACCGGCACATCCAGTAACCGTAACAATATCTGTCTAATGTGAGTGGTCAGTGCTTTAAAAGGCTAAGGACAGACAAGTCAGGATGGTAGGGTTAAGTTAACTAAAACACTTAACCAATTCAACATTTTAATGAAATTGATGGGTGGGGTTAGGTAAATACAGACACTTAACCACTTAACATGTTTGACTAGAAAACCCTAGTAGCGGGGACCCATTTCAGCAGTAACCCAATTAGGTATCATGGTACCCTGAAACTAGGCAGGGTGGGGCACGATTACTGGGCTGATTGTAAGCGGTCAAAGCGACGACGGTGGGTGCAACAGTGTGGGTTCTAATGGAGTGCGGGCGTGCAAACACTTCGGAGAAGACAAACAGGGCACTGGGGGCACCAGTAGTATAACCCATGCATTCTAAGGTTTGTGTCGGGTCGCCACCATGGGACTTGATACACCCCATTGTGGGGCCAGCATAGGTATCTACAGTCTTTGGGGGCCGTAAGACACAGATGATTATGCGAGTAGGAGCCGATCTTTAGAAAAGGGGATCACTTTACCTCCAGCATGGGGTGACAGTTAAGATAATACAAGTAGGTGCAGAGACATAGTGTGGGGTACGATAGTATATTCGTTTCAAAACTACTTCATCTTAGTTTATGATACTTTCCTGTTCCAGTGTATACCTATCATGCCCTTATTATTATTCTCATACTGAAGAGTCACTATACTTACCAGGCTTTATGTCTGACCCTATTTTCTTTCGTCTTCTTTTCTTCCGTCCCCCCCCCCCCCCAAGGTCCACAGGGAGGAAATAACTCAGCTTAGTCAGATTCTTTAAAAGCTTCAAGATAGTTGATGTACGGTTTGGAGTCTCTTTCCTTGGCTATGGCTGTTGGTCACACTCTATGGGGATTTATGTAGTTTTAATCACGTTTTATGCTTCTTTATTTATAAACCAAGACAAAAATGATGTTGTAATGTTTTGGGAGTTGTTATGAGACAATTATGGAAATGTGTTGTATGAACAAGTATTTTATGAAATAAAAGTCTGATGTTTTCCACTGCTTATATATATGTGTGTTTATATCTGTCTTCCGTTTTATCTGTGACTTTTACTTACAAACCTCCACCAAAGTTAAGGCAGTCCCTTGTTAGTGACCTTAATGGAGGGTGGGGTGTTTCAGTTCTAAGAAACAAGAAGGTGCATTTTGTCAAAGTATAATGGAGTGGAGATCCTAGAGACTGTACATGGGAGAGTGAGGATAGCTTTAAACAGGCTTATCCCAAGTGCAGAGTGGATATCTCTGATTAGCTCTTGTGTGAGGTAAACTTATGTTATGTTACTGTTTTATTTCCACCTTTGCTTTTGTTTCCTTTTTGGGGATGAAAAGTTTTTAAGTGGGGGAGACTATGACAACCCGGAAATTCACAACCAATTTAAAAATTATTTTTAATATAATTTTATAAAAAATTACGTCAGAATTTAAAATTTTGATTTTTAAATCATCGCATAGCCCATAAAAAGTGAGATTTTGCCAACGACCTATGAATCCGACGAATTTTCTTTATTGGATTCGAAATAATAAATCATTGCTAGATTTCAAATTTCACGCCAAATGGAATTAGTATATGGCTGTGCGAGATGAAAAATTTTGAGGCAATATTGACGATCAGTTTACAAAGGAACGTTATATTGATGAACTCAGAATTCAACGAATTTTTTTTATTGAATCTGTGTCGCCAGATAATGATAGAATCCGAAGTTTCAAAACTTTTGGAGTTAGCGTGTGGGCGTGCATGAAGAAAATATATGCTAAAATCACATTTTTGAAACTAGTTTAAACTTGATCGAAAAATAAAATAAAAGGTCAAACGAACTTGGAATTCAATGAAACTTGATTTGTTGGATTCAAAATTACGTATATTACCATGATCCGAAATTTCGTAGCAAACAGAGATAGTTTGAAGTTGGGCAACCCGAGAAAGAGAGATGGAAAATTAGCACATAAGCCCATCTTCCTTTCTTCCTTCCTCACTTTTCCTCCTTCCTCCTTTCTTCCTCTTTTCTTCAAAAACGGTGACTTCCTCCTTCGTCCCCATGCTTGCTGCCGCCTCCCCCTAGCCAACCGTTTCCCTCCTCCCAGACCACACCACGATCTGTGCACCCCCTCCCCTGGCCACGGCCGACAGCGCAGCCCCCTCCTCTTCGAGCTCTAAAATCTCATCTTTCTCCTCCCCAAAGCTTCATACACCTCCCTATCACCTCCACATCGCCTAATCTCCTCTCTAAACTCTTTGAAACTCTCTCCATTCACCGATTAAAGCCCAGACAGTGGAACCCTAAGCTTTGGGTTCCCCGTTTGTGTCCATTTCTGCCTCCAATTAGTTTGATTATCTCGGATCTACTAGTATTCGAGCATTAGAGAGTGTTGGAGTGAAGCTTAAGCACTTTGGACCTTCGGGAAGCCACATAAAAGCTCAGCAAAGTCACATTTCTCCACGTGAAAATTTTGGTGTAGTGGAACTCTTGGTGATAAATCTAAACTCGCTTTAGAAAGGGGTAGATTAGAGAATGAATTGTTTGAAATTGGGTTGTCAAGTTAATTTTTTAGTTAAAACAATTAGTGTAAGTTAATACATAAAATATATTAAGTGATGAAATAATTTTTAATTGGTTAAAAATATGATCTTTAACGATTATGTGCGATGTAGATAGGATACGTGAAATATATAAATAAAACCGTATCGATATCATGAAATTGTCACTTGAATGGATTAAATAAATTTAACGATTTAGGCGTCGATTGATTGTAGTTGAAAATAAAAGTAACTTCGAAGTAATATGACGATCTTGTAGTAATAATAATAACTTATTATGATGTTAGCGAGCGATTGACAATGTAAAACTATTATTTTTAATCGTTATGCAAGTGGTTATTTAAGTTTGCGCTAAACATGAATTTGCGTCATAATGTAGCAAACTTAATTTGATTATTAGTTAATGATTAGAAATATTTAATCATGTTTGTTGATGCTTATCACTGCTCATATAAGTTCACTGATATTTTACGCATTGTATAGTTCACTAAAAATGTGATTTTTATTTATTGTTGGAAGTATAATGTGGATATGTGACACTCGTATTTCATACTACGTGGATGGACACTTTGTGGCGCTTTAAATGGCATCAGATGATTTATTTATTTATTTATGACTACTGTGCGTGACTTGGATGCGTGCAATGGTTTTTTGGATGAATTGAACATACGCCATAAAGTAGTAAACGTGTATTAGACTACATTGCATAGCATAGCTTAACATACCCATATAAGCATGTAGCTGCTTGATGCTTATATGTTGTGAACCGTATAGTATTCATTTGTTTGATGCTTATACGACGAGAATCGAATGATTGGAGATCAAGTGAAGGGCATAATGATTCTCAGATATGGACTGGACAGAGGACTTGATATGGACTAAAATAAACATATAACTAAATTTGCAGGATTTAATAACAAACCCCACACGGGTCTTGAGACGAAAAAAATATACACGTCACTCTTGTTGATATATATGATAGTCAAATGGATGTTCACATGACTTTAAATCCCACTCATGGGTATTGTGATGATAAATTTTTACACATCTCCCAATGGTCATTTGGCATATATATACATATATATATATATATGTATATGTATGTATGTAAGTATATATATATGTAGATATATATGTATATATATATGTGTGTGTGTGTGTATATGTATGTATGTATATATTTATTGATTTCTGGATCCTTTTTAGGCCATTTGTGATTTTTCCGAGGACTCCGTACAAATGTGGTTATGGCGAATTTTTCTAAAAAATTAAGGCGTTAGTCAAATATTTGATGAATTAAATAGTTTGGAAGCCACTTAACGAATTATATATATATATATGTTAAATATAAATTAAACTAAACGAATCGCACGACGATACTTTGCGTTTTTGACTCGTAATTTTTAACGAATATACCAGGAGATCCGACCATTGGATTTTCCTGAAATTAGAACCATTGCATTCGTTTCGAAAAGATATTTCCAACGATAATAAATTTATTAAGATCCAACGGTTAGATTTTTAGAAACATTTAATTCAAAATTGAACGAAAACAACGCCAGTCTAATCGAATTACCTGAAACGTCGTTCGACTGAATTGAGCTATATATATATATATATATATATAGCAAAAAATCATTATAATTATTATAAGTGATTCAGAATGTGTATGAACCAATTTTACTTGGTTTGTAAAATAAAAATGGTTAAGTACGATTTGGCATGAAAACTTATAAAATGAAGTTTGGAGATGTTATGACTTGAGTAATTAATTCGATGACCAAATTAAATTCTCGATTTAACCATTTTATATAAATTGATGAATTGTGAAGGCCAATAAATTAACCAAGGAAAAGAATTTGATTTGAATTATGTATGCGATAATTATTTGAAAAGACCAGTTAAAAACTCATTTCAAACATTTAAACGATGATTAAAAGTCAAAGATATTGAAGACGGTGCAAGACCAATGATCTTCACATCGAATGGATTGCTTCTGATGTCTTGGATATGGATTGCTCCCTTGAAGGGTTATAGTGGTAGTTGTCCAGATGTACTTGTTAATTTTTGGGGTATGCGAGGACCTCTCTCCTGGATTGGACATATAGGATAAGGAATAAGGTGTCTCCAGTTTCATTTAGATCCTGAACGGACTAGTATATGGATTGTGTGTCTGACATTGGATTCCATTTTGTATTGATCGATTTCTATTAAATATATATCAGTTTGGTGGTGGGAATTTATTCTCTTTTTTAACACCCTTCTCTGACACATACGAGCTTGGAGGTTATATATGGATAGACATCAGTTGTATGACATGGACTGTCAATGTGGAATATTGAGATGTAGTGATCGAAGCTTTTGCTGAAAAGCAGAGATTTGTGGTTGATGAAACACCCCACCTCCATTAAGGTCACTCACAAAGGGAATGCCTTAACTTCAGTGGAAAACACAAGTCAAAAACGGATATATAAACAGACTTTTATTTTATAAGTAAAAGTCACAGATAAAACATAAGACAGATATATAAACACATATATATAAGCAGCGGAAAACTAACAGACTTTTATTTCATAAATATGTGTTCATACAAAACATTTCCATAATTGTCTCATAATGACCTCCAAAACATTACATCATCATTTCTGTCTTGATTATTAAATAAAGAAGCATAAAACATAATAAAAGCTGCATAAATCCCCATAGAACGTGTCCAAAAGCCATAGCCAAGTAAAGAGAGTCCAAACCATACATCTACTATCTTGAAGCTTGCAAAAAGTCTGACTAAGCTGGGTTGTTTCCTCCCTGTGGACCTAGGGGGGACGGAAGAAAAGAAGACAAAAGAAAAATAGAGTCAGACATAAAGCCTGGTAAGTCTAGTGACTCTTCAGTATGAGAATAAGAAAAAGGGCATGATAGGTATAAACTGGAAATAGGAAAGTATCATAACTAAGATAAAGCAGTTTGAACAGAATATACTATCGCACCCCACACTATATCTCTGCACTTACTTGTATTTTCTCAACTGGCACCCCATGATCGGGGTGAAGTGATCCCCCTTTCTAAAGATTGGCTCCTACTCGCAAAATCATATGTGTCATACGGCCCCCAATGAGTGTAGATACCTATGTTGGTCCCACCATGGGGTGTATCAAGTCCCATGGTGGCGGCCTAACACAATCCTAGAATGCATAGGTCATACTACTGGTGCCTAGTGCCCTATTTGTCTGCTTCGAAGTGTGTGCACGCCCGCACTCCGTTAGAACCCACACTGCTGCACCAACCGCCGTCGCTTTTGCCGCTTACAATCAGCCCAGTAATCGTGCCCCACCCTGCCTAGTTTTAGGGTACCATGATACCTAATTGGTTTACTGCTGAAATGGGTCCCCGTTACTAGGGTTTTCTAGTCAAACATGTTAAGCGGTTAAGTGTCTGTATTTACCTAATCCCACCCATCAGTATAATTAACATGTTGAATTGGTTAAGTGTTTTAGTTAACTTAACCCTACCATCCTGACTTGTCTGTCCTTAGCTTTTTAAAGCACTGACCACTCACATTAGACAGGTATTGCAACACATAGATATGAATTAACATTGTCATTATACAATAGCACAATTCCATTTTACAACGAATCAAATCTTAATTTTTATTCCCATCGGAAAAATCACTATACTTACAACAAATGACGAACTTGAATTTTGGATTCTGAATTCTGAATTTGCAATGCTTTCCTTTGGGTAGATAAACGTTGTTTGATTCTTGTTTTAACTTTAGTTTGGCTCATATCTAATCTTTCTTCAAGTGGAGGCTACTCGTGGCTTCCTTCCAGCAGCATGACGGCTCTATCTCTATATTATTTGTGTGAATTTAGGTTGAGACTAGGGTTGTTTATATAGGATTTCAAACTAATTAGAGTCGTCGATGAAGCTAGAGTTAATCACGGACATCCATCTCAAGAGAAGCCAATCAGAAAGTGACAAGTCAGCCCTAGTGACACACCAGCGCTCAGAAATTCGACCAGAACCCGACCAGGCCAGCCAGGGCCTGACCAAGCAGGTTTTCTGCTCGGCCTGGGCGCACCTGCCAAGTGCGCCAGTGCAACTTTGCATGGGCGCACTTCCCAAGTGTGCCAGTGCACTTTTGTTCTAGAGCACTTCCCAAGTGCTCCAGTGCATTCTGGCCCGATCTGGTTTTTCTGCCTAACTTCGTTCGTCCATATCTTCTTCATACGGTATCCGTTTTACGCAGACTCGGACTCTATCTCAAGCAGAATTCCAAGACGAACACAATGGCGTAACTCATTTCCCTTAATTCCATCATTTAGAATTAAGTATTCTTTAATTCGCTAATTTAACGTTAACATAAAATTCGAGGTGTTACATTCTCCCCTCCTTAAAGGATTTCGTCCCCGAAATCTTCAAGTCTGAAAGAACGTAAATCCTAACATCCAATCATCCATCTACTCAACCAACAAACACAGGCGTCCATTGTCCTTAAAAGACTTCGAATGCTTCATGATCATTTGCATAGTGTGTGTACATGTCCTTATCTAATGCAATAATCAGTTGGTCTACTGATTCAGTTGACCTCCTTAATGCGAATCATGTAAGTGTCATGAATCCATTATGTATGCAAATTTTTCCCTACTCATAATTCTACATGGGTGCGCAACCATTCATACAAATGCGATATCCATAAGACAACATATCAAGTTTCAACCACATACAAACATGAATTAATACATATATGCATATGTAATATGAAGTGACTGAGTCGATCTAAAACCTAGAGTGTGTGTGTATATGCATCCACGAGCAACCACTAGCAACCATTTGCAACCACTTGCAGCCATCAACCATAACATGTTTCAATTACATGTTTACATCCAAAGGGGTTTCTACCTAAGGACAAAGGATAATATCGAGGATATATACCTAAAAAGATAGATACAAGCACAACTTAAGGAAAAAAAGAGAGTTCAAAGATATACCCTCAAAAAGAAAAGGGTAGGCCGCGCGTATTCTGTCCTCAGTTTCCCAAGTCGCGTCTTCCTTTGCGTCGCTCCACTGTTCTTTGACAAGCTTGACTTCGCGGTTGTGTAGCTTTTTGATTTCAGTTCCTAAGATGCGGGTTGGAACTCTCCTCACAGTTGCTTCACATTCCACTTCAGCTTCTTCTAGAATGCTTGGCTCCACCACTTCCGCAGACTCATGTAGACATTTTCGGAGATGAGAAACGTGAAAGACATTGTGAATTCCAGCCAACCTTTCGGGCAGCTCTACTCTATAAGCCATCTTCCCAATCTTCTCGATGATAGGGAACGACCCTATAAATCTTGATGTTAGCTTTCCTGCGGATCCAAAGAGAACGACGTTCCTTAAAGGAGATACCTTAAGGAAAACCCTGTCCCCAACCTCAAATTCAAGGTCGGTCCTTCTTTTGTCTGCGTAGGATTTCTGTCTATCTTGGGCAGTCTAGATTCTCCTTTGTATCAGGTCCACTTTTTCTGAAGTCTCTCTAATCATGTCTGGCCCAAGAATAAGCTTGTTTGTAGATTCCCACCAGCAAGTTGGTGATCGGCACGGTCTTCCATATAGAGCTTCGAAGGGCACCATGCCGATAGTGGCTTGGTAGCTGTCGTTGTAAGCAAATTCCACTAAAGGAAGATGATCCTCCCATGTCCCTCCGAAGTCAAGAACGCATAGTCTCAGAAGATCTTCTAATACTCTGTTCGCCCTTTCCGTCTGACCATCGGTTTGGGGGTGATAGATCGTGCTCAAGCACAACTGTGTGCCTACAGCTTCTTGCAGACTCCACCAAAATTCGCTTGTAAAGATAGGATCCCGGTCACTCACTATGCTGGAGGGTATTCCATGGAATCAAACTATTTCCTTGAGATAAAGAGAAGCTAGAGACGAGGCAGTCCTTCTAATCTTGATGGGTATAAAGTGGGCGCATTTTTGTGAGCCTGTCCACTATTACCCAAATGCTAGTATTGCCCCTTCTTGACCTAGGCAACCCATCAATGAAATCCATTGAAATGCTATCCCACTTCCATTGTGGTACTTCTAGAGGATGAAGCAGTCCTCCAGGCTTCTTTTGTTCCGCCTTGACCTGTTGGCATGTCATGCACTTAGAAACGAAATCTGCCACATCTTTCTTCATGCCGTTCCAAAAGACTCTTTACGTCCTAGTACATCTTGTCTCCACCTGGGTGTATTGTCATCTTGGAATGGTGTGCTTCCTCGAGAACCATCTTTACCAAATCCCTAGCTTGTGGGACACATAGTCTTCCATCTCGCCTCAGCCGACCCTTATCATCGATGGAGTACCGATTGAGGTGACTGGAAGTTTCACCCCTAATTAGCTTATCAATCACATCCACAAGCTGAGGGTCTTCGCGTTGTGCGGCCCCTATTGAGTCTAAAACAGTGGGCCGTACTTCAAGTGATGCCAACAAGCCAGGTACAAAATCAGAGGAGGGCCTAAAGTCGAAACTGGCTATATACTCCAAACTTTGTCTTTCTACAAAGAGAGGGCTTAAGGTCAGCTTCTTTCTGCTCAAGGCGTCTGCTACTACGTTGCCCTTGCCAGGAGTATAGGAAATCTCAAAGTCATACGAGGCAAGGAACTCCATCCACCTTTGTTGCCTCAAGTTAAGATCTTTCTGCGAGGAAAGATACTTCAACGATTTATGGTCAGTATATAATTCGAACTTCTCACCTAGGAGATAATGGCGCCAAGACTTGAGCGCAAAGACGATGGCGGCCAACTCAAGATCGTGGGTTGGGTAGTTCCTTTCATGAACTTTCAATTGTCTTCCACTATAAGCTACTACCTTCCCTTCTTGCATCAGAACAACGCTTACCCCCGTACCACAAGCATCCGTATATACCGTGAATATCTTGCTTCCATCGGGCAAAGTCAGAACTGGGGCTGTTGTAAGAGCCCTTTTTAAGCGTTGGAAAGCAATATCACAATCCAAATCCAAAGCGAACAGTAGATTCTTCTTTGTTAGCCTTGTGAGTGAAGCTGAGATTTTCGAGAAATCTCTAATGAACTTCCGGTAAAAACCGGTTAGCCCAAGAAAGCTTCGGACTTCGGTTGCATTTCTTGGTGTCTTCCAGTCTTGCACTGCCACCACTTTTGCGGGGTCCACAGCTAACCCTTCTTTGGACACTATATGTCCAAGAAACCTTGCTTCTTCTCTCCAAAAGTGGCACTTGGAGAATTTGGCTTTTAGCTGATGAACTCGAAGAGTTTCCATGATCTCCTTTAGATGCTGAGCATGTTCTTCCTCATTCTTTGAGAAGATCGAAATACCGTCTACGAAGATGACCACAAACTTGTTGAGGAATTCTCTGAACGCCCTGCTCATTAGGTCCACGAAATAAGAGGGTGCATTTGTCAAGCCGAAAGGCATGACAAGCCACTCGAAGAAACCGTCTGGGGTTCTGAAGGCCGTTTTATCAATACTATCTTCAGCTACCCTTAACTGATGGAACCCAGTAGCCAAATCAAGTTGGGAGAAGACCGAAGCACCTACAAGCTGATTAAACAAATTGTCTATTCGGGGAAGTGGGTGTCTATTCTTTTTAGTCAGCTTGTTTAGCTCCCTATAGTCCACACAAAGACGTAGTGAACCATCTGCTTTGGTGGCGAACACCACTGGAGCACCCCATTCCGAGATACTCCGCCTTGTAAACCCCTTTCAAGAAGCTCCTTCACTTGCTTACTGAGCTCTTTTCTCTCCTTTGGAGCCATGTGTCTAACAGGTAAAGCTACGGGCTTTGCATTATCAACAAGATATATGCGGAAGTCTATTTCCCGCCTCGGAGGTAAGCCCTTTACCTCTTCAAAGACATCTGGATATTCCCAGACCACCCTAACCGACTGCAAATTCTCAACAGAAGCATCAAGCGACTCTAGATAACTAAGCATAACAGCATTCAAGGGATTATAAGAAATTTCTAGAGTGTTACCGAGCCGAGTCAAGAGTCTAACCACTCTCTTCTCACAATCAAGAATGGAACCATTACTGGATAACCAGTCCATGCCTTAGATCAGTCCATATCCCGAGAAACCCAAAACAAAGGCACTATATCTAAATTCAACACTTAGAATAGAGATTTTCAAATCCAAGCAAACCATCGACAAATAAGCCGAGCCCCCAATTGGATTTGAAACAACCAAGGGATCTTCTACCATACTAGTGTCTAGGTGCAGAGATTCTACTAAAGCAGATGAAATAAAAGAGTGTGATGCGCCAGAATCAAAGAGAGTGTGAACTGGATGATCATAAAGATAAACTAAGCTTTCTACGGAAATATTTCTACCTCGTTCCTGTGGAGGTGCCACCAGCACGTGAACCTGTCCCCCTGAGGTGGATCCAGTCCTCTGTCCCTGCCCCCACTTCTTTGGGCAGTCCTTAGCCAAGTGTCCAACCTCTCCATAATGGAAACAACCACCATTCATCTTTGCCTTCTTCTTTCTGCAATCTTTCACTATATGTCCAACAATGCCACAGAAATTGCACTTTCTCTTTTCACGGGGTTTGTTGTTCTTCCCGCCTTTCTTTGAATCAGCCTTCTTGTTCTGTAACCCTTCCCCCTTCTTGTCTTGAGGCACTTCTGCTTTTTCCTCTTTCTTGCCTTTATCTTCCTCGTATAGCAGCGCCATGTCCACCAAGCTTTCATAAGTCGCTCCCATGGGTATATGGGTAATAGCAAGGCTGTGTAGAGGCTCATTCAAACCTTTAACGAAGCGAAGGGCCTTCTTGTGTTGTGTGTTTACTAAATCCAGCCCAAATGTGGCCAGCTGATTAAACTGATTGACATACTCCCTGATCGTCATACTCCCTTTCTTAAGAGTTAGGAACTTCTCAATCTGCGGGCTTCTTTCAGCTTGGTAGAGGAATTTCTTCTCAAACCTCATCCTGAAATCTTCCCAAGTTTCCACTGGCCTCTCAGCATGGTTAACTTTCCACCAATAGGAAGCTTCATCTTTAAGCAACCACACTGCTAGCTGTATCTTTTGCCTGTCGTCAACTTCGAAGATGACAAACAAATCTTCGGTCTCCTTCAGCCAGTTCCTTGCTACCACAAAGGATTCAGTTCCATAAAAGTCCTTTCCACCCATAGCCTTAAAGTCTCTACACGTCTTAGTGAAAGTATTTCCACGAGGAGAAGGAGGAGGAACCTCTGCCACTACGGGAGGAGGAATGTCTGTTGGGCCCAAACCTTTGACCCTAGCCTCTAGGTACCTTCGGAACCAGCCAGGTATCGGTACTCCTTCTGGAAGGTTAAGATCTCCAGACATGTTGAAACAAAAAGGAAGGATTCAAGACAAAAGGATAGAGAGATAGTGCATATGGCTTTGGGGAATTATGCATTTTAAAAACAATGCTTTTTCTTGATTAAAAAATGCTTCTTTAAACTTCTTTTTGAAAATAGTTTCAAAAACTTGTATCTAGTCTGGTAAACCTGTGCACTAATACCAAGTGAAACACCCCACCTCCATTAAGGTCACTCACAAAGGGAATGCCCTAACTTCGGTGGAGGTTTATAAGTAAAAGTCACAGATAAAACACAAGACAGATATATAAACACATATATATAAGCAGCGGAAAACAAACAGACTTTTATTTCATAAATACGTGTTCCTACAAAACATTTCCATAATTGTCCCATGATGACCTCCAAAACATTACATCATCATTTCTGTCTTGATTATTAAATAAAGAAGCATAAAACATAATAAAAGCTGCATAAATCCCCATAGAACGTGTCCAAAAGCCATAGCCAAGTAAAGAGAGTCCAAACCATACATCTACTATCTTGAAGCTTGCAAAGAGTCTTACTAAGCTGGGTTGCTTCCTCCCTGTGGACCTGGGGGGAACGGAAGAAAAGAAGACGAAAGAAAAATAGTCAGACATAAAGCCTGGTAAGTCTAGTGACTCTTCAGTATGAGAATAAGAAAAATGACATGATAGGTATAAACTGGAAATAGGAAAGTATCATAACTAAGATAAAGCAGTTTGAACAGAATATACTATCGCACCCCACACTATATCTCTGCACCTTCTTGTATTTTCTCAACTGGCACCCTATGATCGGGGTGAAGTGATCCCCCTTTCTAAAGATTGGCTCCTACTCGCAAAATCATATGTGTCATACGATCCCCAATGAGTGTAGATACTTATGTTGGTCCTACCATGGGGTGTATCAAGTCCCATGGTGGCGGCCTGACACAATCCTAGAATGCATAGGTCATACTACTGGTGCCCAGTGCCCTTTTTGTCTGCTCCGAAGTGTGTGCACGCCCGCACTCCGTTAGAACCCACACTGCTGCACCAACCGCCGTCGCTTTTGACCGCTTACAATCAGCCCAGTAATCGTGCCCCACCCTGCCTAGTTTCAGGGTACCATGATACCTAATTGGGTTACTGCTGAAATGGGTCCCCGTTACTAGGGTTTTCTAGTCAAACATGTTAAGTGGTTAAGTGTCTGTATTTACCTAACCCCACCCATCAGTATAATTAAAATGTTGAATTGGTTAAGTGTTTTAGTTAACTTAACCCTACCATCTTGACTTGTCTGTCCTTAGCTTTTTAAAGCACAGACCACTCACATTAGACAAGTATTGTTACGGTTACTGGATGTGCCGGTCGGTTCTGGGCAGGTTTACACCGTAACTCAGTCTAACCTCGGGTCCTTATTGGGCTCAATGCTTAACCTCTCACATTGGATAGGTTTTGTTGTGACTACTGGACAGCCGGGCAGGTCCGGGCAGGTTTACATCACAACTCAATCCAACCTCGGGTTAAGCATACTCGTATTTTCTAAATTTACATATTTGTCTCTATTACTTGTTATATGTAAATTTGTTAGCAATTTAAATATTGTGGCCCACTTTCCAAGTTCATCCTTTTTGGTATAAGAATTATGTACCATTTCAGTGCCACCAATTATTGGCATGTGCCAAACATGCCAATACATATATTTTAATGTCAAGTTTCCTATAATTACCAATTTTTCCCAACGTTACCTCGTCTAAATATTAGGCTAACAATCCTAGCCTAATTTTGTCATCCGCATGATTTTTAACATATAATATTAGGCTAAAAACTTAGCCTAATTTAGTGCACACAAAATTGGCATAAAGAAATTCATAAACATGACATAGGTGTAAACTTGGCATTTTCGGCATAGTCAATATGAACATCATAGGTGTGAACTTGCAAAGTAGTCAACACGAATATCATAGGTGTGAACTTGCAACGTAGACTAAATCAACATACATATATGTGAATTTGCAACATAGACTAAATCATGGGTTTCAACTTGTCATGTGAACTTGCATTGAAAAGGGAAATCTAACTAAACAGGTGTCACATGAATTAGCATATGATTTAGACAACATAAGCCTAAACATGTTTAGATCTAGGCATAACATCGAACATCACTAGCATATGACAAGAGTATAACATGTCCATAAAGTTGTATAATTTTATCACATGTATGAACTAGATCCAATCATGTTTACTACTATAACATGAAACTTATATTAAAATTGATCTTGGCATGGATCCAATTATGAACTTTGCAACTTTTGTATAAACATATGAGCATGTATACGAACTTAATCGTTTAGGCATAGAAATTCTACTATACAGCATTTAACTTGTCATAATCACCTAAACATATAGGTGTAGATATGAACCAAATAACTTGTATGTGAATTTGAATAGATCCAGTATCAACTAGATTAATCCACAAACATTCTAAACGATCCAACATCAACTCAATTATACCACAAGCATCCCAATACTATCCACAACACAATCATTGCAACACATAGATATGAATTAACATCATCGTTATACAATAGCACAATTCCATTTCCATTTTACAACGAATTAAATCTTAATTTTTATTCCCATCGGAAAAATCACTATACTTACAACAAACGACGAACTTGAATTCTAGATTTTGAATTCTAAATTTGCAATGCTTTCCTTTGGGTAGATAAACGTTGTTTGATTCTTGTTTTAACTTTAGTTTGGCTCGTCTCTAATCTTTCTTCAAGTGGAGGCTACTCGTGGCTTCCTTCCAGCAGCATGACGGCTCTATCTCTATTTTATTTGTGTGAATTTAGGTTGAGACTAGGGTTGTTTATATAGGATTTCAAACTAATTATAGCCGTCGATGAAGCTAGAGTTAATCAAGGCCATCCATCTCAAGAGAAGCCAATCATAAAGTGACAAGTCAGCCCTAGTGACACACCAGAGCTCAGAAATTCGACCAGAACATGACAAGGCCAGCCAGGGCCTGACCAAGCAGGTTTTCTGCTCGACCTGGGCGCACCTGCCAAGTGCGCCAGTGCAACTTTGCATGGGCGCACTTCCCAAGTGTGCTAGTGCAATTTTGTTCTGGCGCACTTCCCAAGTGCGCCATTGCATTCTGTCCCGTTTCTGGTTTTTCTGCCTAACTTCGTTCGTCCATATCTTCTTCACACGGTATCCGTTTTACGCAAACTCGGACTCTATCTCAAGCAGAATTCCAAGATGAACACAATGGCGTAACCCATTTCCCTTAATTCCATCATTTAGAATTAAGTATTCTTTAATTCGCTAATTTAACGTTAACAGAAAATTCGGGGTGTTATAGTTGATGATCAAAGTACGAATTTAATATTGTGTAGCTTTCTGTATAACGTTGATTCGTGAGCCTCACACCTCGGTATGAGTCAAAAACGGGATTAGTGACCGCATGGAGTGCATGCGTTTCTATCTAGGTAGAAGTGGTGTCATGGTATGGAGCCCAGACATTTTTACTTATGTGGTTGATGGATTTCAAGGCACCTCAAATATGATTGGTCAACATACTGACCAGGTGACAAGTCTGATAGCGCCGGAAAACGTACTGTTCAGGAATAACCAATCCACAAAAGTAAGAGTGGACCAACCCCGAAGATTCAAGGGTAACTAAGGGTGTGATCATGAGACATGTGCTATAGTGCCTCGAAACCGATAAGGAGACATCGCTTGACTTGACTCATGATGGAAATTCATTTTCCAATACAACACCGTACGATTTCAGTTGTATACCATCGGTGACATAGTAGGATGGGGTACTATGCCCTCTAGGATTGATACATTTATGTTGAAAATTGTTTTAAAACATATAAACACTAATAATAATATGAAATGACTTTTATTTTCTGCGTATCGAACACATTTGGCTGTTATAAGTTAAAACACTATCCTCCAGCTTGTGTTGCATTGTGTGATGGGACCTGAGTATTATAACGGCTTCATTTTTTTCTAAAAAGCATTGCATTGTTTATTGATTTACTTTATTTTATGCACTGACAATCCAATGAAGTAAACTCGTTACATGTTATACGGCGTGGTCTGGGGATTTGCCTTATTCTTAAATAATTTAAGTAATTGTAGGATTTCTCATACCAGTCCCATGACTGACTCATAGTTTGTTTTTCCTTTATAAACTCGGGTGCCTATATTTTTAAATGTGCATCCAAGTGATCAAGCAATTGATTTTCTTTTGGATATGCACCGTAGCATTGGGCGCACTTTTGGCTGAAGATGAAGACTTATCTTTTACCATTACTTTTGAACTCTTAAACATTATTTTATGTATTTTTATATTTGATTCTGCTGTAGACTTATTATATATGTGATGAAAATTGTTGTGTACTATGTAGGATCCTATATCTGTGTAACTCTGATGTTGATGATATGATTCCGCTATTGTGCTATGATGTAAATTATTCTCTGATTTTATGTATTATGCAATATTATGTGATCTGATGTGATTAATGTGTTATATTCCAAAGATTAGACCTTGTCACCGTGGAGGGGGGGGTAGGGTTATGTCAAACACCCTCTGTCTGAATGAGTTTCTAACTACATCCTTGTAAAAACAACCAATGGTAAGTGGAGAATGTCCATAGATTACTTTGATTTAAACAAATAATGCCCAATGAGCAACTTCTCATCCCCAAGGATAGACTAGCTTGTAGACTCGACTGCTAGACACAAGCTCCTTTCTTTCATGGATGCCATACTTCAAATATAGTAAAATTCCAATGTATGTTTCAAACTAAGAACATACTAGCTTCATCACCAACTAATAATACTATATTGTTACTTCGTTATGCTCGTTGAGTTGAAGAATGCATGAGCAACTTGTCAATGATTACTTAATCATATGTTTTAAGACCAAACCGAAATATCCATGGAAGTTTATGTACATGATATGATCACGAAGACATGACTATCGAACGATCACATCAACAACGTGGTGAAGATATTTGGCGTTATTTACAAATGCGGAATGGAACTCAGTCCCTCAGAATTCTTATTCGACGTTGCATCGGGAAAATTCTTTGGTTTTATTTTCCATTCTCGTGCGGCTAAAGCTAATCCCGAGAAGATCGCCAACATCTGAAATATCAATGTTCAAAAGAGGATAATAGATGTATAAAGTCTGAATGGAAAAGTCGCCACCTTGAGTTGAATCATTTAGAGCGACAGACAAATGCATACCTTTCTTTGACCTATTTATGTGAGGTAAACCCAACTTTGCATGGACGCAAGACTACGTTGACATGTTCCAAAACCTATTGAATCACTTCAACAGACCTTATATATTGTCAAAGATTGTTGATCCTAAAGAATTATTTATTTACTTGGTTGTTTCATTGCATGACATCAGATCTGCACTTATGTGTCTGGATCATCTTATCCAAAGGCTTGTTTATTATGTCAAAAAAATATTAGGGTATGTTCGATGTATATTTTTTTAATTTTGAGTTTTGTACATATAAAAATACAAATGATGCACACATATCTTGAAAAACGATCATTTACAAAAAAAACTAACACATAAAACAACTTTTTATTATTTTTTGTATTTTAAGAAATATCGGAAAAACGATATCAAATTCATCCATCCACCATCTCTCCGTCCATCTTTCAACCTCTCAGCCTTTGGTTTGTCGCCTCCGTTATATTTCTAATCTTTGCACTTTTCGTAATTAACGTTGAAAACTCAAAATCCAAAATAAACCAAAGACTACCTTAACTTGTTTCAATTCAAAATGCGTCATGTTTACAACAAGATGTGCTTTGAAGGGCAAGTGTTAACCTACCTTTTTACTACGTATGGCTAACAACATAGGTATGACTTGACGATTATCAATGCAAATAACCTAAAGTGGTGATATGAAGGTTCAGATATCAAAGTTCAAATTTAAACCATGGGACAACAAACAAATAAAGTTAGCATAATAGCAAGACAGAGTGTTCAAGATACAAGCTACAAATACTGAAGTATTCAGATTGGCTATGGCGCATGGTCGTCAATTTAGCTAGTCAACTTAGAACAAGATCACTTCATATCCATCAAATACCAAGGCGGTCACATAAACCAACTTCAAGACCAAGTCTTGGGGACATAGGAGAACTCATGCCCAAATTTGTATACCATACTTCGATAAGAAATCGAATCAGTACCGATCCAGATTGTTGTTAAGTTGGAGGCCTACACTTTCGTGACTCAGTCGACTCCACCTCTAGATTCTCTTAGAAAAATTTCAACTCATTCCGGGGTCGCATCTACGTAAAAATACCATTTTTCTTGCAAAAATTTGGATATGTTGGCTTCTCACACTCTCTAACTTCATCCACTGTATATTTTCATATCTTCGATAATCTGATCTGCTAATATCAAATCTAAGCAATAAACTGATTAAATTCTCAAAGCGGACATAGGCTATTTAACGTTGTTTGATTCTTATTTGTTGATTTAGCTGCAGTTCCTTTATTTTCCTTTATTTTCCTTTATTTTCTTCATTTAGTTCTTTGTAAACCTATTCTCAAGTGTTTGTGCCAATTTTGGTGTAAACTATATATACTCACACACATTCCAAGGTATTCCTATTTGGTAGCACCTCATTTGCACTTCGTTTTAGGCCATGAGATATATTTAAATAAGCTAGTAGAAAGAGAGAAATGAGAATGTGTGATGGAAATCAAGGAGGCTTAGGGGTATTATCGATCCTATCTCACACACGCAGATATATATATATATATATATATATATATATATATATATATATATATAAAAAGATTCCTTGTGATTTCCTCCGTGTGTGTATATATATATATATATATATATAAAGATTCCATGTGATTTCCTCAGTATATATATATATATATATATATATATATATAAAGATTCCATGTGATTTCCTCCGATTGTCCTCTCTTTCTCACAAGCGAGAGACTACCTTGTTTAGTACAACGGTTACAAACTTTCAAAATGAGTAAAAACAAAAGTATTTTTTTCAAGATTTTTTTACTTGTGCATTAAAAGTTTATTAGTATGGCATAATATGTAATATGTATGTGAAACAAAAAAAACAAAATGAATTTTACAATTTTGATCATTATTTGGTATTTAAATTGTTTAATTCAGACAATCTGATTGAGAATTTTTGAAATCACTTCTCAGTTAAATCTGAAGTAATTTCTAAAACCAAACCACTTCATAAATTTTGATTTATTATTATTGGTTAATTTGATCTGAACTAAATTATTTCCAACCCTCTCCTCACTATTCCTAACATTATTAATAACAACTTTTTTGACCAAGTTAGAAGATTAGAAGAAAATTAAAGGCACGAAAGGAAAGATATTTGAGCCTTCAAAAATCCTAGGAGCTAATTGGTTTAATATAAATTATCATGTTTTGTGTTTTTAAGTTTAACGTTCATTGTAAGATACCAGTTTTATTTTTTGCACTTTTGTTATTTCATGAAATATGGCTTTAATTTGTTTGTTAACTTTATTTCTTTAGTGAAAGACAAAAACAAAAATGAAAACAAAATAAAACTTTATTTTTAGTTTTTCTTTTCTCGTTTAATTTAGTTTGCGGGTTAACTCCTCTGTTTCCGTTGTGTTTCTAACAACATATCACGTTAATCTTAACCATTCATTTGTAACTCATCTGATCTCGTTTGTCATTCTTCAAACATAACAAATTCATTGAGGACTAATTTTATTTACACTCTGCTTTCCTCCTTTCATAACCTGTTGTTTTTTGAAATTTTAAATTTTCCAAATTATCACTATCTTTCAACACATCAAATTATGTTTAAAAGCAAAAATCACGTACATATCCCTAGTGCAGCGATTTTATATAAAAACTTAGCTCGGTTCAAGCAAGGTTCATGTAATATCCTAATTCGAACTGAGTGAGATTTGTATGACAGCCTAGTTTAGCTCAAGTGAGATATGTATAATCATTTAGTTCGTGGAAAAACTAGTGAAAAGAAATAAGTAGGGTGTAATGGTGGATATGGAAATAATATTCATTGATTTATTATAAGGACATTATTATTCGCACTCCAAATTATAGTTAAGGGGTGTCTCAATTTTTATCAAACCAACCATTAGGAAGGTTTTCAAACCGATTGTTAGGGACGTTTGCATACTATGCTGAAGCCAAAAACATTCGGCCGTTGTTCTCACCCGATTTTTTTCTCCTTACAAATCGTTCCTCCCAACCAGATTTTTCTCTCGGATCATTCTGCTCTTGGATCGTCCTCTCAAATCTAAATTTCCTTTTTTAATTCCAAAATAATCCTGTAATTGAATCAGCAGTACTAGAATCTTAGTTTTCTAAAATCTACGTTCAACCTTTGCTCTCCTTTCAAGCTAGGGTTTCATTGCCTCCCTTAAGCCTTGGTTTGAGTGAATTTTTTTCCTTCTCTGACCAATTTACGATATGAGAATTCTAGAGAATAATTTCTAAAAGTTGTTTATCAACCAAATGAGTTTATTTTTCCTTTAACATTTAGTTGTAATATCAAGGTATGTTGAAAGATATTTTTTTCAGTTTTTAATAATTTCCATTCAATTATTCACGGTATATTTTTCCTATTTCATTTACAATGGCTACAAAAAATTCAATTCTCCGCAATCTAAAAAAAATCGAATATTTGATCTAAAAGGTTGCAAAGGAAATATTAACTGAAATGTTCTCAGAGGAGGATATAAAATTAAGGCAGGTAATATATATTAGTGTGTTATACTAATGGTATTTTATTTCGAAGAAACATGATAATAGTGTTTTATTTTGTTTTGGATTGAGTATAAGTGAATATATAGAGGAACCCAATATCGATCATGAAGGAACAGTCAACCTTATAAACATGGTGGAAACAACATCCAACGTCTGTGGTAAGTGACATACAAAATCCAAATCAATTGTTAGTTGTAACTTTGTGTACACTATTATCTTTAAAAATTTTGAGGACCTTATCGATGAATTTTCTAATATAAGCACTGAAGTACTACAGAACACGATTTTTTTGCAAATGTATCGAAATTGTTCTCCTATCAATCGTAAAATGTCTTATACATTAACCAAATCTATCAAAATGCTTACTAGTTTTCTGGGGAATGCGATTTTGTTGATTTTATTGGGTGGGTCCATTTCTGATTCTTTCCTTTCATGATTTTGATTGATATTGCTCTTTGATTTTCTGTAGGTACTAATATGACTATTGCCTACATCTACGAACATACATACATAGACCCACATGTGTCCCTTGCTGCAGAAATGTGATGAATATACAAAGAAAAATATTATGCAATGTTTGTGTCATTTTAAAACATTTTTCTTTTAAAATTTTTGGTTTAGCAGATGATAATGGAGTATAATACTATATTGTGAATGCAATGATTATGGAAATATCATATCTTTGTATTTTAGTAGTAAAAAAACCAATTATCTTGTACTATATTTGTTGCTGACATTGGAGCTTTTGTCTGTGAGACAATTTATTTGCTTTGAATAATTTACGGTCAAATATTCTGTATTTCGAAGGAAGCAGCTTATGTATGTTATTTATTTGATACACCTGTTTACCTCTTGATATATATTGCCTTATAATACAATGTGTATCATCTATGACTCATAGTGCAACTGTGTATTACATGTTGGAAATGTTTTATTAACATTAGTGAATTATTAAAAATAATGGAATAAGTGTATGAATGGCACCTATGGGTGAATAGTCCCACATCATGGGATTATATAGAAGAGGCAAGCATTTATACTTGTTTCTAAGAAATCATGTTGGGGCCTTGGGCTCCCAATACATGCATTGTTGTGAGGAGGGAGACCATGCATCATGACCACCACACACGCGCGCGCGACCGACCGACTCGACCCGGTCCGGTTCGGGCTTAGGCTTTGGGGTGTAGACACTTATATTTTTTGGACCATAAAACTTAGCCTTTTTCGAACCTTTCTTTATGGAAAAGATTTCTGCAATGGTAAAAATTCTTATCCTTCATTAAAGCGGCCCACTAATCAGTAAACCCTAACCCTAATTCTCGTCCTATATATTGTCATTAGCTTCAGACGAGAATACCGACCCAATCACAATTTCTCTTTTTCTCTCAGCCGCCATTAAAAAAATTTCTCCCAGAAATTCTCGAGCAGTATTTTAATTCAGAAAGTGCAAATCTGCACTGATTTGTTGTGCAAGCAAATCAGTTATTGTTTTAGAGGTTGTTTTATCCTAGAGGTGGCGGCGAAGGAACGAACTGGTTTGCACCTCCGACCAGATCGCTGAATCGTCTTCAAGAAAGCAACCTAGTCCGCGACTCAGCCATTGTTTCCAAATATTACCATATAAGTATCCAACTTCAAAAAAACATACGAATATTTCCACACTGCTAACAAGTGGTGTTTGTATGGTTAAAGCAAAGAAATAAAGCAACTGGATGCATTTTATTTCTTAAACACCAATTAGTAACTTCAAAGCATCAACACCACTTGACTTTGGAGGATGGTGGTTACTATATATTCATATTGCTTTGTAAAAGGTCTGCCATCTTTATATGACAAATTCTTTTTTGTCCACTTACCTTTGTTACTACTTTTGTTCATACGTCTCAGAAGCTTCAAATTAAATGGATGAATCTATCTCTTTCTTCATGGAATGTTAATCTTTGATTTATTTGTTTTATAGTTCATGGGAGAATATAATAAACTTATTTATGGAATCACTGAAGACTTCATTTAACACTTTTCCACTCTGTATGGCCTCCATGGAAAGTTTCCATACACTGCAATGACATGATACTCGACATTAATTCATTAAACGTTAACTTTTAACAACTGTATTTTGTTACCAAGCTAATTAAATCTTTTTTATTTCTGTCTTAATTATAAATACGGCCTCGCTTATTAAGTTTCATACATGTCAGCAAAACAGTTGCATGTATGTTCAAGTCTTCATCTTTTGCTTTCCCCATTCTTACATAAAACGGACTAACAAAATAAGAAATATTCAGTATTTTATAACTTCTTTATCATCTTCTCCACTCATGTTAATATTCATGCCAACTGTTCAAGTATCCAATGATTTTTATCATTATCTTCAAACCTTCTTAGTATGTTGCCTCTGATAGAATTAGAAGGTAGAGGACTTGTAGTTCATGCACTCCAGATTGAGGTATGGTTTTATACATCTGTTTCAATTTTGTATAATGTAACAAATCATCAATATCTATGATTTCGTATTTAATATTTTTGAGAACTAATACAATTTTATGATATATGTTCTTAATTTTTTCACCGCTTAGCTTTTTGCATGTGATCTTTCAAACGTACCTTAGTACCAGCTAAGCAACTTTAATGGTACACAAATACAGAATGATGAAGTTAGAAGCTAATATTATCGTATATACATTTGGAAAAGATATTGTTATTGTTCATGTTGCATACACGAGGTTTGCAATTCCATGACATATATGACATTCATTTATGTAAAATGATAGATCATAGTTATCATATATGACTAGATTAGTTATGTGCTAATTTTGAAACTTCATGAAGTTTTATTTTTTCTTGCTTCTTTGAAATATATTTATGAATAGGTGTGCTTATTGGGTATATCTGTATGTGCTAATATCACTTTACATACATGATAAGACTAACATCTTTTGAGCGAATATATAAATATATTCAGTGGGATAATATAGCATTGTACTTTGGATATTAAGGATCTTATATATTTATGTATATTAGAGTATCATATGCAGTGGTTATGAGCAGGCTAAGAGCTAAAGTTGTGTTGGCATTAAAACAAAACTACAGTTGGCTCACATTTTTTCCTCCTATGTCAAACGTGTTTGATACATTCTTCAAAAAAAATTAAACAACGAAATGTAGCATGGCTTTAACCTATTGATAAAAAATATAGACTGATTGTAACAAAGAACATATTCTTCTCCTTCCATCGCTCCGTCTTCTTCTAACTCTTCAGTCTCCTAGTCAGTTCTGATTTCGTCTCCTATTCACATTAGTCAATTTCAAAATTTGAATGATCGCCCATAATTTCCGCCTTCCATTCTCCTTCCCTTGGATCTATTGCCAAATTTATCTATCTAATAAACCTAGAATTATTTAACCGATGTAGATGTTATCCCAATAACAAAAATTATTTTGCACCATAAGATATCATCTCCATATCATACCACAACTTAATATTTAAAATTTTGAGATTTAGGAAAAATCGGTTTCAAAAATAGACGACTCCAGATATGAGACTTTTTCTCAAGATTTCAAAATAGGCATATAAAATCTTAGTTGATTTTTGAAGTACTTGATTTCCAAAAAATATGTGTTATCGATTTCAAGTTCATTGATTTTAAGCTAACTAAATTTGTTGGTTTTAAGCTTACCAATTTCAAAAAGGAAAGATTTCAAACAAAGTCAATTTCATAAATCACATGATTTCGTCATGGGCTTCAATTTTTGGCTTATGCCATGTTAATGGTCATAAAGCAGCATTAATATGTCTCACTAATGAGAAGTACTATGCCGAACTTGATGTTGACCTACAGGTATGTGTTTTTTTACCTTATGCCAAGTTTGTATGTAACGACCTAGAACTTTAACCGTTTTGTTTAAACATTTAATTTGGTTTTAAATGTTGGTTTGGTAATATAAATGGACTTACATTTGTTATTAAACGTAGTTTGAACATATAAATTATATATAATTTAAAATGAGCTCATAATGTCACGGTATTTCATAATATTATGTTTTGAACTTCAATTGAATATATAGAATCTAATTTAAGTCAGAATTCTTTGAACAAGAATCGTCTGAATCTATTAATGTAATTTTCTAATGGAAGAGGAAAATCAAATTTCATATTGTACATTTTGAGTTATGTCCAATTCAAATTTTCAAACAGTCGCTATGGAATCATTTGTAAATTTTATCGATTTATTTAATAAATAAAAAGGGTTTTTTATTGACTGGAATATCGTTTTAATATAGAATTTGATTAGAATGGTTATATATGCTGTTGGATTATATCGAAAGCTAACAGAGTTGTAAAATATCTGTTTAGTATTGATTTAAAATAAAATGTGGATTTTATTTTATTATAATCCAATTATAAATAGCCAACTCTCAAACAGTGACGGATTTTAATGAAATCGGTTTCATTGGATCCGTAACGTTAAATTATTGTATGAGAACAAATTTCATGACGATCTGATATCATATGTGACTTCGAGAGCTATAAATGCACATCTATTTTTGGTAGTGTTTAATTAATGAATTCAATGTAATTAGAAATGAATTTATTTATAACTTGAGCAAATAATCGAATTAAGACACAAGATCAATTCCGTTGAATCTGTATTAACATTTAGAGTAAGGATATGTATAATTCTTTTGGAGTTAATATGTAACTGTAAGAAATTTACACGTGTATTAATTCATGTTGTGAAATTATAAAGGAATTTTTACAAACGAGCCCAGAATTCGACGAAACCTTTTCCATCGTGTCCAAAATATTTTAATATGCTGGGATTTCAAGTTTCATTCCAAATGGAGGTCATATGAAGTGGTTTTTGTGAGAAGCTTACAGCACAAGTTTCATGACCAATAAGTTAATATTAAATTTCTAATATTAATATCACGTTATACCCTAACCCTACTCTCGCATGGTCAACAAACATCTGTCGCCGCACTCCTAAGCATTGTAAACGGTTGAAATGCTCACGTTTTCTCCTCCATTTTTCTTTTAATCCACCAATCAAAATTTGAACCTTCCAACATTGAAAATCTGTAGCTAGATGAGATCTATGGCATGAACGACTACAATCAGATTTTCTTCATCGTGGAGGCGCGAATCAAATCAGAAAGCTTCAATGGTTATTGATTTATTGATGACAAAGTGGGACATCGGATCGGTCCAGGATTATGGCGTGGGTGAACGAGAGCGAGGCACGCGCTCTGGTGGCCTTCGATCATCGTTCAATGGTGGGTATCGGGTGCAAGAGCGATCCGATGGAGGCCGAGCTAAGAACGTACTGCGTGTTGTCCTCCAGTTGTGAATGAAGGAAGCCCGTGAAACAGAAGGGGCTATGAGGAAGAGGAATGATAACAAATAGACCTGATGGATTCAAAATCTAAGTAACTAAATTATTAATTATATTAATCTGAAAATTAATTAGTAATTAAAAATTATATACTTATATTTAATTATGAATCATGCGTGGTGCAGGGTTGCGAACGGAATGTAGAACGAAGGAACAAAAGGGATCAGCCTAATTTTGGTATTAACAGAGTAAATTAGTTAATGAGTTTTGTTTAAGGAAATTTAATATTAAATGAAAATAGTAAATTTATAATGTTATGTCTCATACATAATTAAATGAAGGAGCGGGTGTTATTGTGAGCAACAGAGCAGCATGTAGGAAGTTGGTCGATGTATTAGAGTAAAGCGATTAGTTATTAATCAAGTAATTAAATTATTATTAAGCTTTGGTTAAATTAAATTAGCCATATTATAAATTGGTAAAGGAAGTGTATTATTTTTGGATAGGGTTCGAACGGTTTGAGCATCGAACAAGAGTAATGAAAAGCAGATCGGCATAATCTTCCTTAACAAAGTAATTAGAAATAAACGATAATTAAAAAATTAAATACAATTTAATTCAATCGTGTATGCTTATAATTGTATATCTCGCGCATATGTTAACAGAATTACGTGAAAGAAGTTATATTGGGACCGTACTATCAAACCTTATATTCTTGAACTAATTTGGGCAAAGCTGGATATAGCCGGATTTTTTTGTTAAATTAAACGCTGTTTAATTTAACTGAAAAACTGAACTGCTTTAGCAAAAAGCGGAAATCAAGGTAAGTATAACTCACTCAATTTGTCCCACTTATATTTTATATAAGTTGGGATTAATTTTTGTGTTCTATGGTTGTTTATTATTGGATGGCTACTGATTATATATTCATATATTGACTGTACTGATTAATTAAACGTTTGTTTAATTTAATTGAAAATCTAATCGTTTTTTTAACGATTGTAACTAATTGATGTAACTTACCTTATTGGTTACATTTATAATAGTATAAAAGTATAATTGGATGTTTGATTGTTGTTATTGGTTTATTTTGAAATTATTGATTGAATTATTTATTAATGATAAATATATTGTAGTATTTAATTAGATGATTATTTTTAGCTAACCTATTTAGATTAGGGCTGTCAATGGGTCGTGTCGGGTCGGGTTCGGGTTGATTTATAAACGGGTCGAGTCAACCCGTTTATTAAACGGGTCATATTTTCCCAACCCTAACCCGACCCATTTATAAACGGGTTGACCCGACTCGACCCGCGTAACCCGTTTAACTAAATGGGTCGTGTTGGGTCGGGTTTACCCGTTTGACTCATTAATAGATATTGCCTACTGATATAAGCAACAAAAGAGCCAAATCACCAACATGCACACTGTTATATAATCCCCAACATGCAACAAGTTGGAAAGTCACCAACAGACAACACATATATAAAGCATGAAATCACCATATCCAAAATTCATTTTATATACATAAGTATATATTCTCATACTGCATAAATTAAAGACTACCAGTATGGAAGAGATACGGTTGTTATAAGTAAAATATAACTAACAACATAAAAGAATATATTAGTAAAATATAACTTACATATACGAGCGTACTGATTACTGCATACATAAAAGATTAGCACTAACAATATACATAAAAGACTAACAGTTTGGAAGAGATACAACATATAATCGGGTTTGGTGGGTCAAAATCGGGTTAGCGGGTCAACCCTAAACCCACCTGTTTATATACGGGTCAAATTCGGGTTGACCCAAAAATGACCTGCTAACTAAATGGGTCGGGTTAACCTGCTAATTTCCGTGCGGGTTTCGGGTCGGGTCACGGGTCGTGTAGGAAATTGACAGCCCTAATTTGGATGCAGGGAAAGACAGGTTGGAGGGATCCAATAGGATTCTTCACTTGTAATTGATATTGTTTATCATATATGTTGACTATATTTGATTGATGTGAAATTGGATGAACCCTTATTTCACAGTTGGGTATTTTAGTAGTCTATTGGCCCTTTTATACCGTTGAAAAATAAGAAGTTATTGAAAATGATTTTAAATCGAGATTGAAATGTTTTCAGTTATATACCTTTTTGAAACGTTGACTTTCTTCCGGAAAATCAATGAAATTTATGTTATAAAATTTATTTTATAATTGTAGCTGGATTTTCAAGTACATTTTATAAGTTATTTAAAATAGGAGTTCTGTAAAAGAAATAATTATAATTTGTTTTATAAAATGTTATTACATGATTTATACAATAACTTCCTACGTTTTTAAGCATGCATTTGGAAAATTAACCAAAGGATAAATGATTCGAAATAATTGTTTTTAAGGAAACAATTAAGCGATATTTTTTAAATTAATTATATTATTTTAAGAAGAAGCAGTTATAAAGGGATTTTTAATTTAAAAACCCGAGTTATAAGAAGAGTTTATAAAGACGATTATTAACTAATGCGATAGTTGAAATAAATATTTTACTTGATTTTGAATTAAGTAGAATGAAGTTAAATGGGGCATGGAGTTTAATAATAACATCCCAGATTTATAACCTAGGTTTATAAAAAAGGATGAATGAAGTGAAATGGTTTTTGAAGCATTATTTAAATAAGAGAAAACGATTAAAAATGGAAAGGGTTTTCAAAGGAAGGGGGTGTTTATCAAAAACCACATTTTAAATGAAATAAGGAATATGTAATAAATGGGATATTATAATTAATATCAGTTTAGAATTACAAACTCGTATTTATCTTAAGATAAGAACGTTGTTGATCAAGGTATGAGAGGTAATTAGAACACCCCAACTTGAACAACTTCACCATTATGAAGGGGTGATATTAGCTTGCAATGGTAAAAGATGTTGAGAATAGTTTATGATTCCCATGAGGGAGATATTATAATCTAATTTGCAAGGTTTTAAATTGATATTGGGAAGGAAATTTATAACAATGTCTTTAAGAATGTTAAGTTGAATTAATTGGTTAATAACTATATACTTTATGAAAAGGGCTTTGTTTTCCAGTTTGTAAATGAATAATGGAATTTGCAAACGTTTTGCAAAATGAAATATACAATGGAAATTTGGAGATGATTATAAGATTTTCCTAAGTATTGGAAATAAAAGGATTTTGAGAATATTCTCAGATTTAAAATAAGAGATAAATTGTTATGTTCTATGTTAAAAGATTTTGGGCCAATT
The DNA here is from genome assembly GCA_030737875.1 of Allium sativum. Classification (NCBI taxonomy): domain Eukaryota; kingdom Viridiplantae; phylum Streptophyta; class Magnoliopsida; order Asparagales; family Amaryllidaceae; genus Allium; species Allium sativum. The sequence continues at coordinate 218,738,160 of CM060920.1, forward strand.
GATGCTATATACCAAAATAGTGAATTCATTTTCTTTTTATGGATGAATGGATGTCTATTTTATAGTTAAATAACCGACTAACAAATCCGGCCTATTATCGATTGTTGGTACCAAAAGACCGGGATCGAATTTATATTTGAAAACCATTCCGACCTGCAAATACATAAACGCCAAAGATATCAGAAGATGGCCTAAACGGAGCATTGAAGACTGTGGATCTTCATAAGCGGAAGGATCGTTGGTTGAATTTCTCTGGCTAGCTGCCATAGGTTTTTAAACTGTGATTTGGTCGTGGATGAGATTTTGTGGATTTGCAAGGACTACTCGCTACTGATCCTTTAGATGTGGTAGGAGGGTGCCTTCGGTTCATCTTGTTCCTGGATGAATTGTATGGACGAATGTTTGACAGAGTATACCTAATAGATTACGGGTTGTTTATCTCAAACATATTTTTGTTTGGTGGCGGAGAAATTCGTTTCTCTTAGCTTTATACTTGTATTATATTTTGGGGAATTCAGTTTGTGATTTGGCGGGTTTGACGATGTGGCATTCAAAGTAAATAGTGGCGTGCTGTTCCAAAAGGCAACGTAGCCTCAAGCCTCATCAACCGGGAAATGACAAAAATTGGGCAGGCAACATGGCTATTTGGGTCGCCCCCAAGCAGGGTGCATTGTCAGTTTGTCACCGATTTAGAGAAATTTCATTTATTCTTCTTCTGTCGTTTCTATATCTTACGGAATACGGTTGGACAGCTGACAACCGTGGGTGACAATATATTCGATACACTTAATCTGAATGAGTGGTCGGTCATGTGTGGTCGGGTTACAAGATGTTCTTGTAGAACCCCAGTGTATCCCCTCTAGAGTACACTGATTGGAAGGTGGTCACATACCTTGTCATAGTTGTAATCCATTCTCCAATAAGATCCCCATGGTTTTTGATTTTATACTATGTATGTGGAGCATGAGATGCAAGCGTTCTGCTATTTGATTATTTACTTGATATAGACACTATTATAATATCACTAGATTTTCAGACCAAAAATGGTTTAGGTTATAATAAAGTAAAAATCGTCCATGTTTATGTGTAGGCTGGTCTTACTATTATCCTTTTCTTTCAAAAAGATTTTGAACTTTAAAATCAATATGGATGTTAATATAACATAGTGAGTTTTTTCTCACGTTGGTTCACCAGACTGATCTGTGGCATTTGCAATGCTCGGGTCAGATTGAGTTTTACAGGTTCTGGTTATCGTATGTTGTGAAGTTCATAAGATATGCTAGAAGAGTTCAGACGTATGATATTATCTTGTATTTTTCCGCTGTGTGAAGTATAGAGGATAGATTGTTATAACTATCCAGATGTATTGATGTACTCTGATGATTGTAAATATTTTTCAATTTTTCAATAAAGATTTATTTTTGTATAAGATTTTATTCCGCTGCGATGTGAGATTCTGTGCGGTGTTGGTTCTTCTTCTTATTCTAATATTCTATTATTTCTTTCTTTTCTCATCCTCTAATTTTCTTTCTATTAAAGATTCGTATTTTCGTGCAATTTGGGTTAGACGTGTGTAATATTAGTCAACTCAAAGGGTACAGATTTGCGGGCCTTTACATTGTCAATGGCAGAAATTTGTTAATTTCCTGGTAAAGTGTAGATAAGTTAGTGCGTACTGGTCTAACGCTAGTTTTGATATAATTAATTAGCTTACTTTTTAGAGGTGGCATGATTCTCAATGGAGGCATATAGGAATAATTTTTTAAATATCAATTATGTTCATTATTTAATCTTATTATTAATACTGTCTCCAAAATTCACTTGAGTATTGGTGCATATGAAAGCAATAAGCAAGATAGAACATCGCCTCTGGCACCGCGATAAAGGTGCAATGAAAGAAAAATTGATACGTGATTAAGAGAACATAAGAAAAATTGCCTTCTGCATCTTCCACTCTATGTCATCCACTTGTAGGGCCCGTGTGCGTGACCACCTGCCGAGTCTCGAGCCATGGCAACCAATATGCTCGGGCTGGCTCTGTCTATATCATTTCTTCTTATCTCCAGTACAAGCATCATATTCGCCTACATTTACTAGGGATACAAAAAGTATGGGTTGGGTCGGGTAGACCAAATACTTCATTCGACCCGCATAAGTATGTGGTTAAGGTAGTTCAACCCGTATCCGACCCTATATGAGGTTGGATATGAGTTAGGATTGAAGTATGGGTTGGGTTGGATTTAGTAGGGTTGGGTTGCTTGAATATATTAAAAAAATGAGAATATGAGGAATTTTTTAATAAATAATATTAAAATATTTAGTATAATATATCAAATTTTAGCTAGCATAATGCATTTAAAATAACTGATTCATTATAAGACATAATTTATTAAAATTTCATTGTAAAATACACAATAATGAATTAATTTACTACATAGTACAACAAGTGTTTCATTTCAAAATACATTAAAATGCTCTTTAATATATATTTGCCAAATTCTATCTAATTTGGATTGACATGAAATATGTTTTTTTTTTTTGATATTTACAATATAATACATATACTTTATTTTAGGATTATACCGGTCTAATTTTAAATAGACTGATACTAAATTAGTTTTTTTTAATATAGGGTTGGTTTAGATTAGGTTAAAGTAAGGATGGGCCCTCCAATATTGCTTCACCATGGACTAATAGGCTAGAATTCCTTCGTGGGCTTGACTCCCGGTCCGAACGGGTCAGAGACGACTGGGAATACGAGTAGTCACCGCAACTTTATATAAGTCTTTCCCCCATCTCCTTCTCCCTCTTCTTCTTTTATTATTCTCATCCAAGCAGATTAATCATCGAAAACTCAAAAATTTCGAAAGCTTTAAAACTCTGAAATTATCTCATTCTTCCTTAAATTAAACAGCTCGGTAGATTAAAAGCTTCGATTATCCCTGTAATAACTGATTTCAATCGAAATTTATGGTCAAATTGGGCGATTCGACCATGGCGTTTGCCTGGTTTCAACGCCTTGGCCTCCTCTCTCCTCGCCATCGTCGTCGGTGGCTCAGTCACCACCTCAAGGCGTCGAGAAGAAGAATTAGGGTTCTACAGTATATTTGAGCACGTGAGTGCCTGGACTTAATTGTGTTTTATGAAATGGAGTTGGGTTCGGTTTGGGTTAGGTGAGGTAGAAAATGAGGAAGATGAAGAAGAGGAGAGGAACTGGGATTGGTTCGGGTGAAGAAACGTTGGAATGAAGGAAAGGGAAAAATGTTGCAAGACCGGATCGGGTCGGAGCAGAAAAAGGAAAAAAGGAAAACAAAACCTACTTAACCGGATCAGATGGTGTTTACAAGACCGGATCAGGTCGGAGCAGGAAAAGGAAAAAAAGGGAAAACAAAACCTACCTGATCGAGTCAGATCGGAATAAGAGACAAAGAGAAGAAGGATTATTCAAGCTGATCCGATTCGATCCAAAAGCCTACATCCGAACCGATCCGGTTCTACTCACTGAGTGCGAACATTTGCTTCAGAGCGAAACACGACTTTGCCCTCCGATCTGATCCAATGCACATGCCTGAACCGAACCGAAACTATCCAACTCAATGTACGAGAACTTATCCAACTATCTTAATCAATGCTTGGCATAACCCTCAACTTGATGAATAGTTAGGATAGCGCCTTACGAACATAAAAAACATCAAGAACTATTCTGAAACATTATTATTTCTTTGAATCTTCATATCACGCTTTCATGTGTTTGCTTTGCATTTTTGTTACACGTAGCACACACTTTAGCTCACATACACACACGGGGGACACGGGCAACTTTACTCTAATCTTTGCTATTGTTTCTTCAATAGTCTAGCGATCATGGCCGAGAGATGTTAATCTAGGTTAGCAAAGAAGATGGAAATTGCGGGAACTTCCGAGAAAGTTACTATTGACGACATATCTTCTTCTTCAGACCCTGAATGGGACGATGAGGGCCCAGATTATAAGGTAGGGACACATAACAATGAAACACCTTCCGATAGCAAAGTTTCTCTAGGCTATGAGGAGGAAGGAGGGATAGGAGATAATCGAGCTCCTGATGAGTTTGAGTCTGCCATTATCTTGGAGTCACCCATAGACTCTGTTGAATCAACGATTGACGACAACAGACTTGTTCGCATATGTTTAAAGCATGGGATATTGAAAAGGGATACCCTGGTACCTTCGAAAACCGACCATCCTCACAATCCCCCAGAAGGATTTATGACAATTACCTGATTGATGTGTATGATTGGGGCTATTCCACCATTTTCGCCTTTTGTTGTCGACTTTATGAGACAGATGCGGATTGCCCCCATGCAGTTACATCCCAACTCCTATGCTTACTTATATACCTTATATATAGCGTACCGAGAGATTTTAGGCACAGAGCTCACTTTCGACGACGTCCACTTTTTTTATAATTTAAAGCATCGGACTCGGGAAACTCCTTCCTTCTCTTACTTCGAATCAGTCCCAAAAAGGAAAATTATTTCAGCTCCATTTAGCAGCAAGGCCAGCGATTCCAAACTAGAATGGTTTTATATAAGGCAACAGCCGAGGTGTGCCAGGATATGGACAAAATCAAGTAAAGCATTGATTTTCTAGATCTCAATTTTGAACGTTCATGCCAATACATTAACTTGCTTTCTGTTTTGTTTGCAGTTGATAACCCAAAACAAATATCGGGTCAAGTGTACTTCGATCGGATGCATCGGCTCCTCAATGGTGATCAAAAATTTCTTACCATCGATGAAGTCCTTAAGGATGAATACCTCCATCATCACGGGCTATTGTCCATTACCCGTAGCATAGGTCATGGGTCGGGTCCATATGTATACATCCCCCCAGTGGACATAATTCCTGAAATGGGCAAGGGCTCGAAAAGTCCAAGAATACCTCTTCGGACTTCACCTTCTCCATCTTCAACTCAGCACGATGAGCTGGCCAACATAGCCGAAAAGCACCGAGAAGGGTACATCGTCCCTAAGGATGCTATTTCTCCTAGGAAATCACTATCTCCTAAAGAACTGCCAATAGACGCTTCCCAAGGAGATGCCCCTACTACCGATGATCCTACATTTCAGGGTTTAGGAGATCTCCCCCTACCTGAAACTATCTATACTTCAGAGGATTTTGGCACAAATCCTTTAGTTTTTACTTCTTTAGAGGAGACTACTCCTGTTAAGGCCAAAGAGCCCACTCGCGCTGGCTTGGCTTCGGACTCGGGTTTGTCGGGGGGAACACCACTTAGGATGCACTTAACACAATAGCACCACACTTCACAGCAATTGCTTCTCATGAGAATATTGATTCTGAATTCCACTTACATTGTTGCGCAAGTACAATGTCTCGCCCTTACTATGACGTCAGGAAAATACATCGCAGCATGACTAGACCCCCTTCTGATGTCGAGCATGATCGCCATGAAAGCCGGGGTAGAGAGGACAGAAGGCCTCATGATTCTTATCAGTCGCGCACCTTGTGCTCTCGCTCCCCCGTCCGGTCGGATCCAAACCGATATAAAAGCTACCAGGGTCGTCGAGGAGAAGACACCTCACAACCCAAATACCAAACTTCTCCTCAAGACAAACGCAGTCGGGAAAGGAGCCCGCCGAAAGATACCGACTCATGAGGCAAGCATAAGGTTTCTGATAAGCGGCCTAGGAAGGGTGATGCGGCCATCGTGCCCACTAAACATAAGGATACTGAGCTAACATACTGCGCACCTCCACCATTGGATGCTGAAGCTAAAGTTAAGCGGGCATATCTGGAGAAGCAGTTCCCCGACCACTATTTTGAAAATCTGACTTTCTTACCTGCTCTCGAGCCTATTTCCTCGAGGTGGGCAGAAGAGGCCAAAGCAAAGATTGACGCAGTCGAAAAACAATATTCGGAGATGTTCAAGTATTCACGTAACCTCTCCAGAATCATTCGAACTTCAATTACGGATATTAACTCGATATAAAAGACTGCAGACGCCGACGCAAAAGCCTTGAAAATTTTGGAGAAGGACCTCGAGGACACACAGGCCCAACTTGTTATCGCTCAACGAGACGCTACCAACTTTAAACAGCAATTTGAAGAGTTACAAAAGAGTTATCATGACTTGCTAGAATCTCATAGCCAAGAGCGCTTGGAGTTGAAAAAGCAAACAGAAGATGCTAAGTCGGATAACGCCAAAATGCAACTTGCTTACAATGCTCTTGAGCGAGAAAAAGCCGAGTTAGCGAGAAAGAATGCTAAATTGGAGAAGAGAAACGCTGACCTGGCTTCCAAGTTGATGGAGGCCGAGAATACGGCTACCCTAGCGGAGGGTAATGTGGAAAGTGTTATTTAGTCCGCCGAAGAGACCCGCAAGCAGCTGTCAGAGGCCCAGGAGGAAGTGCATGGTTTCGGCGAATTACTGACCGCATTCTTCGCGCATATAATTCGTCGCTAAAACATCTCTTGGATTGAAGATTATCCGACTACCTTGGTTCACGTATGGAGCCAAATTATCGAATGGGAGAAAGAGGAACTCAAGGTAGACTCCGTCGACGAAGACAAGCTTATGGGAAAATATTTAAGAGATGATGAGCCAGCACGTCTGGCCGAGGGACGTCGCCTCATCGCTGCTGCTATAGAGGAGGAGAAGCGGATGGCCAAACAAAAGAAATCTCTGAGGTTGGTTCTTCTTCTGCTGCCGCTGAAACTTCTGAAGTTGAGGGATATGACCCCGAAGACCCGGGCCCTCAGGTATCTCTTTTATCCCCCATACCCGAGACGGCGTCAGAGACGGTAGTCACTCCACCTGAGAAATCATCGGAAGGTATTTCTACCTTTTCACCCCAATTTGTCAAAGATGTCTCCACTTTTCATCACATACTCGGGTAATCGATGAAGGATCCTTTATTTTCTCCTGAGTTGATAACTGTTGCTTCTCATTCTGTAGGTGTTGAACTGACCGAGAAGACAGACGTGCCTTAGGGAACCACCACCGGAGCCAAATCCGTGGAGAAGGCTCAAGGAGAAAAGGATAAGGCTGTCACAGTAGAGTCAGGAGGGGGAGCTGAATTGTCTAAGGCTGATGCTCTGCATGATGACGAGATTGTAGACGCCTTGAAAGACGATGGCGGTAGCGAGGGACATGAGGAAGACCCTGATGTGACTATAATCGGGGATTCAAAAAGCGCTGATGACATCACTTTGGCTGAAATGAAAGCCGAACAAGATAAACGTATGCAGCTAAAAGTTGAAGACCTAAACCCCGAAAGCCTTAAGCCTCTTGCAGTGATGGATCCTGGATCAAGGTTAGTCGTTAAGCTTTCAACTAGATCTATTACAGAAGAGCTTGCTAAAAAGTCTTCTCTTGATTCCAGCGTTCCGACTCCTGGGGAAAAAATCAACCGATTCTAGCACTTTGGTTACAGGGAAGAAAAAGTCGAAACGCATTATGACCGATGCTGAAAAGGAAGCTAAGGCTGCTCAGAAAGCAGCCAAAAAATCCAAGTCCGATCTAAAGCCCAAATGATGAAGTGCTTTGTTTTATTTTGGCATTTAATTGGTTCGCAATTGTTGCAGCAAATGCGGCCCTCGCATCTTCTTTTTTGCTTGTTTTTCTTGTACAAACTCACACGTTTGTAAATAAAAATACTTTATTTCCTGCAATGTCTGATAGTCGTTAGTTCAGCACTCAAGTGAAAATACAAAAGAATGACATATTAAAGTTATATAATAAAGTCATGGTTGAGGGGAATATGTGTGCACATATATGCCCCCAGATAATTTTGGATAATTAAGCAAGAACTATTCAAGATTGATTAAATTAAAAAAAATCCAAATGCCCCCGATTCTCTGACGGGGCCATATTCCTTTCGTCATTGATGCTTGTTCTTTCTAGCATCTTTATACTCTCCTGTCTCGTATCCAGGTTAGAGTATCGTTGAGGCAGTCTCTCATCTGGGTGCACCTTCACGCCTCAGAGGACGTCGTCTTCCCGTCCTTTATACTCTCTCTCGATTCTAGAGAGTTAGAGTTAAGAATGTCGTCTTCCCATTCTTCTATGTCTTATCGTACAAACAGTCGTTTTGTTTTTTCCTGCATATAGGTCATCTCCAACTTTCCAAATTTAATTTAACATTTGTGTTTCACAGTAATAATAGAATAATTGTTGAAGATATAAATAATGCAGGAAAGTAAATGACACATGATATTTTTATAGTGGTTCGGCTAAGTCGTAGCCTACATCCACTTTATAATCCTTTGTTCACATAAACAGACTTTTTAAGGCAAGTCGTGCCTTTTTACATAGCTTATGAAAACAAAAGAAATGACATTTCATATTTAGCTCAGATATCGTCGTTGGTGCTGAGCGTTCCAGGCTCTGGGAATCTCCTCACCGTCCACGGTCGTTAGCTTGAATGCTCTTATATTAAGCTTCCGTTGGATGGTGTATGGCCCTTCCTATTTTGGACCCAATTGGGTTGAAGGCGGGAAGACTCGTTTCAGTACTAAGTCTCCTGGTTCAAAGGTTTTGAGGCGAACCTTCTGGTCATAATAACGTGCTACTTGATGTCGATGCCTTGAGGCACGCAAGTCGGCTTCATCTCTTTTTTCTTCAATCATATTAAGAGATTCTAGGAGGAGTGCTTTATTCGTCATCGGGTCATAGTACGCAACTCGATGAGAAGGGACTTCCAATTCTACCGGGATCACTGCTTCTGACCCAAAGGAAAGTGAATAGGGAGTATGGCCAGTAGCCATCTTAAAGGTCGTCCTATAGGCCCATAAAGCTAATGGCAACTCATCTACCCATCTAGCTTTGGCCTGCTCCAACCGCTTCTTTATAATTGATTTAATGATTTTATTTACGGCTTCGACCAGGCCATTTGACTGCGGGTGAGCCACTGCAGTGTATCGTTTATCAATCTTATATTTCTTGCAAAAGTTTTTGAACTCGATGCTGTCAAATTGCGTCCCATTATCGGTTATGATGGTCTTCGGAATCCCAAATCGACAAATAATGTTTCTGACCACAAAACTGATCACCTTCCTTGCCGTGGTGGTTGTTAGAGGTTCATCTTCCACCCATTTTGTGAAATAGTCCACGACAACGACCGCGTACTTAGCTCCTCCTCTGGCAATAGGTAGCATTCCAATAATGTCAATTCCCCACATGGCAAATGGCCACGGACTTACCATTGACTTGAGCTGTGTCGGAGGCGCTCTGGGAACTTTAGCATATCTTTGACATCTATCGCAGCGTCGTGAATAATCAGCCGTGTCTTTGTTCACGGTAGGCCAGAAATATCCGTACCGTAACACTTTCTTTGCTAGGGTTTGGCCCCCAGTGTGATCTCCACACTCACCTTCATGCACCTCTTGTAGTACACGTTTGATGTCGTCGTGTGCGATACACCGTAGCAAGGGCATTGAAAACCCTTGACGATAAAGGACGTCGTCCTGTAAAACGTATCTTGTGGCCTTACATCTTACAGCTCGTCTTTCGCTCTTTTTCAACGGGAGGGTTCCATTTTTGAGAAAATTCTTAATGAATGTCATCTAGGATTCTCTTTCTGGTTCGACTTCCAAGGCTAGCTCTGTTTCCATTAGGTCGAAACTTGGTGAATCCAACACCTCTATCGGAACCATTTCGGTTTCTTTAAGATTATCAGAACTTGCTAGCTTCGCCAGTCGTTCTGCTTTCTGATTTTCCGCTCTCGGAATGTGTGTTATGCTATAATGATCCAAACCTTCCAATAAATCCTTTACCTTTTTGAGATAAGTGATAAGTCGAGGTCCTTTAGCAGCAAATTCTTCCCGAACTTGACATACAACTATCTTGGAGTCGCAATATATATCTAGTGTCTTCACTCCCAAATCTTTGACGAGTTTCAGCCCGGCAATCAGGGCTTCATACTCGGAATCGTTGTTAGTAGCAATGAATTCTAACCGTAATGCATAGTAGATAGATCGTCCTTTAGGAGTTATTAAAACAACTCCGGCACCGGACTTTCTATCATTCTTGGCCCCGTCCATATATAATTTCCATAGACTAGGCTCTAATTCTCGATCCAAAGCAACTACCTTGTCACCCACCGTTTCCTCTTCAGGAATTGTAAATTCAACTATAAAGTCAGCCAATGCCTGTCCCCTTATTGATCTTCGAGGCTGAAAGTTCAAATCAAATTGACTCAGCTCGATATTCCATTTGAGTAACCGCCCCGATGCTTCGGGTTTCTGCAGCACTTGTCTCAAAGGTTGATCGGTATATATAATTATTGGGTGTGCCTGAAAATAGTGGCGAAGCTTACGAGAAGCGATCAGGAGGCTATAAGCAAGCTTCTCTATCTTCGGATAGTTATGTTCTGCAGCAACTAGTTTTTTGCTTACGTAGTACATAGGTTTCTGGACTTTATCCTCTTCACGTACTAATGCTACACTGACGGCGTGAGATGATACCGCCAAGTAGACGAACAAATCCTTGTGTTCCACAAGCTTTGATAATATTGGAGGCTTTTCTAAGAAATCCAATAGATTCTGGAAGGCCTCCACACAGTCGGGAGTCCACTCAAAATTTCGCTTTTCCCGTTTTATGAGATTGAAGAAAGGTACACACTTGTCTGTTGCTTTGGAGATGAACCTGCCCAATGCTGCGACCTTCCCAGCTAAGCTTTGAACATCCCTAATCTTTCGCGGCTCCTCTATATTCCGAATTGCTGCTATTTGATACGGATTGATTTCAATTCCTCTGGAACTCACGGTAAAGAAAAGGAACTTGCCTGATGCCACGCCAAAAGAACACTTCAAGGGGTTCAACTTCATCCCATACCTTCGTAGTATGCCGAACATTTCTGCTAAGTCCTTCGTATTATCGGGAGATTGCTTGGATTTCACGAGCATATCATCCACGTAAACTTCCATGGTTTTCCCGATTTGATTGTAAAACATGCGGTTGACTAGGCGCTGATACATGGCTCTCGCATTTTTTAATCCAAACGGCATTACGACGTAACAATACAATTCCAAGTCTGTGATAAAGCTTGTATGCTCTTGATCTGGTATGTGCATGGGAATTTGATTGTACCCGGAATAAGCGTCCATAAAGGATAAAAGTTCGTGCCCGACAATTAAATCTACTAGTTGATCAATTCTGGGAAGAGGAAAGCTATCCTTCGGGCAAGCCTTGTTCAAATCAGAAAAGTCGATGCACGTTCTCCACTTCTCGTTTGACTTTTTGACCAGGACAGTATTCAATATCCAATCGGGATATTTCGAATCCTTAATGAATCCATTACCTTTTAACTTCTTCTTTCAAAGCTGTTGACCGCTCTGGGCCCAACATCCGTCTCTTCTGCTTGACTGGTGGGTGCTTTGTATTAATACACAAAGAGTGGCTCATGATGGTAGGCGAAATCCCACACATATCAGCGTGAGTCCAGGCAAACACGTCTAGATTTGCCTTTAAAAAATCAGCCAATTCCCTCGCTCTAACTGGATCCAGTTGCGAGCCAATCTTTAGTACTTTTGTTGGATCCGTTTCATCAATAGGTACATCGATTGTTATTTTGTTGGGAGTTGCCTTCCTGTCTCCGGGTTCTCCATCCTCTCTGGGATCTATGTCCTCGAGCACGTCGGAGGGCGACTCTCATGGGGCAGGACCCCTTAATTGCTATGCTGAGGCCTCCTTTGGAGGGGTGGAATCATCCTTAGCATCTATGTTCAACCCTTTCATTAACATCTTTAACTCTGCCACGTAACAAGCTCGTCCCAACTCCTGAGTCAGTCGGGAATTTAAGCAGCAAGCACCAAGGCGCAATACATGCCCTAAATTCGGCAAGGGCCGGTCGGCCTAGGAAAGCATTGTAAGGTGACTCCAAATCCAAAACTACAAACGACAGGATTCTTACTCTCTGGCGATCTCCCTGCCCTAGCGTGACTGGTAACTCCACAAAGCCCATCGGAGCTGTAGATGCTCCGTTGAAGCCACGTATCCATCCTTGACATGGCTTTAAGTCCTTTGCTTCGAGCCTCATTTGTTCAAAAGTTTTCTTGAAGAGGATATTGACCGAGCTTTCGCTGTCCACTAACACTTTATGGACTAGAGCGGGGCCAATTGTCGTGGTAATCACTAGTGGATCGTCGGTTGGAGATTGAACTCCAGAATCATCTCTATTGCAGAACATGACACCATTTGACATTGTTTTTTGTTATTTTATTGGAGTGATGTCTTCAAGGCTACTGCATTCTCCTACTTCAAAATGCTTGGCGGCATTGACGTACTGGTCCGTTTCTTTAAAACTACGACCAACTAGGTGAGGTCCGCCTATAATAGAGTTAATGACGATCCTCTTACCTTTCTGATGAGCTGTGGGTTTTGAATCAGGCTGGTCTTGGTTTGGGGCTTGTCCCCCTTGCCCCCTGTCCCTTGGGGCGGCCTTGTACTCATCCAACTTCCTTCTCGCAGCAATTTTTCGATGATATCCCTCAAATGACGGCACTCATTGGTGGAATGACCGTGTGTACCATGAAACAAGCAAAACTTTCCTGTTTCAATCTCTTTCTCAGCAGAATCTCTGGGTGGCGGTTTTTTGTACTGCAATATGTTGTATGTATCTAAATAAATGTTCTCCAACGTATCATTTAACGGCGTGTAATTTTCAAAAGTCTGGAATCTGGGTCTTTTATTAGAGCTATTCCCTCGGTTTATGTTCCTTCTATTGTCGTTCCCATTTTTGTTGCTATTACCACCACTCTGGTTGCCAACATTTACTTCCACCTTCCCTGAATTGTCACCAGATTGTTTCACAGCAATGTTACTCTGGACACCCTCCTTCGAGGCCCCTTCGGATTTTATCTTTCGATTTGCCTTAGCTTCTTCTCGCCTTAAGCAAACATTAGCCTTTTCATAGAACAATTCTCTAGTAGGAGGTGGTTTTCCAGCTAAGTAATCCCCAAACTCTGTGCCAGGATCTACCCCTTCTATCAAGGCCATTAGGATAGTGGGATCATGGGGATCACTAACTTCGGTGACGGCCAGGTTGAAGCAATCCAGATATGACTTCAAAGATTCTCCTGAGGCTTGTTTAATTCGTCACAATTCGATGACGGTCTTGGACTTTTGGGCATGGAGTCGAAACTGATTCATGAAGCGCTCACTCAATTCTATGAAATTTGATACCGACCGAGGAGGGAGTCGAGTGAACCACATCAACGCTACATCTTCCAGATAGATTGGAAAAGCTTTGCATTTTACGACGTCTGGGGCTGCTGCCGCATTCATGAACCATGCATATCTCATCAAATGCTGCCCTGGGTCTGTTCTTCCTGAATATCGATCCATCTGAGGCAAGTTGAATCGCCGGGGGAACTAGAAATTCAGTATGTCATCAGTGAAGGGGGTATGACTTTGTTCAATGCCCTAATCTTCATTAGTATAGTGCCGGCTTTCGGACATGATCTTGCGCACCATTGCCCATACATCGGCATTAGTTAATGTCTGCACAGGCTCTCTTGATCTGATGTTCGGATTACCCCTGGGTTCCTGATCAGGGGATAATCTCCTATTCTGGCGGCAGCTGCTCTACGTTGCTCTCTGTGTTCCCGGTCGACCTCAGGAGGTAGAGGTTGGAGAAGTTGTTGCTGCATGGGGTTGGTAATATTAGGATCTTTGGGTAAGACGTGGGATCCGCACATGGGTAGCAACATAGGCTGTTGTAGGCTCGGGTCATCAGGGCCCAATGCACGAGCAACGTCTTCTTGGGATCCCAAAGATCCAAAAGTCAACTGATCTAGGTTCTGAGGTTGTTTGAGCAGCCTCCTCACGCGAGGGCGTTCCTCTTTCGAAGAGGAAGAATCATCTGTAGTAAGACGACGCGTTGGGGAAGGAGACTTCTGCCTCCGGAGCTCCTGTAGTTCTCTACCCATAGTGATCATGTTTTCCTGCATGCGAAGGTTGTCACGCCTTTGGGCTTCCAATGCTTCTTTAGAGCTCTGTAGCATGTCAAGAAAACGTGAAAAGTCTCCCTGGGTAATGGGTGCAGATGGATCAGGCTGAGCACTAGCCATCGTGGCTGGAATCAGAGCGTTGGAGGGAGCTAGAGTAGAAGTTCCAGCTTCATTCTGGTTCGGATCGGATTGGTTCACAGCAGCCTGGTCGGGGCAGTTCGGATGGAGAGAGTGTGTGCCCCCGACCTCATCAGATCGGATCGGATCGGTGCCTTCCACCCGGTTCGGATCGGCACCTCCGATCCGGTCCGGATCCTCCTAGTTGGAGTGATCTGCTCCAGAGCTTTGAGCGCGTGACCTTGTTAACACGATAGCTTACTGATCTTCTCTAGAATCATTTCCCCTAGCGCCTTGCACTTCTTTTCCTTCGGTCTTAGCCATAACACTTAATTCTTCAACGGTTAGTCAACAAGTACTGAAAGACGTCAGAGAGAAGGGATTAACTTCTTTGAACTTGAAGGTCCAAATACTAGAATGATAATCCCTAAAAGGCTGAGAATTCGAAAGGCTCTCAATGAAAGCACCAAAATGTTAGACCGAAAATTGGTTCTAACACCCAAATTATTTATGATTTCAATGAAATAGAATCAAAAAGCAACAAAGAACACACGATTTATAGTGGTTCGGCGTTAAAGAGCCTATGTCCACTTTGTTTTCTTTTAATTTATGATTTGGATACAAATACAGCAGTGATTCTCACTCAACTTCACAATTACAATGCATAAACTCACTCAAATCTCTCAAAAATAGACTTTAAGAGATGACTTTGATCTGAATGTAGTTATGAAAATCGGCTATGGAGGAAGTTAGGACTGAGAATTTGCCAAAAGATCCTTTCAAATGCCTCCAGATGGTGTATTTATAGGCGAAAAACCTCTTCGAAATGGCTCCGGTTCGGAATTGCGTGGCACCCATCCCACAAGAGTCGGGTTCAGAGGCTTTCAAATGGTGACAGCGCATCAATTTGGTGGGAGATCGTGGGAGAAATGGTCACGCTTGGTCCGAGTCTTCAGGAAATGTGTGTAGCAACGGTCACAGGCTCAGAGAAAGCGGTTCGGATCGGCTGCCTCCGATCCGATCCGATGAGACCACTGGCTATCTTCTGTTGCTGACGTACGTCTCCGCTCCGAACCGATGAGGCCACTTTTTATCCTTTGATATTGCTGACGTACTTCTCCGATCTGATCCGATGAGGCCACCTGCTATTCTCTAATGTTGCTGACGTATCACCGATCTGAACCGATATGATTTCTGCGTCTTTGATCTCTACACTTTTCTTGCGCTATCTCCTTCCGATCTGAACCGATTGGTTGCTTTCTCACTGTTTGCTCTTTGTGTAGCCTAGTTCACAAAGTAGACTAACATTTACATTAGAAAATTAATATTCAATAGGTCCGAACGTTTCTTGTTTCATCACATTCCGACTTATATTGAGTTCTGTATACTCAATTGAAGTTCGAGACGCCAAATTACGAACTACCGCGCTGCGGCGAGTTCGTTTTAAATTAATTAAATATAAATGTTCGTTTATAATTAATTCCAACTCCATTCCCCAATATTAACTATAAATTAAATTAGTTTTCCAAATCTAACTTAAACATCTTGATTTTTCAAAATCATTGATTTTTTTTAATCAAAACTCATAACTTGGTTATAAATTATTCATAATTCATTTTCTATATTGAATTCCCAATTCCATAAATTATTTTATTAAAGTTTGATGTAATCGAATTCTAATTATAAATTTCTTTTATGGGAATAGTCGATTAACTCAGTATCCCTTTCCATTACAAACTAATATCACCCCTTGATAATAGTGAAGTTGTCCATGTAGGGGTATTTTATTTACCTCTCAGACCTTGATCGACAGCGTTCTTATCTTGAGATGGATAAGAGTTTGTAATACACAACTACCATTACTTACCCTAAAAATCGTCTCTTCTATCCCATTTAAAAATACGATTTTTAAATGCCATTTCCTTGGAAATATCGATTTCCAAGTTATCCAATGAAAATTACTTCATTACATTTATAAACATTGTTTATAAATTAACTTCCTTATTTTATATGTAAAAACAACTTCCACTTTAATAATCTATTTACTACTCGATTCCCATTTTGTTTTATTATTACAACTTATATATATAATCTATTTTCATTTTAAATCTTAAATTTTTATTTAATACAATTCCAATATCTTTTGAAAATAATTTTATTTCTAAAAATTCGACATAGTTGAATTCAAATTATAAATCTATGTGGATTTATTTAAATTAAGTTTACATTCGGGACATCGGAATAAATTTCATCGTTTCTTTTTTAAACGATTCCAAATCATAAATCCTTTTTTAAATTCATACTTGAAATTAATCTATAAATTATCCAATGATAATTTCCCTCCTTTATTTATAAACATAGTTCATAAATTCCGCTTCTTGTTTAAATATTTAAAATAAGTTCTTATTTACAATCTTATTTGAAATCCAATTCCCATTCTAGAAAATAAATTTTCATTTTTAAATTCAGACTTGAATTTAAAATCTAGTATTATCAAATGATAATTGTTCTTTCCATTTATAAACATCGTTCATAAATTCAATTACTTGTTTTTATTTCTGGAAACAAGTTAATATATTCTAACTCATTCGAAATTCAATTTATATTTCAAAAAATAAATTTTCCTTTTTAAATCTAAAAGTCCCTTTTAATGATATTTTTAAATATAAATCTCTAGGGCTAGTGATATTTAAACATCCAAGTAAACAAACCGTCAATCCAATTCAACACATCACACATATATGTAAACAATAATAAATAAATTTGAGGAATCCAGTTGGATCCTTCCAACCTGTTTTCCCTACATCCACAGATGTTAGTCAACATAAATAATACCAATCCTGCTTCAAGGCAGGACATCGCGGTATGAAGGTCATCCACTATAATATACCGTGGGGCGCACAGGGTCATCCGCTAATGATACTGCGGGCATCCGCTAATGATATTGCGGGAAATATCCAATATATATATATATATAATAATAATAATAATAATAGCCACAACCACCGAGTCCAAATAACTAATATATATATATATATATAATAACCACAATTTATCAATAAACAACAATGCGACCAAATAATTCGACAAACAACACATAAATATTTAAAAATTCTATTGTAATAAATTATAGTCGAACCATAGAGTGAGTTTACTCGCCTTGATTTATTTGGCGCATATCCCTTTAAAATTCATATCTCGCGGCTACGAATCGTCTCAAATGAATTATTTTGTACCTACGATTATTTAATTTTATTAATTGACTATACTATCATTAATTTAGATTAACTTAACAAATTAATAAATTGATTATTAATTTAAATAACAACTAACAAATTAAACAAATTCTTCTATGTTATATTTAAAATTCGGTGAAGACATTTACCTTACTCCTTAGCCAACAGCTTGACCAATGGATGAAATAATTCCCCGAACAGCTCCAAAAAATATTGCTCCATTCATCTTGACATTTTATCGAACAACTCGTAGTCCATCTCCATTCCAGTCAGTACATCGCCTCCCTCCTAACCACTGTCACCATCAATATAATCCAGTTCACCCAAAATCCAATAGACTCATCATCCTGTAAGGACACTCGAACTCCTTCCCAAAAATCCCACTGTCTCATTCCATATCCCCATCAGAAAATCACACCCAAAACAACGTCGTCACTTCATTTCCAGGCATCACGCCATCCCAAAAAAATACTCGTACTCCTCCCTTAGCAACGAACTGCGACATCGATCTCACGACATCAACAACATGCCTAACATCCCCTGTTACCATCGACTAACACTACGTTGAACTTGATGCCTCACTGTTCAAATTGAGATCCCCCTTCCTACTACCAAAACTGTATCTTCCACTGTCGCACTCCATTTCAAGAATTGAACTCCTCCATAGTTGCACCTGAACTAACATCGACTTCTGCTTCTCCCAATCGCACCACTGTAGCCCCCTTCTCTAATCGCGATGCTTCAGAACGAGGGTTCAAACTCCAGGGACCTCGAGTTTTAAATCATGAATTCGATTATGTATTATTATTATTATTTTACAAATATCAAAGGATTTTATTTTGACAAGGAGAAAAGAACCGAAGGAATAAAATGAAGAGGAGATGAATTTAGTTCGTGGATTGAGAATGGAGAAATACGAAGGCCTATGGTTGTTATATAGGTGCGAATGAGAATAGAAGTACAAGCCATTAATTTCATGTTTCCTTGATCAAGAAGATGGGAGGCAATTTTAATAGCTCAATGAAGTAGGTCTACGATTTTGTTTTTAGGGTGGCTAAAGTGATTTTATTTAAACCTGATTAGAAATTTATTATATATGATATTCCAAAATTTCTCGTGGTCCCTAACCAACTATACCAAACCGCTATTTTAACGTAACGACAAATATTTCCAGATTATAATGTTATTCTGAGCTCAATGGAACAGATTCTAAAATTTAATTTGATTTTATGAGGGAGATAACAATTTCAACTGTCGATTTAAAATTAAATTTATCAAAAAATAAATTATCATTGTTCTAATTAAATATAGAATTTATATTGATTGACTGAACCATTTAGATTCAGGTTTTTTTTACTGCGACTTCAATTGTTTATTGATAACGATATATTCGATCGATAAATTCAATAATAATCCATTTATTATCCCACTTCAACAATAAAAATAAAAATAAATGTTCAATATTAAATGGCTAAAAATCCAACTCTTTACATTTCTTACCCCTTAAAAGAATTTCGTCCTCGAACTTACAGACCCATTAACTTTCCATGAAATTTTTAATTTCCTGTTTCCCATTCAAGATTCTTCAAACTGAATTCAATTGGAAATTTTTTGGCAGAGTCCCCCCTGTACGAAGGAGCTTTTGCACTATACCAAAAGAGGTGAAAAAAGTATACATCAACCCACATGGTCAGAAAACAGTTCCTAATTTTATATTTTTGCGTAAGCGTACCTTATATAATCGTTTATTAAGCGCACATGCTTAGCGTATATGCAAGCCACGCATCCCAAACTAAGCCAGACAGCTCCATGTACCTGTACTTACTCAATTTAAACTCATCAGCTACATAATATTAAGGTTTCAATAACTTTGATTCATTTAATTAGTTTAAACACATGTATTCGACACAAACCTATTGTACCATGTATATCTAACACGTATATGCTAATACAAGTCGCAACATTGAGTTTATACCCCATTTCACTCATATTATATACCATATATGCTTACATTCATTCAATTCAAATGACTTACAACCAATAAATTTACATTTAACATGCTTTCCAATTCATTCAAATTGATTCTAATCAATTTATTTATTTCGTTTATAATAAATGAAAAATTTTCTACTTATCTTTGGTATTATTTGGTTAATAAAATAATCACTTATCTTTCTATCTAATATTAAATTGATTTCAAATCAGTTTATCCATTTCAATTTATTTAGCTTGCATAAGTTGAGTTTTAAATTCCAAAATTCAAATACTCGGTATTTATTGCAAATCCCTTTTGAAATCATGTAAATATATACGTACATATATTTATAATCATCACAAATTTAAAACATTTGAAATTCAAAATGACTTGTTTTATAAACTAGTTTTTCATTGGAAATCTTACCGCGGTAGCAATACATCACTTAGAAACTAGAAAATGAAAACCAATGATGGTGCGCTTCATTATCAGAATTATTTTCCAGTGTCTAGTGTGAATTCAGTGCTTATCATTTTCAAAAATCCATTTAATATGATTTTTATTAAAAATCTTTCCAAAACAAAGCTATATTATTTTAATATACATCGAAAAAATATTTTCCAATTATCCGGGATTTAAATTCCAAATTGCGGTTTCAATCCAATTTTAATTCATCTCATTTGTATTTACAATTTTATATGGTTATATATAACCATTCCAATTTTATAATCCCATTCAACCAACTTATCTATATATATATAATTCTAGAAAATTATTTCTTTTGTATCAAAATATAATTTTGAGTAAAATTATTTCATTTACCCATTTTAAAACAATACTGTGTTGAATTACTCCGTTTAAGTGTTTATAAATACCTTTCGATACAATTGATCATACTGTACCAACCAGAGTTCATAAACCACTCAATAAACCAATCAACACAATAGAAAACAGTATTTTATATCAAATTGCAAATACGCACTCTCATATATATACACTCAACTCATTCTAGGGTGCTACCCCCACCAAAGCCTAGGTGTTCGCTTAACCTAAGGTCTGATACCAAATGTGATGGCCCGGAAATCCGTACTATCTAAGTTGACTAAAACAACACACATCAAACCCAAATAACATAGAAATACGAATCATAAGGGTTAAAGAAATAGAAACAGATAGAAGATAGAACAAAGAAAACATCAGAATCTCACAGCATAACTGAACAAAATATAATATCATATATCATAACTTTGAAAAACAAATTTGTATTGTATATATATACCATTTCAGAGTACAATACATATACACCACAGCGGAAATAACTCTGAATAACTAACGGTGAAGCCTCCTACTTCAAGCTTCTTCAAGTGTATCTGTAATATCCTAAACACTTAACTGCCCATACAAATTTGGGCACCCAAGAGATTAGGTAAAAACAATAAAATAAACTCTAGGTCAGTCATGGGAATGGTGTGAGTAAACTCCAACCATATTGTTTAACTTTGAAAAACATTTTTAAAGAAAAGGATGACAGTAAAACCAGCCCACACATAAACATGGATGGTTTTTTTTACCTTGCTATAACCCAAAACATGTTTGATATCAAAATCTGGTGATATTATAATAATGTCTAATCAAATAAATAACCTAATAGCAGAACGCTTGCATCTCACGCTCTACATACATAATATAAAATCAAAAACCACAGGGCGCTTATTGAAGATTGGATTCCAATTATTGTTGGAGAATAGAGTTTTGATGATAACAACCTTATTTCAATTACCACTGATTATAAAATATATACTACCACTTTTTGTGTAGAATATATATATATATACACATATATGCAGGAATTATATACAGGAAATATTACTGAAGACTGTACAGTTATAAAGATGATAGAGATTCAAAGATCAGAGAAATTTCAAGACTCATGAGTAATCAAGATTTCAAGAGTTCAAGATTAATATAGTTATAGAGTCTAGATTTTTTAAGACGCTAAATAGCACTCTAGGTTTAAGTTCAAATTCTAATTTTCAAATTCTGATTTTCAATTCTATCCTCAATCCTCTCTATTTTATTTTCTATCTTTTCTATTTTTATCTTTTCTTATTCTTCTTTGTTTTTCAAACTTAAATTTTATATATTTATATTCTTATACTTTATATATTTAAAACCTTATAATGTTATAATTTTATAAATATATTTATATAGTTTAAATTTTTGTTTTATATGTTTTTCTACCATATAATATTAATTTACAACACTAGATTTTTACTCAAAAATTTCGAGAATTATTTTTATATCAAAACACTTGAAAAATGCTTTAAAGTTCAAAAATACACTAGGGTATGCCGACATACGAAAAACACCATGTCGACATATAATTGTCACTTTTTCCAATTTTGAAAGGAAGTGTCTTTTCACTATTTGAAACGATCCGGAACCGTTGCAATCTTTCATACTCTATAAAAAGGGGTTAAAACCGAATTTTTTATCATATCTTCTTCCCTAACTTCATCCTCTTTCTCCACACTATCATTTTTATGGTTTCTACACTTATATTCTACCGAATCCAATTCTATTTTGATCAATCTTCTTCTCTCTACAGTCTCTACTCTCTGAATCAAGTGATATTGAAGAGTTCTAGGGCTGTTTGTAATTGTTTGGGTTGAGTAAAGTTTAGAATCGATGGTATCCCTTGTAGCCATTAAATCAAGGAGCATAGAATCGGTGTTATCCCTTGTAGTCGTTAAATCAAGGAGGTTAGGATTGGTGGTATCCCTTGTAGCTGTGAAATCAAGGAGATTGCAATTGAATTTGGATATAGTAATAAAACTCTGCGCAATCCAGCGTTGCGTGGGACTGGAAGTAGGAGCAATCCGAACCAGTATAACATCCGGTGTGTTCTTTCCTTTTCTGCATCTTTATTTTTGTTTATTTTGTATTTTTGTTTGAATCTGCCTCTTTGATTGTGTTTGTGGTGTTTGATTGAGCCCGTTGTTCACATAAGTTTTAAATTTTGTTTAAATTCTAACAAACACTATTCACCCTCCCCCTCTAGTGTTTGTTTTGCATTAACGATCCATTCCGCATTCCCTAATAATTGGTATCAGAGCAAGGTCTTTCAAAAAGTTCATAATCTGTTTTCTGAAAATGTTAAACAGCAAATTTTGAACACTTGTTTTAATTCATGTATTGCATCAAGTATTAGATGAGTCTGCATTCAATATTATTGAAAAACCAAGTTACTATGATTTAATTTTTTGTAGTTTAAAATTTTGTAATTTGAAAGTTTTAAATTTTGGAATTTTTGATATATGGATATGTTACAAAACCATCATGATATTATTATAGTTAGTTATTCTGTAATGATTATTTGAAAAGTCATTTGATTATTTGAAAAATCATTTGAATTATTTGAAAAGTTACTTGTTCTTTGAAAAGTTGTGTTCTTTTATAGGAAAAGATGTGTTAGATGGCTATTGGATATTCAAACTATGAAAAGATGGGTGACATGGCTGTTGGTAATTAAAACTCCAAAATGGTGGCTATTGAAAATTCAAAGCCTGAAAATAAATCAAAAGGAGGAGAAGAGTAACGACGGTTGATGACGAAACATCAAGAAGAAATGGATATATATATATATATATATAAAAATCAGCAAAGAAATGGGTACCAGATCAATTTACAACTTTGGATTTTCATCTACAACTAATCTACATAATGTACTTCTCGTCATTTGCTTCGTAATGTCGTTGGTTTCATGTGAATCCATGAAGAATTGATCAAATAAAGTTTTGGTGAATAAAGAGAGAAGGAAACCAAAACAATCAACGGTTATCTTCAAATTGCATCCACACGTTAGAATATTTTGTCCCAAATCCTTTTCCATATTGTAGTTCTTGTTCTTTCGGTCGTTTTGATGGGTAGACAGTAAAATTCCGATCAAAATTGAGTGAGATATGGCCATTTGAAGTTGGCAATTCAAAACTGAAAAACTGTTATGGAATTTCATGAATACCTCTTACTTTTTCGAATTGATGCATGCCAATACCATCCAAATTCATCTCCAAACTGTTATTAGATCGTAGTCCTTGAATTTCTCTTCGATTTGTCGCTGATTTCGTCCAAATCCATTAAGAAATGAAGAAGTTATGCCTCTTGAAAGTTTGATTGAAAATGAAAAACGAGAAGAAGAAGAAGAGAAGTGGTTATGAAAAGACATCACTTTTAAGCCTTTATATAGTGATAGAAGTGTCCATTCATTCAAAATTTAAAATTCAAATTCAAATTTTGGCGCCAAGTTGGTTGAAATACCAAATCTTCAATATCTTTCTCATACAATGTTCAAATTCAGCAAATGAATACACTATCCTGATCAGAAAAACATTCCCGTCGCAATAGAGCACATCTCATCATCAAATTCCGGAAGATTAATTCACAATTTAGAGAATATCGAAGAAATGGATCTAAAAACCGGGTACGGCTTAATTAATTTTTAAATTTTTTGGTTGAATAGATGTTTTGTTTGCTTTGATTTGTTTTGAATTTGAAATTTAAAAATCCAGACTTGAAATATAGAATTCAAAAGTTGAAATTTAAAATTCAAATTTGAATTTTTAATTATGAAATTCAAAATGCTGATAAATTAATAAATGTAGTAGTAAAATAAATTTTAGATGTTTATTAGGATTACTATTATTTCAGGAAATAGTTAAACCTGAAATATATTTTAAAACCAAAGTCACAAAAACCATATTCTCTTTAAAATAATACATATATGTCAACATACATATATCTATATGTTGACATATCAGCCTATAGAATGAAATTCAAATTTTTGAACTTTCAAACTTCCTCCATCTTTTCAATAAGAAAATTCCAGTTCAAACTATAGTTATTAACTTTGTCTGTCTACTTAATTTCTTAGATCTAGTTTCAAAATATATATATTAAAAGTATTTAAATTAGTAAAATTATATAGACATGTTAATATGATATACAAAGTTAATATAACTTTTTGATATTGTTATAAAATATAAATTTATTCATCTTTTATATAGTTTAAACATGCATAGTTTAACTTATATATTATTCATATGATTTCATAACAATTTTGGGTAACATTATAATAAATACTATTGGTAATTCATACTAATTTTGGTTTATATATTTAACTTAATATTTTGGCATAAATATATATATATATATGATATTTATGTCTTAAAAATATATAGTTCAAATATAATAAATTATAGCTTTATATATTACTTCATATTATCAGTTTTCATTAAAGTAATTTTGTTATAACTATAGATTTATTTTTTTAAAGTTTTTAACATATAAATGGTTCCTTAACAAATTAATATATTTTGATTTCTAAAAGTTTAAATTAAAAATTGATTTGTATCAAAATATTGATTTATATTTCAAAATAAATTAAATTTTGAATCCTTTTTTTAAAAAAAATTAGTTTTTATATATGCAATTATGACTATATGCTTACTTTATATGATACAATTCTATATTCTCTTTAAAAAGATCTTCAATTTTTACTATATTAAAGAAGCACCCTATTAAGAATATTTAACCCCACATTTCTCATAAATTATTTTAAATATTTTATTACATATTATGAATATCATAAAAGTTTTGTCTTTACTATGCCTTCAATCTCTTTCATAAGTATCATTAACTTAAATCTAAGAATTAACATATATTATCCTTATTTAATTCAAATAGTTTGTAATAAATATGTATATGCATAATAGTTAGATAGTACTTTGAATATATTACCTAAATATATATAATTACCAAATCATTCTACATACTATCATTACACATCTTATTTCATATCATAGATTATTATTATAAATTACAGTGCATCTCAAACTAAAATCATTTACATCACAAGTTGGATTTCATTCAATATATCACTTCATATAGCTTTGCATATGACATACTACACCATAACCAACACACTGCACGCACTGCATTACATGTTAACTCCACATATAACAAGTATATAGTATGAAAAGTTTTTATCTAATTATAAATACTGGATTATTAATCAAATATATAACATATTTACTTTGTCTTGATTAACTTAATTGACTTGTTTGCTTGTTTACTTGAATTAATTGTTTGAATTGCTTGTTTGGATTGAATTGCTTGTTTGGATTAGTTTGCTTGTTTGAATTGATTGGTTTGCTTATTTTATTATCCTTCTATTTAGTTTGTTAGACTATTGTAGTCATAAATTTAGGAGGAGTTATAGAAATTTATAGAGAATTATATAGGGGAAGTTATATATAGAATTAGGATATTATATAGGCATAAATTTTGGGAGAGTATTTTATAAGGTATATATAGATTTAGAATTCAGGGGGAGTACTTTACTTTAGTATAAGAATTATTATAGGATTTAGGAGGATTTGTTTTAGAGTTTCTTTTTGATAATGACAAAGGGGTAGAAATTATAAAATATAGGCATACTTTATAGGATTCTTACAGACAGGGGGAGAATAGAAGGAACATCATCAAACAGGTTTAAACAGGTATGATATTTTATAAACTAAGGTTGTCATCATCAAAAAGGGGGAGATTGTTGGAGAATGGAGTTTTGATGACAACAACCTTATTTCAATTATCATTGATTATAAAATATATAACGCTTTTTGTATAGAATATATATATATAGGAATTATATACAAGAAATATTACTTAAGACTGTATGGTTATAAAGACGATAGAGATTCAAAGATCAGAGAAATTTCAAGACTCATGAGTAATCAAGATTTCAAGAGTTCAAGATTAATATAGTTATAGAGTCTAGATTTTGTAAGACTCTAAATAGCAGCCCAGGTTCAAATTCAAGTTCTAATTTTCAAATTCTGATTTTCAGTTCTATCCTCAATCATCTCTATTTTATTTTCTATCTTTTCTATTTTTATGTTTTCTTATTCTTCTTTGTTTTTCAAACTTAAATTTTATATATTTATATTCTTATACTTTATATATTTTAAAACCTTATAATGTTATTGTAACGACCCGTGTTTTTCGACCATTTGAATATGAATATTTAAATTAGTTTTAAATATTATGTTGGGAATATTAATGGAATTTAATATTTAATTCGTAATTTAAAACAAAGTTGAACGTTATATATTTATATAATTATAAATCGAGCTTGAAAATGGCGTGCAGTTCGTAAATTCGAGTTTTGAACTTCAACTGAGAATACAGGATTCGATATAAGTCGGATTTCTATGAAACAAGACACGTTGGGACCGTATTGGCGATAGCTTTCATATGAAAGAGAAAAATCCAGATTTCGTGATATAGTTTAATATTTATGGCCAAATCAAATTTTGAAATAGTCGCTATGGAAAATCGTTATTAAATTATAGGCCTTTAAAATAGCCGTTTTGCAAACGGACTCAGATTTCGACGAAACTAGTTTCATTTGAACCGTATCGTTAAATTATGGTACGATGTTGAGTTGCGTGGAAAACCGATGTCGTATGTGACCACGGTAGCTATAAACGCTCGTTCATTTTCTATAGCGTGTATTTAAATAAATAAAAGGGTATTTGAATGTAACTGGAGCAGATGATCGAATTAGGCCACGAAACCAATTCCGTTGAGTTCGTATCGTCGATTAGAGTCAGAATAAGTATATAGTTTGTTATTTTTAGAGATCGGAAAATTTGGTGTTAAAAAGGGTAGGGCGGTTCGGGGTAAAAACAGCCTACCGGGGCAACAGTCTCAGAATGTGACGAAATTAGTGCCGTTGGGTTCGTATCGAAAAGTTATTGTCGATGTTCGCAGTTTCAAGTGGATCTGATTTATCTGGTGACCGTGAAAAATTTAAACGTGTGTTTATTTCTGGTTTCATAAAGGAATTTTTTTCATACAACCTCGGATTTCGATGAAACTGGTTCCATTGGATCCGGAATATCGTTTTACATCAAGAACAACCTTTTTATCAGTAAACAGAAATTGGTTGTAGTGATTTTAATAAATTATTTTGTAGCGAAGTTTCACAAATATTATTCATTTTGGTCTCCTATGTATACATACAACAACTGACAGACGGACAATGTTCGAAGCACACACTTATTGTTTGAAATCTTGTCACAGACCAACTGTGTATACGTTCGTTCATTTCTTGCCGACAAAGTCTGTAACCGTGCCAACCAAGTTATGTGATCTCTGTATGGCATTTATATGATCCGTGCCGACAAGGTTGTCTCGAGAATCCAAGTATACAGCTACCTACCCTTCATAGCAGACCTATATCTAAATGCCTTGCCACCAACGAAGTCCTCTCCTATAAAAGCCACTTTTATTCCTTCAGTTTTTTTTTTTCGTTTTGTTTCACAAAGCAAATCAACTCTCTTTCGAAAAAAAAAAAAAAACAACCGAACAGGAAAAGCGCGGAAGGAAGACAAACGTGAGGGGGGGGGGGGGTCTGGTCCACAAACGAAGCAAAGAAATGAAGGAAGGAGTACATAACGTAAAGGGGAGGAGTTCGAATCGTTGTGGTTCTCTGTTGGTTGCGTGGATCCTGGAAATGAAGGGGCACGGCACAGAAACATGAGGGACCATTGGTTGGATCGAGCTAAAGGACGTAGAGTAGGACCTGGGAGCGAATTCAAAGTGGAAATGGGAAATATGTTTCGGTTAGCAGCAGAACGTGGTGGAGAAACAAGAAATGGAAGAGAGGAGTAGAAAGGGATTCAGCCTGCTAATGATAAGTGCAATCAGCTTTAACCTTAATTTAAGTTAACTAAGTATGATTAAACGCTAATAATGATTAATGAAATTATGTTAATTAGATCATGTATGGTATAGGAAGCCTGCTTTTGGAATGGTCTGAATGATGAAGGAACCAGAGGACCTTTCGGTTGATAATCTAAAAATGTAATGGCAGCGTGATGAGTACTCAGAACAAGATGAAGGAACTGGGAGCCGAGTAGAAGAAACAAGCGGCCAAGATTCACGTATTAGAACGTATTATATTAGTGTTAAATAGTAATTAGTAGTTTATAATTAAAGATTTTAATATCGAGCTAAATTGGTGCAGGTCTTTTGGAACTGGACTGAACGGGGTTTCCAAACAAAAGGAAGTAACCGTATGTTTAGGCAAAGGACGTGTGATGAACAATCAAACTTCTAACCAATGAATCAGGATCGAATGGAGATAACCCACCGTGTTCAAATGCCTAAAGTAATTAATTCGAAGAAAAATTAATTAGGTAATTAAATCAAATTAAGGGAATTTATCTAATTAAATTCAAACATTATAATCGTATAACTTTTACGTATATTTACAGAATTTAACCAAACGACTTGCAACGAAATCTTGGCAACGGACACTATGTTGTGGAGCCGGATTGAACGAAAATGGAGATAGCAAGATTTACAGTTAAATTAAACTACTGTTTAATTTTTCTGTAACCAAACCGTTTCAACAGCGAATCAAATCAAGGTGAGTTAAACTCACTCAGTTACCCTTTTTATATTTTATATAAATTGGGTGTTTTTATTTTGTGTGCCCCGCTTGCCAATGATTGACTGCTTTGCTAGTTATACCTTGATCTGTTGATTTAACCGATGAAATTAAACTGTGTTTAATTTCAGTGAAATACCAAATCGTTATTTTAACGATTGGTTCCAATAAAGGTAATTTACCTTGGTTGGTCATGTTTATTTATAAACATGTTTAAATGGTTGAATTGTTTGAATTGCTTATGGTTGATGTTAAATGGTCGTTATTTAGTTTATCAGTTAAACAAAACTGAACAGTCTGATTTGAGATAACCGTTGTGATTACAGGGAAGAACAGGTTGGAGGGATCCAACCGGATTCCTCAAATATATTATTTATTTTCATATTACCATATATGAACTGTCCTGTTAGGGTTGATTGATTTGATGGTTGATTATTGAATATTCAACATCTGTTTGGTTTAAACCAATGGGCGATATTGGTTAAGTGTTTTGGCAGAGTATGGCCTTTAAAAACCAATCGAGTTATAGACAGTGATTCACCGTCAGGTGAATCGATAGAGTTGAGGTTATAAAAATCTATTTTATAACCAGAGTTAGATTTGAATAAAAGTTATTTAAGAGAAACAAATAAATATTTTATTTGTTTAAGACTTTGATTTGTTATGAAGTTATTTTGCAAAGGAAATGCTGATTTACCAGTTGAAGAATAAGAAATGAATTAAATGGTTAAACCTTGAAATTTGTTTTGTAAAGAAAACAAATAATTAGAATCTATTTAAATTAATCATATTTTTGATTAATTTAAAGCGAGGATTTGTTGAAATCGGTTAATGAGATAATCAAGTTTTTGAATTAATTAAATCGACCGTTTGGAATTAGAATTGTTTACCAAGTAATGTGTTTTGACTAAAATAGTTAAACGAATATTGTTTGAATTTAAATAAGGACTTGAAAGGGGTTTGATATTTAACTTAGTTAATAAAGGGGATCAACTACTAAAGTAGTTGATGAATTTAGGAATATATTTTTTTGGGAATTCATTTAAAAAAGTTACCGAATGTGAGATGCAAGTCAATTGAATGGTGAAAGGAAATAAACGTACTCAATTATATGAATTAAGTGAAAGAAGATTTAAATGGGAAATTGAATATAGTTATTCGAGCTAGAATTAGTCAAACATAGTATTCAAGATGAATGCCATTTCGTACGACTGCTAGCGTAATTCGCAGGGCTGCAGATAGCCTACGGCGGTCGGATGTTTCCTGAGGGAATCAGGCGTAACCATTGTGATCGCTGTGATCTAGAGTCAAGCGAATGGAGTTAAGACGAATGTTAATTAATCAATTAGAGTTATTCAAATATCGTATTTTTGAATATTTAAAGAATTAGAAGTTTTTAAATTTAACAAAAAGTAAATCAGTTTTGTTAAAGGCCAGGTGATGCTAAATACTGAACCAGTGAACTCCTTGGAGTGTCATGATTGAAACACTGTATATTTTGATAGTTAAAACACCGACTATCAAACCCTCCCAATACGATTGTTGGTATGGAAAGACCGGGATCGAATTTATATTCGAAAACCATTCCAACCAACAAATACGTGAAGATCTCAGAAGATGATCGAGATGGAGCATTGAAGACCGTGGGTTTTCATAAACGGAAGAACCACTAATATTCTCTGCCTGGCAAGCAGAGATGAGCTGTGATTCTGTCGTGGTTGGAATCGACGGGTTGCAAGGACTTCTCGCTATTGATCCATGGGGTGATTCCTATATTGGATGCGGTAGGGGAGTGCCTTCGGTTCATCATGTTCCTGGATGACGTATATGGACGAATGTCTGACAGAGTATTTCCAAAGGATCACGTACGTTGATTTCTTCAAACGTACGATAGTTGTTGGCAGGGAATTGCCATTCTCTAGCTTTCAGCTAGAGTATTTTTGTGGACGTCAACTAGTGATATCTGACGGATCTGACGATGTGGCATTCAAAGTGAATGGCGATCAGATGTTCAAGAGTTAATTCTGGCTTCAAGCCTCATCAACCGGGAAATGACAAAAATCGGGCAGGCAGCATGGCTATGTGGGTCGCTCCCATTAGGGTGTATGATCACCTATCTAGAGGGAATCCTATTTGTTTCTTAAATCTATGTTTCGATGCTGTCCCTTGTCGGGAGACGGTTGCTGATCCCAACCGTCGGTGGTATACATTCGATACACTCAAGCGAAATGAGTGGTCGGTCATGTGAGGGCCGGTTTGCAAGAAGTTCTTGTTGAACCCAGTGTATTCGTCTCTAGAGATACACTATCGGCAGGTGGACCCATACCTTGTCAAGTTGGAATCCAATCTCCAATAAGCGCCTGCGGGTTTTGATTGTATACTATATATGTGGAGCGTGAGATGCAAGCGTTCCACTAGATTGTTATTTACTTGTGATTAGACATTATCATAATATCAGACAAGATATTGGTTTCAAAACTGTTTTGGGTTATCGTAAGGTAAAAACCGTCCGTGTTTATGTGTGGATTTGGTCTTACGATTATCCTTTTCTTTTGAAAAGATTTTTTAACTTAAAAATCAAGTTGGATGATCACCCCTATTACTGTGCGAGTTTATCTCACTCTGGTTCACCAGACTGACCCGGTGTTTTGTAAATGCTCGGGTTAGCCCGGAGTGTACAGGTTCAGGTTATCGACTGCTGTGAAGAGACGAGCTGGAAGAGTCCAGACGTATGATATTATTATTCCGATGTGTGTTATATGAGGACAGATTAGTATCACTGTCCAGATGTGTACTCTGATATTGTAAGTATTTCAAAAGCTTTCAATAAAGGTTATTTCTGTATTATATTTTGTTCCGCTGCGATGTGAGACTGTGTTGTGGTGTTTCTTCTTCTTCTTCTATTCTATTATTTCTATCTTATCTATTCTCACCCTCTAACTTCTTTCTATTAATGATCTGGAATGTTCGATGTCTGAATGGTCAACATGATAGTTTGATGTTGATTTTCGGAGTCGAAAATCCCGGTTCGTTACAGTTATAATTTTATAAATATATTTATATAGTTTAAATTTATGTTTTCATATGTTTTTCTACCATATAATATTAATTTACAACACTAGATTTTTACTCAAGAATTTCCAAAATTATTTTTATATCAAAACACTTGAAAAATGCTTTAAAATTCAAAAATACACTAGGGTATGTCGACATACCAAGAACACCATGTTGACATTAACTGTCACTTTTTCCAATTTTGAAAGGATGTGTCTTTTCACTATTTGAAACGATTCAGAACCGTTGCAACCTTTCTTACTCTATAAAAAGGGGTAAAAACCAAATTGTTTATCATATCTTCTTCTCTAACTTCATCCTCTTTCTCTACACTTTATTCTTAATCATTTTTATTATTTCAACACTTATACTCTACCGAATACAATTATGTTTTGATCAAACTTCTTCTCTGTGCACTCTCTACTCTCTGAATCAAGCGCTATTGAAAAGTTCTAGGGCTATTTGTAATTGTTTGGGTTGAGTAAAGGTTAGAATCGTGGTATCCCTTATAGTCGTTAAATCAAGGAGGATAGAATCAGTGGTATCCCTTGTAGCCGTTAAATCAAGGAGGTTGGAATCGGTGGTATCCCTTGTAGCCGTGAAATCAAAGATGTTGTAATTGAATATAGATATAGTAATAAAACTCTGTGCAATCCAGCGATGCGTGAGACTGGACGTAGGAGCAATCCGAACCAGTATAAAATCCGGTATGTTCTTTCCTTTTCTGCATCTTTATTTCTGTTTATTTTGTAATTGTTTTTGAATCTGTCTTTGTGGTGTTTGATTCATCCCGTTGTTCACATAAGTTTTAAATTTTGTTTAAATTCTAACAAGCACTATTCACCCCCTCTAGTGTTTGTTTTGCCTTAATGATCCTTTCCTCATTCCCTAACAATTATGACAAGGTATGGGACCACCTTCCGACCAGTATACTCTAGACGGGATACACTGGGGTTCGACAAAACATCTTGCAACCCGGCCACATATGACCGGTCACTTATTCATCTTAAGTGTACCGAATGTATTATCACCTACGGTTATTGGCCATCCAACCGTAATCCGTCAGATACAGAAGCGAAAGAAGAATAAATGAATTTTCTCATGATTTGTGATAATACACCCTGCTTGGGCTTGACCCAACTAGCCATGCTGCCTACCCGGTTTTTGTCATTTCCCGGCTGTTGAGGCTTGAGGCTACATTAATCTTTTTAGAACATCCGGCCACTATTCACTTTGAATGCCACATTGTCAAACCCGTCAAATAACTTGTTGATCTTCCCAAAAGTATTACGGGTATGAAAGCTAAGAGAAATGAATTCCTACACCACCAAACGTAATACTTTGGAAAAATCGTCTTATGTGATCCATTAGGAATACTCTGTCTGACATTGGTCCATATATATTCGTTCTGGGACTAAATGTAACCGAAGGCACAATTTCCATTAATCCATATTAGGAAATTTCAACTTAGGATTAACAAAAAATCCCTTGCACTTCACTCCGTCCTCGGTTATTTTCAACATATCTAATTTGCAATGTTTATGCCTATACAGAGTGGCTTTCAGATAATAAATCCAATCGCTCTCTCCGTATTGACAGCTGGTCAAAAATCTTTGGTAGCTGGTGATTTAACTATCAAAGGGAAACAAATATCCATCACAAAATCGCTGGCCCTTTTTAATTAAACTACTTTCCAAATTCCTTATGGAATTCTATATGTATTGATATATTGATTTCTAGTTATCAAATTTCTCAAAAGTATTCTAACTCCTTAAATTTTCGGAAAATTTCGCCGGCACCTCCTTTCTATGGCTCAATCGGTACAACTATAAAACGCCTCTCTAGGCCCTTTCCATTCAAAAAGAAAATAAAAAAGCCAAGAGGCTTGCCCAAAAGGCTCATAAAATCTCATATGGAAATTTAAATGTACCTTTTTGTCGGGCACTCAATATATAATCTTCATACTCTCTTCCTACTCTTCGTCCCATACCTGTCTATTATATACTCATCTAATTCCAATTCAATTCAACTTTAATATTTCAGTCACATTCACTTTACCACTTTATTTCCTATTTACCCTTTTTACTTAATCTGCTTTTAGTTTGAACCTCTCATGTTTAAATATACTTTTATTCGCTTATATATAAGTCAAATTCAATCTCCATTTCAAATTCTAAAATTTAATTCAAGTTCCACACTCGAATTTCCAAACTCGAATCAATTAAACCAAGTTAAATTTGGCCAAATAATTTCAAAGAAATTAGTTAACATCATTTGATAATTAAAAAAAAAATCTGATTTTTGTTCAAAAATCTCCTCATCCAGTCCACTTGAGTTCATATTTAATTTATAACCCAAATTAGGATTTTTACCATTGGAAATTCGGATTTTTATTTACTCAAAATCCTTTAATTTATTTAACAAATCGTTATGGTTTTTAAATGATTATGGCATTGTTTTTTCTGAAAATTTGATTTTGACATAACTCAAAATATATAAAACGAAATCCAAAATTTTCTCTTATATTAGAAAATTATCATTCAATAGGTCCTAAGGTTTCTTGTTTCATCACATTACGACTTATATTGAGTTTTGTATACTCAATTGAAGTTCGAAACGCCAAATTACAAACTACCACACTGCAGCGAATTCGTTTTAAATTAATCAAATATAAATGTTCCTTTATAATTAATTCAAACTCCATTCCCCAACATTAACTAAAAATTAAATCATCTTTCCAAATCTAACTTGAACATCTCGATTCTTCAAAATCATTGATTTATTTTATTCAAAACTCATAACTCAGTTATAAATTATTCACAATTCAATTTCTATATTAAATTCACATTTCAACAAATTATTTTATTAAAGTTTGACATAATTGAATTCCAATTATAAATTTCTTTTATGAGAATAATCGATTAACTCAATATCCCTTTCCATTACAAACTAATATCATCCCTTGATAATAGTGAAGTCGTTCAAGTTGGGTATTTTATTTACCTCTCAGACCTTGACCTACAACATTCTTATCTTGAGACGGATAAGAGTTTGTAATACATAACTGCCATTACTTACCATAAAAATCCCCTCTTCTATCTCATTTAAATATACGATTTTTAAATGCCATTTCCTTGGAAAAATCTATTTCCAATTTATCCAATGAAAATTACTTCATTTCATTTATAAACGTTGTTTATAAATCGACTTCCTTATTTTATATGCAAAGACAACTTCCACTTTAGTAATCCATTTGCAACTCGATTCCCATTTTGTTTTATTATCATAACTTATATATATAATCTATTTTCATATTAAATTTTTATTTAATACAATTCCAATATCTTCTGAAAAAATAATTTTATTTCTATAAATTTGACATAGTTGAATTCAAATCATAAATCCATGTGGATTTATTTAAATTAAGTTTACATTCCGAACATCGGAATAAATTTCATCATTTCTTTTTTAAATGATTCCAAATCATAAATCCCTTTTTAAATTCATACTTGAAATTAATTAATAAATTATCAAATGAAAATTTCCCTCCTTTATTTATAAACATCGTTTATAAATTCCACTTCTTGTTTAAATATTTAAAACAAGTTCTTATTTCCAATCTTATTTGAAATCCAATTACCATTCTGGAAAAAAAATCCTTTTTAAATTCAGACTTGAATTTAAAATCCAGTATTATCAAACGATAATTTTCTTTCCATTTATAAACATCATTTACAAATTCAATTACCTGTTTTTATTTCTGGAAACAAGTTAATATGTTCTAACTCATTCGAAATTCAATTTCTATTTCGCAAAATAAAATTTCCTTTCAAAATGTAAAAATCCCTTTTTAATGATATTTTTAAATATAAATCTCTAGGGTTAGTGATATTTAAACATCCAAATACATAAACCATCAATCCAATTCAACACATCATAGACAAACCATCAATCCAATTCAACACATCACACACATATAAATATGTAAACAACAATAAATAAATTTGATGAATCCAGTTGGATCCTTCCAATCTGTTTTCCCTGCATCCACAGATGTTAGTCAAGATAAATAATATCAATCCTGCTTCAAGGCAGGATATCGCGGTATGAAGGTCATCCACTATAATATACTGTGGGGCGCATAGGGTCATTCGCTAATGATACTACGGTCATCCGCAAATGGTACTGCGGGAAATATCCAATATACATATAATAATAGCCACAACCACTGAAACAACCCAACCTCGCCCTTACGGTAAAGCCAGGATTGTGTTGAGAACACAACGCATCAGAACACAAACAATAGAACATTTCATTGCTTATTACAACAATTACATCAAAGTACAAGAATATATCAGAGTACGAATAAATATTACACATTGGAAATACAATATCACAGATTTAAATTACAAAGCAGCAGAAAAATAAACATAACACAACTGAAAGAAATACATGGATGCAGAGCTTTCAGAAGTAATCATTTATTTATATTTTTCACATCCCAACCTATTTATCCCATTCTCATTTTAATCTAATTAAAGATTCATTCAAACTCTGGTTCAGTTTTAATCCCAAAAATTATTACTTAACGATTATCCAAATTTCAGGAAATAAATCTTGTTCTTACTTGGGTTCAAGAATCAATGTCCTTTAAAACACAGTTCACGATAAACCCAAATCATTTTCCATAAAAAATCTACATGGAAAACAGATCAATATATAATCGATAATGAATTCCCATATCAGACTAATACAATAAATGAAATAGCAGCAAAGCCTATTAAATTCCATATATAGTAATGGTTTTCATTCACAGAAGCTCATCTCGATTATTACCAAATCGAATCCCATTCAATCCCAATTTAAGATACTAAATTGGAAAAGATTACCATAGAAAATGTAACGACCCGCAAATTCGAGCCCTTTGAGCCGACCGAATACCATACTAGTCCGACCCAAATTGCACGGAAATATGAATCATTAACAGAAAGAAATAAGAGGATGAGAAAGATAAGATAGAACTAATAGAATAGAAGAAGAAGAAGAACACAGCTGAATATAATCAGAGTAAACACGAATCTCACAGCGGAACGAATAAAATATATTATATAGCATAACTTTGAAATATAAATCTGTTTTGTATATACATACCATTATCAGAGTACAATATATCATATCACAGCGGAAATAATCTCTAAATACCAACGGTGAAGCCTTCTGCTTTTAGCTCCTCCAAGTGTATCTGTAAAAGCCTGAACACTTGACTGCCCGTACAAATTTGGGCACCCAAGAGTTTAGGGGAAACAAACAAAATAAACTCTGGGTCAGTCATGGGACTGGTGTGAGTAAATTCCAACCATATGGTTTAACTTTGAAAATCCTTTTTGAAACAAAAGGATAATAGTAAGACCGACCCACACATAAACATGGACGGTTTTTACCTTACTATAACCCAAAATATTTTGATATCAAAATCCAGTGATATTATAATAATGTCTAATCAAGTAAATAACCAAATAGCAGAACGCTTGCATCTCACGCTCTATATACATAGTATAAAATCAAAACCGCAGGGCGCTTATTGGAGATTGGATTCCAACTATGACAAGGTATGGGACCACTTGCCGATAGTGTATCTCTAGAGGAAAATACACTGGGTTCAACAAGAACTTCTTGCAACCCGGCCCACACATGACCGACCACTCATTTCGCTTGAGTGTATCGAATGTATATCACCAACGGTTGGACTCAAACCACCGTTTCCCGAATGGGCAGAATCGATAGAGTAAGAACAAAAGGAATTTATCTAGATATGTGATTATACACCCTAATGGGAGCGACCCACATAGCCATGCTGCCTGCCCGATTTTTGTCATTTCTCGGTTGTGAAGCTTGAGGCTACGCCTACCTTTTAGAACATTTGGCCACCATACACTTTGAATGCCACATCGTCAAACCCGTCAAATCACTAGTTGATCTTCCCAAAAATATTACGGGTATAAAGCTAAGAGAAACGAATTCCTCCGCCACCAGACATAATACCTTGAAAAGATCGTCTTATGTGACCGTTAGGAATACTCTGTCAGACATTCGTCCATACAAGTTGTCCTGGGGCTGGACAAACAGAAAACACCATTCTGGGACAGGAGGACCCTTGCATTTCACTCCGTCTTCAATTGTCGTCAGCATAATCTATTCGCAGCGCTTATGCCTATACGGAGTGGTTTTAGATAATATATCCAACCGGTTTCTCCGTATTGACAACGATGGTCAAAACACTTCGATAGTCGGTTATTTAACTATCGAAATAAAATCAAACATCCATTCAAACATCACACATCGCTGACCCTTTCTAATATTTTCCCGTTTCCTATATCTTCCTAGATATTTTCTCAAAGCTCGTTAAGCCCTTCACGCTCTGGAAAACATTTCCAAATATTATAAACCCTTATTTTTCCATATTCTTGAAACCATATGTCATTAACGTTCGAAAACATTTCTCGCTTTTACACACTTCTTATTTTCTGTATATGCGTTATTTATATTGGAAAATATCTCCAATTTCCAATATAACCATTTAATTCTACAATGATTGCTTTTCAAACATAATTCACTTTAAACTGCGAATGTTATCTCTCATATAAACTGATCTCATTAAATCAAACTAACTTGGTTTCAATTATCATTATCGATTTATACATACAATTCGACAAAGCCAAATCCAACTATATCACTTCTTCGGAAAGACATAATTATTTCCTTATCACCTGGCTAACTGAGTTTCGAACCTCTCTAGGGAATAGTGCTATATCTAATAATCACGCGTAAGCTTGGTCAACAGCGCTAATTTATTGTTATAGTTCAAAAACTTGTCATACGCTGTAATATTCCCATTTTTAACTAATCTCGACACAACAGTCACGCCTAAACCTCAACAACGTTATTTTATCGCTATAGTTCACAGACTTGCAATATGCTACTATATTCCACTTTATAATTAATCTCAACACCTCTTTCCGTTACAAAAGTCTTGACATCTCTTTCCATTTCAAAAATCTTGACATCTCTTTCCATTACAAAAATCTTGACATCTCTTTCCGTTATAAACAAATACCATCCTTCGATAATAGTGAAGTCGTTCAAGTTGGGGTATTTTAATTACCTCTCAGACCTTGATCAACAACATTCTTACCTTAGAATAGATATAAGTTCGTAACTCTACCCCCTCATACTTTAAAATCCGTAAACGTGCTTCTTGCTATATTTTAAATATGGTTTTATGACGCCATATCCTTATTTTGAAAACTCGGTTATTTACATTAGCTTATACAAATCCATTTTTAAACATTTCTCTCCGCTTCGTCTTTCTTAGACAAATCCCTTATTAAACATTCCTCTTCGCTTTGTCTTCTTTAGAAAAATCCCTTGTACTTTAAAATCTTATTTAAACTAAATCAACTATTCGTTAATTTATTACATTAGATTAATCAGCCCAATCTAATTTAATCAAATAACCAATTACTGATCAAAACAGTTTGCTTGGTAAATATTTAGCCATGATTAACCCACTAATAAATTCTAACAAATCTTTTCATTTTGAATTAATAACATTTATTAATCCAAATAATTTCACTTGTATCGATTACTATAAAAATAATAATTTATTTCTAAATAATCTCATTTACTATTAAATAAACAATAATCGATTCTAACTAATCTTACTTAATATGAAATCAACCATAATCTATTTGTAAATATCTCATTTAATTGTTCTTAAAACAATAAATTCTTGTTATTAATCATCAAGCTAATCTCCGCCTACTTACTTATTAATCTTATTAATATAAGAATCCACTTTACCAAATCATTTAGTAAGTATGGTGAAACACGTGCTTCGCACACGGTGGGATTTTGGTAAAACAATAGCGGTTAAAACAAATGATACATTTATGGTTGGTTGTTGCCACTTTCTTAATTGATATCATCTATTGATTAAATCAAAATAACGTTTGAATTTCCATTTAACGCTAATATCAACACAAGGTTTCAAAAGTCATTCGGGTTCAAACAGTGCATCTATATAAAACAAACAGTACACATAAATATTGAGGAATCTGGTTGGATTCCTCCAACCGGTTTCCCGCCTCCACCGATGTTTGTCAACAATTTACACTGATTCCATACCAGGGAATATTAAAATCGATGGAATCAGTCCAACCAATGATGTGCATATATGCAACGATATATAATATTCAATCAATTTTGATGTAATCTACTTAAACAACCATCACACAACATTCAACCATTTATTTAAAATATAATTAAGATATTTTAAATAAAACAGAGTTAGTGAATTTACTCACCTTTGCGCGTTAACCGTTAAATTGCGATTGGCGTTTGTTGATTATACCAGGCGCTTTAATCTGCCACAATTCAAACGAACTTCAAAACGCTCCACACCAATTCCTGTACGTAGTCCTCATCTGTATGATCCTAACGGATCAGTCTGTTCGTGCAACTGACAAAATATGTGCTAAATATTTAATTTATAAGCTAAGATGTATATTTAAATTAAATAAGACTTAGTTTAAACTTCGTTGGGCTTTACCATTTGAATTCGTCCCATTACTTGTTTTGCTCAAGTCCAAACTCGGTCAGTTCATCATTGTTTCCTACGCCCAGTTCTCTGACCCACGATGAACAGAGAAACACCCTGTTGGCCTCGCAAAAGTCAAATCTGCAAACATCTTCTTTCTCCTAAGTAAAGAGCGGCACCTGCTTCATCCATTTACTTCAATAACAAGACAAAACGCAAGCTTCTTCAATTTACTACCACAAAAATCATGCGCCCATGTTCCCTATGCACGTGCTTCACAGTAGCTACTCATTTTGCTGCACCTCTTCTTCCCCCATTCACATAAAACTCATACTGCCCTTACGCAACTCCATCACGAGCTCCTTCCCCCCACTCTTCCTCCACGCAGCTCGCATCCACGAACACCATCGAAATACTGCTCTTTCTAAGCTCTACCGCCTCAATGCCCTTAACATGAAGCTCTCCACCTCAAAATTTGCATACAGATGCTATCAACTCTCCTAAACCCAAGTATAACCATGAAATCTTCAAACAATGCTTCCACATCTTCAACGCAGATCAATAGAACGTTGTAGGTAAAAAAAAACAGCGAACAATGCAGATGCGGATCCCCTCAAAATGGCATCGTCTTGAAAGTAGCTGCGTTGAGAGTTTTAAGGAAAAGTTTTAGGATTTTTTTTCTTTTCGTGGAGGATTTTATTTTTAGTTTTAAAAACTGGATAACCATTTCCTTACTGTGCGGGTTTTTGCTGAAACAAGGGAGGCCACTCGTTTATATAGTCGAAACAACTTGGCACTCACGTTGTAGTATGGTAGTGTAGGACGTAGATAGGTCTGTTTCGGATGGATGACAATCCATGCTAATGACATTAGGCTATAAGCTATATGGTTAGGTCTGCAGCCTTTATTTCCCTTGGAGATGAAGGTTTTAACCTTATTGGTTTGCAATGTATAGTATAGGCCATAATGCGTATGGGTTGTTTTCAGTGGTAGGGTAGTGATTTGAAATACTAGGGTAGTCGGCTTCAGTTTTTTTTTTTAAGCGTGTACAGTAAGGTTGGCTTGATGTGCAAATTGATGTGAAACCGCATATAGGGTAGCACGTTGTTTATGGCTGTTTTATATTTTCAAGTTTTAGTGTATTGCATTACATAGGGTTTCGTTAATGTCCGGGCCGCTACGGACAGAAATAAAAATACAGTCGTGTCCAGTGAGGTGCCATAATCCCAAAAATATAATAATATCGGTAGGTTAACTTATATTGTGAAACCCCAAAATATCGATATAGGGTGCAAAATACTCCAAATAAAAAGTTGCACATTTAATTAATTAAAAATTACAGTAAAATTCTAAAAATTAAATTATCACTACGTCTCAAAAGAACCTTGTCCAGATTCGAAACCGATATCTAGTTATATCGAATAAACCGTTACGGTCGATAAACGATTTTACATCGACTATTTGAATATTTGATTTGAATATAACTTGCAATATAAAATTCAGAAATTCGATCTTTCACTTCTGTTAGAAAGATATAGTTTAACAGATTCCAACGTTTCTTGTTTCGATAAAATCCGACTTGTAACGGATCCTGTACGCTCGGTTGAAGTTCAAAACGTTAAATTACGAACTGCAGCGTCGTTATGAGCTTGATTATATTTAATATATATTTTTATACGTTCAACTCTGTTTTTAATTAATATATAAATCCACTTATATTATAAATTCAATATTTAAACTGATTTAAATATCCAAATACAAACCGATAAAACTGCGGGACATTACATTCCTTCCCCCCTAAAATAATTTCGTCCTCGAAATTGCTAAGGTAGGAAAATGTTAAGAACCTATATTATAACCAGGTTAATATCTCTTGTTTTTATCTCTCAATTTCAATTAAACTAATTAATTATTTCAATTAGAATATTAATTCTCTTTTTATTAACGAATATTTTCAACAACTCTGAAAATTTCCTAACACTTTAATCTACTGGAAAATTTCGCCAGCATCTCCTTTGCATGGCTCTATCGGTACTACTACAACTTGCCTCTTTGGCCTTCCTCCATTCCAAAAGGAAAAATAGCCAAACGGCTTGCCAAAACTGGCTCATACAAATCTTATTCTCGTATAAAGTATAAACATGTACCTTTTTGGTTGGGCATCCAATTCTAACTCTTTCATTGGTACCATTTCAGCATATATCCATACATTTCCAATTGAACTTCAATGAATTCGTCCTCCACCAATCATTGTCTTGATGTCTAAGCCAATTTCTAGATCAAATTCCAATTCTAATCTTGACTCGTGATCCTTACTCAACAATCAAATTTCATAACCAAGTTTGGTTCCATTTCCAATCTTATTTCACAAATTCAATTCTATTCCAATCAAATTCCCACTTAATTGGGTTCAATTCCAACTTTTGACTGAACTTAGTTCAAGTTGAACTTTAATTCATTTACTTACTTTTATCATTTCAATCTTTTTAACTTCACAAGTTAAATTTAAATTTCGAATTCAAACTCCTGGGTTCTAGTTCAAATTAGTTTGAAAATAATATACATTTACATATAATAATAGAAATTCAAAACATTTGAATTTTTAACAACTCGTTTTCTCAAAACACTTCAAAAACAAAATCTTTTGTTGGTAATCTGTCACTCCGAAGCTCGAAAATGACACTGATGATGTGGCCAACATTATCAGAATTATTTT
This sequence comes from Allium sativum, assembly GCA_030737875.1. Classification (NCBI taxonomy): domain Eukaryota; kingdom Viridiplantae; phylum Streptophyta; class Magnoliopsida; order Asparagales; family Amaryllidaceae; genus Allium; species Allium sativum. Next base: position 218,781,321 of record CM060920.1, read on the forward strand.
CCAGCAACCGAAGTGAGTGCAATACTATATCACTTTCAAAACTCATATTTTTATACTTATATTTGAAAATTACTTCAAAATATTTTTCGCAGCATTTGGAAAAATTTCAAATCTCCCAGGATTTTAAAACTCCCATATATTCAATCCAAATACCATTTCCAACTCTTTTCCAAGTTTCTAGAGTTTTTTTTTCAATTCCGGTCTAAATCCAGATTTGGTTTATCTAATTTTGCATATTATACTTATAAAATATTTCGATGGGTTATTTATATAACCAACTTCCTTATAGATCTTATTTGATCATAATTTCAACCAATACATTCAATATATAATAGATAATTCCAATATATTTGTTTCCTTTATATCAAAATATTTTTTTTGGGTAAGATTATTTCATTTACCCTCTTTTCAAAACATACTGTGCCGAATTGCTCTATCCAAGCGTTTATAAATCCCTATCGACCTCGTCAGCTAAACGCGTCGATCTGGAATCAATATACCACTCAACAGATCAATCAACACAATATAAAACAGTTTTTAAATCTATTTACAAATACGTGCTCATATATATATACAAACTCAATCTAAGGTATTACTAACCTTATCTTTATTGAGTCACGCCACAGAGCCAAGGTAATCACTAACCTTCAGCTCTGATACCAACTGTAACGACCCGCAAATTCGAGCCCTTTGAGCCGACCGAATACCATACAAGCCCGACCCAAATTGCACGGAAATACAAATCATTAACAGAAAGAAATAAGAGGATTAGAAAGATAAGATAGAACTAATAGAATAGAAGAAGAAGAAGAAGAACACAGCTGAATATAATCAGAGTAAACACGAATCTCACAGCGGAACGAATAAAATATATTATATAGCATAACTTTGAAATATAAATCTGTTTTGTATATACATACCATTATCAGAGTACAATATATCATATCACAGCGGAAATAATCTCTAAATACCAATGGTGAAGCCTTCTGCTTTTAGCTCCTCCAAGTGTATCTGTAAAAGCCTGAACACTTGACTGCCCGTACAAATTTGGGCACCCAAGTGTTTAGGGGAAACAAACAAAATAAACTCTGGGTCAGTCATGGGACTGGTGTGAGTAAATTCAAACCATATGGTTTAACTTTGAAAATCCTTTTTGAAACAAATGGATAATAGTAAGACCGACCCACACATAAACATGGACGGTTTTTACCTTACTATAACCCAAAATATTTTGATATCAAAATCCAGTGATATTATAATAATGTCTAATCAAGTAAATAACCAAATAGCAGAACGCTTTCATCTCACGCTCTACATACATAGTATAAAATCAAAACCGCAGGGCGCTTATTGGAGATTGGATTCCAACTATGACAAGGTATGGGACCACCTGCCGATAGTGTATCTCTAGAGGCAAATACACTGGGTTCAACAAGAACTTCTTGCAACCCGGCCCACACATGACCGACCACTCATTTCGCTTGAGTGTATCGAATGTATATCACCAACGGTTGGACTCAAACCACCGTTTCCCGAATGGGCAGAATCGATAGAGTAAGAACAAAAGGAATTTCTCTAGATATGTGATTATACACCCTAATGGGAGCGACCCACATAGCCATGCTGCCTGCCCGATTTTTGTCATTTCTCGGTTGTGAAGCTTGAGGCTACGCCTACCTTTTAGAACATTTGGCCACCATACACTTTGAATGCCACATCGTCAAACCCGTCAAATCACTAGTTGATCTTCCCAAAAATATTACGGGTATAAAGCTAAGAGAAACGAATTCCTCCGCCACCAGACATAATACCTTGAAAAGATCGTCTTATGTGACCGTTAGGAATACTCTGTCAGACATTCGTCCATACAAGTTGTCCTGGGGCTGGACAAACAGAAAACACCATTCTGGGACAGGAGGACCCTTGCATTTCACTCCGTCTTCAATTGTCGTCAGCATAATCTATTCGCAGCGCTTATGCCTATACGGAGTGGTTTTAGATAATATATCCAACCGGTTTCTCCGTATTGACAACGATGGTCAAAACACTTCGATAGTCGGTTATTTAACTATCGAAATAAAATCAAACATCCATTCAAACATCACACATCGCTGACCCTTTCTAATATTTTCCCGTTTCCTATATCTTCCTAGATATTTTCTCAAAGCTCGTTAAGCCCTTCACGCTCTGGAAAACATTTCCAAATATTATAAACCCTTATTTTTCCATATTCTTGAAACCATATGTCATTAACGTTCGAAAACATTTCTCGCTTTTACACACTTCTTATTTTCTGTATATGCGTTATTTATATTGGAAAATATCTCCAATTTCCAATATAACCATTTAATTCTACAATGATTGCTTTTCAAACATAATTCACTTTAAACTGCGAATGTTATCTCTCATATAAACTGATCTCATTAAATCAAACTAACTTGGTTTCAATTATCATTATCGATTTATACATACAATTCGACAAAGCCAAATCCAACTATATCACTTCTTCGGAAAGACATAATTATTTCCTTATCACTTGGCTAAGTAAGTTTCGAACCTCTCTAGGGAATAGTGTTATATCTAATAATCACGCTTAAGCTTGGTCAACAGCGCTTATTTATTGTTATAGTTCAAAAACTTGTCATACGCTGTAATATTCCCATTTTTAACTAATCTCGACACAACAGTCACGCCTAAACCTCAACAGCATTATTTTATCGCTATAGTTCTGTAACACCCCGAAAATTCTATAACTTGAAAGTAACAAATTAAAGCATAATTAATCTGAAATCAAAGAACCAAGGGAAACGGGATACGCCATTGCGTTCGTCTCGGAAAAATACGCGAAATAGAGTCCGAGTTTTCGAAAAACGGAGTCCGTATGAAGAAGATATGGCCTTCGGAAGATTTGAATTAAATTTAAAAACTCAAACAGAATTAAATAATTGAATATTCCGAAGTGGGGCCCATTGGGCCAGAAAAGCGCCGCCTGGGCCACCCAGGTCGACTGGGCTGTCGACCTGGGCTACCCATGTCGACAGGGCTGTCGACAGCCCTGTCGACAGGGGTATCGACCTGGTCGAGCCCAGTCAACCTGGCTGGCCAGGTCGGTGTGTGGTCGAATTTCTGTGGTCTGCTTTGTCATTAGGGCTAGGTGGCGGGTTTTTATTGGTCTCTCTTCCTAATGAATGGCTATGATCTAACCTAGCAACATCAATGGTCCTAATTAGTTCCTAACCTCTATATAAACAACCCTAGACCAAACCCTAATCTATTCATTAAAAATTAAGAACATAGCCGCCATGTTGCTGAGGAACGACAAAGCATAGCCGCCAACTAAAGAGAGGATTAGGGAGGAAGTTCTAAGGCCTAAAGCAATTCAAAGCAACCTAAAGCTAATCAATTCAACAAAGGAATTTGCGTCTTCAATCCCTAAACTAGAGAATTCATCAAACCATTGTAAGTAGAGTATTACTTTGGTATAATAAACAACTGTGTTGATGTGTATGCTTGAATTGTGGCAATGGAAGTAATTCATGTTTGTGCAAAATTATGTATTCATTATAAAGGACTACATGCGGTAGTTCTATGCAAATAAACGTTTGGGATATTGCGCAAATTGTGTATAAATCATTATATGATGTATGATCGTTATGTGATTAAATTCATGCAAATTTGAGGCTTTGTTATTATGCCATTATGATGTATGTTTTTATGTATAAATCATTTTGCAAGTAATGGAAACAAGTTTGGTTATTATAGTTCATATGAAACTATGTAGAATTTTGACACCATGTATTAGTCATGCTTTTGCAAGCTTATGAATATGGCTAGGAATGATATTTGGCATAATTGAGATCTATGATTAAGTCTATCTTGTTTTAAAGAATTATATGATGACATATGTGAGACATGGTTAGATTAGACTCAAAAATCCCCTTTTTGCAAGTTTAAAGCAAACACCATGATTAGGAATATTTATGCATAAGTATGTCTATACCATCGTTATGTGATTAGGCTTAAATCATGATTAAGTTGAAATATGCTATGTTCATGCCATGCTTATGTTTGACAATATGTCATGTTTATGCTAGAAGTATTTATGCCATGCTTATGTTTGACAATATGCCATGTTTATGCTAGAAGTATTTAGGCCATGCTTATGTTTGACATTATGCCTAAATAAGAATATAAGTTCATGTTGTAGTTAAACCTATGCAAGTTTGCATGCCTTGATTTATGTCACCTATGTTTTATGACCAAGATATATGTTACCACTATGCAAGTACACCAATTTCTATTATGTATTTTCCAACGTCATATGCAAGTTCATGCGCTCACTTTCCCCTCTTTGTGTATACGCCATAAGCCTCCCCTTTCGCATGGCTAAATTGGGCTTTAAAAAGGCTAAGCCCAATATATATAAACGAACGTGTAAAACGGGGGAAAATAACGTTGGGTTAACATTAATTTAATGAATAAAAACTAAAGTAAAAGGGCCCAAATTCAAGGATGGGTTGGGCCCATGGTTGGTGTAACCTTTACACCATTAACATAATAATGGGCCGCAAATATTTACATACAAGGAATAAAGAAGAATGACAAAATATGTAAATGTAGAAAAGACGATGTGTTTAACCCGAGGTTGGATTGAGTTGTGATGTAAACCTGCCCGGAACCGCCCGGCTGTCCAGTAGTCACAACAATACCTATCCAATGTGGGAGGTTAAACATGGAGCCCAGCAAGGACCCGAGGTTAGACTGAGTTGTGGCGTAAGACTGCCCGGAACCAACCGGCAACAGGCAGCCACAACAATACCTGTCTAATGTGAGAGGTCAGGGCCTTAATAAGACAATTAAGGCTGAGTCAGGATTGTTAGGATTAAGTGAACTAAAGACTTAATCAAAATGGAACATGCTAAACTAAACGGACTGGTGGGGTTAGGTTAGGAAACACTTAACCAACTTAGCATGTTGGCTAGAGATAGAAAACCTAGTAACGGGGGGACCCTTTTCAGCAGTAACCCTAGAAGGTGTATCAGGATACCCTGAAACTAGGCAGGGTGGGGCACGATTACTGGGCTGATTGTAAGAGGTCAAATCGACGGCGGTGGTGTAGCAGTGTAGGTTCTAACGGTGTGCGGGCGTGCACGCACTCCGGCGCAGAAAAATAAAGCACTGGACACCAGTAGCATACCTTTGCACTCTAAGGTTGTGTCGGGTTGCCACTATGGGACTTGATACACCCCATGGTGGGACCAGCATAGGTAACTACAGACATCGGGGGCCGTAAGACACATGTAACTATGCGAGTAGGAGCCGATCATCGTAGAATGGATCACATTACCCTGATTATGGGGTGCAAATTGGAAACTAGTTTATATGGGTTCAGAGATTAACATGGGGTACGATAGTATATTCGACCCTAGATAACTTAACCAAGTTCATAGTGTTTGCCCACTTCCTGTTTTACTTATCATACCCAGTTCTTTATTCATAGACAAAGTAGTACTTGACTTACTCAGGCTTTATGTCTGACTCTATTTTTCTTTCGTCTTCTTTCTTCCGTTTCCCCCCCCCCCCCAGGTCCTCAGGGAGGGAACACAGCAGCTTGACCTACCTCAACATCCAGCTTGAAGAAGAGAAATGTATTGCTTGGACTTTCCTGTTTTGAACTATGGCTTTGGACAATTCACTATGGGGCTTTGGCAGTTTATCTATGTTTTATTCATGCTTCTTTAAATAATGTACTCAAGACAGATTATGAAAGTGTTATGTTATGTTATGTTTTTGGAAAGGATGTTGTTGTAACACGTATTTGACTTTATGAAATAAAAGTTTGTTGTTCTTCCGCTGTTTACAAATATGTGTTCTTATATCTGTCTTGTATATCTGTGACTTGTACTTATAAACCTCCACCAAAATTAGGGCATTCCCTTTGAGAGTGACCCTAACGGAGGTGGGGTGTTTCACTTGGTATCAGAGCATAGGTTTACCAGATAAGATAAAAAGTTTTGAAAATTATTTTCAAAAAGGAAATTTAAAGAAGCATTTTTAAAAGAAAAATATTATTTTGTTTTAAAAGGCAAAGTCCCCAAAGCCATAGGTATTATCTCTTATCCTTCGTTTTGAATCTATCCTTTTTGTTTCAGCATGTCCCAAGAACTTAACTTGCCTGAAGGGGTGCCCATACCTGGTTGGTTTAGACGTTTCTTAGGAGCTAGGGCCACTCAGCCAGGTCCTACCGTTCCTCCTCCTCCAGCTGAAGGGAATCATCCAGCCGCAGCAGTACTCTTTCCTCCACCTCCTCCACGGGGAAACACGTTCGCTAAGATATGTAAAGATTTTAAAGCTATGGGAGGAAGGGATTTCCATGGAACTGAGTCCTTCGTAGCAGCTAGGAATTGGCTAAAAGAAACGGAGGACCTATTCATCATCTTTGAGGTAGAAGATAGACAAAAGGTACAACTAGCGGTGTGGCTATTGAAGGGCGAGGCTTCCTACTGGTGGGAAGTCACCAATGCTGAAAGACCAGTGGATACATGGGAGGACTTTAGGGCAAGGTTTGAGAATAAGTTTCTCTCAGATGCAGAAAGAAGTTTGCAGTTGGAAAAATTCTTATTCCTTAAGCAAGGAGACAAGACAGTCAGAGAGTATGTGAATCAGTTCGATGAGCTGGCTAGGTTCGGGCTTGACCTAGTCAACACCCCGCACAAGAAGGCTCTCCGTTTCGTCAAGGGGTTCAATGAGCCATTACATAGTTTGGCCATGACCCATATACCCATGGGAGCCACGTATGAAAGATTGGTGCAAATGGCATTGCTGAACGAAGAGGACAAGGGCAAGAAGGAGACCAAGGCAGAAAGCTCTCAAGGGAAGAAAGAGGGTTTGCAGCCTAAGAAGACAGACTTCAAGAAGGGCGGAAAGGGCAACAAAGAGAAGAGGAAGTGCAATTTCTGTGGCAAAGTGGGGCACTTAGTAAAGGACTGCCGGAAGAAGAAGGCTAAGGAGAATGGTGGGTGCTTTTCGTGCGGTCAGACAGGCCACAGGGCTAAGGACTGCCCAAGGAAACGAGGACAGGGGCAGGGCACTGGATCCACCCCAGGGGCACAGGTTCATGTGCTGGAAGCGCCACCTTTGCAACAGCGAGGTACAAACACTTCTGTAGAAAGTGTAGTTTATCTTTATGATCACCCCGTTCGCACTTTATTTGATTCTGGCGCATCACACTCCTTTATCTCGTCTGCTTTAGTAGAATCTCTGCACCTAAAAACTAGTATGGTAGAGGACCCCTTAATTGTTTCAAACCCAATTGGGGGCCCAGCTCATTTGTCTATGATCTGTCTGGATTTGAAAATTTCTATCCTAAGTGTTGAATTTCAATGTAGTGCCTTTGTTTTGGGCTTTTCGGGGTATGGTTTGATTTTGGGTATGGATTGGCTATCCAGTAATGGGGCCATCCTTGATTGTGAGAAAAGGGTTGTTAGGCTCCTAACCCAGCTCGGTAATACTTTGGAAATTTCTTGTAATCCCTCGTATGCGGTTATGCTTAGTTATCTTGAATCGCTAGATGCCTCTGTTGAAAATTTGAAATCAGTTAGAGTGGTCCGGGAATATCCGGATGTCTTTGAAGAGGTGAAGGGCTTGCCTCCGAAGCGGGAAATAGACTTCCGCATATATCTTGTAGATAATGCAAAGCCCGTTGCATTGCCCGTTAGACATATGGCTCCACGAGAAAGGAAAGAGCTCAGTAAACAGATTAAAGAGCTTCTAGAGAAGGGGTTCATTAGGAGGAGCATTTCAGAGTGGGGCGCTCCAGTGGTGTTCGCTACAAAGGCGGATGGTTCACTCCGTCTATGTGTTGACTATAGGGAGCTCAACAAGCTAACGAAAAAGAATAGGCACCCTCTCCCTAGAATTGACGATTTATTTGACCAGCTTGTAGGAGCGTCTGTTTTCTCCCAACTCGATTTAGCAACCGGTTTTCATCAGCTAAGGGTGGCTGAAGATAGCATCGATAAAACGGCTTTCAGAACCCCAGACGGCTTCTTTGAATGGCTTGTCATGCCTTTCGGCTTGACAAATGCACCTGCTTACTTCGTGGACCTAATGAGTAGGGTATTTAGAGATTTCCTCAACAAATTCGTAGTGGTCTTCGTAGATGATATCCTTATCTTCTCAAAGAGTGAAGAGGAACATGCTCAGCACTTAAGGGCAATCATGGAAACTTTGCGAGTCCATCAACTAAAAGCCAAATTCTCCAAATGCCACTTTTGGAGGGAAGAGGTGAGGTTCCTTGGGCACATAGTATCCAAACAAGGGTTAGCGGTGGACCCTGCTAAGGTAGTGGCGGTACAAGATTGGAAGACACCAAGGAATGCAACTGAGGTCCGAAGCTTTCTAGGACTAGCAGGTTTCTATCGGAAATTCATAAGGGATTTTGCGAAAATTTCAGCTCCGCTCACGAAATTGACCAAGAAGAATCTAGTATTCAATTGGGACTTGGATTGCGAGTTTGCTTTCCAACGGCTGAAAAGGGCTCTTACAACAGCCCCAGTTTTGACGCTGCCAGATGGGAGCAAGATGTTCACTGTTTATACGGATGCATGTGGGACAGGGCTAGGCGCCGTCTTAATGCAAGAAGGAAGGGTAGTAGCTTATGGCGGGAGGCAATTGAAGGTGCACGAAAAGAACTACCCAACCCACGATCTTGAGTTAGCCGCCATCGTCTTTGCACTCAAGTCTTGGCGACACTATCTCCTAGGTGAGAAGTTCGAACTTTACACTGACCATAAATCGTTGAAATATCTTTTCTCGCAGAAGGATCTTAACTTGAGGCAACAAAGGTGGATGGAGTTTCTTGCCTCGTACGATTTCGAAATATCCTATACTCCGGGCAAAGGCAACGTAGTGGCAGACGCGTTGAGCCGAAAGAAATTGACCCTAAGCCCGTTGTTTGTTGAAAGACAAAGCCTAGAGTTTATAGCCAGCTTCGACTTTAGGCCCTCCTCCGATTTCGTACCGGGCTTGCTTGCATCTCTCGAAGTGCGCCCAACTTTAATAGATTCAGTAGGGGCAGCGCAACGCGAAGACCCTCAGCTTGTGGAAATAATTGATAGGCTAATTAGGGGTGAGACTTCAAGTCACCTCAATAGATACTCCATCGACGATAAGGGTGTACTAAGGCGAGATGGAAGACTATGCGTCCCACAGATAAACGATTTAATAAAGAAGGTTCTCGAAGAAGCACATCACTCCAAGATGACGATACACCCCGGCGGAGATAAAATGTACAAAGACATAAAAAGGACTTTCTTCTGGAACGGCATGAAAAAGGACGTGGCAGAGTTCGTTTCTAAGTGTATGGTGTGCCAACAGGTTAAGGCGGAACAGAAAAAGCCTGGCGGACTGCTACATCCTCTGGAGGTCCCACAGTGGAAGTGGGATAGCATCTCAATGGACTTCATCGATGGGCTGCCTAGGTCTAGGAGAGGCAACACTAGCATTTGGGTAATAGTGGATAGGCTTACTAAAAGCGCCCACTTTTTACCTGTCAAAAGTAAAAGAACTGCCTCATCCCTAGCATCACTTTACCTCAAGGAAATCGTGCGACTCCATGGAATACCATCTAGCATCGTTAGTGACCGAGACCCCATCTTCACCAGCGAGTTTTGGCGGAGTCTGCAAAAAGCAGTAGGAACGCAGCTATGCTTGAGCACGGCCTATCATCCCCAAACCGACGGCCAAACGGAGAGAGTGAACAGAGTTTTGGAAGACCTTTTAAGGTTATGCGTCCTTGACTTCGGAGGGACATGGGAAGACCACCTTCCTTTGGTGGAATTTGCCTACAACAACAGCTATCAAGCAACCATAGGAATGGCGCCCTTCGAAGCTTTATATGGAAGACCGTGCCGATCGCCCACTTGTTGGTGGGAGTCTACGGATAAGCTCATACTTGGACCAGACATGATCCGAGAGACCTCAGAGAAAGTAGACTTAATACGAAGAAGGATGAAGACGGCCCAAGACAGACAAAAGTCCTATGCCGACAAGAGAAGGACCGACCTTGAATTCGAGGTTGGAGACAGAGTTTTTCTCAAGGTATCACCACTAAGAAACGTTGTTCGTTTTGGAACCACAGGGAAGCTAGCGCCAAGATTCGTAGGGCCATTCCCTATCATCGAGAAAATTGGGAAAATGGCTTATAGATTAGAGCTACCCGAGAAGTTGGCTGGAGTCCACAACGTTTTTCACGTTTCACATCTCCGAAAATGTCTGCATGAGTCAGCTGAAGTGGTAGAGCCAAACATCCTCGAAGAGGCCGAAGTGGAACGCGAAGCAACCATAAGAAGAGTTCCAACCCGCATCTTAGGAACGGAAGTGAAGAAGCTACGCAACCGCGAAGTCAAGCTCGTCAAAGTTCAGTGGAGCGACGCCGAGGGAGACGCGACTTGGGAAACTGAAGCTAGAATCCGTACAGCCTACCCTTTTCTGTTCGAGGGTACATCCTTGATCTTTCTTTTCCTTAAGTTGCACTTTTATCCATCTATCTTTTTAGGTATATTCCCTCGACCGTATCTTTTAGGTAGAAAACCTTTGGATGGAAACATGTAATTGAAACATGTTATGTATGATGGTTGCAAGTGGTTGCAAGTGATTGCTAGTGGTTGCTCGTGGTTGCATATACACACACAATCTAGGTTTTAGATCGGCTCAGTCACTTCATATTGCATATGCATATATGTTTGTATTCGTATGTGGTTGAACTATAATGTGTTGTCATGTGGATGTTGCATTTGTATTGAATGGTTGTGCACTCATGTAGAATCAAGAATAGGAAAATTTTGCATACATAATGGATGCATGGCACTTACATAATTCGCATTAAGGAGGTCAACTGAATCAGTAGACCGCCTGATTTTGCATTAGATAAGTACATGTATACACACACACTTTGCATATGATCATGAAGCATTAGAAGTCTTTTAAGGACAATGGATACTCGTGTTTGATGGATGAGTAGATGGATGATTGGATGTTAGGATATACGTTTTCCTACACTTGAAGATTTCGGGGACGAAATCCTTTTAAGTGGGGGAGAATGTAACACCCCGAAAATTCTATAACTTGAAAGTAACAAATTAAAGCATAATTAATCTGAAATCAAAGAACCAAGGGAAACGGGATACGCCATTGCGTTCGTCTCGGAAAAATACGCGAAATAGAGTCCGAGTTTTCGAAAAACGGAGTCCGTATGAAGAAGATATGGCCTTCGGAAGATTTGAATTAAATTTAAAAACTCAAACAGAATTAAATAATTGAATATTCCGAAGTGGGGCCCATTGGGCCAGAAAAGCGCCGCCTGGGCCACCCAGGTCGACTGGGCTGTCGACCTGGGCTACCCATGTCGACAGGGCTGTCGACAGCCCTGTCGACAGGGGTATCGACCTGGTCGAGCCCAGTCAACCTGGCTGGCCAGGTCGGTGTGTGGTCGAATTTCTGTGGTCTGCTTTGTCATTAGGGCTAGGTGGCGGGTTTTTATTGGTCTCTCTTCCTAATGAATGGCTATGATCTAACCTAGCAACATCAATGGTCCTAATTAGTTCCTAACCTCTATATAAACAACCCTAGACCAAACCCTAATCTATTCATTAAAAATTAAGAACATAGCCGCCATGTTGCTGAGGAACGACAAAGCATAGCCGCCAACTAAAGAGAGGATTAGGGAGGAAGTTCTAAGGCCTAAAGCAATTCAAAGCAACCTAAAGCTAATCAATTCAACAAAGGAATTTGCGTCTTCAATCCCTAAACTAGAGAATTCATCAAACCATTGTAAGTAGAGTATTACTTTGGTATAATAAACAACTGTGTTGATGTGTATGCTTGAATTGTGGCAATGGAAGTAATTCATGTTTGTGCAAAATTATGTATTCATTATAAAGGACTACATGCGGTAGTTCTATGCAAATAAACGTTTGGGATATTGCGCAAATTGTGTATAAATCATTATATAATGTATGATCGTTATGTGATTAAATTCATGCAAATTTGAGGCTTTGTTATTATGCCATTATGATGTATGTTTTTATGTATAAATCATTTTGCAAGTAATGGAAACAAGTTTGGTTATTATAGTTCATATGAAACTATGTAGAATTTTGACACCATGTATTAGTCATGCTTTTGCAAGCTTATGAATATGGCTAGGAATGATATTTGGCATAATTGAGATCTATGATTAAGTCTATCTTGTTTTAAAGAATTATATGATGACATATGTGAGACATGGTTAGATTAGACTCAAAAATCCCCTTTTTGCAAGTTTAAAGCAAACACCATGATTAGGAATATTTATGCATAAGTATGTCTATACCATCGTTATGTGATTAGGCTTAAATCATGATTAAGTTGAAATATGCTATGTTCATGCCATGCTTATGTTTGACAATATGTCATGTTTATGCTAGAAGTATTTATGCCATGCTTATGTTTGACAATATGCCATGTTTATGCTAGAAGTATTTAGGCCATGCTTATGTTTGACATTATGCCTAAATAAGAATATAAGTTCATGTTGTAGTTAAACCTATGCAAGTTTGCATGCCTTGATTTATGTCACCTATGTTTTATGACCAAGATATATGTTACCACTATGCAAGTACACCAATTTCTATTATGTATTTTCCAACGTCATATGCAAGTTCATGCGCTCACTTTCCCCTCTTTGTGTATACGCCATAAGCCTCCCCTTTCGCATGGCTAAATTGGGCTTTAAAAAGGCTAAGCCCAATATATATAAACGAACGTGTAAAACGGGGGAAAATAACGTTGGGTTAACATTAATTTAATGAATAAAAACTAAAGTAAAAGGGCCCAAATTCAAGGATGGGTTGGGCCCATGGTTGGTGTAACCTTTACACCATTAACATAATAATGGGCCGCAAATATTTACATACAAGGAATAAAGAAGAATGACAAAATATGTAAATGTAGAAAAGACGATGTGTTTAACCCGAGGTTGGATTGAGTTGTGATGTAAACCTGCCCGGAACCGCCCGGCTGTCCAGTAGTCACAACAATACCTATCCAATGTGGGAGGTTAAACATGGAGCCCAGCAAGGACCCGAGGTTAGACTGAGTTGTGGCGTAAGACTGCCCGGAACCAACCGGCAACAGGCAGCCACAACAATACCTGTCTAATGTGAGAGGTCAGGGCCTTAATAAGACAATTAAGGCTGAGTCAGGATTGTTAGGATTAAGTGAACTAAAGACTTAATCAAAATGGAACATGCTAAACTAAACGGACTGGTGGGGTTAGGTTAGGAAACACTTAACCAACTTAGCATGTTGGCTAGAGATAGAAAACCTAGTAACGGGGGGACCCTTTTCAGCAGTAACCCTAGAAGGTGTATCAGGATACCCTGAAACTAGGCAGGGTGGGGCACGATTACTGGGCTGATTGTAAGAGGTCAAATCGACGGCGGTGGTGTAGCAGTGTAGGTTCTAACGGTGTGCGGGCGTGCACGCACTCCGGCGCAGAAAAATAAAGCACTGGACACCAGTAGCATACCTTTGCACTCTAAGGTTGTGTCGGGTTGCCACTATGGGACTTGATACACCCCATGGTGGGACCAGCATAGGTAACTACAGACATCGGGGGCCGTAAGACACATGTAACTATGCGAGTAGGAGCCGATCATCGTAGAATGGATCACATTACCCTGATTATGGGGTGCAAATTGGAAACTAGTTTATATGGGTTCAGAGATTAACATGGGGTACGATAGTATATTCGACCCTAGATAACTTAACCAAGTTCATAGTGTTTGCCCACTTCCTGTTTTACTTATCATACCCAGTTCTTTATTCATAGACAAAGTAGTACTTGACTTACTCAGGCTTTATGTCTGACTCTATTTTTCTTTCGTCTTCTTTCTTCCGTTTCCCCCCCCCCCAGGTCCTCAGGGAGGGAACACAGCAGCTTGACCTACCTCAACATCCAGCTTGAAGAAGAGAAATGTATTGCTTGGACTTTCCTGTTTTGAACTATGGCTTTGGACAATTCACTATGGGGCTTTGGCAGTTTATCTATGTTTTATTCATGCTTCTTTAAATAATGTACTCAAGACAGATTATGAAAGTGTTATGTTATGTTATGTTTTTGGAAAGGATGTTGTTGTAACACGTATTTGACTTTATGAAATAAAAGTTTGTTGTTCTTCCGCTGTTTACAAATATGTGTTCTTATATCTGTCTTGTATATCTGTGACTTGTACTTATAAACCTCCACCAAAATTAGGGCATTCCCTTTGAGAGTGACCCTAACGGAGGTGGGGTGTTTCAAGTTCACAGACTTGCAATATGCTACTATATTCCACTTTATAATTAATCTCAACACCTCTTTCCGTTACAAAAGTCTTGACATCTCTTTCCATTTCAAAAATCTTGACATCTCTTTCCGTTATAAACAAATACCATCCTTCGATAATAGTGAAGTCGTTCAAGTTGGGGTATTTTAATTACCTCTCAGACCTTGATCAACAAAATTCTTACCTTAGAATAGATATAAGTTCGTAACTCTACCCCCTTATACTTTAAAATCCGTAAACGTGCTTCTTGCTATATTTTAAATATGGTTTTATGACGCCATATCCTTATTTTAAAAACTCGGTTATTTACATTAGCTTATACAAATCCATTTTTAAACATTTCTCTCCGCTTCGTCTTTCTTAGACAAATCCATTATTAAACATTCCTCTTCGCTTTGTCTTCTTTAGACAAATCCCTTGTACTTTAAAATCTTATTTAAACTAAATCAACTATTCGTTAATTTATTACATTACATTAATCAGCCCAATCTAATTTAATCAAATAACCAATTACTGATCAAAACAGTTTTCTTGGTAAATATTTAGCCATGATTAACCCACTAATCAATTCTAACAAATCTTTTCATTTTGAATTAATAACATTTATTAATCCAAATAATTTCACTTGTATCGATTACTATAAAAATAATAATTTATTTCTAAATAATCTCATTTACTATTAAATAAACAATAATCGATTCTAACTAATCTTACTTAATATGAAATCAACCATAATCTATTTGTAAATATCTCATTTAATTGTTCTTAAAACAATAAATTCTTGTTATTAATCATCAAGCTAATCTCCGCCTACTTACTTATTAATCTTATTAATATAAGAATCCACTTTACCAAATCATTTAGTAAGTATGGTGAAACACGTGCTTCGCACACGGTGGGATTTTGGTAAAACAATAGCGGTTAAAACAAATGATACATCTATGGTTGGTTGTTGCCACTTTCTTAATTGATATCATCTATTGATTAAATCAAAATAACGTTTGAATTTCCATTTAACGCTAATATCAACACAAGGTTTCAAAAGTCATTCGGGTTCAAACAGTGCATCTATATAAAACAAACAGTACACATAAATATTGAGGAATCTGGTTGGATTCCTCCAACCGGTTTCCCGCCTCCACCGATGTTTGTCAACAATTTACACTGATTCCATACCAGGGAATATTAAAATCGATGGAATCAGTCCAACCAATGATGTGCATATATGCAACGATATATAATATTCAATCAATTTTGATGTAATCTACTTAAACAACCATCACACAACATTCAACCATTTATTTAAAATATAATTAAGATATTTTAAATAAAACAGAGTTAGTGAATTTACTCACCTTTGCGCGTTAACCGTTAAATAGCGATTGGCGTTTGTTGATTATACCAGGCGCTTTAATCTGCCACAATTCAAACGAACTTCAAAACGCTCCACACCAATTCCTGTACGTAGTCCTCATCTGTATGATCCTAACGGATCAGTCTGTTCGTGCAACTGACAAAATATGTGCTAAATATTTAATTTATAAGCTAAGATGTATATTTAAATTAAATAAGACTTAGTTTAAACTTCGTTGGGCTTTACCATTTGAATTCGTCCCATTACTTGTTTTGCTCAAGTCCAAACTCGGTCAGTTCATCATTGTTTCCTACGCCCAGTTCTCTGACCCACGATGAACAGAGAAACACCCTGTTGGTCTCGCAAAAATCAAATATGCAAACATCTTCTTTCTCCTAAGTAAAAAGCGGCACCTGCTTCATCCATTTACTTCAATAACAAGACAAAACGCAAGCTTCTTCAATTTACTACCACAAAAATCATGCGCCCATGTTCCCTATGCACGTGCTTCACAGTAGCTACTCATTTTGCTGCACCTCTTCTTCCCCCATTCACATAAAACTCATACTGCCCTTACGCAACTCCATCACGAGCTCCTTCCCCCCCACTCTTCCTCCACGCAGCTCGCATCCACGAACACCACCGAAATACTGCTCTTTCTAAGCTCTACCACCTCAATGCCCTTAACATGAAGCTCTCCACCTCAAAATTTGCATACATATGCTATCAACTCTCCTAAACCCAAGTATAACCATGAAATCTTCAAACAATGCTTCCACATCTTCAACGCAGATCAATAGAACGTTGTAGGTAAAAAAAACAGCGAACGATGCAGATCCCCTCAAAATGGCATCGTCTTGAAAGTAGCTGCGTTGAGAGTTTTAAGGAAAAGTTTCAGGATTTTTTTTCTTTTCGTGGAGGATTTTATTTTTAGTTTTAAAAACTGGATAACCATTTCCTTACTGCGTGGGTTTTTGCTGAAACAAGGGAGGCCACTCGTTTATATAGTCGAAACAACTTGGCACTCACGTTGTAGTATGGTAGTGTAGGACGTAGATAGGTCTGTTTCGGATGGATGACAATCCATGCTAATGACATTAGGCTATAAGCTATATGGTTAGGTCTGCAGCCTTTATTTCCCTTGGAGATGAAGGTTTTAACCTTATTGGTTTGCAATGTATAGTATAGGCCATAATGCGTATGGGTTGTTTTCAGTGGTAGGGTAGTGATTTGAAATACTAGGGTAGTCGGCTTCAGTTTTTTTTTTTTAAGCGTGTACAGTAAGGTTGGCTTGATGTGCAAATTGATGTGAAACCACATATAGGGTAGCACGTTGTTTATGGCTGTTTTATATTTTCAAGTTTTAGTGTATTGCATTACATAGGGTTTCGTTAATGTCCGGGCCGCTACGGACAGAAATAAAAATACAGTCGTGTCCAGTGAGGTGCCATAATCCCAAAAATATAATAATATCGGTAGGTTAACTTATATTGTGAAACCCCAAAATATCGATATAGGGTGCAAAATACTCCAAATAAAAAGTTGCACATTTAATTAATTAAAAATTATAGTAAAATTCTAAAAATTAAATTATCACTACGTCTCAAAAGAACCTTGTCCAGATTCGAAACCGATATCTAGTTATATCGAATAAACCGTTACGGTCGATAAACGATTTTACATCGACTATTTGAATATTTGATTTGGATATAACTTGCAATATAAAATTCAGAAATTCGATCTTTCACTTCTGTTAGAAAGATATAGTTTAACAGATTCCAACGTTTCTTGTTTCGAGAAAATCCGACTTGTAACGGATCCTGTACGCTCGGTTGAAGTTCAAAACGTTAAATTACGAACTGCAGCGTCGTTATGAGCTTGATTATATTTAATATATATTTTTATACGTTCAACTCTGTTTTTAATTAATATATAAATCCACTTATATTATAAATTCAATATTTAAACTGATTTAAATATCCAAATACAAACCGATAAAACTGCGGGACATTACAGAAAATTTCCATTAAATATAAATAAAAAGATTTATAAATTCCAAATTATATTTTCACTGTTAATTGGGTTAAAGAAAAAATATCGTTTAAAACACAGTTCACGATAAACCCACAATCAACTTTCATTACAATTTTAATTAAATATTAATTAATTGTTAAACATCTCTAAATCTTAATTAAAGATTTATTCTTTTATCAACTGGGTTTAAGAACAGTGTTATTGAAGACACCATTCACGACAAACCCAAAATCCAATTTGACATTAAATAAAAGGTTATGAATAGAAATTATATCGGCTTATATTAAATATCAAATTCTGAAATCAACAAATATCGTGTTAGGAATAACGATATTTATATCTTCCAAATTCCCATAAAAATATCTATATAATCACAGAATCCAATATCGAAATATTCCAAATATTATTTCTTCCCAAATCCATTTCAATTCATACATTGGAAAATTTGGTTATATTAAAACCATTGCAGATCCAATTTATTACTTCTAAAATAATTGGGTTATTATTCTAGTTAATAACTAGTTTATTTCAATAAAATATATTTTTATCTTTTAAAAAATGGAATTTTTCACCCATAATATTTTCGAACCATTTATTATGATTTTACACAATTTATTAATATTTTTAATAATTTTATCAAGGCCCGTACAGTCGGTTTCCAATAACGGCCACCGAACTGCATCCATAGCGACCTTTTTCAAATTTGATTTGGACATAACTCCAAATCCAACTGTTAGATTTCAAACTTCTTATATTCATTGGAAATCTCTTTTCGGTACAAACCCAATTATTCCGGTTTTAGGAGAATCCAATGGTCGGATCTCCCGTTACGCCAAAATTGAAGTTAATGGTCGAAATTCGTGAACTGTCAGTACGCGGCGCATTCTATTCAGGCCATTAAATATATATAGTATATATTATATAAATTTCGTCGATTCCCATTTAAAACGTATTTTATAAAATATTTATAAATTCGTTTTAAAACGATTCCAACTTCACTTTTCAATTTTAAATCAAAATTGAGTATTCTATATCTTTATCGTATTTATAAAATACGTTTTAAAATGATTCCAACTTCATTTTTTTTCTAACAAAAATGTATTTTAACACATGATTCTTTTATTCTTTATACAAACAAAAAAAATGTGATTTTCACTATTAAAACATTTTATTTTAAAATATTCTTTATTTTAAAAATATTCTTTATTTTAAAATATTCTTTATATTAAAATGTTCTTTATTTTAAAATGTTCTTTATTTTAAAATGTTCTTTGTTTCTGAATTGGAATACGACCCATTCAATTACCATATAATTTCAGTTATATGGATTTCATACATCGCATGTATGCAACAATAATGATAAATAATCATCAAACCATCCATTCACATCCAGAGTGAAATTTACAACTGTGTGAGCATTAAAATAAATAAATAACGCTCATCACAGACCGTCAATCCATCGATTGACATACAACTAAATATTGGGCCAGTGTATGTCAAATATCATCCCAATACCCATGTGGGGTTTTCAAACAACAGCAGTTTGTTTACAGAAATCATTGGTTAATAAATTTAACCAATTCTGATTCAGTTTGAATTATTTTGTATTTAACCAATTTTCACTGTTCAAATTGTAAATGAATATTTATAATTTAATTTCAACTACCATATTAATGTTAACATTATTTCTAACATTTCAACATAACAAACAACATACAATACAGTCAATTTAAATCGTCCATGATCTATGGACCAGGAAGGTGGTCTAACATGCACCGTATACAATTTATAATAATTAAACTGATAAAAATCTACATTGTAATTCTATATATTTTTCAGTTATGAAAATAAATAAATAACTGTGTAGAATTTTTTAGTGAGGAGTTCTCACCTTCGTTTCCACTCTGTCAGTCTTTAACTGGCGGTTTTGGTACCGTTTGGGTTTGAATTTGCCCCAAATTCCAACTTGCTCCAAATTGGACCTAGTTAGTGATGTTGCGAAGCTCTCGACTCCACGATCGCAATGGATCTGAAATCGTCAGATTTCGACCTCGTATGTGGAAGATATGATGTTACGAACTTTAAATACATAATTAAATAATTAATTAAGTTAATTTAACTAAATTTTTACCCTAGAATTTGTTCACCGTTGCTCCACCTGATTGGAAGCTTCCCGTCGCCGCCACACTGCTCTAGATCATCGGCTAACCACCTGGCCGATCTCCCCCGTCCACACCGCGCCGCCGCGGCCAATGGCGTCCCCTTGTGCCGTCGATGGACGGAATTTCCGTCCACCCCCAAATTCACGTCGTCCGTGATTTCTCCGACCATCGCCCCTTGAGCATCGCGCCACCACAATTCTGACCTCCGCCCATCCCTCTTCTAGTTTGCTTCAGGTACCTCTGGCCATCGACGCCCCTATCGACGGCGGCGAGAGAAAGTAGGGTTTCTGCTTTTGAAAATCAGTCCTCTCTGTTCATCTTAGGATTCGGGCCACCACAAGAAATTTCAGATCGAACAACCAAAGACAAAGTCATAGAGCACTCTCTCCTCTATAATTTCTTCAACTGGGCCATCCCCTAATTCTCGACGGTTTCCGTGTAATTCGCCAAAATTCGAATATCATTTTCTGGCTTTGACCACCGATTCCCGCGAATCTGTGCAACGATAGGCTATGGAATTTTTGTGGTAGGTAGAGATCATCATGATCTATAATACCAAGAAACCATTTGGGTTACTTGTGTGTGGATTGAGAGATATAAATTATTTTATTTTTAGGGGCTTATTTGCAAAATTTCGAGAGAGAGAGAGAGAGAGGAAGAGGGCTGCTATTAATTTTTGAGGAAGAAGAGAAATGACGGTTTGTGGAGAGGAAAAGATATTATATATATTATTTTATTATTAATTTTCCAGCTTAATTATTGATTATCTAGTTCACGCTCTCTTCGTTCGACAGTTATTGATGCCACGATCACATACTAACTGCGTTGGCGATAAAAATTGACATGATGCTACGTCTTGACAATACGATTCTAAAAAACTGGTTTTGTCGAATTCCGAGTCCATTTGCTCAAAAGACCCTGTTTTTGGCCTTATATGGCAGATCGATTCAAAATTAATTGCTCACAGCCACATACTAGCTCCAAAAATCACAAAAAAATTATTTCTAGCTTTGTTTTGATGATACGGTCCTAACAAAATTAATTTCGTCGACTTTGGAGACCGTTTGAAAAAATGGTCATTTTCCAGTCAATTAAATTCAAACTGAAATTACCAAACGCGTTTATATTTACCGCGCTCACATATTAATTCCAAAAATTATGAACATTGGAATCTAGTAATAATTTGACATTCCGGATCCAACAAAAGTGGTTTCACCGAAAACGGAGGTTGTTTGTAAAATAGCTATATATTATATTAAAATATATAAATAAATTCCATAGCGACTATTCTGAATTTTAAACTGGACATAACTTTCAGTTCCCGCTATGAAATCTGGATTTTTCATATTCCTTAGAAACATATAATTAGACAGATTCAAGTATTTCTTGTTTTACAGAAATCCGATTTATTTTGAATCATGTACATTCATTTGAAATTTAAAATCGAATTTTTAAACTATCGCGCCATTTCAGGCTCGTTTTATAATTAAAATAAATTTATACATTCTAACTTTGATTTAAATAAATTTTAAGTCGTTATTATTTTAAATATTCAAAACCCACTAAAATATTTAAAATTAAAATTTTAAATTGGTTCAGAAATTCTGGGTTGTTACAATCTCCCCCACTTAAAATCTTTTTGTCATCGAAAAGGAACGGAGCTGAAAGTTGTTTAACTAACCAACTCAACTTTCATTCTGGCTTTCATTCTTCAACTTTTCAATTTCTAAGAATTTTCTAATTTTTCATAAATTTGGCTAAGACCCTAAATTTTCGAAAAAAATTCGCCGTAACCTCCTTTGTATGGGTTGATATTTAAAACCGCTACTAGCCTCACAAGGCCCTCATCAATCCAAAAGAAAAACAAAAGGCCAAGCAGCTAGCCAATCGACTCATAAAATCATCAAACCCAATAAATATAGTAAATATGTACTTATTTATCGGGCATACAATTTTATTCCTCTTCTTAGCTTCCATGCTATGACCTGTTCATTATATATATGTACATGTATGCATTTCTAATCAATTTTCAATTCAGTCCAATATATTTGATTTGACTAAATTACTATTTATTTTCTTTTTGATTTTATCATTCCAATATTTATTAGTTGAACTAATAATCACACATCACAACCAGCAATCAATTAGTTGATTAAAATTTCAAATTCATAACTTTGATATACATATACAAAATCATGTTTTTGATGCCCAATAACAACAATAATCCTATCTAGTTTTGGTTCTCACACCAGTCAATTGTAAATATATAGATATCCCACTTTCGAAGCTCGAACATAAATATTGACGATGGAGCCCCATCATCAAAATCATCTCCGGGCGACTAGAGTGTGATTCTATATCTATCCAGTATATGAGACTTCGAATACACGTTAATTACGCGTATATTCAAAATCTTCATATACTTGATTATCCAAATTAAAATAAAATAAAATAATATACTCAAATACGTACATTAAGATAAATTTTTCAAAACTATATTTGTTTTCATTTTTATTTTAAAAATTAATACCCTTTACACTCGTTCTAGGATACTACTAATCCCATCTCTAACGAGTTGTTCTCATTGGATATTACTAATTCAATCCCTAATGAATTCTTTCATTCGGTTCTAAGTGTCTTGTTCTCGAGCTCTGTAAACCAATGCTCTGATACCAAATGAAACGACTCAAACTTGCCCTTACGGGAAAGCCCGGATTGTGTTAAGAACACAACGCATCAGAACACAAACAATAGAACATTTCATTGCTTATTACAACAATTACATCGGAGTACAAGAATATATCAGAGTACGAATAAATATTACACATTGGAAATACAATATTAGAGATTTAAATTACAAAGCAGTAGAAAAATAATACATAACACAACTGAAAGAAATACACAGATACAGAGCTTTCCGAAGTAATCATTTATTTGCAATTTTCACATCCCAACCTATTTATCCCATTCTCATCTTAATCAAATTAAAGATTCATTTAGAACTCTAGTTCAGTTTTAATCTAAAAAATTATTACTTAATGATTATCCAAATTTCAGGAAATAAATCCTGTTCTTACTTGGGTCAAAGAACCAATGTCCTTTAAAACACAGTTCACGATAAACCCAAATCATTTTCCATTAAAAAAATCTACACAAAAAACAGATCAATATATAATCTATATAAATTCCCGTATCAGACCAATACTATAAATGGAATGGCAACAAAGCCTTTTAAATTCCATATATAGTAATGGTGTTCATTCACAGAAGCTCATCTCGATTATTACCAAATCGAATCCCATTCAATCCCAATTTAAGATATTAAATTGGAAAAGTTTACTTTAGAAAATTTCCATTAAATCTAAATAAAAAAATTATAAATTCCAAATTATATTTTCACTGTTAATTGGGTTAAAGAACAAATGTCATTTAAAACACAGTTCATGATAAACCCACAGTCAACTTTCATTTCAATTTTAATTATATATTAATTAATTGTTAAACATCTCTAACTCTTAATTAAAGATTTATTCTTTTCTCAACAGGGTTAAAGAACAGTGTTATTGAAGACACCATTTACGACAAACCCAAAATCCAGTTTGACATTAAATAAAAGGTTCTAAATAGAAATTATATCGGCTTATATTCAATATCAAATTCTGAAATCAACAAATATCGTGTTAGAAATAACGATATTTATATCTTCCAAATTCTCACAACAATATCTATATAATCATGGAATCCAATATCATAATATTCCAAAGATTATTTCTTCTCAAATCCATTCCAATTCATATGTTGGAAAATTTGGTTATATTAAAACCATTGCAGATCCAATTTATTATTTCTAAAATAATTGGGTTATTATTCTAGTTAATAACTAGCTTATTTCGATAAAAATATATTTTTATATTTTTAAATATGGAATTTTTCACCCAAAATCTTTCCAAACCATTTATTATGATTTTACACAATTTATTAATATTTTTAATAATTTTATTATGGCCCGTACAATCAGTTTCCAATAACGGCCACCGAACTGCATCCATAGCGACCTTTTTAATATTTGATTTGGACAAAATTCCAAATCCAACCGTTAGATTTCAAACTTATTGTATCCATTGGAAAGCTCTTTTCGATACAAACCCAACGGTTCTCGTTTTAGGAGAATCGGACGGTCAGATCTCCCGTTACGCCAATTTGAAGTTAATGGCCGAAATTCGCGAACTATCGCTACGCGGCGCGTTCTATTCAGGCCATTAAATATATATAATATATATTATATAAATTTCATCGATTTCCATTTAAAATGCATTTTATAAAATATTTATAAATTCGTTTTAAAACGATTCCAACTTCATTTTTCAATTTTAAATCAAAATTGATTTTATATCTTTATCATATTTATAAAATACGTTTTAAAACGATTCCAACTTCATTTTTTTCTAACAAAAATGTATTTTAACACATGATTCTTTCATTCTTTATACAAACAATAAAAATGTGATTTTTATTGTTAAAACAAATTATTTTAAAATATTCTTTATTTTAAAAATATTCTTTATTTTAAAAGATTCTTTATTTTAAAATATTCTTTATATTAAAATATTTTTTATTTTAAAAAGTCCTTTATTTTAGAATGTTTTTCATTTCTAAATCGCAATGCGACCCAATCAATTACCATATAATTTCAGTTATATGGATTTCATACATCGCATGTATGTAACAATAATGATAAATAATCATCAAACCGTCCATTCACATCCAGAGTGAAATTTACAACTGTGTGAGCATTAAAATAAATAAATAACGCTCAACACAGGCTGTCAATCCATCGATTGAAATACAACTAAATATTGGGATAGTGTATGTCAAATATCATCCCAATACCCGTGTGGGATTTTCAAACAAAAAAGTTTGTTTAAATAAATCATTGGTTAGTAAATTTAACCAATTCTAATTTAGTTTAAATTATTTTCTATTTAACCAATTTTCACTGTTCAAATTATAAATGAATATTTATAATTTAATTTCAACTACCATATTAATTTTAACATTATTTCTAACATTTCAACATCACAAACAACATACAATACAGTCAATTTAAATCGTCCATGGTCTATGGACCATGAAGGTGGTCTAACATGCACCATATACAATTTATAATAATTAAACTGATAAAAATCTACACCTGTAATTCTATATATTTTTCAGTTATGAAAATAAATAAAAAACTGTGCAGAATTTTTTATTGAGGAGTTCTCACCTTTATTTTCACTCCGTCAGTCTTTAATTGGCGGTTTTGGTACCGTTTGAGTTTGAATTTGCCCCAAATTCCAACTTACTCGAAATTAGACCCAGTTATTGTTGTTGTGAAGCTCTCGACTCCACGATCACAACGGATCTAAAATCATCATATTTCGACCTCGTATGTGGAAGATATGATGTTATGAACTTTAAATACATAATTAAATAAGTAATTAATTTAAATTAATTAAATTTTTACCCTAGAATTTGTTCACCGTTGCTCCACCTAATCGGAAGCTTCCCGCCACCGCCACACTGCTCCAGACCATCGGCCAACCACCTGGCTGACCTCCCCCGTCCACGCCGCGCCACCGCCGCAAGTGGTGCCCCCTTGCGCCGTCGATCGACGGAATTTCCGTCCACCCTCAAATTCACGTCGTTCGTGATTTCTCCGACGATCGACCCCCTGAGCGTCGCGCGCCATCACGGTTCTGACCGCCGCCCATCCCTCTTCCAGTTTGCTTAAGGTACCTCTGGCCATCGACGCCCCTATCGACGACGGCGAGAGAAAGTAGGGTTTCCGCTTTTGAAAATCAGTCCTCTCTGTTCATCTTAGGATTCCGCCCACCACGAGCAATTTCAGATTGAACAACCAATGACAAAATCGTAGAGCACTCTCTTCTCTACAATTTCTTCGACTATGCCATCCCCTAATTCTCGACGGTTTGCGTGTAATTCACCAAAATCCAAAAGTCATTTTCTAGCTTTGACCATTGATTCCCGCGAATCCGTGCGACGATAGGCTACGGAATTTTTGTGGTAGGTAGAGATCATCATGATCTACAATACCCAGAAACCATTTGGTTAATTGTGTATGGATGGAGAGATATAAATTATTTTGTTTCTAGGGGCTTATTTGCAAAATTGAGAGAGAGAGAGAGGAAGAGGGCTGCTGTCAATTTTTGAGGAAGAAGAGAAATGAGGGTTTGTAGAGAGGAAAAGATATTATATAGTGGAGTGTTTTATTATTTTATTATTAATTTTTCAGTTTAATTATTAATTCTCTAGTTCGCACTCTCTCCGTTTGACAGTTATTGATACCACGATCAAATACAAATTCCGTTGGTGATGAAAATCAACATGTTGCTACGTCTTGACGATACGATTCTAATAAAACTGGTTTCGTCGAATTCCGAGTCCGTTTGCTCAAAAAAACTCTGTTTTTGGCCTTATATGGCTGATCGATTCAAAATTAATTGCTCATAGCCACATACTAGCTCCAAAAATCACAGAAAAATTATTTCTAGCTTTGTTTTGACGATACGGTCCTAACAAAATTAATTTCGTCGAGTTTGGAGACCATTTGAAAAAATGGTCATTTCCCAGTCGATTAAATTCAAACTAAAATTACCAAAAGCGTTTACATTTACTATGCTCACATATTAATTCCAAAAATTATGAAAATTGGAATCTAGCAATAATTTGACATTCCGAAACCAGCAAAAGTGGTTTCATCGAAAACGGAGATCGTTTGTAAAATGGCTATATATTACATTAAAAAAAAATATAAATTCCATAGCGACTATTTTGAATTTTAAACTGGACATAACTTTCAATTTGCGCTATGAAATCTGGAATTTTCAAATTCGTTAGTAGATATAATTAGATAGATTCAAATATTTCTTGTTTTACTGAAATCTGATTTATTTTGAATCCTGTACATTCATTTGAAATCTAAAATCGAATTTTCAAACTACCGCGCCATTTCAGGCTCGTTTTATAATTAAAATAAATTTATACATTCTAACTTCAATTTAAATAAATTTTTAGTCGTTACTATTTAAAAAAATATTTTAAATATTCAAAACCCATTAACATATCTAAAATTAAAATTTTAAATTGGTTTAGAAATTCCAGGTTGTTACAACCACCAAGCCTAAATAACTAATATATATGTATATATAACAACCGAAAATTTATCAATAAACAGCAGTGCAACCAAATCAACAAACAAACAACACACAAATATTTAAAAATTGATTATAATAAATTATAGTCGAACCAGAGAGTGAGTTTACTCACCTTGATATATTTGGCACATATCCCTTTAAAATTCACATCTCGCGGCTATGAATTATCTCAAGTGAATTATTTCGTACCAACAATTATTTAATTTTATTAATCGACTATACTATCATTAATTTAAATTAACTTTACAAATTAATAAGTTGATTATTAATTAAATAACAACTAAAAAATTAAACAAATTCTTCTATGTATATATTTAAATTTCGGTAAAGACATTTACCTTACTGCTTAGCTAATAACTTGACAAATCGATGAAATAATTCCCCGAACAGCTCCAAAATTTTTGCTCCACTCATCTCGGCATTTTATCGAACAACTCGTAGTCCATCTCCATTTCAATCAGTACACCGCCTCCCCCCTAACCACTGTCACCATCAGTATAACCCAGTTCACCCAAAAATCCAATAGACCCATCATCCTGTAAGGACACTCGAACTCCTTCCCAAAAATCCCACTGTCTCATTCCATATCCATATCAGAAAATTGCACCCAAAACACCGTCGTCACTTAATTTCCAGGCATCACGCCATCCCAAAAAAATACCTGTACTCCTCCCTTAGCAACGAACTGCCACATCGATCTCACGACATAAATAGCGTGCCTAAAATCCCCTACTACCATCGACTTACACTACTTTGAACTTGATGCCTCACTGTTCAAATCGAGATCCCCCTTCCTACTACCAAAATCGTATCTTTCACTGTTGCACTCCATTTCAAGAATCGAACTCCACCACAGTTGCACCCGAACCAACATCGACTTCTACTTCTCCCAAATCGCACCACTATAGCCCTCTTCTACAATCGCGACGCTTCAGAACGAGGGTTCGAACTTCAAGGACCGCGAGTTTTAAATCATAAATTCGATTGTGTATTATCATTATTATTTTCATAAATATCGAAGGATTCTATTTTTACAAGGAGAAAAGAACGCAAGGAACAAAATGAAGAGGATTGAATTTAGTTCGTGGATTGAGAATGGAGAAATACAAAGGCCTATAGTTGTTATATAGGTGTGAATGAGAACAGAAGTACAAGGCCACTAAATTTCATGTTTCCTTGATCATGAAGATGGGAAGCAGTTTTAACAGATTGATGAAGCAGGTCTATGAATTTTTTTTTAGGGTGGCTGAAGTGATTTTTATTTAAACTTGATTAGATAATTATATAATATTCCAAAATTTCTCGTGGTCCCTAACCAGCTATACCGAATTGCTATTTTAACGTAAAGACCTATATTTCCAGATTATAATGTTATTCTGAACTCAATGGAACATATTCTGAAATTTAATTTGATTTTATGAGGGAGATAACAATTTAAACTGTCAATTTAAAATTAAATTTATTAAAAATAGATTATCATTGTTCTAATTCAATATAGAATTTATATTGATTGACTGAACCGTTTCAATTTAGTTTTTTTTACTGTGACTTTGATTGTTTATTGATAACTCGATATATTCGAAATTAAATCATATATCGATTATTAAATCAATAAATTCCAAAAAAATCCATTTATTATCCCAATACAACATTAAAAATAAATTTAAATGTTCAATATTAAGTGGCTAAAAATCCGGGATGTTACACTGAAACCATATACTAATCTTAATATTGCAGAAGCCTCAAATAGGCACACAACACCTATTATGGTTATCTAGATACAAACCATGCAAAGCACTCATAAGCAAACAGAAAACGCATACAAAACTTAGCAATTGATAGAGTGACAACTACTCGATTCAGAAGAAGTGTCACCAGGAGCTTACCCAGCACCTAGCCGTCTTTCTGAAATGCGGGGCATGAAAGTGTCGCATGTCCCGAAGTTTGGCAAATGCGACAAGTACGGGTCCTTGAACATTTAGTAGAGTAACGGCCCCTTGTTCCGCAGTTGTAACAATTTCCACGAGTAGAGTTAAAAGTTATAGATCCGGAGGGTTCCTTCCCCCCTCCAAACCCAGGACCCCTACCATAAGAGTTAGCAAATTTTGATTTGGGAGCATAGGCACAGAACTGGTCCCGAATGCTTGGTTATTTGTCTTGAGGTCAAGTGGTTATTGAGTCGTCCCAACTTTCCTTTGATGAACTCTCCTAAGTTTCCTTCTTCGATGAGTCTCTGTATTACACCTTTCAACACCTTGCATTTGTCGGTTTGGTGTCCATTCATCATGTGATATTCGCAATACCTCCCTCCTTTGAATGGTTATGGGTAATTCTGGGATTTGAAAGGCACTGAGAAGTTGACTTTCTTCTTCATTATGACATATATATAAGAAATAGGATTGCTTAAGGCTACTGTATTAGCACTTAGTCCTTTCTGCTTTGTCTCCTTTTGATCTTCATTAAACCTGAGCTTCCGATCCTGAAATTTCTGATGAGTACGAGATTATCCGTCTTCTTCGTGGTGACCGGGCCACTTTTTCAAATGATACAACTCTTCCATATAAATGAATTTACTTGCTCGGTGGTAAAATTCTTGTAGATCTTGACATCCATACGTGTACAATTACTTCCAAAAAGGAGTGTCTTCGACTATCATTGAATGGACCGTGACAAGCTT
Source organism: Allium sativum (assembly GCA_030737875.1). Classification (NCBI taxonomy): domain Eukaryota; kingdom Viridiplantae; phylum Streptophyta; class Magnoliopsida; order Asparagales; family Amaryllidaceae; genus Allium; species Allium sativum. Next base: position 218,811,134 of record CM060920.1, read on the forward strand.
ATCACAATTGCTCATGTCCCATGCTTTCGAAGCTTTACCATTAAATCATTTTAGGTAATCGATTAAAGACTCTTCTTGTCTTTGTTTTATACTTATAAGGGCTGGATAATCCACCGTTGGATCCTTACAACTACAAAATTGTGCGAAGAATTCATGAGATAACTATTCCCAAGAGCTAATGTCGTTTCCTTGATATCGTCGATCCCATTTAGCAGCTGCTTTTTGAAGTGTTGCTGGAAACATTTGGCACTGAATGGCTTCTGAAGCATTATAGGTATCTATATAACTTCCAAAGGCAGCAAGATGCCTTTCGGGGTCTGCAGTTCCATCATATATGTGGTGTGGCAAATTTATACTAGGCGGAGCTTCAGTCACTCTTTCTTTCCTATATTCCGGGGGCAACAGGTTTTTGTTCTCCTCTGAACTAGCAGCTTCTGCTGACATTATATTGTCCCTTTGTAAAGTTGGTCTGCCTTGTAGATTTGATAAGGATTTAAACTTGCTATCGTATACTTGAGGTGTCATTACTCTTGATTCTGCTTCATAAGATTCTATCCCTAAGGACCTTCGGGCTAAATCAGCTTCGATAAATCTTTTAGTAGTATCAAACGGTGTTGCCAAGCGTAATATTTCCACTTCGTCACTTGCTTTTCTTGTTAAGATTGAGGATTCCTTGTTTTCTAGTTTTGCTAGATCATTAATTCCATGGCGCCTTATGGGAACATTCACGCATGATGGTATTACTGTTTTCATGGCTTCGACAGTGGAGGGTTCCATTCTTTCACCACTACTAAGGCGCTTATCCGAGGCTTCTTCCCCCTTACTTTCAAATAGATTTGTAATAGTCTTCTCTATCGTTCTCTAAAGTAGGCTTCTATATTTCCACGATTTGAGCTTTCGGAACCGGATCCTCCAGTGTTTGAACTCCCAGACTGTCTTTTACCTTTATTGCCTCGGCTTTCTTTGTAATTAACATTTGATGAAATAGGTCTTCCTGAAGTTTCTTATGATTGAGTTTTTTTCCATAGAGCCTTCATTTCAAGTAACTGTTGCTCTATGACCTTGGTCCTTTTAGCATTCCCTTCTTCGGAACCCAAGCTTAGATGTTATGTTAGAATTAGAGGTCTGCTCGCTACTACATCACTTGGTCCGAGCAATGGAAGCATATCTCTTTCTGCATCGGTTGTCCTTATTGATGCTTGATCGTCTTTTTGTGGAACAAAGCTGGTTTGTAGACCGAACGGGGTTCTGACTTTGCCACTGAATTTGGAAGATGCCTTCACCCCTAATTCCGTCTGATAAGATTCTATTTCAAAAGTCCTCTTGGCTGAATTTTCTTTAATAGACCTCCTAGTAGCGTCAACCTATAAAGTCAAGTATAAAGCTTCCAATTCTTCATTCTTTCCCTTTGCTAAAATCAGAGGCTCGTTATCTCCTAGATTTGTAGAATTGGCACTTGATAGTAAGTTGGTTCCTATAATAGAGAATGCATTAGAACCCTACCCCTAACTCTCTTGCAGTCTAACCATTTTAAGGGATTCAGAGAGTACCTTGTTATGGCGGAATATAGGGCAAGGATGGTATGGGAAAACGTGGAATATAGAGCAAGGATGGTATGGGAAAAAGAGAAGGAGATATGAGAGGAAGGACTAGAGGTTTAACGTTAAATAGCTCTTTGATCGGCGACATCTAAGTAGCAAGTTGAAGATTATAAATCTCTTTCCGAGACCCATTCTCCTTGGGTTTCACTTTTCCAAAACTTAGTCCACTCCCGGATAGAACAACCAGTGATGTGGGAAGGTTATTCAAAGGTTCGGAGTTCAGACCCATCTTCTAGCGCTAAAATGTTAACGATATTTTCGTTAACACCAAAATCAGGTCTAGGATGTAGACTTAGGGTATGTGAAGGGATTATTTAGTTCCAACCAGCTTGAGTTAGTTTACCATTTCCGAGATATCAATGTTTTGAGGCCCGAATGTTAGTTACTCTTCCCTCAAGTGGTGAGTATCACGCTTGCGAGACTCAAAAACCAACAGTTACCTTGGGAGAAGGGTCCCCTAAGCACGAACAAGTTAGGAAGCTAAGTGGCTTGCGGAAGGGTAATTGACGATTTAGGGTTAGGGTAAGGTCTATATGGAAAGGCTTTTGTTGTGGAGGAAGCATAAGGTAGTTAGGTGATTGTTGGAAAGGAAGGGTTAAGAAGTGTAAACCCGCACAAGCGCAACAATATATAACATAAAATGAGAAATAGTAGAGAACACAACAATTTATAATGGTTCAGTTCAGACTAAACCTACATCCACTTTAAGGGCTTTAATGATCTTATAAATAGAAGTGATTACATAGGAAATCCCCAAATTGATTTACAAATTAGGAGTATCTCTCTTAGAAATGAGAGTAAGATTGAGGAATTAGAAAATGTCCCCCAAAATGAGACCCATAGGGTCTTATTTATAGACAAATCGGACCCCCTTTTGCCATCAACTCAACATAAGCCTATTTCGGTTGCGGAAAAGGGGGTTTTGGCCGCTTTGCACCCTTCGGCTTTGGTAACTATGGTTTCAGCCGCCTTTCTGAGTATTGTTATTAATTCATTCTTGCCTTGCAGAGCTTCGGTCTCGGACTTTCGGTAGCAACTCTTTGCATTAGTGGCGGTGATGCTTCTGTATCTTGGTTCTGATGTGCAATCTTTAGGTGTGCATTGTTGTTGGCTTCACTATCTTCCCTCCTTCATTCTCGGCTTTCGGTTGATCTCTGTAGTGAGTCTCAGACTTTCGGAAGGATTCTTTCGGAGGATTCCTTGTTAACTCTTGAATTTGTCTCTTGGCAGTCGACAGGCTTTGGTTACGATAGCCATCTTTCGAAATGCTTCTCTTATGTTTTCGGCTTCTTGTGACTTTAATATCTTCACCTCCCTCCGTATCGGCATTAACTAAATTAATTCCGAAAGCCCTTTCGTCTCCTTTTTTTGGCATGGTGTTTCCTATCATGCCTTTGATCTCAGGCTATAAGCTTTCACCCTTTCTTTCATATCTACTTCCGGCTTTAAATTGATTGGCATTCGGAATTGAGCTATGCCTTTCGAGTCGGCACTACCCTATCTGTAACACCCCGTAATTCTGTAACATTAAGTTTTGCAAATTAAATTATAAATAAATTTTAAAATAAGAATCAAGGGAAACAAGTTGTGCCATTGCATTCGTCTCGAAATTCTGCTTGGAAACGAGTCCGAGTTTTTGAGAAACGGAGTCCGTATGAGGGAGATATGACCCTCCGAAGTTTCAAGGATTTTCAGAACAGAAAAATAGCTCGAAATTCGAATTCAAAACCCAGAACAGGCTGGGCGGGAAATTTCCCGCCAAGGACCAGGTCGACCTGGGGGTCGACCTTGGGGTCGACCATAGTGTCGACCTTCCAGGGACCAGGTCGACCATAGTGTTGACCTGGGGGTCGACCTGGTGCCGAATTCCTGTTTTTGAACCTGATGCATTGCGATGTGTTTAGACGTTTTTTCTGACTAGATTCGTAATGCTAAACCTATATAAACCTCCCCTAATCCCCACTACTCCTCACACCATTCTTCTCTATCCTTATGCTGCACAAATTCTAAATGAACAAGATGACTTCCTCTTTTCCAAAGACTACATGATTCAATTAAAACAAGATTAATCAAATTAAGAGAGTCCTTCTACCTTCTTCTTCAAGCAACGCGAGATTCGCAAATAGGAGATTCAAATAAAGTTAAAGCTTCAAGAAGGGAAGCAAAGGCTAATTCAACGGCTACGAGCAACGTCGCGCGAATCATAGCAAATCACCTCAGCGTTATTATCCTTTTCTAAAACCGATCAATGTAAGTCAGTTGCTTTTTATATTTGAACGCCTAGATCTATTTGTGACATGTAATTAAATGGATATGAGAATATACCTAATCCTTTCGTTTGAATCGGTGCTTGTATATGCCTTTGGATCTGATTCTCGATTATGGCCTAGAACTTATTGTGGCTAATTGTCACTGATTATGAACATAAGAATATGCCTATGACTATGACTATGAACATAAGACTATTGCCTATGACTATGAACATAAGACTGTGCCTATGACTATGAACATAAGGCTATTTCCTATGACTATGATTTATAACTATGAGACCATGACTAGGACTATTTTGTGGTTAATTGCCTAGGACTATTTTGGTTAATTGCCTATGACTATTATGGTTAGTGGCTTATGCCCATAACATTATAGTTACAAATCATGATTGTATACCGAACTGGCATTATGTTGGATCAAATCACCTATGTCTCCCTTGATTATGTTGGATCTCATACTTAGGGTGTAATTGCTTAGTTTATTCTTGTTCGCTATTATGTACACCAAACCCATTGGATCCATTATCTTTGTATTTTTGTATTTTGGTTCGCTTTTCATGCCTATCCTCTTATGTAAATTCTCGTGCTTATCCCCTATTCCTTTTGTTAGTTTCATGTCATGAGTACCTAGAAACTTGTGAAATCATGTTATACGTACGACTTCGGCGGGGGAATTTGGGCGTAGCTTAATTAAGATAATTTGGCATAACAAATATGTTGGCATAATCTGATTTGGCTATAATGCTAAATAATTTACATGCATATTAGACTTAGGCGTAAAATGGTAAACTGTTAATTGGCCGCAAAGTATGTAGTTGGCATGTAAGCCAAGTTTGGATATAAATTGTATACTAGAATATTAAATCTAGTTTTGACATGAACTGATCTAATTTGGCATAAACTGCAAGTTGGGTTAAATGATAGGTAAATCAAGATTTGGGCCTAGAATATAGGTATGTTAGTGGGCATGACAAATGAATATGATATAGGCCAAATTTGTTTAAAAGAGTCGTTAGCAATTTACATACAGATAAAAAAGGATAAATATGTGAATCTAAGACAGACGAATATGCCTAACTCGAGGTTAGATTGAGTTACGATATAAGACTGCCCGGAACAGCCCGGCAAATCCAGCAACCGTAACAATACCTATCTAATGTGGGTGGTTAGAGCATTGAGCCCAAAAAGGACCCGAAGTTAGACTGAGTTGCAGTGTAAATCTGCCCGGAACCGACCGGTACATCCAGTGACCGCAACAATATCTGTCTAATGCGAGTGGTTGGTGCTTTAAATGAATAATTTAAAGCTAAGAAACAGTTATGTTAGAATGGGAGGGTTAAGTCCATAGGAACACTTAACCAATTTAACATGTTAACTAGACTAGAAGGTGGGGTTAAGCAAAATACACTTAGCCAATTTAACATGTTAACTAGACTAGAATGTGGAGTTAAGTAAACTTAGAACACTTAGCCATCATAGTGTGCCAAATGAACAAGGTTAAGTTAAAACATGAAGGGACAATACTTAACCATTAGGGCATGTGAATTAAACAGATGTTAGTGTTAAGTTAACTAAGAGAACACTAAACCATTATAACATGTTAGCTAAACAGATGGGCAGGGTTAAGTTAAATGGAACACTTAACCAATACAAGATGAAGGGGTGGGGTTAAGTAATAAGAAATACTTAACCAATATGACTTGATTTGTGGTAGGGATATGTCAACATGAACTACTGATAACACTTAACCAGTTTAACATGACAAATGAATGGGTTAAGTTAACTTGAATCGACTAATTACACTTAACCAATCCAACTTGACGAGAAAATGAACTAAGTAGTAAACCTTAGTTAAGAGGACTAAGTTGTAAACCTTAGTTAAGAAAACGACGATTCAGGAACTAAGTAGTAAACCTTAGTTAAGGGAACTAGGTAGTAAACATTAGTAGAACACGAGAAGGAGCGAACGTCCATTTGATCTTAAAGAAGGCTCCAACAAACTGGGTTACGAAGCACGCAGCTTCGAGGGGATGTGAGGGTACTCTTGATATCCCTCTGTGAGGATGCAGATGATCCACCTGGGCTCACAGAGGTTAAGGTCTGCGTTAGAAGAACCAAGGGTATGTCCTGGTTGCAATATAAGGCAACCTAAAGACTAGGATGGACCAGCGTGATTCAGTGAGACTAGTAGCCCTGTGATAACAACTCGTCGTCTACCTACCATCTTGAGTCAGTCAAGATACGTACAGCGGAAAGGCGGAGAACTCCAAAAGACCATATACTTGCTATCTAGTTATGGGTGCGGATGGCCATAGGTTAGTGGGCATAGAGGGCCTGCGTATAGTTCTCATTTTTCAAGGTGTGCCTTTCATTAGTTGAGGTAGGGGTCAAGTGGGACCATAGCCACAGGAAAAACAAACCTTAACATCTGCATCGGCAGATATCTGAAAGCTCCCGACCGAGTTCCGTGTTTCTTGATTTGCCCTGCCACGAGACTCGGGTCACACATATAGAGGACATGTGCATCTAGACAGCGATAACGATCCACAACACATACGTGGGGAAAGTCTAGGAACATATACCACTCTGGGTAGTGTGTCCTAGATTAGGGGCGTCGTTCTATAGGTAGCATACTCCTTAGTTGGACCTAGGTCGCGTAAACCCTAAAATCCGAGAAACGTTCAATAGGTAGCATAAACCCTAGTAGCCCTGGGTAGCGCAAACCCTAGTTGGATCTAGAATGCGCTCGATAGAAAACCCTAGATTAGATCTAGGTAATAAATAATAGATGTACACCTGAAACAATCACATTTGCGGGAATTGGGACCACATATCTGTTCTTATCAGTTTATATAGATTACTAGTTAGGTGGTGCAGAGATATAGAAATTAGAATAACAAGGTAGTAGCGAAGTAGAGAAAGTATAGAAGTGAATCCAGTTTATCTTACCTTATCATATCTTGTGCTAACCTTATGATTCCCATCATCATGGTGTTGTCTTGTATTCAGTTAAATTCATGTCATGTTGCTTTTACCTGTTCGCATGCTGAAAGTTACTGAACTTACCAGACTTTATGTCTGACTCTGTTTTCTTTCGCTTTCTTGTCTTCCGTTTCCCCACAGGTTCGCAAGGAGGGAATATTACTACTTAGTCCAGTTTTCTTTCTAAGCTGAAGATTAGTCGAAGTTTTGCTGGGATTCTCTTTTTCATTGCTACGGCTGGCTCACGCTACATTGGGGAATATAAATGTTATTTTATGCTTCTTTATTTTGTAAGACAGATATTTTGGTATTGGAAAACAATTATTGTACAAACTATTTTATCAATAAAGTAAAGTCCTATTTTCCGCTGTTTTAAATTTTGTCTGTCTTGTAATTTATCTGTATCTTTTAACTATAACTATCCACAGAAGTTAAGGCATTCCCTTTGTGAGTGACCTTAACGGATGTGGGGTGTTACACGTGGTATCAGAGCTGAAGGTTACCAGATCAGATAAAAGATTGGAAAAAATATATTTTCAGAACGGTTTTTAAAGAAGCATTTTTCAAAAGAAAAGTTTTGTAAAGGCATATTCCCTAAAAGCCATACGCATTATCTTCTAATCCTCTGTTTGAATTCTTGTCCCCTTCTTTCTTGAGTCTTCGGGGCTCCTGGCTTTCTGGGGTGTAACCTCATCGCAGCACGGTTTCGTGGGCTTGATAAGACTACGATACCTATCGAAGGGCAAAGTAGTGCCCGACTCCCATCTATAGCCATAGTAGTTTCACATGCAGCTAGTTTTCTTTCAAGCTTTGGCGGGTTTTCCGTGCGATGGAGGCAGCTTTTGAGAAACTTGTCAATATGATTACACAGGGATGGTAAGGATGAGGGAGTTTGGCTAGGGAGCTCAACGCAAGGATGAGAAATTCATGGATATAAACTCGACTCACGAAGAAAGAAGGAATTATAAAACCTAAGACGAGAGGAAGTATCTTTTCCATGGTATAATGGGGCATATAATTAAGGACAAGGGCAAGGATGAGGGATAGGATTTTCAGAAGGGAGGGTGCATGCTTCCACCACCAGAATATCTGAGAGAGAGGTAGTAAAAGTCTCTGTTGGAAAAGTTTAGCTTTTCATTTTGATCAACCAGTTGGTACTCTTTTGATCTTAGCGCTTTGCATTTGTTCATATCTACTTCCATAGCTGAGTCTCTGCACCTTAGTACTTGTATAGTAAAAGGTCCCATTTTAGTCTCAAATCCAATTGGTGGTTCGACCCGTTTATCTTTGGTTTGTAAGGATTTGAGAATAGCAATAATTAAGTATTGGGTTTAAGCTTAATGCTTATGTTTTTGGGTTTCATGGGCTATGGGTTGATTCTAGGCATGGCTTGGTTAGCTAGTAATTGTGAAGGGAGGGTAGTTAGACTTTTGATTCGCCTCAGAAATACCCTCGAGATTCCATGTAAAAAATCAGTTAGGCTTAGCTAGCTAGAATCGCTTAATGCATTTATCGACGATTTGCAATCCGTTAGGGTAGTCCATGAGTACGCAGATGTTTTTGATTAGGTTTGGAGTTTACCCCTAAAATGCGGGATAGACTTTCGCATGTATCCAGTTGACAATGAAAAGCAAGCTATCCGATCAACGACAGTTTTGGAAATGGAGGTCAAGAAGCTTCGCAATCGTGAAGATTAATTAGATAAGGTACAGAATAGTGAAGCTCTAGAAGATGCAATTTAGAAGACTGAAGACTAGATACACGCATCATACCCTTTTTCTTAAGGGTACATCCTTGATCTCTTTTTCTAGGAATCTTATGCATACTTTCTAGCTTTTAAGGTATATCCTCTAGGGCGTATCATCGATCCTTAGGTAGAAGCCAATGAATGTAAACATGTATTTGAAACATGTTATGATTGATGGTTGCAAATGGTTGCTCATGGATGCATATACACACCATAGGCGCTAGTACGACTTAGTCACTTTCATATCGCATTCGCATATATGTATTTGCTTAACGGATTTAACTTGATATGTTAACATATGGATGTTGCATATGGATGAATGGTTATGCACACATGTAGTATTTACATAACTAGGGATGCTTGCATACAAGATTGGACGCATGGCACTGACATAATTCGCATTAAGGAGGTTAACTGAATCAGTAGACCGCCTGATTTTGCATTAGATAAAGACATATACACACACTATGCATATGAACATGAATGCATTAGAAATCTTTTTAAGGACAATGAATGCCTGTGATTGAATGGTTGAGTAGATGGGTGATTGGATGGTAGGATACATTCTTCCTAACTTGAAGATTTCGGGGACGAAATCCTTTTAAGAGGGGGAGAATGTAACACCCCGTAATTCTGTAACATTAAGTTTCGCAAATTAAAGTATAAATAAATTTTAAAATAAGAATCAAGGGAAATGGTTTGAGCCATTGCATTCGTCTCGAAATTCTGCTTAGAAATGAGTCCGAGTTTTCGAGAAACGGAGTCCGTATGAGGGAGATATGACCCTTCGAAGTTTCAAGGATTTTCAGAACAGAAAAATAGTTCGAAATTCGAATTCAAAACCCAGAAAAGGCTGGGCGGGAAATTTCCCGCCCAGGACCAGGTCGACCTGGGGATCGACCATAGTGTCGACCTCCCAGGGACCAGGTCGACCATAGTGTCGACCTGGGGGTTGACCTGGTGCCGAATTCCAGTTTTTGAACCTGATGCATTGCGATGTATTTAGACGTGTTTTCTGACTAGATTCGTAATGCTAAACCTATATAAACCTCCCCTAATCCCCACTACTCCTCACACCATTCTTCTCTATCCTTATGGTGCACAAATTCTTAATGAACAAGATGACTTCTTCTTCTCCAAAGACTACATGATTCAATTAAAACAAGATTAATCAAATTAAGACAGTCCTTCTACATTCTTCTTCAAGCAACGCGAGATTCGCAAATTGGAGATTTAAATAAAGTTAAAGCTTCAAGAAGGGAAGCAAAGGCTAATTCAACGGCTTCGAGCAACGTCGCCCGAATCATAGCAAATCACCTCAGCGTTATTATCCTTTTCTAAAACCGATCAATGTAAGTCAGTTACTTTTTAGATTTGAATGCCTAGATCTATTTGTGACATGTAATTAAATGGATATGAGAATATGCCTAATTCTTTCGTTTGAATCGGTGCTTGTATATACCTTTGGATCTGATTCTCGATTATGGCCTAGAACTTATTGTGGCTAACTGTCAATGACTATGAACATAAGACTATGCCTATGCCTATGACTATGAACATAAGACTATTGCCTATGACTATGAACATAAGACTGTTCCCATGACTATGAACATAAGGCTATTGCCTATGACTATGATTTATAACTATGAGACCATGACTAGGACTATTTTGTGGTTAATTGCCTAGGACTATTTTGGTTAATTGCCTATGACTATTATGGTTAGTGGCTTATGCCCATAATATTATAGTTACAAATCATGATTGTATACCGAACTGGCATTATGTTGGATCAAATCACCTATGTCTTGTAACACCCCGTAATTCTGTTAATATTAATATTCACAAATTAAAGAATAACTAATCTCAAACGTGAGAATTGTGGGAAACGGGTTGCGCCATTGTGTTCGTCTCGGAATTCTAGTTGAAATAGAGTCCGAGTTTGCGTGATTTGGACTTCGTATGAAGGAGATATGGCTATCGGAAGTTTCAGAAAATTCAAAACAGATTTCAGAAAATTTAAATTTCAAAATTCGAAGTCAAACAGGCTAGGCGGGAAATTTCCCGCCCATCACCCAGGTCGACTGGGAGTCGACTGGGGAGTCGACACCCCAGGGACCAGGTCGACTGCGCAGTCGACCTGGTCCAATCGGCTAGGTTTTGACTTAGCCCAATCTTGAGCTGCTGATGTGTCTTTAGGGCTGAGTTGGCTAATTTAACGGTTCAGGTTAGTTCTGAGTTGATCTGATGGTCAAAATAAACCCTAAACTCTATATATACCTAGGTAGTCTCTCACTCTAAATCATATGAGAAATAGAATAGCCACCGTCATGCCATCGCCATGGAACTCAGTGTATCCGCCACCAACTAAGAAGGAAGAAAGCTAATCAAAACCCTAATTCTACTCAACTCTAAAGCAAATCAGGACTCTCTTTCTTCTCTAATTGTGAGTATGATGATCTTAACAAGATTGTTAGCAAACTAATTAGATTAAGATGTGATATGGATCATAAGAAAATGGTGTGAATTGTCATATATGTTGTTGTAAACCTTATGCTATCATGTATGTTGTAAATCCTGTGTTATGTGATGATGATATCCTATATGTTGTAAATCATGCTATGATGATATTATATATGTTGCAAGTTTCTATGCTAAGTTGCGATGTTACAAATTAATGATGTTATTATTTATGTTATAGTTAGCTTATGCTTGATCAAATCATGATGTTGATTATATATATGTTTGGGCTATGATTCACATGATAAATCACATGTACCTATGCAAGTTTAGATGGATTAGTATGTATAATCTCACATATCCTATGACATCTATTTAGATCTAAACTTAGGTTATAACATGTGTGAGTTCTATGGGTTAGATGCTAGTTTACACCATCATTATGTTGCATAAACCACATATGCAAGTTTATACATGAATTTGGATTATGATCATATTATGTAAATTGTGACATTTTACCAAACAAGTTGACACCTTTAGATCCATGACATGTGTAGTTTTATGCAAGTTTCACCCCTATTATGATTAGATCTATTTTATTTGTCTATATGTTGTGATAATTTATCTTTGTGCTATGAGTTCGACTATTCGAGTCTAACGTATATTTTGCGTTGAATAAGCGAACGTATAACGTGGGGTAGGGGTAATATTAAGGATTTAATATTAAGAAATTGGGGTGCAATTGATATGATTTTGCATACCATAAGTGGATGGCCATAATTGAGTCAATTATGGACATCATTGAAATTGGAATTAATTAATGATTTGAATAGGGATATATTTAAAACTGGGGTAAAAGATTATAAGTAATAATCAATGCTTAGGACACGAGGTTGGACTCGTTTGTGACGTAAACCTGCCCGGACCCAATCGGCAAATCCAGTAGTCACAAATGTCAGCCCAATGTGAGAGGTCCTAGGCCCAAATTAAAGCATAACAGTTGTAAAGACACGAGGTTAGACTCTTTTATGGTGTAAGACTGCCCGGACCCGCCCGGCAAATCCAGCTACCATAAATGCCAGTCTAATGTGGGAGGTCTTTATTCGGTTATGGCCTGAATGAATTAAGAAATACTTAACCAGATAAACATGTGAAGTGGGACATGGGGGTTAAGTAGGTGCCTTGGGTGGCATGAGGAATCTAGTGGGTGCCTTTAGTGGCATTTGAAATACGATTAGTAAGACTTAACCAAACACACATGTGAATGAACATGACTAAGAAGAGGGTTAAGTGGGATATACTAGTGGGGACAAGCTTAGGTGGGTAGCTTGTGGGGGCCCATTTCAACCAGTAACCCAAATGTATCTTTGTGGGCTCGACCCAAGTCGAGGACGGGACATGCATACTGGGCTTGACTATAAGAGGCCAAAACGGGTTAGCGGTGGCAACGCAAGTCCAACGGGTTTCATATGCGTGTGTGGACCCGGGCTGGTAGGTAAGACGTTGTTGCATCGTGTAGGTATAAGCCGTGCATCCTCAAGTTGTATCGGGTTGCCACTTTAGGGGAGTGATACACCCCACTGTGGGGCCAGCACGGGTATCTATGAGTAGGGAGCCGATCGCAAGTGGGTAGTGGGGTACACCTAGCGGAGATAGGGGCAGGCGGCACCTATGTAGTCAGCTAGGGGGTACACAAAGCTATTTATATAATTTCTAAGTGAAGCAAGTGGGATCAACCTTTAGGGTGACTGGTGTGGTGCAGTGTAGTAATTATTCGTTAGTAATTAGGTGTGCCTTTAACGTTATCTTTATCTGCTCTTCCATACCCAATAGTTCATAGACATTTCCTTGTTTTCCAGCTTATGTCTTAGTCTAGTTATTTTGATAATAGTATTGTTAGAATTATCATACTCGCCAGACTTTATGTCTGACCCCCTCTATTTCTATCCTTTTCCCCCTCCAGGTCCTCAGGGTGGACCCAGCTCTAGCGGAGTTTGATTGGATTGCTTTATCTCTCTTTTGGAAAGCTTGGACCGCTGAAGTAAAGTCCAGCTTGTTATCTTCTTTAATGGCTATTTATGTAATGGGGTTATGTATTTTGTTTTATCAAGATGGATATTGTACTTGACTCTGATTTATGGTTTTATGATGTAACAAGCATGTTTAATTTCCGCTGCAATAAAATAAAGTTTTAGATTTCCAAGTACTACTTATTATCTGTCTTGTTGTAATTTTTCTGTTCTATATTCACTTAAAACCTCCATGGAAGTTAATGCATTCCCTTTGTGAGTGACATTAATGGACGTGGGGTGTTACACGTGGTATCAGAGCTTAAGGTTACCAGAACAGATAAAATTTTTAGAAAAACTATTTTTCTAAAGTATTTTTGGAAGAAGTGTTTTCAAAAACATGTCTTGATGAGTAATTTAAAGAGGAAAGTTTTTATGAAAAACATAATCCCCAATAGCCATATATCTTTATCTTTCGAATTCTCCATTTTGAATCTTTCCCTTTTCGTTTCAGCATGGCTGAAGATCTTAACCTTCCGGATGGTGTAACGATACCAGGATGGTATAAGAGGTTATTAGAGGCTAGGGCCGCTGCAGGTCCAGCCAATGTTCCTCCACCACCAGTTACACCTGCTCCTTACCAGGATGGTATAAGAGGTTATTAGAGGCTAGGGCCGCTGCAGGTCCAGCCAATGTTCCTCCACCACCAGTTACACCCGCTCCTCCTCCTCCTCGCACTGATACTTTTGCAAAGACGTGCAAGGAATTTAAGGCTATGGGTGGAAAACCTTTTCAAGGGTCGGAAACGTTTATGGAAGCTAGAGATTGGCTTAAGGAGGTGGAAGAATTGCTAGAAATCTTTGAAGTAGAAGAAGGGAGGAAAGTCAAATTAGCAGCTTGGTTAATGAAGGGAGAGGCCTCGTTTTGGTGGGAGGTCACTAATGGGGAGCGTCCTGTTGACTCTTGGGCGGATTTCAGGCGTAGGTTTGAGGCGAAGTTTCTCTTAAGGGCTGAAGAGAATCTATATATGGAAAGGTTCTTGACATTAAAGCAAGGAAGCTCATCGGTGAAAGAATATGTCAACAAATTTAATCAGTTAGCAAGGTTTGGCTTGGACTTAGTGAACACGCCGAAGAAGAAGGCTCTGAGGTTCGTTAATGGCTTGAATGAGCCGTTGCAGGGGTTGGCTATGACCCACATCCCTATGGGGGCCACCTTTGAAAAGCCAGTAGACATGGCACTCATGCACGAGGAGAAAGGCGTTAATGCTAATAAGGCACCCGAGAAGAAAGGGGACCAGAAGAAACCACAACAGCAAAACAAGAAGGGTGGTAAAGACAATAATGGCAAAGGAAAGAAAAGATGCTTTAACTGTGGGACACCAGGCCATCTCAGCAAGGATTGCAGAAAGAAAAAGAAGACTGGCTGTTTTCACTGTGGTGAAGCGGGACATCTAATGAAGGACTGCCCAAAGAAGGGGCAGAGGGCAGGGTCTACCTCGGGAGGACAGGTGCAGGCTCTTATGGCACCAGGGTAGGCAAGGGGACAAGTTCAGGCTCTCGCGGTCCCACCGCTGCAAGAACGAGGTAGAACCATTTATGTTGAAAGCTTAGTTTTTCTGTTTGATCATCATGTCCGTATTTTATTCGATTCGGGCGCATCTCATTCGTTTATCTCTACATCATTAGTTGAATCACTGCACTTAAACACCAGTTTAGTAGAGGATCCCTTAGTTTTTTCGAATCCAATTGGGGGCTCAGCTTATTTGTCCATGATGTGTTTGGATTTGAAAATTTCTATACTTAGCGTTGAGTTTAGATGTGATGCTTATGTTTTGGGCTTCACGGGCTATGGGCTAATTTTAGGAATGGATTGGTTATCCAGAAATGGGGTTGTTCTTGATTGTGAAAGGACAGTAGTTAGGCTCATGACTCGCCTTGGCAACACTCTCGAAATCTTTTGTAATCCCATAAATTCCGTTATGCTAAGTTATCTAGAATCGCTTGACGCGTCGGTGGAAAATCTACGATCTGTTAGAGTGGTCCGAGAATACTCGGATGTGTTTGAGGAGGTGAAGGGCTTGCCTCCGAAGCGGGAGATAGATTTTCGAATATATCTTGTGGATAATGAAAAACCAGTATCTTTTCCAGTACGCCACATGGTTCCTCGTGAAAGGAGGGAACTCAATAAGCAAGTGAAGGAGTTGCTTGAGAAGGGGTTCATAAGACGAAGTATATCGGAGTGGGGTGCTCCAGTAGTATTTGCCACGAAGGCGGATGGGTCCCTTAGACTTTTTGTGGACTATAAAGAACTTAATAAGCTTACTAAGAAGAACAGACACCCACTGCCGAGGATTGACGATCTCTTCGATCAGTTAGTTGGCGCCTCAGTGTTTTTGCAGTTGGACTTAGCCACTGGATTCCATCAGTTGAGAGTGGCTGAGGATAGCATTGACAAGACTGCCTTTAGGACTCCGGACGGTTTCTATGAATTGCTAGTGATGCCCTTCGGTTTGACAAACGCCCCCGCATACTTTGTTGATTTGATGAGTAGGGTGTTTAGGAAGTACCTTAATAAATTCGTGGTGGTCTTTGTAGACGACATCTTGATCTTTTCTAAGAATGAAGAAGAGCATGCCCTACATCTTAGGGAACTGTTGGAGACTCTACGAGCGCATAACCTTAAAGCTAAATTTACTAAGTGTCACTTCTGGAGAGAGGAAGTGCGATTCTTAGGGCACGTGGTTTCCAAAGAAGGGATAGCTGTGGATCCCGCGAAGGTGGTGGCCATCCAAGATTGGATGGTCCCTAAAAATGCTACTGAAGTAAGGAGTTTCTTGGGGTTGGCTGGCTACTATAGGAAGTTTATCAAAGACTTCGCAAAAATATAAGCTCCATTGACACGCCTGACGAAGAAGAACCTAGTCTTCGCGTGGGACGTAGATTGTGATAATGCGTTCCAACGTTTAAAGAGAGCTTTGACCTCAGCTCCAGTCTTAGTGCTGCCAGACGGGAGTAAGCCATTTACTGTTTATACCGATGCTTGTGGGATAGGTCTAGACGTAGTCTTAATGCAAGAGGGTAGGGTAATAACCTATGGTGGAAGGCAGTTGAGGGTGCATGAGAAGAATTACCCCGCGCATGACCTAGAGTTGGCCGCAATTGTTTTTGCGCTTAAGTCTTGGCGCCATTATCTTCTTGGCGAGAAATTCGAATTGTTCACTGACCACAAATATTTAAAATACTTATTCTCTCAGAAGGACTTGAACTTAAGGCAGCAAAGGTGGATGGAATTCTTAGCGTCCTACGACTTCGAAATAACATATACCCCTGGCAAGGGTAACGTGGTGGCAGACGCCTTAAGTAGGAAAAGGCTGTCCTTGAGTCCGTTGTTTGTTGAACGACGAAACTTAGAATTCATTTCGATGTTTGATTTTAGACCTTCCATTGACTTTGTACCCAGTTTGTGTGACGACCCGTAACTTCCCCGTAAAGGAAAGCTTCGGATAGTTCGAGAACAAGCCACAACAGAACGCATATAAAAGAACATTTCATTGTATATTACAACAATGCATCAGATTACAAGAATATACAGAGTTTGAATAAATATCACACAGAAATATCAGAGATTTAAATTACATTTAAATACATAGCAGCGGAAAATAATACAATACACAACTAGAAGAGATATACGGATACAAAGCTTTCCGGATATCGTTCCAGCTGTAAACCAGGATCCTGTGAATATAAATCTGCAAAACCAAAACTACTAGCTGCCCGTGTCAAAATAGGGGCACCCAGAGTTTAGGTTAAAACAATAAACTCCAGGTCAGTCATGTGACTGGTGTGAGAACTAAAACAGTTAATCTTTATTTTTAAAGTTAGGTAAATCAAGGGACCACGCCGAATAACACGGAACGGGTTTCCTCCCAAGAATACCAGTGCATAAAACAAACAGCGCAATGCTAAATAAAGAAAAATGAAGCTGTTATAAGACCCAGGTCCTATCACACAATGCAACGCAAGCCGGGGGATAGGGTTTTCCCTTATAACAGCCAAAGAATGCTTGATACGTTTAAAACAAATCATTTGATACTATTATAAGTGCATAGTGTATAAAACAACTTCAAATCATAAGTATCAATCATAGGCGGCATGGGTACCATATATCATGTCGCCATATATAGGTTTACAAATAAAACCTCGAATGTCACGTATTTGGAAATTGGATTTCCGTCTATGAACCGAGGCTAGGGATCGTCCTCTACCGATTCGAGACAATCTAGCCCATGTCTCAGGCAAGCGCGCAGGCAAGCCTTGAAGCGACAGGGCCGGTCCACCGATGTGGATTATTATGCCTGAACACTACGTTTCCCCGCCCTTTGGGGCGTAAATGAGCCAACGAATGGCTCCATCGGACCCGGATCATCCGATCTAACCGAGGCGCCTCGCAACAGCAACAACCACATAAGTCAAACTCGTCAGGGCGTGTAAAACCACTGACGCCACTTTTTAGCTAGAAGGAAACGCATGCCCTCCCTGAGGTCCGTCTCCCGTTTTTTGTTCATACCGGGTGTGATACTCGCGAAGTAAAACGTTATACAAAGCTACGCCACAAAGGCCGTGCTTTGATCATCAACCACAAGACTCTGCTTTTCAACAGAAGCCTTGATCATTTGCCACTTAGGCATGCCACACAGGCAATTCACTCCATGCGTTTGATATCCATCAATATATAACCCCTGAGCTCGTACGTCTCAGAGAAGGGCGTTAAGCAAGAGAATAAATTCTCTGCCGCCAAACAGATATATATTTAATAGAAATCAATCACACAGACTAAAATCCAATGTCAGACACACAGTCCATTTACAAGTCCGTTCTGGGTCTGAACGAAACCGGAGGCACCTAGTACCCCGCATATCCATCGATCTCCAAGTACGTCTGGACGATCACCAACTGTTTCCATCTTCTTGGGTGTACAGCCCAATCAAGATCATCAGTAATCCCCCAAACGACGTGAAGACTTCCGGTCTTCGACCATCGTATTCATCTTAGAATTATCGTCGTATCAGTTATTCGGAATGGGATAAACCCGGTCTTTCCGAATAACTCGCGTATATTTTGAATAAGTGTTACACAAACACAACATACGCCTCATTCCAATTTATCAGTCACTAACCGTAAATTAATCAAGAGAATAATTCCCCAAATATTAACCCCGAAGGCCGAAACCAACATCAGATCAATATCCAGAAAACCATTCTGCTTGGCTAACCGACAGTTAGTTTCTAAATTCCACATTCATAGGGAAAGGTTCCCATTAATTTTATCCAAGATAAATTTCTTGAATTTATTCTTTAATCCATTTTTGAATATCAATTCAAACTAGTCGGGATTAGCGAACCTTACCGAAGTAATCATTTGTTTTAATTTCCCCATCCCAACCTATTCATCCCATGAAGTAAAACTGGTAATACTTCATATCTAACACCACAGTGTTATCGGTAAATTCAATTACCATTTCACGTTCAAATCTAATTAAAGATTTAACTATCGCCTGGAGCAAAACTGGTGATACTCCATTCTCGATGATTTCAATCTAATTAAAGATTCATTAAAACTCCACTTAGTTTTAATCTTTCACTGGGTTAAAGAATCAGTGTCATTTAAAACACAGTTCACGATAAACCCAAAATCACATTCCATTAATTATCGGGTTAAAGAACGAGTGTTGTTTAAAACACTGTCCACGATAAACCCAAAAATTAATATCAATTCAATTCCAATTAAATATTATTTAATTGGTACACTTCATTAAATCTAAATAAAAAGATTTAATCTTTTCTCAACTGGGCTTAAGAACAGTGTTAGTGAAGACACCATTCACGACAAACCCAAATCACATTTGATATTCAATATAAGGCTCTGAATAGAAAATATATCGGCTTATATTCAATATCAAATTCTACGATAAACAAATGTCGCATTGGAAATAACGATATAAATATATATCTTTCAAATTTCCATAACAACATCTGTATAATCACGAATTCCAACATCGAAATATTCCGAAGACAATTTCGATTCAAATCCACTACAATGCAATCATTGGAAATTTTGGTTATTTTTAAAACCCTTTTCAAATTCAATTTATTTATTTAAAAATAAATAGAATTATATTTCCAGTTCAAAACTAGTTCATTTCGATAAAAATTTATTTTTATCTTTTCAAACATGGAGTTTTTCATCCCAATTCTTTTAAATCATTTCTTATGATTTTACACAAATTATTACTATTTTTAATAATTTTATCAAGGCCTGTACAGTCGATTTCCATCAACGGCCATCGAACTGCACTTACAGCGACCTTTTTCAAATTTGATTTGGACATAATTCCAAATCCAACCGTTAGATTTCAAATTTCTAATATTCGTTAGAAAGCTCTTTTCGATACGAACCCAACGGTTCCGGTTTTAGGAGAATCCGACGGTCGGATCTCCCGTAATGTCCGTTTGAAATAAATGGTCGAAATTCACGAACTACCGCGGCGCGGCGCGTTCTATTCAGGCCATTATATTATATATATAATATATATAATATATATTTCGTCGATTTCTATTTAAAACGAATTTTATAAATAGTTTTAAATTCGTTTCAAAAGCAATTTCAACTTCCTTTTCAATTCAAATCAAAATTGAATTCTTCTTTATAAATTCGTTTTAAAATTCATTTCTATTCAATTCAAATTTCAATTCAATTTGAATTCATTTCAATTCGTTTTCAATTCAATTTGAATTCGTTTTCAATTCAATCCATTTCGAAATCGTTTTCAATTCAATTCATTTCGAAATCGTTTTCAATTCAATTCCTTTCGAAATCGTTTTCAATTCAATTCATTTCGAAATCGTTAATCGTTTTCAATTCAATTCATTTCGAAATCGTTTTAAAATCGATATAAATATCGTTCGCGTCAAAATGGCGTCAATCTAATCAACACGGCTTCATAAATTTCTATTTTTCAAATATTCTATTTCAAATATTTCATTTTCAAAATAGTTGTTATTATCAAAATATTTCGTTCAACACATGACCAATCTCAATGGATGAGTACTGTCAACACATGAACCATTATTTTATATTGATAAAGATGTAAATTTTATTACTAAAATATTTCGTTCAACACATGACCAATCCCAATGGATGAAACTGTCAACACATGAACCTTTATTTTATATTGATAAAGATGTAAATTTTATTACTAAAATATTTCGTTCAACACATGACCAATCCCAATGGATGAAACTGTCAACACATGAACCTTTATTTTATATTATTCTTTATTTTTCAAATTGGAATGAGGCCCAATCAATTACCATATAATGTTAATTATATGGATTTTCACACATCACACGTACACAATAGCATTGAAAAATAATCAACCATCAACCAAAGTGCACTACACTGTATAAGCATCAAATATAGATATCTAACGCTTATAACAGCCTGTCAATCAATCGATCGACATATTTAATCAATCAGGATGAGTGAACTTCAAATTTCATCCCAACACCCGTGTGGGGTTTCAAACAATCAAACACAGATTTTATTTGTGCAGTTGGGCGATGTGTAAAATTTATCGACCCAATCAATGTCCTTCAAATAGGTGTACATAAACAAACCGTCTGGTTTGTAAATGAATATTTATTTATTCACATTCACGTTAAAAATTATTATTATTTTACGATAAGACATTTTATTTTAACACATGAATTTCTATTCAGTTCATTCTTTAAATAAAATGATATTTTCATTTTTCTAACTTATTTTAGAAAATTTCGGCGGCATAACGGCACGATACTAGAAACGGGACAAGGCCTAGCCTTATCCCCGGTCTAGTGAAGGCCCACGCCATTCACACATCAATCAAATTCACCAAACAACCAAATTCCAATCAAATAATCTAACCAATTCTTGCAATCAAACAAACAAGTCCATGGTCTGTGGACGATTGTGTCGGGTGCTACTAAACACCGTCTGCATCCTAGTATATATATATAACTAGAAAATTTAAATTGAAAGGTGAGAAGTTCTCACCAATAGCTATCCAATCATCTTGACTCTTCTTTTAGAGAAATCTGCATCGTTATCGCATCTTCGTTGCTGTAGCCACTACATATGTAAAAATCAAATTTTTAGTTCGCTATTCAATATATAAAAATCATATTTTTATTCCGAAGTTCAATATATAAAAATCACATTTTTATTCCGATGTTCAATATATAAAAATCATATTTTTATTCCGAAGTTCAATATATAAAAATCACATTTTTACTTTGTTATTCAATCTATAAAAGTCGAATTTTTATTTTAAAGGTTTCACCTTTTCTAAAATAAATATTTCGCCCTTTCAATTATAAATATTTCGCTACTACTTTATATAGAAAAATTATATTTCTATATTGCTAAAAATCACTTCTTTCTAACATGAAAAATCATATTTTTCCTACATGAAAAATCTCATCTTTTTGTTTTGAAAAATCTAATCTTTTATAGTTTAAAAAAACACTTCTTTGTTTTATTGAAAATCCTACCTTTTCAAAATTAAAAATCATTCCTTGTATAAAAACATAATCTTTTAAAGAATAAAAATTTGATCTTTTATCTCCTAAAAATATGAATCTTAACATCATATAAAAAAAACTCAGATTTAAAATTAAAACTTACAACGAACTGGGGAGGGGGATTTCAGTGCACTGCAGGTGGTCGGAGGGGGTCTGAAGGTTAGGGGGAGGTCGCGGTTTGGTCTTGGGGTAGGGTCTCGGGTTTCTCGTCGGAGGGAAGTAGAGAGAAGGGAGAACGGGAGTCGAAGGCGAGGTGGGTGGCTGTGGGAGGACGGGCGCAGGCGGCGCTGCATCGGACGGAGGCGGCGGCTTCGATCCCCTCCAACGCGATTTCCTCTTCTTCTCTTCTTTTTTTTTATTTATTTATTTTAGATTCTGAGGAAAAAAAAATGAACGGGTGGGCCAGAGTTAAAGGGGAAAGATATTTATATTTTTTTTTATTTAATTATTTTATTTGTAAAAAGTTGACTTTTACATACGACCCCGAAACGAGGCCCACCGCCTGTCGTCCATAGCTAATTACCCCCATTCCGAACACAATGGGATATGTATCGTAGGCTGATTCGACTGTTTGAATCAGTTTCCGTTGAATTTACATTTAAATCACTATATTGAATTTTAAACGTACTTTTCAATTTACCGGGGTCACATACGAACTTTATAAATTCCATAAAAATATTTTCTAGCTTCGTATTGACAATACGGTCCTAACAAAACTAGTTTCGTCGAATTCTGAGACCGTTTGAAAAATGGCCAATTTCCAGTCGATTAAAATCAACTGAAACTGGTCAAACGCGTTTTCCTTTGCCACGCTCACATATTGATTCGAAAAATTATGAAATTTGGAATCTAGCAATAACTTGACATCACGGACCCAACAAAACTGGTTTCGTCGAAATCCGAGGTCATTTGCAAAATTTCCATTTTTAAGGGCCTGAATTCCATAGCGACTATTCAGAATTTTCAACTGGACATATCTTTTGATTTCCGCTAGGAAATCTCGATTTTTCGGATTCGTTGGAAAGATATCATCAATTAGATCCTTATGTTTTTGGTTTCGCTAAAATCCGGATTGTTTTGCACCCGGTACATTCAATTGAAGTTTGAAATCGAATTATCGAACTACCGCGCCATTTTCAATTCTATTTATAATTATTTATATTCTAACGACGACGTACGTAATATATACGTCCTAAATATATTCAAAATAAATTTCTCGTCGATATTATTTAAAATTATTTATTTTAAATATTCAAAATTCGCTAAAATTGCCAAAATAAAAATTTTAAACTGGCCCAGATTTTCGGGTTGTTGCAATCTCCCCCACTTAAAACTTTTCGTCCCCGAAAAGGAACAAAGTCGAAAGTGGTTTGATTAATCAACTCTACGTTCGATCTGGCTTCCATTCTCCAACTTTTCAGTTTCTGAGAATTTTCAAATTTTCAAAAATTTGGCTAACACCCTAAATTTTCGAAAAATTTCGCCATAACCTCCCCTGCACCGGGAGCATCGGGGAATTTCAAATAGCTTCCCCGGTCCTTCTAATCTCAAAAAGAAAAAGAAAAAGCCAAGCGGCTAGCCAATAGGCTCATAAAATCATCATCACCCAAACAAAACAGTAAATTATGTAGTAAACATGTACCTATTTGTCGGGCAAACAAATTTTATTCTTCGGCTCTAGCCTCCTTGCTATGACCTGTTCAATGAAGGTACAAGTATATGCAAGCAAACGCAACCAATTTTCAATACAATTCAATATGTGATTCAGTTAGTCTAAATGGCTAAGAATTAGCAAACAAATAAACAAACAACCCAAACATCAATCAATTAGTGAATTAGAGTTTCAAATTCATAACTTTGATATATAGTCAAAAATCAGATTTTTGATGCCAAATCACAACAATATGTTCTAGCTATATAT
Organism: Allium sativum; assembly: GCA_030737875.1. Lineage (NCBI taxonomy): Eukaryota > Viridiplantae > Streptophyta > Magnoliopsida > Asparagales > Amaryllidaceae > Allium > Allium sativum. The sequence continues at coordinate 218,834,741 of CM060920.1, forward strand.
ATAAGTTTTGGTTCTCACACCAGTCAATAGGAAATATATAGAAAGTCCACTTTCGTCACTCGAACATGAATTCTAATGATGGAGCTCCATCATCAAAATCATCTCCGGGCGATTCGAGTGTAATTCTATATCTATCCAATATATTAAAACTTCAAATACACGTTTGCAAGGCGTATATGCAAAATCTTTATATACTGGACTGTCCAAATCCATATAAATAAATAATCAAATACGAATAGTTGATTTAGATTTTCAAAACAAAAATTGTTTTCATTTTTAAAAATATACTCTTCACACTCGTCCTAGGATACTACTGATCCCATCTCTAACGAGTCATTCTAATTGGATATTACTAATCCAATATCTGATGAATTCTTTCGTACGGTTCTAATGTGCCTTGTTCTCTAAGCTTTGTAAACCAATGCTCTGATACAAACTGTGACGACCCGTAACTTCCCCGTAAAGGAAAGCTTCGGATAGTTCGAGAACAAGCCACAACAGAACGCATATAAAAGAACATTTCATTGTATATTACAACAATGCATCAGATTACAAGAATATACAGAGTTTGAATAAATATCACACAGAAATATCAGAGATTTAAATTACATTTAAATACATAGCAGCGGAAAATAATACAATACACAACTAGAAGAGATATACGGATACAAAGCTTTCCGGATATCGTTCCAGCTGTAAACCAGGATCCTGTGAATATAAATCTGCAAAACCAAAACTACTAGCTGCCCGTGTCAAAATAGGGGCACCCAGAGTTTAGGTTAAAACAATAAACTCCAGGTCAGTCATGTGACTGGTGTGAGAACTAAAACAGTTAATCTTTATTTTTAAAGTTAGGTAAATCAAGGGACCACGCCGAATAACACGGAACGGGTTTCCTCCCAAGAATACCAGTGCATAAAACAAACAGCGCAATGCTAAATAAAGAAAAATGAAGCTGTTATAAGACCCAGGTCCTATCACACAATGCAACGCAAGCCGGGGGATAGGGTTTTCCCTTATAACAGCCAAAGAATGCTTGATACGTTTAAAACAAATCATTTGATACTATTATAAGTGCATAGTGTATAAAACAACTTCAAATCATAAGTATCAATCATAGGCGGCATGGGTACCATATATCATGTCGCCATATATAGGTTTACAAATAAAACCTCGAATGTCACGTATTTGGAAATTGGATTTCCGTCTATGAACCGAGGCTAGGGATCGTCCTCTACCGATTCGAGACAATCTAGCCCATGTCTCAGGCAAGCGCGCAGGCAAGCCTTGAAGCGACAGGGCCGGTCCACCGATGTGGATTATTATGCCTGAACACTACGTTTCCCCGCCCTTTGGGGCGTAAATGAGCCAACGAATGGCTCCATCGGACCCGGATCGTCCGATCTAACCGAGGCGCCTCGCAACAGCAACAACCACATAAGTCAAACTCGTCAGGGCGTGTAAAACCACTGACGCCACTTTTTAGCTAGAAGGAAACGCATGCCCTCCCTGAGGTCCGTCTCCCGTTTTTGGTTCATATCGGGTGTGATACTCGCGAAGTAAAACGTTATACAAAGCTACGCCACAAAGGTCGTGCTTTGATCATCAACCACAAGACTCTGCTTTTCAACAGAAGCCTTGATCATTTGCCACTTAGGCATGCCACACAGGCAATTCACTCCATGCGTTTGATATCCATCAATATATAACCCCTGAGCTCGTACGTCTCAGAGAAGGGCGTTAAGCAAGAGAATAAATTCTCTGCCGCCAAACAGATATATATTTAATAGAAATCAATCACACAGACTAAAATCCAATGTCAGACACACAGTCCATTTACAAGTCCGTTCTGGGTCTGAACGAAACCGGAGGCACCTAGTACCCCGCATATCCATCGATCTCCAAGTACGTCTGGACGATCACCAACTATTTCCATCTTCTTGGGTGTACAGCCCAATCAAGATCATCAGTAATCCCCCAAACGACGTGAAGACTTCCGGTCTTCGACCATCGTATTCATCTTAGAATTATCGTCGTATCAGTTATTCGGAATGGGATAAACCCGGTCTTTCCGAATAACTCGCGTATATTTTGAATAAGTGTTACACAAACACAACATACGCCTCATTCCAATTTATCAGTCACTAACTGTAAATTAATCAAGAGAATAATTCCCCAAATATTAACCCCGAAGGCCGAAACCAACATCAGATCAATATCCAGAAAACCATTCTGCTTGGCTAACCGACAGTTAGTTTCTAAATTCCACATTCATAGGGAAAGGTTCCCATTAATTTTATCCAAGATAAATTTCTTGAATTTATTCTTTAATCCATTTTTGAATATCAATTCAAACTAGTCGGGATTAGCGAACCTTACCGAAGTAATCATTTGTTTTAATTTCCCCATCCCAACCTATTCATCCCATGAAGTAAAACTGGTAATACTTCATATCTAACACCACAGTGTTATCGGTAAATTCAATTACCATTTCACGTTCAAATCTAATTAAAGATTTAACTATCGCCTGGAGCAAAACTGGTGATACTCCATTCTCGATGATTTCAATCTAATTAAAGATTCATTAAAACTCCACTTAGTTTTAATCTTTCACTGGGTTAAAGAATCAGTGTCATTTAAAACACAGTTCACGATAAACCCAAAATCACATTCCATTAATTATCGGGTTAAAGAACGAGTGTTGTTTAAAACACTGTCCACGATAAACCCAAAAATTAATATCAATTCAATTCCAATTAAATATTATTTAATTGGTACACTTCATTAAATCTAAATAAAAAGATTTAATCTTTTCTCAACTGGGCTTAAGAACAGTGTTAGTGAAGACACCATTCACGACAAACCCAAATCACATTTGATATTCAATATAAGGCTCTGAATAGAAAATATATCGGCTTATATTCAATATCAAATTCTACGATTAACAAATGTCGTATTGGAAATAACGATATAAATATATATCTTTCAAATTTCCATAACAACATCTGTATAATCACGAATTCCAACATCGAAATATTCCGAAGACAATTTCGATTCAAATCCACTCCAATGCAATCATTGGAAATTTTGGTTATTTTTAAAACCCTTTTCAAATTCAATTTATTTATTTAAAAATAAATAGAATTATATTTCCAGTTCAAAACTAGTTCATTTCGATAAAAATCTATTTTTATCTTTTCAAACATGGAGTTTTTCATCGTAATTCTTTTAAATCATTTCTTATGATTTTACACAAATTATTACTATTTTTAATAATTTTATCAAGGCCTGTACAGTCGATTTCCATCAACGGCCATCGAACTGCACTTACAGCGACCTTTTCCAAATTTGATTTGGACATAATTCCAAATCCAACCGTTAGATTTCAAATTTCTAATATTCGTTAGAAAGCTCTTTTCGATATGAACCCAACGGTTCCGGTTTTAGGAGAATCCGACGGTCGGATCTCCCGTAATGTCCGTTTGAAATAAATGGTCGAAATTCACGAACTGCCGCGGCGCGGCGCATTCTATTCAGGCCATTATATTATATATATAATATATATTTCGTCGACTTCTATTTAAAACGAATTTTATAAATTGTTTTAAATTCGTTTCAAAAGCAATTTCAACTTCCTTTTCAATTCAAATCAAAATTGAATTCTTCTTTATAAATTCGTTTTAAAATTCATTTCTATTCAATTCAAATTTCAATTCAATTTGAATTCATTTCAATTCGTTTTCAATTCAATTTGAATTCGTTTTCAATTCAATCCATTTCGAAATCGTTTTCAATTCAATTCATTTCGAAATCGTTTTCAATTCAATTCCTTTCGAAATCGTTTTCAATTCAATTCATTTCGAAATCGTTTTCAATTCAATTCATTTCGAAATCATTTACAATTCAATTCATTTCGAAATCGTTTTCAATTCAATTCATTTCGAAATCGTTTTCAATTCAATTCATTTCGAAATCGTTTTAAAATCGATATAAATATCGTTCGCGTCAAAATGGCGTCAATCTAATCAACACGGCTTCATAAATTTCTATTTTTCAAATATTCTATTTCAAATATTTCATTTTCAAAATAGTTGTTACTATCAAAATATTTCGTTCAACACATGACCAATCTCAATGGATGAGTACTGTCAACACATGAACCATTATTTTATATTGATAAAGATGTAAATTTTATTACTAAAATATTTCGTTCAACACATGACCAATCCCAATGGATGAAACTGTCAACACATGAACCTTTATTTTATATTGATAAAGATGTAAATTTTATTACTAAAATATTTCGTTCAACACATGACCAATCCCAATGGATGAAACTGTCAACACATGAACCTTTATTTTATATTATTCTTTATTTTTCAAATTGGAATGAGGCCCAATCAATTACCATATAATGTTAATTATATGGATTTTCACACATCACACGTACACAATAGCATTGAAAAATAATCAACCATCAACCAAAGTGCACTACACTGTATAAGCATCAAATATAGATATCTAACGCTTATAACAGCCTGTCAATCAATCGATCGACATATTTAATCAATCAGGATGAGTGAACTTCAAATTTCATCCCAACACCCGTGTGGGGTTTCAAACAATCAAACACAGATTTTATTTGTGCAGTTGGGCGATGTGTAAAATTTATCGACCCAATCAATGTCCTTCAAATAGGTGTACATAAACAAACCGTCTGGTTTGTAAATGAATATTTATTTATTCACATTCACGTTAAAAATTATATTTTTTTTACGATAAGACATTTTATTTTAACACATGAATTTCTATTCAGTTCATTCTTTAAATAAAATGATATTTTCATTTTTCTAACTTATTTTAGAAAATTTCGGCGGCATAACGGCACGATACTAGAAACGGGACAAGGCCTAGCCTTATCCCCGGTCTAGTGAAGGCCCACGCCATTCACACATCAATCAAATTCACCAAACAACCAAATTCCAATCAAATAATCTAACCAATTCTTGCAATCAAACAAACAAGTCCATGGTCTGTGGACGATTGTGTCGGGTGCTACTAAACACCGTCTGCATCCTAGTATATATATATATAACTAGAAAATTTAAATTGAAAGGTGAGAAGTTCTCACCAATAGCTATCCAATCATCTTGACTCTTCTTTTAGAGAAATCTGCATCGTTATCGCATCTTCGTTGCTGTAGCCACTACATATGTAAAAATCAAATTTTTACTTCGCTATTCAATATATAAAAATCATATTTTTATTCCGAAGTTCAATATATAAAAATCACATTTTTATTCCGATGTTCAATATATAAAAATCATATTTTTATTCCGAAGTTCAATATATAAAAATCACATTTTTACTTTGTTATTCAATCTATAAAAATCGAATTTTTATTTTAAAGGTTTCACCTTTTCTAAAATAAATATTTCGCCCTTTCAATTATAAATATTTCGCTACTACTTTATATAGAAAAATTATATTTCTATATTGCTAAAAATCACTTCTTTCTAACATGAAAAATCATATTTTTCCTACATGAAAAATCTCATCTTTTTGTTTTGAAAAATCTAATCTTTTATAGTTTAAAAAAACACTTCTTTGTTTTATTAAAAATCCTACCTTTTCAAAATTAAAAATCATTCCTTGTATAAAAACATAATCTTTTAAAGAATAAAAATTTGATCTTTTACCTCCTAAAAATATGAATCTTAACATCATATAAAAAAAACTCAGATTTAAAATTAAAACTTACAACGAACTGGGGAGGGGGATTTCAGTGCACTGCAGGTGGTCGGAGGGGGTCTGAAGGTTAGGGGGAGGTCGCGGTTTGGTCTTGGGGTAGGGTCTCGGGTTTCTCGTCGGAGGGAAGTAGAGAGAAGGGAGAACGGGAGTCGAAGGCGAGGTGGGTGGCTGTGGGAGGACGGGCGCAGGCGGCGCTGCATCGGACGGAGGTGGCGGCTTCGATCCCCTCCAGCGCGATTTCCTCTTCTTCTCTTCTTTTTTTTTCATTTATTTTAGATTCTGAGGAAAAAAAATGAAAGGGGGGGCCAGAGTTAAAGGGGAAAGATATTTATATTTTTTTTTTATTTAATTATTTTATTTGTAAAAAGTTGACTTTTACATACGACCCCGAAACGAGGCCCACCGCCTGTCGTCCATAGCTAATTACCCCCATTCCGAACACAATGGGATATGTATCGTAGGCTGATTCGACTGTTTGAATCAGTTTCCGTTGAATTTACATTTAAATCACTATATTGAATTTTAAACGTACTTTTCAATTTACCGGGGTCACATACGAACTTTATAAATTCCATAAAAATATTTTCTAGCTTCGTATTGACGATACGGTCCTAACAAATCTAGTTTCGTCGAATTCTGAGACCGTTTGAAAAATGGCCAATTTCCAGTCGATTAAAATCAACTGAAACTGGTCAAACGCGTTTTCCTTTACCACGCTCACATATTGATTCGAAAAATTATGAAATTTGGAATCTAGCAATAACTTGACATCACGGACCCAACAAAACTGGTTTCGTCGAAATCCGAGGTCATTTGCAAAATTTCCATTTTTAAGGGCCTGAATTCCATAGCGACTATTCAGAATTTTCAACTGGACATATCTTTTGATTTCCGCTAGGAAATCTCGATTTTTCGGATTCGTTGGAAAGATATCATCAATTAGATCCTTATGTTTTTGGTTTCGCTAAAATCCGGATTGTTTTTCACCCGGTACATTCAATTGAAGTTTGAAATCGAATTATCGAACTACCGCGCCATTTTCAATTCTATTTATAATTATTTATAATTATTTATATTCTAACGACGACGTACGTAATATATACGTCCTAAATATATTCAAAATAAATTTCTCGTCGATATTATTTAAAATTATTTATTTTAAATATTCAAAATTCGCTAAAATTGCCAAAATAAAAATTTTAACTGGCCCAGATTTTCGGGTTGTTACAATTTGCTAGCATCCTTGGAGGTCAGACCTACGCTTTTGGGATGGATTGGTGAGGCACAGCGAGACGACCCACAGTTGGTTGAGTTAGTGGAGAAGCTCAAAAGAGGGGAGTCATCAAGCCATCTCCGTAGGTATACCCTAGATGATAAGGGTTGGTTACGTAGGGATAATAGACTTTGTGTACCACGAGACGAGGACTTGAGGAAGACTATTCTTGATGATGCACATCGTTCGAAGATGACCATTCATCCCGGCGGGGATAAGATGTACAAAGACATGATGCGAGTTTTCTTTTGGGCCGGTATGAAGAGGGATGTGGCCGAGCATGTCGCTAGATGCTTGGTGTGCCAACACGTAAAAGCGGAGCAGAAGAAGCCCGGTGGGTTGCTTCACCCATTGGAGGTTCCACAATGGAAGTGGGAAAGTGTCTCAATGGACTTTGTGGATGGATTAGCAAGATCAAGGAAGGGTAATACGGGGATTTGGGTTATAGTAGACAGACTTACTAAAAGCGCCCATTTCATTCCCGTGAAGAGTAAGAGGACTGCTCCATGGTTAGCTTCTGTATACGTTCGAGAGATAGTTCGTTTGCATGGTGTTCCTTCTAACATAGTAAGCGACTGTGATCCTATCTTCACTAGCGAATTTTGGAAGAGCTTGCAAGAGGCGGTATGGACTCAGTTATGTTTGAGCACCGCATATCATCCTCAGACGGACGACCAGACTGAGAGGGTGAATCGCATTCTAGAGGATCTTTTAAGGCTATGTATCCTAGACTTTGGGGGTACATGGGAAGAGCATCTTCCATTGGTAGAGTTCGCATATAATAACAGCTTTCAATCTAGCATTGGCATGGCACCTTTCGAAGCTCTTTATGGACGACCTTGTTGTTCACCTACATGTTGGTGGGAATCTACGGATAAGATCTTACTTGGGCCCGATATGATTAGAGAGACTTCGGAAAAGATCGACTTGATTCGAAGGAGGATGAAGACGACGCAAGATAGGCAGAATTCTTATGCGGACAAAAGGAGGACAGATCTTGAGTTTGATGTTGGGGACATGGTCTTTATCAAAGTGTCTCCATTACTGAACGTTGTTCGCTTTGGGTCCGTTGGGAAATTAGCACCAAGATTCGTAGGGCCGTTTCCTATTAAGGAGAAGATTGGACAGATGGCGTATAGAGTGGAGTTACCTGAGAGACTTAGTGGTGTACACGACGTATTCCATGTATCACATTTGAGGAAGTGCCTACACGAGACCGCGGAGGTGGTAGAGCCGAGCTTGCTTAGAGAGGTGGAGATAGAGCGTGATGCGACGATTCGACGAGCTCCTACATGCATTCTTGGGTCGGAGATCAAGAAGTTGGGGAATCGAGAGGTCAGACTAGTCAAAGTGCAATGGGGAAATGATGAGAGCAACGCTACTTGGGAGACAGAAGCGAAGATGCGTTCGTTGTACCCTTTTCTTTTTGAGGGTATATCTTTTAATTTCTCCTTTATCGCTTAGCTTGTACTTATCTTATCTTTAGTATGTCCTCTCGCTAGTATCTTTGACCTTTAGTTAGGATAATCCTATGGTTGAAACATGTGTTTGAGACATGTTATGTATGATGGATGCAAAGTGGATGCAAGTGTTTGCTAGTGGTTGCTCGTGGACGCATATACACACACTATTAGGCACTAGATCGGCTCAGTCACTTCATATTGCATATTGCATATATATGGAGATGTATGAGGATTTTTTTTATCATATGGATGCTGCATTCAAACGATGATTGTGCACGCATATAGAGATAATATGTAGCATTAAGGAACTTTTGCATACATAATGGACGCATGGCAGTATCATGATTTGCATTAAGGAGGTCAACTGAATCAGTGGACCGCCTGATTTTGCATTAGATATGGACATATACACACACTGTGCATTTAAACATGAAAGCATTAGAAGTCTATAAGGACAATGGATGCCTGTGTTTGATGGTTGAGTAGATGGACGATTGGATGTTAGGATATACATTCTTCTTGACTTGAAGATTTCGGGGTCGAAATCCTTTAAGGAGGGGAGAATGTAACACCCCGTAATTCTGTTAATATTAATATTCACAAATTAAAGAATAACTAATCTCAGACGTGAGAATTGTGGTAAACGGGTTGCGCTATTGTGTTCGTCTCGGAATTCTGGTTGAAATAGAGTCCGAGTTTGCGTGATTTGGACTTCGTATGAAGGAGATATGGCCATCGGAAGTTTCAGAAAATTCAAAACAGATTTCAGAAAATTTAAATTTCAAAATTCGAAGTCAAACAGGCTAGGCGGGAAATTTCCCGCCCAACACCCAGGTCGACTGCGCAGTCGACCTGGGTGTCGACCTGGTCCAGTCGGCTAGGTTTTGACTGAGCCCAATCTTGAGCTGCTGATGTGTCTTTAGGGCTGAGTTGGCTAATTTAACGGTTCAGGTTAGTTCTGAGTTGATCTGACGGTCTAAATAAACCCTAAACTCTATATATACCTAGGTAGTCTCTCACTCTAAATCATATGAGAAATAGAATAGCCGCCATCATGCCATCGCCATGGAACCCAGTGTAGCCGCCACCAACTAAGAAGGAAGAAAGCTAATCAAAACCCTAATTCTACTCAACTCTAAAGCAAATCAGGACTCTCTTTCTTCTCTAATTGTGAGTATGATGATCTTAACAAGATTGTTAGCAAACTAATTAGATTAAGATGTGATATGGATCATAAGAAAATGGTGTGAATTGTCATATATGTTGTTGTAAACCTTATGCTATCATGTATGTTGTAAATCCTATGTTATGTGATGATGATGTCCTATATGTTGTAAATCATGCTATGATGATATTATATATGTTGCAAGTTTCTATGCTAAGTTGCGATGTTACAAAGTCATGATGTTATAATTTATGTTATAGTTAGCTTATGCTTGATCAAATCATGATGTTGATTATATATATGTTTGGGCTATGATGATTCACATGATAAATCACATGTACCTATGCAAGTTTAGATGGATTAGTATGTGTAATCTCACATATCCTATGACATCTATTTAGATCTAAACTTAGGTTATAACATGTGTGAGTTCTATGGGTTAGATGCTAGTTTACACCATCATTATGTTGCATAAACCACATATGCAAGTTTATACATGAATTTGGATTATGATCATATTATGTAAATTGTGACATTTTACCAAACAAGTTGACACCTTTAGATCCATGACATGTGTAGTTTTATGCAAGTTTCACCCCTATTATGATTAGATCTATTTTATTTGTCTATATGTTGTGATAATTTATCTTTGTGCTATAAGTTCGACTATTCGAGTCTAACGTATATTTTGCGTTGAATAAGCGAACGTATAACGTGGGGTAGGGGTAATATTAAGGATTTAATATTAAGAAATTGGGGTGCAATTGATATGATTTTGCATACCATAAGTGGATGGCCATAATTGAGTCAATTATGGACATCATTGAAATTGGAATTAATTAATGATTTGAATAGGGATATATTTAAAACTGGGGTAAAAGATTATAAGTAATAATCAATGCTTAGGACACGAGGTTGGACTCGTTTGTGACGTAAACTGTAAGAACCCGTAACTTCCCCGTGAAGGAAAGCACGAATACTTTGAGAACAACACACAAAAGGACGCATACGGAAGAACATTTCATTGTTATTACAACAATTCCATCAGATACAAGAATATACAGAGTATAAATGAATAAATTACATTCGATAAATATCAGAGATTACAATAAATTACATACAGCGGAAAAACATACAAAACAGAACTGAAAGTGATACACGGATACAGAGCTTTCCGAGCATCGTTCCAGCTGTAAATCAGGACCCTGTGAATATAAATCTGCAAAACCAAAACTACTAGCTGCCCGTGCGGAAAATAGGGGCACCCAGAGTTTAGGTTAAAACAATAAACTCCAGGTCAGTCATGTGACTGGTGTGAGAACTAAAACAGTTATTTAAAACTTTACTTTAAAGATAGTAATTCAAGGGACCACGCCGTATAACACGAAACGGGTTTCCTCCCAAGAATACTAGTGCATAGAATAAACAGGGCAATGCTTTTTAGAAAAATGAAGCTATTATAAGACCCAGGTCCCATCACACAATGCAACGCAAGCCGGGGGATAGGGTTTTCCCTTATAATAGCCAAACATGCTTGGTACGTTTAAAACAAATCATTTGATACTATAATAAGTGTATAGTGTCAAAACATTTTCAATCATAAATATCAATCATAGACGGCATGGGTACCATATATCATGTCGCCATACTAGTTCTACAATTAAAACCGCAATATCACGTATTGGAAATTGGATTTCCGTCATGAGTCGAGGCAAGGGGCAAGCTCCTCTCCGCGTTCGAGACACTCTAGCAATGCCTCAGGACCGCACACAGCAATCCCCTGGATCCTCCAAGGCCGGTCCTCTCTTACTTTTGAGGATTAGTTATTCCTGAACACACGTTTCCCGGTCCTTACAGACCTATATCCGAGGCGCCTCGTATCCAACAACCACACAGGTGAAAAGTATATAAATGTCAGGGCTGGTAGGTCACTGACACCACCATAGCTAGAAAGAAACGTCGTGCACTCCTTGGGTCCGTATCCCGTTTTTGACTCATACCGAGGTGTGAGGCTCGCGAATTCACGTTATACACAAAGCTATGCCACACAGGCCGTGCTTTGATCATCAACCACAAGACTTTGCTTTTCAACAGAAGCCTTGATCAATTGCCACTTACGCATGCCACATTGGCAATTCACTCCATTCGACTGATGTCCATCGATATACAACCTCTGAGCTCGTACGTCTCAGAGAAGGGCGTTAAGCAAGAGAATAAATTCTCCGCCGCCAAACAGATGTATATTTAATAGAGATCAATCAACACAGAATAAAATCCAATGTCAGACACACAATCCATTTACAAGTTCGTTCTGGGTCTGAACGAAACCGGAGGCACTTTCCTCGCATATCCATCCATCTCCAAGTACGTCTGGACGATCACCAACTGATTCCCTCATCCTGGGTGTACAGCCCAATCAAGATCATCAGTAATCACCCAAACGATGTGAAGACTTCCGGTCTTCAACCACCGTCTTCATCTTCGACATCTCGTCGAATCGGTTATTCAGAATGGGTATAACCCGGCCTTTCTGAATAACCCACGTATATAATAAACAAATGTAACACCCCGTATTTTGGGTTAATGCTAAAATTCACTAATTGCAGAATAAATAATCTCAGATGTGGGAATCGGGGGAAACGGGCTGCGTAATTGCGTTCGTCTCGGAAAAATACGCAAAATAGATTCCGAGTTTTCGAAAATCGGAGTCCGTATGGCCCAGTTATGGCCCGATGAAGTTTGCAGAAAATTCAAAACTAAAAACAGAATTAAGAATTTAAAATTCAGATTTTAAATTGGACTAGTGGGGTCAGGCGGGAAAAATCCCGCCCTACCCATGTCGACAGGGCTGTCGACAGGCCTGTCGACAGGGGGTGTCGACTTGCCTGTCGACTTGCCTGTCGACAGGGTGCGCCGTCCAGAGAACCTGGGTGCACCAGGTTGCACCAGGTTGGGTTCTAGGCTGGCTTGGAGGGCTGGTTCTAGAGATTTCCTAAATCTAAGGGTCCTAATCCAATCTAGGGTTAATCTAAGGGTCTAAAATGCAACCTAATCCTATAAATAAGACCCTAACCCTATCCTAATTCATTCATAATTAGATCTTGTAACTAAACTATGGCAAAATGAAACTTGATCATGGCCACCACAAATCAATGAAGAGGAAAGCAAGCTCTAATCAACCTCCAATCCATTCTAAGCATCTTAATCTTCTTCATTTGGAGTGCAAATTGCTAGTTGTGAGTTTCTATCACTTTAACATCAATTGTTAAAGCAAGTAGATTAGGTGTAATGAGACTTATGGTCTTGAATGCGGATTAGTGAGTTTGAATCATTTGTAATGATATGTTACTCTATGTTTTTCTATGTTTATGCATATTGAATAAGTTGGTTTATGCATATTGAATAAGTTGGTTTATGCATATTTAATAAGTTGGTTTATGCATGTTTAACAAGTGGGTTTATGCATGTTGAGTATGTAAGTTTATGCAAGTTTAGTATGATGTATGTTATGTTTACATGATGCTAAATATGCAAGTTGTGGGCTATGTGATCATATACATGTTATGCAAGTCCATGATGATATGCTATGCAAGTTACATGTATGTTAATATGCAAGATATGCTATGCAAGTTACATGTATGTTAATATGCAAGATATGCTATGCAAGTTACATGTATGTTAATATGCAAGATATGCTATGCAAGTTACATGTTTGTTAATATGCAAGTTCATGATGACACATTATGCAAGTTTATGAGTTAATATGCAAGTATGTGAATGCTTATGCAAGTTATGTGTATGCTTAAATACATGTTTAACATGTTATGCAAGTTGTGAGAATGCTTATATGCAAGTTCAACATGTTATACAAGTTGTGTGAATGCCTATATGCAAGTTCAACATGTTATGCAAGATATGTGTATGATAATATGCAAGTTCATATGCAACATGTTATGCAAGTCATGTGTATGATAATATGCAAGTTTGGGGTTAAATGTAGTTGGGTTAATATATGCTCATATATGCAAGTTGACATCTTCTTAACCCATGACAAAGTTATATGCTAAACCCATGATATTTGTGATGGATCTTTCCCTTTATTATGTCGTGAAATGAGAACGATTTATGTGGGGAACGATGGGGTAATAAATATGTTAATAAAAGTATGATTGGGTATGATTAAGCATACCATAAAAATAAATTAACATAAGTGGGAATTTACCTATTGAGTTAGGTCTACCCCATGGGAATTTACCTATTGAGTTAGGTCTACCCATGTTGTGAAAAATGTGAATGTGTAATTAATTAGGGATAATTAATTGTGGGGGGTGATTAATTAGGTGTAATTAATCAACTAAGACACGAGGTTGGACCCTTTTTGTAGCGGAAGTCTGCCCGGAACCGACCGGCCATCCAGCGGCTACAAATGATTGGCCCAATGTGAGAGGTCTTAGTCACAAACTAAATGCGTGATTAACGTAAAGACACGAGGTTAGACTCGGTTATGACGTAAGGCTGCCCGGACCCAACCGGCTTAACCAGCGGTCATAAAAGATAGTCTAATGTGAGAGGTCTTTAGGAGGATCACGGTCTTAATTAATTAAGAAACACTTAACCAAATTAGCATGTAGTGGGACATGAGGGTTAAGTGGGTGCCTTGGGTGGCATGTAGTAACTAGTGGGGGTGCCTCGGGTGGCATGAGGAAACTAGTAAGTTGCCTTGGGTGGCAATAGAAAATACGATTAGAATACTTAACCAAAGAGGAACATGTAATTAAAACATGGGTGAAGGGTTAAGTAAGTGCTTTGGGTGGCATGTGGAAATCTAGTGGGTGCCCTTAGTGGCAATTGAAATATGATTGATGACTTAACCAAATCTTAACATGTAAGGGGGCATGATTATAAAAAGGGTTAAGTGGGATGCACTAGATAAAAATAGCAAGCTTAAGTAGTAGCTTGTGGGGGCCCATTTCAGCCAATATCCCAAACGTATCTTTGTGGGCCCGACTCTGGACGGGTGACGGGACACGCATATTGGGCTTGACTATAAGTGGCCAAAACGGGTTAGCGGTGGCAACGCAGGACCAACGGGTTTCATATGCGTGTGTGGACCCGGGCTGGTTGGTAAGTCGTTGTTGCATCGTGTAGATATAAAGCCGTGCACCGTTGATATTATCAGGTGGCCACGTTGGGGAATGATACACCCCAATTGTGGGACCAGCACGGGTATCTACGGTAGGGAGCCGATCGATGGGGGGGTAGTGGGTACACCTAATAAAGATAGGGGAAGACGGCACCTATGTAGGGGTACACGAAACTACTAGGTTAAATTGCTAGGTACACCTAGTGGAGATAGGGGCAGACGGCACCTATGTAGTGGGCTAGGAGTACACGAATCTACTGGGGAAATTTTCTAAGTCCTTGGAGGGATCAACCTTTAAGTAGGAATTACTCTTGGTGGGTAGAACTGGTGTGGTGCAGTATAGAAACTATCCTTGGGTGGATAGGTCTGGGGCGGTGTAATCTAGTAATTATCCTTGGTGGATAAATGCGTCTTTACGGTTAGCTTAGTTTATCCTAAGTTTGCCAAGCTGCTTAGTGTAGCCATTCATCCCCAGGCGTTACCGTATATCAACTTATGTCTTCTCTGGTTATTTTAATGATTGTATTGTTAAAGTTATAGGACTCACTCAGACTTATGTCTGACCCCGTTGTTTTTATCTTTTTCCCCAACCCCAGGTTATCAGAGTGGGCCTAGTGCTAGTGGGCCTTGATCGAATTGCTGTATCTATCCTTTGGAGCTTGGACCGTTGAAGTAAAGCTCAGTTCATCTTTCCTTTTATGGCTATTACTTGATGGGATTATGTACTTATTTTTATCAAGATGGATATTTTGTACTTGACTCTTGTATGGTTTTGTGATGTAACCAAACATGTTTTACTTTCCGTTGAAATGAAATGATGATTTAAATTTTCAAGTATTACTTATATCTGTCTTGTTGTAATTTTTCTGTTCTATATTCACTTAAAATACTCCACCAATGTTATGGCATTCCCTTAGTGAGTGACCGTAGCGGGTGTGGGGTGTTACACGTGGTATCAGAGCTTAAGGTTACCAGAACAGATACAATTTTTAGAAAAACTATTTTCTAAGAATATGTTTGGAAGGAGTATTTTCAAAAACATGTCTTTTAAGAGAAAAGTTTTTGAAAGAAAAGCATAATCCCCAATAGCCATATCTATATCTTTCGAATTCTCCGTTTTGAATCCCTTCCTCTCTCTCATTATGAGTTTCCCCTCCGCGTATAGATGACCTTTCTAAGATAGATAAGAGTGGAAAACCACTTCAAGGGACTTAGACGTTAGTCGGATTGGAAGTTGGTTCAAGAAGGAGGAGGACTGGTAGGTATCTATTGGATAGATGAGGGGAGGAAGGCTCAAACAGTTGTTTGGTTAATGAAGGATGAAACCTCATTGGTGGAAGGTTACAAGTGGAGAATGAGAAGAAGAAGGCAAGTAGTTATCCTTTTGGGAAGGAATGGGACATCTTATTAGGATTGTCCAAAAAGGGCATAGGCAAGCTATGGAATCTCCTGGAGGGTAGTTGTATTCCCTCGCGACTAGGGTACCTGAGGGGGATAGGACCGTCTAGGTTGGAATTTGGATTTCTTCATTATCCGATTCAAACTTTAATTGATACTGACGCATCGAGTTCGTTTATCACATCATTGTTAGTTAGACACCAGTTTGGTAGATGATCCCTTAATTGTTTCAAACCCAATTGGGCTCCATGATGTGTTTGGGTTTGAAAGTTTCTATACTTAGCGTTGAGCTTAGGTGTGATGCTTGTTGGGCTTCACGGGCTATGGGCTAGTTTTGGGCATGGACTGGTTATCCAGTAGAGGTGCCGTTCTTGACTTTGAAGGGAGAGTTATTAGGCTTATGACCCGCTTGGGTAACACTCTCGAGATCTCTTGTAATCCCATAGAATCTGTTATGCTAAGTTATCTAGAATCGCTTGACACGTCGGTCTAGAGTTTGCGATCTGTTAGAGTGGTCCGGGAATACTCGGATGTGTTTTGAGGAGGTGAAGGGCTTACCTCCGGAGCGGGAGATTGACTTCCGAATATATCTGGTAGATGATGCCAAACCAGTATCTTGGCCCGTGTGCCACAAGGCTCCTCGTGAGAGGAGGGAACTCCATAAGCAAGTAGGCGATTTGCTTGAGAAGGAGTTCATAAGACGAAGTATATCGGAGTGGGGTGCTCCGGTAGTTTTTGCCACGAAGGCGGATGGGTCCCCCAGACTTTGTCTAGGTTAAAGAGAACTAAATAAACTCACAAAGAAGAATAGACACCCAATTGTCGAGGATTGATGATCTCTTTGATCAGTTGGCTGGCGCCTCAGTATTTTTGTAGTAGGACTTAGCCACGGGATTTCATCAGTTGAGAGTAGCTGAGAATAGTATAGAGAAGACTGCCTTTAGGACTCCGGATGATTTCTTTTATGAGTGGCTGGTGATGCCATTGGGTTTGACGAACGCCCCCGCATACTTTGTTGATTTGATGAGAAGGGTGTTCAGGGAGTACCTAAATAAGTTCGTGATGGTCTTTGTAGATGACATCTGGGTCTTTTCTAGGAAGCGAAATAAGTTTTTGTATGTGCTCAATGGGATGAGCAAAAACCAGTTATGGGAAAACGGTGGTTTTAGAGCGAGACTGGCAAGGACATCCAGAGTTGGACAAGGGCTCAATTATTTGGCCATTTTTACTAGTATCATCTCACGTAGGTCGTCTGAATTCGAAGGAGGTATCCCTTGGGTGTTTGTCTGATATTGGTTTAGGCCTTTGGGGCTTGCATTTGAGGGATGTCGAGTTCGACCAGGGTGGTCTGCGTGAGAGATGGATAGTGTGACAATTTTGCATGGGAGAATATCCTGATTTTCTCTAGGAGTGGAGAAAAGCATGCCCTACATCTTAGGGAAGTGTTGGAAACTCTTTGAGCGCGTTGTCTTAAGACAACAAAGGTGGATGGGATTCTTAGCATCCTATGAGTTTGAGATAGCGTATACCCATGGCAAGGGAAACAGGGTAGCGGACGCCTTAAGTAGAAAAAGGTTGTCCTTGAGTTCATTGTTCGTTGAACGACGGAGCTTAGAGTTTATTTCTAAGTTTGACTTTAGACCTTCCGTTGACTTTGTATCCGGTTTGCTAGCCTCCTTGGAGGTTAGACCTACTCTTTTGGGGCAGATTGGAGAAGCACAGAGGGATGACCCACAGTTGGTTGAGTTGGTAGGGAAGCTCATAAGGGGGGGAGTCGTCCAGCCACTTGAGTAGGTACACCCTAGACGATAGGGGGTGCTTGCGGAGAGACGGTAGACTTTGTGTACCGCAAGGCGAGGGTTTGAGGAAGGTTATTCTTGATGATGCACACCGTTCTAAGATGACCATTCATCCCGGTGGGGGCAAGATGTACTAAGACGTGAAGAGGGTTTTCTTCTGGGCTGGTATGAAGAAAAATGTGGCCGAATATGTCGCCTGATGCTTGGTGTGCCAACAAGTGAAGGCGGAGCAAAAGAAACCAGGTGGGTTGCTTCACCCATTGGAAGTTCCGCAATGGAAGTGGGATAGCTTCTCGATGGATTTTATTGACAGGTTACCCAGATCAAGAAAGGGTAATACGGGAATTTGGGTGGTGGTAGACAGACTTACTAAGAGCGCCCATTTTTATACCTATGAAGAGCAAGAGGACTGCTCCATGGCTAGCTTCTGTGTATCTTCGAGAGATAGTCGATTTCATGGGGTACCCTCTAGCATAGTGAGTAATCGAGATCCTATCTTCACTAGCGAGTTCCGGAGAAGTTTGCAAGAAGCAGTGGGGACTCAGTTGTGTTTGAGTACCGCATATCATCCTCAGACGGACGGCCAGACCGAGAGGGTGAATCATGTCCTAGAAGACCTTTTGGGGCTTTGTATCTTAGATTTTGGAGGTACATAGGAAGAGCATCTTCCATTGGTGGAGTCCGCATATAATAACAGCTTTCAGTCCTGTATTGGTATGGCACCTTTCGAAGCTCTTTATGGAAGGCCTTGTCGATCACCTACACGTTGGTGGGAATCTATGGATGAGATCTTGCTTGGGCCGATAAGGTTAGAAAGACTTCGGGAAAAGATTGATTTGATTCGAAGAAGGAGGAAAGCGGCGCAAGATAAACATAAATCTTATGCGGACAAGAGGAGAACAGAGCTTGAGTTTGATATTAGGACATGCTTTTTATCAAGATATCTCCGTTACGGAATGTGGTTCACTTTGGATCTGTTGGGAAGTAAGTACCAAGGTTTGTTGGGCCGTTTCCTATTAAGGAAAGGATTGGACAGATGACATATAGAGTGGAGTTGCCCGACAGGCTTAGTGGTGTACATGATATATTCCATGTGTTACATTTGAGGAAGTTCCTACATGAGACCGCAGAGGCGGTAGAGCCGAGCCTGCTTAAAGAAGTGGAAGTAGAGCGTGATGCGACGATTCGACGAGCTCCTACTTGCATCCTTGGGTCAGAGATTTGAAAGGTTCAGCTAGTCAAAGTACGAAGGGGAGATGAAGAGAGCGACGCTACCTGGGAGACGGAAGCGAAGATGCGTTCGAGGTACCCTTTTCCTTTCGGAGGGTATATCCTTTTGCTTCTCCTTCATCGCATATCTTGTGCTTATCTTATCCTTAGTATGTCCTTTCGTTAGTACCTTTGACCTTTAGATAGGGTAAACCTATGGTTGAAACATGTGTTTGAGACATGTTATGTTTGGTGGATGCATGTGGATGCAAGTGGTTGCTAGTGGTTGCTCGTGGATGCATATACACACACTCTAGGCACTAGATCGGCTCAATCACTTCATATTGCATATTGCATAAAATTGTGTGTAGGAAGCTATATCTATGGATGTTTAATGATTGTGTTATCATATGGATGATGCATTTTGGTGAATGATTGTGCACTCATGTAGATATTGTATGTGTCGATAGGGTTCTTTCGCATACATAATGGATGCATGGCACTATCATGGTTTGCATATGTTCATACATTAGATAGGGAACATATACACACACCCTTTGCATGTGCTCATACATCATTAGAAATTGTTCTAAGGACAATGGATGCCCGTGTTTGATGGATTGAGTAGATGGTTGTTTGGATGGTAGGATATGCATTCTCCGTAGCTTAGAGATTTCGGGGACGAAATCCTTTAAGGAGGGGAGAATGTAACACCCCGTATTTTGGGTTAATGCTAAAATTCACTAATTGCAGAATAAATAATCTCAGATGTGGGAATCGGGGGAAACGGGCTGCGTCATTGCGTTCGTCTCGGAAAAATACGCAAAATAGAGTCCGAGTTTTCGAAAATCGGAGTCCGTATGGCCCAGTTATGGCCCGATGAAGTTTGCAGAAAATTCAAAACTAAAAACAGAATTAAGAATTTAAAATTCAGATTTTAAATTGGACTAGTGGGGTCAGGCGGGAAAAATCCCGCCCTACCCATGTCGACAGGGCTGTCGACAGGCCTGTCGACAGGGGGTGTCGACTTGCCTGTCGACTTGCCTGTCGACAGGGTGCGCCGTCCAGAGAACCTGGGTGCACCAGGTTGCACCAGGTTGGGTTCTAGGCTGGCTTGGAGGGCTGGTTCTAGAGATTTCCTAAATCTAAGGGTCCTAATCCAATCTAGGGTTAATCTAAGGGTCTAAAATGCAACCTAATCCTATAAATAAGACCCTAACCCTATCCTAATTCATTCATAATTAGATCTTGTAACTAAACTATGGCAAAATGAAACTTGATCATGGCCACCACAAATCAATGAAGAGGAAAGCAAGCTCTAATCAACCTCCAATCCATTCTAAGCATCTTAATCTTCTTCATTTGGAGTGCAAATTGCTAGTTGTGAGTTTCTATCACTTTAACATCAATTGTTAAAGCAAGTAGATTAGGTGTAATGAGACTTATGGTCTTGAATGCGGATTAGTGAGTTTGAATCATTTGTAATGATATGTTACTCTATGTTTTTCTATGTTTATGCATATTGAATAAGTTGGTTTATGCATATTGAATAAGTTGGTTTATGCATATTTAATAAGTTGGTTTATGCATGTTTAACAAGTGGGTTTATGCATGTTGAGTATGTAAGTTTATGCAAGTTTAGTATGATGTATGTTATGTTTACATGATGCTAAATATGGAAGTTGTGGGCTATGTGATCATATACATGTTATGCAAGTCCATGATGATATGCTATGCAAGTTACATGTATGTTAATATGCAAGATATGCTATGCAAGTTACATGTATGTTAATATGCAAGATATGCTATGCAAGTTACATGTATGTTAATATGCAAGATATGCTATGCAAGTTACATGTTTGTTAATATGCAAGTTCATGATGACACATTATGCAAGTTTATGAGTTAATATGCAAGTATGTGAATGCTTATGCAAGTTATGTGTATGCTTAAATACATGTTTAACATGTTATGCAAGTTGTGAGAATGCTTATATGCAAGTTCAACATGTTATGCAAGTTGTGTGAATGCCTATATGCAAGTTCAACATGTTATGCAAGATATGTGTATGATAATATGCAAGTTCATATGCAACATGTTATGCAAGTCATGTGTATGATAATATGCAAGTTTGGGGTTAAATGTAGTTGGGTTAATATATGCTCATATATGCAAGTTGACATCTTCTTAACCCATGACAAAGTTATATGCTAAACCCATGATATTTGTGATGGATCTTTCCCTTTATTATGTCGTGAAATGAGAACGATTTACGTGGGGAACGATGGGGTAATAAATATGTTAATAAAAGTATGATTGGGTATGATTAAGCATACCATAAAAATAAATTAACATAAGTGGGAATTTACCTATTGAGTTAGGTCTACCCCATGGGAATTTACCTATTGAGTTAGGTCTACCCATGTTGTGAAAAATGTGAATGTGTAATTAATTAGGGATAATTAATTGTGGGGGTTGATTAATTAGGTGTAATTAATCAACTAAGACACGAGGTTGGACCCTTTTTGTAGCGGAAGTCTGCCCGGAACCGACCGGCCATCCAGCGGCTACAAATGATTGGCCCAATGTGAGAGGTCTTAGTCACAAACTAAATGCGTGATTAACGTAAAGACACGAGGTTAGACTCGGTTATGACGTAAGGCTGCCCGGACCCAACCGGCTTAACCAGCGGTCATAAAAGATAGTCTAATGTGAGAGGTCTTTAGGAGGATCACGGTCTTAATTAATTAAGAAACACTTAACCAAATTAGCATGTAGTGGGACATGAGGGTTAAGTGGGTGCCTTGGGTGGCATGTAGTAACTAGTGGGGGTGCCTCGGGTGGCATGAGGAAACTAGTAAGTTGCCTTGGGTGGCAATAGAAAATACGATTAGAATACTTAACCAAAGAGGAACATGTAATTAAAACATGGGTGAAGGGTTAAGTAAGTGCTTTGGGTGGCATGTGGAAATCTAGTGGGTGCCCTTAGTGGCAATTGAAATATGATTGATGACTTAACCAAATCTTAACATGTAAGGGGGCATGATTATAAAAAGGGTTAAGTGGGATGCACTAGATAAAAATAGCAAGCTTAAGTAGTAGCTTGTGGGGGCCCATTTCAGCCAATATCCCAAACGTATCTTTGTGGGCCCGACTCTGGACGGGTGACGGGACACGCATATTGGGCTTGACTATAAGTGGCCAAAACGGGTTAGCGGTGGCAACGCAGGACCAACGGGTTTCATATGCGTGTGTGGACCCGGGCTGGTTGGTAAGTCGTTGTTGCATCGTGTAGATATAAAGCCGTGCACCGTTGATATTATCAGGTGGCCACGTTGGGGAATGATACACCCCAATTGTGGGACCAGCACGGGTATCTACGGTAGGGAGCCGATCGATGGGGGGGTAGTGGGTACACCTAATAAAGATAGGGGCAGACGGCACCTATGTAGGGGTACACGAAACTACTAGGTTAAATTGCTAGGTACACCTAGTGGAGATAGGGGCAGACGGCACCTATGTAGTGGGCTAGGAGTACACGAATCTACTGGGGAAATTTTCTAAGTCCTTGGAGGGATCAACCTTTAAGTAGGAATTACTCTTGGTGGGTAGAACTGGTGTGGTGCAGTATAGAAACTATCCTTGGGTGGATAGGTCTGGGGCGGTGTAATCTAGTAATTATCCTTGGTGGATAAATGCGTCTTTACGGTTAGCTTAGTTTATCCTAAGTTTGCCAAGCTGCTTAGTGTAGCCATTCATCCCCAGGCGTTACCGTATATCAACTTATGTCTTCTCTGGTTATTTTAATGATTGTATTGTTAAAGTTATAGGACTCACTCAGAATTATGTCTGACCCCGTTGTTTTTATCTTTTTCCCCAACCCCAGGTTATCAGAGTGGGCCTTGTGCTAGTGGGCCTTGATCGAATTGCTGTATCTATCCTTTGGAGCTTGGACCGTTGAAGTAAAGCTCGGTTCATCTTTCCTTTTATGGCTATTACTTGATGGGATTATGTACTTATTTTTATCAAGATGGATATTTTGTACTTGACTCTTGTATGGTTTTGTGATGTAACCAAACATGTTTTACTTTCCGCTGAAATGAAATGATGATTTAAATTTTCAAGTATTACTTATATCTGTCTTGTTGTAATTTTTCTGTTCTATATTCACTTAAAATACTCCACCAATGTTATGGCATTCCCTTAGTGAGTGACCGTAGCGGGTGTGGGGTGTTACAACAAATGTTACACAAACACAACAAACGCCTCATTCCAATTCAGAATATTCTTTTATTCACAAAATCACATTCTTAGGGAAAGGTTCCCATTAATTTTATCCAAGATAAATTCTTCTAAATTTATTCTTTAATCCTCCTTTGGATATCATTTCTAACTAGTCGGGATTAGCGAATCACACCGAAGTAATTATTTATTTTATTTCCCAATCCCAACCTATATATCCCATGGAGAAAACTGGTAATACTCCACATCTAACACCACGGTGTTATCGGTAAAATTAATTACCATCTCACGTTCAAATCTAATTAAAGATTTGCCTATCGCTGTGGAGTAAAACTGGTGGTACTCCATTCTCGATCACCTTTTAGATCTGATAATTTAAATTATCAATTCACATTTTAATCTAATTAAAGATTCATTAAAACTACACTTAGTTTTAATCTTTTCAAAAATCAATATCCTGCCTTTAACTGGGTTAAAGAACCAATGTCATCAAAACACGATTCACGACAAACCAAATCACATTTGATATTAAATACAAGGCTCTGAATAGAAAATATATCGGCTTATATTCAATATCAAATTCTGAAACCAACAAATATCGTATTGGAAATAACGATATATAATATATCTTTCAAATTCCCAAAACAATATCTGTATAGTCACGAAATCCAACATCGAAATATTCCGAAGATAATTTCGATTCAACTCCACTTTCACTTCACCTTATTGGGAATATTGATTACTTTTAAAATCACTTTCAAATTCAATTTATTTATTTAAAAATAAATTGATTTTAATTCTAGCTCAAAACTAGTTCATTTCGATAAAAATCTATTTTTATCTTTTCAAATGTGGAATTCTCCAGCTCAATTCTTCCCAAATCATTTCTTATGATTTTACACAAATTATTAATATTTTTAATAATTTTATCAAGGCCCGTACAGTCGATTTCCATCTACGGCCATCGAACTGCACTTACAGCGACCTTTTTCAAATTTGATTTAGACATAATTCCAAATCCAACCGTTAGATTTAAAATTTCTAATATTCATTGGAAAGCTCTTTTCGATACGAACCCAACGGTTCCGGTTTTAGGAGAATCCGACGGTCGGATCTCCCGCAACGTCAATTTGAAATAAATGGTCGAAATTCACGAACTGCCGCGGCGCGTTCTATTCAGGCCATTATATTATATATAATATATATAATATATATTTCGTCGATTTCTATTTAAAACGAATTATATGAATAGTTTTAATTTCGTTTCAAAAGCAATTTCAACTTCCTTTTCAATTCAAATCAAAATTGAATTCTTCTTTATAAATTCGTTTTAAAATTCATTTCTATTCAATTCAAATTTCAATTCAATTTCAATTCATTTTCAATTCAATTCATTTCGAAATCGTTTTCAATTCAATTCATTTCGAAATCGTTTTCAATTCAATTCATTTCGAAATCGTTTTCAATTCAATTCATTTCGAAATCGTTTTCAATTCAATTCATTTCGAAATCGTTTTCAATTCAATTCATTTCGAAATCGTTTTCAATTCAATTCATTTCGAAATCGTTTTCAATTCAATTCATTTCGAAATCGTTTTCAATTCAATTCATTTCGAAATCGTTTTCAATTCAATTCATTTCGAAATCGTTTTCAATTCAATTCATTTCGAAATCGTTTTCAATTCAATTCATTTCGAAATCGTTTTCAATTCAATTCATTTCGAAATCGTTTTCAATTCAATTCATTTCGAAATCGTTTTCAATTCAATTCATTTCGAAATCGTTTTCAATTCAATTCATTTCGAAATCGTTTTCAATTCAATTCGAATTTGCTATAATATTCATTTCAATTTGAATAAAATCGATATAAATATCGTTCACGTCAAAATGGCGCAAAACCAATCAACACGGCTTTATATTTTTCACAACTTCTTTATTCTATTCAACAAATGAATATTTTTCCCATTCAACAATTGAATCTATATTTCTTTCAACACACGACTTCTCTCAACACATGAGTGCTGTCAACACATCACTATTGTTGTTATGCAAAATATTTTATAAAACTATGGTATCTATCGTTTGATTTTAATTAGACTTCACCGTAAAGTAGATTCTAATCGTAAATATGATAAAGATGTAATTTTTATTATATAAAATGTTTCACTCAACACATGAACATCGTCAACACATGACTATTTTTATATTCAACACATGAATTTTCTTTTCTAATATTCATTATTTTCCCGATTGGAATGAGGCCCAATCAATCACCATATAACGTTAATTATATGGATTCCATACAACACATGTATATAATAGCATTGAAAAATAATCAATCATCAACCAAAGTGCACTACACTGTATAAGCATCAAATATAGATATCTGACGCTTATAACAGTCTGTCAATCGACCGATCGACATATTTAATCAATCAGGATGAGTGAACATCAAATTTCATCCCAACACCCGTGTGGGGTTTCAAACAATCAAACACAGATTTTATTTGTGCAGTTGGGCGATGTGTAAAATTTATCGACCCAATCAATATCAGTCAAATCAGTGTATATAAACAAATCGGCCGATTTGTTTATAAATATTCATTTATCCACTTTCACGTTAAAAACTGTATTTTTAACGATAAAATATTTTATTTCAAAACATGAATTTCTATTCATTTCATTTACACAATAAAAATGATATTTTTATTTTTCTAACATATTTTAGAAAATTTCGGTGGCATAACGGCACGATACTAGAAACGGGACGAGGCCTAGCCTTATCCCCGGTCTAGTGAAGGCCCACGCCATTCACACATCAATCAAATCCATTCCATTTCACCAAACAATTCGATTAAAACCAATTAGACTAACCAACTACACAACCAAACAATTTAACAAACAAGCCATCCATGGTCTGTGGATGACGGGTGTCGGGTGCTACTAAGCACCGTCTGCATCCTAGTTATATATATAACTAAAAAAAAGAAATTGAAAGGTGAGAAGTTCTCACCGAAAGCTATCCAATACCACGACACTCCTATTGCAGAGATCTTCGTCGTTCTCGCCTTTTCATCTCCTTTGTTGCCCGTAGCCACTACATATATAAAAATCACACATTTTTATATTTTGATGTCTTTAAAATAAAAATCACATTTTTATTTATTCACTTTCAATTTAAAAATCATATTTTTATAATCACTTCATATATTTAAAAATCGAATTTTTACTATGCTATTCAATATATAAAAATCGAATTTTTACTTTGGTGTCATATAGATAAAAATTCCATTTCAAAAATAAAGTTTTCGCCTTTATAAAAATAAAGTTTTCGCCTTTATAAAAATAAAGTTTTCTCCTTTATAAAAATAAAGTCTTCTCCTTTCAAAAATATAGATTTCATCATTATAAAAATTACCACTTATCTCAACGTATATAAAATAAAAATCAGATTTTTATTTCGCTACATATACAAAGATGATATTTTTACATTCTCTATCCTATAAAGGTTATATTTTTAATACTTTAAAAATATAAAAATCATATTTTTAATATTTCTATATAGTAAAGATTATATTTTTAATACTTTAAAAATATAAAAATCATATTTTTATCACTTTAAAAATATAAAGATCATACCTTTTACCAAATAGAAATCCTATCTTTTCACCTTTTAAAGTTCTAATCTTTTTCCATTTAAAATTCAAACCTTTTCTATTTTAAATTCTTTTTAAAATCAGTTTTAAATTCACTAAAAATCAGTTTTTAAAATCAATAAAAATCAGTTTTAAAATCACTAAAAATCAGTTTCTAAACCCTTTAAAAAAAACAGTTTTAAATGCTTTTAAAATTAGAATTTCAGAATTGAAAAATAAAAATAAAATAAAGTAAAGAAAAAAAAAACTTACTGCATCGAAGAAAGGGGGGGTCTTCACTGCGTCGGAGGGGTGTGCTCGCGGGTCCGTTCAGGTTGCTCTCCGGTGAGGTGCTCGGTTGCGTCGGCGACTGGGGAGGAGAGGGGCTTCGGGTTTGCATTCGTGAGATGGAGCGAGGAGGAGATAGAGGGGAAGAGGAGGGGAGCGGTGGAGGGAGGGAGGCCGGATGCCGATCGTGGGCGGCGCCATCGCGCGGCGTGGCGGGGCGGTGATAATCGCGATGTGCGATTTAGGTAATTAGGTTTTTTTTTTTTTCTGATCGCTTGGATTTTTAAAGGGGGGGGCCAGAGCGGTTTTAAGGAGGAGGGTTTTTTTTATTTTTAATTATTTTATTTTAATTATTTTATTTGCAAATAGTTGACTTTTACATACGACCTCGAAACGAGGTCCACCGCCTGTCGTCCATAGCGTTTCACCCCCATTCCGAACACAATGGGATATGTATCGTAAGCTGATTCGGCTGTTACAATCAGTTTTCGTTAAATTTACATTTAAATCACTATATTGAATTTTAAACATACATTTCAAATTACCGGGGTCACATACTAACTAGAAAAATTCCAGAAAAATATTTTCTAGCTTCGTATTGACGATACGGTCCTAACAAAACTAATTTCGTCGAATTCTGAGACCGTTGGAAAAATGGCCAATTTCCAGTCGATTAAAATCAACTAAAACTGGTCAAACTCGTTTTCCTTTGCCACGCTCACATATTGATTCGAAAAATTATGAAATTTAAAACCTAGCAATAACTTAACATCACGGACCCAACAAAAGTGGTTTCGTCGAAATCCGAGGTCATTTGCAAAATGTCCATTTTTAAGGGCCTGAATTCCATAGCGACTATTCAGAATTTTCAACTGGACATATCTTTTGATTCCCGCCATGAAATCTTGATCTTTCGGATTCGTTGGAAAGATATTCACAACGAGATCCTATTATTTTTGGTTTCACTAAAATCCGGATTGTTTTGCACCTGGTACATTCAATTGAAGTTTGAAATCGAATTATCGAACTACCGCGCCATTTTCAATTCCTATTTATAATTATATATAATTATTTTTATTCTAACGACGACGCGTATAATATATACGTTCGAATTCTATTCAAAATAAATTCCTCGACAATATTATTTAAAATAATTCATTTTAAATATTCAAAATTCGCTAAAATTGTCAAAATAAAAATTTTAAACTGGCCCAGATTTTCGGGTTATTACATAAACCTGCCCGGACCCGACCGACAAATCCAGTAGTCACAAATGTCAGCCCAATGTGAGAGGTCCTAGGCCCAAATTAAAGCATAACAGTTGTAAAGACACGAGGTTAGACTCTTTTATGGTGTAAGACTGCCCGGACCCGCCCGGCAAATCCAGCTGCCATAAATGCCAGTCTAATGTGGGAGGTCTTTATGAGGTTATGGCCTGAATGAATTAAGAAATACTCAACCAGATAAACATGTGAAGTGGGACATTGGGGTTAAGTAGGTGCCTTGGGTGACATGAGGAATCTAGTGGGTGCCTTTAGTGGCATTTGAAATACGATTAGTAAGACTTAACCAAACACACATGTGAATGAACATGACTAAGAAGAGGGTTAAGTGGGATATACTAGTAGGGACAAGCTTAGGTGGGTAGCTTGTGGGGGCCCATTTTAACCAGTAACCCAAACGTTTCTTTGTGGGCTCGACCCAAGTCGAGGACGGGACACGCATACTGGGCTTGACTATAAGAGGCCAAAACGGGTTAGCGGTGACAACGCAAGTCCAACGGGTTTCATATGCGTGTGTGGACCCGGGCTGGTAGGTAAGACGTTGTTGCATCGTGTAGGTATAAGCCGTGCATCCTCAAGTTGTATCGGGTTGCCACTTTAGGGGAGTGATACACCCCACTGTGGGGCCAGCACGGGTATCTACGAGTAGGGAGCCGATCGCAAGTGGGTAGTTTGGTACACCTAGCGGAGATAGGGGCAGGCGGCACCTATGTAGTCAGCTAGGGGGTACACAAAGCTATTTATATAATTTCTAAGTGAAGCAAGTGGGATCAACCTTTAGGGTGACTAGTGTGGTGCAGTGTAGTAATTATTCGTTAGTAATTAGGTGTGCCTTTAACGTTATCTTTATCTGCTCTTCCATACCCAATAGTTCATAGACATTTCCTTGTTTTCCAGCTTATGTCTTAGTCTAGTTATTTTGATAATAGTATTGTTAGAATTATCATACTCGCCAGACTTTATGTCTGACCCCCTCTATTTCTATCCTTTTTCCCCCTCCAGGTCCTCAGGGTGGACCCAGCTCTAGCGGAGTTTGATTGGATTGCTTTATCTCTCTTTTGGAAAGCTTGGACCGCTGAAGTAAAGTCCAGCTTGTTATCTTCTTTAATGGCTATTTATGTAATGGGGTTATGTATTTTGTTTTATCAAGATGGATATTGTACTTGACTCTGATTTATGGTTTTATGATGTAACAAACATGTTTAATTTCCGCTGCAATAAAATAAAATTTTAGATTTCCAAGTACTACTTATTATCTGTCTTGTTGTAATTTTCCTGTTCTATATTCACTTAAAACCTCCATGGAAGTTAATGCATTCCCTTTGTGAGTGACATTAATGGACGTGGGGTGTTACATGTCTCCCTTGATTATGTTGGATCTCATACTTAGGGTGTAATTTGCTTAGTTTATTCTTGTTCGCTATTATGTACACCAAACCCATTGGATCCATTATCTTTGTATTTTTGTATTTTGGTTCGCTTTTTCATGCCTATCCTCTTATGTAAATTCTCGTGCTTATCCCCTATTCCTTTTATTAGTTTCATGTCATGAGTACCTAGAAACTTGTGAAATCATGTTATACGTACGACTACGGCGGGGAAATTTGGGCGTAGCTTAATTAAGATAATTTGGCATAACAAATATGTTGGCATAATCTGATTTGGCTATAATAGTAAATAATTTACATGCATATTAGACTTGGGCGTAAAATGGTAAATTGTTAATTGGCCGCAAAGTATGTAGTTGGCATGTAAGCCAAGTTTGGATATAAACTGTAAACTAGAATATTAAATCTAGTTTTGACATGAACTGATCTAATTTGGCATAAACTGCAAGTTGGGTTAAATGATAGGTAAATCAAGATTTGGGCCTAGAATATAGGTATGTTAGTGGGCATGACAAATGAATATGATATAGGCCAAATTTGTTTAAAAGAGTCATTAGCAGTTTACATATAGACAAAAATGGATAAATATGTAAATCTAGGAAAGACGAATATGCCTAACCCGAGGTTAGATTGAGTTACGGTATAAGACTGCCCGGAACCGCCAGTCAAATCCAGCAACCGTAATAATACCTATCTAATGTGGGTGGTTAGAGCATTGAGCCCAAAAAGGACCCGAGGTTAAACTGAGTTGCGGTGTAAATCTGCCCGGAACCGACCGGCACATCCAGTGACCGCAACAATATCTGTCTAATGTGAGTGGTTGGTGCTTTAAATGAATAATTTAAAGCTAAGAAACAGTTAAGTTAGAATGGGAGGGTTAAGTCCATAGGAACACTTAACCAATTTAACATGTTAACTAGACTAGAAGGTGGGGTTAAGTAAAATACACTTAGCCAATTTAACATGTTAACTAGACTAGAAGGCGGAGTTAAGTAAACTTAAAACACTTAGCCATTATAGTGTGCCAAATGAACAAGGTTAAGTTAAAACATGAAGGGACAATACTTAACCATTAGGGCATGTGAATTAAACAGATGTTAGGGTTAAGTTAACTAAGAGAACACTTAACTGTTATAACGTGTTAGCTAAACATATGGGCAGGGTTAAGTTAAAGGGAACACTTAACCAATACAAGATGAAGGGGTGGGGTTAAGTAATAAGAAATACTTAACCAACATGACTTGATTTGTGGTAGGGTTAAGTCAACATGAACTACTGATAACACTTAACCAGTTTAACATGACAAATGAATGGGTTAAGTTAACTTGAATTGAATAATGACACTTAACCATTCCAACTTGACGAGAAAAAGAACTAAGTAGTAAACCTTAGTTAAGAGGACTAAGTTGTAAACCTTAGTTAAGAAAACGACGATTCAGGAACTAAGTAGTAAACCTTAGTTAAGGGAACTAAGTAGTAAACATTAGTAGAACACGAGAAGGAGTGAACGTCCATCTGATCTTAAAGAAGGCTCCAACAAACTGGGTTACGAAGCACGCGGCTTCGCGGGGACATGAGGGTACTCTTGGTATCCCTCTGTGAGGCTGCAGATGATCTGCCTGGGCTCACAGAGGTTAAGGTCTGCGTTAGAAGAACCAAGGGTATGCCTTGGTTGCAATATAAGGCAACCTAAAGACTAGGATGGACCAGCGTGATTCAGCGAGACCAGTAGCCCTGTGATAGCAACTCGTCGTCTACCTACCATCTTGAGTCAGTCGAGATACGTACAGCGAAAAGGCAGAGAACTCCAAAAGACCATATACTTGCTATCTAGTTATGGGTGCGGATGGCCATAGGTTAGTGGGCATAGAGGGCCTGCGTATAGTTCTCATTTTTCAAGGTGTGCCTTTCATTACTTGAGGGAGGGGTCAAGTGGGACCATAGCCACTGGAAAAATAGACCTTAGCATCTGCATCGGTAGATATCTGAAAGCTCCCGACCGAGTTCCGTGTTTCTTGATTTACCCTGCCACGAGACTCGGGTCACACATATAGAGGACATGTGCATCTAGACAGCGATAACGATCCACGACACTTATGTGAGGAAAGTCTAGGAACATATACCACTCTGGGTAGTGTGTCCTAGATTAGGGGCGGCATTCGATAGGTAGCATAATCCCTAATTGGACCTAGGTTGCGTAAACCCTAAAATCCGAGAAACGTTCAATAGGTAGCATAAACCCCAGTAAGCCTGGGTAGCGTAAACCCTAGTTGGATCTAGAATGCGCTCGATAGAAAACCCTAGATTGGATCTAGGTAATAAATAATAGAAAACACCTGAAACAACCACATTTGCGGGAATTGGGACCACATATCTGTTCTTATCAGTTTTTATAGATTACTAGTTAGGTGGTGCAGAGATATAGAAATTAGAATAATAAGGTAGTAACGAAGCAGAGAAATTATAGAAGTGCATCCAGTTTATCTTACCTTATCATATCTTGTGCTTACCTTATGATTCCCGTCATCATGGTGCTGTCTTGTATTCAGTTAAATTCATGTCATGTTGCTTTTACCTGTTCACATGCTGAAAGTTACTGAACTTACCAGACTTTATGTCTGACTCTGTTTTCTTTCGCTTTCTTGTTTTCCGTCCCCCCTCCCTTCCCCCCCCCCCCCCCCCCCAGGTTCGCAGGGAGAGAATATTACTACTTTGTCCAGTTTTCTTTCCAAGCTGAAGATTAGTCGAAGTTTTGCTGGGATTCTCTTTTCCATTGCTATGGATGGCTCACGCTACATTGGGGAATATAAATGTTATTTTATGCTTCTTTATTTTTTAAGACAGATATTCTGGTATTGGAAAACAATTGTTGTACAAACTATTTTATCAATAAAGTAAAGTCCTATTTTCCGTTGTTTTAAATTTTGTCTGTCTTGTAATTTATTTGTATCTTTTACCTATAACTCTCCACCGAAGTTAAGGCATTCCCTTCGTGAGTGACCTTAACGGATGTGGGGTGTTACACTATCGGTATCCTTTCCTCACATTAATTTCAAGCTTTCTTCTTTTATGATGGTTCCGGTTTCTTGTGGTTTCAGTTGTCTTTTTTATGCTTTCGACTTTAGCCTGTTGCTGGGGCCATGGTATTCAGATCATTCTTTTATACTGGTGACGATTCAGAACCCTTTCACCGTCAGCTTATCTCGGTGTTGAATCTGGTAGTGACGGTTGAAAACCGAATCCCTTTGTTGTTGGCATTAGCTCTCGGCCCTTGCTTTTGGTAATGCCCTAGCCTTATTGAAGGCTCTTTTCTCCATGGTTCAGTTTTCAATGCCCGAAACTCTTTGCACTTCCTATTATGGGCCTTTTGCTTCTCTGTATTTGGCCTGTGCGAATTTTGGTGTTAACAAATACATTGATTATAGGCATGTGACTGATTCGAATCAATACATCGATAGTATATTCTCAGTCTCGAGTTGGTTTACATATAAAATTTAGTTTAATTGAATTTCTACTTTATTAATTACTTTCATTTTCTCTTAAAATATGCTATAATTTTTTTAATAAAATCTAACTTGAAATATGTTTTAACAAATAATTTTATATTTCACATTTAACACCTCAGCTGGTATTCCCACCGTTGTACGGTAATACTAGTTTTTCTAAAATTTAATAAGGGGAGGACATCAGAAAGTAAACCCGCGTAAAATTAAATTAGGACATGACTAACTGCCATTACCCTAGTAATTAGCCTAACTGAATTGGTTTAACTGAAATGGTTAAAGAAAGTGGTGGGGGAGGGGGGACATAGATGGAATTCGACAAGGTTTTGCTGCATTTATTAATGAAATTTGGCAATGTGTGGTTGAATTTCACCCTTTAATTCGACAAGGGATCGAAAATGAAAAAAACCAAAAAAAATGGATGTAGACCGAATTTGTTTTCGATTGTGTCCACCCATTAACCATTTTTAGAGTTCCAGTAACAATCCTCACATGGCAGTATTGTTTGCGGGTGTACGATCTAATCCTATACCAGCGGAAGGTAGGGAAAAAACGATTCGAAGAAGTAAACTAGGGGTGTTTTTGTAAACTAATTTTTGTGTTCAGTACGCCTCATAATAATTCTAAATATAATTAGAGTACCCATAAAATTAACCAAGGCTAGTTCTATTCATACACCTATAATTCCTTAAGATACACCGTAAAATGAAATGTAATAGCATACACCAAAAATTTGTTTTCAGACGCCATGTCTTTCACAAAATTACTCTTTTATATTTTCATCATCTTTCCTCTCTTTAACCTTAAAACTAAATTACATAAAACTGGGAATTTATTGCAATATATTTACCTAAAATAAAAAAAAAAATTTATTTTAACACTAGTATCTTAAATTATTTGATTGTTTTATTTTTAAATCACTTTTAATTTTAGATGATGGAAATTTGAACTTATTTTTTTAAATATTAGAAAGTTAAACTAGTTAAATTTTGGTGTTAAATTTAAACATGATT
Source organism: Allium sativum (assembly GCA_030737875.1). Lineage (NCBI taxonomy): Eukaryota > Viridiplantae > Streptophyta > Magnoliopsida > Asparagales > Amaryllidaceae > Allium > Allium sativum. The sequence goes on from CM060920.1 coordinate 218,869,294, forward strand.
AGATTTAAATGAAAGATTGAAGAATTTAGTACTCTGTATAACATTAATTTTAGTATTTAGTTTTAAATTTTAATTTTTATATTTAATTAAAATGAAAACTGTTAAAATTGACTGTATATAAATTTTGCTGTAACGATATGAATATATTTTAATCCTCAAAAGAAATATAAAATTAATTTAACCAATGATATAAATTAATTTATAATATACTAACTTTACAAGATAAATTATATTGAGTATACATAATGCAAACAAGGGAGAATTGTATATATTTTCATTATTTGATGTTGATTCTTTTTTAATAAGGTCATTTTGGTCTGAAATTTTATTTAAATCCCATGGTGTAAGTAAAGTAATTTGCGGTGTTTGAATAGAATTTGCCATTAACCATCCCTTAATCAAATTTAAAAGCGCTAATAACATTTTTTTTTTTTATTGATTTTGTTACAAGAAGTATTGTGATTAGGTGGGATAAAAGATAAGGGACACAGGATTCGATCTGCCTTTTTCCAGCCGCTTTATTTTGCAAGGGTCACTATTCAGATTTTACAGCATATACTTTCGGCTAGGGACCGTCGGACCGATGTACGAAGGGATAGACACGTAGCACTGTAGCAGAAGCTAGGCAAAGCAAGATAATGATCAAATGCTCAATTTAGGAAAAAAGGAATAGTTATTGAAATAAGAAGGATTCAAATTTGAGGGGTTTTCCATGGGAAATGGTAACGAATTCGAAAGTTCAATTCAGGTAACTATTGAGTAACTTTCTGTGTTTTTGCAGATCTTTTATTCGGTTGTCTCATTTGTATTTGTACAATTGATCTCGATATAAAATATTGAGCTAACTAATGAATTTTCTGTAATAATACGCACCGTTTTCTTTTTCTTTTTCTTTTGTTTTCTTTTTTCGCTTTGACTGAGTGACTCGTCGTAGTAATTGAATTCGGTGGATTTAGGTATTGTTCGATTGAATGAAATGATCATATGCAGTAGATCTCACCGGTTCTTGAAGAAAATGAAAGTTAGTTGTTCGTGATATTTAAGTGTTTTGCTAACTACATCTTGATTAACGCTACGTATTAACATTTCTTAAAAAAATATCATTAAATTCACTTTTGTACTAACTTAATACTCCAAGCAAGAAGGCATTTTCCACTGAACGGTTATTTATTGCCACCTAGAGTTATGTGTTATGGACCTATGGTTGTGTGATGCTGCATGGTGTTTAAACACGATCTTGGATCAAATTTCTAGGTAAATTGTCCTGATCGTTAATTTTTTGTAGTGTGAAGAAGTAGAAAAATTGGTGTTAGCAAGAATAATTTTTTTACTTGCATTTATTAAATTTTGTATGGTATGAGCAAAGTTTTAAAACGTGAAAGCATATACGAGGCGTTTTCGAGCCTCGAAACGTTGAGGCATAAGCTTTTCGGGTAAAAATAGAACGCAAAGCATATAAAGAATTTTAACATTTCAAATTAACATATGCAAAAAATGAAAAACAAATTGTTTAAGTTCTGACTTTTGAACAAGTATACATTTTTATTATAGATTAAATAAATAAATAATTGGAATCCATATGATTCAAATTTTGGTGCCCTCAAAAATTGTTTGAAGTTTCCGCTGATCTCCAATTTAATTCCTTATATCGATTCAAATTGATCCACAAAATTTTTCTGAAGATTTAATGTAGTCTGTTAAGAAACATTCTTTAAATGACAATGAGAAAATCTATTACATGGCTCTTGATCATTGTTTCATAAACAATCTTACTAGATCATGCCGATACTGAAATTGAAACGTACAAAGTGCTAAATTTCCATTAAATAATTGAATTTTGATAATTTCCGTTAGTGCTAATAGTTGCAGCTAAATGTAAGAAAAGTTCTTAAGTCAGATGCCTTAGTTGTTTGAGACGTGCAAAACGTATGCTTTACATGCTTCATGTGCCTCAATGCCTCAACCTGTTGAGGTATAAACTTTAGAGGTAAAAAGCTTATGGAATAGACCTCAAGGTGTTCTATCTTTTATTTACTCCAGATGTTCATCGAGGCGAGTATTGAGGTGTTTTTTTTTTTTTAAAACAATGGGTATGAGTAAGTGTAAGCAGATATTCCCTTAGCACCAGTCTTTAGTAAATCACATGAGCTTATTCAAAGTATTGGCATGGATAATCTGAAAAAGATTCATAACAAATGGTTGAAGTTGAGATAAGCAAACAGTTGAAACCTTGTTAATTCTCACGGTATGGGAACTTATTGCTAATGCTAACTGCAACAGACAGCTCAAAATTTCTGGCTTACTCATGATGAGTTTTTATTAAAATTGAACACCAATCTCGACATAAAGTAAGTACTAATGGCGTTTCTTTTATAGTATGCATCCAAGCATAAATACTTTGCTTAGAGTGACTTCTTGTTTTAATTGAATTGATTTCAACTGGGTTTTGGTTGAATAAAATGAACACACGCACATGGCAGTTCTTAAAGAACTGGAAGTTGTTGGTTCATAATATCTTGTAAATCATACAGGTTTGTTCTTTATATAGGTGAGGATTATCTAGAGTAAATTCATAATTAATGGATAGAAGTTGAAAAAAGCAACATTTGAAGCCTTATTGATTGTTAGCTTATGAAAATATATTCTGATTTTTTTTCCCTTCATTCAACAGTTGCTTTTTATAAACATGCATTAATCATTCAAGACCTGATCTCAAAATGTCTCAAGTATCAAGCGAGGATTCAAAAATTCCAAGTTGTGGTGCTTATTTTGAAGCCATCCAGTCAAGAAAAAAGCTACCTTCTGCTCTGCAAGAATCACTAACAGCAGCTTTCGGACGAATTCCAGTTTCATCTTTTCCGGAAGTTGCTGGTGGCAAAGGTGATTTTTAATATACATCAAATACAGGCATTATCAGTATCTTAATATTATGATCATAGTGCAGTAATTGAGGTATCATCAGAGACATCCATAATCGATGCTGTGCGAATTTTGTCTGCCCACAACATACTGGCTGCTCCAGTAAGAAACTCGAATGCTGTGGCTATTGATTGGGGAAGTAGATACTTAGGAGTGATAGATTACTCTGCTATTATTCTTTGGGTGCTGGAGAATGCAGAGCTGGCGGCTTTAGGTTTATCTGCAGGATCTGCCACCATTTCTGGCTTGGGAGCTGGAGCTGTCGGTGTTTTTGGTGCTGTTACTGGTGGTGCTACAGGCCCTGCTGCTGTTGCTGGACTAACTGTAGCTGCTGCAGGTGCACTTTATGATGTGGTTTAAAAAAAAAAAAAAATACTGATTGCTATAATTGCTGCAGGTGCCGCTTTGGCTGGTGGAGTGGCTACAGGTACAAGTGTTGGAAAAGATGCACCTTCTGCTGCTGATAATTTAGGGGATGATTTTTACAGGCTTCTCATTAAAGAAGAGCCATTTAAGTCAACGACGGTTAGCTTGATTAATTGTACTGATCATAAAATTAATTTTAACTAGTATTTTGTTTAGGCTATCCACTGTATCGCAGTGGCATGATCATAGTTACATGATCTTGTTGGAAATTTCATGGTGGTGTTTAGCAAACATTAATTAGGTTATGAAATCTAACATCAGCTTGCGCCGATGAGCATCAATGTTATGATTGTGATAACAGATGAACATACCTGAGAGTGAGAGCATCTCCATCCGATTCATCCTATAATATTCAAGAAGTTGAATATTAATGTCTGAATAGCTCACAGACGTCTAACGGTCGTGCTTGTTTAATATGTGCCTAATTGTTAGGCATCTATTAGATAGACACACTTATTTATTAAACGTCCGACCTCAAACATATTTAATAGGCACTTTAGCAGTAATAAATATTACTGCTGGCCATCCATTAAATAGACACTCATGTAGTGGGTGCTTATTTATGCCTATGAAATAAGCTTTCAGACCAATTTGGAATTTTGAAGTGTATTGTTTTCTGTTAGCAAGCAGTTTCTACTACACTTAACGCTCGTGCTTAATATTGAAGCTGTTGGAGATGCTCCGAGAAGCTATATGCTTACCTGTATCATTATTATGGAAAAGAGTTATTATTCTGCTTTCCATTTCTCTCCCTTGGTGTGTGTTTTTGATGTAAGAATCTTGGTTTTTTTTTTTATTTTTTTTATTTTTATATATAGAGATTGGAAACTCTACATGCTTCATAGCCCTTTTGTAAAAGTCATCATATTTCTTATATATTTTTACATCATAATATGACGACTTAGTGCACCGGAAATATTATTGTCCAATGGAAGCCTTATGGACTTCTACACTCATTTATGTGACATATGAATGAAAATACGATCCTATAAATATTACGTTGAACCGTAAATTCTTCTATGTAATGGAGGTATTAGGGAAGCAATATCCAAAGTTATGAAGTCATGTTGAAGCACCTGATTCTTATGCATAAAGAACAGACAAATATAAAACATACAGCTATCTTATTGCTTTGATTGTTGGTTTGTTACTGAACAATTTTTTCTCCAGGTGAGATCAATAGTTGAATCATATCGCTGGTCACCATTTCTTCCAGTATCACCCGATAGCACAATGCTCACCGTGCTTCTGTTACTTTCAAAATACAGATTGAGAAATGTGCCAGTGGTAGAATCTGAAAAGGGTTGCATTAAGAATTTCATCACCCAATCTGCCATAATACAGGGTCTCCAAAAATGCAAGGGAAGAGACTGGTTTGACTGCATTTCTGCTCGGCCTCTGTCAGATCTTGGGCTGCCCTTCATGGGCTCTAACGAAGCATGTCTAGCTTATCATAACAGCCTTTTGGAACTAGTAAAATGAAACTGATTTCATCTCTTTTTGTATCTAGGTCATTAGCATCAAAGGAGATGACTTGATACTTGAAGCATTCAAACGCATGAAAGACAACAGAATCGGTGGGGTTCCTGTAGTAGAAGGTTCCTCTAAAAAGCTCATCGGTAGCGTAAGCATACGCGACATCAGATTCTTGTTGCTCATGCCCTCGCTTTTTTCCAATTTCAGGTATTGATTTTCAAAAAAGTTTGCAAAATCCGTTATTTTTTTGGTATAATAAAAGTGGTACTTAGAGCAGAACGCTCTTTTTCCTTGTCTCAAGGGTCGGAATCCATAACTTTCAAAGTCTCTGTCTATAGCAATATACTACTTGACACTTGAGCTAATGGTCCTTCGACATTTACTAAATCCGTTGTTGATATTAGTAATATTACACTAGCATTGCGTTCAAATCATGGACAGCATTTGAGATTGTATTGTTATTTGGGTTTGCAGGCATTTGACTGTGAATGATTTCATCACCTTGAAAGATTCGATGAACAAAAAAGATGAAGAACCTGTGGCCTCACCTGTATCGTGTGCTCCCAGTGCGAGCCTTGGAAGTGTAATCGACATTCTAGCATCGAAATGCACGCACAGGATTTACGTTGTAGAAGGCGAAGAAGATGAAGTGGTGGGTGTCGTGACATTGAGGGATGTTATTTCCTGCTTTATCTTCGAGCCTCCTGGCTATTTTGATAATTATTTTGGAATATTTGATGGCTCCATGAAGGAGATCCTTAAGCAGTGAAATTACTCATGACTCATCATTCTCATCCTCTTTTGAATTCCTATCTTAAGTTAGTTATGGGCCTCCTTGTGGTGTTATGTTAGATGGTAAATCATGCGTAAAATTGAAATAACAAACGACTGTTAGGAAGTATTGTATTTGATGTTGTCCAATCATGGTTAATCATATGGTTGTTCATTTGGTAATGTAGTTGCAATGGGCGCCTTTCCTAAAATTAGTGATAAACTTTTATTACCGAGCTAAGATTTCTGTTACCAAAGTCTGTATCGTGACAAGTATTGACGTCCTATTTCAAGTATGTTCAAAGTTAGTGATAAACTTATATTACCGAGCTAAGATTTTTGTTACCAAAGTCTATATCATGAGGAGTATTGACGTCTGATTTCAAGTATGTATGTGCTACTTTATTGTGCGATGTACATTGGGATAATCGAATGCGCATTTGAGACGCTTGGTTCAACAAGATGACGCCTAGCCAATAGTGGTCAGTTTATTCACATAACCAGTGTGAACCCGTCCTACTGACACAATGTTCTTGATGACTTTGTTTACTAATTCAAAATTTTGCATTTTAGTATAATCAATCAGAAAATAAACTAACTAGTTATAACATGACTTTTGCTATATAAGCATGTTTTACTTTTCAAGTGTAGATGTATAATTTTATGGAATAGGAAACAAAATTGAAGTCCGTTATATATTGTCAGCCCATTTTTATCCTAGGTTGTTACACATCTGATTTGAGTAAATGAACTTTTGAGTTGTCGCAGAGGTGTCATTTGACTCGATGATTAAGTACGAATCAGGGACGTTGATCACCTGGATCCAATTTCACGTGGTTCCCTGGATCCAGCTAATCAAGAGACTTTGATTTGAGTATTTTGCAATTAAACACATATTCGTTCAGGAGTTTAATTGCAAAATGGTGAAAATCGAGGCCTCCTGATTGGTTGGGTCCAGAAGACTATGCAATTCTAGGTCAGGTGATCTCACCCCATTAATCAGAGTCACTTAATTGACATTCTGAAACAGACAATATGAAGTGACACTTTGCCTAGTTAGAGGAACAATATCTATTCTTTAGCCTAGACATGAGATCAGATTGGATCAACATGACCATAGAGGCTTAAAACAGTTGTTCAACTCAGCAAAAATCAATCAATACCTGTATCTTTTGCCTAGGCAACACCAACATACAATCATAGAGACTCGAAGCTAGGACGGAGGGGAACCCACCATAGAGACTGCCGAATTCTACCCTTTATATTAAGGGATCAATGCCGACTACTTGTAGGGAACAGTGTCGATCCCTCGTAATGAGCCTCATACGGGTCCCGTCGTGGCCCATATTTTTAGAGGAAAGGCGGCTTGATTCCGAGGTCTTCTCTACGAATTTTTAGATCGGTCCTTATACGCCATCACATATAAATATTTGATCATCTACTAAAAGAAAAAGATATCTTTTTTGGTTTTTTAGGTTATGCTGTATCATTTTTGGATCAAATCATTGTAACTGTAATATGCAGTACAAATAAAAGGAGAACTTTTGGAGTGGACATAGGCCGAAGTCAGCTGAATCACTATAAAATCTTTTATGTACATTTCTTTACTATTTTTAGTTTCTTTTCATCATTTTATTTGTCTACTGCATTCTACTTGGAGTTGGTGTCACTTTTGGGTATCAACATTTGGTATCAACGGTTCGCTATTTGATTATTGGTGTTTTCAAATGAATTAGGATGTTGGCACCATTTTTGATGCTAACACTTTGATGCTTTTAACTGAGAGAAACCCTGAACCTGCTGATTGGAAAAGCTTAGGAAGGATCAACAATGGAGAAGCAATCTAAATAACTTTGAAGAAGTTGTATGTTAAAATAATTAGGAGGCGTCCTCGTGAGGAAACCATCCATTTATTTGCATCACTAAGTACGAGCTTGCAAACCATGATAGACGAGATGCAAGCTATGATGATGACAATGATCACTACACAGCAGGAGGAGATTATGACCATTTCATCCAAAGAATTGGACAAATTGAAGCGCTTGGAAAGGTTGAAATTCAGATTCAGGAGCATGAATCAAAACCTAACTAGCATAGAGAAGGATTGGAGCAACCAAAGCCGATCCCTGCCCAAATGGCAAGGATCATGTAATAACCCGGAAAATACGAGCCAATTTAAAATTTTTAAATTGGTGATTTCAAAGGAATTTGAATCATTGAAATAGAATATTTCAATAAAATAGTGAATTAGAAATAGTGAGTCAATTTGAAAATTTGAATCCCAACTTTGACTGACTGTGCAGGGTGGAAAATATAACGGATTTTAGCGAAACCAAAAATATTTAAATCTGTTAGTCAATACCTTTCTAACGAATCTGAAAAATCGAAGTTTCATAACGGAAATCAAAAGTTATGGCCGAATGAATTTTCAGAATGGTCGCTATATAGAATATATAGCCCTAGAAATTTGATATTTTGCATACGACCTCAGAATTCGACGAAACCACTTTTGTTGGGTCCGGGATGTCAAACTATTGCTAGGTTTCAAATTTCATAATTTTTGAAGCTAGTATGTGAGCGTGGCAAAAGAAAATGTGTTTGGTCAATTTTTGTTAAATTGGATCGACCAGAAAATGGCCATTTTTCAAACAACCTCAGAATTCGACGAAACTAGTTTTGTTGGGACCGTAGAGTCAAAACATAGCTAGATTTATTTTTCTGGAATTTTTCGAATCAGTTTGTCGCCCTGGCAAATTGAAATGTGCGTTCAGAGTTAAAAATTAAATGTTTTATATTTTAATTTGAAGAATAACTGACTGTAACAGTCGAATTGGCCAATGAAACATATCCCATTGTGTCCGGAATGGGGGTATTTAGCTAGAGGCGACAGTCGTTGGGTTTAAAAAGGAGTTCGTTTGAGAAAACACTATTTAAAAATTTAATATAGTCCTCGGCCAATCAGAATTCTCCATTCATAATTATAAAAAAAAAAAGGAAAAACCCTCGAACGAACGGCGACCCGAGCTCCAAACCTTCCAGCCCCGATCGCCGCCGCTACCGCCAACTACAGCCTTCGCCACCGCCACCCTTCGACGCGCCTCCGTCCCCTCTTCAAATCCGACCAACTTCCTCCACCCCTCGTCGCCTATGCCGCCCGAATCGAAGCTCCAAGGTTCCGACCTTCCCAGCGCCGCCACCGCCGATCCTGACCACCGAACGCCACCAAACCACCACCGACAGGAAGCCCTCTCCTCCCTCTTCCACGTCCAACTCACCGATCATCCCCTCGTGCCCCGATTTTCGCGAAAACCGTAAACCTAGTTTAGAACCTTCGTGAAAGGTGAGTTTTTTTTTTATCTTTACACTTTGAAAAATCATATCTTTTTAGTGTGTTGACGAAATTCGATGAAACATGAAACATCGGGACCGTAAGGAAGCTCTCTACCCAATAGATGAAACAGGATTTACGTTGTAGAAGGCGAAGAAGATGAAGTGGTGGGTGTCGTGACATTGAGGGATGTTATTTCCTGCTTTATCTTCGAGCCTCCTGGCTATTTTGATAATTATTTTGGAATATTTGATGGCTCCATGAAGGAGATCCTTAAGCAGTGAAATTACTCATGACTCATCATTCTCGTCCTCTTTTGAATTCCTCTCTTAAGTTAGTTACGGGCCTCGTTGTGGTGTTATGTTAGATGGTAAATCATGCGTGAAATTGAAATAAGAAACGACTGTTAGGAAGTATTGTATTTGATGTTGTCCAATCATGGTTAATCATAGGGTTGTTCATTTGGTAGTGTAGTTGCAATGGCCGTCTTTCCTAAAATGCATCACCCAATGTTCAAAGTTAGTGATAAACTTATATTACCGAGCTAAGATTTTTGTTACCAAAGTCTATATCTAAAGGAGTATTGACGTTTGATTTCAAGTATGTATGTGCTACTTTATTGTGCGATGTACATTGGGATAATCGAATGCGCATTTGAGACGCTTGATTCAACAAGATGACTCCTAGCCAATAGTGGTCAGTTTATTCACATAACCAGTGTGAACCCGTCCTACTGACACAATGTTCTTGATGACTTTGTTTACTAATTCAAAATTTTGCATTTTAGTATAATCAATCAGAAAATAAACTAACTAGTTATAACATGACTTTTGCTTTATATAAGCATGTTTTACTTTTCAAGTGTAGACGTGTAATTCTATGGAATAGGAAACAAAATTGAAGTCCATTAAATGTTGTCAGCCAATTTTTATCCTAGGTTGTTACACATCTGATTTGACTAAACGAACTTTTGAGTTGTCGCAGAGGTGTCATTTGACTCGATGATTAAGTACGGATCAGGGATGCTGATCACCTGGATCCAAATTCACGTGGTTCCGTGGATTCAGCTAATCAAGAGATTTTGATTTGAGTATTTTGCAATTAAACTCATATTCTTTCAGAAGTTTAATTGCAGAATGGTGGAAATCGGGGCCTCCTGATTGGTTGGGTCCATAAGACCATGCATTCTAGGTCAGGTGATCTCACCCCATTAATCAGAGTCACTTAATTGACATTCTGAAACGAACAATATTGAAGTGAAACTTTGTCTAGTTAGAGGACCAATACCTATTCTTTAGCCTCGACATGAGATCAGATTGGATCAACATGACCATAGAGGTTTAAAACAGTGGTTCAACTCAACAAAAATCGACTAATACCTGTGTCTTTTGCCTAGGCAACACCAACATACAATCATAGAGACTCGAAGCTAGGACGGAGGGGAACTCACCATAGAGACTGCCGAATTTTATCCTTTATATTAAGGGATCAATGCCGACTGCTTGTAGGGAACAGTGCTGATCTCTTATAATGGGCCCGTCGTGGCCCATATTTTTGGAGGAAAGGCGGCTTGATTCCGAGGTCTTCTCTACGAATTTTTAGATCGGTCCTTGTACGCTATCACATATAAATATTTGATCATCTACTAAAAGAAAAAGATATCTTTTTTGGTTTTTTAGGTTATGCTGTATCATTTTTGGATCAAATCATTGTAACTTTAATATGCAGTATAAATAAAAGGAGAACTTTTGGAGTGGACATAAGCCGAAGTCAGCTGAATCACTATAAAATCGTTTTTGTACATTTCTTTACTATTTTTAGTTTCTTTTCATCATTTTATTTGTCTGCTGCATTCTACTTGGAGTTGGTGTCACTTTTGGGTATCAACATTTGGTATCAACGCTTCGCTATTTGATTATTGGTGTTTTCAAATGAATTAGGGTGTTGGCACTATTTTTGGTGCTAACACTTTGATGCTTTTAACTGAGGGAAACCCTGAACCTGCTGATTGAAAAAGCTTAGGAAGGATCAATAATGGAGAAGCAATCTATATAACTTTGAAGAAGTTGTACATTAAAATAATTGGGAAGCGTCCTCGTGAGGGAACCATCCATTTATTTGCATCACTAAGTACGAGATGCAAACCATGATAGACGAGATGCAAACTATGATGATGACAATGATCACTACATAGCAGGAGGAGAATATGACCATTTCATCCAAAGAATTGGACAAATTGAAGTGCTTGGAAAGGTTGAAATTCAGATTCAGGAGCATGAATCAAAACCTAACTAGCATAGGGACGGATTGGAGCAACCAAAGCCGACCCCTGTCCAAAGGGCAAGGATCAACATCAATCGCTAAAAAAGGACCGACACCGATCCGTAAGATACTAAGGGCACAACTCTGACTGATATCCAAAGAGATGCCGTTGGTCTTGCAAATGGAACTAGATGTGTTGATACAAGTTGGATACAAACTCTCAACATGAAGAGTATATTCTAGAATTTCCTCATAGAGTCCAAAGGTAGAATGTAGATGCTAAATAAAAGTTATATATGGATAAGAATGAGGGACTAGCTGAGGCGATAAGGCGTGTTATGAAAGACGGTGTAACAACCCGAAATTTTGGCAATATAAATTAATTATTAGAATTTCAAAAGTAGGAATTTCTAAAAATGATGGAATTTGGGCATGAGACTTTAACCATTTCATTCGTCTCGAAATTCTGGTCAATTTTCATGTTTGGAGTTTCGCGAACGAAGTTCGTATGAAAAAGTTGCGGAATAAATATGAAAACGGATGTAAAATAAATAAAGCAGAATTTTTAATTAATATATTACCTAAATTAACCAAGCCGACCTAGGCAATCTGGTGCCCAGACGGTCGACCATGGGGGTCGACCGGCGGTCGACCACCCAGGTCGACTTATTGGGCATCAAATCGCCTAGTGGCGGCTAGGTTTTGAAGGGTTAGGTTAAACTATTTATATAACGAATGGACAAATATAATTTAAAACTAATTTGACGGTTCTAGGCCATTTCCACCTCTATAAATAAAGTGGTAGAGCCTCATTCTTTTCCATTTAAATCTGTAGAGGCAGTGGAGCTCTACCATTTTTCTTCCTCTTCTAACCTAATTTCTAAAATAAAAATATGTTCATACATATCAAATGAAATCAAATTCATATGCAATTGGGAAGATTATTAGATTCAATGGAAGAGGATGCATTCACTCTCTTCCTTTTTTTTAACATTTGTACAGATCTAGAATTTTCCCCTTTCTAGATAAATTGTAGATTTATAAGAATTTGGCGATTGTAGGCCTAAAGGATTCAAAATTTAGAAGTCGAAGGCTAAAAGGTGAGTGAGAAATTTATTAATACAGTTATACTGACTTATCTATTTCATTTGAATTAAATCTATGTTTTATATCTATCAGATCTGTTCATTTAAATATTGTATAAGCAACCTCAGATCTGATTATGAATATGGACAAAATTTGTAAATGATCAGTTGTGATTATGTATAACACGAATTGCATGGTTCTTAATATTTTTCCCATATATTCCTACAGTTATGTCATGAAATATGTTACATGTTACATTGCACTGTGGATCTGGAAATCAGTGCCATTAAACATAAATTAGTTGTAGTTGCATTCCAGATCTTTAGTTCATTGTTGAATAATGAAATAAGTGCATTTGGGTTAAAGATGAAATTGGTGAATTATGCGATTGTAAGAATAAAAGAAATATTCCTATTTGTATTCAATATTGTTGGGTTTTGGCTTAAGCATGATAAAACATGACGTTTTCTTCCTTTTGAATAAAGAGACATTATTTTGAAATCGCAAGAGATATGATAAAAAGGATTAAGAAAGGAAAAGTGGTGTGTTTGCAAACGGATTTTCAATCAATTTAGAAAACCGTCAACAAAATATTTTAATAATAAACCGCAAGCACACGACGTACAATTGTTAGTACGTGGCGAATACGAGTCGATCCGCAGGGAAAGAATTAATTCCAGATTTTACTCAATCAAATTAAACCAAATTCAAGTGAAGTTTTAACTAATAAAAGCTAATGAAAACTATAAACTAAGTTGAGAGCTAAATATGAAATGAAAACAATTTAGAGGCAAATCAACTCTCACATTTATGTAAGTTATCAAAAATACAATTTATGATCTCCATTAAGTGATATAAATGCAATATTTAAACCACTTATGATTCTCATGAAAATGGAACTAAAGCCAAATTATTCTAAGTATGGCCTATGAATTATTAACTAAAACTATAGACCATCAAATTTTGTTCTTACTTTCATTTCAAAATCAATAACCACTTAGCAAATATTGATGTAATTTGTGTTTACATTGATTAAGCATAGCCTATTTTGTTGTCAACAAACATAGACTATCAGAACCATTTGTATAAACTTACATTAACATTCACTAACATGAAGCACAAATTAGAGATCACAAATCATACAAATGTTGAACTTACATAAAGTTAGAGAACATCATTACCCCTAAATCAAGGGATTAGCCACTCATATGTGTTATCATATCAACACATGTAAGTTTCAACATTAGAAAATAAAGCAAAATGAAAGAAAAACTAAGTAGAACAATAATAGAACTAAGCTAAGAACATAAAGTAAATCTAAGCTATGAACATGAATGTAAATCTAGGCTATGAACATGAAAGTAAAAAAGCATAGAAATTAAATTGCCTTAAAATAAAGAAGTTACATAAAAAAGATGGCTAAGTAGCCATGGAAATACAAGAGCAACTAAACTAAAGAAGGGGATAAAAGAGAGGAGATAAGATATAGAGTATTTACATCACATAAAGGGGTATATATATATATATATATATATATGTTTCTAACCCTAAAACCCTAATCACTTATAATGGGAAATCCCCAAAATGCCCACTTCATGAAGCTTTTAATTCTCTCTTAGCCATTAATGATGCATGAGACCTTTTGTCTTATTCAATTAGTCTTTAATAAGAGGCTTAAGAAAAAGAGGGTAATTTGAGAGGTGGGGTCCTCCATGATCATGTATGAGAATTATTTCCTTCATTCCTTTATATGCAAGCATTTGTGCTCCAAATCTTCATGTGTATGCATTAATTGTGCACCAATATTCCTATAAGAGACAAATACAAAGAACAAGTAAATGCAATCATAAATTAAAACATGCACAAGTGACCATTTTTTCCCAAAATGAGCGATTATCTTGAAAATATTTAAAATATGGTTTGATAGTATAAAATACCCAAAAATGTTCATTTATTTAATTAAACAAGAATAAATATGTGAATATAAATGTGCATTTTTACGTGCACATCAAATACCCCCACACTTATCTTTTTATTCGTCCTCGAATAAAGAAAAAAAAAACTAAGATAAATCCATTTCCATAGGAAGCACGATTGCATTGAGCGTATGCAACAAGCCGTTAAACCTCTGGGTGTCCCCAGTAGGACGAGTGTTCTCTCGTGAGGGTTTTTAGCGGATACTACCCACAAAATCCAAATGTTAAATGCAAAAATATTTACAAAATGCAAGATTAGAAAATATTTACAAGACGAATGCAAGCTTTTAAAGGAATATTTACAAATGGATAATTTACTTTTAAATATTACACGAATAGTTAACACAAATTTGGGTCATCACTATGAAATTTGAGTCCGTTACTAATCAAAACTTCATATAAAAGTCATGTTATCGTCACACACTCCTCCAGCTTGGCTAGTTGTTTTGGTAGAAACATAGTGCAAATATGAAATGAATTCTATAATCGATATCAACAATCGTAAAACGGCATCTCAACTTCCTTTTTGTTAACAAGTTAGGTCGAATAAGTGAAGAGTGTGCTTGGATTTCAAGTGCTTACTCTCTCTTTATTACAAAATATTTACATTATTACTATTTACAAACACCTAACCGAAAAGACCAAGGTATACCACCCGTGAGAGTTTGGGACAGAGCTTAGCGGATTGTGCAGACCGACGCTGATTTTGTCAACAAGATGTCGGTAATCCTTAGGTGTCCAACTCATAAAATGAGACCAAGGTATACCGACGCTGACATTGTCAATAAGGTGTCGGAAAGAGCTTGGCGGGTTTGCATACCAACGCGAGATGTACTAGCAATGTTGGATACCCTTGGATTATTAATATTTATACATTCTCTTTTACTTCTCTTTTTTTTTCTTTTTTTACATAAGAGAGAGATAGTTAAGCGAGAATATCTTAGCACAACTTCACTTAAAAGATCTAAAATGTTATCACAAGTAGTCAAAATCAACCATTCATTTAATCGGATTACAATTCAGAAAACATTTCATACTCATCACCTACGAATTTCCCTATATACCAGTTACACCGAATTTGCTCATAATTCAAACTTTCCTTTCGTTATCCGCTAAGAGAAGTAAATCTCCACATTTTAATCGAACGACCAAAATTGTATGCTAACTCCATCATGTCTTATTTAAAAGTAAATAGAAATGTGAATTTTTTTTTGAATGTTCAAAAAAAAAATCTATGCAAAACCAAAATAAATATGACACTCCCCCCCACACTTGATTTCGACTGTGTCCCCACAGTCAATGCATGAAACAATGAGTGAACAAAGGAGAAATATTTACATATTTACAAAGGAGGGTTAATGCGACTTACCAAATGTACGTGCAGAAAATATGCGGTCATCGAATAGATGAATCGGTCCAGAATGGACCAATGGATCAGCCTCATAAGGATTATGAGACACAAATTAAGTACAGAAAACCAAATCCTAAAGAATTTTATATTACCTTTGGAAAAACAAATTTTGTTTCTTCAAAATTTTGAGTTGCTAATTTTAAAATTTTGAGCTTACAATTAATCCTAAAATCAAATTGAGTTTCTGTAGAAACTAAAGAGAGGTCATCGAGCCAGGGTTCAATAAAAGTTTCAAAAACAAAGCTTGATTTATTCAAATGATGTATAAATTGAGGGACATGTGCATCATTCTCACCCCCACACTTGTTTTGAGAAATATTGTTCGGTTTTGCTTTGATATTTGAAATTTTGGTAATTAAAGGTTCGTTCGTAAACCTAAAGTCAAAATCAGACAAATGAATTTTCAGTAAATTTCAAAATCGTGTTTTCTCAAAAACAGTGTTATTCCAGAAATAGTTCATATACTGCATAAATTTATCATTGAAAAACAAGTGATCGTAGTGAGGTTCAGTTGAAACGATCTAGTCGCAAGGAGTTTCAACAGTTTTTGAAAAATCGTCATTGTGTTCAAGTTCATATACAGCAGTTTCATTATTTTCAACCTCAAGAATTTCAAAATTTTCATTTTTAGACCCAACAACATTATCGTCAATTAGTTCAAGAAGTTTTCGCTCATCAAAGTCGTCCTCACCTAAACAGTTGTTACAACTTCATCATTTTTGTCATGTTGACAATCTAAAGTTGCTAAATTTACAAATTTTTTAGAATCTGAGAGAGGAAGATCAAATTGAAGATTGCCGTCTTCGTTTTCAAGAGAATTCAAATTCAGATCAATTACAGAGCTTTCAACAACTTCATTAAGATTTTCATCAATTTCAAAAGTTGTTATTTGAAAATCGTCGATTTTGGTACAAGATGTATTATCATTCGAATCGTCACACATTCGATTTTGATTATTTTGTTTTTCACGAAAATTCATGTAGTCCTGAAGCAACAAATTCGTGTGATTATCGTGAATTTCATTTATTTTCTCAACAAAATCAAATTTATAATTATTTACATGAGAATTTTTAGTTTGAAATTGTTGAGAACAAAAAATTTCGGGTTCACCACAATTGAAATTATTCCCATTGCCAAAATCATTTGAAAAATTATTCACATTTTCATTTTGAATTTGAAATTCATTTTGGAGTTCGAAATTGATTTGGCAAGGGATATAATCAAAATCATTTGAATTTGGAGTTGAAATCTGATTTTGATTATTTTGAAAACTTTCACTTGAATTGTTGCACATGTATGAATTACACAAATCCTTTATTTTTTGTTTTAGTTGTATGATCATTTCAAGTAAAGACTCAATAAGTGTTTCAAGAGTTGAGGGTTGATCATCATTTTGAAAATTTGGTGGTGTACAATCAGGATTATTTTGAAAATTTTGAAAAGTTGGTGGTGTAAAATCCAAATTGTTTGTACAATAGTTGTTATTAAAATATCCATATGAATTTGATGTAAAATTATATGGATTATATTGATTTACACAACTATCGTAAAATCCATATGAATAAGGGAATTGAGACATTTTCAAGAAAGCTCTTTAAAAAAATATGTTAAAATTAACAACTTCGGATTATATGAATACAAGTCTAGGCCAAGCTCGGATAGGGGTTATCAGCGTGCCACGAATCACCGTAGAAACACAATTGAAGGTTTAAGAACCTTTTTGAGTTCGAGACTCCACCGTTCCTTAGACACCTAAGAGAGTATCAATCCTAATTGTCAATTTAACGAATATTTTGTCCTATGACCTTTTGGGGAACTTTCGATTCGATTCCAAAAATAAATTTTTTTCAAAGCCAAACTTTTCAATTTATTCTCACGCTCGTTTTAAAATTCTCAACCACACGTCAACAGGCATAATATTCGATCACAGGACAAATACAGAATAATAAATTGCAGAAATAAAAATTTTACAAGCAAGCCGCGGCACCTGCAGAAATTTTTTATAAGCAATTTCTATATATTTTTCTTTGCAGCAGAGCTCCTGTAGAGTTTAGAAATCACTCACAATGGGGTATGGCTGTCCTTCCAGAGCTACGAGACTTTACTGTTTGCTTCGTTTGACCCTAGAATTTTGTTAGCTATGCTTGAACGATTTTCTTCACTATTGGTTCCTTGATTCAATTTTTGGAGATTTCATTTTTTTATCCGCTGAGTTCTGCAATACCTAGAAATGACACTCCCAAATAAAAGTCTACAAGCACAAATTAGACACATCCAAATTGAAATCAGAACATGTAAAATTATTAGCAATTATTTTTTTTAAGCAGCAATTTTATTTATTAGCAAGCGCGGCAAAGCGGCGTTGTTCCTTCTTGATCTTGCAACCTGAAAGAGATTCGAATACAATATATACACAATAAAAAGGATTTTTTTTAAGAAGAACAACAAAATAAAACAAACACCCAAGATAAACACAAAAACAAAGTGACACAAAACACAATAACAAGTGAACAAACACTAAATACAAGAACAAGAATTTTTTTTCTTTTTAATAAGAAGAACAAGAAAACTAGCACCCACAAAAACAAACAAACAAAAGCGAAAACAAACAACAAAAGTGGATGAAGGGTTTGTTTGCGTAGTGAATGATTTGGATAAGAGGAAGGTGAGAGGGCCGTGAAAACGTAAGGTGAAGGGATAGGGATGGTGATGTTTGAAACTGGGGAAGTGGATGATGGTAGATTGATGAAGTCAGTGTATGTGTATGGCCGATGATAGTTTGGTGATGAAAGTGACTGAATGCCGATGTGTTTGGCAATGAGAGGAATTTTTTTAGAAAGGAATTGTTGTTTGTTGCTGGGTGAATTGGCTGTGAAAACTTGGTTTGGGTAAATGGAAATTGATGGAGTTCGCAGTGAGGAAGATGAACTAAAATTGTTCAGTAATTGGAGGTGATGTATGGGAATATTTTGCGGTGTTGCTGATGGTTTTGGTTGAGGGTGATAAGGTCGGTATGGTTCAGATAGGAGGATGGTGAAGGCACAGAGAAGAAGTAGATGGTGATGGATGGGAGAAGAGTTATGAATTGAGGAAAGAAGTTTTGTAGATGGAGTGACGTGATTTTTGGTGAGGATGTTGGGGTATATTAAGGCAGAAAGAGGAAAGAAATAAATGAGAGAAAGGGAAGGGAAGGAATAAATGAGAGAAAGAGAAAGGGAAAGAAATAAAGGAAGTTGAAAACAAAAAAATTGGGAAAGTGACAGAACAAAGCGCAGGTGTTTAATTTTTTTGTTTTTTTGTTTGTTTTTTTTAAGAGAGAGGAAATAGAAGAACTAAACACACATACACACAAAATAAAAACACACAAACGAAAAGAAATAAACACACAAACACAAAGTAAAACAAAACACAAAAACAAAATGGAACAAAACTCATAACTCCCTTTTTTTTCTTTTTTTTAATGAACCCAAAAACAAGCACACACAAATGAAACAACAAAAGATCTAAAAAAATAGAAAAACTATGAACAATACACAATTTTTTTTTTTAGAAAAACAACAAATAGGAAAATAAACTCGAAGAATAAAACTAAAATTAAATTCTATCCCCGGCAACGGCGCCAAAAACTTGTTTGTAAACGGATTTTCAATCAAATTAGAAAACCGTCAACAAAATATTTTAATAATAAACCACAAGCGCACGGTGTACAATTGTTAGTACGTGGTGAATACGAGTTGATCCGCAGGGAAAGAATTAATTCCAGATTTTACTCAATCAAATTAAACCAAATTCAAGTGAAGTTTTAACTAATAAAAGCTAATGAAAACTATAAACTAAGTTGAGAGCTAAATATGAAATGAAAACAATTTAGAGGCAAATCAACTCTCACATTTATGTAAGTTATCAAAAATACAATTTATGATCTCCACTAAGTGATATAAATGCAATATTTAAACCACTTATGATTCTCATGAAAATGGAACTAAAGCCAAATTATTCTAAGTATGGCCTATGAATTATTAACTAAAACTATAGACCATCAAATTTTGTTCTTACTTTCATTTTAAAATCAATAACCACTTAGCAAATATTAATGTAATTTGTGTTTACATTGATTAAGCATAGCCTATTTTGTTGTCAACAAACATAGATTATCAAAACTATTTGTATAAACTTACATCAACATTCACTAACATGAAGTACAAATTAGAGATCACAAATCATACAAATGTTGAACTTACATAAAGTTAGAGGGCATCATTACCCCTAAATCAAGGGATTAGCTACTCATATGTGTTATCATATCAACGCATGTAAGTTTCAACATTAGAAAATAAAGAAAAACTAAGTGGAATAATAATATAACTAAGCTAAGAACATAAAGTAAATCTTAGCTATGAACATGAATGTAAATCTAGGCTATGAACATGAAAGTAAAAAGCATAGAAATTAAATTGCCTTAAAATGAAGAAGTTACATAAAGAAGATGGCTAAGTAGCCATGGAAATACAAGAGCAACTAAACTAAAGAAGGGGATAAAAGAGAGGAGATAAGATATACAGTATTTGCATCACATAACGGGGTATATATACATGTTTCTAACACTAAAACCCTAATCACTTATCATGGGAAATCCCCAAAATGCCCACTTCATGAAGCTTTTAATCCTCTCTTAGCCATTAATGATGCATGAGACCTTTTGTCTTATTCAATTAGTCTTTAATAAGAGGCTTAAGAAAAAGAGGGTAATTTGAGAGGTGGGGTCCTCCATGATCATGTATGAGAATTATTTTCTTCATTCCTTTGTATGCAAGCATTTGTGCTCCAAATATTCATGTGTATGCATTAATTGTGCTCCAATATTCCTATAAGAGACAAATACAAAGAACAAGTAAATGCAATCATAAATTAAAACATGCACAAGTGACCATTTTTCCCCAAAATGAGCGATTATCTTGAAAATATTTAAAATATGGTATGATCGTATAAAATACCCAAAAATGTTCGTTTATTTAATTAAACAAGAATAAATATGTGAATATAAATGTGCATTTTTACGTGCACATCATGGTGCAAAAGGTACATATAAATGTAAATACATATATTTGTATGTAATTTGCATCGACTATTCCAAAACACATATTTACATATATTTCTTTTGATTTGGAAATATGTCAATTCCGCAAATAACATTATTTACAATACGGCTAACGGTCCTTTGTGAGACTTGAAACCTTTTGGCAAGTTTGAATATAAAAATGGAATGTTTTGCTAATTGATTAGACCAAACCATTAATTTAAAAATAATAGTAATAATTATAATTATAATAACTATGTTAACCGGATGAAAACATGAAAATAAATTTTTGCATATCATCTGTCCAAATCCGCGTAGAACGGTAAACTATACATTGTATGTAATATTTGGATAAGGTTCAATTAAGTAATTATGTGTAAATATAATCCATTTTGAATTAATATATTTTTCATGACCATTTATAGCAATCAATATAATTAATTGTCATAAATAAGATCGCAAATCAATAAATAACCGTTGTAACCAATATTGACTGGGGAAAAAATAAAATGTTATAGGTGGATGGTTACAATTCCTAAAATCGATTAGGATAAATGTTGTAAACCCCAATTAGGAAATTTGAATAATAACCGTATTTAGACACGAGGTTAAGCTCAATTTGTGGTGTAAGCCTACCCGAAACCGACCGGCAAATCTAGCAATCATAGATAGTCATCTTAATGTGAGGGGTCTAATGTTATAATCGTATTAAGGCATGAGGTTAAGTTCACTTGTGGTAGAAGTCTGCCTGGAACCGACCGGCAAATCCAGCATCCACAGTTAGTCAACTTATTGTGAGAGGCCTGATACGTGTGTGTATTTATGTGTGTGTATGTACATATATATATATCAGTCAACCATTAATTAAATGAATAAGAATAGCAATTGTCTGTTGGGGTACAACAAATAGATAACTTAGGACTAATAAATACTTACCTTACCGTTATGGTCATAAAGGGCAATAAAAAGAAATAAAAGGAAATGGGTGTCATAAAGAAATTTATGATTGTTGTTTAAACACTAAGTTTAAATTAGAGAAGGTAACAATTAAATACCCTAGGGAAAAAGGAATATAACCTTCCCGTTTATAGTAATGGAGATAGAAAGTATAGTTGGATATAGTAGGTTAATAATGTAAGATTATTAACCATATAAACCCATGACGAAAATAAATGGTGTAAGTATAGCATATCCGTATAGAGGGACTAAACGAGAATGACTTAATAACGTAGCCTACTTTATCCCAATACGGAAAGATGCTAAAGGCAAATGGGGTACGAACAAATAACCTTCGTGTATAGTCCGCTTCCTGGGTCCTAAACGGCTAAGTGACCGAAGAGTCCACCTGGAAATAGGTCTTTCGGTTTAGGGTCTTAAATGATAGGTGTGTATGGGCCTACCCAAACCTGGAAACTAAAACGTTAGATATGGCTACCTATCATACGGGAAGTAATAAGCGACTAAGGAGGTTATCTAATAAGGGCAGCTAGAAGGTATAGCGAATGATAAAATACCATCTTTCACCTTATGCGGGGGAAGGGTATATGCGTGAATGACGGAAGCCTTAACTAGTAGGGCCCGTAGCTAGTGCCCTATAGGTTATGTTAGCGTTAAGTAAATTATCGAGAAATAACAAGTGACCAATCGATCCGCCTTGGGTCTTAAGCGATCGGGAAGAATCTACCATTTCTATCATTGGTAGTGAGGCAATAAATGAAGAAAGAATGAGCAAATGAATGTATATAGATATAGAATCTCCTTAATTAGGGGTCAAATTTCGATATAGTTAACCAGTTATGCTCTGGTATAAAGGCTTCACAAAAATATGTGTAAATGTTCTACCTCAGCAATAGAATTTGGAAATACTACTATGGGAAGAGTAGTAGAGTCGCACGTAAACACTAACAAGGTTGGTTTACAATCACTAACGTTGTTAGGCATACAACTTGGGTTTGACAAAACTGAATATATTTATATTATAGTGTGTATTGTATGTTTCTTAATCACTAGAACTTGTTTTTCTGACCTCCCTCCTCATTTAACCTCTCAGATTTCCTAGAGAAGGTCCGGTTCTAATAGATGATTAAGTTTGCTTTCGATTCTCGTTCTCTCTTATGCTCGGTGTTGGCAAAGTGACTTACTTTGAAAAAGGCAATTACTTGAGTTAATACTAGTTTATCCTATTTTGTTTCCTGTGAATTATATTTATCATACTCTGATTATGTTCATGCTCATTTGTAGCAGGTACCAGATATACACGCTCCATGCTTGGATGTGTTCAAGTTTTGATTTTAGTCAATATTTGGGTGCAGAAAAGTGTGGGTTTTTACATTTGGTATCAAAGCTTAAGTTAAACAATCAGAGGAATTAGTTAAATTAGGAATCATGAGAGAACGTAATTCGACTTTCTTTTCTGTTTTTCTTCGTCTTTCTTACTCGAGTTTAATTTATTTCGACAATGAAATTAGTCGTGGGCCTAAATATAAATGGGCTTTAAGCGACTAAGAGTTGAAATATGTTGAGTTCGGGTTTCTAGCCGATTCTGTCTTACCCCACAGTACATTGGCCATCTTGTCGTGAAGAGCATGAGGACAAAATATGGTGGATTCCGTTGATTCGGGATTTGAAACTGGAATAAAAAATATATATTAATATAACAAGCTATCTACGGCCGAGATAGTCATAAATCCCTGGTCTGGTTTCGTTAGTAGTTCCAGTTAAGACCATTACTCGGTCCAAAATGGGAAAAAAGCTCACTTAATATGTCATATCCATTACATAAATATAATTACAAGGTTTATCCATTTGTTACTTCGTTAAAATTCTGAATCTACCTTTTTTGAAATATACAATTGAGCCCTTGGCCTTGTATTCAAGGAAATTTATTTCTAAAACTATATAAAAAAAAATTAATTTCAACAGTTTGAAATATAGTTTCGGAAAGTAATTTGTGAAGATATGGTTTTAAATTTTGATCTATTCTTGTTTCAAAATTTTAGAACTTGGTGTTAATTTAATAAATATAGTCTGATTGGTAGGAAAAATGGAATTAGGAAGTATAAGGAATAGGCCACTAAACATGAAAACAATAAATATCTATTCCTTGTGATTTTTAGTATCCATTTTCCTATATATTGGATAATTTATTGAAACTTCCACAATCAACCCTTAAGATTCTAAAGCTCTAACAGTTTTGAACATAAAAAGATTTTTCCAGTTTGAAATATAAATCTGGAATATAAATAGTGATAATAAAATGGATTTATAAATACGAAACCATTAGTTTATAAATAAATTCCATTTTTGGAAAAGTTTAAAATTTTTCTTTGGAAAGGCCAAGGAAAATACTTCATTTTGATTATTGGGGTATTCAAATTTGAATCACTCAGCTTATGTTGGCTAGTAAGGGGAAAAAATCTGTTTTAGAATTTTATTTTTGATTTCTAACTGATTTTCTGTTTTAAGTTTGTTCATCTCGGTGGTCACAAATCTTTTGAAGTAGGGAAAAAAGGGTTGGAAAATTAAATTTCTCGACTAGACGAGTGGTGGAAGTCGATACGAGAATTTGGTTGGGAGTAGATGTTGTTTCGACGTAAATAGAAATTTTAAATTTTAATATATATCATTTAAACGAGCCGTTAGGCCGAGGTTCAAACCGCGCCCGCTATGGAGCAAGCGGTCGACAGCATAGGGATCGACCGGTGGTCGACCGCCCTCTTAGGGTCAGGTCGACCGCTACCCGATGCACGAGCGTGGTTGACCCGACCCGTATTTAGCTGAATGAAGTATATATACATCGTTTAGCTGACCCTTCTCCCCTAAACCCCTTTCCACCGAAAAAACCCAAACTCTCCTCCTTCCCAAGCTCCAATCCAAGCAAACCCAGCTCCGTTTCTCCCTTAATTACCACCAAAATCCTTCTCGTGCAAATCTCTACCCGATTATACCTCGGATTTGTAGTTTATCTTGCCCGTTTTGCTGATTCCTCCATGGTACCTCGCAACCAATGCCCCGGTCTCATGCCCCAGGAAGCCGCTTGGCTAGACCGTGATGATGTAAAGATTAAGCACTACCTAGCCACGACCAGTTAGGAGTTACAAGTTCGTCGACCGGTGAAGTTCTCCGACTTCGCCGCATTTGGTTTGGAAGATCTTTTTGTCACAACAGGACTAGCACCGATCCTGCACTTCGACAATTTTAAGCGCGATTTGTATCTGCGCAGCGTCCGTCTGTTTGATGCCTAGATGGATGCCAACATCGAGGATGAATGTTGCATCATCAGATCTGAGGTCATGGGGACCCATATCGAGTTCACCGATGCTGACTTGGCCCAAATTTTGGGTATTCCGGCAGAGGGAGCCGAGATTGATGCTATTAAGATGCTGGACCCTCAGATCCTTCAACGTATCTTTGTTGGATAGCCCGGAGCATGGACCACCGTCAGTCTGTGACCGGTAGCCCGTATAGTTCTGCGCATCATACAATACAACATCATCTCGAAGACGAGAAGCTTAGAGTAGATTTATTCTTCTGTACTCCGCGCCACCTATGCTATCGTTGGCGGCATAGCCGCCAATTGGGCACATGTGTTTATGATCCATCTCTATGAACCCTTCTCGGCACCCCCCACAGAGCCATTTTCCTTATAGCCATCTTCTCACCCGTGTCTTCCGACACTTTGAAGTGAGATTTCAGGGGAGACGCCTATGAAGAAAGCACAGATCGCCATCAGTCACGCCACTCTCCGGAAGATAGGCATCCCGCTGCCGATGCTCCTGCACCCGCACCACCCGCTCCAGCTCAATAGCCTGGTCATGAGAGCCCAGAGCTCACTGCCATCCGAGCTCCGAAAGGTCCTTGATGAGCAGCACCGACTGGCGCGAGAGTTTGGCTTCATATCCTCTATACAACGTTCCTAGCACGGACGTGGTAATGGATCCAACTCCAGTCGTGGAGGTAGGTCAGTCTACAGTAGGTAGTGTTAGTCGTCGTCGTTGTTGTTAGAACATGCTTTGAGCATATCGTATCTTGTATCATGTGTTTCCCTTTCCAGCATTTTTTCTTTTTCTTTGATGTAGTGTTGTGTTAGAAAATTGCTAGTAATGAAAAAAATTCACACGATTTTAGCAATGAGATTTCTATGTTGGAAAAAAAATGTCATCCACGCATGAGTAATTGAATGAAATCTTGTTTATTTACTAGCACTTGTCTTAGAGCTGGAAAGAATAAAATTATGTGTTGGATAAATTTTAGTTAAGGAATGGTTTTACGTTACTGGAATATAAATAAATAAACTATCGTTCCTTATCAAAACTAAAATTTATTTTGTCTTTTGTGTGATTTCAGTTTTCGCATTTTTGGCATATCCGACTCCCTTCTCTGCCACCATGTGACTTGAATCATTTAAGTTTTTGCAAAATAATTTTTTTGAAAGTTTATCGGAAACGTTGTTTGAAAAAAAAACATTTTTCTATCGTTTTCTTATTTTATAGGAAACTGAAAAGATTTTGGAAGGAAATTTTCAAAATAAACATAACAAGTTTTCAAGCAGAAATTTATTTTTATGGAAAATTTCGATTTTTGGTCACATGAACAGTGTAAGGAAGATTTTGGGATGCTTTGTGTGTGTAATAGCGGTGCAATAAGACCAATGATACGTTAAAAACGTTAACAGTAACAAGGAAAAGACTGTTTTAGCCTTGGAAACGTTGTCTTTGTGACACCCCACGTCCGTTAATGTCACTCACAAAGGGAATGCATTAAGTTTCGTGAAGCGGGTAAACTGAACATAAATATTACAAGACAGATATAAAAGCACCAGCAAAATTTAAATTTTTATTTCAAACAAAAATCATAGCATCGTGGTACAAAATACCATAAGTCCGAAACTACATAAAACCCATTAAAATAATATAACTTCCGTCTTAAGCCATCAGAGTACATAAATACTTAAAAGAAAAATATAATTCCCTAGAAAGAGACAAATCATAGTAGAGATAAGAACTTGAGCCATACTTCAAAAGAAGCTCCTAACAGATGATAATCGAGTCCTGACTAAGCCTGATTGTTCCCACCCAGAGAACCTGGGGGAGGGAGAACTGAAGAAAGAAGAGGAAACAAAAATGGTCAGACATAAAATCTGACGAGTCTAGTTACTTTTAAAAAGTAAATAAGTAAAAGTAGCATGACAAACATATAAAGTGGATAAGAGAGAGATTACTACATAAAAGGCAGGTATGACAAGGTAAACATGATAGAGGATACGCTTCTCTAAAGATTCCTCTGCACAACACTAGTATAACCAAGTATGTAATAGGATTACATACTCCCTAATTGCTTGATAGAAACAGAATGATCCCAACAGAAGTATAATGGTAGTTTTAGGTGTACTATAGTAACAGGTTTTAACCCAAAAAGAATTAGTCGGTACCTAAATAGGAATAATGGGTGTTAGCCCCAATAGAAACACAGGTACCCACAGAAACATACAGGACTAGATATACCCTATTTACTACCCTAGTCAATTAACTCCATACTCCGTAGATATCCTGTGCTGTCCCCACAATAGGGTGTATCATTCCCTAAAGTGGCAACCTTTCATTTTCCGGATGTGCACAACCATATCTACTGATGTCACAACGTCTTATCTTCCCGAGCAGGCGGAGTCATGCACGCACATGACCCCGTCGGAACGCGCCGCCAACACTGCCTCCACATTTGGATCTCTTACAATCAGTCCAGTAAGCGTGCCCCTTCTTCGACCTAGTACGGAGTACATGTTTGATACCTACTCCGGCTTACTGGATGAAATGGGTCCCACACAATATGATATAAGCTCTCCCCTTTGTCTTGTATCCCCCACTAGGTTTTCTTTGGCTATGTATACCACTAGGTTTCTTTAATCACATAACCCTATCATTTCTACAAGTTATGCTTACCCTAAAAGGTGTCTTTAATTACATAACTTTATTATTTCCACCGGTTATGTATACCACTAGGTGTCTTTAATTACATAACCTTATCGGATTAAGTTTGTGGGCCTATATATACTAATATTACCCACCTACCCAAGGTTTACATAACCCTCCCATTGATCCAAGGATGTTTATTTAACGGTTAAGTTTGTGGGCTTATATATACTAATACTACCAACCTACCCAAGATTTACTTAACCCTCCCACTGATCCAATCAATTTTACTTAACCCTAACTTTAGTTCATATTCATACAATCCCTTATGGATTAGTTTAGGTAAAGTAGTCCAATTTATTATCATGTCCATTTATGGTTTCTAATGGGCTAGACCACCCACATTAGTCCTACAACTTGTGGATGCTGGATATGCCGGTCAGGTCTGGGCAGTCTTATTCCACAGTTGGGCCTAACCTCGTGTCTTAGCCCGATTTTATTTGTGCACTTATACCTCTCACATTAGGTTCACTATTAGTGCCTGCTGGATATGCCGGTCGGGTCCGGGCCAACTTCCACCACTAATGCAACCTAGCCTCGTGTCATAAGTGCAATTACAATTTCTAATTGTAATTATTAAACATTCCATTTTTATCCAATTCTTACCTATGTCTTTATAGCTGATTATGTCCCCACTTCCCCCTTTTGAATTATATGTCCAATTCATATAAACATTATTTAAATTATGCCAACTTTAACATTTTTCCCCTGTTTCCTAACTAACGTATTCACATATATTTGGCGGCATCTATGCTAGAAAATAGCCTAGTCATGAACAATAAAAGGGAAAGGTGATGGGAAAAATGACAATAGTGATCATTCTAAAAGTGACATAAACATATATACTGACATAGACAAGTAATAGGCATAATAAGATGGACATAAAAACAGATCTAGTAAAAAGGTTAATGACAAAACTAGATCCAATGCCTAGGATGAACAGATCCAAATAAGTATTCATATGTCCAATAATAACAGATCTTAATTAATCACAATATAATAATTAAGGTGGACATAAAAATAGATCTAGTAAAAAGGGTAATGATAAAACTAGATCTAAACAAAGGTTCAATTGTCCATGTACTGATAATCCCAAATTAACCACAAACTTAGAGAAAGAGTAAGATCCGCATATGTGACATGATGAATTAACCACAAAATGATTAGATCTAAAGAAAACAAATCTAACATAGTACAAGTTAAGATCCCAAATATGACATCACTAGTGAATTTAGATCTATAGAAGTAGATCTGGCATAGTGCAAGTTAAGATCCCAAATATGACATCACAAATGAATTAGATCTATAGAAGTAGATCTAGCATAGTACAAGTTAAGATCCCAAATATGACATCACAAGTGAATTTAAATCTATAGAAGTAGATCTAGCATAGTACAAGTTAAGATCCCAAATATGACATCAAAAATGAATTAGATCTATAGAAGTAGATCTAGCATAGTACAAGTTAAGATCCCAAATATGACATCACAAGTGAATTAGATCTATAAAAGTAGATCTAGCATAGTACAAGTTAAGATCCCAAACATGACATCACAAGTGAATTTAGATCTATAGAAGTAGATCTAGCATAGTACAAGTTAAGATCCCAAATATGACATCACAAATGAATTAGATCTATAGAAGTAGATCTAGCATAATACAAGTTAAGATCCAAGGATGTCATAGATTCAAAATTTACAATAGATTTGATCTGATAAATTTTGAGATCCAAGCCATAGAATATTTTATATTCACAAAATATGATAAATCCAAGATGATTTAATCACAGGTGTATATCCAAATCATAGTCATAACATGTTTACTTTTAATCATTTAAACCTAAAAATAACTATATTCACAAGGATCAGATCTATGAGAATAGAAGGAGAAAACTGAAATTTGAATCTCAGATCTATACTTAAGGTGCTTGATTTGTAGAAGAAGAAAGGGTTAGATTCAGTTCAAGCACTGACGGCATCTGGCCTCCCTTGTTTTTAGTATGAGAAAACAAGAGATATGAGGGTATATTTATAGCTGCCAGCCTCCAGAATTCGAATGCCACCTCATCCCTAGGGTGAACCAGGCCACGGGTCGACACTTACTTAGGCCCGGGTGCCCGAAAACATACATTGGCGCACTTTACAGATGCTCCAGTGCAAAATACATTGGCACACTTGTCAAGTGCACTAGGAATTCTGGCACTTTTTTCCAAACTTCTACCGTCCATAGTTTCTTCATACATTATCCATTTTACGCAAACCAGGTGTCTATCTTGACCAGAATTTCGAGATGGACGCAATGACGTAGTCCGTTTCCCTTAATTCTTAATATTAAATTAATTATTCTTTAATGTATGCTCTTTATTGTAGTTGAAATACAGGGTGTTACATTCTCCCCTACTCAAAGGATTTCATCCCCGAAATCTCCAAGTTAAGAAGAATGTATCCTACCATCCATCATCCACCAATCACAGACATCCATTATCCTTAAAAATTTCTAATGGTTATATAAACATATGCAAAGGTGTGTGTTTATGTCCCAACACTAATGCGAAAGATCAGATGGTCCACTGATCCAGTCGATCTCCTTAAAGCAATGTATGTTAGTGCCATAAATCCAACATGTATGTAGATAAACCTATTATAACATGTAAGTTCTATATGTGTGCGCAATCATCTGTACAAATGCAACATCCATATGATGATACATCCATTTTCATCCATTAAAGAAAGAAAAATGCACACAATCCATATGCAATATGAGAGTGATTGAGCTGATCTAGTGCCTAATGTGTGTATATATGCATCCACGAGCAACCACTTACATCCATCAAACATGACATATCTCAAACACATGTTTACAAATCATGGGATTCCTACCTAAAGGTCAAAGATTCGGTCGATAGGAAATATTCAAATGATAGAAACAAGCATGAATAAAAGCTTTGGCGAAAGAAGTTAAGAACATACCCTCGAAGGGAAAAGGGTACGAAGCGCGAATCTTGTCTTCGGTCTCCTAAGTCGCATCCTCTTGGTTGTCTCCCCACCGAACCTTTACCAACTTGACTTCTCATTTGCGTAACTTCTAAACCTCTGATGCAAGTAAAATTCTTTCTGTAGATCCCTACCAACGAGTCGGTGATCTACAAGGTCACCCGTACAATGCTTCAAAGGGTGTCATGCCGATGCTAGCTTGATAACTGTTGTTGTAGGCAAACTCTACTAAAGGAAGGTGCTCTTCCCAAGTCCCTCCGAAGTCTAGGATACACAGCCTCAAAAGATCCTCTAGAACTCTGCTCACCTTCTCTGTCTGTCCATCGGTCTGAGGATGATAAGTGGTGCTCAAACATAGCTGTGTACCTAATGCTTCTTGCAAGCTCCTCCAAAATTCACTAGTGAAAATAGGGTCATGATCGCTCATGATGCTGGAAGATACTCCATGAAGATGAACTATCTCTTGGACATAAATTGCTGCCAATCATGGTGCCGCCCTCTTACTCTTAATTGGAATAAAGTGAGCACTCTTAGTGATTCTATCTACTACCACCCAAATGCTGGTGTTGCCCTTTGTTGTAGGGGTGGGCATTAACCGAACCGCGGTGAGTAAACCGCCCAAACCGCACCTCAAAAACAGTGCAAAAAACCGGTTTGGATGCTCTCTCTAATAAAAACATCCAAACCAAACCGACTCGCAATGATATGGTTCGGTTGCGGCTTAACTGTTGATCAAATCGTATTGAATTGGACTGAACCGCAGACCTTTATACCGAACCGCGCCCACCCCTACTTTGTTGATCTAGGCAAACCATCTATGAAAGCCATGGAGACGCTCTCCTACTTCCACTACGGGGCCACTAAAGGATGAAGTAAACCACCTGACTTCCTTTTGCTCAGCTTCGACTTGCTATCAAATCAGACATTGAGAACAACTCTTCTACATCTTTCTTCATCCCATCCAAAAAAAAAACCTTTTTCAAGTAGCTCCCCTACTTTCTCTAGGAGCCATATGGCGCATGGGCAATGCAATTACCTTTGCATTGTCCACCAAATATATGCGGAAATCGATCTCGCGCCTTGGGGTAAACCCCGAACCTCATCAAAGACATCAGGATACTCATGGGCTACTGGTACCAATCGCAGATCATCGATAGATGCATCAAGGGAGTCTAGGACACTAAGCATGACAGACCCTTGCGGGTTACAAGAAATCTCGAGTGTCTTCCCATGGCAAGTCAAAAGTCTAACGACCCTCCTCTCATAATCTAGGATAGCACCATTTATGGTTAACCAATCCATCCCTAGAATCAAACCATATCCCATAAAACCGAGCACATACGCGTCGCATTCAATCTCGACGCTTAACACAGATATTCTCAAACCCCAACAAATCATAGATTAATGAGCCGAACCACCTATGGGGTTTAAGACAACAATGGGATCCACTACCATACTAGTATTTAAGTGCAGAGATTCAACTATAAACTAGGTATAAACGAATGCGAAGCGCTAGAATCAAAAAGAGTTCTTATAGGAAGATTGGGAAGAGAATTCAAACCTTCCATGGAAATTTTCCTACCTCTATCTGGTGCACTAGCCATGAGAGCATTCGCTTGCCCTCCAGAGGTTCCTGTCCTTTGACCTTGCCCTTGCTTCCTTGGGCACTCCCTAGAATATTGTCCAATCTCTTCACAAACGAAGCAAGCATTCTTCCTTCTCCTGCAGTCCTGGGCCAAGTGACCCTCTCTCCCGCAACTATGGCACTTCTTCTTACCCTTAGCCTTGTCATTCTTTTCGCCGTTCTTCTGTTGTTGCTGCAGTCTTTTCTTGGGCCATACCTTTTTATTTTGAACTTTTTCTATGTTCCCTTCCCGGGCCATCATTTTTCTCATCCTTGGGCTGTGCTCCTTAGCCCTAACTCCCTTATTCTCCTTTTTACGATATTTGTGTAACAAACTAACCAGTCTCTCGAAAGCTGCCTCCATCGCACAGAAATCCTTACGAAGCTCAAGGAAATTAGTTGCATGTGATACTACTACAGCTACAGATGGAGGTTGGGCACTTCATTGCCCTTCGACATGTGCCGTAGTCTTAACATGCTTACGGAACCATGCCGCAATGGGGACACCTTTTGGGAAGGATTGGTTCCCCAGAAAAAAGAAAAAAGAACCAAGCGGAGAATCGAGAGATATTTCCGATTGCTTTGGGGAATATGTTCTTCAAAACAGACTTTTCTTTTTGAAAATGCTTTCTTTTAAAATCTTTTTGAAAGTAGTTTTCAAAAACTTTTATCTAATCTGGTAACCTTCAGCTCTGATACCAAGTGTGACACCCCACGTCCGTTAATGTCACTCACAAAGGGAATGCATTAAGTTTCGTGAAGCGTTATAGGTAAACCGAACATAAATATTACAAGACAGATATAAAAGCACCAGCGGAATTTAAATTTTTATTTCAAACATAAATCATAGCATCGTGGTACAAAATACCATAAGTCTGAAGCAACATAAAACCATTAAAATAATATAGCTTCCATCTTAAGCCATCAGAGTACATAAATACTTAAAAGAAAACATAATTCCCTAAAAAGAGACAAAGTCATAGTAGAGATAAGAACTTTAGCCATACTTCAAAAGCAGCTCCTAGCAGATGATAACCGAGTCTTGACTAAGCCTGATTGTTCCCACCCTGAGAACCTGGGGGAGGGCGGACTAAAGAAAGAAGAGGAAACAAAAAGGGTCAGACATAAAATATGACGAGTCTAGTTACTTTTAGGAAGTAAATAAATAAAAGTAGCATGGAAAACATATAAAGTGGATAAGAGAGAGATTACTACATAAAAGGCAGGTATGACAAGGTAAACATGATAGAGTGATACGCTTCTCTAAAGATTCCTCTGCACAACACTAGTATAACCAAGTATGTGACAGGATTACATACTCCCTAATTGCTTGACAGAAACAGGATGATCCCAACAGAAATATAATGGTAGTTTTAGGTGTACTATAGTAATGGGTTTTAACCCAAACAGAATTAGCAGGTACCTAAACAGGAATAATGGGTGTTAGCCCCAACAGAAACACGGGTACCCACAGAAACATACAGGACTAGATATACCCTATTTACTACCCTAGTCGATCGACTCCCTACTCCGTAGATACCCTATGCTGGCCCCACAATAGGGTGTATCTTTCCCTAAAGTGGCAACCCTTCATTTTCAGGATGTGCACAACCATATCTACTGATGTCACAACTTCTTATCTTCCTGAGCAGGCGGAGTCATGCACGCACATGACCCCATCGGAACGCGCCGCCAACACTGCCTCCACATTTGGATCTCTTACAATCAGTCCAGTAAGCGTGCCCCTTCTCCGTCCGAGTGCGGAGTACATGTTTGATACCTACTCCGGCTTACTGGATGAAAAGGGTCACACACAATATGATACAAGCTCTCCCCTTTGTCTTGTATCCCCCCACTAGGTTTTCTTTGGCTATGTATACCACTAGGTTTCTTTAATTATATAACCCTATCATTTCTACAAGTTCTGCTTACCCTAAAAGGTGTCTTTAATTACATAACTTTATTATTTCCACCGTTTATGTATACCACTAGGTGTCTTTAATTACATAACCTTATCGGGTTAAGTTTGTAGGCC
The DNA here is from genome assembly GCA_030737875.1 of Allium sativum. Taxonomy (NCBI): domain Eukaryota; kingdom Viridiplantae; phylum Streptophyta; class Magnoliopsida; order Asparagales; family Amaryllidaceae; genus Allium; species Allium sativum. The sequence continues at coordinate 218,903,646 of CM060920.1, forward strand.
GATATATACTAATATTACCCACCTACCCAAGGTTTACTTAACCCTCCCATTGATCCAAGGATGTTTATTTAACGGTTAAGTTTATGGGCTTATATATAGTAATACTACCCACCTACCCAAGATTTACTTAACCTAAACCTAACTTTAGTTCATATTCATACAATCCCCTATGGATTAGTTTAGGTTAAGTAGTCCAATTTATTACCATGTCCATTTATGGTTTCTAATGGGCTAGACCTCCCACATTAGGCTGTGTAACAACCCGCAAAAATCAGGACCAATTTAAAAATTTTATTTTAGAAAATTTTAATGAATTTTGACAATATAAAATAATTTATTTAAATAATAATGATCACAAATTTGATTCAAATCGAAGTTAGAATGAATGATTTAATTTTTATTATAAAAAGAGTTAGAAATAACGCGGTAGTTTGAAAAGTCAAACTTGAACTTTGACTGACCGTACAGAATGCAAAATTTAACGGATTTTAGTGAAACCAAAAATATTAGAATCTATTTAAATTTATCTTTCCAACGAATCCGAAAAATCAAAATTTCATAACGGGAATCAAAAGTTATGTCAAAATTAAAATCTAGAATGGTCGCTATGAAATTTATAAGGGCCAAAATGCTACATTTTGCAGAATAAGGAATTAGGACCCGAAACCATCTCCATTGGTTTTAGAATGTTGTTTACATATAAAAATGACTATAAGGACTTATATTTTTGAGTTTCGGAAAAATTCCACTATTTTTGGTATTTTTAAATATTAAAAATATACGCCTGAAAAATGGAATTTTTGCAAACGAACTCCGAATTCGACGAGACTAGTTTCTTTGGATTCGGAATATTAAAATAAGGTTAAATTCTAAAATTTATAATTTTTGGGATTATTTTGTGGCCGGTATAATTTTTACAGTGAAAAATAGCATATTTTCAGACTTCGGAAATTCATAATAAATTCATACGGAATCGGAAAATTACGAAATCAGGTTCGTTGGGTTCGTAATGACCTGAAATAATTATGATTAAAATTTTATTAATTTTGAAATCAGCATGTATTTATAAGAATTTTTGAACTGAAGAAAACAGTTGAAAATTGAGTAATTGGGCACATAATGATATTTGGGCCCAAACCAAAATTAAACCCATGGTATATATTATCTTTTTTCTGAGTTTTAGGGCTGAAATTCGAAATACACAGCAGCCACTCTCTTTTCCATCATTTTTCTCAATTTCCATGGCGGCTCCATCTTCCTCTAAAATTCAAAAAAAAAAAAAAATCTCTTCAAACCATAGCAAATTATATGTTTTCTCGAAGGTCTCGACGATACGAAGCTAATGGTGTAGTCGGTTTTGTCAAACAGCGCTCGGATTCGCCGGAATCTCGTCTTAAAGCTCGCTGTTTTCGAAATTCAGAAACTCAAAACGTAAATCAAGAAATTCCCGTGAATCGAGGAAGAATTAGACGAAGTCACGAACACGGAAGTTCTTCGTCTACGCAAGACGAAGATGCTCAGAAAATTTCAGGCAGTTTGGAGGTGTGAGGCGGCCTGTGGGACCCGCGAGGCGAAATCCTTTCTAGGCGATTTCCCGATGATCGGAGAAGCTTTAGGGGCGGCTCTTTCTGGTGGTGGTGCGTCTCACCAAGACGAAGACATTGGCGGTGGTCCCGTGGCGTCAGGTGGCCCGAGGCAGCGGCAAAGTACGGTCAAAGTTCGGCGGTGAACAGTGTTTTTCGGTCAACGGACTGAGGGTATTTTCTATTTTATTTTTAAATTATTTAATTAATTTCCAGAACTTTAAAATTGCATAACTCACTCATACGAAGTCGAAAATCGACGATTTCAGGTGCGTTGGGATCGTGGCGACGAGATGGACGCGTGGACACTAATTTTGTCCAATTCTGAGACAGTGAAATTTTTAGGTATTTTTCACGAATATTAATTAATTATTTAATTATGTCCAACTTTAATAAATCATAACTCTCTCGTACGAGGTCCGATTGACGAACCGTAAATTGCGTTGGACTCGTCTTTCCGAGCTCTTCGCGATGGCGCAGACCAGAGCTGAATCCGAGACAGTCAAATTTTCAGCAAAAATCAATGTGAGATTCTATTTTTAATTTAATTATTATTTTTTGTTATTTAAATAATTTAATGAGAAGTGAACTAGATCCGTGATGTATGACTACATATTGATGCTTGGGTTTGGATTTGTGTTTGGATGATTGTCATATGAATTGCGTTGTTGGAATCTAAACGAATGGATTTGATCTTTCTTTTTTTTTATGTTGTTTTGACGATAAAAAAAAAATTAGATTTTGTATTTTATGTTGTTTTGAGAATAAAAATTTGATCTTTTATTTTATGATGTGTTAAGAATAAAGATTAGATCTTTATTTAAAATTTATAAAGATAGGATTTTTATATTGTAAAAGAAAGTTTAAATCTTTTAATTATATTTATAAATCAAGTTAGGATTTTTATAATATATATATATAAAAAAAAATCTTATTTTATTTAGATTAGAAAAAAAACAAAGTTGGGATCTTGACACAAAAATGCGACACTACATCTTATGATGTTATTATATGCGATGACATGAAGATTTAATACCATATTGTATGCTGTCATTATTGTTTGTCGACATGAATGCTTAACATTAGTCTACATGTTGCTCATTGAATGGTTTGGAATGGATTTGAACACCCCATATTATGTTATTTATCATTTTATTGATATGCAAGCGCGACACCATATTCTGTGTGTTATTAATTTTTGTATGCGGCCATGTGAATTGGAAGATGACCATAATTTTAGTGCGGTCATGTAAATAGGAAAATAACCACATTTTAGTGCGTGAGTGTAAATAGCAAATTTATATTATATTTTTAGCACTTAAGTAAGAATAAGATTATTAAAATAGTCTTAGCGTCTTAATAAAATTTAAGAAAATAAACTTATTTTCATAGTTAATGTCACAATAGGAATGCAACCTTATTTCCAACGTTTATGTAAAAATATGAGTGTTGTTATATTTTTAGCGCGTTAAGTGAAAGTAGAAAATAAATATATTTTCATTGTTTAAGTTAAAATAAGATTGATAACTTAGTTTTAGCGAGTTAGGTAAATTTAGAAAATAATTATAACTTCATTGTTGTTAATAAAATAAGAATGCAAACTTAATTGCATTGTTTATTATAAAATATAAATGCAACATTAATTGCATTGTTTTTGATAAAATAAGAATGCAAACTTAATTGCACTGTTTTGATAAAATATAAATGCAAACTTTATTTGCATCGTTCTGTTAAAATATGAATGAAACTTTATTTTTTTTTATTTATATAAAAATATGAATGCAACTTTATTTTTATTGTTATGTCAAAAACATGAATGCAAGTTTATTTTAAGCGTTTTTAAGTAAAATATGTAAATAAATATATTCGTAGTGTTTCTGATTAAAAATATAAAAAAAAATTTATGTATGGATATTGCACATGAAAGTTGTACATGAATGTGAATATATAATTAGCGTTATTAAGGAACTTGAAATATTTTCATTATTTACTCAATTAATTGAATTAATGGACGATTTAATTAAGAAGATTGCACATTTAAAAAGGATGAAATAAAAAGTTTAAATTGGTAAGATTTCATTCCAATTATAATAATGAAGATTTGAATTGAAAAATCTCGTTTTTATGTTAACTTGTAAATTTAGAAGATTTGATTTTAAAATTTAACATAAATGGATTAATTGAGGAAGATTTCATTTATTATTAAAATGGTAAGTTTTTGATATTACAATTGAAACATTTTGGGAATAGTTTTATGATATTAATATGGAAAGATTAATGTTTACTGAAATGAAAGGATAAATAAAAGAATGAAAGATATTTTAGAAATTAGATATTCTAAAATATGAAATGTTTTAAAATAATACTTTTAAGAGATAATTATAATGATAATTATTAATTGTACCTGGACACGAGGTTAGGTCACATTTATGGCGGAAGTCTGCCCGGAACCAACCGACATATCCAGCAGCCATGAATGTTGGGCCTAATGTGAGAGGTCCAAGTGCGCAAATACGAATTGGGTCAAGACACGAGGTTAAGCCCAACCTGTGGTAGAAGTCTGCCCGGAACCAACCGGCATATCCAGCATCCACAAGTTGTAGGCCTAATGTGAGAGGTCTGGCCCGCTATTAAATAATAAAATGTAAAGATAAACATAATAAATGGATAAGGAAAATGAATTGGGCCATTCGGTCCATTTAAAAAATAGTAACTCCATTTTAACCCGTATAAATTATGTTATACATTTTATAAAGGAAATCGAAGATGATAAATATTTTATATAAGATTAAATGAAATACTCTGAAATAAATGATGTCTAATTATATATATTAAATGGGAAATTTATGAAATCTAAATTTGGGTTTATCGTGAATTATGTTTTAAATAACATTTATTCTTTAACCCGAATTTATGATAGAATTAATTCCCTAGAAATTGAATAATCATTTAATAATGACTTTGGAAGGTTAAAACTAAATAAAATTTTAATTAAATCTTTAATTTGATTGAAAAGGAATTAAGTAGTTAAGATCACTGAATTAAGAAAGTGATCGAAAATGGAAAATGAACCATAAAGCAATGAATATTTTCATGTTATAAATGAATAAATGAATGAAAACATGAAATGGTTATATTATTTATATATTTTATATAAATAAAAGTAATGAAACTTTTATTTACATTTCATATGTAAATAAAAAGAATGAAAATAAGAATGAAATTTTTATTTCACATGCGAATAAGAAGATATAAATATGAAATGAAACATGATTTAGAAGCATGAACCGCATATGAAAATTTAACATGTTTTAAAAAGCATGAAGTCGCATATGAAATGCATAATCAAGAAACCGCATATGAAATAAAAATTCATATTTAGAGTAGTATTACTGCATATGAAATGAATGGACGATATATTTATATACATGAAATGAATGGACGATATTTATAAAAGAATAAATAACGATATAGAATGGTTTGCAAATTTATATATGCGAGAATTATTTGGAAAGTCCGAGTTTACTCTCATTCCAAATAATGATATGACGTTCGAAGAGTTGAAGACGGTGATTGAAGACCGACGATCTTCACATCGAATGGGTGTGTTGCTATTGAGACCCATGATGAGAGTAGCTACCTTGAAGGGGCGACAGTAGTAGCCGTCCGGACGTAGTGTTGATTGCACGGATTTGACTTTCGCTCAGACCCAGGGCATAAGTTTATAAATGGAATGTATGTCTGACGTTGTAGTCCCTTATACTACATTCGTTGATCTCTCTTAATATATATCTGTTTGGTGGTTAACACCCTTCTCTGAGACATACGAGCTTAGAGGTTATATATTGGTAGAAATCAATGGTATAGTATGGACTGACAATGTGGCATACTAAGATGCATTGATCAAGGCTTTTGTTGAAAAGCAGGGCCTTGTGGTTGATGATCAAAGCATAGTCTATTTAGGCATAGCTTTGTGTATATCGTGACTTCGCGAGCCTCACACCCCGGTATGAGTCAAAAACGGGATACGGACCGTAGGGAGTGCACACGTTTCTTTCTAGCTAGAGTGGTGTCAGCGACCTGCCAGCCCTGACATTTTACTTATGTGGATGATGGATTTTGAGGCGCCTCATTTTTTTTATAGGCCGTTGGTGGTCATACTATAGGTCCAAAGGGACCGGGAAACGTGTGTTCAGGCATAACTAATCCACTGCCCATAGGCGGGGACCGGCCCTACCGCTTCCAAGGGTTCACTGCGGGGAATCCTGAGGCATTTGCTAGAGTGTCTCGAATCGGAGAGGATCTTGCCCCTAGCCTCGACTCATGGTGGAATCCAAATTTCCAATACGCCCTTGCGGTTTTGATTGTAGAACTAGTATTGGCGACATGCTATATGGTAACCATGCCGTCTAGGATTGCTACTTATGATTCAAATCTTTTTATTAAAAACATATATACACTAATAATAATATCAAATCCGTTTTATACGTATCAAGCATCTTTTGACCATTATAAGGTAAAACCCTATCCTCTGGTGTGCGTTGCATTGTGTGATGGGACTTGGGTCTTATAATGGTTTCATTTTTCCAAAAAGACATTACGTTATTTCTCGATTTACTTTGGTTTATGCACTGGCAATCCATAGGAGTAAACCCGTTCCGCGAAAGTGGCGTGGTCCTTGGATTTGTCTTATTAATTAAATTAGTTTAGAATTCTCACACCAGTCCTTGTTGCTGGCTAGGGAGCTGGTTACGCATGATAGGGGGTTCTCACCATGTTGTTTGGTGGCGAACAGTGGGCTCTTACCCTTACATGTCCCTTATTTATTAGGGTTGGTTATTGCAGTCGAGAGGCTGATGTTATATTATTGTAATGTAATAAAAGTCTGCTGTTATTATTCTAATGTTTTGTATTCCCAAAGTTAACGTATGCGAGTTTTGAACGGTCTTGTTCGATTTTGTGATCGATTAAGGTCGGGCAAAATCCGTGTCGTTACAGGTGGTATCAGAGCTCTGGTTAGCTCAAATCTTTGGGGTACAACTCGTTAGAACTGAACAAAAGACTCATCAGAGATTGGATTAGTAATGTCCAATAAGAATACTCATTAGAGATAGGATCAGCAGTATCCTAGAATGAGAAAACTCATTAGAGATGGGGTTAGTAATGCCCTAGAATGAGTTCAGAGTGATAAGCTTAGGATTAGCGTATTTTTGATTATATAATCTATTTCTGAAAATATGATTTTTAAATATATAAGAGTATGTATATTTGATAAGTTAGTCAACAAATGAAATTAATAAGAGAAATTAAAATTTAGTTAATTAAACAACTTTTACCTTAGTTCCTTTTCGAGGACGAAAAGTTTTTAAGTGGGGTCGATTGTAACAACCCGCAAAAATCAGGACCAATTTAAAAATTTTATTTTAGAAAATTTTAATGAATTTTGACAATATAAAATAATTTATTTAAATAATAATGATCACAAATTTGATTCAAATCGAAGTTAGAATGAATGATTTAATTTTTATTATAAAAAGAGTTAGAAATAACGCGGTAGTTTGAAAAGTCAAACTTGAACTTTGACTGACCGTACAGAATGCAAAATTTAACGGATTTTAGTGAAACCAAAAATATTAGAATCTATTTAAATTTATCTTTCCAACGAATCCGAAAAATCAAAATTTCATAACGGGAATCAAAAGTTATGTCAAAATTAAAATCTAGAATGGTCGCTATGAAATTTATAAGGGCCAAAATGCTACATTTTGCAGAATAAGGAATTAGGACCCGAAACCATCTCCATTGGTTTTAGAATGTTGTTTACATATAAAAATGACTATAAGGACTTATATTTTTGAGTTTCGGAAAAATTCCACTATTTTTGGTATTTTTAAATATTAAAAATATACGCCTGAAAAATGGAATTTTTGCAAACGAACTCCGAATTCGACGAGACTAGTTTCTTTGGATTTGGAATATTAAAATAAGGTTAAATTCTAAAATTTATAATTTTTGGGATTATTTTGTGGCCGGTATAATTTTTACAGTGAAAAATAGCATATTTTCAGACTTCGGAAATTCATAATAAATTCATACGGAATCGGAAAATTACGAAATCAGGTTCGTTGGGTTCGTAATGACCTGAAATAATTATGTTTAAAATTTTATTAATTTTGAAATCAGCATGTATTTATAAGAATTTTTGAACTGAAGAAAACAGTTGAAAATTGAGTAATTGGGCACATAATGATATTTGGGCCCAAACCAAAATTAAACCCATGGTATATATTTTTTTTTTTCTGAGTTTTAGGGCTGAAATTCGAAATACACAGCAGCCACTCTCTTTTCCATCATTTTTCTCAATTTCCATGGCGGCTCCCTCTTCCTCTAAAATTCAAAAAAAAAAAAAAAAATCTCTTCAAACCATAGCAAATTATATGTTTTCTCGAAGGTCTCGACGATACGAAGCTAATGGTGTAGTCGGTTTTGTCAAACAGCGCTCGGATTCGCCGGAATCTCGTCTTAAAGCTCGCTGTTTTCGAAATTCAGAAACTCAAAACGTAAATCAAGAAATTCCCGTGAATCGAGGAAGAATTAGACGAAGTCACGAACACGGAAGTTCTTCGTCTACGCAAGACGAAGATGCTCAGAAAATTTCAGGCAGTTTGGAGGTGTGAGGCGGCCTGTGGGACCCGCGGGGCGAAATCCTTTCTAGGCGATTTCCCGATGATCGGAGAAGCTTTAGGGGCGGCTCTTTCTGGTGGTGGTGCGTCTCACCAAGACGAAGACATTGGCGGTGGTCCCGTGGCGTCAGGTGGCCCGAGGCAGCGGCAAAGTACGGTCAAAGTTCGGCGGTGAACAGTGTTTTTCGGTCAACGGGCTGAGGGTATTTTCTATTTTATTTTTAAATTATTTAATTAATTTCCAGAACTTTAAAATTGCATAACTCACTCATACGAAGTCGAAAATCGACGATTTCAGGTGCGTTGGGATCGTGGCGACGAGATGGACGCGTGGACACTAATTTTGTCCAATTCTGAGACAGTGAAATTTTTAGGTATTTTTCACGAATATTAATTAATTATTTAATTATGTCCAACTTTAATAAATCATAACTCTCTCGTACGAGGTCCGATTGACGAACCGTAAATTGCGTTGGACTCGTCTTTCCGAGCTCTTCGCGATGGCGCATACCAGAGCTGAATCCGAGACAGTCAAATTTTCAGCAAAAATCAATGTGAGATTCTATTTTTAATTTAATTATTATTTTTTGTTATTTAAATAATTTAATGAGAAGTGAACTAGATCCGTGATGTATGACTACATATTGATGCTTGGGTTTGGATTTGTGTTTGGATGATTGTCATATGAATTGCGTTGTTGGAATCTAAACGAATGGATTTGATCTTTCTTTTTTTTTATGTTGTTTTGACGATAAAAAAAAAAATTAGATTTTGTATTTTATGTTGTTTTGAGAATAAAAATTTGATCTTTTATTTTATGATGTGTTAAGAATAAAGATTAGATCTTTATTTAAAATTTATAAAGATAGGATTTTTATATTGTAAAAGAAAGTTTAAATCTTTTAATTATATTTATAAATCAAGTTAGGATTTTTATAATATATATATATAAAAAAAAATCTTATTTTATTTAGATTAGAAAAAAAACAAAGTTGGGATCTTGACACAAAAATGCGACACTACATCTTATGATGTTATTATATGCGATGACATGAAGATTTAATACCATATTGTATGCTGTCATTATTGTTTGTCGACATGAATGCTTAACATTAGTCTACATGTTGCTCATTGAATGGTTTGGAATGGATTTGAACACCCCATATTATGTTATTTATCATTTTATTGATATGCAAGCGCGACACCATATTCTGTGTGTTATTAATTTTTGTATGCGGCCATGTGAATTGGAAGATGACCATAATTTTAGTGCGGTCATGTAAATAGGAAAATAACCACATTTTAGTGCGTGAGTGTAAATAGCAAATTTATATTATATTTTTAGCACTTAAGTAAGAATAAGATTATTAAAATAGTCTTAGCGTCTTAATAAAATTTAAGAAAATAAACTTATTTTCATAGTTAATGTCACAATAGGAATGCAACCTTATTTCCAACGTTTATGTAAAAATATGAGTGTTGTTATATTTTTAGCGCGTTAAGTGAAAGTAGAAAATAAATATATTTTCATTGTTTAAGTTAAAATAAGATTGATAACTTAGTTTTAGCGAGTTAGGTAAATTTAGAAAATAATTATAACTTCATTGTTGTTAATAAAATAAGAATGCAAACTTAATTGCATTGTTTATTATAAAATATAAATGCAACATTAATTGCATTGTTTTTGATAAAATAAGAATGCAAACTTAATTGCACTGTTTTGATAAAATATAAATGCAAACTTTATTTGCATCGTTCTGTTAAAATATGAATGAAACTTTATTTTTTTTATTTATATAAAAATATGAATGCAACTTTATTTTTATTGTTATGTCAAAAACATGAATGCAAGTTTATTTTAAGCGTTTTTAAGTAAAATATGTAAATAAATATATTCGTAGTGTTTCTGATTAAAAATATAAAAAAAAATTTATGTATGGATATTGCACATGAAAGTTGTACATGAATGTGAATATATAATTAGCGTTATTAAGGAACTTGAAATATTTTCATTATTTACTCAATTAATTGAATTAATGGACGATTTAATTAAGAAGATTGCACATTTAAAAAGGATGAAATAAAAAGTTTAAATTGGTAAGATTTCATTCCAATTATAATAATGAAGATTTGAATTGAAAAATCTCGTTTTTATGTTAACTTGTAAATTTAGAAGATTTGATTTTAAAATTTAACATAAATGGATTAATTGAGGAAGATTTCATTTATTATTAAAATGGTAAGTTTTTGATATTACAATTGAAACATTTTGGGAATAGTTTTATGATATTAATATGGAAAGATTAATGTTTACTGAAATGAAAGGATAAATAAAAGAATGAAAGATATTTTAGAAATTAGATATTCTAAAATATGAAATGTTTTAAAATAATACTTTTAAGAGATAATTATAATGATAATTATTAATTGTACCTGGACACGAGGTTAGGTCACATTTATGGCGGAAGTCTGCCCGGAACCAACCGGCATATCCAGCAGCCATGAATGTTGGGCCTAATGTGAGAGGTCCAAGTGCGCAAATACGAATTGGGTCAAGACACGAGGTTAAGCCCAACCTGTGGTAGAAGTCTGCCCGGAACCAACCGGCATATCCAGCATCCACAAGTTGTAGGCCTAATGTGAGAGGTCTGGCCCGCTATTAAATAATAAAATGTAAAGATAAACATAATAAATGGATAAGGAAAATGAATTGGGCCATTCGGTCCATTTAAAAAATAGTAACTCCATTTTAACCCGTATAAATTATGTTATACATTTTATAAAGGAAATCGAAGATGATAAATATTTTATATAAGATTAAATGAAATACTCTGAAATAAATGATGTCTAATTATATATATTAAATGGGAAATTTATGAAATCTAAATTTGGGTTTATCGTGAATTATGTTTTAAATAACATTTATTCTTTAACCCGAATTTATGATAGAATTAATTCCCTAGAAATTGAATAATCATTTAATAATGACTTTGGAAGGTTAAAACTAAATAAAATTTTAATTAAATCTTTAATTTGATTGAAAAGGAATTAAGTAGTTAAGATCACTGAATTAAGAAAGTGATCGAAAATGGAAAATGAACCATAAAGCAATGAATATTTTCATGTTATAAATGAATAAATGAATGAAAACATGAAATGGTTATATTATTTATATATTTTATATAAATAAAAGTAATGAAACTTTTATTTACATTTCATATGTAAATAAAAAGAATGAAAATAAGAATGAAATTTTTATTTCACATGCGAATAAGAAGATATAAATATGAAATGAAACATGATTTAGAAGCATGAACCGCATATGAAAATTTAACATGTTTTAAAAAGCATGAAGTCGCATATGAAATGCATAATCAAGAAACCGCATATGAAATAAAAATTCATATTTAGAGTAGTATTACTGCATATGAAATGAATGGACGATATATTTATATACATGAAATGAATGGACGATATTTATAAAAGAATAAATAACGATATAGAATGGTTTGCAAATTTATATATGCGAGAATTATTTGGAAAGTCCGAGTTTACTCTCATTCCAAATAATGATACGACGTTCGAAGAGTTGAAGACGGTGATTGAAGACCGACGATCTTCACATCGAATGGGTGTGTTGCTATTGAGACCCATGATGGGAGTAGCTACCTTGAAGGGGCGACAGTAGTAGCCGTCCGGACGTAGTGTTGATTGCACGGATTTGACTTTCGCTCAGACCCAGGGCATAAGTTTATAAATGGAATGTATGTCTGACGTTGTAGTCCCTTATACTACATTCGTTGATCTCTCTTAATATATATCTGTTTGGTGGTTAACACCCTTCTCTGAGACATACGAGCTTAGAGGTTATATATTGGTAGAAATCAATGGTATAGTATGGACTGACAATGTGGCATACTAAGATGCATTGATCAAGGCTTTTGTTGAAAAGCAGGGCCTTGTGGTTGATGATCAAAGCATAGTCTATTTAGGCATAGCTTTGTGTATATCGTGACTTCGCGAGCCTCACACCCCGGTATGAGTCAAAAACGGGATACGGACCGTAGGGAGTGCACACGTTTCTTTCTAGCTAGAGTGGTGTCAGCGACCTGCCAGCCCTGACATTTTACTTATGTGGATGATGAATTTTGAGGCGCCTCGTTTTTTTTATAGGCCGTTGGTGGTCATACTATAGGTCCAAAGGGACCGGGAAACGTGTGTTCAGGCATAACTAATCCACTGCCTATAGGCGGGGACCGGCCCTACCGCTTCCAAGGGTTCACTGCGGGGAATCCTGAGGCATTTGCTAGAGTGTCTCGAATCGGAGAGGATCTTGCCCCTAGCCTCGACTCATGGTGGAATCCAAATTTCCAATACGCCCTTGCGGTTTTGATTGTAGAACTAGTATTGGCGACATGCTATATGGTAACCATGCCGTCTAGGATTGCTACTTATGATTCAAATCTTTTTATTAAAAACATATATACACTAATAATAATATCAAATCCGTTTTATACGTATCAAGCATCTTTTGACCATTATAAGGTAAAACCCTATCCTCTGGTGTGCGTTGCATTGTGTGATGGGACTTGGGTCTTATAATGGTTTCATTTTTCCAAAAAGACATTGCGTTATTTCTCGATTTACTTTGGTTTATGCACTGGCAATCCATAGGAGTAAACCCGTTCCGCGAAAGTGGCGTGGTCCTTGGATTTGTCTTATTAATTAAATTAGTTTAGAATTCTCACACCAGTCCTTGTTGCTGGCTAGGGAGCTGGTTACGCATGATAGGGGGTTCTCACCATGTTGTTTGGTGGCGAACAGTGGGCTCTTACCCTTACATGTCCCTTATTTATTAGGGTTGGTTATTGCAGTCGAGAGGCTGATGTTATATTATTGTAATGTAATAAAAGTATGCTGTTATTGTTCTAATGTTTTGTATTCCCAAAGTTAACGTATGCGAGTTTTGAACGGTCTTGTTCGATTTTGTGATCGATTAAGGTCGGGCAAAATCCGTGTCGTTACAGGCTGCAACTTGTGGATGCTGGATATGCCGGTCGGGTCTAGGCAGTCTTATTCCACAGTTGGGCCTAAGCTCATGTCTTAGCCCGATTCGTATTTGCGCACTTAGACCTCTCACATTAGGTTCAACATTATTGGCTGCTGGATATGCTGGTTGGGTCCAGGCAGACTTCCACCACTATTGCAACTTGACCTCGTGTCATAAGTGCAATTACAATTTCTAATTGTAATTATTAAACATTCCATTTTTATCCAATTCTTACCTATGTTATTATTGGTGATTATGTCCACACTTCCCCATTTTGAATTATATGTCCAATTCATATACACATTATTTAAATTATGCCAACTCTAACATTTTCCCCCAGTTTCCTAACTAATGTATTCACATATATTTGGCGGCATCTAGGCTAGAAAATAGCCTAGTCATGAACAATAAAAGGGAAAGGGGATGGGAAAATTGACAATAGTAATCATTCTAAAAGTGACATAAACATATATACTGACATAGACAAGTAATAGGCATAATAAGGTGGACATAAAAACAAATCTAGTAAAAAGGGTAATGATAAAACTAGATCCAATACCTAGGATGAACAGATCCAAATAATAATTATATGTCCAATAATAACAGATCTTAATTAATCACAATATGATAATTAAGGTGGAGATAAAAATAGATATAGTAAAAAGGGTAATTATAAAACTTGATCTAAACAAAGGTTCAATTGTCCTTATACTGATAATCCCAAATTAACCACAAACTTAGAGAAAAGGAAAGACCTGCATATGTGACATGATGAATTAACCACAAAAGGATTAGATCTAAAGAATATAGATCTCACGTAGTACAAGGTAAGATCCCAAATATGACATCACAAGTGAATTTAGATCTACAGAAGTAGATCTAGCATATTACAAGTTCAGATCCCAAATATGACATCACAAATGAATTAGATCTATAGAAGTAGATCTAGCATAGTACAAGTTAAGATCCCAAATATGACATCACAAGTGAATTTAGATCTATAGAAGTAGTTTACCATAGTACAAGTTAAGATCCCAAATATGACATCACAAGTGAATTAGATCTGTAGAAGTAGATCTAGCATAGTACAAGTTAAGATCCCAAATATGACATCACAAATGAATTAGATCTATAGAAGTAGATCTAGCATAGTACAAGTTGAGATCCCAAATATGACATCACAAGTGAATTTAGATCTATAGAAGTAGATCTAGCATAGTACAAGTTAAGATCCCAAATATGACATCACAAATGAGTTAGATCTATAGAAGTAGATCTAGCATAGTACAAGTTTAGATCCAAAGATGTCATAGATTCAAAATTTACAATAGATCTAATATGATAAATATTGAGATCCAAGTCATAGAATATTTTAGAATCACAAAATATGATAAATCAAAGATGATTTAATCATAGATGTATATCCAAATCATAGTCATAACGTGTTTACTTTTAGTCATTTAAACCTAAAAATACCTACACTCATAAGGATCAGATCTATGAGAATAGAAGGAGAAAACTGGAATTTGAATCTCAGATCTATACTTGAGGTGCTTGATTTGTAGAAGAAGAAAGAGTTAGATTCAGTTCAAGCACTAACAGCATCTGGCCTCCATTGTTTTTAGTATGAGAAAACTAGAGATATGAGGGTATATTTATGGCTGCCAACCTCCAGAGTTTGAATGCCACTTCAACCCTAGGATGAATCGGGCCACGGGTCGACACCTACTTGGGTTTGAGTGCCCAAAAACATACATTGGCGCACTTTGTAGGTGCGCCAGTGCAAAAATATATTGGCGCACTTGTCAGTGCGCTGAGAATTTCTGCACTTTTCGCCAAACTTCTACCGTCCATAGCTTCTTCATACGTTATCCGTTTTACGCAAACCAGGTGTCTATCTTGACTAGAATTTCGAGACGGACACAATGACGTGGTCCGTTTCCCTTAATTCTTAATATTAAATTAATTATTATTTAATTTATCCTCTTTAGTGTAGTTGAAATACGGGGTGTTACAGTTTTCATACCTTGTCAACGATGCACGCGAGCTATTAATTAACTCATTTTACGTTTTCAAGCTTGTTTTAAGCCTCCTTTATAGTCTATAATTGGAAATTTTAGGGGTATTACTGGTAATGGAGGTGAAAATTCTAGAAATGGAATATTTGCAAGCGAAGGGAATGTTAAAATTCTTTACCTTAGTTTCCCTTTTTCCGGTTTTGGAGAAGTTAAATAGTAAACGATTAAATTGCGTACGTTTTGGATGGTAGGGTTTGGATGTAAAATTGGTTGCTTTACACTTACATTCATAGTTGTGTGAGGGTTATGGATGAAAAGAATTTTCAAAATTTGCATTCATATAGAACTGCCAGTATATTTAGGATGTCCTACATCATGTTTTCAAAAATATTTTCAAAAATTTAATGCAAACATATAGGGGGATCTGATTAGAATCATCTTTCATGCATATTTTATGGTTAAAATTTGCATTATGTACACCATGCACATATATGCATGGCTGGAAAGTGTATGTACACAAATTGGTTGTGTAGCATAGGATTATAGACGTCAGAATTTCGGGACGAAATTCCTTTTAAGGAGGAAAGATTGTAACAATCCGAAATTTTGGCAATATATATTAATTATTTGAATTTCAAGAGTAGGAATTTCTGCAAATGAAAGAATTTGGCTACGAGACTTTAACTGTTGCGCTCGTCTTGGAATTCTGGTCAACTTTCATATTTGGAGATTTGTGAATGGGGTTCGTGCAAAAAAGTACGGACGAAATACAAAAACGGACAGAAAATAAATAAACTAGGATTTTTAATTAATATATTACCTAAATTAACCAAGCCGACCTAGGCATTCTAGCGCCCAAGCGGTCGACCATAGGGGTTGACCTATTGGGCATCAGATCGCCATGTGGCGGCTAGGTTTTGAAGGGTTAGGTTAAACTATTTATGTAACGAATGGACGAATATAACTTAAAACTAATCCGACGATTCTATGCCATTTCCACCCCTATAAATAAAGGGGTAGAGCCTCTTTCTTTTCCATTTAAATCTATAGAGGCAGAAGAGATATGCCATTTTCTTCCTCTTCTAACCTAATTTCTAAAATAAAAATATGCTCATATATATCAAATCAAATCCATATGCAATTGGGAAGATTATTAGATTCAATGGAAGAGGATACTCAATGATAGATTCTTCGCTCTCTTACCTTTTTCTTACATTTATATAGATCTAGAATTTTCCCCTTTCTAGATAAATTGTAGATTTATAAGAATTTGGGGATTGTAGGCCTTAAGGGTTCAAAACTTAGAATTTGGAGGCTATAAGGTGAGTGGGTAATTTACTAATACAGTTTTAATGACTTATTTATTTCGTTTGAATTAATGCCTATCAGATCTGTTCATTTAAATATCATGAATTTATAAGCAACCATCAGATCTGATTATGAATTTGGTCAAAATTTGTAAATGATAAGTTGTGATTATATATAACATGAATTGTAGGATTCTTAAATAATTTTCCTACATATACCTACATTTATGTCATGAAATATGTTATACATGTTACATAGCACTGTGGATCTGGAAATTAGCCCCATTAAAAATAAATTAGTTGTAGTTGCATTCCAGATCTTTAGTTTAGTGTTGAATAATGAAATATGTGAATTTGGGTAGAAGATGAAATTGGTGAATCATGTGATTGCAAGAATGAAAGAAATATTTTTGTTTGTATTCAATATTGTTGGGTTTTGGCTTAAACATTCTAAAACATGTCATTTTCCTCCTTTTGAATAAAGAGGCATTATTTTGAAATCATAAGAGATATGATAAAAAGGATTAAAAAGGTAAAAGTGGTGCAAAGGTACATATAAATATAAATACATATATTTGTATGTAATTTGCATCTGCTATTCCAAGACATATATTTATCCCAATAGGGATAGGTGCTAAAGGCAAATGGTGTATGAAATAATAACCTTCGCGTATAGTCCGCTTCCTGGGTCCTAAATGGCTAAGTGACTGAGTTGAAGAGTCCACCTGGGAATAGGTCTTAAATGGCAGGTGTATGTAGGCCTACCCAAAACTGAAAACTAAAACGTTAGATATGGCTACCAATCCTACAGGAAGTAATAAGCGACTAAAGCGGTTATCTAATAAGGTCAACTAGAAGGTATAGCGAATGATAAAATACCATCTCTCACCTTATGCAGGGGAAGGGTATATGAGTGAATGATGGAAGCCTTAACTAGTATGGCCTATAGCTAGTGCCCTCTAGTTTATTTTAGCGTTAAGTAAATTATTGAGAAATAACAAGTGACTAATCAGTCCCCCTTGGGTCTTAAGCGATCGGGAAGAATCCACCCTGTCTATCATTGATAGTGAGGCAATAAATGAAGAAAGAATTAGCGAATGAAAATACATAGATATAGAAACTCCTTAATTAGGAGTCAAATCTTGATATAGTTAACCAGTTAAGCTCTAGTATAAAGGCTTCACAAAAATATGTGGTAATAGAATTTGGAAACAATACTTTTGGAGGTGTAGAAGAGTCGTGTGTAGACACTAACAAGGTTGGTTTAGAATCACTAACCTTGTTAGGCATACAGCTTGGGTTGAACCAAACGCAATATATTTGTGTTATAGTCTGTATTGTACATTTCTTAGTCACCAGAACTTGTTGTTTTGACCCCCTCCTCATTACAACCTCCCAGGTTTCCCAGAGAAGGTCAAGTTCTCACAGATGATTAAGTTTGGCTTTCGGTTCTCGTTCTCTCTCATGCTCGGTATTGGCAAAGTGACTTAATTTGAAAAAGGTAGTTACTTGAGTAAATACAAGTTTATCCTATTTTGCTTCTGCTGTGAGTTATATTCATTGTACTCTGATTATGTCCATGCTCATTTGTTGTAGGTACCAGATATACACGCTCCATGCTTGGGTATGATCAAGTTTTGATTTTGTCAAAATTTTGGTGCATAAAAGTGTGGGGTGTTACAGACGGATTATTAAACAGGAATTCAAAGGATGCTAATGGAGGCCCATTTACTCCTAATTCCATGTAATAAAGGAACCCACAAGCGTTTAACTTAAAAACATTGGAGGCGTATGATGGAAAGTTGAACTGTATAGTGCATTTGATATGGTATGTTAGGCATATTGTAACGACCCAGGATTTTGGTTGATTAGTTTTAATATTTAATATTTATTTTAAATATTTAATTGATAATATACTTGAATTTTTATATTAAGTTATTGATTTAAAAATTGATTTAATTTTAATATTGAATATATTAAATTATCGTAATATGGAAAATAATTCAATTCGAGATTATAAACTGAACTGAAACAATTCAGATAATTTACAGAAATTCAATTTAAATGGAACCGGTAATAATAATTTATTATCGAGAATTTTTTTGTTTGAATTTAAATTATATTATATAAATTTATTACAGTTACTTTATATATATATATACACGTTCAAATTTAATTTCAGAATGTATTCTGTTAAGCTCAGAACACCGTTATTACATTGGAACGACGGTCAGTACGCCAAAATAGCGGTTCACGATTTTTAATTGTCAACCCTGAGATATTTGATTGTGGATAGGATCGAAATCAAATCAGTACCTATTTAAAAAGAAATAAAAATCTCTTTAAATCAAATCGGTATTAATGTATATGTACCTTACACAGACCAAATTACTTGAAGCTTAAGTATTCCTCATTCATATAAACGCGACATTCCTCCTTGCTTTCTTTCATTTCTTTCTTCTACAAATCGTTTGCAAGCTTCTGGCAAATTGAAAAGGCCACTTCTACGTTTTACTTACAAATTGAAATTTAGTTTTCCCTTTTCTAATTAAACCGGCGATTTCCTCTCCCATTCTCTCTTTCATTTAATCCTCCAAAAAACGGAACTAGATCGCAAGCCTCCTATCAAAATCAATTCGATATGTTCCCATTTAAAAAAAAGGGAAACTCCTCAATCGCGATTCAAGCATCGCGAGGATGATTCTCAACGCCAGTAAGAGGTGGGTGCGACGCTTATCTTTGCCTCGAATTCAAACTGTAAACTAGGTTTTGGCTTTCTGGGATCCAGGAAGATGGAAGCGAGTGATTGGGGGGAATCGCGATGTCTGGAGGGTTGCGAGAAGAAGGACAATGAGGTTGGAGTGGAACTTCACGGGGGTTGGTGTTGAGGTGATTTTGGAGTGAAGCGTACAAGAATGTGAGAGTAGGAGTGCAATAAGGAATGGATCTATGTTCGATAATCGAGGTGAATGAGAGTTGGATGTGATACTGCTTTCAGATCATCGATCAGTTCGAGTTTCAAATGGATAGCTTGCGATGGTTTTAGTTTCGTGACTTATTATGCATTCCAAGTCAAGGTGGATTTATGGGGATTGCGATTTGTTATTTGGGATGTACTGGAATTCGAAGCTATGAATTTTGTGGTATGTATTTTCTGGATAATGGATACAGTAAACATATTTTTGTGAGAGGAGTTTGACAAAGGACGGTAAGGGTTGATGAGGTTTGAGGGATGGCAAATGGCATGTGTAGTGGTGATTAACTTGCAGTGATGTTGAGATAAGCTGGGTAGGTACAATAGTTTCAGGAAGTGTTGCGAGGAGGGATTTAATGGTTAAGTATTGAAAAAAGGAGAAGAGGGGAACATGGGTGTTGAAATAGCTCAGTGATGATGATTCACTGTTTCATAGTGGAGAGAGAGGCGTGCAGTAAAGCATTTAAATGGAAATCGAGATGCAGGATGTTGGTTCGACGGTGATTCAGGTGGTCTAAGTGACAGGTTGGAGAGATGGAATAAGGTTAAACAGATGATTAAGGTATATGATTTTTACTTTACTTTTATTAGATAAAAATCTCAATTTTTGTTAAGCGGAAATTAAAATAAATAGTTTAATAATTTGAAAATATATAAATACTATATTTAATTTATGCAAGGTCCAAATATTATGAAAATCTGTCGTATGGGTTCCTAGCTGAAGATTACATAAGTTGGAAATAAACTGAAATCAGAATGGATCGAAAATAAAAATCACGGTAAGTAAATCTCACTCGCACTTTATTAATTAGAATTATTTTTAATCGTTAAAATAATTTGTTGGTTGTTTGCATGCATTGAAATATTATTGTGGCTATTAAATAAGTATTAGTTATTTAGGATTGGTGTTCGTGGTTATTATATATATATATTGGTGATTGGATAGTTCCCGCAGTATCATTAGCGGATGACCCTATACGCCCCACGCAATGATAGTGGATGACCTTCTATACCACGATATGCTGCCTCGAAGCATGATGGGTGTTATTTTGTGACTAATGTCTATGGATGCAGGAAAATAGTTTGGAGGGATCCAACTGGATTCCTCAAAAATATTATCATATGTTTGGTTTCATATATGTTATTTTGTATGATGTGTTAGAAAAACCCGTGATTGATAATTTAGTATTTTGGATGTTTGAAATATCACTGGGCCTAAATAGTAATTTATCAAAATATCGTAAAGAAGGTTCTGAGATTTAAAAAGGAAAATTTTATTTTTTCTAAAATAGGATTTGAATTTAGAATGGGTTAAAGATATTTACTTGTTCTGAAAATAAATAAAACAAGTATTGCATTTATGATGTTTATAAATTGAATAATACAGGAAATTGAAGTAAAATTTATAAATAGTGTTTATAAATAAAATGGAATGATTTTCATTGAATAATGCAGAGAATTGAAATGAATTTATAAACAGTGTTTATAAATAAAGTGGAAAAATTATCATGAGATAATTTGAATATTTAAATTCAAATGTGAATTTAAAAATAGAAATGGGAAAATCATTTTAAAGAAATAAAAGATGGAATTTATTCTGATGTTCAGAATATACATTGAACTAAAATAAATCCGTAAGGATTTATGATTTGAATTCGATTAATTCAAAATAGAATTTGAAATCATTCGAAAGGGAACAATGGTTTTTATTCCGAAATTCGGAATATCAAAGGGATGGAGTTTCAAATAGAAGTTTGAAAAGGGAACTTGTTTAAATATATGAAACAAGGAAGTTGAATTTATAAATAGTGTTGTAAATTTGGTAAAATAAATTATCATTTGGATAATTTAAACCATTTAAATTCAAATAGGAATTTAAAAGTAAATTGGGAAGTGTTTTGAAATAAAACAATTGATTATGTTTCGGAATTAGGAATATAAGCTGAATTGGGATGAATTCAATGGGTTTATAATTGGAATTTGATTATATCGAATTTTATAAATAATTTATTTATAAAAGGGATTGGAATTAAATATAGAAGTTTGAAGGATAAATAAATTTCTTACCGAGTATGGAAAAATTGACAATTATGGATAATCGAAAATATTATGTTAAATTGGGAAACTAATTTGATATATATTAAAAATATATCAGAATGGAGTTGAATTTATTATAAACGAAGTTTAAACGTTTATATACATAAATATAATTAAAACGAACTCGCCGCAGTGCGGTAGTTCGTAAATTGGCGTTTCGAACTTCAATTGAGTATATAGAACTCAATTTAAGTCAGAATTCTTTGAAATAAGAATCGCCAGGACCGATTTGATAATAGTTTTCTAATGAAAGAGAAAAATCTAGATTTCTTTGTATATATTTTGAGCTGTGTCCAAATCAAATTTTCAGAAAAACAGCGCCATAACCATTATAAAACCATAAGGGTTTATTTAAATAAATAAAAGGATTTTAAGTAAATAAAATCCAAATTTCCATTAGAAAAATCCAGATTGAGTTATAAAATAAATGTGAACTCAAGTGGAGTTAAGTGAACTGATTTTTGAAACAAAAATCAGATTTTTAATTATTGAATAGAATTATCTAATTTGAAAAATAATTAGTTAACGAGATTTTGAAGTGAAATTGGGCTTTGAATAAGTGAATTTGATTTGGAAATTTATATTCGAAATCGAAAAGGAAACTGGAATTGAAATTAGAATTCAATTTATTTATAAGCAAGTTAATATTTTATTTGAACATGTTATGTTTAAATAAAGAAGTCAAATAGGCAAAATAGCCAATTAGAAAATAAATTAGCGAATTGGGTTAAGACGAATGGATTGAGTTCAAACCAAATAGGAATATTTGGATACATGTTAAGCAGGTTTGGAATGAAGTATATGAAGAGATATAAAGTGAAATGCCCGACCAAAAGGTACATGTTTAAATTTCATATGAGATTTTATACGCCGAATCGGCAAGCCACTTGGCTTTTTGATTTTCTTGTTGAATGGAAAGGGCCTAGAGAGGCAAGTTGAGGTTTGAACTATCGACCGGTACAAAGGAGATTATGGCGAAATTTTCTGGAAATTTAAGGAGTTAGAATATTTTTAAGTAATTTTGATAATTAGAAACCAATGTATCGATATATATAGAATTCGATAAAGAAACGAACTTGAAAATAGAATGTTATAAACAAAAAGGAAATCAATATATTTAATCTGATAAAAATAGAAAGAGAACGTGTACATGTTTAAAAGATATGGATAAGTGGTTTAATATGATGTTGATTACTCGAGAATAGTGGTATTATCTATTTTGATGTTAAGGATGTTTTCGGTCAAGGTCTGAGAGGTAATTATACCCCAACTTGATTGATTTCTTCTTTAACCGATAAATAGGATGATTCAATCTCGAAGATAAATGTTTAAAAGAGTTTCGTTGAATTCAGTATTTTGGGTTGTCGTAACGATGTTTTACACAAAATTCGTTTTAACTCAAGTAAGTGGAAATTTAGAAATATAATAAATAAATATTTCCTGAGTACAGAAACAAATGAATGTTCATGGAAGAGATAAGTAATTGGAATGTTTTCCAATTTATAAATTGAATATATTTTCTAAATTTAGAAAATAAAAGAAGTTGATATTTTGAAATGTTTTCCCAATAGTGTAAGAGGCCAGGATGATTGTCGAAATTATCGTGTTAACGAATAGTGATATGGGAATGGAGAAGTATTTTAATTAATGAAATATCAATTAAATGGCCCATTGATTTGTTTGATGGTTGGAATGTTTGTTTATTTTTCTTCGATAGTTAAATAACCGACTATCAAAATATTTGCCAATATCGTTGTCAATATGGAGAGACCGGTTGGATTATTATCCGTTAACCACTCTGTATTGCCATTAGCGTTGCGAATCAAATTATATGAAGATAATCGAAGACGGAGTAAAGTGCAAGGACTTTCTCTATTAATAAAAATTGTGCCTTCGGTTTCGTTCAGTCCCAGAACAAAGTGTATGGACGAATGTCTGACAGAGTATTTCCAATGATCGCATATGTTGGTCTGTAAAGATATATATATATGGTGGCGGAGAATTTATTCTCTTAGAATAATATAAAGAATATATTTGTGCAAATCAATTAATGATTTACGGATCTGACAAAGTTGCATTCAAAGTGATTATGCTATCAATGAATGATAAGAAATCGTAGCCTCAGGCCTCAACAACTGGGAAATGAGAAAAATCGGGTAGACAACATGGCTATGTGGGTTTCTCCCATTAGGGTGTATAATCACCTATCTAGAGAAATTCCTTCTACTTCTTTAATCCATCGATGATGTCCCTTTTCGGGAAACGGTTGCTGATCCCAACCATTGGTGATATACATTCGACACACTCAAGCGAAATGAGTGGTCGGTCATGTGTGGATCGGGTTGCAAGATGTTCTTGTTGAACCCAGTGTATTCCCCTCTAGAGATACACTATCGAAAGGTGGTTCCATACCTTGTCATGTTGGAAATCCAATCTCCAATAAGCGCCCTACGGTTTTTTGTTTTCTATTATATATGGAGCGTGAGATGCAAGCGTTCCGCTAGATTCTATCTATTTGATGTAGACATTATTGTAATATCATTGGATTTGATATCAAAACTATTTTGGGTTATCGTAAGGTAAAAACCATCTGTGTTTATGTGTGGATCGGTCTTACGATTATCATTTCTTTCGAAAGGATTTCTAAAGTTAAACAAATGATTGGAGTTTACTCACACCAGTCCCATGACTGACCCAGAGTTTATTTTGTTTTTGTTTTCCCTAAACTCTTGGGTGCCCAAATTTGTATGGGCAGTCAAGTAGTTGGGATTTTACAGATTCACTTGGAGGAGTTGAAGCAGGAGGCTTCACTAGTTAGCTATAGACTATCATATATTCCGTTGTGTACCATATTTGTATCTGGAAACATGTGTTTATAACTGTTCCGGAAATAGCTGTTGTGCTCTGATGATGGTATGTATATAAAGTTACCGAATTGTATTTCAAAGTTTATGTTACCTAATATATTTTATTTTTTCCGCTGTGAGTTTGTGATCTTCGTTTTCTTCTATTTTAATATTTCTTTCTTTCTATTTCTCATCCTCTAACTTCTTTCTAATAATGATTCGTATTTCTGTACAATTTGGGTTGGATGTGTGATGTATGTAGTCAACTCAAATAGTACGGATTTGCAGGCCGTTACAGTTGGTATCAGAGCTTATGTTGAGCGAATACCTAGGCTTTGGCAGGATGTGCTCATTAGAGATAGGGTCAGTAGTAAGTGTATATATACGAGAGCGCGTATTTGTTAATTGATATAAAAATTGTTTTATGCTGTGTTCACTTGTCTTTTGAGTAGTGTATGAATTCTGGTCGAATCGTGGGACGCCACGACGTCGATTAGAATTTGTAAATACTTTAACAGAAGATTGAACATGATATTGTTTTAAGTGGGTAAATGTAATAATTTTACCCGAAATTTTATTTTGATATAAATAGAATAAATTTATGAAATTTTTATAAGATATGGATGTGTTGGTTGATTATAATCGAATGAGATTATAAAATTAAAATGGTTATATATAACCAAATGTAATTTGTATAAGAATGAATTATACAAATGAGATGAATTAAAATTTAATTCAAACCAGAATTTGGAATTAAATCCTGGGAAGTTGGAAAATATTTTTGAAGTATATTAAAAATATAGCTTTGTTTTGAAAGGGATTTTCGAATAAAAATCATTTTTGATGGACTTTGAAAGTGATAAAGCACTGAACTCACTTCGGTGGCTGGAAAATAATTCTGATGATGACTGCAGCTTCATCAGTGTTCATTTTCGAGTTTCTAAGTGATGGATTGCTAACTTAGAAAAGTTTTTGATGGAAATTTGTTTGGAAGAAAACAAATAGTTTGGAAAAAATTCAAATGTTTTGAATTTGGGTTGGTTATAAATATATGTACATATTTATATGATTTCTAAAGGATTTGAAATAAAAACCTGGGAATTTAAATTTTGGAATTAAATTTAACTTAAGCAAATTAAAAGGGATCAAAGTGAATAAATTAAATTGAATGAAATATGAACTGGATATGAACATATTAATTGCAAATCATTCGAATAAAATAAATGTAAGCATATATGGTGTTCAAGGTAAACCAAAAGTTTGTTGGAACTAAAGTTGTAGAAGCATGAAATGTTGAGTTTCAATATAAGTGAATTTTTGAAAAGTTAATGGATTTGTACCATTTTCCTACCTTAATAATTTCGAGGATTCAATTATTTTAAGGGGGGAGGAATGTAACGACCCAGGATTTTGGTCGATTAGTTTTAATATTTAATATTTATTTTAAATATTTATTTGATAATATCTTTAATTTTTATATTAAGTTATTGATTTAAAAATCGATTTAAATTTAATATCTAATATATTAAATTATCATAATACGGAAAATAATTCAATTTGAGATTTTAAACTGAATTGAAAACAATTTAGATAATTTACAGAAATTCAATTTAAATGGAACCGGTAATAATAATTTATTATTGAGAATTTTTTTTGTTTGAATTTAAATTATATTATATAAATTTATTATGGTTACTTTATATATATACACACGTTCAAATTTAATTTCAGAATGTATTCTGTTAAGCTCAGAACACCATTATTACATTGGAACGACGGTCAGTACGCTAAAATAGCGGTTCACGATTTTTAATTGTCAACCCCGAGATATGTGATTGTGGATAGGATCGAAATCAAATCAGTATCTATTTAAAAAGAAATAAAAATCTTTTTAAATCAAATCGGTATTAATGTATATGTACCTTACACAGACCAAATTACTTAAAGCTTAAGTATTCCTCATTCATATAAACGCGACATTCCTCCTTGCTTTCTTTCATTTCTTTCTTCTACAAATCGTTTGCAAGCTTCTGGCAAATTGAAAATGCCACTTCTACGTTTTACTTACAAATTGAAATTTAGTTTTCCCTTTTCTAATTAAACCGGTGATTTCCTCTCCCATTCTCTCTTCATTTAATCCTCCAACAAACGGAACTAGATTGCAAGCCTCCTATCAAAATCAATTCGATCTTTTCCCATTTAAAAAAAAGGGAAACTCCTCAATCGCGATTCAAGCATCGCGAGAATGATGCTCAACGCCAGTAAGAGGTGGGTGCGATGCTTATCTTTGCCTCGAATTCAAACTGTAAACTAGGTTTTGGCTTTCTGGGATCCAGGAAGATGGAAGCGAGTGATTGGGGGGAATCGCGATGTCTGGAGGGTTGCGAGAAGAAGGACAACAAGGTTGGAGTGGAACTTCACGGGGGTTGGTGTTGAGGTGATTTTGGAGCGAAGCGTACAAGAATGTGAGAGTAGGAGCGCGATAAGGAATGGATCTATGTTCGATAATCGAGGTGAATGAGAGTTGGAAGTGATACTGCTTTCAGATCATCGATCAGTTCGAGTTTCAAATGGATAGCTTGCGATGGTTTTAGTTTCGTGACTTATTATGCATTCCAAGTCAAGGTGGATTTATGGGGATTGCGATTTGTTATTTGGGATGTACTGGAATTCGAAGCTATGAATTTTGTGGTATGTATTTTCTGGATAATGGATACAGTAAACATATTTTTGTGAGGGGAGTTTGACAAAGGACGGTAAGGGTTGATGAGGTTTGAGGGATGGCAAATGGCATGTGTAGTGGTGATTAACTTGTCGTGATGTTGAGATAAGCTGGGTAGGTACAATAGTTTCAGGAAGTGTTGCGAGGAGGGATTTAATGGTTAAGTATTGACAAAAGGAGAAGAGGGGAACATGGGTGTTGAAATAGCTCAGTGATGATGATTCGCTGTTTCATAGTGGAGAGAGAGGCATGCAGTAAAGCATTTAAATGGAAATCGAGATGCAGGATGTTGGTTCGACGGTGATTCAGGTGGTCGAAGTGACAGGTTGGAGAGATGGAATAAGGTTAAGCAGATGATTAAGGTATATGATTTTTACTTTACTTTTATTAGATAAAAATATCAATTTTTGTTAAGCGGAAATTAAAATAAATAGTTTAATAATTCGAAAATATATAAATACTATATTTAATTTATGCAAGGTCCAAATATTACGAAAATCTGTCGTATGGGTTCCTAGCTGAAGATTACATAAGCTGGAAATAAACTGAAATCAGAATGGATCGAAAATAAAAATCACGGTGAGTAAATCTCACTCACAATTTATTAATTAGAATTATTTTCAATCGTTAAAATAATTTGTTGGTTGTTTGCATGCATTGAAATATTATTGTGGCTATTAAATATATATTAGTTATTTAGGATTGGTGTTTGTGGTTATTATATATATACATTGGTGATTGGATAGTTCCCGCAGTATCATTAGCGGATGACCCTATACGCCCCACGCTATGATAGTGGATGACCTTCTGTACCGCGATATCCTGCCTTGAAGCATGATGGGTATTATTTTTGTGACTAACGTCTGTGGATGTAGGAAAACAGGTTGGAGGGATCCAACTGGATTCCTCAAAAATATTATCATCTGTTTGGTTTCATATATGTTATCTTATATGATGTGTTAGAAAAACCCATGATTGATAATTTGGTATTTTTGATGTTTGAAATATCACTGGGCCTAAATAGTAATTAATCAAAATATCGTAAAGAAGGTTTTGAGATTTAAAAAGGAAAATTTAATTTTTTCTAAAATAGGATTTGAATTTAGAACGGGCTAAAGGTATTTACTTGTTCTAAAAATAAATAAAACAAGTATTGCATTTATAAACGATGTTTATAAATTGAATAATACAGGAAATTGAAGTAAAATTTATAAACAGTGTTTATAAATAAAATGGAATGGTTTTCATTGAATAATGCAGAGAATTGAAATGAATTGATAAACAGTGTTTATAAATAAAGTGGAAAAATTATCATTGGATAATTTGAATATTTAAATTCAAATGTGAATTTAAAAATAGAAATGGGAAAATTGTTTTAAAGAAATAAACGATGGAATTTATTCTGATGTTCAGAATATAAATTGAACTAAAATAAATCCATAAGGATTTATGATTTGAATTCGATTAATTCAAAATAGAATTTGAAATCGTTCGAAAGGGAACAACGGTTTTTATTTCAAAATTCGGAATATCAAAGGGATGGAGTTTCAAATAGAAATTTGAAAAGGGAACTTGTTTAAATATATGAAACAAGGAAGTTGAATTTATAAACAGTGTTGTAAATTTGGTAAAATAAATTATCATTTGGATAATTTAAACCATTCAAATTCAAATAGGAATTTAAAAGTAAATTGGGAAGCGTTTTGAAATAAAACGATTGATTATATTTCGGAATTCATAATATAAGTTGAATCGAGAAGAATTCAACGGGTTTATAATTGAAATTTGATTATATCAAATTTTATTAATAATTTATTTATAAAAGGGATTGGAATCAAATATAGAAGATTGAAGGATAAATAAATTTATTACCGAGTAAGGAAAAATCGAAAATTACAGATAATCGAAAATATTATGTTAAAATGGGAAATTGATTTGATATATATTAAAAATATATCAGAATGGAGTTGAATTTATTATAAACGAAGTTTAAACGTTTATATATATAAATATAATTAAAACGAACTCGCCGCAGCGCGGTAGTTCGTAAATTGGCGTTTCAAACTTCAATTGAGTATATAGAACTCAATTTAAGTCAGAATTCTTTGAAACAAGAATCGCCAGGACCGATTTGATAATAATTTTCTAATGAAAGAGAAAAATCTAGATTTCATCGTATATATATTGAGTTGTGTCAAAATCAAATTTTCAGAAAAACAGTGCCATAACCATTATAAAACCATAACAGTTTGTTTAAATAAATTAAAGGATTTTAAGTAAATAAAATCTGAATTTCCATTAGAAAAATCCAGTTTGAGTTATAAAATAAATGTGAACTCACGTGGAGTTAAATGAGCTGATTTTTAAAACAAAAATCAGATTTTTAATTATTGAATAGAATTAACTAATTTGAAAAATAATTAGTTAACGAGATTTTGAAGTGAAATTGGGCTTTGAATAAGTGAATTCGATTTGGAAATTTATATTCGAAATCGAAAAGGAAACTTGAACTGAAATCAGAATTCAATTTATTTATAAGCAAGTTAATATTTTATTTGAACATGTTATGTTTAAATAAAGAAGTGAAATAGGCAAAATAGCTATTTAGAAAATAAATTAGCGAATTGGGTTAAGACGAATGGATTGAGTTCAAACCAAATAGGAATATTTGGATACGTGTTAAGCAGGTTTGGAATGAAGTATATGAAGAGATATAAATTGAAATGCCCGACCAAAAGGTACATGTTTAAATTCCATATGAGAATTTATGCGCCGAATAGGTAAGCCACTTGGCTTTTTGATTTTCTTTTTGAATGGAAAGGGCCTAGAGAGGCGAGTTGAGGTTTGAACTATCGACCGGTACAAAGGAGGTAATGGCGAAATTTTCTGGAATTTTAAGGAGTTAGAATATTTTTAAGAAATTTTGATAGTTAGAAACCAATGTATCGATATATATAGAATTCGATAAGGAAACGAACTTGAAAATAGAATGTTATAAACAAGAAGGAAATCAATAAATTTAATCTGATAAAAATAGAAAGAGAACGTGTACATGTTTAAAAGATATGGATAAGTGGTTTAATATGATGTTGATTATTCGAGAATAGTGGTCTTATCTATTTTGATGTTAAGGATGTTTTCGATCAAGGTCTGAGAGGTAATTATACCCCAACTTGATTGATTTCATTTTTAACCGATAAATAGGATGATTTAATCTCGAAGATAAACGTTTAAAAGAGTTTAGTTGAATGCAGTATTTTGGGTTGTCGTAACGATGTTTTACACAACATTCGTTTTAACCCAAGTAAGTGGAAATTTAGAAATATAATAAATAAATATTTCCTGAGTATAGAAACAAATGAATGTTCGTGGAAGAGATAAGTAATTGGAATGTTTTCCAATTATAAATAGAATATATTTTCTAAATATAGAAAATAAAAGAAGTTGATATTTTGAAATGTTTTCCCAATAGTGTAAGAGGCCAGGATGATTGTCGAAATTATCGTGTTAACGAATAGTGGTAAGGGAATGGAGAAGTATTTTAATTAATGAAATATCAATTAAATGGCCCAGTTATTTGTTTGATGGTTGGAATGTTTGTTTACTTTTCTTCGATAGTTAAATAACGGACTATCGAAGTATTTGCCAATATCGTTGTCAATATGGAGAGACCGATTGGATTATCATCCATGAACCACTCCGTATTGGCAGTAGCGTTGCGAATTAGATTATATGAAGATAATCAAAGACAGAGTAAAGTGCAAGGACTTTCTCTATTAATATAAATTGTGCCTTCGGTTTCGTTCAGTCCCAGAACGAAGTGTATGGATGAATGTCTAATAGAGTATTTCCAATGATCGCATATGTTGGTCTGTATAAATATATATTGTGGCGGAGAATTTATTCTCTTAGCATAATATCTAGAATATATTTGTGAAAATCAATTAATGATTTACGGATCTGATAATGTGGCATTCAAAGTGATTGCGCTATCAATGAATGATAAGAAATCGTATCCTCAGGCTTCAACAACCGGGAAATGACAAAAATCGGCAGGCAGCATGGCTATGTGGGTTGCTCCCATTAGGGTGTATAATCACTTATCTAGAGAAATTCCTTTTACTTCTTTAATCTATCGATGCTATCCCTTTTTGGGAAACGATTGCTGATCCCAACCGTTGGTGATATACATTCGATACACTCAAGCAAAATGAGTGGTCGGTCATGTGTGGGCCGTATTACAAGATGTTCTTGTTGAACTCATTGTATTCCCCTCTAGAGATACACTATCGGAAGGTGGTTCCATACCTTGTCATGTTGGAAATCCAATCTCCAATAAGCGCCCTGCGGTTTTTGGTTTTATATTATATATGGAGCGTGAGATGCAAGCGTTCCATTAGATTCTATTTATTTGATGTAGACATTATTATAATATCACTGGATTTGATATCAAAAATATTTTGGGTTATCATTAGGTAAAAACCATCCGTGTTTATGTGTGGATCGGTCTTACGATTATCATTTCTTTCGAAAGGATTTTTAAAGTTAAACAAATGATTGGAGTTTACTCACACCTGTAACAACCCGCCTTTTTGCCCAGTTCTTGCCGGTAATTAAACCGACTTAAACCGTTCATAAAGACGAATTGTTATGGGTACATACATATTTGGACAAAATAACAGAACTTTTTATTGCAAAATACAATGTTACATCAGAGTTACATAGAATATCAGAGTTACAACATAAACAGCGGAAGAAAGGAAAATGTACTCTCAGCGGAAGAAATCATATGAAATAGCAGAAGCTCCAAAATCTTGTGTGAACTCCAACTCTAAAAGCACTCCCAATCCTGCTCCAACGATCAATAACTGCAACACTAAACTACTAGCTGCCCATGCAAAAATTATGGGCACCCAGAGTTTAGGTGTGGGAACAATAAACTCCAGGTCAGTCGTAAGACTGGTGTGAGAACTCAAAACAGTTATTATTAGATTCATTTTAAAGTTGGGAAATTCACCGGATCACGCCGCTAACGCGGAACGAATTTACTCCATGTGAAACACCCGTGCATATAAATGCGCAATGACTTTTTAAAATGAAGTTATCATAAGCTCGTCCCACATCACACAATGCAAGCGCACACCAGATGGGCGAGTTTTATCTTATGATAACCAAACATGCTTTCATACGTAAAAATCCTCTTTCAAAAACATAATACATATATATAATGTGGAAACCATTTCGCAAATAAATGTATTAATCCTAGACGGCATAATACCCCATAATATTATGTCGCCATATATACATATGCAATCAAAATCGTATGGCTCGTATTGGAGATTTGGGTTTCCAACTTGATGATTCCTGGCACGAAAGATCAATCGGAACACAAACGAAATGTAATCAAGGGTTTTTCATCCAGACGCGGACACCAATACAAATCGCGAGGTAGATCAACGGTTTTCGACCAGACGCGGCCCCCCGAACATACCCTATTCCATAAGTCATAAGTGGTTTCCCACTGCTGCAGCGATCATCATCATTTCATATATATACATAACCTAACCGCCAGTTTCTCATCATCCGGGGTGTGAGGTTTGTCGATGTCACGTCATACACAAAGCTATGCTTCGATAAGCCATTCTTTGATCATCACTAGCTCGTTTCCTAACTTGGGTATGTCACATTGACAATTCACGACATATCACTGATTTCAATCAATGCATACCCTTTAAGTTCATATGACTTAGAGACGAGGATAATATATTGCCACAAATCCGATATTCATTAACAGAAATCAGTGCTATGCAGTCAATTTCAATGTCAGACACACCATCCATACAAGACCGTTCTGGGTCTGAACGGAACAACCCGAAAATACTTAAATTTGTTCAGGTCTCATGCAACTCACATCTCGTATCGGGTGGCCTACCCAACCGAGACATTAATCAACAATCAATCTAAACAATTCAAATATTCCCGGTCTTCATTCGTCGTTTACCAAGTCCTGAATTGCTTCATAACGTCGTATTATTACTTGGAATGGTTTTCGAACATATGCTCGATCCCGGTCTTTCCAAGTAATAAGCGTACTTTAAACAGTAGCTATGGTTCACACAGGCTTTTCAATTCAAATCTCCTTCCACATAGTTATCAATTCATTTACAACTAAAGATTTGAATTTCTATAATTTTGTACATCTCGTTATCATCTTAAATTCTTCTTTGAAATCAAAGAGTATACCTTCGCTTCAATTTCTTACTTTTAATTCCCTTGGATCGAAGATTTTGACTAAATTCCAATTACGATACGAATTTCCACAACTCAATCTTATTGGGTTTCAAGAATGGTATTATTGAAGATACGATTCACTACAGAACCCAAATCAATCGTCATTGAATATTAAATTACACAGAAATTTTATCCACTTATATTCGATATAAATTCTCATAATCAACGAATACTATAAGTAGAATAACGATAGTATAATATCTTTCAAATTCCCCAGATAGTATACATTTACATCATGAGGTTCATACCAAATATCGAAGATTATTTCAATCTAGCTTATTTAAATCAAGGTGAGAACCCGTATCTTAATTGAAAGGTTTATTCAACTCTTTGACATTAGATCTGGATAGAGATACCATCAACTTATCTTCAATATTAATTTCCGTATCCAACTCATATTATAAGCGGAATAACGGTGAATTACCTTTTAAATTCCTTAGATAATAAGAGTTTTCATTTACCGAACTAATATCAAACATCCGAAGATTTATCTCCAACCATATCCAATTATTTAGTATTATAAACCCGTATTAGTATCAATCTAAATTCCATATAAAATATTTCTAATACTCTTAAACCTTTGAAAATATTCCACAAATCATTACTTACAGTTCGGAAAATCGTTTACGGGTTAAAACTTCAAAATAGATTGTTTTCGAAGAAAGCGTTACAATAGCGTTCCAAAAGTGTTACAAAAGTGTTACAAAACAGTTATCTTAACTATTTTGATCAAAATATCGTTTATCTTAGCCAAAACTTAAACTTTACAATTGAAAACACCTTTTCATAATTTGTAATGATTTTACAATTTTTTTTCCATATTTTTAAATAATTTAAAAATAGCTGTTTATAGTTATGGGCAACAATTGTTCTTACATCGATCTTTTCCAAACGGTTTCAAACATAACTTGAAAATTATAACTCGAATTTAAAATCTGCTTTCACTCATTTGAAAGTTCTTGTTAATATAAATCAAATGTTTTTCGTTTCATTGAAATCCGATTTAGATTGCAAAAGTTATAAGCGTTTAAAGTTTGCATCTAAAATACGTAAATTGTCGTTATGCGACAAGCTCTATTTTTACCATAATAACCATTATTCTACGATACTTCAAAATATCTTAGAAAATCATTATGTCCTTATATAATCCTTTAAAAATCATTTAAATTTACTTTCCAAATTATTTTGGATCTAAAATTCAACTTCATAAATTCCAATTCGTTTCTGAATTCTAATAACTACAAATTAACCTTCCCATTCGTCGGATCAGTTAGGGATAGCAGGGAGAGCAGGAAACTTCATTTCCAAACCCAAGCCTAGACACTATCCTCTCTGTCATCCTAGAATGTTCTGGTGTATATTATATTGTTATTATAAAGAGACATCGTTAATATATATAAAACCATATTCAAATGTCAAAATCTCATTTCGAACTTAAATTGAAAATAATATTTTCACCAAACTATTATCAGATAAATATAAAGATCATTATACAAAATCCATACATAATTCAAATCATCTTCTAATCCTAATTCAATATTTAAAAAGTTGATATTTAATTCAAAATTAACATTTTAAATATTATTTAATAATTGAATAAAATCATATATAGGAAGAAGATTTTAAATCGATCACCCATATATTTCCATAACCACGGGGTGTGTGTGTAATATCATGCAGTGCAATCATATTTATCCAAATGAACCATATGACCAGATGGATACAAATTCATTCATCACAAACAAACAGTTTAACGGTGCACAAGCGTTACGGTCAATAACGCTTACCAGTGTTCAGTGTATTATCTAACTACATGCACATCCATTCACATAATAACATCCATCACACGATCATCATCAACAAATTTTAATTATCTCAGCTAATTATAATTAACTAATTAAATAAATAATTTAAATTAGAAGTTCTCACCTAACAGCTCTCCAAATCTTCACAGTAGGCGAGCCTAGTTGAGTGAATCGTCGGACGGTATTTCGGCGCAACGTCTTCTTCACAAAAAAATATATAATATAATATACACTAATCTCTCTTTATATTATAAAAGGAGGAGGAGGAGAATGACGAACTTTGGCAAGGTGGTGGTGGAAAAGAGGAAGACTTATGCCATGGAAACCATGGCCATAAGCTTTAAGAAGAAGAGAGAAAGAAAAGAAGTGAGAATGAATGAAAAAGTGGAAGGAAAGGGTGGTATTTATAAGAAAAGAGGAGTAAGGAGAGAGTGACACATCATAGGACATGTGTATTTCATGCATGGAATGTTGCATGCAAAATTACAAGTGTCTTAACACTTGTAAAAAGGAGAAGGAATGTGTTTTTGGTACCATTTACCTTAAACGTTATGAAAACAAAGAGCAACGCATAATACTAATGCTACTAATTTATGTTATCTTTTGACAAATCCGATCGAACGACAAATAATATCAGTAAATCCAACTTATTAATAATCATTCTTGTAAAACCATAAAATAAATTTTCCTTTACCAAATTCATATTTTACAAATCAATATTATCAAAATTTGAAAATATTATTACTTAAACATAAATCTTATCAATTAAATATTTTTAAAAAAAATAAGTTTTCCTTATACAAAGTCATATTTAATAAAACAAAATACTTATTCAATAGTTAAAATTTATATTCAATCCTTATAAAAATCAATTTATATTTAGAAAATCAAAAATTATATATATAAAAATCCAAATCAAACTTAGTTAAATTTCTGGAATGTTACATTCACCCCCCATTAAAAACTTTTCGTCCTCGAAAAGGAAGTCGGGTAAATTTAAACTCTTTAACCAATTTTAAATTCCCATTTCTATCTTAATATACCGGAGATGTAATGGTCAGAACCAAGGCTCATATCATTCTCAGGGTACTCTGTCTGATTCTCATTAAAGGTAGAGTCTAAGGAAACTTCTAGAATCTCGTGATTACTAGGGTCGTCACTGGTCATAATTGCAATTGAATATTTTTCGAGTTAGACTCCTAGCTGCTACCACTACCACTGGGAGAAACTAGGATAGATACGGTTTAGTACTTAGAGGTCTATGACCCTAAGAAAATTCTAAAAGTTTGGAAATTATATTTCTAACTTACTCTTACGGAACCCATGATTTTCCTTATCAATTCTAAGGCCAAGTGCTTAAATTAGAAATTTAAACCTAAATTCTCAAATAATCCTTTCCCTAATCATTCAATTACCCTGCAAATTACCATCTTGGCTAAATTCTGTATTAGAAATTCTATTGTACTCAATACAAATTCAAGTTCACTTTAAGAGGTAATTCAAAATACCGGTTTCATATCCAAATTAATTCACTTGTCCATGGCTTTATCAGAGCAGAGCCAAAAGGAAGAATTCAGAAATAAAGCTGAACGGTTAAAATTTCAAGCACCATAATTCGGGTGATATTCAAAGATGACAATGGGTCGAGCAAAACCCAGCAACAAGGGAAGAGACAGAATTATATTCTGAAATACTCATTCTATTTCAAATTTTTATTTCCAATCGTTTCCAATCTCATATTAACCCATTTATAAGTTAAATTTATACTCATTTGATATTCATATTTTGGTTGTCATATTCACCTAATCGAATAAAACTTTTTCTAATTCCGCTTTAAAATTCAAAATGTATATATAACTCTTTCTCATTCTTGTTTAAATATCAAAATCTTGTTTAGAAATTTTCTAACCGGAAAAATCTTTTAAATAGTTTTATTTAAAATACCATCACGCTTCCTCTGCGCACTCTGATTATGCGTATACAGGTTCAATCTAGGGTTGTTTCAATATTAATCTTAACATTTTCAGAACTCACTTCTTCAAATTTACTATTTCAAAGATCCAAATTCGATGTTTGTTATAATTTAAATTACCCTTTTTAAACTCATTCCTAACTTAAGTCAAAAATAATCTCTTTAAACAAATTCTTAACTTAAGTCTAAATCATCTTCAGATTCCTTAAGGGGTGGTATTGATAAAATTTCTTAATGAATTTTCGTGTTCTTTCAAATTCTTAAGTATAGTTTACTTCTACAATATCCCCTTTTTGTTATTATTACAATAGTTGAACATATTGTGCCTACGTTATATTCCCTTTTAATAGTTCTAACATATCGAAATGGTTCAAGTATTCCTCGACGTGTTAACTGAAACCATATAGTCACCCCACTTTTGAAACTCGAAAATAACTACTGATGGTGCCATGGTCATCAGTAAAATCATCCTTGAGCGACTAGAGTGTGATCCTACATCTACCTAGTATTTATTGGGCTTCGTATATACGTTGATCAGACGTATATTCAAAACCCTTACATACTCGATAGTCCAAATCGTGACGTCGAATAAAACACTCGAAACCCTTATTTCCAATTATATTTCAAAATATATTCCAAATAATCATCGTTTCCAAAATGATTTACCTGTTCAAAATACCTATATAGGTTTCAAAAATACGCTCTCTCGTCATAATATTCCGAAATCTCATTCTAGGGTATTTCTAACCCTATCTCTAATGAGATAATATAACTCTGGGGAGTCCTATTCTTTTGTCCAAATATGTACGTACCCTATAGCTTTGTATAACCAAAGCTCTGATACCAACTTGTAACGACCCGCCTTTTTGCCCAGTTCTTGCCGGTAATTAAACCGACTTAAACCGTTCATAAAGACGAATTGTTATGGGTACATACATATTTGGACAAAATAATAGAACTTTTTATTGCAAAATACAATGTTACATCAGAGTTACATAGAATATCAGAGTTACAACATAAACAGCGGAAGAAAGGAAAATATACTCTCAGCGGAAGAAACCATATGAAATAGCAGAAGCTCCAAACTCTTGTGTGAACTCCAACTCTAAAAGCACTCCCAATCCTGCTCCAACGATCAATAACTGCAACACTAAACTACTAGCTGCCCATGCAAAAATTATGGGCACCCAGAGTTTAGGTGTGGGAACAATAAACTCCAGGTCTGTCGTAGGACTGGTGTGAGAACTCAAAACAGTTATTATTAGATTCATTTTAAAGTTGGGAAATTCACCGGATCACGCCGCTAACGCGGAACGAATTTACTCCATGTGAAACACCCGTGCATATAAATGCGCAATGACTTTTTAAAATGAAGCTATCATAAGCTCGTCCCATATCACACAATGCAAGCGCACATCAGATGGGAGAGTTTTATCTTATGATAACCAAACATGCTTTCATACGTAAAAATCCTCTTTCAAAAACATAATACATATATATAATGTGGAAACCATTTCGCAAATAAATGTATTAATCCTAGACGGCATAATACCCCATAATATTATGTCGCTATATATATATATATATATATATATATATATATGCAATCAAAATCGTATGGCTCGTATTGGAGATTTGGGTTTCCAACTTGATGATTCCTGGCACGAAAGATCAATCGGAACACAAACGAAATGTAATCAAGGGTTTTTCATCCAGACGCGGACACCAATACAAATCGCGAGGTAGATCAACGGTTTTCGACCAGACGCGGCCCCCCGAACAAACCCTCTTCCATAAGTCATAAGTGGTTTCCCACTGCTGCAGCGGTCATCATCAATTCATATATATACACAACCTAACCGCCAGTTTCTCATCATCCGGGGTGTGAGGTTTGTCGATGTCACGTCATACACAAAGCTATGCTTCGATAAGCCATTCTTTGATCATCACTAGCTCGTTTCCTAACTTGGGTATGTCACATTGACAATTCACGACATATCACTGATTTCAATCAATGCATACCCTCTAAGTTTATATGACTTAGAGACGAGGATAATATATTGCCACAAATCCGATATTCATTAACAGAAATCAGTGCTATGCAGTCAATTTCAATGTCAGACACACCATCCATACAAGACCGTTCTGGGTCTGAACGGAACAACCCGAAAATACTTAAATTTGTTCAGGTCTCATGCAACTCACATCTCGTATCGGGTGGCCTACCCAACCGAGACATTAATCAACAATCAATCTAAGAAATTCAAATATTCCCGGTCTTCATTCGTCGTTTACCAAGTCCTGAATTGCTTCATAACGTCGTATTATTACTTGGAATGGTTTTCGAACATATGCTCGATCCCGGTCTTTCCAAGTAATAAGCGTACTTTAAACAGTAGCTATGGTTCACACAGGCTTTTCAATTCAAATCTCCTTCCACATAGTTATCAATTCATTTACAACTAAAGATTTGAATTTCAATAATTTTGTACATCTCGTTATCATCTTAAATTCTTCTTTGAAATCAAAGAGTATACCTTCGCTTCAATTTCTTACTTTTAATTCCCTCGGATCGAAGATTTTGACTAAATTCCAATTACGATACGAGTTTCCACAACTCAATCTTATTGGGTTTCAAGAATGGTATTATTGAAGATACGATTCACGACAGAACCCAAATCAATCGTCATTGAATCATAAATTACACAGAAATTTTATCCACTTATATTCGATATAAATTCTCATAATCAACGAATACTATAAGTAGAATAACAATATAATAATATCTTTCAAATTCCCCAGATAGTATACATTTACATCATGAGGTTCATACCAAATATCGAAGATTATTTCTATCTAGCTTATTTAAATCAGGGTGAGAACCCGTATCTTAATTGAAAGGTTTATTCAACTCTTTGACATTAGATCTGGATAGAGATACCATCAACTTATCTTCAATATTAATTTCCGTATCCAACTCATATTATAAGCGGAATAACGGTGAATTACCTTTTAAATTCCTTAGATAATAAGAGTTTTCATTTACCGAACTAATATCAAACATCCGAAGATTTATCTCCAACCATATCCAATTATTTAGTATTATAAACCCGTATTAGTATCAATCTAAATTTCATATAAAATATTTCTAATACTCTTAAACCTTTGAAAATATTCCACAAATCATTACTTACAGTTCGGAAAATCGTTTACGGGTTAAAACTTCAAAATAGATTGTTTTCGAAGAAAGCGTTACAATAGCGTTCCAAAAGTGTTACAAAAGTGTTACAAAACAGTTATCTTAACTATTTTGATCAAAATATCGTTTATCTTAGCCAAAACTTAAACTTTACAATTGAAAACACCTTTTCATAATTTGTAATGATTTTACAATTTTTTTTCCATATTTTTAAATAATTTAAAAATAGCTGTTTATAGTTATGGGCAACAATTGTTCTTACATCGATCTTTTCCAAACGGTTTCAAACATAACTTGAAAATTATAACTCGAATTTAAAATCTGCTTTCACTCATTTGAAAGTTCTTGTTAATATAAATCAAATGTTTTTCGTTTCATTGAAATCCGATTTAGATTGCAAAAGTTATAAGCGTTTAAAGTTTACATCTAAAATACGTAAATTGTCGTTATGCGACAAGCTCTATTTTTACCATAATAACCA
Organism: Allium sativum; assembly: GCA_030737875.1. Lineage (NCBI taxonomy): Eukaryota > Viridiplantae > Streptophyta > Magnoliopsida > Asparagales > Amaryllidaceae > Allium > Allium sativum. The sequence goes on from CM060920.1 coordinate 218,944,674, forward strand.
TTATTCTATGATACTTCAAAATATCTTAGAAAATCATTATATCCTTATATAATCCTTTAAAAATCATTTAAATTTACTTTCCAAATTATTTTGGATCTAAAATTCAACTTCATAAATTCCAATTCGTTTCTGAATTCTAATAACTACAAATTAACCTTCCCATTCGTCGGGTCAGTTAGGGATAGCCAGGGAGAGCAGGAAACTTCATTTCCAAACCCAAGCCTAGACACTATCCTCTCTGTCGTCCTAGAATGTTCTGGTGTATATTATATTGTTATTATAAAGAGACATCGTTAATATATATAAAACCATATTCAAATGTCAAAATCTCATTTCGAACTTAAATTGAAAATAATATTTTCACCAAACTAGTATCAGATAAATATAAAGATCGTTATACAAAATCCATACATAATTCAAATCATCTTCTGATCCTAATTCAATATTTAAAAAGTTGATATTTAATTCAAAATTAACATTTTAAATATTATTTAATAATTGAATAAAATCATATATAGGAAGAAGATTTTAAATCGATCACCCATATATTTCCACAACCACGGGGTGTGTGTGTAATATCATGCAGTGCAATCATATTTATCCAAATGAACCATATGACCAGATGGATACAAATTCATTCATCACAAACAAACAGTTTAATGGTGCACAAGCGTTACGGTCAATAACGCTTACCACTGTTCAGTGTATTATCTAACTACATGCACATCCATTCACATAATAACATCCATCACACGATCATCATCAACAAATTTTAATTATCTCAGCTAATTATAATTAACTAATTAAATAAATAATTTAAATTAGAAGTTCTCACCTAACAGCTCTCCAAATCTTCACGGTAGGCGAGCCTAGTTGAGTGAATCGTCGGACGGTATTTCGGCGCAACGTCTTCTTCACAAAAATATATATAATATAATATACACTAATCTCTCTTTATATTATAAAAGGAGGAGGAGGAGAACGACGAACTTTGGCAAGGTGGTGGTGGAAAAGAGGAAGACTTATGCCATGGAAACCATGGCCATAAGCTTTAAGAAGAAGAGAGAAAGAAATGAAGTGAGAATGAATGAAAAAGTGGAAGGAAAGGGTGGTATTTATAAGAAAAGAGGAGTAAGGAGAGAGTGACACATCATAGGACATGTGTATTTCATGCATGGAATGTTGCATGCAAAATTACAAGTGTCTTAACACTTGTAAAAAGGAGAAGGAATGTGTTTTTGGTAGCATTTATCTTAAACGTTATGAAAACAAAGAGCAACGCATAATACTAATGCTACTAATTTATGTTATCTTTTGACAAATCCGATCGAACGACAAATAATATCAGTAAATCCAACTTATTAATAATCATTCTTGTAAAACCATAAAATAAATTTTCCTTTACCAAATTCATATTTTACAAATCAATACTATCAAAATTTTCAAAATTTGAAAATATTATTACTTAAACATAAATCTTATCAATTAAATATTTTTTTTAAAATAAGTTTTCCTTATACAAAGTCATATTTAATAAAACAAAATACTTATTCAATAGTTAAAATTTATATTCAATCCTTATAAAAATCAATTTATATTTAGAAAATCAAAAATTATATATATAAAAATCCAAATCAAACTTAGTTAAATTTCTGGAATGTTACAACACCAGTCCCATGATTGACCTAGAGTTTATTTTGTTTTTGTTTCCTAAGCTCTTGGGTGCCCAAATTTGAACGAGCAGTCAAGTAGTCGGGATTTTACAGATTCACTTGGAGGAGTTAAAGCAGGAGGATTCACCAGTTAGCTATTGACTATCATATATTCTATTGTGTACCATGTTTGTATCTGAAAACAGGTGTTTATAACTATTTCAGAAATAACTGTTGTGCTCTGATGATGGTATGTATATAAAGTTACCGAATTGTTTTTCAATGTTTATGTTACCTAATATATTTTATTTGTTCCGTTGAGAGTTTGTGATCTTCATTTTCTTCTATTATAATATTTCTTTCTTTCTATTTCTCATCCTCTAATTTTTTTTCTAATAATGATTTGTATTTTTGTGCAATTTGGGTTGGACGTGTGATGTATGTAGTCAGCTCAAATAGTACGGATTTGCGGGCCGTTGCACATATAGAAGTTTCGTAGGCATCGAAAGAGATCGTAGCAACGTGCTTTTCTTTTATATTTGATGGAATTGGTTATGCTCTAGTTTAGGCAGATGGAAAATGGTTCAATAACATCGTGGAATGAATTGGTAGAAAAGTCGTTGAAGCTATTTCGAGTCCATATTTAATGACCTAAGAACTTGACAATATTGATAAAAGTAATGTAGAGGGTAGATAAATCTCTTGACAACTTCTTGATAAGGTTTAATGCGGCAGTTCCCATGGTGGGTAGACTAAATCCATTCATTGTATTATTGGTTTCAGTTCCTGGGATTGTGGAAGAAATAAATTATAAGGCATCGTTGGAACATGACCCTTTGATGGATCTCGGGGATACTACCACGAGACTAAGAGGTTCTTGTAGTAGTAGGAGGAACAAGCCAATAAAACATAGTTTAGCGTAGTGAAAGGCAGTGGACTGTTTTGAGAAGGCTCTACTAAAGACATAGGGAAACAAAGGCAGTTGAAGGACAAGATGAATCCAAAATACAATGGAGGGAATCAAAGTTCTCTTTGTACGCTAATCTGGGCGACACATTAGAAATGATTTACATGGATGCTATGTGTAACTGCCATACCTGAAGCCAACTTGGAGGGATCAAACGGAGTAGGAAAGGAGATATAGAAAGTGATGTCTATTTCACAAACTGAATGAGTATGCTCCAAAAAAATTGCAGATACGTGAAGGTTATAGTAAAGAAGCATGTAAGGGCTGATTGGCTGCCTCATTATATCAGGAATCCGGAAATGGAATAGGGGCGATCCTCATTCGCCAACAATCGAAGCAGGTATGGTTCAGACGCATAGATCGTTATCTCTTGATTAGGACGACATGAAACTAAATAAATAATAAACTATAGAATAAAGCATCTAAGCCTTATACATACGTATGAAATCATGATTGGTCCCTAAGGATGCTCTGGTATGAAGAAAAGTTGTCATGCCCAAAAGGGCAATATTTGTTTTCTTGGTTTTCCGGTTTATTAGATTATTAAAAGTTCAAATTAATAGTTGAATTTAAAACACTTAAATCTACTTTACAGCGGTGAACAAAACAATCTATAGTTTTCTCGACTGGAGAGATGAGGCAATAACCGCAAGATGCGAGTCTCTTTGTTAAACAACAATAGGATGGACTCATACGACACGGATTAAGTTCTCAACAGAGAGTTAAGGCCGTATAAAGGAAGTCGGTACAATATTGATCGTATATGACTTTGACTGAAGAGTCAGCACTTGAGAGAAAGAAGTAAGTCTCTTCGTCGGTGAGTGACGCGTTCATCTTCTTATCTATGCACCTCCTTGTCGAAGAGTGAGTGTCTTAGGTCCAGTTATGGTCCACAAAGAATGGGATTGGTTGAGGAGTGCCATGACATCGTGTTATGTTCCAGGACATAAAACTAGAGTGCAGGAAATATGCCCCTTTATTAGGGAGTTGCATGATCGGCTTACTTGTGGTCATTTCTCCCTTCATCGGGGAGTGACAGGATTAGGTTAATCTAGGGTTCGAAGAGACCATGGTCGTCCCAGAAAAACCATGAACATCACTATATGTATTATCAAGTCCGAAGTGTAGGGAATATGATGCTTCATCGGAGAGCAATAGGATCATATTACTCATCGATAAGTCCATTTTGCTGGAGAATAATTGAATTAGGCTCAGCAAGAGTCTGGAGAGACCATGGTCCAAAGAGACCATCGATCTATCTGGAAAAACCATAAACTTGGATGTTGATCTGGAGAGATCATAGGATTTAGTATAAAGTTCTAATAGTTATGGATGGGATAATGAACGTCAAAATTTTTTCCCTTAAAACAAATATTCGTCCATTCATTTTTTTATTATTAAATACAAAATAAATTGTCTTTAGGTATTTAGCAACCAACGGGGTTAATTGGTCCCCTATCAGTGTATTGATATCTAAAGAATAAACATACAGGGACAAGCAAAATAAAGAGACAAAGACACAGAGGCACATGGATACTAAAACCAGGAAACACAAACCTAAACACAACAAAATGAAGAAAAGGAAAGAAAGGAGGTGCAACATTAACAACATTAGTTAGCAAAAAACTCCCTTCATATTCAAAGCAGAACGAAAGCATTAACATTCCATTACGGATTTCATGCAGCAAAAAAAGCCAAAGTTGTCACTTTGTTTTCCTAGTATCCTTGAAATCAATTTCGTTCCTCTCATTCCAAATGATCAATTCAAAATTTTCTTCAAGAGAAACACCAAAATAAATGTCTTTGAGCTCTTCCATCTTGTAACCTTGTAGATCAAATCTCATTCTATCCCGCTATTTTTGTTAGTGTTATGCCTGCATTTTCTAGCCCTTAAGTTGCACTAAAGGCCATGTACAAAGGAGCATCAAAAGATGAGATGCAGGTTATTTTTGATCTCATTGTTATAGAAGGAACATTTTCCATCAAGAGACGTGCCCATATGTACTAATTTGGCTTTTATATGATGCGATTTCTAAGAACTTTCCATAGCGTAGGATTTTCTTTCTCATTATTGTGATTCAACAAATCCCTTTTATTCCTGCCAAAACAAGGGTTCAATTAGAGGAAAGGCAATGCACCTATATAGTTTATCAATGCTAAATGCACTAGTATTACTACACCATTCCACATGACCAGTTTCTGCAGTTGCATACGTTTTACAATCAAACACTTCCCAAAGCCTTTGAATATTTCGATTAATGAAATAAAGGAGCTGAATATAACTATCATATATAAGGTTAGTAGCCCTTGCATTTCATTGAATCCCTACTTGTTTGATTTGCTGGTGAAAAAGCTCTGTACGTAGGACAAGCCCAGCCATAAGCCATATGCCGTGTAGTTAAAGCACTTTGCAGTTTTGTAGCTGTGAAGGTGCAAAAAGGTGTAGCGGGGAAATAACGGGGATATGCAGAGGTGCAAAAAAAAATAGTAGATGCAAAAATAATTATTTTAAAATTAGTTAATTATCATTCTTACATCATTTGTGTAGAAGAAACTAATATATATTAAATATATATAGTAAAATCAAAGATTATCATGGTTACACACATTAGAATTGATGATTATAATTGATTTCTGCCATATATTGGACACTTATGTGTTAACATTATCCTTTTACACTAACTTTATTGATTTGTTTTAAAATAGAACTAGTCAAATCAAGCTTAGAATATCAATTTTGCTAAACCGGATGCTATAAAGCATTGATTTAGTGCGTGCACTAGAATACAGGGCCTAAAGCGGTTCTACTGGTCATCAGCGCTAAATAGAAATAGCGTAGCGGTTGAAGGGCGTTACGGGCTATAGCGGGGATTTTTGGGGGATATAGCGGGGATTTAACTGCACATGCCATAGGTTATCCCAGAATCTAACATCACAATAAGAAGCGGTTGCTAGTTTATAAAGGGAAGATATATGTTTCAATGTTTAAGTAGGTTTCACCATGCCCAACTGCAACTGTTCGGATTTTCATTGACTAAAATCTCTTGCTGTGAGTGATATGTTTTATGGACCATTCAACCCAATATTTGGTCTGGTAATCAGAAGAACATTAAGGTGTTTGGAAAATGTAGATCTATTCGATGTTATCATATTTTTGATGCTAAGATCACCGAACATTTTAGAGCCTTAAGTTTTTTTTTGAAAGAGTAGGGATTAGCTTGGTGGAGTCGATGCTACCGTTCCAAACAAAATTCTACGTATCATCCTGATAAGTTTGCTTGGGAGTATAAAGATACGAGACCAATACAAGGTCATGAAGAAGATAACTAAGCTAATTTGGCACAATCTACCAGCTTGAGTTAGCATTTTATTGGGCCAGCTGTCTAGCCGAGCTTAAAAAAAAGTTCATATAGAGTGAGTCATTTTTGCTTAGTTATTTTGGAGGTTGAAAAAGGAATGCCCAGGTAACTTAAGGTGGTATGTTTAGACTGTAGAGGTGTTAGTGTATATTTCATGGGTAAGGGTCTGACATATACCTGCCATCATAATGTAAGATTTGTCAGTATTAATTTGGAGCCTATTAATCTTCTATAACAAGTCAAGAGCAGATAATATTTCATTAATCGAGGACAGAGAGGTTTTGTGAAAATGACTAAATCATCAGGAAACCTTATGGAAGTTACCTGTGGCTTCTTGCCTTTGGGATGAAGGGAGAACATACCATTAGTGACTAACCCATTAAAAATCTAAGGGAGCACTTCTATAACAATAATGAAAATATAGGAAGACATAGGATCCCTATATATTATGCTTGTTTATTGTAGGGCTGTCAATGGGTCGTTCGGTTCAGGTAAGTCGGGTTTAAGTTGATTTATAAATGGGTCGTGTCAACCTGTTTACTGAATGAGTCATTTTTTCCGAACGCTAACCCGACCCATTTATAAAAGGGTGACCCAACGTGACCCATGTAATCCGTTTAACTAAAGGGGTCGTGTCAGGTTGGGTTTACCCATTTGACCCATTGGCAAATATTGCCTACTAATATAAGCAGTAAAAGAACCAAATCACCAACATGCAACACTATTATATAATCACTAACAGGCAGCACATAGATAAAGCATGAAATCATCATATCCAAAAATTATACTGCATACATAAAAGGAAAACAGTATGGAAGAGATACAATTGTTATAAGTAAAATATAACTAATAGCATACACGAATAAATTAGTAAAATATAACAACTTACACAAGAATATACGAGCGTACTGATTACTGCTTACATAATAGACTAACACTAACATCATATATAAAAAACTAGCAACATGGAAGAGATACATCATATAATCAGGTTTGGTAGGTCAAAATTGGGTTAGCAGGTCAACCCTAAACCCATCCATTTATAAACAGGTCAAATTCGGGTTGATCCGGAAATGGGCCGCTAACTAAACGAGTCGGGTTAACCTGATAATTTTCGTGTGGGTTTCGGGTCGGGTTTGGGTTTTGTAGGAAATTGACAGCCCTAGTTTAACGGCGATGAAGCCAGAAGGGCATTCATTTATAATAATAGAGAATCCAATCGTAAGATGCATAGATAAATTCATTCAACTATGTCTTAGCGAAGTTCATTAAAGCCGCGACCTTAACAGTAGAGTCCTAGTTCAAGGAATTGAATGCTTTCCTAATATCAAACTTGAGCATGGCTGTAGGGGAGCAACGAGGATTGTTGTATCGTTTCAAAAGCTCATGTGATGTCAAAATGTTATGAAGTATGTTTCTTGAGTCAAGGAAGGTAGCAAGTCATGAGAAATGGTTAATGATAGAAAATGTTTTTGTCTAGAAGTAATAATTTTGGAAATGCATTTGTAAATGGAATCACAACATGCTTCTGGTCTGAATTTTTGAACAATATCAGCTTGATTAACCTTCGGGATAAAGGCTAAGTTGGTAGAGTTTATGCATCCAAGAATTTTTGATTTGGTAAGGAGGTTAAGCACTAACTTGTAAATAACATTCTCTATTATATGTCAGTAGGAGCTGTAAAACACAACATTAAATCCATCTGCGACACTACGAGAATTCTGGTTCATAGAAAAAAGACCTCTTTACTTTTTGTTTTAGCAACTTCAGCAATAAGAACATTGTTATCACGCTGATTGAGTTGAGTTAGAGAAATTCGATTAAGGGCATAAAGGTCAGGAGTGAAAATTTCAAAGTTATCATCCAGGTTAGAAAATTAGAATGGAAACAAAGTTTAATATTGTAACGACCCAATTTTCCGTACTATTTAAGATGACATTTAACTAATCATGTCCAACTCAAAAGCCCAGTGGACCAGATTGTTAATAAAAAGAAATTAGAGGGTGAGAAGAATAAAGAAAGAAATACTAGAATGGAAGAATAAGAAAATCAGAATCTCACAGCGAAATGAATAAAATTTAATATATCATATCTCTTTACACAAAGAGAAAACTATATTTATATGTCACATAATCAGAATATACACCACATACAACCCAAACAATGAAAATAAATTAATACTAGAAAATACGGGAGTATGTCTCGTCTTCAGCTCGTTCTCTAAAGCTCAAAGTAATATCTAACCTGGAAATATACTCGGTCTGACCTGAACACATTTGAAGCAAAGAAAAATTTACCCGGATCAGTCTGGAATACTTTAAGTGATAAATTCGCATTACAAACATCTTGCTTAATTTTTGAAAAATCCTTTGAAAGAAAAGCATAATTGTAAGACCAGTCCACACGTAAATACAGATGGTTTTTACCTTATGATAACCCAAAACATATTTGATATCGAAATTTGGTGATACTATAATAGTTTCTATCAAACCAGAAATAAATAACCATCTAGCAGAATGCTTGCATCTCACGCTCATATTTAGTATATAATCAAAAGCTGCATGGCGCTTATTAGGGATTGGATTTCCAACATGACAAAATGTAGGACCACTTTCCGATCAGTGTACTCTAGAGATAATACATTGGGGTTCAACAAGAACATCTTGCAACTTGGCCATACATGACTGGCCACTCATTTAGCTTGAGTGTACCGAGCATATTATCACCCACGGTTGTGATCAGCAACCATTACCGAAAGCATACAACAACGAATATAATAAGAAGCAAATGAAATTTCTCTAGATTAGATGATAATACCCCTAATGGGAATGACCCACTTAGCCATGCTACCTGCCCAATTTCTGTCATTTCCCAGTTGATGAGGGCCGAGGTTATGATTATCTTTCAGAACAACACATTCCATCCTTGAATGTCACATCGTCAAATCCGTTAAATCACTGATTGATGTCCACAAATATACTCTTTGTGTTAAGCTAAGAGAATAAATTCTCCGCCACCAAACTTGGTATATTTGTAAAAATCAACGTATGTGATCTTAGGAAATACTCTGTCAGACATCCTTCCATACCAGTTCATTTTGGGCTGAATGAACTAAAGATACCTCAGAACAAGAGTTTTATTTCTACGAGTTCAATCTCAGTAATTAACCAGCGATATCAGCGAGTACTCCTCTCACTTCGAATATCTATGTCTTCAAATCATTTTTTTGATGGAAAAGGTAGTGAATCAGCTGATTTACGCCTTCATATATAACAACAAAAGGTCCATACATCATCTGTGTATATACAAAACATTTACAAACCCAAAAGCATTAGGCATCATGCATAATATATAACGTGGTACAACAAAAGACTAGAGCATATATATAATACATTTACATATTACAAAAAGATCATCATCAAATAAAGAGCAGCCTTCGTGATAAGCATCCAAAAATCAAAATACCATCAAGCCGAACTAGCATCCCTACCACATACCCTGTCATGGACGCGAGCAGAAATAGAGTCGACATACTTCCAACTACTAGAGCCTGCTCATGAGTAAAAAAAAATTAAAAATATTATAAATAATTTTGTTAGTCTTTTTCATCTTAAATTTGAATTTTCTGGAGTTACGTTCATGCCATAAAATCCACACATAAGCGAAGTCAAGCAAGACAAAAAGGTCACGTTTTATCGACACAGCTAAAGAGGGTAGAGTGTGTTGCTAGAAACTTAGTTGATCTCTGATAAAACCTCCCCACTCTAAATCAATGTCTAGGTAAACAAAGCGCTTAGTCAAAACATAAAAGGCAAAGTCGCATTCCTAGAAAAGGTGTAAGTAGTCTTCCTCATCCTCTTCACAAAAAATACATCCTCCATTTAGGTTCAAACTTGTATGTCTTAATCAGCTAACTGTATTCAATCTACAAAGCATGATGTTCCACATGTATCTTAACTTTTTTTTGGTATTTGCTTAACACTCCCCATATGTGAAAATCCTTGCCATTTTGTTCTAGTAAAATTTATCACGTCATAAAGACCACCAACCCGAAACATCTCCTTTTCTCCATTCATCCTCCAAGTGAACTCATCCTTCTCATCATTAAGATAAACATCTTCCAATAGTCCAAATAAATTACACAATTGGGAGAGCACATTACTAGTGACAAGTCTGTAGAAAAACAATCTTCATTTAAAATTAGAGGCCTCCATATTATAAATCTCCATAACAGTTGAAAATGTATTACAAGCAATCTCAAACAAGTCATCAAACTCAACCTTCAAAGGCACTGGAAGAAGCCAACAATCGTACCAGAATGAGATGTTAAATCCATTCTTCACTTTAATATTAGTGCCAATCTTAATCCAATAAATAATGCTCATAACACCTTGACAAAAAACCGAGCAGTATGAGAAGTCCTTATTCCAATTAAATCAACCATTGTAGCATGCGTTAGTAATCCATTCCTTCCACAAAGCTTATTTGTAACTTATCATCATCCATGGCCATTTACAAAGAAGGGAAGAATTCATGTTTTTCAAGTTGAGCACACCCAGTCCTCCTTAATCCTTAGACATGCAAACCTAGTTCCAAGAAACCAGACATCTTAGCTTCTTAACCTCATTATCTCCAGTCCAAAAAAAAATCTTTCTTATTGCATCAATTTTGTCTATCACCTATCCTGGACATTTGAAGAAAGAAAACCGATATAACAGAATGGAGGGGAGCACAGAATTGACCAGCACCAACCTTCTAGCCCTCGAAAGCGAGTTTCTTTTCCATGTTGCCAACCTCGAGTCAACTTTGTCAACCAATGGTTCCAGTCCCGCTTCATCAATTTTTTTAGTCTGACGCACATGCCAAAATAGTTGAGAGGAAATATAGCAGCTTTACAGTTGAGAAGCTCAGCACACTTCCTATTCAAATCTGCACTACACCCAAAAGTGTACACACTGCTTTAATGGAAATTAATTGTTAAGTCTGATAAATTCTCAAAAGCATACAATAAAATTTTTAGCGCAGCAATATTTTTACATTCAGGGCTACTTAACATTATAGTATCATCAGCATAGTGAAAAGAATTGATGCCCCCCAACAATGTGATTGCCACCAAAGCTTTTGATGATATCATTTTCACAACTAACTTTGAGGATTTGAGAGAACACATCAACAACTAAATCAAAAAGAAGAGGAGATAAAGGGTCACCCTATCTCAAACCTCTTTTAGAGATGATAGTACTTCCAGCAACGCCATTAACACAGATGTTTGACCTATTGGATGACAAGATATTGAAAATCCAATTAACCCATCTACATGGAAACCCCCTGTAACATCCCAGAATTTTAACTATGTTTGATTTGGATTTTTATTTATTTAATTTTTGATTTTATGAATATAATTTTATTAGGTTTAAATATGAATTTTAACTTTGTATAAGTATTTTGTTTTTATTATGATTTTTATAAGAAAACTTATTTTGAAATTTTTTAATTATAAGATTTATGTTTAAGTAATGATATTTTCTGATTTTGATAATATTGACTGGTAAAAATATGAATTTGGTAAAGGATAATTTATTTTATGATTTTACAAGAATGATTATTAATAAGTTGGATTTACTGATATTATTTGTCGTTCGATCGGATTTGTCAAAAGATAACATAAATTAGTAGCATTAGTATTATGCGTTGCTCTTTATTTTCATAACGTTTAAGGTAAATGCTACCAAAAACACATTCCTTCTCCTTTTTACAAGTGTTAAGACACTTGTAATTTTGCATGCAACATTCCATGCATGTAATACACATGTCCTATGATGTGTCACTCTCTCCTTACTCATGTTTTCCTATAAATACCACCCTTTCCTTCCACTTTTTCATTCATTCTCACTTCTTTTCTTTCTCTCTTCTTCTTAAAGCTTATGGCCATGGTTTCCATGGCATAAGTCTTCCTCCTTTACACCACCACCTTGCCAAAGTTCATCATTTCTCCTCCCCCTCCTCTTATAATATAAAGAGAGATTAGTGTATATTATAATATATATTTTTTTGTGAAGAAGACGCTGCGCCGAAATACTGTCCGACGATTCACTCAACTAGGCTCGCCTACCGTGAAGATTTGGAGAGCTGTTAGGTGAGAACTTATAATTTAAAATTATTTGTTTAAATTAGTTAATTATAATTAGCTGAGATAATTAAAAATTTGTTGATGATGATTGTGTGATGGATGTTATTATGTGAATGGATGTGCATGTAGTTAGATAATACACTGAACACTGGTAAGCGTTATTGACCGTAACGCTTGTGCACCGTTAAACTGTTTGTTTGTGATGAATGAATTCGTATCTATCTGGTTATATGGTCCATTTGGATAAATATGATTGCATTGCATGATATTACACACACCCCCCGTGGTTGTGGAAATATTATTCAATCATTAAATAATATTTAAATTGCTAGTCTTGAATTAAATAATATTTAAATTGCTAGTCTTGAATATGGGTGATCGATTTAAAATCTCCTTCCTATATACAATTTTATTCAATCATTAAATAATATTTAAATCGCTAGTCTTGAATTAAATATTAACTTTTTAAATATTGAACTAGGATTGGAAATGATTTGAATTATGTATTGATTCAGTACAATGATCTTTATATCTATATGAAACCAGTTTTTGGTAAAACATATTATTTTCAATTTAAATTCGAAATGAGATTTTGAAATTTGAATATGAACGATGTCTCTTTATATTAATTATATAATATACACCAGAACGTTCTAGGATGACAGAGAGGATAGTGTCTAGGCTTGGGTTTGGAAATGAAGTTTCCTGCTCTCCCTGGCTATCCCTAACTGATCCGACGAATGGGAAGGTTAATTTGAAGTTATTTCAATTTAGAAATGAATTGGAATTTATGAAAATTGAATTTTAGATCCAAATAATTTGAAAAGTAAATCTAAATGATTTTAAAAGGGTTATATAAGGATATAACGATTTTCTAAGATATTTTGAAGTATCGTAGAATAATGGTTATTATGGTAAAAATAGAGCTTGTCGCATAACGACAATTTACGTATTTTAGATGCAACTTTAAACGCTTATAACTTTTGCAATCTAAATCGGATTTCCATGAAACGAAAAACATTTGATTTATATAAACAAGAACTTTCAAATGAGTGAAAGCAGATTTTAAATTCGAGTTATAATTTTCAAGTTATGTTTGAAACCGTTTTGGAAAAGATCGATGTAAGAACAATTGTTTCCCATAACTATAAACAGCTATTTTTAAATTATTTAAAAATATGGACAAAATTTGTAAAATCATTACAAATTATGAAAAGGTGTTTTCAATTGTAAAGTTTAATTTTTGGCTAAGATAAACGATATTTTGATCAAAATAGTTAAGATAATTGTTTTGTAACATTTTTGTAACACTTTTGGAACGCTATTGTAACGCTTTCTTCGAAAACAATCTATTTTGAAGTTTTAATCCGTAAACGATTTTCCGAACTGTAAGTAATGATTTGTGGAATGTTATCAAAGGTTTAAGAGTATTAGAAATATTTTATATGGAATTTAAATTGATACTAATACGGGTTTTTAATACTAAATAATTGGATATGGTTGGAGATAAATCTTCGGATGTTTGATATTAGTTCGGTAAATGAAAACTCTTATTATCTGAGGAATTTAAAAGGTAATTCACCGTTATTCCGCTTATAATATGAGTTGGATACGGAAATTAATATTGAAGATAAGTTGATGGTATTTCTATCCAGATCTAATGTCAAAGAGTTGAATAAACCTTTCAATTAAGTTACGGGTTCTCACCTTGATTGAAATAAGCTAGATAGAAATAATCTTCGATTTTTGGTATGAACCTCATGATGTAAATGTATACTATCTGGGGAATTTGAAATATATTAATATATCGTTATTCTACTTATAGTATTCGTTGATTATGAGAATTTATAGCGAATATAAGTGGATAAAATTTCTGTGTAATTTATGATTCAATGACGATTGATTTGGGTTCTGTCGTGAATCGTATCTTCAATAATACCATTCTTGAAACCCAATAAGATTGAGTTGTGGGAATTCGTATCGTAATTGGAATTTAGTCAAAATCTTCGATCCGAGTGAATTAAAAGTAAGAAATTGAAGCGAAGGTATACTCTTTGATTTCAAAGAAGAATTTAAGATGATAACGAGATGTACGAAATTATAGAAATTCAAATTTTTAGTTGTAAATGAATTGATAACTATGTGGAAGGAGATTTGAATTGAAAAACCTGTGTGAACCATAGCTACTGTTTAAAGTACGCTTATTACTTGGAAAGACCGGGATCGAGCATATGTTCGAAAACCATTCCAAGTAATAATACGACGTTATGAAGCAATTCAGGACTTGGTAAACGACGAATGAAGACCGGGAATATTTGAATTGTTTAGATTGATTGTTGATTAATGTCTCGGTTGGGTAGGCCACGCGATACGAGATGTGAGTTGCATGAGACCTGAACAAATTTAAGTATTTTCGGGTTGTTCCGTTCATACCCAGAACGGTCTTGTATGGATGGTGTGTCTGACATTGAAATTGACTGCATAGCACTGATTTCCGTTAATGAATATCGGATTTGGGGCAATATATTTTCCTCATCTCTAAGTCATATAAACTTAGAGGGTATGCATTGATTGAAAATCAGTGATATGTCGTGAATTTGTCAATGTGGCATACTTGAGTTATGAAACGAGATGGTGATGATCAAAGAATGGTTTATCGATGCATAGCTTTGTGTATGACGTGACATCGACAAACCTCACACCCCGGATGATGAGAAACTGGCGGTTAGGTTGTATATATATGATTTGATGATGACCGCTGCAGCAGTGGGAAACCACTTATGACTTATGGAATAGGGTATGTTCGGGGGGCCGCGTCTGGTCGAAAACCGTTGATCTACCTCGCGATTTGTATTGGTGTCCGCGTCTAGATGAAAAACCCTTGATTACATTTCGTTTGTGTTCCGATTGATCTTTCGTGCCAGGAATCATCAAGTTGGAAACCCAAATCTCCAATACGAGCCATACGATTTTGATTGCATATATATATGGCGACATAATATTATGGGGTATTATGCCGTCTAGGATTAATACATTTATTTGCGAAATGGTTTCCACATTATATATATATATATATTATGGCTTTGAAAGAGGATTTTACGTATGAAAGCATGTTTGGTTATCATAAGATAAACCTCGCCCATCTGGTGTGCGCTTGCATTGTGTGATGTGGGACGAGCTTATGATAACTTCATTTAGAAAGGTCATTGCGTATTTATATGCACTGGTATTCACATAGAGTAAACCCGTTCCGCGTTAGCGGCGTGGTCCGGTGAAATTCCCAACTTTAAAATGAACCTAATAATAACTGTTTTGAGTTCTCACACCAGTCCCACGACTGACCTGGAGTTTATTGTTCCCTCACCTAAACTCTGGGTGCCCATAATTTTGCATGGGCAGCTAGTAGTTTAGTTTGCAGTTATAGATCGTTGGAGCAGGATTCCGAGTGCTTTTAGAGTTGGAGTTCATGCAAGAAATAGGAGCTTCTGCTATATCATATGATTTTCTTCCGCTGAGAGTAAATTTTCTTTTCTTCTGTTGTATGTGTTGTAACTCTGATATTTTATGTAACTCTGATGTAACATTGTATTTCGCAATGAAAAATTCTGTTATTTTGTTCAAAATATGTATGCACCCATAACAATTCGTCTTTTTGAACGGTTTGAGTCGGTTTAATTACCGGCAAGAACTGGGCAAAAAGGTGGGTCGTTACAAGTGGTATCAGAGCTTTGGTTAAACAAAGCTATCGGGTACAACATAATTTGAACAAAGGATAGGACTCATCAGAGCTATAGTATCTCATTAGAGATAGGGTTAGAAATGCCCTAGAATGAGATTTTGGAATATTATGACGAGAGAGCGAATATTTGAAATCTATATAAGGTATTTTTGAATAAGTAAATCATTTGGAAAAGATAATTATTTGAAATATATTTTGAAATATAATTGGAAATAAGGGTTTCAAATGTTTTATTCGGCATCATGATTGGACTATCGAGTATGTAAGGGTTTTTAATATACGTCTGATCAACGTATATGTGAAGCCAATATATACTAGATGGATATAGAATCACATTCTTGTCGCTTGGGGATAATTCTGGTGATTGATCGATCATCATCAGTCTTATTTTTGGGTTTCGAAAGTGGGATGACTATAAGTTTCTGATCGAGACGTCAAGAAGTACTTAAAGATGTATAGATAAACAATTGAAAGTGTTTTGCGACGTCCTCACAATTGTAAAATTGATTTCACAAATGACTTTCGAAGTATTGAATGTATTATGTTATGAAATGGGATATGCGAAAAAATGAATTTAACATAAGGTAGTTAAATGCATACTTAACTGATAATTAGAAGCGTGAATCAGACTATTTTGTCAAAACCGCAAGGATATATTTTAGATGCTAATCTCACTTGAAGAACTGAAAAGTGAAATTTAGCGAGGTTGGTTCACCCCATATTTCGATTTTGACGATACAATTTAATAAAATTATGGTAAATGTCTTAAGTGGGGGAGAAGACTGATTTTCCCACCTAAAGCTATACGAATTTTGAGCAATAAGTTTAATATGATAAAATGGGATATGCATTGAACAAATCGATTGAATTTTTATATTTTCCCTTGTTAAGAGAAACCGGCATGAACGAGTGGGTCAAACGAAAATTTCTCAACAAGTATTCACTTGAAACACAAAGGAAGAAAATGAAGTTGTTAAAGTAAGATTTATTCAAGAGGAAAATTATGAAAATTTAACGAGTATCCCATGATTAAACTATTAGAATTTGTATCCTTGTTTGCATGTGAGTTCCCATCTTGGGCTAGACTGTCCATTTAAATTCCAACCATCTGCTATTGAGTAGTGTCATTCGTACCTTTGTATCATGTGATTTGACCAAGTATTTGATTCGAACCTTTGCACCTATTGATGCTCATTAGATGTTGAATTTCTATTCCAAGCTCATGAAACCTGATTTGGTCTATGTATACCTTTCATGCACAAATTAGCATGGAACTTCTATGCATCTTTACTTGACTTGAGCACATGGAATTTTGACTTGATCTATGTATGCCTCTTTGTGCCGTGTGAAACCGTGTCGATAACTTTAATTTGTCCAAGATATTTTGTAACAAAACCTCAATAAATGAGCTTTCTTTGAAATATAGAATCCAACTTATGCAAGAAAATTTGGATTTTTAAATATTAATTTTGAGGATTTGGTTCCGGAAATTTTGAAATCAATGTTTTGGGATGTTTTACCAATACTAGTTTGAATATACGCATAATCAGAGTGCGCAGAGGAAGCGTGATGGTATTTTTAAATAAAACTGTTTTAAGAGATTGTACGACTAGTTAAGTAAGAAAATGTTTCTAAACAAGACATGATATTTTAACAAGAATGAAAAAGAGATTTTATATATTTTGAATTTTAAAGTTCGATTAGGTGAATATGAAAACAAAAATTTGAATATTAAATGAGTATAAAAGTTAACTTATAAATGGGTTAATATGAGATTATATTGGAAATGATTGAAATAAAAATTTGAAATAGATTGAGTATTTCGGAAATATAATTCTATCTCTTCCCTTGTCGCTGCGTTTTGCTCGACCCATTGTCATATTTTGAATATCAGCCCGAATTGTCATTATTCAACTTTATTTCGGAATTCTTCCTTTTGCCCTGCTCAGATAAAGCCTTGGATAAGTGAACTAATTTAGATTTGAAACCAGTATTTTGAATTATCTCTAAAATTGAACTTGATTTGTGTTGAGAGCAATATAATTTCTAATACTGAATTTAGCCAATATGTTATATTGCAAGATAATTGAACAATTAGGGAAAATTTTATTTGAGAACTTGGATTTAAATTTCTAATTTGAGCATTTAGTCTTAAAATTGATAAGAAAACCATGGGTTCCGTAAGAGTAAGTTAGAAAGATAATTTTCTTAGGGTCATAGACCTCTAAGTACTAGATAATATCTATCCCAGTTCTCCTTAATGGTAGGATAGCAGCTCTGAGTCTAACTCAGAGGATGCGATTTTTAAACAAGACCCGTGATGACCCTAGTAATCACGAGATCATAAAAGTACCCTTAGACTGTACCTTTAGTGAGAATCAGACAGAGTACCCTGAGAATGATGTGAGCCTTGGTTCTGACCATTACATTTCTGGTATGTTGAGTGAGAAATTTGAATTTAAAATTTGTGAAGGAGTTTAAATTTACTCGACTTCCTTTTCGAGGACGAAAAGTTTCTAGGGGGGGTGAATGTAACATCCCAGAATTTTAACTATGTTTGATTTGGATTTTTATTTATTTAATTTTTGATTTTATGAATATAAATTGATTTTATTAGGTTTAAATATGAATTTTAACTTTGTATAAGTATTTTGTTTTTATTATGATTTTTATAAGAAAACTTATTTTGAATTTTTTTAATTATAAGATTTATGTTTAAGTAATGATATTTTCTGATTTTGATAATATTGATTGGTAAAAATATGAATTTGGTAAAGGATAATTTATTTTATGATTTTACAAGAATGATTATTAATAAGTTGGATTTACGGATATTATTTGTCGTTCGATCGGATTTGTCAAAAGATAACATACATTAGTAGCATTAGTATTATGCGTTGCTCTTTGTTTTCATAACGTTTAAGGTAAATGCTACCAAAAACACATTCCTTCTCCTTTTTACAAGTGTTAAGACACTTGTAATTTTGCATGCAACATTCCATGCATGTAATACACATGTCCTATGATGTGTCACTCTCTCCTTACTCCTCTTTTCCTATAAATACCACCCTTTTCTTCCACTTTTTCATTCATTCTCACTTCTTTTCTTTCTCTCTTCTTCTTAAAGCTTATGGCCATGGTTTCCATGGCATAAGTCTTCCTCCTTTACACCACCACCTTGCCAAAGTTCGTCATTTCTCCTCCTCCTCCTCTTATAATATAAAGAGAGATTAGTGTATATTATAATATATATATTTTTGTGAAGAAGACGCTGCGCCGAAATACTGTCCGACGATTCACTCAACTAGGCTCGCCTACCGTGAAGATTTGGAGAGCTGTTAGGTGAGAACTTATAATTTAAAATTATTTGTTTAAATTAGTTAATTATAATTAGCTGAGATAATTAAAAATTTGTTGTTGATGATTGTGTGATGGATGTTATTATGTGAATGGATGTGCATGTAGTTAGATAATACACTGAACACTGGTAAGCGTTATTGACCGTAACGCATGTGCACCGTTAAAATGTTTTTTTGTGATGAATGAATTCGTATCTATTTGGTTATATGGTCCATTTGGATAAATATGATTGCATTGCATGATATTACACACACACCCCGTGGTTGTGGAAATATATGGGTGATCGATTTAAAATCTCCTTCCTATATACGATTTTATTCAATCATTAAATAATATTTAAATTGCTAGTCTTGAATTAAATATTAACTTTTTAAATATTGAACTAGGATTGGAAATGATTTGAATTATGTATTGATTCTGTACAATGATCTTTATATCTATATGAAACCAGTTTTTGGTAAAACATATTATTTTCAATTTAAATTCGAAATGAGATTTTGAAATTTGAATATGAACGATGTCTCTTTATATTAATAATAGAATATACACCAGAACGTTCTAGGATGACAGAGAGGATAGTGTCTAGGCTTGGGTTTGGAAATGAAGTTTCCTGTTCTCCCTGGCTATCCCTAACTGATCCGACGAATGGGAAGGTTAATTTGAAGTTATTTCAATTTAGAAATGAATTGGAATTTATGAAAATTGAATTTTAGATCCAAATAATTTGAAAAGTAAATCTAAATGATTTTAAAAGGGTTATATAAGGATATAACGATTTTCTAAGATATTTTGAAGTATCGTAGAATAATGGTTATTATGGTAAAAATAGAGCTTGTCGCATAACGACAATTTACGTATTTTAGATGCAACTTTAAACGCTTATAACTTTTGCAATCTAAATCGGATTTCCATGAAACGAAAAACATTTGATTTATATAAACAAGAACTTTCAAATGAGTGAAAGCAGATTTTAAATTCGAGTTATAATTTTCAAGTTATGTTTGAAACCGTTTTGGAAAAGATCGATGTAAGAACAATTGTTGCCCATAACTATAAACAGCTATTTTTAAATTATTTAAAAATATGGACAAAATTTGTAAAATCATTACAAATTATGAAAAGGTGTTTTCAATTGTAAAGTTTAATTTTTGGCTAAGATAAATGATATTTTGATCAAAATAGTTAAGATAATTGTTTTGTAACACTTTTGGAACGCTATTGTAACGCTTTCTTCGAAAACAATCTATTTTGAAGTTTTAACCCGTAAACGATTTTCCGAACTGTAAGTAATGATTTATGGAATGTTATCAAAGGTTTAAGAGTATTAGAAATATTTTATATGGAATTTAAATTGATACTAATACGGGTTTTTAATACTAAATAATTGGATATGGTTGGAGATAAATCTTCGGATGTTTGATATTAGTTCGGTAAATGAAAACTCTTATTATCTGAGGAATTTAAAAGGTAATTCACCGTTATTCCGCTTATATTATGAGTTGGATATGGAAATTAATATTGAAGATATGTTGATGGTATTTCTATCCAGATCTAATGTCAAAGAGTTGAATAAACCTTTCAATTAAGATACGGGTTCTCACCTTGATTGAAATAAGATAGACAGAAATAATCTTCGATATTTGGTATGAACCTCATGATGTAAATGTATACTATCTGGGGAATTTGAAAGATATTATTATATCGTTATTCTACTTATAGTATTCGTTGATTATGAGAATTTATATCGAATATAAGTGGATAAAATTTCTTTGTAATTTATGATTCAATGACGATTGATTTGGGTTCTGTCGTGAATTGTATCTTCAATAATACCATTCTTGAAACCCAATAAGATTGAGTTGTGGGAATTCGTATCGTAATTGTAATTTAGTCAAAATCTTCGATCCGAGGGAATTAAAAGTAAGAAATTGAAGCGAAGGTATACTCTTTGATTTCAAAGAAGAATTTAAGATGATAACGAGATGTACGAAATTATAGAAATTCAAATCTTTAGTTGTAAATGAATTGATAACTATGTGGAAGGAGATTTGAATTGAAAAACCTGTGTGAACCATAGCTACTGTTTAAAGTACGCTTATTACTTGGAAAGACCGGGATTGAGCATATGTTCGAAAACCATTCCAAGTAATAATACGACGTTATGAAGCAATTCAGGACTTGGTAAACGACGAATGAAGACCGGGAATATTTGAATTGTTTAGATTGATTGTTGATTAATGTCTCGGTTGGGTAGGCCACCCGATACGAGATGTGAGTTGCATGAGACCTGAACAAATTTAAGTATTTTCGGGTTGTTCCGTTCTGACCCAGAACGGTCTTGTATGGATGGTGTGTCTGACATTGAAATTGACTGCATAGCACTGATTTCCGTTAATGAATATCGGATTTGTGGTAATATATTTTCCTCATCTCTAAGTCATATAAACTTAGAGGGTATGCATTGATTGAAAATCAGTGGTATGTCGTGAATTTGTCAATGTGGCATACTTGAGTTATGAAACGAGATGGTGATGATCAAAGAATGGTTTATCGAAGCATAGCTTTGTGTATGACGTGACATCGACAAACCTCACACCCCGGATGATGAGAAACTGGCGGTTAGGTTGTATATATATGATTTGATGATGACCGCTGCAGCAGTGGGAAACCACTTATGACTTATGGAATAGGGTATGTTCGGGGGGCCGCGTCTGGTCGAAAACCGTTGATCTACCTCGCGATTTGTATTGGTGTCCGCGTCTAGATGAAAAACCCTTGATTACATTTCGTTTGTGTTCCGATTGATCTTTCGTGCCAGGAATCATCAAGTTGGAAACCCAAATCTCCAATACGAGCCATACGATTTTGATTGCATATATATATATATATATATGGCGACATAATATTATGGGGTATTATGCCGTCTAGGATTAATACATTTATTTGCGAAATGGTTTCCACATTATATATATATATTCTGGCTTTGAAAGAGGATTTTACGTATGAAAGCATGTTTGGTTATCATAAGATAAACCTCGCCCATCTGGTGTGCGCTTGCATTGTGTGATGTGGGACCAGCTTATGATAACTTCATTTAGAAAGGTCATTGCGTATTTATATGCACGGTTATTCACATAGAGTAAACCCGTTCCGCGTTAGCGGCGTGGTCCGGTGAAATTCCCAACTTTAAAATGAACCTAATAATAACTGTTTTGAGTTCTCACACCAGTACCACGACTGACCTGGAGTTTATTGTTCCCTCACCTAAACTCTGGGTGCCCATAATTTTGCACGGGTAGCTAGTAGTTTAGTTTGCAGTTATAGATAGTTGGAGCAGGATTCAGAGTGCTTTTAGAGTTGGAGTTCATGCAAGAAATAGGAGCTTCTGCTATATCATATGATTTTTGTAACACCCCACGTCCATTAATGTCACTCACAAAGGGAATGCATTAACTTCCATGGAGGTTTTAAGTGAATATAGAACAGTAAAATTACAACAAGACAGATATAAAATAGTACTTGGAAATTCAAAAACTTTATTTCATTGTAGCAGAAGTCAAAACATGTTTGATTACATCATAACACCATATTCAATGTCAAGTACAATATCTATCTTGATAAAACAAGTACATAATCCCATTACATGAATAGCCATTAAAAAGAAAGATAACAAGCTGGACTTTACTTCAGCAGTCCAAGCTTTCCAGAAGATAAGCGATCCAACTAGACTCCACTAGAACTTGGCCCAACCTGCGGACCTGAAGGGAGAAAAAGGATGGAAAAGAGGGGGTCAGACATAAAGTCTGGTGAATATGATAATTCTACAATACTATTACCAAAATAACTGGACTAAGGCATAAGCTGGAAAACAAGAAAATGTCTATGAAGAGCAGATTAAGGACATAGACAATCGCTAAAGGCAACGTTATAGGCGCTCCTAAATACTAAAGGATAAACACTATACTGCACCACACCAGTCACCCTAAAGATTCATCCCACTTAGCTTCACTTAGAAACTTTCCCAATGGCTTTACGTACCCCTAGCTGACTACATAGGTGCCGCCTGCCCCTATCTCCACTAGGTGTACCCTACTTCCCATTATTCGATCGGCTCCCTAACTCGTAGATACCCGTGCTGGCCCCACAGTGGGGTGTATCACTCCCCTAAAGTGGCAACCTGATACAACGGACATGCACGGCTTATACCTACACGATGCAACAACGTCTTACCTACCAGCCCGGGTCCACACACGCATATGAAACCCGTTGGACTTGCGTTGCCACCGCTCCCTGTTTTGGCCTCTTATAGTCAAACCCAGTATGCGTGTCCCGTCCTCGACTTGGGTCGAGCCCACAAAGATACGTTTTGGGATACTAGTTGAAATGGGCCCCCACTATTTACCACAAGCATTCCACCTAAGCTTGTCCCCATTAGTCCATCCCACTTAACCCACTTAGTCATGTTCATTTACATGTGTGTTTGGTTAAGTCTAATCGTATTTCAAATGCCTCTAAAGGCAACCACCAGATTCCTCATGCCACCCAAGGCACCTACTTAACCCCCATGTCCCACCTTACATGATTATCTGGTTAAGTATTTCTTAGTTCATTAAGGCCATAACCTCATAAAGACCTCTCACATTAGACTGGCATTTATGGCAGCTGGATTTGCCGGGCGGGTCCGGGCAGTCTTACACCATAAAAGAGTCTAACCTCGTGTCTTTACAACTGTTATGCTTTAGTTTGGGCCTAGGACCTCTCACATTGGGCCGACATTTGTGACTACTGGATTTGCCAGGCGGGTCCGGGCAGGTTTACATCACAAACGGGTCCAACCTCGTGTCCTAAGCATTGATTATTAATAATAATCCACTTTCCCCCAATTTTAATAATTCCCTACTTGAATTATTAATTACTTCCAATTTTTAACAATGTCCATAATTGACTCAATTATGGACATTCATTCATGGTATGCAACATCTTACAAAATTGCACCCAATTTATTAATTCCTAATATTACCCCTACCCCACGTTTGAACGTTTATTCGCAAAATATATGTTAGACTCGAATAGCCTAACTCATAGCATAAAAGAGATTATCATAATAACAACATGTATATGTGACCAAATGAATCATAATAAGGGGTGAAACTTGCATATGTCCAACTTGCATAGATTATACATGTCATGGATCTAAAGGTGTCAACTTGTTCAAAATTCACCTAATATGATCTCAATCAATTTTCATAAACTTACATATGAACATGTGTGAATCAACATCATCTAATTTTTTTTAACAACATGGTTTTATATGGGTACACCTAACTCAATAGGCAAATTCCCATAATCGAGTTTTATTTAATTATAGTTTCAAGTTTATGGGTACACCTAACCTAATAGGCAAATTCCCATAAACAAGATCCATTTAAATTAAGAAAAAAAACATAACTTTAAGCATGATCCAACAACATCATGATTTTTCAACATAATATAGCATGATTTATAACATGGCATAGTATGATAGTATAACATAGCTTGACATGATTCTCAACATAGCACGACATAGCATAAGAGAATTTACAACATAGCATGACATAGCATATATAATTTACATCATACGACAACATAATAACATAATAAGAGATCCACAATATATAGAATTTACAATTACAAATCATCATACTCACCAACAAAAGAAAAGAATTAGAGAAAGAGAGATCTTTTGATTTGATTTGTGTAGATTTAGTTGTAGATGATTAGGCTTCCTCTTCTTAGTTTGTGACGGCTATGCTGAACTCCATGGCAGCAGCATGACGGTAGCTTCTCTAATTTTACAAGTGATTTAGGTCTAGGGTCTACCCACTTATTTATAGATTTTAGAATTCATTTAGGCCATTAGATTTAACCTAGAAATAACCGCAGCCGTTCAGACAAGATGGGGTTTATCTTGTTGACTCAGCAATGAGTCAGAAGTGACTCAGCAAACACTCAGCATATTAATAAACTTCTATTCATGTCATAAATATATATATATTTTCTACAATGTACATATTAGATACATCCCCCTTTACTTATTATTGTTTTTATATACATATTAGATACATCCCCTCTCTCACACACTTATTAATATTTTTATATTCATATTAGATACATCCCCTCTCTTACACACTTATTAATATTTTTATATTCATATTAGATACATCCCCTCTCTTACACACTTATTAATATTTTTATATTCATATTAGATACATCCCCTCTCTTACACACTTATTAATATTTTAGCAACTTTAGTGTTAATAGAAAATTCGGGGTGTTACATTCTCCCCTCCTTTTAGGATTTCGTCCCCGAAATCTTCAAGTCTGGAAGAATGTATATCCTACCATCCAAACGTCCATCTACTCATCCATCATACACAGGCATCCATTGTCCTTAAAAGACTTCTAATGCTTTATGATCATATGCAAGTGTGTGTACATGTCCTTACCTAATGCGAAATCAGGCGGTCTACTGATTCAGTTGACCTCCTTAATGCAAATTATGTAAGTGTCATGAATCCATTATGTATGCAAAAGATCGTAATTGCTTACATACTACTTCTATATGCGTGCACACCCATTCAACCGAATGCAGCATCCATATGATGGTACAACCATTATACATCCATTATACTAAATACATCCATATATATGCAATATGCAATATGAAGTGACTGAGCCGATCTAGTGCCTAAAGTGTGTGTATATATGCATCCACGAGCAACCACTAGCAAACACTTGCATCCATTTTGCATCCATCATACATAACATGTCTCAAACACATGTTTCAACCATAGGATTATCCTAACTAAAGGTCAAAGATACTAATGAGAGGACATACTAAAGATAAGATAAGATAAGCTAAGCGATAAAGGAGAAATTAAAAGACATACCCTCAAAAAGAAAAGGGTACAACGAACGCATCTTCTCTTCTGTCTCCCAAGTTGCATTGCTCTCATCATCTCCCCATTGCACTTTAACCAGTCTGACCTCTCGATTCCTCAACTTTTTGATCTCCGACCCAAGAATGCATGTAGGAGCTCGTCTAATTGTTGCATCACGCTCTATTTCCACCTCTTTAAGCAAGCTCGGCTCTACCACCTCCGCGGTCTTGTGCAAACACTTCCTCAAATGTGATACATGGAATACGTCGTGTACTCCACTAAGTTTCTCAGGCAACTCCACCCTATATGCCATCTTCCCAATCCTGTTTTTTTACAGGAAACGGCCCTACAAACCTTGGTGCTAATTTCCCCACGGACCCAAAGCGAACAACATTCTGTAACGGAGATACTTTGATAAAAACCATGTCCCCAATGTCAAACTCAAGATCTGTCCTCCTCTTATCAGCATACGATTTTTGCCTATCTTGTGCTGCTTTCATCCTCCTTCGAATCAACTCAATCTTCTCCGAGGTTTCCCTAACCATATCGGGCCCAAGTAGGATTTTATCGGTAGATTCCCACCAACATGTAGGCGAACGGCAAGGCCTTCCATAAAGAGCTTCGAAAGGTGCCATGCCAATACTAGACTGAAAGCTATTGTTATATGCGAATTCTACTAACGGAAGGTGCTCTTCCCATGTACCCCCAAAGTCGAGGATACAAAGCCTTAAAAGATCCTCTAGAATGCGACTCACCCTCTCGGTCTGGCCGTCTGTCTGAGGATGATATGCGGTGCTCAAACATAGCTGAGTCCCTACCACCTCTTGTAGACTCTTCCAAAATTCGCTAGTAAAGATGGGGTCACGGTCGCTTACTATACTAGAAGGAATACCGTGCAAACGAACTATCTCCTTAATGTATACAGAAGCCAACCACGGAGCAGTCCTCTTACTTTTCACGGGAATAAAATGAGCGCTTTTAGTAAGTCTATCTACTATAACCCAAATCCCCGTGTTACCCTTCCTTGATCTTGGTAATCCATCCACAAAATCCATTGAGATGCTTTCCCATTTCCATAGTGGAACTTCTAATGGGTGAAGCAACCCACCGGGTTTCTTTTGTTCTGCTTTAACTCGTTGGCACACCAAGCATCTAGCGACGTACTCGGCCACATCCTTTTTCATACCGGCCCAAAAGAAAACCCGCTTCATATCTTTGTACATCTTATCCCCGCCAGGATGAATGGTCATTTTTGAGCGATGAGCATCATCAAGAATGGCCTTCCTTAAGTCTTCGTCTTGTGGTACACAAAGTCTATTATCCCTTCGTAACCAACCCTTATCGTCTAGGGTATACCTACGAAGATGGCTTGACGACTCCCCCCCTTTGAGCTTTTCTACTATCTCAACCAACTGTGGGTCGTCTCGCTGTGCCTCACCAACCCGTCCTAGAAGTGTAGGTCTAACCTCCAAGGATGCTAACAGACCGGGTACTAAGTCAACGGAGGGTCTAAAGTCAAACATAGAGATGAATTCTAAGCTTTGTCGTTCAACAAACAACGGACTCAAGGACAACCTTTTCCTACTTAAGGCGTCTGCCACCACGTTACCCTTGCCCGGGGTATATGCTATTTCAAAATCGTAGGAGGCTAAGAATTCCATCCACCGTTGCTGCCTTAAATTCAAATCCTTCTGAGAGAATAAGTATTTTAATGATTTGTGGTCAGTGAACAGTTCGAATTTCTCACCAAGAAGATAGTGACGCCAAGACTTAAGCGCGAAAACAATTGCGGCTAGCTCTAAGTCATGCGTGGGGTAATTCTTTTCATGAACCCTCAACTGCCTTCCACCATAGGCTATTACTCTTCCCTCTTGCATGAGGACCGCGCCAAGTCCCGTCCCACAAGCATCAGTATAGATGGTAAACGGTTTATTCCCGTTTGGCAGCACTAAGACTGGGGCTGAAGTTAAGGCTCTCTTTAAACGTTGGAACGCATCATCGCACTCTTTGTCCCACGTAAAAACCAGGTTCTTCTTCGTTAACCATGTTAATGGAGCTGATATTTTTGCGAAGTCTTTGATAAACTTCCTATAATAGCCAGCCAACCCCAAGAAACTTCTTACTTCGGTTGCATTTTTAGGGACCTTCCAATCTTGGATGGCCACCACCTTTGCGGGATCCACTGCTATCCCTTCTTTGGAAACCATGTGCCCTAAGAACCGTACTTCCTCCAGAAGTGACACTTAGAAAATTTTGCCTTAAGGTTATGCACTCGAAGGGTTTCCAATACTTCCCTAAGATGTAGGGAGTGCTCTTCTTTATTCTTAGAAAAGACTAAGATGTCATCCACAAAGACTACCACGAATTTGTTAAGGTATTCCCTAAACACCCTACTCATCAAATCAACAAAATATGCAGGGGCGTTTGTCAAACCAAAGGGCATCACTAGCCATTCATAGAATCCGTCAGGAGTCCTAAAAGCAGTCTTATCTATACTATCCTCAGCCACTCTCAGTTGATGAAAGCCAGTGGCTAAGTCCAACTGCGAAAACACTGAGGCGCCAACTAACTGATCAAAGAGATCGTCAATCCTCGGCAGTGGGTGTCGGTTCTTTTTAGTAAGCTTGTTTAGTTCTCTATAGTCCATACAAAGTCTAAGAGACCCATCCGCCTTTGTGGCAAAAACTACTGGAGCACCCCACTCCGATATACTACGTCTTATGAACCCCTTCTCAAGCAACTCCTTTACTTGCTTATTGAGTTCCCTCCTTTCACGAGGAGCCATGTGGCGCACTGGCAAAGATACAGGTTTAGCATTATCCACAAGATAAATTCGAAAGTCTATCTCCCGCTTTGGAGGTAAGCCCTTCACCTCCTCAAACACATCCGGATATTCCCGGACCACTTCTACCGATCGCAGGTTCTCTACAGACGCGTCAAGCGATTCAAGATAACTTAGCATAACGGAATTTATGGGATTACAAAAGATGTCGAGAGCATTACCAAGGCGAGTCACAAGCCTAACTACTCTCCTTTCACAATCAAGAATGGCCCTATTTCTAGACAACCAATCCATTCCTAAAATTAGCCCATAGCCCGTGAAGCCCAATACATAAGCATCACATCTAAATTCAACGCTAAGTATAGAGATTTTCAAATCCAAACATATCATGGTCAAATGAGCCGAACCCCCAATTGGATTTGAAACGACCAAGGGATCCTCTACTAAACTGGTGTTCAAGTGCAGTGATTCAACTAATGATGCAGAGATAAACGAATGAGATGCGCCAGAATCGAATAAGGTACGGACAGGATGATCAAACAGAAAAACTAAGCTTTCAACAGAAATTGTTCTACCTCTTTCTTGCAGCGGTGGGGCCGCAATAGCCTGAACTTGCCCACTTGCCTGCCCTGGTGCCATAAGAGCCTGCACCTGTCCTCCCGAGGTAGACCCTGCCCTCTGCCCCTTCTTTGGACAGTCCTTCACTAAATGTCCCGCATCTCCACAATGAAAACAACCAGTCTTCTTTTTCTTTCTACAATCTTTGCTGAGATGGCCAGGCATCCCACAATTGAAGCATTTCTTCTTCCCTTTGCCATTATTGTTTTTACCACCCTTCTTATTTTGCTGTTGGGGTTTCTTCTGATCCCCTTTCTTTTCAACTGCCTTATCCTCATGCATAAGTGCCATTTCTACTAGCTTTTCAAAGGTGGCTCCCATAGGGATGTGGGTCATAGCCAACCCTTGCAACGGTTCATTCAAACCTCTAACGAACCTCAAAGCTTTCTTCTCTGGCGTGTTCACCAACTCCAAGCCAAACCTTGCTAATTGATTAAATTTATTGACATATTCCTTTACTGATGAGCTCCCTTGCTTTAGTGCCAGGAATTTTTCCATATTTAAGTTCTCCTCTGCCCTTGAAAGAAACTTTGCCTCAAACCTTCGTCTGAAATCCGCCCATGAATCAACTGGACGTTCCCCGTTAGTGACCTCCCACCAAAACGAGGCCTCTCCCTTCATTAACCAAGCAGCTAAACGGACTTTCCTCCCATCTTCCACTTCAAAGATATCCAACAATTCCTCAGTCTCCTTAAGCCAATCTCTGGCCTCCACAAACGTCTCAGTCCCTTGAAAAGTTTTTCCTCCCATAGCCTTGAATTCCTTGCACGTCTTTGCAAAAGTGTCAACACGAGGAGGAGGAGGAGGAGGAATGGGTGCAACTAGGGGTGGAGGAGTATCCGCTGGGCCTGCAGTGGTGGCCCTAGCCTCCAAGTATCTCCTAAACCACCCTGGAATCGTCACACCTTCTGGGAGATTAAGATCTTCAGCCATGCTGAAACGAAAAAGGAAAGATTCAAAATGGAGAATTCGAAAGATAAAGATAAGGATGTGGCTATTTGGGATTATGTTTTTCATAAAAACTCTCTTTAAATAACATGTTTTTTTTTTGAAAGCACTTCTTCCAAAAATACGTTAGAAAAAAAAATATTTTTCTAAAATTTTTTTTATCTGTTCTGGTAACCTTATGCTCTGATACCACGTGTAACACCCCACGTCCATTAATGTCACTCACAAAGGGAATGCATTAACTTCCATGGAGGTTTTAAGTGAATATAGAACAGTAAAATTACAACAAGACAGATATAAAATAGTACTTGGAAATTCAAAAACTTTATTTCATTGTAGCAGAAGTCAAAACATGTTTGATTACATCATAACACCATATTCAATGTCAAGTACAATATCTATCTTGATAAAACAAGTACATAATCCCATTACATGAATAGCCATTAAAAAGAAAGATAACAAGCTGGACTTTACTTCAGCAGTCCAAGCTTTCCAGAAGATAAGCGATCCAACTAGACTCCACTAGAACTTGGCCCAACCTGCGGACCTGAAGGGAGAAAAAGGATGGAAAAGAGGGGGTCAGACATAAAGTCTGGTGAATATGATAATTCTACAATACTATTACCAAAATAACTGGACTAAGGCATAAGCTGGAAAACAAGAAAATGTCTATGAAGAGCAGATTAAGGACATAGACAATCGCTAAAGGCAACGTTATAGGCGCTCCTAAATACTAAAGGATAAACACTATACTGCACCACACCAGTCACCCTAAAGATTCATCCCACTTAGCTTCACTTAGAAACTTTCCCAATGGCTTTACGTACCCCTAGCTGACTACATAGGTGCCGCCTGCCCCTATCTCCACTAGGTGTACCCTACTTCCCATTATTCGATCGGCTCCCTAACTCGTAGATACCCGTGCTGGCCCCACAGTGGGGTGTATCACTCCCCTAAAGTGGCAACCTGATACAACGGACATGCACGGCTTATACCTACACGATGCAACAACGTCTTACCTACCAGCCCGGGTCCACACACGCATATGAAACCCGTTGGACTTGCGTTGCCACCGCTCCCTGTTTTGGCCTCTTATAGTCAAACCCAGTATGCGTGTCCCGTCCTCGACTTGGGTCGAGCCCACAAAGATACGTTTTGGGATACTGGTTGAAATGGGCCCCCACTATTTACCACAAGCATTCCACCTAAGCTTGTCCCCATTAGTCCATCCCACTTAACCCACTTAGTCATGTTCATTTACATGTGTGTTTGGTTAAGTCTAATCGTATTTCAAATGCCTCTAAAGGCAACCACCAGATTCCTCATGCCACCCAAGGCACCTACTTAACCCCCATGTCCCACCTTACATGATTATCTGGTTAAGTATTTCTTAGTTCATTAAGGCCATAACCTCATAAAGACCTCTCACATTAGACTGGCATTTATGGCAGCTGGATTTGCCGGGCGGGTCCGGGCAGTCTTACACCATAAAAGAGTCTAACCTCGTGTCTTTACAACTGTTATGCTTTAGTTTGGGCCTAGGACCTCTCACATTGGGCCGACATTTGTGACTACTGGATTTGCCGGGCGGGTCCGGGCAGGTTTACATCACAAACGGGTCCAACCTCGTGTCCTAAGCATTGATTATTAATAATAATCCACTTTCCCCCAATTTTAATAATTCCCTACTTGAATTATTAATTACTTCCAATTTTTAACAATGTCCATAATTGACTCAATTATGGACATTCATTCATGGTATGCAACATCTTACAAAATTGCACTCAATTTATTAATTCCTAATATTACCCCTACCCCACGTTTGAACGTTTATTCGCAAAATATATGTTAGACTCGAATAGCCTAACTCATAGCATAAAAGAGATTATCATAATAACAACATGTATATGTGACCAAATGAATCATAATAAGGGGTGAAACTTGCATATGTCCAACTTGCATAGATTATACATGTCATGGATCTAAAGGTGTCAACTTGTTCAAAATTCACCTAATATGATCTCAATCAATTTTCATAAACTTACATATGAACATGTGTGAATCAACATCATCTAATTTTTTTTAACAACATGGTTTTATATGGGTACACCTAACTCAATAGGCAAATTCCCATAATCGAGTTTTATTTAATTATAGTTTCAAGTTTATGGGTACACCTAACCTAATAGGCAAATTCCCATAAACAAGATCCATTTAAATTAAGAAAAAAAAACATAACTTTAAGCATGATCCAACAACATCATGATTTTTCAACATAATATAGCATGATTTATAACATGGCATAGTATGATAGTATAACATAACTTGACATGATTCTCAACATAGCACGACATAGCATAAGAGAATTTACAACATAGCATGACATAGCATATATAATTTACATCATACGACAACATAATAACATAATTAGAGATCCACAATATATAGAATTTACAATTACAAATCACATCACTTTCTTGTGATCCATTCATAACTGAGTCAAATTAGTTTGTAATAGTCTTGTGAGAATCATCATACTCACCAACAAAAGAAAAGAATTAGAGAAAGAGAGATCTTTTGATTTGATTTGTGTAGATTTAGTTGTAGATGATTAGGCTTCCTCTTCTTAGTTTGTGACGGCTATGCTGAACTCCATGGCAGCAGCATGACGGTAGCTTCTCTAATTTTACAAGTGATTTAGGTCTAGGGTCTACCCACTTATTTATAGATTTTAGAATTCATTTAGGCCATTAGATTTAACCTAGAAATAACCGCAGCCGTTCAGACAAGATGGGGTTTATCTTGTTGACTCAGCAATGAGTCAGAAGTGACTCAACAAACACTCAGCATATTAATAAACTTCTATTCATGTCATAAATATATATATATATTTTCTACAATGTACATATTAGATACATCCCCCTTTACTTATTATTGTTTTTATATACATATTAGATACATCCCCTCTCTCACACACTTATTAATATTTTTATATTCATATTAGATACATCCCCTCTCTTACACACTTATTAATATTTTTATATTCATATTAGATA
This sequence comes from Allium sativum, assembly GCA_030737875.1. Classification (NCBI taxonomy): domain Eukaryota; kingdom Viridiplantae; phylum Streptophyta; class Magnoliopsida; order Asparagales; family Amaryllidaceae; genus Allium; species Allium sativum. Next base: position 218,978,205 of record CM060920.1, read on the forward strand.
CATCCCCTCTCTTACACACTTATTAATATTTTTATATTCATATTAGATACATCCCCTCTCTTACACACTTATTAATATTTTAGCAACTTTAGTGTTAATAGAAAATTCGGGGTGTTACAATTTTCTTCCGCTGAGAGTATATTTTCTTTTCTTCCGCTGTATGTGTTGTAACTCTGATATTTTATGTAACTCTGATGTAACATTGTATTTCGCAATGAAAAATTCTGTTATTTTGTTCAAAATATGTATGCACCCATAACAATTCGTCTTTTTGAACGGTTTGAGTCGGTTTAATTACCGGCAAGAACTGGGCAAAAAGGCGGGTCGTTACACCCCCTTACCTTTAGATACTCGATTATGAACCTCCAGTCCATAGTATCAAAGGCTTTGGCAAAGTCTGACTTGATGATGATAGCATATGGAACATCATAATGGTTACATTGGGAGATGACCTCCTGAACTAAAACGTCCAGAATATTTCTACCCTTAATGAATGCCATCAGTGATTTATCAATTAAGTTATCCATCTTCAATTTCAGTCTATTAGCGAGAACCATTGTGATAAGCTTTAAACTGTTGTTTAAAAGGCTAATAGGTCTGAAGTTAGCAACAGAAACATTTCCCTCCTTTGGAATCAATACCACATTAGCATAACTCAACTTATCTAACCTCAAAGATCCATCATAAAATTCCTAAAATAGTCGTATGACATCCTTCTTCACCAGGATCCAATATCGTTTAAGGAAAAAGTTAGGAAAACCATCCGAGCTGGGTGCCTTATTGCTAGGCATTTCTTTGAGTGCTGTCAAGATCTCTTCCTTAGAAAAATCATTATCAATACCCTCCAAATATGATCTAAAAGGATCCAAATATGATCTAAAAGGATACATTGCTTCCCGATTGACTTCAATACGATGTTCATTTCTTTCTCCAAATATTCCTATATAGAAATCAGTGAACGTATGATTTAGCTTCTGTTGTTCACAGATCTCCACTCTATCTATCCAAATATTTCTAATCATGTTTGTTCTGCATCTACCATTCGCAACTTTATGGAAGTAACAAGTGTAACTATCCCTCACTTTTAACCATTGGGCTCTCGATCTTTGTTTCCAGAAAGTTTTCTCCAGATCAATTACTTTAATAAACTCCTTCTCCTTGCTCTTCAATAGTGCTTTGTCAACATCAGCTAAGCATCTTTCCTCTTCTAGGATGTTAAGCTCCAAAATCTCCTTATCAATATTTTCTTTCCTGATTCTAATATTGCCAAACACTTCTCTATTCCATTTAGACAAAAAAATTCTTAACAATTTGAATTTCCTGCAAATGTTACTAGCCGCGTCCCCCTATCTCTAAAATGATACCATTTTTGAGAAAGTAAATCTTCGAAATTCTCTTCCAGGCACCACATTTTCTCAAACCTAAAAAAGGTTTTTCTCCTCAACATCTCACCCGTATCTTAAACAGTTACGCAATGGTCGAAATAATAGAAGAATGACCTTTCTAAAAAGTTAGGGGATGTAGTTCCTCAAACTTGGAGTTGATAAAGAAACGGTCAAGCTTGGGAGAGGATTTTCCATCACTCTAAGTAAATCTTCTGTTTACAAGGGGTAAGTCAATTAAGTTACATTCGTTCACACATTCACTGGTGTCTTCCATGTCCCCTAAGTAATTAGACCTCACATTACTTCTCTCAAAATCAAATCTTGTAACATTAACGTCTCCTACTATGACCTAGGATCCAGACATCAGGTTGTAGAACTCAAAGCCTTCCATCCATAAAGTCTTCCTCTCACTTTTAGTGTTGGGTCCATAGACATTAGAGATAAAATATAACTCTCTAGACATTCTACATTCCAACGCAACATGCAAACAGTGACTTTGCCTTATCTCTTGCTTTAATTGTCAACCACTGCTATTCCAACCAGTGAAAAATCCTCTCTCGCAGTACCAATAGTAGGAAGAAAACACCATTCATCAATAACACCCCACCCTAGACATCAAAATACAATGGCTTTCAGATTTTCAAGTTTAGTTTCTTGCAGCAACATAATAAGAGGCTTAATAGATTTAAGGTAGTTTTTGACCCTAAGACACTTATCATAAGTTCCTAGGCCTCTCACATTCCAAGTTACAATTACCATGATGAATCATTAGCCCTCTCTAACTCTTTATTTTTAAAGTCACTTATAACATCATTATTTAACAAAAAGCCAGAACTAGTAGCAAGGGCATGCATTTGTTTACTAGACATATTATTAAGAATACCAGGGACAAAAATGCTACCTTCAAGCGGATGCGGCAGCCCTCGAGTGCTTCGGCAAAGCATCACAATGCTAGTTTGGTCCAAGCTCTTTTGCCTTTGCTCTTGGTTCTGGAACACTAACCAGAATCAGCTAAAGCCAGTGCCATGTCTCCTTCCATATTCAAGTCGTATTCAAGTCATTTAATAAGATACCTGCATGTTAGTTCTCGAGTGCAAAGTTGTTTCGAAGTGGTTTTTGTCTGGTCCCCATCTCGGTCTCTTCGAACTAACACATCAAAAGGTCAACAAGGAAATTCATTGATAGTTGGTTATTTAACTATAACCTCAACACAGTATAGTCAAGTCCATCTGCAGCTCAGGCCGTTAAATCAAAGCATTCATTAAAACATTTTCATTGATTCCTACAAATCGATTTCACATACTTATCTCAACTGGATAAGAATATTCAGAAATCCCTTGTTTTCATTACATTGGAAATAATATTTTTTCACTTATCTCTTACAAAAATCCTTTCATTTCCTTTACTCCGAAAATATTGCTATATTATCACAAACCCAGTCTTATTTCCTTATCTTGGAAGATATCACAATATATATTCACAAATCCTCTTTCATTTTCTTTATTTTAGAAAACATATCTTTATATATTCTCGAAATCTATTCCTATTCCATCTTCTTTACTTAATTTAAATATTAAGTGAATGCTTGTTATAATCATCTTATTAGCTCTACATCCCTTTTACAAACTTTGATTGAAAATCTTGGATTTGTTATAAATCTCTTATACATTTTTTCCAAGTTCAACTAAGACGGATTACAAACTCGATTACCTTCTTGAATGAATACCATTCAAAAAGGCGATCACTTTAAAATAATAGTTAACTTCAATATTAACCACAACAGGTGGTTAACTTCTTGACTTACTAGAACAATTAATCAATTTTTAAAATATTAATTAACTTCATTCAATCATTATCTTTAAAAATGATAAATTAAAAGTTTAATCAACCCTTAAGAACATTTATTAAGTTTGAATAACTATTCGTCTAAACCATTTCCATTAGATAAATTTTATTCAACAAATAAATCTAATAATAAATTTTCATTCAAAATAGTTGACTTGTTCAAATTGAAAATCATCAGTTAACTTGTAAACCGATTTCGCCAAGTTCCTTTCCTTAATAATCAATTCAACAAATCACTTAATTGTTTCATAGAAATAATTATTCCCAAATATTAACCCGTAGGCTAATTTTCAGACTTGTTCACTTATTAAACATAAGAATTCTCTATAAAATGGTTTATAATTAATTTGTAAAACAAGTTATAAATATTGATTTATTTTGAAAATACCATTTTCAATAACTTATAAAAATACAAATCAAAACCTTGCTTCAGTTGTAAAATAGATTTTCTTTATAATTTCAAACTTCGTCGATTAGCCTAACGGCAATTGACATCTTAAAAAATGGATTTAACGCCATCCGCTGTCAATCCCTTAATAAATATTGCTTATTGATTAATAACATATCAAACATTGAATCAGAATCAACAGTCAACATCCAATTCAACCAGTAACATCCAAACAAGATTAATATTACTTGAAATAAACAGTTCATATATGAATAATATGAAATCAAGTAATATATACAATTAATTTGAGGAATCCGGTTGGATCCCTCCAACTTGTTCTTCCCAGCGTCACAGTTCATAATAATAACATTTAATATCATCATATGAAATAGAAATTTAATATATGATACGATCAACGTTGATTACTTGCCAAACCTCTCTAGTCATTTTGCTACGTTGCTAAATGACACTGGCCCTAGATTTTCCTCTTCATCTTTTGCCTCCACATCTTCGAATTCTTCTTCCCAGGAAGACAATGGAGGCTAGAAGTTAAGTAATTTAGTAGCTGAAGTATCTTTGCTTTACTCCTATTATTTTTATGTATAGTGAGATGGACAGTTCAAACAGCATATGTGATGGACGGACCACTTTAAAAACTGTAGCTGATTATAAACTAGCAATCATCTGTATACACTGTATTTTATTATTAGTCATAATAAAGGTGTTTGCGGTCACCTTAAAAATTGATTGACTTTGCCAAGAAAAAGAAATAGAAATTTAATCTAATCATTTAAACGATGGAATAAAATTAACGTCAATCAACAATCAAACAACCATTATCATCCGATCAAAAATCATTCAAATCATCCAATTTTATGCTACTACTAATAAATTATAATAATATGAATTTAACACATCATAGTATTTTAGGAAGCGTGAGAGTTAACTCAAATTTTATTTTTATCAACGAATTTTGGTTGATTTATATAGTTTCAAATGAGCGTTTGAAGCTACATAAAATTCTAGTTGCCTCCGATTCATTTCATTCCAGCTCACTCGCGTGGGCTTCGTGATACGAAACCAATGGTCCTTGTTTCGTATGATTCTATTCACATATGCAATATATATCCTTGTTACAAGTTTTAAAATTAAATTAACACATCATTAATTATTAAAGTAAAGTTAATTAACCTTAATTATGTTTTAGCAGCCTAAATCATGTTTCGATACCGTCTTCCCTAATCCCTTTGAACCCGTTATCTGCTGTAAACATACCATCACCACTGACTTCGTAACCACCGCCCCACCTCCTCCAATCACAGCCAGTGCTGGCACCTTCTCCAATCACAGTGACTTTGGCCCTACCTTGGCCCCTTCCTCAACTCATGAAAGACTATACCAAGAGTTAATGACGTTCCCTTAACAACCAATCTAGCATCCAATTTGGCATGTCCCTCACCCAATGTCCCGATAGTGAAAGATTGTTGGTTTGTTGATTTAGCTCTTAGTCTTTTTGCATCCCATTGATAGCCGATGACATGTATCCAACGATTACTACCCTTAATTAGGTCTGACCAACCTCCTCCTAGAGTAAGGCAAATCGAAGAATCACCTAACACCATCTGTCACAGCCTTCTGACTGCGCACCATAGTTGCAGTTAAGGTATACTCTAGATGGTGCAATAGACCCGCTTCGAGCAACGACTTCATACAGTTGTTCCTCAGAGGGCCATCTCAGAGTACCCTACCACATTTCGTAGAATTCCCGTGCTTCCCTCCATTCCCATAGAATAATAAGTAGTACGTGCTCCTCTCATGTCTTTCAGACACCACGATGACCTACCCCGTTGGGTTCTTCACCTTCATACATACGGATTGGTCCAAGCACATCACGCCGTCGCATTATAGATCCTACGTCTAATCTTTTAATCACATGCTTGCTTTATCTTATCACACAGCTAAATAACTTGATTATCCACATATTTACTTCTTATTCAAGTTACTTGGTTCATTAACTCACAATTGGCTGCTTACTTTCTTTAATCATCCCTATGTTGCCAGAGCGGACTTTCGCTTATTATTTATTACATTTATTAGACTTAATACTTCCAATTTTAAGTCTACTACTAATAATCCTACTTTATTCTTTCTTATTTAATTATAAACTTATTTTACACTGTTACCACACCGTTCTTTTGGGTTTGTTTATTTACCTAGTTCCCTTAACCAAGCTTTATTAATAAGTTCTTGTTCATCATTAATCATAACTTACGTTATCATTACACTTGTACCTAGGACATTCTTACCTATTATATTTCATTTCCATTTATATAACTAATTATAATGGGTTATATTCCCCATTCATCACATTTCCCTTAGGTTCCTTAATATGAACCAACTTTTAGTTGTAACCTTTCTTTAATTACAGCCTTGTACATTCTTATTATTTCAAGAAAATATTTTGTACACTTCATTAGAGTGGTTAGCGGAAAGATATAAAGACCTATTTCCATAATATACATCAATTAAGATCCGTAGTTGCAAGTTGTTTCTTTTATTTTCATTGTGGACATATATATATACACTCTATTTGATTAGTGTGCAAATACGGTAAAATAACCCATATTTCACACTAATCCCTTTTTACTTTATTGATTAGCATAGAAATGTGTTTATTTTATGCTCTTATATCTTATCTTTTGTATATAAATAAATATTACTTGGGTATTATTTTGTCACTTTTACAGATATTCCAACCCAACCCGCATGCAACCAGAAAAGTAGAGAAATAGAGATCAAATTGCTGAATATCTGCATATGAAGACTTGCTGACGAAGATCTCACATCTAGTTGCTATTGGACAAGAAAAGGATTGACAAAAAGGCTATGCACATCACAAATAAATGAAGAAATGTCAAGGAAGCAAGAGGAAAAGAGGAAAGGCCCAAATTTGTCTCCTATTTAACTAAGGCCCATTTGAAACTCTCATTGTAAACTCTTTTCTGAATTCCCTAAGGCCCATCTATCTTTGTATTAGGGTTAGGGTTAGGGTTTGGCTATCTATCCTATAAATACCCTTGTAATGTCATTGTAGCCACCATCCTATCCTATCATATTCTATATTCTCTTCTCCATTAATAAAAGTTCTTCTTCTTTTTATTTCTGCATTTTTCTTTTTCTTAGCAATCGGTGTTGTCTTCACAATTAGTTTTGGAAGAACACCAATTGTATTTTACATTTTTTGTTAGTGATTAGTCGTTTGATTAGTTTCAACGACAATCCTAATTTACTTTTTGTTGTCCTTCTTTTCCTGCAATTTTAATTTCTGTATTTTATTTCTGTTTTGCATTTTAGTTTCCAATTGATAATTGTGATTTGATCGTCGGTTCAATTAGATTTGTTCTGAATCGGATCGCTGTTTCAATTTTTATCGCTTTCAAAAACCAACCTTGAAAATCGTCTAACTCGCCCAAGAGACTAAATAAATAATTTGATTTTAATCTACCTCCCTGTGTTCGACCTGTATGCTACACACCTGTGCGCTTGCAGAATTTATTACAAATATCGCGCTTTTCTAATTCATAGACTAGCGTCGATCATTTATTTTCTTGCAACTACGTTCTTAGTGATTTTGTCATGATGGTAACTATGGAAATGTATCCCTTTTCCAATCCCAGCTAACTCACTCCACTACTAATTCCCTTTTTTTTGAGTTGGATATTAATTCATGTTTTTTCATATACCATTTCCAATTACTGTAAATTTCCATACAAAATTAGGCGTACCGATTCTTTTTCCAATTATTTCCACAATTCACTATAAACCTTTTTACAACATATACAATTTATCATTGAATAACCATTATAAGAATATATGCATAATTATTGTCAAATTCACAATTTCAGTACTACAGTAATTCTCAACCCAAATAGAAAATTAATGGAATAGATTTGTACAACGACAATATTCTTAACGTACTTAGGGAATATATTACCTCACAATTACCACAAAATTTCAATTATTTATCACGTTAAAAATTACGAGGAGTGTAAACGATAAATGTACCGTTACCAAAAGGTATAATTTAAATCCACTCACCTGACTACTTTCTAATCCTTGAATCTGATTCAGATCTGCTACTCCATGGCCTTTCTAATTGAATCTAGTATTGAGATAACAACAGATTTACAAATCTGATACTAAAAAAATAAAAGAAATCCTAATAATTCAGATTCATGGAATTTAATGTTAGGGTTTGTGCCCTAAAGGCAATCCATTTGATTAATAACAATGCTAAAGTTATATTTTGAATAAAAGATTCTATTACATTGTATTTACTACGTAATATAAATGTTAACATAATAGAACTTCTTAGATAATAATATAGAATTATACAGTTTTAAGAAAGTGACTTGAACATGATATAATATAATATAGTATAATAAGTATTATAATTCTTAATTGTCCCTAGTCAAGTTTTTTTGTATATAGGACAACAATAATACATTGAGATTACTATGTTGATTGACTGGTGATCATATCTCATTGATCATTTATATATGTGATACTAATGGCAATACATAAATACATATTCGAGAATAGTCTATTGGACTGACCCAACATGAGAAAAACTTTATGGAGCATAATTAATAGAGTCATAAGTAATTCTCATGGTGATAGTGATGTAATAGTCCTCTGACCTGAAATCATTATATATTTTATTCAAGGATATTTGTGTTTTGATATCATAAAAGTTACTTTTAACTGAGTAGGCGATAAAAGTGTCTATCAGATACCTTTCTAGTCGATTAAATAATATGAATGATCTAAATGGAATTTAACCCTACAATATAAGTAGAGATATCCATGAGCCTCTTGATTTAATGAGATTACAATGCATGGTTGTGCTCAAATATTGATTTGTTTTATATAATCCGCTCATCGATTAAGACAGAAAGATTAAATTATAAAGAGGATTGCACATTCCATGCCTTGAGTTTAATCTTAGATATAATGGTTAAAAGGATTAAATTATGTTTATACACAACTCACAAAAGGTTGTATCGAATCGTTGATTTTATTATAACTTGGGTGATAGTGATCTTTCTAAATCGTTTGAAATGGTTTACCATGTATCTCGCTGCTTCCATTTATTCTCAATGATAAAAAGGGTGCCGACATTTTTATTCTTAATTATAACAAATACGAGATTGAATAAAAAAATGAAATCAAAATTCATTGTTTTTGGCTAGTACTGATCCTTTCACCTTCGATTCCATTCAACGACGTCGAAACAACGTATATGGACCAAGTAGAGGCATCGCCATCACCAGGAGCGCTCAATTTGATATAGGTAGATTATAACAACTCGGATTTCGACAAACCGATTTTTTTCAAAATTTTAATCTATCAAAATCCGTGTTGGTTTGTCTGGTATCCTACAGGAAAGATAGAGATAATAAACATATTAGAGCTAAGAAAACATCCCATAGCAGAATTGAATAAAATATAATGTAATAAAATATAGCCTTACCTGGATAATAATACCGCCTAACCAGTATCCAAAGCTATCATATCTCTACCACAAATCTAACATACGAGTATGTTATGAGGAGGGGGGTTAGAACACAAGTTCTGTGTGATTGGATTTAAACTATACATTTTGGATAACCCAACATATACCGTTAAGTTACATTTCCTTATTCATTAGGTTATTTGGGTTAACAGCACTCAAGGCTTACACACACGTCGTACCCATCTACTTCCCAGTGGATTAACCTAATAAATATATGTAGCTACCCCCAACATTAAGGTATACCCAAGGTACCCTACTCGGACGGTCGCTGTAACGTTATAGAAATATATGTAGTCCCTCATTGTATGTCGAACAACGTATGAATCTCTTGTATAACCATGCTACATTCCGCATAGAAGCGTCATCGCCATGCTGTGTAGGAATATGGACTGCCACCTTCGATCGAATCAGAATCCATCACAGAGTAATTCCATAGAGTCAACGATACACCACCCAGATCAAACATGCATGTATCTAAACTTTCTCACGTACGTATTGTCAATCGTACTCGATGCCTTAACCTTTACAATACACCATCTGGAAACGGTATGCATGTATTCGCACGTTTATCTACTGTGCACCGAGTTCCGTAACACGTTATATCATAAACACAGAGCTCGGTCGGGGGCCTTTTCAGATATCTGTATAAACAAATGCTATGATCTGCATTTTCAGTGGCTATGGTCCTACCCAACCCCTCCCTCAACTAGTGAAAGACAAACAAAATTGAGAGCTAGTGACGTGGCCCAGAAAAACAACAAACAACATCTTAATTGGCCTGTCCCACAACCAAAGCATTGGTAGCGAAAGGTTGATGATCTGTAGGTTTAACTCTCTGTCTTTCCGCATCACGCATCACACTGACTGTCGATGATTGGTACCCGACGGCTGCTATCAGATAGATGGTTAGATCCTCCAAAGGCAAACAAATAAATGGTCGTAACTCGCCTAGTCACAAGGCAAACAGATCATCGAATCACCTATGCTACCCTACATCGTTCTGACTGCCCCCTATCGTGGTAGTCAAGGAATACTCTAGACCTAACCTCTGCGAGCACAACCTAAATGCTGCCACCGCACAGAGGACTACTAGGAGTACCCTCTACATCCCAGGAAGCTGCATGCTTCCCCTTCCAGTCCTTCGGAGCTAGCAGAATATCAGCAGAATAGGTAGAATAATCATATGGACGCGTGCTTCCCTCGTGCCTCATGATACCACGATGATGTACCTCGTTGGGTTATTCGCCTTCAAACGTACAGACTGCTCCAAGCGCCTCGAGTTAGTGTGTTATTAGACCCTATGTCTAATCATTTAATTACACGCTTGCTCTACCTTTTCAGATTTCCATTTGACTTGGTTATTTCAAATCATATTTACTTCTTATTCCAGTTACCAAGTTCCTCTTGCTTATTAATTCCATTTACATAACTTAACCCATTTAAGTTCATTGATAAGCCTTTAATGTGTTATTCTTATTAGCAGATTTCAGATTCTCAAGTTCACAGATAACATGTTCTTCCTATCAGCAGGATTCAGATTCTAAAGTTTACAGAGTACTTAATGTACAATCAAGTACAACTTATTTCATAAGTACCCCCCTTTTCCCAATTTATTACAAATAACAAGTTTCAGGTTGATTGGTTTACAGATTACTTAATTTATAATTAAGTACAACTTATCTTATTACATAAGTTATCACATTCCCTCTATCATTTATTATAACCTAAATTATAATTTCCACTTGTCCCTAGGACAAGCCAACCTATTATCTTTCCTTTTTCCATTCAGGTTTATTCATAATAGGTTATTATCATTCCCCATTCATTCCAATTCTTTTACTGTTGTAACTTTCATTCATTTCCATTAATTACAATAATTCCATTTATTTCTAACCTGTTATATGCACATATTCTTATGCACCAGACTTCTCACATTAAGCCAACCACTTGTGGATGTTGGATTTGCTGGCAGGTTATGTGCAGGTTTCTACCACAAGTTGGACTTAACCTCATGCCTTAGTACCGTTATATGTGTGTTTACGCACTAGACCTCTCACATTAAATTAACCAAATATTAATGGAAAATGAGTCTTATACAATATTACAATTATTCCTAATTTCACTGTAACTTAACTTATAGTATCCAATTAACAAGTTATTAAAACATGTATATATACAACAATAATCCTTTCCACATATTTTAGTAGGTTTATACATTTCAGCAGAATTACATTTCAGCTGATTAATCATTTCTGCAAATTTACTATACATATTAATGGGGAATGCCAAACGATAAATATACCATTATCAAAAAGTCATAACTTAAAACCACTCACCTAATAGCTTTCCAATTCATGAATCTAGTCCAGACCTAGCATTCCATGACTCCCTAGCTGAATTTAGAACCTAACTAACCATGGATCCACAATTCTCAACTAAAAGAAAAAGGGAAGAAAGAGGAGAAATTTAATATTGACTAGATCCGAGAATTTATCTTACTTCGAACAGAATTTTGAACACCCTTTTTGTAAATATACATTCTTTTCCTTTAGATCTTGAAATAGAATCTCCTAATACTAATTATTCTATTTTCTGAAGAGGTTTGAGGAGGAAGAAGAATGGCAGAGTTTAGACAGCCTCTCAGAAAATGCGAGACTTAGTCTAGGCACTACTAGCCTATTTATAGGTGTTCAAGATCTTATCGTACACGCAGTGCTGAGTCAGCAACGAATGTAGCTCAAAAAGCAGTCCAGATTCATCAAACGAATCTGCCTGGATCAGGAGTGGGTCGACCCACATACCCCCTTGGATCGACCCTAGGGTCAACCCAGCCCCCTTTGGGTCGACCCATGGGTCGACCAAGGCAGATGTGGGTCAACCCATTTTGGGTCCAGCGAGCTATTTTGTTAATGTTGTTAATTTTAAACGTTTGTCACTTTCTTTGTTTTACTTCTCTTGATTTATTTACGCATAAACTCCTTATATGTATACAAAACTTCTAATTCCCATTTTACACTACATATATACATACAATTTTTATTTCATTTTCAAAATTCAAATGGCGTTATGCCGATATTTAATCCTTACCGGATTTCTTTGATTACATCATTATTTTGAACTTTTCTCTTGTATATGTATGTGTGTGTGTATGTATGTATGTATACTTACATATCCACGTATACATATATTTTTGTTCTTCCTTATATGTATAATTTTCCTTATATGTGCATATATACCTATTTTCTTCTTACAACATGTATTATTTTAGCTGTTCCCCTAAAACAAAAATAATACGCCGGCGGGAATCGAACTCACGCCACTCTCTTGAAAGTACATGCTCTTACCACTAGACTACATAGGCTTTTGTTAACAAGACTAAAAAAATGGTGGTCATTGTTCTTTTTCTTTTACCTTCTCTTCATGTTTGTTACAATATTTCATTTTAAGGTATCTCTTTCATCTTAAATCAATTTTCTACAATCCACATGTCTAAATTGACTAGAAAATCACCACGGATGCAATGACGCTACTCCCGTGACCAAATTCTAGAACCTCTTCAAAATTTATTTTAGTTTACTTAATTAAAAATGTGGGTTGTTACATATATCTGGTTCTCATACGAGTTCGAGAATTGAAAATCAACAAAGGTACATGGTTAATTTGATTTATTGAATTTACGCTTGGATCTAGAAACTAGATTTGTTGAATTTGTTCGATCTGCTACCAATTGGATCTTAAAATTCCTTCAATGGTATCAGAGCTAGTTTTACGAGTTCAATTTGTTGTGTTGGCTGTATATATGGTTTGTATGTATATATTCTTGCAATAACTAAACAGTGTTATAAACAATGTTTCATGTAAGAATTGGAAACATAATATTGATTCATTTCTAAAATGAAATCGGTTCATTGTAAACCAGATTTGTATTTGATATTTAATCTGAAATGAATCATGAATTAATATTGGATATTAATTCTATTATATATATAATATATTACAAGATCTTACCTGTTGAACTTTGGATCTATGAATAATGGTTACCTTTTCTTGTTATAGGTATATGTGTTTGAATCTTATACAATTTATTTTAAACACCGAACCAAAGTTGTTTAATTATTGAAATTGAATTTCCTTGACTTAGTGATTTTATCCATCACTCCCCAGATTTGGATTACTCACTTGAATGTTTGCAGTAAGATAAATGAATGATTTGAATCGTGATAGAATTTTGAGTAATAAGGCATTTGACATAGCAGTGTGTTTTAGGCTTGATATTTTGAAACAAATAAATCTGTCACATTTATATGTATATAACACAAAATATCAAATAGACATATTCCTTATATATATATATATATATATATATATATATATATATATATATATATATATACTGGAAGCTTAAATTGGAATTTTAATTTGTTAATTAGAATATGTTTTGGATATCTATGCCACTACTAATAAAACTTCTATATATGCACATATACACAAATACTTGTTCATACATGTGTGTTTTCTTTAGTTACATAACTGTACAGAAATATATACTATTGATATGCGTGGTAGTATACTCCATATTATTTAATATGCTGCCTTTTTATTTTTTATATGATAAGTTGATGGTGTTTATATTTTTTTTATAGATATAATTGCATAGAATTAGTAAATAACCTAAGCTATCCTTGAAGTGGAGAGCCATCCACTAGTAGGGCAGAAACCCATATGCAACAACATAGGTTTTATGTAAATAGTTTTAATTATGGTGAAACTAGTTCCAGTGACGCATATGTATCTACATATAATTATATAAGTATGTTTTGGGCCAGCATGAAATTAAACCTTACTTGATCAATTCGCAAAATGAGATATAATTAGCAATAGCCTGTTTTCAATGTATTGTAAATCTAGCATGATTGTATATGACACAATACCCTGTTTTAAATAGCAATAGTCTGATTTAACTTGCAATGGGCTATTGTCATTTTCAATCTAATATTTATAATGATATTTATACTACATGAAAGCTGCAACAAGTATAACTTACTTTCTGCTTTTATAAAGTTTGCATATAAATGATTAGTATCAAGAAATTGATCTTGTTTTTTTTGAATTTTTTTAGGAGGGAAACCGACCGGAGTCATACAACCCTCCTTAGTGCACCTAGCCTGGTCCGCGAGAACCACATAAGTGGTTGATCTTAGCGTATGCACATGACAAGCTCTTAGCACGTCATTTCGGGTTTCGAACCCGCACCGCTGTTACCATGGTGCAAGTCCTTAACCGCTGAGCTACTGCTGTGAACAAGCTATTAATCTTGTTATAAGATGGCATATATACAAATAATAAATTACTTATAATGTTTAACATAACTGAATAATTGATTCATTGATAAAATGTGCATCTATATTTGAATGTCAAATAGACACATACTGTAACACCCTGTATTTTTAAGATAATAAAATAAGGATAACTTAATTAAATGTTCAGAATTAAGTAAAACGGACTATGTCATTGCATCCTTCTCGAAATTCTAGTCAAGATAGACACCTGATTTGCGTAAAATGGACAGCGTATGAAGAAGTTATGAGCATTTGAATTTTGTATACATATAAGAAGCTTATACGTATATATATTAAATAAATATATCCATAAAATTAGAAAATCAGTTCAAAAATCAAAATTTATGCATGGGAGAATCTGGAGGGAATTTAGACCGTTTGGGGTCGACCCACCCATGGATCTAGAAATTTCTTCTCTGACGTGGACGATTCTGATGCCTTTTGGTCGAATTTGAGGGTCCTGGTTGCTCCAATACTCCTATAAATAAGACTCTAGACTTAACCCTAAATCTCATAATTCGGTAGCTACGCCGGAGCTCTGCCGTTACACTCTCTCTCTTATCAAATCTATTCTGAAAATTAAAATATTAGCCTAGAAAAATTATGAGTTCAGATCTGGAAGAGGTCATGAAAGTAAGGTAAACTTCTAAGATCAATCTATTTAAATTATTTCTCTTTCCCTTCTCTTTACATGAAAATAATAAATCCATGGTCATTTAGTTTCAAATCAAATTAAAAGGGAAAAACCATGGAAGAATAAATCTGGATCAGATTCAAGATTTGGAAGGCTTTTAGGTGAGTGGGTTTAAAATATACTTTTTGAATAATAATATATTTATCATTTGCCATTCCCCATTAACATAGACAATGAACATATTGGAAGATTTAATTTGATGAAATGAATTATTGCGCTAAAATGGATAATATGTTCGATTAGTTAATATGTTGAGATGTACATGAATTGTAACACCCCATATTTCTGTTAACACTATAATAACAAATTAAAGAATAACTATTCTCAGATGTGAGAATTAAGGGAAACGGGTTGTGCTATTGTGTTCGTCTCGGAATTCTGGTTGAGATAGAGTCTGAATTTGCGTGAATTGGACTTCGTATGAAAAAGTTATGGCCATCGGAAGTTTCAGAAAATTCAAAATAGATTTCAGAAAATTCAAATTTCAGAGTCAGACAGGCTAGGCAGGAAAATTCCCACCAGGGCCAGGTCGACCATAGGGTCGACCTAGGGGTCGACCTACCCTGACCAGGTCGACCATAGGGTCGACCTAGGGGTCGACCTGGGGGTCGACCTGCCCCCCTCCCCCCGGGCAGATTTGATTGATTACATGTTTGTGACTAGATGCTGACTCATTAGGGTTTCTAATCTGCTCTGACCGGCTGGGATTAATTCTGGGTTGATCGGACGGCTTAAACTAATCCTAAACTCTATAAAAACACCAATAGACTCAAACCCTAAAATCAAAATAAAATTAGATTCATGGCCTCCATGCCATCACTTAGCAACTCAGAATAGCCGCCACCAATTAGAGAGGAAGAAAGTAAATCAAATTCAATCCTTTTCAACTCTAACAACGAATCTTCTTCAAAGGAAAGCTAATACAACTTTAGAACTCAGAATTCAGAACTCAAGACCTTCTTTGAGTTGTGAGTTCGATTTCTTTAATAAAATAATTAGCAATTTAATTGGATTGAGTTATGATGTGGATTATTTGGATATGATGTGAATTTTTGACCGCATGTTATAATTATGTTGTAAAATTGTGATGTTATCATACATGTTGTAAATTCTATGATATTATGTTGTGATGTTACCATCTATGTGGTAAATTTATTATGCTACCATCTATGTTGTAATTCTATGATTGGCTTATGTATAATCAAATCATCATGTTGTTCATATGCTAGTTTGGTTATGTCGATTCATATGATAAATCATATGTATGCAAGTTTAGATTTTGATTTAGACATGAATCATATGCAAGTTGGGTAAAATTATATGTGACCTTACATGTTTATGACATCTAGTTTATGTGAAAATATTGATCAAAGGTTAGGCTATGACATGTGTGAGTTTTATGATAAATTCTACATGCTAGTTTACATGTTTAGATGTAAGTTCACACCATTGTTATGTTGCATAAATCACATATGCAAGTTTATATAAAAATATGAGTTTGGAATATGAATCATGTTATGCAAGTTTGTGGTTATTGCCTATGCAAGTTTACACCTTTAGATGTAGATCTATGACATACATGATTTATGCAAGTTTGGTGACCATTATCTCAACAAGTTTACACCTTTAGATTTGGATCTATGACATATATAGTTTTATGCAAGTTGTAACTTTGGCCTATGCAAGTTTTAGATGTAGAACATCATTCACACATGCAAGTTCACCCCTTATGTTTAGATCTATTTTTAATTATATGTATGTTGTGATGTTTTCTCTTTATTCCATGAGTTAGACTATTTGAGTCTAACGTATATTTTACGTTAAACGAATAAATGTACAATGTGGGGTAATGGGACAATATTAAAAAGACTTAATATTAAGAATTGGCATAAATTCCTTAAAAGGCATAAAATAATTTTGTGATGAAATTGGTATGATTTTACATACCATAAATAGATGGACATAATTGAGTCAATTATGGCCATAGTTAAATTTGGAATTAATTGATAATTTGAATAGGGAAAGTAATTCAAATTCGAGGATGATTAATTAGGAGTAATTAATCGTCTAAGACACGAGGTTAGGCTCTTTTGTGGTGTAAGACTGCCCGGACCCGCCCGGCAAATGCCAGTCTAATGTGGGAGGTCTTAGGCATAAACTAAATGCGTAACAGTTGTAAAGACACGAGGTTAGGCTCTTTTGTGGTGTAAGACTGCCCGGACCCGCCCGGCAAATCCAGCTTCCACAAATGCCAGTCTAATGTGAGAGGTCTTTATAAGGTTACGATCTTAATGAATTAAGAAACACTTAACCAGATAAACATGTAGTGGGACATGAGGGGGTTAACTGGGTGCCTTGGGTGGCTTGTGGAATCTAGTGGGTGCCTTGGGTGGCATTTGAAATACGATTAGAAACACTTAACCAAAATTGAAACATGTAAGTGAACATGAATAAGAAGAGGGTTAAGTGGGATGTACTAGAGGGGACCAAGCTTAAGTGGATAGCTTGTGTCAAGTAATGGGGGCCCGTTTCAACCAGTAACCCATACGTATCTTTGTGGGCTCGACCCAAGTCGAGGACGGGACACGCATACTGTGCTTGACTGTAACAGGCCAAAACGGGTTAGCGGTGGCAACGCAAGTCCAATGGGCTCATATGCGTGTGTGGACCCGGGCTGGTAGGTAAGACGTTGTTGCATCGTGTAGGTATAAGCCATGCATTATTTGTGGTATCGGGTTGCCACTTTGGGGAGTGATACAACCCAATGTGGGGCCAGCACGGGTATCTACGAGTTAAGGAGCCGATCGCATGGGGGTAGTGGGTACACCTAGTGGAGATAGGGGCAGGTGGCACCTATGAAGGCAACTAGGAGTGCACGAAACTACCATTATCATTATTAAGTTTTGTAGGCGGGATCAACGTTAGGGTGACTAGTGGTGGTGCAGTATAGCAATTAACTTATAGTGGTGGTGCAGTATAGTAAATATCTTATAGTGGTTTAGGTGCGCTTTAACGTTATCTTAGTTCAACCTTATTTCCTTTTTTACTCTGTCTTACCCAATTATTCACAGTCATTTCCTTATTTTCCAACTTATGCCTTAGCCTAGTTATTTTGGTAATTATATTGTTAAAGTTATCGCACTCGCCAGACTTTATGTCTAACCCCCTTTGTTTCCTCCTCTTTTCTTCCTTCCCCCCTCCCCATGTGCTCAGGTTGGAACTAGCACCAGTGGAGCTTGATTTTGGACAGTTGTATTTCTTTCTTTTAGAAGATTGGTTGGATTGCTGAAGTAAAATTCAGCCTCTCTTATTTATGGCTATTTTGTACTGGGGTTATGTCTTTCAATTTATGTACTATGATTTAGTCAAGACGGATATTGTGTACTTTGACTCTGGTTTTGATGATGTAATCAAACTTATGCATTTTCCACTGTAATGAAATAAAGTTTTAAAGTTTTAGTACTATTTATATCTGTCTTATTGTTAAGTTTCTGTTCTATACACACTTAAAACGCTCCATGAAAGTTAATGCGTTCCCTTTGTGAGTGACATTAATGGACGTGGGGTGTTACACGTGGTATCAGAGCTAAAGGTTACCAGAACAGATATGAATTTTGAAAAGTGTTTTTGAAAAACAACTTTTATAGAGAAGTACCTTCAAAAGTATGTTTTAAGGAAAGTATTTCAAGAGAAAAGCTTATTTTAGAAAGCATAACCCCAAGAGCCATATATCTTTCCTTCGGTTCTTTTGTATTGAATCTTTCCTTTTTCGTTTCAGCATGTCTGGAATTCCCGAGATACCCGAGGGGATAACGATACCAGGATGGTTTAGGAGGTATTAGGAGACTAGGGCCACCACTGCAGGTCCAACAAATCCTCCTCCTCCTCCTTGTGTCGATACTTTTGCAAAGATATGTAAGGACTTTAGGGCAATGGGTGGAAAACCTTTTCATGGGATGGAGACATTTGTTGAAGCTCGTAATTGGCTTAAGGAGGTGGAAGAATTGTTTGGAATCTTTGAAGTGGATGATGGAAGCGTTGTTTTGGGGGAGGTCACTAATGGAGAACGTCCAGTCGATACATGGCCAGATTTTAGGCGGAGGTTTGAGGCGAAGTTTCTCTCATGGGCTGAAGAAAATTTATATATGGAAAGATTTTTGGCATTGAAGCAAGGGAATCTATCGGTGAAAGAATATGTCAACAAATTCAATCAGTTGGCGAGATTTGGCTTGGACTTGGTCTATACTCCAGAAAAGAAGGCCCAAGATTTGTTAAGGGTTTGAATGAGCCGCTTCATGGGTTAGCTATGACCCACATCCCTATGGGGGCTACCTTTGAGAGACTAGTTGATATGGCGTTTATGCATGAAGAGGAGAAGGGGCCAATGCTAATAAGGCACCTGAGAAGAAAGGGGATCAAAAGAAACCGCAACAGCAACAATAGAATAAGAAAGGTGGAAAAGGCAACAATGGTAAGGGGAAGAAGAGATGCTTTAATTGTGGGACACCCGGCCATCTAAGCAAAGATTGTAGGAAGAAAAAGAAGACTGGTTGTTTCTACTGTGGCGAAGCGGGACATCTGATTAAGGACTTCCCAAGGAAAGGGCAGAGGGCAGGGTCTACCTCGGGAGAACATGTGCAGGCTCTTATGGCACCAGGGCAGGCAAGAGGACAAGTCCAGGCTCTCGTGGTCCCACCGCTGCAAGAACGAGGTAGAGCAATTTCCGTTGAAAGTTTAGTTTTTCTGTTTGATCATCCTGTCCGTACTTTATTCGATTCTGGCGCATCACATTCATTTATCTCTACATCATTAGTTGAAACATTACTCCTAGATGCCAGTCTAGTTACTGATCCCTTAGTAGTCTCAAATCCTATTGGTGGTTCGGCTCATCTTTCTATGATTTGTCGGGATTTGAGAGTGTTTATCTTGGGCGTTGAGTTTGAATGCAACGCCTTTGTTCTTGGCTTCATGGGCTACGGCTTGATTCTAGGTATGGATTGGCTAACTAGATATATGGCCATCCTAGGTTGTGGAAGAAGGGTAGTTAGATTGTTGACTCGTTGTGGGAAGACCCTTGATATTTCTTGTGACCCTAGAGGTCCAGTAATGCTTAGCTACCTAGAATCCATTGATGCATACGATGATGATTTACATTCTCTTCGTATAGTCCGTGAGTATGTTGATGTCTTCGATGAGGTGAGAGGTTTACCCCCAAAACATGAGATAGACTTTTGAATATATCTAGTAGATAACGCAAAGCTAGTTGCATTGCCAGTGCGCCACATGGCTCCAAGAGAGAGAAGAGAACTCAGTAAGCAAGTGAAGGAATTGCTTGAGAAGGGGTTCATCAGACGTAGTGTATCGGAGTGGGGTGCTCCAGTAGTATTTGCCACGAAGGCAGATGGGTCCCTTAGACTTTGTGTGGACTATAGAGAACTCAATAAGCTTACTAAGAAGAATAGGCACCCACTGCCGAGGATTGACGATCTTTTCGATCAATTAGTTGGCGCCTCAGTGTTTTCGCAATTGGACTTAGCTACGGGTTTCCATCAGTTGAGAGTGGTTGAGGATAGCATAGACAAGACTTCCTTTAGGACTCCAGACGGTTTCTTCGAGTGGCTTGTGATGCCCTTCGGTTTGACAAACGCCCCCGCATAGTTTGTTGACTTGATGGGTAGGGTGTTTAGAGAGTACCTTAATAAATTCGTGGTAGTCTTTGTGGACGACTTCTTGATCTTTTCTAAGAGCGAGGAAGAGCATGCCCTACATCTTAGGGAAGTGTTGGAGACCCTTCGAGCGCATAGCCTTAAAACTAAATTTTCTAAATGTCACTTTTGGAGAAAGGAAGTGCGATTCTTAGGGTACGTGGTTTCTAAAGAAGGGATAGCTGTGGATCCCGCGAAGGTAGTGGCCATTCAAGATTGGAAGGTCCCTAAAAATGCTACCGAGGTAAGGAGTTTCTTAGGGTTGGCTGGCTACTATCGGAAGTTTATCAAAGACTTCGCAAAAATATCAGCCCCATTAACACGCTTGACGAAGAAGAACGTAGTTTTCACATGGGACGTAGATTGTGATGATGCGTTCCAACGTTTAAAGAGAGCTTTGACCACAGCCCTAGTCTTAGTGTTGCCAGATGGGAGTAAGCCTTTTACCGTTTATACCGATGCTTGTGGGACAGGACTAGGCGCAGTCTTAATGCAAGAGGGAAGGGTAATAGCCTATGGTGGAAGGCAGTTGAGAGTGCATGAGAGAAATTACCCTACACATGACCTAAAGTTGGCCGCTATTGTTTTCGCGCTTAAGTCTTGGCGCCATTATCTTCTTGACGAAAAATTCGAATTGTTCACTGATCACAAATCGCTAAAATACTTGTTCTCTCAGAAGGACTTGAACTTAAGGCAGCAAAGGTGGATGGAATTCTTAGCGTCCTACGATTTCGAGATAGCATATACCCCTGGCAAGGGTAACGTGGTGGCAGACGCCTTAAGTAGGAAAAGGTTGTCCTTGAGCCCATTGTTTGTTGAGCGGCGAAGCTTAGAGTTCATCTCTACGTTTGACTTTAGACCTTCCATTTACTTTGTACTCGGTTTACTAGCATCCTTAGATGTTAGACCTATGCTTTTGGGACAGATTGGTGAGGCACAACGAGATGACCCACAGTTGGTTGAGTTGGTAGAGAAGCTCAAAAGAGGAGAGTCATCGAGCCATCTCAGTAGGTATACCCTAGATGATAAGGCTTGGTTACATAGGGATGGTAGACTTTGTGTACCACGAGACGAGAATTTGAGGAAGACCATTCTTGATGATGCACATCGTTCGAAGATGACTATCCATCCCGGCGGGGACAAGATGTACATGGACATGAGACGAGTTTACTTTTGGGCTGGCATGAAGAAGGATGTGGTCGAGTTTGTCGCTAGGTGCTTGGTGTGTCAACAAGTAAAAGTAGAGCAAAAGAAGCACGGTGGATTGCTTCACCCATTGGAGGTCCCACAATGGAAGTGGGAAAGTGTTTCGATGGACTTTGTTGACGGATTACCGAGATCGAGGAAGGGTAATACGGAGATTCGGGTCGTGGTAGACAGACTTACTAAGAGAGCCCATTTCATTCCCGTGAAGAGTAAGAGGACTGCTCCATGGTTAGCCTCCGTATACATTCGAGAGATAGTTCATTTGCACGGTGTTCCTTCTAGCATAGCGAGCGACCACGATCCTATCTTTACTAGCGAATTTTGGAAGAGCTTGCAAGAGGCGGTAGGGACTCAGTTATGTTTGAGCACCGCATATCATCCTCAGACGGACAGCTAGACCGAGAGGGTGAATCGTATTCTAGAGGACCTATTGAGGTTGTGTGTCTTAGACTTCGGAGGTACATGGGAGGAACATCTTCCGTTGGTGGAGTTTGCATATAATAATAGCTTTCAGTCTAGCATTGGCATGGCACCGTTCAAGGCTCTTTATGGACGACCGTGTCATTTGCCTATATGCTGGTGGGAGTCTACAGATAAGATCTTGCTTGGACCCGATATGATTAGAGAGACTTCGGAGAAGATCGATTTGATTCGAAGGAGGATGAAGACGGCGCAAGGTAGGCAGAAATCTTATGCGGACAAGAGGAGGACATATCTTGAGTTTGATATTGGGGACATGGTCTTCGTCAAGGTGTCTCCATTACGGAACGTCGTTCGCTTTGGGTCCGTTGGGAAGTTAGCACCAAGGTTCATAGGGACGTTTCCTATTAAGGAGAGGATTGGACAGATGGCGTATAGAGTGGAGTTGCCCGAGAAACTTAGTGGTGTACACGACGTATTCCATGTATGACATTTGAGGAAGTGCTTGCATGAGACCGCGGAAGTGGTGGAGCCGAGCTTGCTTAGAGAGGTGGAGATAGAGCGTGATGCGACGATTCGACGAGCTCCTACATGCATTCTTGGTCGGAGATTAAGAAGTTGAGGAATCGAGAGGCCAAGCTAGTCAAAGTGCAATGGGGAGATGATGAGAGCAACGCAACTTGGGAGACGGAAGAGAAGATGCGTTCATTGTACCCTTTTCTTTTCGAGGGTATGTCTTTTAATTTCTCCTTTATCGCTTAGCTTGTACTTATCTTATCTTTAGTATGTCCTCTCGCTAGTATCTTTGACCTTTAGATAGGGTAGTCCTATGGTTGAAACATGTGTTTGAGACATGTTATGTATGATGGATGCATGTGGATGCAAGTGTTTGCTAGTGGTTGCTCGTGGATGCATATACACACACTTTAGGCACTAGATCGGCTCTGTCACTTCATATTGCACATTGCATATAAATCTGTATACATATTTAAGTTAATGGATGTATAATGGTTGTGCTATCATATGGATGTTGCATTTTGGTGAATGGTTGTGCACACATGTAGAAATAATATGTATCGATAGGATTCTTTCGAATACATAATGGACGCATGACACTATCATGGTTTGCATTAAGGAGGTCAACTGAATCAGTAGACCGCCTGATTCTGCATTAAATAAGGAACATATACACACACTTCTTGCATATGTTCATACAACTTTAGTAATTTTATAAGGACAATGGATGCCTGTGTTTGATGGTTGAGTAGATGGTTGTTAGGATGTTAGGATATGCATTCTCCTTAACTTGGAGATTTCTGGGGTGAAATCCTTTAAGGAGGGGAGAATGTAACACCCCGTATTTCTGTTAACACTATAATAACAAATTAAAGAATAACTAATCTCAGATGTAAGAATTAAGGGAAATAGGTTGCGCCATTGTGTTCGTCTCGGAATTCTAGTTGAGATAGAGTCCGAGTTTGTGTGAATTGGACTCGTATGAAGAAGTTATGGCCATCGGAATTTTCAGAAAATTCAAAATAGATTTCAGAAAATTCAAATTTCAGAGTCAGATAGGCTAGGCGGGAAAATTCCCGCCAGGGCCAGGTCGACCATAGGGTCGACCTGGGGGTTGACCTACACTGACAAGGTCGACCATAAGGTCGACCTGGGGGTCGACCTGCCCCACCATGCAGATTTGATTGATGACCTGTTTCTGACTAGATGCTGACTCATTAGGGTTTCTGATCTGCTCTGATTGGCTGGAATTAATTCTGGCTTGATCGGACGGCTTAAACTAATCCTAAACTCTATAAAAACACCTATAGACTCAAACCCTAAAATCAAAATAAAATTAGATTCATGGCCTCCATGCCTTCACCTAGCAACTCAGAATAGCCGCCACCAATTAGAGAGGAAGAAAGCAAATCAAATTCAATCCTTTTCAACTCTAACAACGAATCTTCTTCAAAGGAAAGCTAATGCAACTTCAGAACTTAGAATTCAAAACTCAAGACCTTCTTTGAGTTGTGAGTTCGATTTCTTTAATAAAATAATTATCAATTTAATTGGATTGAGTTATGATGTGGATTATTTGGATATGAAGTGAATTATTGACCGCATGTTATAATTATGTTGTAAAATTGTGATGTTATCATACATGTTGTAAATTCTATGATATTATGTTGTGATGTTACCATTTATGTGGTAAATTTATTATGCTACCATCTATGTAGTAATTCTATGATTGGCTTATGTATAATCAAATCATCATGTTGTTCATATGCTAGTTTGGTTATGTCGATTCATATGATAAATCATATGTATGCAAGTTTAGATTTTGATTTAGACATGAATCATATGCAAGTTGGGTAAAAATATATGTGACCTTACATGTTTATGACATCTAGTTTATGTGAAAATATTGATCAAAGGTTAGGCTATGACATGTGTGAGTTTTATGATAAATTCTACATGCTAGTTTACATGTTTAGATGTAACTTCACACCATTGTTATGTTGCATAAATCACATATGCAAGTTTATATAAAAATATGAGTCTGGAATATGAATCATGTTATGCAAGTTTATGGTTATTGTCTATGCAAGTTTACACCTTTAGATGTAGATCTATGACATACATGATTTATGCAAGTTTGGTGACCATTATCTCAACAAGTTTACACCTTTAGATTTGGATCTATGACATATATAGTTTTATGCAAGTTGTAACTTTGGCCTATGCAAGTTTTAGATGTAGAACATTATTCACACATGCAAGTTCACCCCTTATGTTTAGATCTATTTTTAATTATATGAATGTTGTGATGTTTTCTCTTTATTCCATGAGTTAGACTATTTGAGTCTAACGTATATTTTATGTTAAACGAACAAACGTACAATGTGGGGTAATGGGACAATATTAAAAAGATTTAATATTAAGAATTGGCATAAATGACTTAAAAGGCATAAAATAAATTTGTGATGAAATTGGTATGATTTTACATACCATAAATAGATGGACATAATTGAGTCAATTATGGCCATAGTTAAATTTGGAATTAATTGATAATTTGAATAGGGAAAGTAATTCAAATTCGGGGATGATTAATTAGGAGTAATTAATCGTCTAAGACACGAGGTTAGGCTCTTTTGTGGTGTAAGACTGCCCGGACCCGCCCGGCAAATACAGCTGCCACAAATGCCAGTCTAATGTGGGAGGTCTTAGGCATAAACTAAATGCGTAACAGTTGTAAAGACACGAGGTTAGGCTCTTTTGTGGTGTAAGACTGCCCGAACCCGCCCAGCAAATCCAGCTGCCACAAATGCCAGTCTAATGTGAGAGGTCTTTATAAGGTTACGATCTTAATGAATTAAGAAGCAATTAACCAGATAAACATGTAGTGGGACATGAGGGGGTTAATTGGGTGCCTTGGGTGGCTTGTGGAATCTAGTGGGTGCCTTGGGTGGCATTTGAAATACGATTAGAAACACTTAACCAAAATTGAAACCTGTAAGTGAACATGAATAAGAAGAGGGTTAAGTGGGATGTACTAGAGGGGACCAAGCTTAGGTGGATAGCTTGTGTCAAGTAATGGGTGCCCGTTTCAACTAGTAACCCATACGTATCTTTGTGGGCTCGACCCAAGTTGAGGACGGGACACGCATACTGTGCTTGACTGTAAGAGGCCAAAACGGGTTAGCGGTGGCAACGCAAGTCCAACGGGCTCATATGCGTGTGTGGACCCGGGCTGGTAGGTAAGACGTTGTTGCATCGTGTAGGTATAAGCCATGCATTATTTGTGGTATCGGGTTGCCACTTTGGGGAGTGATACACCCCAATGTGGGGCCAACACGGGTATCTACGAGTTAAGGAGCCGATCGCATGGGGGTAGTGGGTACACCTAGTGGAGATAGGGGCAGGTGGCACCTATGAAGGCAACTAGGAGTGCACGAAACTACCATTATCATTATTAAGTTTTGTAGGCGGGATCAACGTTAGGGTGACTAGTGGTGGTGCAGTATAACAATTACCTTATAGTGGTGGTGCAGTATAGTAAATATCTTATAGTGGTTTAGGTGCGCTTTAACGTTATCTTAGTTCAACCTTACTTCCTTGTTTACTATGTCTTACCCAATTATTCACAGTCATTTCCTTATTTTCCAACTTATGCCTTAGCCTATTTATTTTGGTGATTATATTGTTAAAGTTATCGCACTCGCCAGACTTTATGTCTGACCCCCTTTGTTTCCTCCTCTTTTCTTCCTCCTCCCTCCATGTGCTCAGGTTGGAACTAGCACCAGTGGAGCTTGATTTTGGACAGCTGTATTTCTTGCTTTTAGAAGACTGCTTGGATCGCTGAAGTAATATTCAGCCTCTCTTATTTATGGCTATTTTGTACTGAGGTTATGTCTTTCAATTTATGTACTTTGATTTAGTCAAGATGGATATTGTGTACTTTGACTCTGGTTTTGATGATGTAATCAAACTTATGTATTTTCCGCTACAATGAAATAAAGTTTTAAAGTTTTAGTATTATTTATATCTGTCTTGTTGTTAAGTTTCTGTTCTATACACACTTAAAATGCTCCATGAAAGTTAATGCATTCCCTTTGTGAGTGACATTAATGGACGTGGGGTGTTACATGAATACTGTTGTAAAGAAATATTTTATGAACTTGTCAATTGGGATAATTGATATTTTGGGTAAATGATACACTATTGGAGAATAAATCTTTATTTTAAATAAAGTTAATTACATGTAGAAAGACATGCAACACATATTCTGATTTAGGGCATAATTTGTAATGGGATTTTGGAACATAACATATATTATGTTTTGAGACTTTAATTTGGGAGCGCAATTTGATATGAACATAAATGATTGAATGAAGATGAATATGCCTATAATTACAATTAGAAATTGTAACTGCACTTATGGCAAGAGGTCAGGTTGCATTAGTAGCGGAAGTCTGCCCGGACCCGACCAGCATATCCAGCAGCCACTATTGTTGAACCTAATGTGAGAGGCCTAAGTGCAAAATTAAAAACATGTAATGGTGCTATGACATGAGGTTAAGTCAACTTCTGGTAGAAGTCTGCCCGAACCCGCCTGGCAAATCTAGCATCCTCAAGTGTAGGCTTAATGGGAGAGGTCTATTGATTATATATATAAATATATAAACATATGTATATAACAAGATATGAATAAATGGCAATGATGGTAATTTAATGTCTAACTCAGAAAATAAGAAAGGAAGGGATGTAATGAACTAAGTTAGTGTGATAAGAAGGAAAAGTGATGTGTTTCCTTAAATGACTTATTTTTGAAAACGTTGTTCCAAGTAAGCCACAGTAAAGAAAGAAAATAAAGAAATTACTTACTACCATGGATTTGGATGGGAATACGTTATGAAAATAAATCATTGGTTCCTTCTATCAAACTGATAAAAGGCATGAAGTGTTTTCCTTAATATAATAAGGAATATATATTACAGTGAACGAAGAATAATGATTTACAACAGTGAAAGAAAATGGTTTAAAAGGGGAATGATAATCACCTATCATAAATAAATAACATTAATGAAAATGTTCTATAATAGTTAGACTTGTCCTAGGGACAAGTGGGGATTATAACTTCGAATATAATAAACTAATAGGGAAATTGGATATCTGGTGAAATGAGTTAAGGGACACTTAATTGTAAATTAAGTAAGTAGTAAATGGGGAAGCCGGAAACCAGTTGAGAAAAGGGGGAAAATATATGAAATATAATAAGTTATGGTTAATTATAAATTAAGTAATCTGTAAGCTTGGAAGTCTGAAACCCGTTGATAAGAATGTTTAGGCTTGTCCTAGGGACAAAAGGGAATTATAACATAAGTTATAATGAACGGGTAGAGAAACTTATTAATGGACCTTAGTTAATAAAACTAAGTTAATAAGCAAACAATGATAAGTTGTAAAGATGGTGGAAATGGAATTATGATTAAATAAGAACAATGAGCAAAACTTATGAAATGAAATAAGTTATATTTAATCATAAGTGGTAAGTGACATGTTGATTGGGAAACATGTGAACTAAGAGATACTTAATAACATATTAAGTAGAACATGTTATTGTGAAATCAAACAAGAATATAAAAGAGATTGTGGATTACAGACATTGGGCCACAATCTAGAGAATAACATGTCATGGGCTTATTAATAAACTTACGGGTTAAGTTGTATGACTGAAATTAATAAGCAAGAATAACTTGGTAACTTGATATATAATTCAATATGAATTGGAATAACTAAGTTAACTGGAAACCTGATGAGGTGAGGCAAGCGCGTAAAAGAATGTTTCGACATAGGGTCTAACAACAAATTAAATTGAGGCGCTTGGACCAGTCCGCACGTTTGAGGGTGAATAACCAAATGGGGCAGATCATCATGGTGTTATAAGGCACGAGGGAGGGTACATTCATCTGATTGTTCTGACGGCTCCGAAGGACTGGAAAGGGAAGAACGCGACTTCCTGAGATTCGTAAGGTGCTCCTAGTTGTCCTCTGTGCGGTGACAGATGCTTTAGGTTGTGCTCGCGGAGGTTGGGACTACGCGTAACTACTAGGTGGGTGGGCCTTGACTGCAGAAGTAGCTTTGCAGTCAGAATTCTGTAACGCGGTGACACCAGGGTGATTCGGCGGTTGCCTCAATGGGGAGGCAGAGGGTCACGACCAACAAGGATAGTAGATCATCGGATACCTGTCATCATCAGCTAGCGGGATGCGAAAAGACTAGAGCTAAACCCAAGGTACCATTCACCCTTCACTATCGGGGTAAGGGGTTGAGGGGAGACGCCACATGGATGTTTAGATTGTTTGCGTAGGGGCAGTCTCTTAGCTCTTGTAGTCTTTACTAGTTGGGGGAGGGCCGAGCTGGGGCCATAACCACCGTGAAAACAGACCCTAGGGATATCTGTATTTCAAGGCTCTTAAAGGCGGGTCTGTACAGGTATGGAAAAGCTCTCGACCGAGTTCCGTGTTTCTTGTATTGCCCTGCCATGGAACTCGGTGCGCATTAGAGGACGTGCGATTGAGGCATCGAGCTACAATTGAAGATACATGTGGTGGGCAGTCTAGATACATGCATGTTGGCTCTGGGTGTTGTATCGTAGGCTTGAGGGCATTACTCCGGTATGAATTCAGATTCGAACAAAGGTGGCAGTCTGTACGTTTGCGTAGCATAGTAATGACAGATATATGTGGAATGTAATATTGTTATCCACATGTCACTATGGCGTAGGATGAGGGACTGCATATATTTCGATGGTGTTACGGTGGAGACCGTGCGAGTGGGGTACCATGGGGTATACCTCAACATTTAGGCTAGGTACAAATATAATATATCAGGTTAATCCACTGGGAAGTAAATGGGTACGACTTGTGTGTAAGCCTTGAGTGTTGATAACCCAATTAACCTAATAAATAAGATAATATGATTGAACGGTATATGTAGGATTATCCAAAGTGTATAGTTTAAATCCAGTCACCAGAACTTGTGTTCTGACCCCCTCCTCATAACATACTCGCAAGTTAGATTTGTGGCATGGACATGATAGCCTTGGATACTGGTTAGGTAGTATTATTAATATGGTAAGACTATATTTTGATTATATCATATTTTATCCATTCCACTGTGAGATATTTTCTGAGGTCTGACATATTTTATGTCTCTGTCTTTTCTGCAGGATACCAGAACAAACCAATCCGAGTTTCAATAGATTGGAATTTTGAAAAAAAATTGGTCTGTCGGAATTGGGGTTGTCACACATACGAGGCTGCCAGAGACATTTTAATGTGTTGATCCCTTACTTTAATTGATAGACTGTAGGATAATGAATATACGTGCCTATGATAGTTGTTAATATTTATAATAAAACATACTACGAATTAGTTATTAAAAGACTACTTGTTTTGATTTATATGAGGATACTAAATGCCTTTTAAAGTTGCTACATAGACCCTTGATCTTGTGTACATGTGTGTGTGTGTATATATATATATGTCTGTGTGTATGTATATTGATGAAATTTAGTTGCAGATATGATTTGCAGTCTTAATTATCAAATATATACATGGATAAACATATATAGCTCAGAAACTAAAAATTGCAATGTAATTTGCAATATCAAACATTCTATTGTGAATGTATATATGTGTCTCAGTTAACATTTTAGATATTATGTCTGTAGTGTAATGTGTAGTGTGTCAATTAAATTGTGTTGCAAGTATGATTTGCATAAACATCAATATTGAATCCTTGTTTTAATATACTAGTAGACTATTAATTTCCATACACATAAGGTTATCATACATGGTCAAATATAAACAATGCTTATACTTAGTTATGTATAATTGTTAAGACCCTTTTGGATTTAAATTCCTAAAACATCTTGAATAGTGAACCTATGTGTTTAACGACATGATGTTCAAGAAAATATCTGAATGATTTTTTTGAATCATTGCAAAATATTGAGCAGTATGTTAATTGAGGTTATGAACTTAGCTTGACATATTGTGTTGAATATCAATCTACCATACATATATACACATCTACTTTGTTAATGATATATGTTTATATAAGTTAGTACTTCTTGTACATATACGTCTATTATAGACATGTTTGGATTATGTCTTTCTATATGCGGCATTATAAAGATACTGGGTCATTTTTAAAACCAATTTGTAAGTAGCTGCTTGCACCCTTATATATGTATGAATAATCTGTTGCAAGTATGACTTTCATATGGGTCACTTTCATAATTCCTAAGTTTAATATATTAGCAGCCCTTCTATATTTATTTTCAAGTCCACAGAATCTTAGTACATATGTGGCTGAAATGTAAAAGGATTACTAGTCCTTTTTTATGTTGATTCATATTACAATTGAATTTTGAAAGTTAAAACAAGTTTGATATGTTTTAGGCCTTTTCTCACTGTTTGTATATACATATTTATGCCTAAACGTGAGTTGGATTCAATAACTAATATGCATTTCATATATTTGCTGCAAGCAGTTTACCTACTATCTGTACTATCTGGGCATTAATGCCATATATATATATATATATAAGATGCTAGTATGAACGAATTATTATATGCCATTACTTTTATGAAATATTGGCAAATAAAAAAAATCTACAGTCTATGTTTAAGATTTTGACAAAGTTGTATATTTAAACTCTTTCCTACACGTAAGAAAATGAATTTTGGATGCATTATTTCATGTTTCTTTTTGGATATATAACTCAGTGCATGTATCATGTGTATTTATTCATCAATATGTATTGTTAGTGATGTGTCCATAAATGTGCAATCCACGATATTGCTAAAATCCGATTAATTTACAATTGGGCCTGGGCTTGTATAAATCTACAAATAAAGGTTGTATGCAATTTCTTTTGTGAATATCATATATATGATTGTAATATTTCAGTAAGGATATCTCTTATTACGTATACGAAAGTAATGTATGTTAGTTTTGATGACCTACAATTTGAAATGTTCAAAGACAAAAAGTAGGCATATTTCTTATATAACATTCGATTAATTTGCGCATATTTTTTAATGCATCTATATGCAATTAAAATTACCAAAGTAAAATTCATACGTGTATTTTGAAATAAATAAATTACACTGATATGATTTTCCCTTCGAATTATACAATCCCTTCAAACTAATTATTTATGTTAAGTCATAGTGATGTATTCTAATGAATACACTTATCAATGCCAGAGTCAATAGAGGTAGGTAATGCCAAAGCATTAGTGCACTATTTATTTTGGTTATAGCGATAGAGTAAAAATGATACTCAAGCTCTATAATTTAGTCTGACTTAACTAGGCTGCCATAATAAGATTGTAGGCTTAGAGACAAAGAGCATGAAAAATCAAATATTTAAAATGAAAAAAAATCATTCATCATGCTATCCAAGGATTATACATGATATATGTGATGAAGAATTAAAGGAAAATGAAGTGGTAACATTGGGTGGGGAACATGAGGATGATGGAGAGAAGAATGAAGAGGTACCATCAGATGGGTCTACTGTAGATGATGCGATATGTTGGATGTCAGATGACCACACTTAGGTACATGAAGTTTCTGGAATGAGGTATGATCCACATGAAAATGAGTACTATAAATATGTTTCGGAGGTAGTGGAGGATGTTAGAAGATTGGAATACCAAGTAGTTGGTGATAGCTTTGAGCTTATTCGGGAGGGTGTGCTGGGCGAGAAGAACCAGTCGCTATTCCATGATTCAACTTGTGATTAGGAATGTGAGTTTCGCAGTCTTAATCCATGTTTTGTACCTAGACTTGATGTGCTTTTTTCTGAGTATGTCAACGTAATAAGTAGTGATAGTGATTCTTCCAGTTATTCCACTCTTGTGGGGGACTAACTGTTAGGCCCTTTATAGTAGTTGAAACTCTTTGTTTCTCTCCTGTTCTTTATAGTCATAGTGTTTTGGCACTTCAAAACAGATGGAATTTCTATGCCTGTGCAGAATTTCATTTCCTTAAAAAAGAATTATATATGATATAATTGACATAAGATGTCTACCTAAAAGATTCTGTTTTGGGGATTAGCCAAAAGCTAACTCATGACATGATTAGATATGGATCTTAGATCACTAAGATATATATTGATATATATATATACATCGGGATGTTGATTTTAGTGGGAGTATATTTTACTAAATATATATACATATATATATGCAATGTTATGTATAAATTTTGATTATCAAAATTTGTATTTATATTGAACATATATGGTGCAATATCATTCATCATTATATTATTTGTTATCACCTATGGATATTAAATGCTAAATAACACCAATAATTTATCACTATGGTTGGTCCTTAAGAAGGATAAACAAAATTAAATCAAATTTCTTAACTAACATCGAAATTTGAGGATTATCCCCAAACAAAAGGGAAATGTAATTGTTTTGTATAATTAGAATATCTAAAAGGAAAAAGGTAGAAGTACGACTTCAACCAAATCAGGTATAAATATTATCACTGTCAATCCATCTACTTCTACATCTTTAGTATTAGATACTAGATGTGGATCACATAAGTGTGTTAATTTGCAGGAATTGCAAAGGAGTATAAATCTAGAAAAGGGGAAGTGGACCTACAAGTAGAAATAAAGCAAATGTTGCTGCATTATCCATAGGATGCAGCCTCTTGTCCTAACCACTGACCTAATTGAAGAATTAGAAGACTGTTATTATGTAATTTCCTTTAAAATAAATGTTATTGTGTATCTTGTGACGACCCATCTACCTGCGAGCCAAGGATATGCAACCCGTATTTGTCAAACTCTCTGACTCTACCCAAATTGCCACGACCCGATTTCCACGACCAGGAGCCATCAAACCAGACCGACCCATCTGCATGCGAGCCAACCAGCACAACCCGCCTTTACTCGATTCATCCATGCGACCTGACACTCTAGAACTCCCAACCTTCCACCGACCCGACATGGCCATGACTCATCCATGTCTTGGAGCATAAGCCATGACCCAAGCTTTATGCCACGTCAACAAAGACCCATGCAAAAATGACCCGACTCCAAATCTGACCCATCTAACTCAAATCCCGACCAATCCATCACCTAATGACAATATTGGTGCAACCAACTTTTCCAAATCATCCAATTCAACCATAAATACTTTATGAAATCATCATCAACACTAAAACAACAATTATTCATCAACGATTATGTAGAATTCACCCAATCATGATAGATGAATGAATAAACATAATAATGGATCAAAACTTGCATAACATATGAATTAACATAAGAATTTACAGGATTAAGTTGCTAGATTAGATCCAACGGTGGTTCAAATGAAAATATACTTACCATGATGTTGATCTAGGTGAAAACAACTTGTAAATGGTGAAAATAAGATCAAACAACCCATACACTAGATTGAATCCGTGAGAGAGATGGTTACCACTCACCCAATCTTCGAATAACTTAAAATCACTAAAATCCCAACCCAGACAGTGAAGATTGAGTTTCAAACCTCTCAATTTGATGCAAAGTTCCTTCACTCGATGTAGATCTACCTTTACTCGATGTAGATCTTCAATCTTCTCGCGTAGATCTAGAATTTTTATGGTGGAAAGGTGTGTTTGATTGAGCAAGTAGAATCACGAGCTCAACCAAATGAGAGAATGAAGAAAGTAAACTATTCTCCATGCCTCTACCCTATCCTCTATTTATAGCCTCCAACTAGCACAAATCTGATTCGGTCTCAGTCAAAAGTTATGACCTGTACAAACCTGACAGGGGAAAAATGGTCACAAATAAAATTGGTAAAAATTATAGATATGTCTCACATCCCCATAACCAACATATCAAAATATGAGAACGATCCATCCTTCAGGGAATTAAATAAAAATATTTTACGATCCTTCGAAACATAAAACGCGGGATGTTACATTCTCCCTCCTTAGGAATTTCACCCTCGAAATTCAAAGTAACCACAAGAAACCAAAACAATTCTGCATGTCTATCATCTACAAGCAGCCAATTTATCATCCAACTAGCATCCATCAAGTCATGCATCCATAGCCTTATCCTAGCATACAGAATTCTACCAACGATAGCACAAGTTACAATGATGTAAGGTGACACGACAATAATGGGTCACACTGACGAAGAGTTCTGGTTGAGTCGTCTTTATAATCTCTTCCGTCTCCTACGTACAATCGTCATCATCCTCACTTTACTACACCTTGACTTATTTAACCGTCTTCCCCCTGAGCTGTTTTGTGTCATTCTCCACAACGCGAAGCAGCTTATGAGGTTTTGTAACTACAAACTCAACTTTTAGGTCTTCTTACTGTTCCGGAGATACCACCACGTTCGAATCATGCACACACTTCCATAGTAATGATACATAGAAAACATTGTGCACACTCAACATCTTCTTGAGTAATTCCAATCTATACGCGAGCTTTCCAATCTGCTTGGCCATCAGAAACAGTCCAACAAACCTAGAAGCTAACTTTCCTTTACTTCTGAACTGAACAACATGCTTCAACGGCGAAATATTCGTGAAAACCATGTTGGCCACGTCAAATTCCAAATTCTTTTGATGCTTATCAACATAACTGTTCTGACGGTCTAGGGCTGCCTTCATTCGTTGATGAGAAAACTTGATAAAATACGAGGTTTCTCTAATCATCTCAGACCCAGTATCAACTTATCTCCAGTTTCCAACCAATATACCGGAGAATTACGCGGTCTACCATACAACGCCTCGTATGGTGCCATCCCAATGCTCGACTGGTAACTGTTGTTGTATGCAAAATCAACTAAATGAAGATTGTATTAACTGGCTTTTTGGTCCGGTTCCCAGAATAGCATCAAACATGCTCAACTCAACGTACCTCGTGAAGCTGAATCCGAAAAGGAACACACAGGAGCAAAGGAAACAGAACCGAGAAGGGATTACAGTGCCTGTGGCCTCACGGCATGCAGAAGACGTCCGCAATCCTA
The DNA here is from genome assembly GCA_030737875.1 of Allium sativum. Lineage (NCBI taxonomy): Eukaryota > Viridiplantae > Streptophyta > Magnoliopsida > Asparagales > Amaryllidaceae > Allium > Allium sativum. Next base: position 219,014,330 of record CM060920.1, read on the forward strand.
GGCCTCGGACCCCGAAGGAGTTACGAGTCTCAACCACCCGATCCCGGGACCCTCACGCCCTTCGGAAGAACCGCACCCGGGCATGATGCGGAATTCGCACCTAGCCGTGTGCGAATTCTCGCACCATGCCTGGGTTCGAAATTTTGAACCCACACCTGGGTTCGAAATTTCAAACCCAGTCCTGCGGGGTCTCGAGCCCAGTGGGCGCGAAATCTTGCGTCCACAGTTGGGCTTGAGATCCCGAGCCCAGCAGGAGCGAAATCTCGCGCCCACGGCTGGGTTCGAGATCTCGAGCCTAGCGGAGCGAGATTTCGCACCCGCATCTAGGTTCGAAATTTCGAACCCACTGGGTTCGAAATTTCGAACCCATAGGTCTTCGAACTCGTACCTGGGTTCGAAATTTCGAGGCGCGAGGCTACGGGCTCGAATTTCCTGCATGTGGCCCCCCTTTCTACCTAATCCTACCTACTCCCACTCCTATAAATAGCCCATGGCCTCACACTCCAAAGTGGTTGGATTTTCTTCAATAAAGACCTCCCTAAAGCTTCATGATATCCATTAATGGCATCTCCTATTTGAGAAAGAAGGGGAATTAAATATTCTTTTTCCCAAATACCTAGCATATTTCAATTATGTAAGTGAATGTAATGAGCATGGCTCCACCTTGTAATTCTTGAGTGATTAATAAAAGTTCAACATCTTTCCAAAGTGAACGTAGGACTAATCCGCGGCCGAACCACTATAAATACTTGTGTCATTTATTGCTTTCTCTTACCTAGTTTTGCGATCAAATTAACTATTCCTAGTTATAGGAATCTTTGGTGTTTACGACATTTTTTGCCGTCAACATTTGGTGCTTTCACTGAGAATCCGAATTCAAGATTTGTGTCTTTCTTCCGCGTTATCATCTCGACTTCGACAAGCTTAGGGTTCCTTGCTCAACCCACTGTCGGGTCCGCTTACGATGGTAAAGAAGTCAAAGAACGCAATGGTCGGCTCTTTAGCCATAGCCGAGGCCGGTACTTCCCAACAACTTCAACTGGTAGATGTCCCGGCCCCTAATGAAACCGTCCCTCCTGTGGTGGACCCGAAGCGCCTGTTACCCAAGATCAAATTCGTGCGCTTAATGAAAGATATGAAAACACCGCGGTTTAGCTCAACCAAGCACTAAGGAATAACATCGACCTTATGCAGCAACTTCAAAAAAGTCAGCGAGTTGTCGCCCAACTTCAACTAACTCGGAACAATGCTTGACCCCGACCAACCACCTTGGAAACTTCCTCTTCCGAGTCAAGGGGCCCATACAAAAGGAGAAGATTCACCCTCATCAACCATGTCGCCGCTCGTACCAATGCCCTCGACAATGGTAATAGTCAAAACAACGGGCATGGAAACGACAACGGCGACGGGTCCACAGTCACATACAGTGAGGGGCCCCAGTACCGGGACCGCTCTCGCTTAGTTATCAATGACGGACCAGATCCTACAAACCAACCTCCTCTTCGACACAACCCAATGGCTGCTAATCGGGGTGAAGGGGCCGCTATTGCAACGGCCCGTGCTCCTATAGAATAGGATCCACATCACACTTCGCCGCCTCACCAACCACAAGATCCAATCATAGATATCGAGGACATGGAGGAAGACGATCTAGACATCCATCATAGAAGACGGCCTTGCAACAGGACTCCGGAGCCGCGTCAAAATCCATGGATCCAAATGGCGGATCCCCATCCAACTTACCTTCCCGACATGATACGAAGGGTCATGAGGGAAATGCGAGGGGGCGCTCACGGTGCATGGGAAGCGCACATCAGGCATAACCCCTTCACAAGAAGAGTGAATGAAGCCGAATGGCCAAGGTGCTTTAGCATGCCACAAATGCCACTCTATGATGGTACTACTGACTCTTGTGCCTTCTTGAATCGCTATGAATGGCAAATGGACTCGAGCCAAGGCGACGATCCGGACAAATGCAACTGCTTCTCGGTCTTCTAGTCCGGTACCGCTCTACTTTGGTTTTCCCGCCTCCCGCTTGATTCCACTAACAACTTCGGGCAATTGGCAATATAGCTGGTCAAGCAATTCAGGGTGCATATCCCAACTCCGAAGAATGCCCTCACCTTATCCAACCTATAGCGGGGGCCCGCCGAATCGCTTAGAAGCTACCTTTCCCGGTTTAACACTGCTCTCGCCGAGGTCGAAGACCCAGATCCTCGCACCATACTCTTTCAGCTAGCAAAAGGTGTCCTCCCTACTTCAGAACTCGGGGCTTGAATCGATCGAAAACAGCCAAAGAGCCTCAACACCTTCTATGAGAAGACAGATCAATACCTGTGCCAAGAAGAAGAAAGCCCGACCCTCGCCAAGCTTTCGAAACCTACACCCCCTTGAATGAAGACATAGAGACGATCTACTTGGAAACATGTAACACCCTGCAATACAAGAAGCCACGTGTTATAGAATCAACTGACCGTGAGAAGAACACCGGGAGGTACTATCAATACCATGACGTATACGGGCACGACACCAACGAATGCCGCCAGCTTAAGGATGCAATCGAGAAACCTATACGCGAGAAGCGGCTCGAGCAATATGTCCAAGAGCCCTTTCCTGCCAAAGCAAACTCGCAACCTCCAGCGCCAGCTCCACAAGCAGCCCCTAAGTGAGCTCCAGGGCCATCTACCCAAGACGAGCAATTGTGATCAATACCTCTGTGGTGGACCTTACCCTATACTTAACATCTTTTGAAAAATGGAGGAATATGCGAGTTCCATTAAACATGCTACTTAGGAAGTCTGCTCCACTCTCCCTCCCACCAAGCTACAAAAAACCATGTGGGACGACATCGTCTTCCGAGAAAGGGAATCGACAGGAGTGGAAATACTGACCACCGATCCCCTCGTCATCACTGCCCAGATCGGTGTCGCTTCCGCACGGAAGGTATGAATCGACTAGGGAAGCTCGGTCAACATCATCTTTAAGGTATCTTACGAACATATGAAGTTGGAAACAAATGACTTGAATCCATGTTACGCTGCCATTCACGGCTTCAATGGGGCCTCTAGTTCCCCCGTAGGGATGATTGACCTACCCGTGGAACTGGGCGAGGGGGATCGAAGCTGAGTCCGGATTCTCACTTTCATGGTCATAGACATCGACTCTCCCTACAACGCTTTCTTAGAACACCCTTTCCTCACCGAATTCCGAGTTTACAGGGCAGCACGGTCTCTACTAATGAAATTCCCGATGGAAAATGGGATCGGAACCATTAAGGGCGACCAATAAGCGCCATGGAATGTTTCACAATAGAATGGAAGAATGCGTGCGATAAAGACAAAGGCAAATCCGTGCCCACTCCTTCTTGTGCCAAGAACATCTCTGCATAGCAACCAGCAGCGTCCGGGCCACGGCTCAGGCGTCACTCCTGTCTTTCCGATGACCTAGACCCACGGAATGACGAAGAACCCGAATACGAGAGGGTTACCCTGGTCGAATCCACAATGGACATTCCCGTCAACCTCGATGACCTAACGATGGTGTTGAAGTTAGGGTTACAACTCTACCTAGCGGTTAAAGAAAATCTCATATGCTTCCTAAAAGCCAATTTAGACGGGTTTTCATGGACTCACTCCGACATGAAAGAAATCGACCCCGCAATTGCCTGACATTCCCTTGGCTTAGATCCCAGAATACCTCAAGTCAAACAGAAACGCCGCTTTTTAGGGCCCGAGAGGTCCATGGCACTCAAAGAAGAGGTGGACAGTCTGCTCAACAATAACTTCATCTGCGGGGCTGACTACCCTGAGTGGGTTTACAATCCAATTCTGGTTAAAAAGGCCAATGGTAAGTGGCGGACATGCATCAACTTCTCCGATCTGACCAAGGCATGCCCCAAGGATAGCTTCCCACTCCCGAAGACCAATCGACTAGTCGAATCGACTGCCGGATACCAGCTATTATCCTTCATGGATGCCTACTCAGGCTACAACCAGATCCGGATGAGCCTCCGTAACCAAGATCATACCTCTTTCATAACCGACCTTGGGCTCTCTACTACTACCGTGTTATGCCCTTCTGCCTTAAAAATGCCGGCGCCACTTATCAGTGAATGGTTAATCAACTCTTTAAAAAATCAGATCGGAAAGTCCATGGAGGTGTACGTGCACGATATGCTAGTGAAATCTAAAATAACAAGCGATCACGTCCATGACCTCTCCAATATGTTCGATGTCCTTCGCTAGTACGACATGAAACTCAACCCCCTGAAGTGCTCCTTCGGAGTCGCCTCGGGCAAATTCTTGGGTTTCATTGTCATTCTCGGAGAATCGAAGCTAACCTTGAAAAAGCTATTCGGGACATCCGAATCCCGGAGAACATCAGGGATGTCCAAAGGCTTAACAGAAAGGTCGTCGCTTTAAGTCGGTTCATCTCTAAGGCCACCAATAAATGAATCCCCTTCTTCTATTTACTCCGAAAGGGGAAATACAATTTTCGAGTGGATCCCCGAGTGCCTCTCCGCATTCAAGGAACTCCCGAACCACTTAGAGCGACACCTATCCTCTCTAAGCCTATAGACTATGAGGACTTATACATTTACATGGCTGTTTCTGCACAGGCAATCAACTCGACACTAATACGCCTCGAGGGTCGCACTCAACGACCCATCTACTATATCAGCAAGCGGCTGATGGGGGCAGAGAAGAACTACCCTAAGTTAGAAAAGCTGGCATTCTGCCTATTGATCTCCTCTAGAAAGCTCTGACCATACTTCCAGTCGCATCCTATCAAAGTTGTCACTGACCAGCCGCTACGTCCGGTCCTACAATGACCCGAGGCGTCAGGGCGATTACTAAAATGGAGCATAGAGTTAAGCCAGTTCGAAATAACCTTCATCCCTTGATGAGCCATACTCGGCCAAGCCTTCGCTGACTTCATCATGGAATTCACAACCCCCAAGAAGGAACCCGCGACAAACGCCGGAATTCCCGACGCCAAGTGGAAATTATTCGTAGACGACTCCTCTAATAGAAAGTGCTTTGGGGCCGGAGTCGTGCTCATCACCCCTGAAGAATGCCCAATGTATTACGCACTAAGGCTAAATTTCCCTGCCACCAACAACTACGCGGAATACGAGGCCTTAATCGCCGCGCTTAAAATCGTGACCAAACTCAAGCTTGAGACTGTCCATATCTTCTCCGATTCACAACTTATCGTCGAACAAGTACTGGGAGAATATCAAGCGAAAGAGGGACAACTTGCCCAATACATGGCTGGGTTCAGGGGCTACTCGTCTGCCTCGAGCATTTAACCATCACCCATATTCCACGTGAGGAAAATGAAAAAGCAGTTTCCCTCGCCCGAATGGCAAGCTAAGAAGACCTGCAACTTAACGGATTCTCCCCGGTTACAGTCCTCAACTCTCCAAGTATCAAGCAGGGGCAAGACGAGACGGTTATGAGCCCCGAACCCAAGCCCAAGTAATGGATGACACCGATCAAAAATTACCTACAGCACGAGATCCTGCCAAAGCACTACAAAGAAAGCCGCGCGCTCACTCGCTAATCAGCCTGTTTCCTTCTTATGGATGGAATACTCTACTGTAGAGGCTTTTCCGTTCCACTACTTCGATGCGTAGCTCACGGTGATGCCCTTCAGTAACTGAGCAGTGTGCATGAAGGCGAATGTGGTGACCACACTAGGGGGTAGACCCTGGCTAGAAAAATTCTTAGACATGGTTATTATTGGCCCACGCTTGATCAAGAAGTCGCGGACTACACTCGAAAATGCGATAAGTGCCAGCGCTTCTCCAAAATTCCAAGAGCCCCGCCTACCGAGCTATCTCAGATGGTCATCCCATAGCCGTTCGTTATGTGGGGAATCGACATCATAGGAACTCTTCTAGTGGCCAGAGGTGGGGCACGACCAATTGGGCAGAAGCTAAAGCTCTTGCCACCAAAACCACGAAGAAGATGATTAACTTTGTTGTCCGCAACATTGTTACCTGCTATGGAGTGCCTCAGGACATCATCGCCGACAATGGCACACAATTCGAGAGCAGCGAGCTGTCAGCGCAACGGCATCGTTAGAAGATTCTCAGCGGTGGCTCATCCCCAAGCCAATGGGCAAGTCGAGGGGGTTAATAAGGTCATCAAGTCCATCATCATGAAGCGTCTGGAAAAGGCAGGGGCATGTGGGTAGACGAACTCCATCTAGCTCTATGGGCTTACCGCACCACCCACAAGACAGTGACCGACCATACTACTTTCGCCCTCGCATATGAATCTGAAGCTGTCATTCCTATTGATCTCAAGTTGCAATCCCATGGAGTAACGTACTTCGATCCAAAGGAAAACCAAGATCTACTTCTGGGATCACTCGACTTGCTGGAAGAAAAAAGGAATGAGGCCGATATCAGAGCCACCGCCAAACGACATCGAGTTGCCCGATACTTCAACTCCAGGGTTTGCCAAAAAGGGCCTCAATATCGGCGACCTCGTTCTAAAGTGGGTTTTTCCCCTGGCAACAGGTCTCACACCTCGATGGGAAGGCCCGTACTACATCCATCGAAAGCTCAGCGATGGAACTGTAACACCCCGTATTTTCTGAGAATATTAAAAGAATGAATTAAAGAACACTCAATTTTTTTAAGCGAGAATTAAGGTGAAATGGGTTGCGTCATTGCGTTCATATCGGAATTCTGCTTGAGATAGAGTCCGAGATTGCGTAAATCGGACTCCGTATGAAGAAGATATCTTTAAATTAAATATTGCAGCAAAACATGAAAAAGGAGAATGAGAAAAGAACAGTGTTTATCATTGTTCTAAGGTTTGTAAGAAAAAGACTTAGTAGCTCATTTGGTTAGAACATGTGACTTGCATATAAGAGGTATAGAGTTCGATCCCCGTCAGCGCCATATTTTCTTTTTAGGGGAATGGCTAAAAAGTGGCTTAGTGTGAACGCAGTTCAAAAAGTGGTTTAGTATGAAAATGGTTAATTAGGAAGATAGACAAAAAGAAATATATATATATATATATATATATATAGAAAATATATATATGTACATATATATATGATGTGTACGCCATCATGTGGCGCACGCAGCGCATTTTTTGTTGGTTAAGGATTGTCTTTTTTTACGTGGCCTTCTCTGATGGGCTTTGTGACAAATTCTGAGGTTATAGGGCTTATGTGTCATGCTATGATTGGCTGAGTGACACACTGCTTTAGTTGGATGGCTCTGATTGCTCCTAAAACGATCTAACGACTCACATAAGATTTAACTTCTATAAAAGCAACTATAATCCTAAAACCCTAAGCCACACAAAAATATTCCTAAGACTGTCATGCTGTCAACACTCAACCTAGAGTAGCTGCCATTCGTATTCAACTAGAAAGCAAGATAGAGGCAAGAATCAAAATAAATCAAATCTGATTCAGCTAAGAGAATTCAACGTCTACAACAAAGGAGAGCTATCCAAATTCAGAATACAGATCCCTGAACACAAGACTAGTCTCCTTTTTGTAAGTCCAGTTATCATTTAGACTTAAATGATATTAGAATCGTGACTAAATAAATGGATGTAGAACATCGCCTAATGTAAATCTATGCCTATCCTTTTTGTTAAAACTGAATTGATTGAGACTATGATTCTTATCATGCTAAGTGGTGATCATGTTGTATGTAATTTGACGATAAATGTTAAATGCTTGGCAATGAATCTATATGCGGTATAATTTGGCAATGACATATCAATTTTGGCGATGAAATAAATTGGCGATGACATATTATAATTTGGCGATGGAATATCATATTGTGTAATTTGGCGATAACATACCATATTGTATAATTTGGTGATGACATTTCAAGTTGTATGATTTGGTAATGACACATATATGTTGTATGATAATTTTGGGATCTTGCTATGTTCAACCATGTTCACATATATGATCCAAAACTACATGTTAATATGATTAGGTTCATGTTAGATTTGATCCAACTGATTTGCAAGTTCGCAACTACATGTCTAATTTTAAGTTTATGTAGTTTTATGTAAAATCCCTATTTCATGATTCATGTTAAATAGATCTAAAATTTGCAAGTTCATAATTAAATGTATATTGTTCTATGCCAAATTCATTTTATACATGTGTAGTTAGATCCATATTTTTGTGATGTTGGAATTATTACATGTTCCTCTTTTTCCCCTTTTGTGTATAAGATTAGGCTATGTATCGAGTGTAACAACCCGAATTTTAACAACATGTTAAAATCATAAATTAAGGCAGAATTAAATTTTAAAATAAGAACCAAGGGAAATGGGTTACGCCATTGCGTTCGTCTCGGAATTCTACATAAAATAGAGTCCGAGTTTTCGAAAATCGGAGTCCGTATGACCATGTTATGACTCTCCAAAGTTTCAGAAATATTCAGAGTTCAAAACAGCTCGAATTCGAATTCAAAATTCGAATTTCAAACGCAGAATAGACTGGGCGGGAAATTTCCCGCCCAGACCCAGGTCGACTGGGGAGTCGACCTCCCCCAGGTCGACTGGGCAGTCGACTTGGGTGTCGACCTGGTCCCCGAACCCATTTTTGGGCCAGTGTTCGTTCTGATGTATCTAGTCCGATTTCTGTCCAGATTCATCTGCCTAAACCTATTTAAACAGCCCCAAACCTAGTCTTCTCTACACAATTCTATTCTGCTTCTACTCTGCCTTTGTTCTAAATAAAAATAAAAATGGCGTCGCTACTCTGCTGGAATCAAAACTAGAAGCTAATCAACATCAACCTAAGCAACTCAATTCAAACTAGAGATTGAAGCTTCTGCAACGACGCCTAGACCATATTGAATCAAATCAGAAGATTAATCAAGTTAGACGCTTCAACGCGACAACGAATCGATTTGTCCTCTCTTAGCCAATCAAGGTAAGTTCAAGTTACTTTTAGATAAAAGCTGTAAACCTAATATCCATGTTGTAAATTGGAATTGGATCTATGTATGGTGATTGATTCTTATCTATTCTTGTTCGTCTTGGATCTTGACTTTCAGACCTATTCATGTTGTAAATCAAATTCTCTCGTGTCTATAACCTTAACATGCCTATGACGTTGAATGTATTGTTAATGGACAAGGACTATGACTGAGAACATAAGACTGCCTATGACTAATATGACTATGCCTGTGACTATGACGGTGAACATAAGACCGCCTATGACTAATAAGACTATGCCTATGCCTATGACGGGGAACGTAAGACTGTTGCCTATGACTATGACAAGGACAATTGTGGTTAATCACCTATGACTCTTGACTATGAGGATTATTACCTATGATTATGAACATAAGACCATTATCTATGACCATGACTTTGAAACTATTACTGTTAATTGTCCATGACTATTTGCCTAGAACTATTTTTGATAATTATCCATGATCATTGTGATGAGTCGCTTATGATTCATAGCTATGAGATTTGTACCAATGACTGTTGGGGTTAATTGCCTAAGGCTATTATAGTTGATTGTTCATGCCCATGACACCATAGTTGAAAACCATGTTGTGCACTGAATTGACATTTTGTTGAATCATATACCTAGGCTGTGACTTGCTTAGTTTATTCACAATTATGTACACCAAAACCACTAGATCCATTATTCTTGTATTTGGCTTGCTTTTGCACACCTATTCTTTTATGTCGGTGTTTATCATGACCATCGCCTTATCTTGCTAGATTTGGAATCCTATATGTCAGTGATGTGGTAACCAATTATCTCAAGTTATGTCATGCTAGTCTTGCAACCCCCCTTTTTATCGCTTTATGCTCATCTCTTTTGCCTATCATAGTTTTGATGCTATTCCCTCTATTTCGAGATTTGGATTTGTTTGTAGTATAGAACGATTCACGTTCACGTGCGATGGGAATACGATTTGGGTAGAACAGGCAAAAACATGAATTGGTTATGAACATGAATTATGAACTCGATAATAGGCAAAACTTGAAACATGAACGCTGTTATAACTTGAACCTGGATATGGACACGAACCTGACATCGACTTGATATGAAACTTGCCTCGAAAACTTGACACGATTTGACATGAAACATGACATGAAAACTCGACATGAATTTTGACATGAAAACTTGAATGTGGGCATGACAATTAGAAAAACTTGAAAATGGCCAACTCGAGGTTGGGTTGAGTTTGCAGTGTAAATCTGCCCGGAACCGCCCAGCAAATCCAGTGGCTGCAAACAATAGGATCTAATGTGGGTAGTTGGTCATATCGCACGTAAAACCCGAGGTTAGACTATGTTGTGGTGTAAATCTGCCCGGAACCGCCCGGCAAATCCAGTGACCACAACAGTTAGTCTAATGTGAGAGGTTGAAGTGCATTAATGAATTAATGCCATGTGATAGGGTTAAGTCATGAAACGCATGAATATACTTAACCAATTTGACACGATGACTTGATAGGGTTAAGTCATGAACCGCTTGAATATACTTAACCAATTTGACACGATGACTTGATAGGGTTAAGTCATGAACCGCTTGAATATACTTAACCAATTTGACACGATGACTTAATAGGGTTAAGTCATGAACCGCTTGAATATACTTAACCAATTTGACACGATGACTTGATAGGGTTAAGTCATGAACCGCTTGAATATACTTAACCAATTTGACACGATGACTTGATAGAGTTAAGTCACGAACCACTTGAATATACTTAACCAACTTGACACATGATTCGTAGGGCTAAGTCATGAACTTGAACGACAACACTTAGCCAATTTGACATGACACGTAGACGGGTTAAGTCACGAACTTGAATGACCACACTTTACCAACTTGACATGCTAGACTGATGGGGTTAAGTCTCGAATTTAAATGACAACACTTAACCTGTTGGACGGAAACCCTAGTTACGCGGTCCTTTTCAGCAGTAACCCACTAGATGTATCATGGTACCCTGGAACTAGGCAGGGTGGGGCACGATTACTGGGATGATTGTAAGCGACCAAAACGACGGCTGAGTTGGTGCGCCATTGTAGGTTCAGGCGGACTACGGTCGTGCACGTAGTCCGGAGTTGAAAAAGCAGGCATTGGGCACCAGTAGGTTTACACTGTGCGTGCTTGATTCGTGTCGGTGGTTGGCACCCTAGGGCTTGATACACCCTATGGTGGACCTAGCACAGGTGACTACATTCGTGATAGGGCCGTATGACACAGACACATGAACGAGATAGGACTTGTAGGGAGCCGATCGATTAATAGATCGTTTTCGTGAGACCAAGTAATGGATCATTTCATGACATTGGGCAAGGGACCATTTTATAGTCAACACATGACACGAGTTGGGATACTAGTACGGTTGGTGCAGAGCAAATAGATATCATAGAAATATTTTAATGGTAAAGCAGAGAAATCTTGCGATGCTTGATAGAAATCTTGCGAAATTTATCTTGAATGGAAACCTGGCGATGTTATACTTGACAAAAACCATATGAGGTTATTCTTAGTTATCTTTCCTGTAGATTATCTTGTCATCATGCTTATGTTTACTTTCAGTTTATTCATGCCATGTTATCTTTACCTATTTTTATGCTGAAAGTCACTAGGACTTACTCAGTCTTTATGATTGACCCGTTTTGTTTCGCCTCTTTTTCTTCCGTTCCCCCCCCAGGTCCGCAGGGTGGGAATACAACTTAGTTCGGATCTTACCAAGCTCCAAAGCTCTTTCATGTACGACTTGGATTTCTCTTGGCTATGGCTTGCTTTGCTGGGGAATGATTTATAACTATGGTTTTATGCTTCTTTACTATTGCAAGACAAATTTCGATGTAATTGACTTAATAGCATTTTGATGTAAAAGCCTTTAGACCTTACTAGATTTTAAAGCAATGAAATTTGGGTTTTCCTTCCGCTGTTTTATTTATGTTCTGTCTTGTAATATTTCTGTGTATGTTTACCTAGATAATACTCCACCAAAGCTAGTGCATTCCCTTTGTGAGTGACCCTAGCGGAGGTGGGGTGTTACATCGAGCCTAACATTTTATGTTGTTTGTGTGAACGTTTAACGGGGGTAACGTTGGGGAAAAACATAAATTACATATAATTGGCATATTTGGCTTATAAACATATATATGGTTTATGGAATAAAAGTGGTATACATTTTTATACCTAAAATTATGAGCTTGATTTAGAGGGAAAGTGGGCCATGACAATAAATTATCGATAATTTACATAAAAGGATAAATATGTAAATTTAGTAAAAGACGAATATGTCTAACCCGAGGTTAGATTGAGTTACGGTATAAGACTGCCCGGAAGCGTCTGGCAAATCCAGCAACTGTAACAATATAGATATAATGTGAGAGGTTAGCGCATTGAGCCCAAAAGAACCCGAGGTTAGACTGAGTTACAGTGTAAAACTGCCCAGAACCGACCGGCACATCCAGTGACCATAACAATACCTATCTAATGTGAGTGGTTTGTGCTTTATTAAAAGAATTAATGCTAAGACAGGAATGGTAGGGTTAAGTAAATTAAGGTAACACTTAACCAATAATACACCATGTTAATTAGACAAGTGGGTGAGGTTAAGTAAATTTAGAACACTTAACCGTTATAACATGTTAATTAGACAAGTGGGTGAGGTTAAGTAAATTTAGAAACACTTAACCAATATAACAAAATGAGTGACTAGGGTTAAGTTAATAGGAAACACTTAACCGGTATAGCATGGTGAATGGGTAGGGTTAAGTAATAAAAAACACTTAACTAATATAACTTGATTTGTGGTAGGGTTAAGTTATCACAAGAAGGCAACACTTAACCAAAGTAACATGACAAGTAGGTGGGTTAAGTTAACTTGAATTGATTGATGACACTTAACCAATACAACAAGATGAATACATGGGGTTAAATTAACAAGAAACACTTGACCAATATAACTTGATGAACGAACGGGGTTAAGTTAATAGGAAACACTTAACGGATCGAACATGATAAGTAAGGAGGGTCAAGTTAATAAGAAACGCGTAACCAACATGACACGATGAATGAGTGGGTTAAGATAACATGAACGGACAACACTTAATCAATATGACGTAATGTGCGGGAGGGTTAAGTACATATCGGGTTGGTGGGTAATATTAGTACATATAGGCCCACAAACTTAACCATTAAATAAATATGCTTGAATCAGTGGAAGGGTTAAGTACATATCGGGTTGGTGGGTAATATTAGTAAATATAGGCCCACAAAAACTTAACCATTAAATAAACATGCTTGAATCAGTGGAAGGGTTAAGTATATATCGGGTTGGTGGGTAATATTAGTAAATATAGGCCCACAAAAACATAACCATTAAATAAACATGCTTGAATCAATGGAAGGGTTAAGTACATATCGGGTTGGTGGGTAATATTAGTAGTTGGGACACTAGTTAGGTAGTGCAGAGATAGATATACAAATCGGATTAACATGGTAGTAGCGAAGCAGAGAAAGAGTAGGAGCGCATTCAGTTTATCTTGCCTTATCATACCTTATGCTTATCCTATTTACCTTATTTCTTCGTTGTTGTCCTGCATCCAGTTTATTCATGTCATGGTTCTCTTACCAGTTTATATGCTGAATAATCACTGGACCTACCAGACTCATGTCTGACCTAGTTTTGTTTCGCCTCTTTTCTTCCGCCCCCCCAGGTTCTCAGGGAGGAAATGTTACCACTTAGCTCAGTTTTCTTTTCAAGCTCGAAGATGGTCGATGTTTTGCTTTGGACTCTCTCTTCCACTGCTATGGCTGGCTCATGCTTTATTGGGGAATATCATTGTTATTTTTGTGCTTCTTTTACACTTGGAAGTTATTAAATCAAGATAGAAGTTCTATGTATTACTTTTAAGTATGATTTGAGAAAATTGTTGTAAAAGCTTGACTGAATCACATTGTTAATAAAATGACTTTATTTTCCGCTGTTTTATTTGTCTGTCTTGTAATTTATCTGCATCTTTTACCTAAAGCGCTTCACCGAAGTTAAGGCATTCCCTTTGTGAGTGACCTTAACGGAAGTGGGGTGTTACACTTTGTATCAGAGCTGAAGGTTACCGGATTAGATAAAAGATTTGAAAAATTATTTTCAAAACGGTTTGAAAAGAAGCATTTTCAAAAGAAAAGTTTTTTTTAAAGGCATATTACCCAAAGCCATATGCACTATCTTTTGATCCTCTATTTGAATCCTTGTTTCCTTCTTTCCTAAGTCTCCAGAACTCCTGGCTTTCTGGGAGGTAACCTCATCGCGTCATGGTCCCGTAGGCTTGAAGAGACTATGACACCTGTCAAAGGGAAAATAAGCGCCCAACTTCCATATATAGCTGCAGTAGTTTCACCTATGGCTAATTTTCTTTCGAGCTTTATAGGATTTTCCATTAGATGGAGGTACCTTTTAAGAGACCTGTCAACAAGTTACACAAGGATGACAAAGATGAGAATGAGGGAGTTTTGCTAAGGAGCACAACATAAGGATGAAGAACTCATGGATATAGACTTGGTTCACAAAGGAAGGGAGGAAAGAGTAGTAAAACCTAAAACAAGAGGAAGTATCTTTATTTTGGTATAATGGGTCGTATAATCAAGGGCAAGGGAAAGAACAAAGGACAGGATTTTCCGGAAGGCAAGTGCATGCTCTCACCGCTAGCATACTTAAGAGCGAGGCAGTAAGATTTCTGTTGAAAGAGTTTTTCTTTTCTTTTTGATCATCCTGTTAGTACTCTTTTTGATTTTAGCGCTTCACATTCGTTTATATCTGCTTCCATAGTTGAGTCTCTGCACCTTAGTACTTGTATAGTAGAAGATCCCAATATTGTCTCAAATCCAATTTGTGGTTCGGCTCATTTATCTTTGGTTTGTAAGGATTTGAGACACTTATGTTTTTGGTTTCATGGGCTATGGGTTGATTCTAGGCATGGATTGGTTAGCTAGTAATTGTGAAAGGAGGGTAGTTAGACTTTTGACTTGCGTTGGGAATACCCTCGAAATTTCGTGTGATCCTAAGGGATCAGTTTGTCTTAGCTACCTAGAATCACTTTATGTATTTATCGACGATTTTCGATCCGTTGGAGTAGTCCATGGGTACGTTGATGTTTGGATTAGGTTAGGGGTTTTCCCCATAAAACTCAAGACGGACTTCCGCATATATCTAGTTGACAATGCAAAACCAGTTATGCGATAAGTGATAGTTTTGGAGCAAGATTGGCGATGATAGCCAGAGTCGGTTAAGTGCTCAATTGTTTGGTTGTTTTGCTAGTATCATCTTACATAAATCGTCCAAATTCGGAGGAGGTATTCCTTGGGTGCTTGTCTGATATTGGTTTAGGCCTTTAGGGATTGTACTTGAGGGATGTCGAGTTCGACAAGAATGGTTTGCGAGAGAAATAAATGGTGGTGGCTGGCGCCCTAAGTAAGACTGACCTTAAGAGTACATAGCAACCTTTAGCTTTAGACCCTCAAATTTGTGACATGATGGATAAGCTACGTAGAAGAGAGAGCTCTAATCATCTTAGTATATACACTTGGTATCATGGTTAACATCTGTTTATCTTGGAAAGATAGTTCAACAACATTGGATTCCCTCTAGCATAGTAACTGATCGATGTCCTATCTTTACTAGTGGGTTCTGGAAATGGAGGTCAAGATGCTTCGCAATCGTGAAGTTAAATTGGTGAAGGTACAGTGGAGTGAAGCTCAAGAAGATGCGACTTAGAAGACTGAAGACTAGATATGCGTATCATACCTTTTTTGAGGGAATACCCTTGATTCCACTTTTTCTATAGTATTTATTTACATGCTAGTCTTTATCTTTTAGGTATATCCTCTTGGTCCCATCCTCGATCCTTATGTAGAAGCCAATGATTGTAAACATGTGTTTGAGACATGTTATGTTTGACGGTTACAAGTGGTTGCTAGGGGTTCCTCGTGGACGCATATACACACACTAGGCACTAAATCGGCTCAATCACTTTCATATTGCATATGCATGAGTGGTTTTTTATATATGTGAACTGAAACATGATGTGTTATCATATGGATGTTGCGTTTGTATGAATGATTTTGCACTCATGCAGAAGTTATAAAGTATGATTAGGAATAATTGCATACATGATGGACTCATGGCACTCACATAATTCACATTGAGGAGGTTAACTGAATCAGTAGACCGCCTGATTTTGCATTAGATAAGGACATGTACACACACTATGCATATGATCATGAAAACATTAGAAATCTTTTAAAGGACAATGGACACCTGTGATTGAATGGTTGAGTAGATGGATGTTGGATGTTAGGATATGCATTCTTCTTAACTTAGAGATTTCGGGGATGAAATCCTTTTAGGAGGGGAGAATGTAACACCCCGTATTTTCTGAGAATATTAAAAGAGCAAATTAAAGAACACTTAATTTTTTTAAGCGAGAATTAAGGTGAAACGGGTTGTGCCATTGCGTTCATCTTGGAATTCTGCTTGAGATAGAGTCCGAGTTTGCGTAAATCGAACTCCGTATGAAGAAGATATCTTTAAATTAAATATTGCAGCAAAACATGATAAAGAAGAATGAGAAAAGAATAATGTTTAGCATTGTTCTAAGGTTTGTAGGCAAAAGAATTAGTAGCTCATTTGGTTAGAACATGTGACTTGCATACAAGAGGTACAGAGTTCGATCCCCGCCAGCGCCATATTTTTGTTTTAGGGGAATGGCTAAAACATGGCTTAGTGTGAACGTAGTTCAAAAAGTGGTTTAGTGTGAAAATGTTTAATTAGGAAGATAGATAAAAAGAAAAAAAAATATATAGAATATATATATATATATTTATATATATATATATATATATGACATGTACGCATCATGTGGCGCACGTGGCGCATTTTTTATTGGTCAAGGATTGTCTTTTTTTTTACACGGCCTTCTGTAATGGGCTTTGTGACAAATTCTGAGGTGTTACGACTTATGTATCATGCTATGATTGGCTGAGTGACACACTGCTTTAGTTGGATGACTCTGATTGCTCCTAAAACGATCTAATGGCTCACATAAGATTTAACTTCTATAAAAGCAACCATAATCCTGAAACCCTAAGCCATACAAAAATATTCCTAAGACTGTCATGCTGTCAACACTCAACCTAGAGTAGCCGCCATTCCCATTCAACTAGAAAGCAAGATAGAGGTAAGAATCAAATTAAATCAAATCTAATTCAACTAAGAGAATTCAATGTCTACAACAAAGGAGAGCTATCCAAATTCAGAATACAGATCCCTGAACACAAGACTAGTCTCCTTTTTGTAAGTCCAGTTATCATTTAGACTTAAATGATATTAGAATCGTGACTAAATAAATGGATGTAGAACATAGCCTAATGTAAATCTATGCCTATCCTTTTTGTTAAAACTGAATTGATTGAGACTATGATTCTTATCATGCTAAGGGGTGATCATGTTGTATGTAATTTGATGATAAACGTTAAACGCTTGGCAATGAATCTATATGTGGTATAATTTGGCAATGACATATTATGTTGTGTACTTTGGCGATGACATAAATAGACGATGACATATTATTATCATATTGTGTAATTTGGTGATGACATACAATATTGTATAATTTGGTGATGACATTTCAAGTTGTATGATTTGGTAATGACACTTATATGGTGTATGACAATTTGGGGATTTTGCTATGTTCAACCATGTTCACATATATGATCCAAAACTACATGTTAATATGATTAGGCTCATGTTAGATTTGATCCAACTGATTTGCAAGTTCGCAACTACATGTCTAATTTTAAGTTTATATAGTTTTAAGTAAAATCCCAATTTCATGATTCATGTTGTATAGATCTAAAATTTGCAAGTTCATAATTAAATGTATATTGTTCTATGCCAAATTGATTTGATACATGTGTAGTTAGATCCAAATTTTTATGATGTTGGAATTATTACATGTTCCTCTTTTTCCCCTTTTGTGTATAAGATTAGGCTATGTATCGAGCCTAACATTTTATGTTGTTTGTGCGAACGTTTAACGGGGGTAACGTTGGGGAAAAACATAAATTACATATAATTGGCATATTTGGCTTATAAACATGTAAATGGTTTATGGCATAAAAGTGGTATAAATTTTTATACCTTAAATTATGAGTTTGATTTATAGGGAAAGCTGGCCATGACAATAAATTATTGATAATTTACATAAAAGGATAAATACGTAAATTTAGTAAAAGACGAATATGCCTAACCCGAGGTTAGATTGAGTTACGGTATAAGACTGCCCAGAACCACCCAGAAAATCCAGCAACCGTAACAATACAGATCTAATGTGAGAGGTTAGGGCATTAAGCCCAAAAGAACCCGATGTTAGACTGAGTTACGGTGTAAAACTGCCCGAAACTGACCGGCACATCCAGTGACCATAACAATACCTGTCTAATGTGAGTGGTTGGTGCTTTAATAAAAGAATTAAAGCTAAGACAGGAATGGTAGGGTTAAGTTAATTAAGGTAACACTTAACCAATACACCATGTTAATTAGACAAGTGGGTGAGGTTAAGTAAATTTAGAACACTTAACCGTTATAACATGTTAATTAGACAGGTGGGTGAGGTTAAGTAAATTTAGAAACACTTAACCAATATAACAAGATGAATGACTAGGGTTAAGTTAATAGGAAACACTTAACCAGTATAGCATGGTGAATGGGTAAGGTTAAGTAATAAGAAACACTTAACCAATATAACTTGATTTGTGGTAGGGTTAAGTTAACACAAGAAGCCAACACTTAACCAAAGTAACATGACATGTTGGTGGGTTAAGTTAACTTGAATTGATTAATGACACTTAACCAATATAACAAGATGAATATGTGGGGTTAAGTTAACAAGAAACACTTGACCAATATAACTTGATGAACGAACGGGGTTAAGTTAATAGGAAACACTTAACCGATCCAACATGATAAGTAAGGAGGGTCAAGTTAATAAGAAACGCTTAACCAACATGACATGATGAATGAGTGGGTTAATTTAACATGAACGGACAACACTTAACCAATATGACATAATGTGCGGGAGGGTTAAGTACATATCGGGTTGGTGGGTAATACGGGTACATATAGGCCCACAACCTTAACCATTAAATAAACATGCTTGAATCAGTGGAAGGGTTAAGTACATATCGGGTTGGTAGGTAATATTAATAAATATAGGCCCACAAAAACTTAACCATTAAATAAACATGCTTGAATCAGTGGAAGGGTTAAGTACATATCGGGTTGGTGGGTAATATTAGTAAATATAGGCCCACAAAAACTTAACCATTAAATAAACATGCTTGAATCAATGGAAGGGTTAAGTACATATCGGGTTGGTGGGTAATATTAGTAAATATAGGCCCACAAAACTTAACCATTAAATAAACATGCTTGAATTAGTGGGAGGGTTAAGTACATCTCGTATAGGTGGGTAATATCAGTACATATGGGCCCACAAACTTAACCGCTAAATGAACATGCTTGAATCGATGAGAGGGTTAAGTACATCACATGTAGGTGGGTAATATTAGTACATATAGGCCCACAAACTTAACCGTTAAGTAAACATGCTTGAATCAGTGGGAGGGTTAAGTACATATCGGGTTGGTAGGTAATATTAGTAAATATAGGCCTACATAACTTAACCAGTAGGAAACCCTAGTAACGGGGACCCATTTCAGCAGTAACCCACATAGAAGTATCATGGTACCCTGAAACTAGGCAGGGTGGGGCACGATTACTGGGCTGATTATAAGCGGTCAAAACAACGGCATGGGATACGTCAATGTAGGTTCCGATGGTTTACGGGCGTGCACGTACTCCGGAGTCGGAAAAAGCAGGCACTGGGTACCAGTAGTTATACAGTGAGCATCTTGAATCGTGTTGGGTCGCTATCATAAGGATTGATACACCTTATGGTGGGACCAGCACAGGGTATCTACACGCAAGAGAGGGCCTACTGACATAGACACAAGGAAAATTTAATACGAGTAAGGAGCCGACCGATAGGGTAGTAAGGGTACATCTAACATTTTCATGGCAATTAGTCTTATTGAGGTAAGATCCTCATACTAGATGTACACCTGTAGGCTACCACAATTGCGGGGATTGGGATCACGTTGTAATAATATCATTTTATACAGATTACTAGTTGGGACTCTAGTTAGGTGGTGCAGAGATAGATATAAAAATCGGATTAACAAGGTAGTAGTGAAGCAGAGAAAGAGTAGGAGCGCATTCAGTTTATCTTGCCTTATCATACCTTATTCTTATCCTATGTTACCTTATTTCTTTGTTGTTGTCCTGCGTCCAGTTTATTCATGTCATGGTTCTATTACCAGTTTACATGCTGAATAATCACTGGACTTACCAGACTCATGTCTGACCTAGTTTTGTTTTGCCTCTTTTCTTCCATTCCCCCTAGGTTCTCAGGGAGGAAATGTTACCACTTAGCTCAGTTTTCTTTTCAAGCTCGAAGATGGTCGATGTTTTGCTTTGGACTCTCTCTTCCACTGCTATGGCTGGCTCATGCTTTATTGGGGAATATCATTGTGATTTTTGTGCTTCTTTTACACTTGGAAGTTATTAAATCAAGACAGAAGTTCTATGTATTACTTTTAAGTATGATTTGAGAAAATTGTTGTAAAAGCTTGATTGAATCACATTGTTAATAAAATGACTTTATTTTCCACTGTTTTATTTGTCTGTCTTGTAATTTATCTGCATCTTTTACCTAAAGCGCTTCACCGAAGTTAAGGCATTCCCTTTGTGAGTGACCTTAACGGAGGTGGGGTGCTGCAGGAACCTTCAGGCTTGCTACCGTCGACAGAGCTGAACTTCCAAGGGCATGGAACATCGAACATCTCCACCGCTACTTTACATAACTCAGTTTACGGTTGTTTATGCTTTTTAAACAATGTTTTGTTTTGTCAAAAATCCAAGGCATTGTAAAGGCTATTACTGCAAAAGTTATTAGTAGAAATAGTGTTCAATTTCCTGTCACCCTATTGTTTACTTCTCACGTAATGCACATTATCTTCCAACAACCAATTCGATTCATGCCTACGAAAACCGCATCGGCACCCCGGGCACGGGAGCCGACATGACCATCCCAATTTCTCGGAAACATTGAGTCTGAAATGCTTGGCTATGCCCGGCACCCTGAGCACGGGAGCCAGCAATGCTACTTGAGTCGTCGGCCCGCGGCGCGACCGAGTCTAAACAACCACGAACTCGAAACCCCGACCCAGTGCCGAGGCCGAGGATAAATCGTTCTGCATCCTAGTCCAGGAGGCTTGGCGCCACTCTGCAAATGACTAAGATCAATGCAAATCTCTCTTCGCCAGTTGCGGGTGTCGGTCGTATATTGGTGCAGCACCAAGACCGGCCTTAAATCGTTTCTTCCATTAGGTCTCAAGGCTAGGGGGAGCCCACGGCCACGATCGGACCTTAAAGCTGATGATCGGGGCTGAAAACTACGCCGGCGAATAAACAACGTTTGGCGGCTTGCCTCAACCCGAAGAACGACGAGAGAGCCACCCACCTGGCGGACCGCACAACGCGATGCCCTACGTCTTCGCTATACTTGAGTTTAACCCTGGGCCACCCAAAACAGCAGGCGAACAGCTTGGTTTCGCAAATTACGGGTTCCCTGAGCTGAGGGGAACTTTCTGAAACCAGCACTCTACCTCACATCTCTGGAATAATTTACCCGGAGACGACCCCTAATCGCTTTCGTGACAAGTGTAACGATAAGTAAATTTGTGCAAGTACAGGACGCTAGAAAACATGAAAAGAACATCTGAACATTTGACATAAAAAATGATCTTTACTAGTTCAAATTTCCTTTTTCACACACACACGCTAAACAAAATATGTGTCTAATACTTTTACTTTCTAACGACAGGGTGTACATGAGAACCACACCGTGTCTTGAAAAACCAAAAGCGAGGGCCGTGCTCGCGTAAATAATCGGCCTACACTACCAAAATAATGGTAATCCCTGCTGGAATTGGTAACACTAACCATGCTTTCTTTTCTTGTGCTTGTGCTTGTCCTTTTTTGCAGATTCCACGCACGATGGCTCATCCTTGATTCTGGGCTTCTTCTTGCCAAGCTCGCTCTTTCCATCTCTGCCACTCCAGGTAGTGGTCGATTCATGAGAGGCCGAGAGGTATCTCTCTCCTGTCCCTTCGCCACTTGAAATCTCAGTAATGTCAATCAAGGTGGCCTGTGGCATAGGCTTAGGGGCACCCCCAACAGCGAGACCGACCACAACATCACTCATCGCCGGAACCGCCTTGCCCTCTCGCTCAGCTTTCTCCATGGCCTCTCTGGCGGCCTTTCGAGTGGCAAGCTTTTGGGACTTGTGAGGCGTGACGCCACCAGCTATGGCTTGGTCCTCCGCTGTGCTTCCTCATCCTCCCTCTTCTTCCGGGCCTCATCATTGGCTTTCTTCTTCTCAGCCTCCTCATCGGCTCGCTTCTTTGTAACGGTGTCTGCAGCTCTCGCCTCGGCATCCCGCCGAGTCTTCGTTAGGATTTCTTTCCTGACAGCTTCATCATGCTCCCATTTCTCCTCTACCTCCTCACACTTGGTCACCATCTTGGCCTGTTGACTTGCCACCAGGGCCGCCATTGAAGCCACATCGGCTACTACCGGGCCTTTGGCAGGGGCATTCAATCCATCAACCACCTCACCTTCTTCGTTGAGAATGTCGACCATACTAGAGGTTATTCTTATGACAGAAAAGGTATCGAGTTGATCGCCTCCCTCTCCAGTTTGTGTCCCTACGGGCCCGGCCCAGTTTCAGTCAATTGAGTGATCATGGGAGCGGGGTCCACTGTTGTCATAGACCTAGGAGAAGCTGCATAAGCAAAGACACAACCTTATTAATCCATAAATTTGGTAATCACTTCATTCTCAAGGATGCATGGTAAAAGGGATTAACCTAAGGTCAAAGATGGCATAGGAATGATAGGACGGGTGCTCGCGACAGTGGATGAGGTGAATTCGGTATCCCCAGCGCTGGACCGAATCCCAGGGACCACTCATCATGATAGATCCGGGGTCAAGAGGTAGGTCACTACAAACTTTCCTTTCTCTTCGAAAAGCCTCACCAACCTCTCGTTCCTAGCATCCTCCTGAAACAGCCTCCTTCCCTCCTCTAGCCTTTCGTGTTTATTTTGGTCAAAAAGATGTTCACGAGTTGGCACTTGTCTAGAGTGCTCACGTCCACTCGACGCAAGAAGCCCTTGTAGGGGATTAACCTCTCCTAAGTTCTAGCAAGCTCGCGAGGATAGTCGTCGACCCACGAGATCCAGCGGTACCTCAAAGCTTTCACATGCATGCTATTAATACTCTCCTCGAAGGAGGACCCAATGCGGGACTCTGCATCATCCAGCTGTCCCTTTAGCTGCTC
The DNA here is from genome assembly GCA_030737875.1 of Allium sativum. NCBI lineage: Eukaryota > Viridiplantae > Streptophyta > Magnoliopsida > Asparagales > Amaryllidaceae > Allium > Allium sativum. Next base: position 219,037,840 of record CM060920.1, read on the forward strand.
TATCTCCCTTTTGTGTTCAGCTCTTATGCCCTCAGCCTCGCTCAACACATCCCTGTTGCTAGCTTCAGCATCCTCCTTCGCTTTCTTTATTGCCTCGAGCTACCTCTTTAGTTCAGCAATCTCGGCGTTCTCAGCCCACAACCTCTCGTTTTTCCTCCCTCAAAGCAGTATTGTCGTTCTGGAGCTGAGTAACCTTCCCCATTTCTTCTTCAATCTTAGTGACATTTTGGACCACTCGTCCTTATCATTCTTAAGAGCTGTATTTTCGAGGGTCAAGCAACTTACTGTATCACTAAAAGTCTCACGGTCATGCTTAACTTCCTCCTTTAAGATCGCATAAGCTTGCTTCAGCTCTGTTGCAATAACATGGACAAAGGTTAAAACTAGGAAACACACGGGATTGCGGCTAACAAACCACAACACGACAAAGAGACCTACCTATCTCAGTTTCCAAGTGATAAACCGAGGTCTTTTCACCATCGATAGTTAATTGTCGGTTGATTAGCTCCAGGTTTTTCTTCTTGATCAACTCCAAAAGGTGGAGGGAATGGTAAGTTCGTTGGCTTGATGGTACGCAGCTTGTACAAGCATCCATATCTTTCCGGATTCCCTGCTGGGAGCGGGGCGGAGATCAGGGAGAGATGGCAACTCGTTAAAATGATATAGAGGGAAGTACAACTTCAAGAACGCCCTCCCCTCTTCAACAGAAAATGCTCGGATTTGGGACTCCGTCAGATTTTGCATTCCCATCAAGACCTCCGTACCCGGCCTTAGTTGACCAAATAACAACTCCCTTCCCTTAGAAGGTTGAATGGGAGCCGTAGGGGGAGCCAATGAGGGGATTGTCGAAGGCAGAGATCGAGATCCACCTATGTTGAGCCGAGCGTCCCCTACAGGAACGCGAACAAGAGAAGGAGGAGGTGGTGATGGAGATCGCCGAGATCGATCCCGGTCCCGACGACGGCTGCCTTGTACTACCGGAGGTGGAGCACTATACAAGCTGGCGGATCTATGGAATCTCGCGAAAGAGGAACTCTAGGGAGGTTGGCGATCCCTGCACCCGTAGCTTCATCCGCCACGTCCACCTGCCATATCTCCCGCAAATGGAACGAGCCGAAGTTAGTCACGTTACTCACATAGGAAAATATCTATGCTATGCAGTGTTAAGAATGTATGCCCTATGTCCTCTCTCAATAGACCAGATTGTGGTCCGATTGGGGAAGCTAACCCCTTAGCAACACAGGAAAATTTCTCCAAGCTTATCGTATTCGGCCATGGAGTCACTACTAGATCCAGTCCCTTTAAGCCGTCAAACTGGCCCGCGGGTTCAAGCAAGGTAGTGGCCTCTGAGTTAGTTGCGGTAGACTGCGGTCTATCCAACACTCCCCCCTCACCTACCGGAGGAAGGACGGGAGTGCTCGGCAACCCCTCCTCTCTGGCAACCTCCTCATGACCATGTACCCTGCCTCTGCACGCATCTCCTCGAGGCGGAACAGTCTCTTGCAGTTCTCCTCCCATTGGGGGCATTTTCCTCTCTCGCCCAATAGAAGAAGGGCCTGCAGTGACTCCCTCCTTTTGCACATTGAAAGCAACCGAAGGCATGATCACGGCTCGGTTGTCCAGCAACAACCCAGCACGGCGCAACCGATCCTTACTTGTTATGGTGCTGGTGTCGCGAAAATTCTCGGGTATCGCCCGTAAAGCATTAAGGCGTTGCCTATAGTCGTCCCCCATAGGCGCCCTCGGATTTCCTGTCATATCCCATTTAAAACCATGAATAAAGGAAAGAATTCTAAAATTACGACAAGGAACGGATTCAGAGAGACACTTACTTCCCTCGAGCCACCTTCTAGCAAATCCGGGAGGGCAGCTGACGAAGAACCACTCGTGCTTAAACACAGACCGCCGAGGCCACGTCCTGATGAAGAATTTGTAGTAGCCGTCGCTTCCAAAGACCATTGAGAGGGTGAGGCCGCACTTGTTTTCCTTAAATGGAAGAAATATCGAATATCTTCCCCGGTGGGCTCCCTGTTCAAAAACTCGCGGAAGAGAACGTAAGTCCCCAAGAGAGAAGCATAGGCATTCGAGTGTAGCTGCGATGGTGCAAGGAGGAAATAGAAAAATATGTCTCGAAAGAAGTTGTTAGCTGGGGACACGCACCCAACAAGGCAAGCTTGTCGGTTCCAGGCAATAAGACACTCGGGCGGTGCATGGGCCCTATCATATCTCCCAGGGGCATGCGCATCACCCGCTGGTATCTTAAATCGGGCTGCCATTTTCCTAACTGCGGTGGCATCCAGGCTCGACTGCACCAAGTTGATAGGATTCTCCAAGATTACCGCGTCGGGCAGTATGTCCGAAGCCACTGGAGGTACGGGCTCATCATCGCCCATGATATCTACATTCTTGGCCTCTTCAATAATGACCGGGGAGTGTTGTCGTTCAGGTTGCTCCTCATGCTCAGACGCTACGAGCAAGCTAGTCAAATAAGAAGAAGTTGAACCTTTGGTGGTGGTATCAAGCTCGTTGCCCGACGGGTCACCTTTTTGGATAGGACCGGATGTGCGCAAGGTGGGCTGGGAAGCCTCGGATCCCATAGTCTTTCTGATCCTTGATCGGGTTTGCATCTTTAGCTATACTTTAACGCAATAATATTAGCACGGGCTGTATAGTGACCTGCACCCCTCGTGTCAGTGACAACTAATACGTGCGTGTAATGCCATAATAAGATTGTGGGCTTAGAGACAAAGAGCATGAAATATCAAATATTTAAAATGAAAAAAAAATCGTTCATCATGCTATCCAAGAATTATATATGATATATGTGATGAAGAATTAAAGGAAAATGAACTGGTAACATTGGGTGGGGATCATGAGGATGATGGAGAGAAGAATGAAGAGGTATCATCAGATGGGTCTATTGTAGATGGTGGGATATGTTGGATGTCAGATGACCACACTTGGGTATATGAAGTTTCTGGAATGAGGTATGATCCACATGAAAATGAGTACTATAAATATGTTTTGGAGGTAGTGGAGGATGTTAGAAGATTGGAATACCAAGTAGTTGGTGATACCTTTGAGCTTATTCGGGAGGGTGTGCTGGGCGAGAAGAACCAGTCGCTATTGCATGATTCAACTTGTGATTAGGAATGTGAGTTTCACAGTCTTAATCCATGTTTTGTACCTAGACTTGCTGTGCATTTTTCTGAGTATGTCAATGTAATAGGTAGTGATAGTGATTCTTCCAGTTATTCCACTCTTGTGGGGTACTAACTGTTAGGCCCTTTATAGTAGTTGAAACTCTTTCTTTCTCTCCTGTTCTTTATAGTCATAGTGTTCTGGCACTTCAAAGCAGATGGAATTTCTATGCCTGTGTAGAATTTCATTTCCTTAAAAAAGAATTATATATGATATAATTGACATAAATGTCTACCTAAAAGATTCTGTTTTGGCGATTAGCCAAAAGCTAACTCATGACATGATTAGATATGGATCTTAGATCACTAAGATATATATACACACATACATATATGTGTATATATATATATATATATATATATATATATATATCGGGATGTTGATTTGAGTGGGAGTATATTTTACTATATATATATGCAATGTTATGTATAAATTTTGATTGTCAAAATTTGTATTTATATTGAACATATATGGTGCAATATCATTCATCATTATATTATTTGTTGTCACCTATGGATATTAAATGCTAAATAACACCAATAATTTATCACTATGGTTGGTCCTTAAGAAGGATAAACAAAATTAAATCAAATTTCTTAACTAACATCGAAATTTGAGGATTATCCCCAAAAAAAAGGGAAATGCAATTGTTTTGTATAATTAGAATACCTAAAATGAAAAAGGTAGAAGTATGACTTCAATCAAATCAGGTATAAATATTATCACTGTCAATCCGTCTACTTCTACATCTTTAGTATTAGATACTAGATATGGATCACGTATGTGTGTGAATTTGCAGGAATTGCAAAGGAGTATAAATCTAGAAAAGGGGAAGTGGACCTACAAGTAGAAATAAAGCAAATGTTGCTGCATTATCCATAGGAAGCTGCCTATTGTCCTAACCACTGACCTAATTGAAGAATTAGAAGACTGTTATTATGTACTTTCCTTTAAAATAAATGTTATTGTGTATCTTATGACGACCCATCTACCTGCGAGCCAAGGATATGCGACCCGTCTTTGCCAAACTCTCTGACACTACCCAAATTGCCATGACCTGATTTCCACGACCCGGAGCCATCAAACCAGATCGACCCATCTGCATGCGAGCCAACCAACACAACCCGCCTTTACCCGATTCATCCACGCGACCTAATACTCCAGAACTCCCAACCTTCCACCAACTCCACATGGCCATGACTCATCCATGTTTTGGAGCATAAGCCATGACCCAAGCTTTATGCCACATCAACAAAGACCCATGCAAAAATGACCCGACTCTAGATCTGACCCATCTAACTCAAATCCCAACCAATCCATCACCAAATGACAATATTGGTGCGACCAACTTGTCCAAATCATCCAATTCAACCATAAACACTTTATGAAATCATCATCAACACTAAAACAACAATTATTCATCAACGATTATTTAGAATTCACCCAATCATGATAGATCAATGAATAAACAAAATAATGGGTCAAAACTTGCATAACATATGAATTAACATAAGAATTTACCAGTTCAAGTTGCTAGGTTAGATCCAACGGTGGTTCAAATGAAAATATACTTACCACGACGTAGATTTAGGTGAAAACAACTTGTAAATGGTGAAAATAAGATCAAACAACCCATATACTAGATTGAATCCGTGAGAGAGATGGTTACCACTCACCCAATCTTCGAATAACTTAAAATCACTAAAATCCCAATCCAGACAGTGACGATTGAGTTTCAAACCTCTCAATTTGATTCAAAGTTCCTTCACTCGATGTAGATCTATCTTAACTCGATGTAGATCTTCAATCTTCTCGCGTAGATCTAGAATTTTAATGGTGGAAAGGTGTATTTGATTGAGCAAGTAGAAACACAAGCTCAACCAAATGAGAGAATGAAGAAAGTAAACTATTCTCCATCCCTCTACCCTCTCCTCTATTTATAGCCTCCAACTAGCACAAACCTAATTCGGTCTCAGTCAAAAGTTATGCCCTGTACAAACCTGACAGGGGCAAAATGGTCACACTTGGTAAAAATTATAATCATGTCTCACATCCCCATAACCAACATATCAAAATATGAGAACGATCCATCCTTTAGGGAATTAAATAAAAATATTTTACGATCCTCCGATATGTAAAACGCGGGATGTTACATTCTCCCCCCTTAGGAATTTCACCCTCGAAATTCAAAGTAACCACAAGAAACAAAAACAATTCCGCATGTCTATCATCTACAAGCAGCCAATTTATCATCCAACTAGCATCCGTCAAGTCATGCATCCACAGCCTTATCCTAGCATATAGAATTCTGCCAACAATAGCACAAGTTACAATGATGTAAGGTGACACGACAACAATGGGTCATACTGACGAAGAGTTCTGGTTGATTCGTCTTTATAATCTCTTCCGTCTCCTACGTACAATCGTCATCATCCTCTCTCTACTACACCTTGACTTATTTAACCGTCTTCCCCCTAAGCTGTTTCGTGTCATGCTCCACAACATGAAGCAGCTTATGTGGTTTTGTAACTACAGACTCAACTTCTCGGTCTTCTTACTGTTCCGGAGATACCACCACATTTGAATCATGCACACACTTCCATAGTAATTACACACAGAAAACATTATGCACACTCGACATCTTCTTGAGTAATTCCAATCCATACGCGAGCTTTCCAATCTGCTTGACTATCAGAAACAGTCCAACAAACCTAGAAGCTAACTTTCCTTTACTTTCGAACCGAACAACATGCTTCAACGGCGAAATATTCATGAAAACCATGTTGGCCATGTCAAATTCCAAATTGTTTTGATGCTTATCAACATAACTGTTCTGACGGTCTAGGGCTGCCTTCATTCGTTGCCGAGCAAACTTGATAAAATCCAAGGTTTCTCTAATCATCTCAGACCCAGTATCAACTTATCTCCAATTTCTAACCAATATGCCGGAGAATTACACGGTCTACCATACAACGCTTCGTATGGCACCATCCCAATGCTCGATTGGTAACTGTTGTTGTATGAAAAATCAACTAAATGTAGATGGTATTAACTGGCTTTTTGGTCCCGTTCCCAGAATAGCATCAGACTTGCTCAACTTAACGTACCTCGTGAAGCTGAAGCCGAAAAGGAACACACAAGAGCAAAGAAAACAGAATCGAGAAGGGATTACACTGCCTGTGGCCTCATGGCATGCAGAAGACGTCCGCAATCCAAGGCCTCAGACCCCAAGGAGTTACGAGTCTCGACCACCCGATCCCGGGACCCTCACGCCCTTTGAAAGAACCGCACCCAGGCATGACGCGGAATTCGCACCCAGCCGTGTGCGAATTCTCGCACCATGCCTGGGTTCGAAATTTCGAACCCACGCTTGGCTTCGAAATTTCAAACCCAGTCGTGCGGGGTCTCGAGCCCAGTGGGTGCGAAATCTCGTGTCCACAGCTGGGCTCGAGATCCCGAGCCCAGCAGGCGCGAAATCTCGCGCCCACGGCTTGGTACAAGATCTCGACCCTAGCGGAGCGAGATTTCGCGCCCGCATCTAGGTTCGAAATTTCGAACCCACTGGGTTCGAAATTTCGAACCCAGAGGTCTCAAAATTTCGAACCCGTACCTGGGTTTGAAATTTCGAGGCGCGAGGCTGCGAGCTCGAATTTCCTGCATGTGGCCCCCCTTTCTACCTAATCCTACCTACTCCCACTCCTATAAATAGCCCACGGCCTCACACTCCAAAGGGCTTGGATTTTCTTCACTCAAGACCTCCCTTAAGCTTCATGAGCTCCATTAATGGCATCTCCTATTTGAGAAAGAAGGAGAATTAAATATTCTTTTTCCCAAATACCTAGCATATTTCAATTATGAAAGTGAATGTAATGAGCATGGCTCCACCTTGTAATTCTTGAGTGATTAATAAAAGTTCAACATCCTTCCAAAGTGGACGTAGGCCCAATCCGTGGTCGAACCACTATAAATACTTGTGTCATTTATTGCTTTCTCTTACCTAGTCTTGCGATCAAATTAACTATTCCTAGTTATAGGAATCTTTGGTGTTTATGACATTTTTTGCCGTCAACATTTGGTGCTTTCACTGAGAATCTGAATTCAAGATTTGCGTCTTTCTTCCGCGTTATCATCTCGACTTCGACAAGCTTAGGGTTCCTTGCTCAACCTGCTGTCGGGTCCGCTTACGATGGTAAAGAAGTCAAAGAACGCAACGGTCAGCTCTATAGCCATAGCCGAAGCCGGTACCTCCCAACAACCTCAGTCGGTAGATGTCCCGGCCCCTAATGAAACCGTCCCTCCTGTAGTGGACCCCGAAGCGCCCGTTACCCAAGATCAAATTTGCACGCTTAATGAAAGATATGAAAATACCACGGTTGAGCTCAACCAAGCACTAAGGAATAAAATCGACATTATGCAGCAACTTCAAAAAAGTCAGCGAGTTGTCACCCAACTTTATCTAACTCGGAACAATGCTCGACCCCGACCAACCACCTCGGAAACTTCCTCTTCCAAGTCAAGGGGCCCATACCAAAGGAGAAGATTCACCCTCATCAACCATGTCGCCGCTCGTACCAATGCCCTCGATAATGGTAACAGTCATACCAACGGGCATGGGAACGACAATGGCGACTGGACCATAGTCACATATAGCAAGGGGGCCCAGTACCGGGACCGCTCTCGCTTAGTTATCAAGGACGGACCAGATCCTACAAACCAACCTCCTCTTCGACACAACCCAATGGCCGCTAATCGGGGTGAAGGGACCGCTATTGCAACGGCCCGTGCTCCTGTAGAACAGGATCCACATCACACTTCGCCACCTCACCAACCACAAGACCCAATCATAAATGTCGAGGGCATGGAGGAAGACGTTCTAGACATCCGTCATAGAAGATGGCCTCGCAACAGGACTCCGTAGCCGCGTCAAAATCCATGGATCCAAATGGCGGATCCCCATCCAACTTACCTTCCCGACATGATACGAAGGGTCATGAGGGAAATGCAAGTTGGCGCTCACGGTGCATGGGAAGCGCACATCAGGCATAACCCTTTCACAAGAAGAGTGAATGAAGCCGAATGGCCAAGGTGCTTTAGCATGCCACAGATGCCGCTTTATGATGGTACTACTGACCCTTGCGCCTTCTTGAATGGAAAATGGACTCGAGCCGAGGCGACAATCCGGACAAACGCAAATGCTTCCCGGTCTTCCAGTCCGGTACCGCTCTACTTTGGTTTTCCCACCTCTTGCTCGATTCCATTAACAACTTCGGGCAATTGGCAACAGAGTTGGTCAAGCAATTCAGGGTGCATATCCCGACTCCGAAGAATGCCCTCATGTTATCCAACCTATAGTAGGGGCCCGCTGAATCGCTTAGAAGCTATCTTTCCCGGTTTAACACTACTCTCGCCGAGGTCGAAGACACAGATCCTCGCACCATACTCTTTCAGCTAGCAAAAGGTGTCCTCCCTACTTCAGAACTCTGGGCTTCGATCGATCGAAAACATCCAAAGAGCCTCGACGCCTTCTTTGAGAAGACAGATCAATACCTGTGCAAAGAAGAAGAAAGGCGGAACCGGCTTTCTGCCGCAAGTCGCCCCAACGACCCACTAGCCGGTACCGCCAACAACCACTTCAGAGGTAGGCAAGGAGGGGAGCCCTTCGACCAAAACAGGAGGCAGGTCCCCAAAGGAAAAAACCAAACAATGGCAGGATGGATGGACGAAACAACGGGCAAGCCTCAGTAGAATTAAGAAAGCCCGACCCTCGCCAAGAATTCGAAACCAACACCCCGTTGAATGAAGACATAGAGACAATTACTTGGAAACATGTAACACCCTGTCATACAAGAAGCCATGTGCTAGAGAATCAACAGACCGTGGGAAGAACACCGAGAGGTACTATCGATACCATGACGTATACGGGCACGACACCAACGAATGCCGCTAGATTAGGATGCAATTGAGAAACTTATACGCGAGAAGTGGCTCGAGCAATATGTCCAAGAGCCCTTTCCCGCCGAAGAAAACTCGCAGCCTCCAGCGCCAGCTACACAAGCAGCCTCTAAGTGAGCTCCAGGGCCATCTACCCAAGACGAGGAATTGTGATCAACACCTCTGTGGTGGACCTTACCCTACACACAACATCTTTTGAAAAATGGAGGAATATGTGAGTTCCATTCAACATGCTACTTACGAAGCCTGCTCCGCTCTCCTCCCTCCAAGCTACAAAAAACCATGTGGGACGACCTTCCGAGAAAGGGAATCGACAGGGGTGGAAATACTAACCACCGACCCCCTCGTCATCACTGCCCAGATCGGTGCCGCTTACGCGCGGAAGGTCTTAATCGACTAGGGAAACTCGGTCAACATCATCTTTAAGGTAACTTACGACCAGATGAAGTTGGAAACAAATGACTTGAAGCCATGTTATGCTGCCATTCACGGCTTCAATGAGGCCTCTAGTTCCCCCGTAGGGATGATTGACCTACCAGTGGAACTGGGCGAGGGGGACCGAAGCTGAGTCCGGATTCTCACTTTCATGGTCATAGACATCGACTCTCCCTACAACGCTTTCTTAGATCGCCCCTTCCTTACTGAATTCCGAGTTTACAGGGCAGCATGGTCTCTACTAATGAAATTCACGACGGAAAATGGGATCGGAACCATCAAGGGCGATCAATAAGCGCCAGGGAATGTTACACAATAGAATGGAAGAATGCATGCAATAAAGATTAAGGAAAATCCGTGTCCCTCCTTCTTGTGCCTAGAACGTCTCTGCATAGAAACCAGCGGCGTCTGGGCCATGGCTCAAGCGCCACTCCTGTCTTTCCGATGACCTCGACCCACGGAAAGACGAAGAACCCGAATACGAGAGGGCTACCCCGGTCGAATCCACAGTGGACATTCCCGTCAACCTCGACGACCTAACAATGGTGTTGAAGGTAGGGTCACAACTCTACCCAGCAGTTAAAGAAAATCTCATATGCTTCCTAAAAGCCAATTTAGACGTGTTTGCATGGACTAACTCCGACATGAAAGAAATCAACCCCGCAATTGCCTTCCATTCCCTTGGCTTAGATCCCAGAATACCTCCAATCAAACAGAAACACTGCTTTTTAGGGCTCGAGAGGTCCAAGGCACTTGAAGAAGAGGTGGACAGTCTGCTCAATAATAACTTCATACGCGGGGCTGACTACCCTGAGTGGGTTTCCAATCCAGTTCTGGTTAAAAAGGCCAATGATAAGTGGAAGACATGCATCGACTTCTCCGATCTGAACAAGGCATGCCCCAAGGATAGCTTCTCGCTCCCGAAGATCGATTGACTAGTTGACTCGACCGCCGGATACTAGCTATTATCCTTCATGGACGCCTATTCAGGCTACAACCAAATCCCGATGAGCCTCTGCGACCAAGATCATACCTCTTTCATAACCGACCTTGGGCTCTACTACTACCGTGTTATGCCCTTCGGCCTTAAAAATGTCGGCGCCACTTATCAGCGAATGGTTAATCAAATCTTTAAAAAATTAGATCGGAAAGTCCATGGAGGTGTACGTGGACAATATACTAGTGAAATCTAAAATATCAAGCGATCACGTCCATGACCTCTCCAAAATGTTCGATATCTTTCGCTAGTACGACATGAAACTCATCCCCCTGAAGTGCTCCTTCGGAGTCTCCTCAGGCAAACTCTTGGTTTTCATTGTCATTTTTGGGGAATCGAAGCTAACCTTGAAAAAGCTATTCGGGACATCCGAATCCCGGAGAACATCAGGGACGCTCAAAGGCTTAACAGAAAGGTCGTCGTTTTAAGTCGGTTCATCTTTAAGGCCACCAACAAATGCATCCCCTTCTTCTATTTACTCCGAAAGGGGAAACGCAATTTCGAGTGGATCCCGGAGTGCGTCTCCGCATTCAAGGAACTCCCGAACCACTTAGAGCAACACCTATCCTCTCTAAGCCTATAGACTATGAGGACTTATACATTTACATGGCTGTTTCTGCACAAGCAATCTGCTCGGCACTAAAACGCCTCGGGGATCGCACTCAACGGCCCGTCTACTATATCAGCAAGCGGCTGATGGGGCAGAGAGTAACTACCCTAAGTTAGAAAAGCTGGCATTCTGCCTATTGATCTCCTCTAGAAAGCTCCGACCATACTTCCAGTCGCATCCCATCAAAGTTTTCACTGACCAACTGCTACGTCTGGTCCTACAATGACCCAAGGCGTCAGGGAGATTATTAAAGTGGAGCATAGAGTTAAGCCAGTTCGAGATAACCTTCATCCCCCGATGAGCCATCCTCGGCCAAGCCCTCGCTGACTTCATCATGGAATTCACAGCCCCAAGGAGGAACCCACGGCAAATGTCGGAATTCCCGACGCCAGTTGGAAATTATTCGTAGACGACTCCTCTAATAGAAAGTGCTTCGGGGCCGGAGTCGTGCTCATCACCCCTGAAGAATGCCTGATGTATTACGCACTAAGGCTAAATTTCCCTGCCACCAACAACTATGCGGAATACGAGGCCTTAATCGCCTGGCTTAGAATCACGACCAAACTCAAGCTTGAGACTGTCCATATCTTCTCCGATTCACAGCTTACCATCGAACAAGTACTGGGAGAATGTCAAGCGAAAGAGGGATGACTTGCCCAATACATGGCTGGGTTCAGGGGCTACTCGTCTGCCTCGAGCATTTAACCATCACCCATATCCCACGCGAGGAAAATGAAAAAGCAGATTCCCTTGCCCGAATGGCAAGCTCTGAAGACCGGCAACTTAACGGATTCTCCCTAGTTGAAGTCCTCAACTCTCCAAGTATCAAGCAGGGGCAAGACGGGATGGTTATGAGCACTGAAACCAAGCCAAAGTCATGGATGACACCGATCAAAGATTACCTACAGCACGGGATCCTGCCAAAGCACTGCAAAGAAAGCCGCGCGCTCACTCGCCAATCAGCCCGTTTCCTTCTTATGGACAGAATACTCCGCTGTAGAGGCTTTTCCGTTCCACTACTTCGATGCGTAGCTCACGGTGATGCCCTTCAGTAACTGAGCAGTGTGCATGAAGGCGAATGTGGCGACCACACTAAGGGGTAGACCCTGGCTAGAAAAATTCTTAGACATGGTTATTATTGGCCCACGCTTGATCAAGACGCCGCGGACAACGCTCGAAAATGCGATAAGTGCTAGCACTTCTCCAAAATTCCAAGAGCCCCGGCTACCGATCTATCTCAGATGGTCATCCCATAGCCGCTCGCTATGTGGGGAATCGACATCATAGGAGCTCCTCCAATGGCCAGAGGTGGGGCATGGTACGTCGTCGTCGCAGTGGACTATTTCACCAAGTGGGCAGAAGCTGAAGCTCTTGCCACCATAACCACGAAGAAGATGATCAGCTTTGTTGTCTGCAACATTGTTACCTGCTATGGAGTGCCTCAGGACATCATCTCCGACAATGGCACACAATTAGAGAGCACCGAGTTTAAAACTTTCTATCAGCGCCATGGCATCGTTAGAAGATTCTCAGTGGTGGCTCATCCCCAAGCCAATGGGCAAGTCACGGCGGTTAATAAGGTCATCAAGTCCATCATCAAGAAGCGTCTGGAAAAGGCAGGGGGCATGTGGGCAAACGAACCCCCTCTAGCTCTATGGGCTTACTGCACCACCCACAAGACAGTGACCAACCATACTGCTCTCGCCCTCGCATACGGATCTGAAGTCGTCATTCCCATTGAGCTCAAGTTGCAATCCCATGGAGTAACGTACTTCGATCCAAAGACAAAACAAGATCTACTTCTGGGATCACTCGACTTCTTGGAAGAAAAAAGGAACAGGGCCGATATCAGAGCCGCCGCCCAACGACATTGAGTAGCTCGATACTTCAACTCCAGGTTTTTCCACAAAGGGCCTCAACATCGGCAACCTCGTTCTAAAGTGGGTTTTTCCCCTGGCAACAGTTCTCGTACCTCGCTGGGAAGGCCCGTGCTCCATCCATCGAAAGCTTAGCGATGGAACTGTAACACCCCGTATTTTCTGAGAATATTAAAAGAATGAATTAAACAACACTTAATTTTTTTAAGCGAGAATTAAGGTGAAACGGGTTGCGTAATTGCGTTCATCTCGGAATTCTACTTGAGATAGATTCCGAGATTGTGTAAATCGGACTCTGTATGAAGTAGGTATCTTTAAATTAAATATTGCGGCAAAACATGAAAAAGAAGAATGAGAAAAGAATAATATTTAACATTGTTCTAAGGTTTGTAAGAAAAAGATTTAGTAGCTCATTTGGTTAGAACATGTGACTTGCATACAAGAGGTACAGAGTTCGATCCCCGCCAGCGCCATGTTTTTGTTTTAGGGGAATGGCTAAAAAGTGGCTTAGTGTGAACGCAGTTCAAAAAGTGGTTTAGTGTGAAAATGGTTAGTTAGGAAATAGTCAAAAATAAAATTATATATATATATATATATAGAATATATATACATACATATATATATATATATATATATATATATATATATATGACGTGTACGCATCATGTGGCGAACGCGGCACATTTTTTGTTGGTCAAGGATTGTCTTTTTTTTACGTGGCCTTCTCCGATGGGCTTTATGACAAATTCTGAGGTGTTAGGGCTTATGTGTCATGCTATGATTGGCTGAGTGACACACTGCTTTAGTTGGATATCTCTGATTGCTCCTAAAATGATCTAACGTCTCACATAAAATTTAACTTCTATAAAAGCAACTATAATCCTAAAACCCTAAGCCATACAAAAATATTCCTAAGACTGTCATGCTGTCAACACTCAACCTAGAGTTGCTGCTTTTCCCATTCAACTAGAAAGAAAGATAGAGGCAAGAATCAAATTAAATCAAATCTAATTCAGCTAAGAGAATTCAACGTCTACAACAAAGGAGAGCTATCCAAATTCAGAATACAGATCCCTGAACACAAGACTAGTCTCCTTTTTGTAAGTCCATTTATCATTTAGACTTAAATGATATTAGAATCGTGACTAAGTAAATGGATGTAGAACATCGCCTAATGTAAATCTATGCCTATCCTTTTTGTTAAAACTGAATTGATTGAGACTATGATTCTTGTCATGCTAAGTGGTGATCATGTTGTTTGTAATTTGATGATAAATGTTAAACGCTTGGCAATGAATCTATATGTGGTATAATTTGGCAATGACATATTATGTTGTGTATTTTGGCGATGACATAAATTGGCTATGACATATTATAATTTGGCGATGGAATATCATATTGTGTAATTTGGCGATGACATACCATATTGTATAATTTGGTGACGACATTTCAAGTTGTATGATTTGGTAATGACACTTATATGTTGTATGATAATTTGGGGATTTTTCTATGTTCAAACATGTTCACATATATGATCCAAAACTACATGTTAATATGATTAGGTTCATGTTAGATTTGATCCAACTGATTTGCAAGTTCGCAACTACATGTCTAATTTTAAGTTTATGTAGTTTTGTGTAAAATCCCTATTTTATGATTCATGTTGAATAGATCTAAAATTTGCAAGTTCATAATTAAATGTATATTTTTCTATGCCAAATTCATTTGATACATGTGTAGTTAGATCCATATTTTAATGATGTTGGAATTATTACATGTCCCTCTTTGTCCCCTTTTGTGTATAAGATTAGGCTATGTATGAGCCTAACATTTTATGTTGTTTGTGCGAACGTTTAACGGGGCTAACGTTGGGGAAAACATAAATTACATATAATTGCCATATTTGGCTTATAAACATGTAAATGTTTTATGGCATAAAAGTGGTTTAAATTTTTATACCTAAAATTATGAGCTTGATTTAGAGGGAAAGTGGGCCATGACAATAAATTATAGATAATTTACATAAAAGGATAAATATGTAAATTTAGTAAAAGACGAATATGTCTAACCCGAGATTAGATTGAGTTACAGTATATGACTGCCCGGAACTGCCCGACAAATCCAGCAACCGTAACAAAATGGATCTAATTTGAGAGGTTAGCGCATTGAGCCCAAAAGAACCCGAGGTTAGACTGAGTTACGTTGTAAAACTGCCCAGAACCGACCAACACATCCAGTGACCATAACAATACCTGTCTAATGTGAGTTATTTGTGCTTTAATAAAAGAATTAAAGCTAAGACAGGAATGGTAAGGTTAAGTTAATTAAGGTAACACTTAACCAATAATACACCATGTTAATTAGACAAGTGGGTGAGATTAAATAAACTTATAACACTTAACCGTTGTAACATGTTAATTAGACAAGTGGGTGAGGTTAAGTAAATTTAGAAACACTTAACCAATATAACAAAATGAATGACTAGGGTTAAGTTTATAAGAAACACTTAACCCGTATAGCATGGTGAATGGGTAGGGTTAAGTAATAAGAAACACTTAACCAATATAACTTGATTTGTGGTAGGGTTAAGTTAACACAAGAAGGCAACACTTAACCAAAGTAACATGACATGTAGGTGGGTTAAGTTAACTTGAATTGATTGATGACACTTAACCAATACAACAAGATGAATACGTGGGGTTAAGTTAACAAGAAACACTTGACCAATATAACTTGATGAACGAACGGGGTTAAGTTAATAGGAAACACTTAACTGATCGAACATGATAAGTAAGGAGGGTCAAGTTAACAAGAAACGCTTAACCAACATGACATGATGAATGAGTGGGTTAAGTTAACATGAACGGACAACTCTTAACCAATATGATGTAATGTGCGGGAGGGTTAAGTACATATCGGGTTGGTGGGTAATATTAGTACATATAGGCCCACAAAAGCATAACCATTAAATAAACATGCTTGATTCAGTGGAAGGGTTAAGTACATATCGGGTTGGTGGGTAATATTAGTAAATATAGGCCCACAAAAATTTAAGCATTAAATAAACATGCTTGAATCAATGGAAGGGTTAAGTACATATCGGGTTGGTGGGTAATATTAGTAAATATAGGCCCACAAAACTTAACCATCAAATAAACATGCTTGAATCAGTGGGAGGGTTAAGTACATCTCGTATAGGTGGGTAATATCAGTATATATAGGCCCACAAACTTAACCGTTAAACGAATATGCTTGAATCGATGGGTGGTTTAATTATATCTCGTGTAGGTGGGTAATATTAGTACATATAGGCCCACAAACTTAACCGTTAAGTAAACATGCTTGAATCAATGGGAGGGTTAAGTACATATCGGGTTGGTGGGTAATATTAGTAAATATAGACCCATAAAACTTAACCAGCAGGAAACCCTAGTAACGGGGACCCATTTCAGCAGTATCCCACATAGGTTTATCATGGTACCCTGAAACTAGGAAGGGTGGGGCACGATTACTAGGCTGATTATAAGCGGTCAAAACAGCGGAGGGTACGTCAGTGTAGGTTCCGACGGTTTACGGGCGATCACGTACTCCGGAGTGGGAAAAAGCAGGCACTGGGTACCAGTAGTTATACAATGTGCATCTTGAATCGTGTCGGGTCGCTATCATAAGGACTGATACACCTTATGGTGGGACTAGCATAGGGTATCTACACGCAAGAGAGGGCCGATTTACACAGACACAAGGAAAATTAAATACGAGTAAGGAGCCGACCGATAGGGTAATAAGGGTACATCTAACATCTTCATGGCAATTTGGCAGATTGAGGTAAGATCATCATACTATATGTACACCTGAAGGCTACCACAATTGCGGGGATTGGGATCACATTGTATTATTATCATTTTATACAGATTACTAGTTGGGACACTAGTTAGGTGGTGCAGAGATAGATATAAAAATCGGATTAACAAGGTAGTAGTGAAGCAGAGAAAGAGTAGGAGCGCATTCAGTTTATCTTGCCTTATCATACCTTATGCTTATCCTATATTACCTTATTTCTTTGTTGTTGTCCTGCATCCAGTTTATTCATGTCATGGTTCTCTTACCAGTTTATATGCTGAATAATCACTGGACTTACCAGACTCATGTCTGACCTAGTTTTGTTTCATCTCTTTTCTTCCGTTCCCCTCCCCCCAAGGTTCTCAGGGAGGAAATGTTACCACTTAGCTCAGTTTTCTTTTCAAGATGAAAGATGGTCGATGTTTTGCTTTGGACTCTCTCTTCCACTGCTATGGCTGGCTCATGATTTATTGGGGAATATCATTGTTATTTTTATGCTTCTTTTACACTAGGAAGTTATTAAATCAAGACAGAATTTCTATGTATTACATTTAAGTATGATTTGAGAAAATTGTTGTAAAAGCTTGACTGAATCACATTGTTAATAAATTGACTTTATTTTCTGCTGTTTTATTTGTCTGTCTTGTAATTTATCTGCATCTTTTACCTAAAGCGCTTCACCGAAGTTAAGGCATTCCCTTTGTGAGTGACCTTAATGGAGGTAGGGTGTTTCACTTGGTATCAGAGCTGAAGGTTACCGGATCAGATAAAGGATTTGAAAACTTATTTTCAAAATGGTTTTAAAAGAAGCATTTTCAAAAGAAAAGTTTTTGTTTTAAAGGCATATTCCACAAAGCCATATGCACTATCTTTTGATCCTCTTTTTGAATCCTTGTTTCCTTCTTTCCTGAGTCTCCGGGCTCCTGGCTTTCTGGGAGGTAACCTCATCGCGTCATGGTCCCGTAGGCTTTAAGGGACTATGACACCTGTCAAAGGGCAAATAAGCGCCCAACTTCCATCTATAGCCGCAGTAGTTTCACCTATGGCTAATTTTCTTTCGAGCTTTGTAGGATTTTCCATTCGATGGAGGTACCTTTAATAGACCTGTCAACAAGTTACACAAGGATGGCAAAGTTGAGAATGAGGGAGTTTGGCTAAGGAGCACAACACAAGGATGAAGAACTCATGGATATAGACTTGGTTCACAAAGGAGGGGAGGAAAGAATAGTAAAACCTAAAACAAGAGGAAGTATCTTTATTTTGGTATAATGGGTCGTATAATTAAAGGCAAGGGAAAGAACAAAGGACATGATTTTCCGGAAGGCAAGTGCATGCTCTCACCGCCAGCATACTTAAGAGCGAGGCAATAAGATTTCTATTGAAAGATTTTTTTTCTTTTTTCTTTTTGATCATCCTGTTAGTACTCTTTTTGATTTTAGCGCTTCACATTCGCTTATATCTGCTTCCATAGTTGAGTCTCTGCACCTTAGTACTTGTATAGTAGAAGATCTTAATATTGTCTCAAATCCAATTTGTGGTTCGGCTCATTTATCTTTGGTTTGTAAGGATTTGAGACACTAAAGTTTGTGGTTTCATGGGCTATGGGTTGATTCTAGGCATGGATTGGTTAGCTAGTAATTGTTAAAGGAGGGTAGTTAGACTTTCAACTTGCGTTGGGAATACCCTCGAAATTTCGTACGATCCTAAGGGATCAATTTGTCTTAGCTACCTAGAATCACTTTATGTATTTATCGACGATTTTCGATCCGTTGTAGTAGTCCATGAGTACGTGGATGTTTGGATTAGGTTAGGGGTTTTCCCCCTAAAACTCAAGACAGACTTCCGCATATATCTAGTTGATAATGCAAAACCAGTTATGCGATCAACGATAGTTTTGGAGCAAGATTGGCGAGGATAGCCAAAGTCGGTTAAGTGCTCAATTGTTTGGTTGTTTTGCTAGTATCATCTCACATGAATCGTCCAAATTCGGAGGAGGTATTCCTTGGGTGCTTGTCTAATATATTTTTAGGCCTTTGGGGCTTGTACTTGAGGGATGTCGAGTTCGACTAGGATGGTTTGCATGAGAAATAAATGGTTGGGCAAGCTCCCTAAGTAAGACTGACCTTGAGAGTAAATAGCAACCTTGTAACACCCCGTAATTCTATTAATATTAATATTCACAAATTAAAGAATAACTAATCTCAGACGTGAGGATTGTGGGAAACGGGTTGCGCCATTGTGTTCGCCTCGGAATTCTGGTTGAAATAGAGTCCGAGTTTGCGTGATTTGGACTTCGTATGAAGAAGTTATGGCCATCGAAATTTTCTGAAAATTTAAAACAGCTAGCAGGAAATTTAAATTCAAAATTCGAATTCAAACAGGCTTGGCGGGGAATTTCCCGCCCAGCACCCCAGGTCGACTGGGGAGTCGACTGGGCAGTCGACACCCCAGGGGGAGTCGACACCCCAGGGACCAGGTCGACTGCGCAGTCGACCTGGGTGTCGACCTGGTCTGGCGGCTAGGGTTTCTGGCTGACCTGTTTTTAATGGGCTAATGACCCATTAGGGTTTCTGACCTAATCTGGTTGGCTGGGATTAGTGCTGAGTTGATCTGACGGTCTAAAATAAATCCTAACTCTATAAATACCTAGGTAGTCTCTCACCCTAATTCATAAGAAAAATAGAATAGTTACCGTCATACCGTCGCCATGGAAATCAATGGAGGCGCCGCCATCTAAGAAGGAAGAAAAGCTAATTCAATTCTAATTCTCTCAACCCTAAAGCAAAGCAAAACTCTCTCTTTTCTCTTCTAAATTGTGAGTATGATAGTCTTAACAAGATTATTATCATTTTAATTAGGTTAAGTCATGAATGGATTATAAGTAGATGATGCGAATTGTCATATATGTTGTTGTAAACCTTATGCTATCATGTATGTTATAAATTCTATGCTATGTGGTGATGATATCTTCTATGTTGTAAATCATGCTATGTTGATGTTATGTATGTTGAGAAATTGTGATAAATCATACATGCTTTGAAGTCAAGATGCTATTGCCTATGCTAGTTAGTT
Organism: Allium sativum; assembly: GCA_030737875.1. Lineage (NCBI taxonomy): Eukaryota > Viridiplantae > Streptophyta > Magnoliopsida > Asparagales > Amaryllidaceae > Allium > Allium sativum. The sequence continues at coordinate 219,057,824 of CM060920.1, forward strand.
CATGTTAATCAAATCATCATGTTTGGGCTGTGTTGATCTATATGACAAGTCACATATGCAAGTTTAGGTTGGTTTGTGAAAGTTGAGAACATATGCCATGACATCTATTATGACATCTAGAATCATGCTATGACATATGTAATACCCTATGCTAGTTCACACCATCATTATGTTGCCTAAAACCCCCATATGCCAGTTTATGTATAAATTTAGGCTATGACCATATCATGTAAATTGTGACATTTAACAAGTTGACACCTTTTGATCCTTAACATGTGTAGTTTATGCAAGTTTCACCCCTATTATGATTAGATTTATTTTAACTGTCTATATGTTGTGATAATTTATCTTTGTGCTATGTGTTAGACTATTCAAGTCTAGCCTATATTATGCGTTGAAAAAGCGAACGTATAAACGTGGGGTAGGGGTAATATTAAGGATGTAATAAATAAGAAGTTGGGGTGCAATTGATATGATTTTGCATGCCATGAGTAGATGACCATAATTGAGTCAATTATGGACATCAATAAAAGTGGACTTAATTAATAATTTGGATAGGGAATTATTAAAACTGGGGTAAAAGATTATAAGTGTTAATCAATGCTTAGGACACGAGGTTGGACTCGTTTGTGACGTAAACCTGCCCGGACCCGCCCGGCAAATCCAGTGGTCACAAATGTCAGCCCAATGTGAGAGGTCCTAGGCCTAAACTAAAGCATAACAGTTGTAAAGACACGAGGTTAGACTCTTTTATGGTGTAAGACTGCCCGGACCCGCCCGACAAATCCAGCTGCCATAAATGCCAGTCTAATGTGAGAGGTCTTTATGAGGTTATGGCCTGAATGAATTAAGAAATACTTAACTAGATAAACATGTAAAGTGGGACATGGGGGTTAAGTAGGTGCCTTGGGTGGCATGAGGAATCTAGTGGGTGCCCTTAGTGGCATGAGAAATACGATTAGTAAGACTTAACCAAACACACATGTAAATGAACATGACTAAGAGGGTTTAGTGGGATATACTAGTGACAAGCTTAGGTGGGTGGCTTGTGGGGGCCCATTTCAACCAGTAACCCAAACGTATCTTTGTGGGCTCGACCCAAGTCGAGGATGGGACACGCATACTGGGCTTGACAGTAAGAGGCCAAAACGGGGAGCGGTGGCAACGCAAGTCCAACGGGTTTCATATGCGTGTGTGGACCCGGGCTGGTAGGTAAGACGTTGTTGCATCGTGTAGGTATAAGCCGTGCATTCTCAAGTTGTATCGGGTTGCCACTTTAGGGGAGTGATACACCCGACTGTGGGGCAGCACGGGTATCTACGAGTAGGGAGCCGATCGAAAGTGGGTAGTGGGGTACACCTAGTGGAGATAGGGGCAGACAACACCTATGTAGTCAGCTAGGGGTACGTAAGGCTATTTATATGTTTCTGTGTGAAGCAAGTGGGATCAACCTTTAGGGTGACTGGTGCAGTGCAGTGTAGTAATGTGCGGTGCAGTGTAGTAAACATTCGTTAGTAATTAGGTGTGCCTTTACCGTTATCTTTGACATTATCTTAAACGCTATCTTTATCTTCCTAATAGTTCATAGACATTTACTTGTCTTCTAGCTTATGCCTTAGTCTAGTTATTTTGATAATAGTATTGTTAGAATTATCATACTCGCTAGACTTTATGTCTGACCCCCTCCATTTCTATCCTTTTTCCCCCTCCAGGTCCTCAGGTTGGACCCAGCTCTAGTGGAGTTTGATTGGATTGCTTCATCTCTTTGGAAAGCTTGGACCCTTGAAGTAAAGTCCAGCTTGTTATCTTCTTTAATGGCTATTTGTGTAATGGGATTATGTATTTTGTTTTATGAAGATGGATAATGTACTTGACTCTGATTAATGGTTTTGTGATGTAATAAACATGTTTCCGCTGCAATAAAATTAAGTTTTAGATTTCCAAGTACTACTTATTATCTGTCTTGTTGTAATTTTTCTGTTCTATATTCACTTATAACCTCCATGGAAGTTAATGCATTCCCTTTGTGAGTGACATTAATGGACGTGGGGTGTTACACGTGGTATCAGAGCGAGGTTACCAGAACAGATAAAAATACTTTAGAAAAATTGTTATTTTTGGAATAAATGTTTTCAAAAACATGTTTTAATGCGAAATTTAAAGAGGAAGTTTTTATGAAAAACATAATCCCCAAATAGCCATATATCTTTATCTTTCGAATTCTCCATTTTGAATCTTTCCTTTTTCGTTTCAGCATGGCTGAAGATCTTAATCTACCTGACGGTGTAACGATACCAGGATGGTATAGGAGGTTATTAGAGGCTAGGGCCGCTGCAGGTCCAGCCAATGTTCCTCCACCACCAGTTGCACCCGTTCCTCCTCCTCCTCGCGTATATACTTTTGCAAAGACGTGCAAGGAATTTAAAGCTATGGGTGGAAAACCCTTTCAAGGGTCAGAAACATTTGTGGAAGCTAGAGATTGGCTTAAGGAGGTGGAAGAATTGCTGGAAATCTTTGAAGTGGAAGAAGGGAGGAGAGTTAGATTAGCAGCTTGGTTGATGAAGGGAGAGGCCTCGTTTTGGTGGGAGGTCACTAATGGGGAGCGTCCTGTTGACTCTTGGGCGGATTTCAAACGTAGGCTCGAGGTGAAGTTTCTCTCTAGGGCGGAAGAAAATCTATATATGGAAAGGTTCTTGACATTGAAGCAAGGAAGCTCATCAGTGAAAGAATATGTTAACAAATTTAATCAGTTAGCAAGGTTTGGCTTGGACTTAGTGAACACGCCGGAGAAGAAGGCTCTAAGTTTCGTGAATGGCTTGAATGAACCATTGCAAGGGTTGGCCATGACCCACATCCCTATGGGGGCCACCTTTGAGAAGCTAGTAGAAATGGTGCTCATGCACGAGGAGAAAAGTGCTAAAGCTGATAAGGCACCCGAGAAGAAAGGGGATCAGAAGAAACCCCAACAGCAAAACAAGAAGAGTGGTAAAGACAATAATGGCAAGGGAAAGAAGAAATGTTTTAACTGTGGGACCCCAGGCCATCTCAGCAAGGACTGTCGAAAGAAAAAGAAGACTGGCTGCTTTCATTGTGGCGATGCGGGACATTTAGTGAAGGACTGCCCAAGGAAGGGGCAGAGGGCAGGGGCTACCTCGGGAAGACACGTGCAGGCTCTTATAGCACCAGGGCAGGCAAGGGGACAAGTTCAGGCTCTCGCGGTCCCACTGCTGCAAGAACGAGGTAGAACCATTTCTGTTGAAAGCTTAGTTTTTCTGTTTGATCATCCTGTCCGTACCTTATTTTATTTGGGCGCATCGCATTCGTTTATCTCTACATCATTAGTTGAATCACTACACTTAAACACCAGTTTAGTAGAGGATCCCTTAGTTGTTTCGAATCCAATTGGGGGCTCAACTCATTTGTCCATGATGTGTTTGAATTTGAAAATTTCTATACTTAGCGTTGAGTTTCGATGTAATTCTTATGTATTGGGCTTCACGGGCTATGGGCTAATTTTAGGAATGGATTGGTTATCCAGAAATGGGGCCGTTCTTGATTGTGAAAGGAGAGTAGTTAGGCTCGTGACACGCCTTGGCAACACTCTCGAAATATTTTGTAATCCCATAAATTCTGTTATGCTAAGTTATCTAGAGTCGCTTGACGCGTCTGAGGAAAATCTACGATCTGTTAGAGTGGTCCGAGAGTATTCAGATGTGTTTGAGGAGGTGAAGGGCTTGCCTCCGAAGCGGGAGATAGATTTTCGAATATATCTTGTGGATAATGCGAAACCATTATCTTTGCCAGTACGCCACATGGCTCCTCGTGAAAGGAGGGAACTCGATAAGCAAGTGAAGGAGTTACTTGAGAAGGGGTTCATAAGAAGAAGTATATCGGAGTGGGGTGCTCTAGTTGTATTTGCCACGAAGGCGTATGGGTCCCTTAGACTTTGTGTGGACTATAGAGAACTTAATAAGCTTACTAAGAAGAACAGACACCCACTGCCGAGGATTGACGATCTCTTCGATCAGTTAGTTGGCGCCTCAGTGTTTTCACAGTTGGACTTAGCCACTGGTTTCCATCAGTTGAGAGTGGCTGAGGATAGCATTGACAAGACTGCCTTTAGGACTCCAGACGGTTTCTGTGAATGGCTAGTGATGCCCTTCGGTTTGACAAACGCCCCCGCATACTTTGTTGATTTGATGAGTAGGGTGTTTAGGGAGTACCTTAACAAATTCGTGGTAGTCTTTGTAGACGACATCTTGATCTTTTCTAAGGATGAAGAAGTGCATGCCCTACATCTTAGGGAAGTGTTGGAGACCCTACGAGCGCACAGCCTTAAGGCTAAATTTTCTAAGTGTCACTTCTGGAGGAAGGAAGTACGATTCTTGGGGCACGTGGTTTCCAAAGAAGGGATAGCTGTGGATCCCGCGAAGGTGGTGGCCATCCAAGATTGGAAGGTCCCTAAAAATGCTACCGAAGTGAGAAGTTTCTTGGGGTTGGCTGGCTACTATAGGAAGTTTATCAAAGACTTCGTAAAGATATCATCTCCATTGACATGCCTGACGAAGAAGAACCTAGTTTTCATATGGGACGTAGATTGTGATGATGAGTTCCAACGTTTGAAGAGAGCTTTGACTTCAGCCCCAGTCTTAGTATTGCCAGATGGGAGTAAGCCGTTTACTGTTTATACTGACGCTTGTGGGACAGGACTAGGCGCAGTCTTAATGCAAGAGGGTAGGGTAATAGCCTATGGTGGAAGGCAGTTGAGAGCGCATGAGAAGAATTACCCTACACATGACCTAGAGTTAGCCACTATTGTTTTCGCGCTTAAGTCTTGGCGTCATTATCTTCTTGGCGAGAAATTCGAATTATTCACTGACCACAAATCTTTAAAATACTTATTCTCTCAGAAGGACTTGAACTTAAGGAAGCAAAGGTGGATGGAGTTCTTGGCGTCCTACGACTTTGAGATAGCATATACCCCTGGCAAGGGTAACGTGGTGGCCGATGCCTTAAGTAGAAAAAGATTATCTTTAAGTCCTTTGTTTGTTGAGCGGCGAAGTTTAGAGTTCATCTCTATGTTTGATTTTAGACCTTCCGTTGACTTTGTACCCGGTTTGCTAGAATCCTTGGAGGTCAGACCTACGCTTTTGGGACGGATTGGCGAGGCACAGCGAGACGACCCGCAGTTGGTTGAGTTAGTAGAAAAGCTCAAAGGAGGGGAGTCATCAAGCCATCTCCGTAGGTATACCCTAGATGATAAGGGTTGGTTACGTAGGGACGGTAGACTATGTGTACCAAAAGACGATGACCTAAGGAAGACTATTCTTGATGAAGCACATCGTTCGAAGATGACCATTCATCCCGGCGGGGACAAGATGTACAAAGACATGAAGAGAGTTTACTTTTGGGCCGGCATGAAGAAAGATGTGGCCGAGTATGTCGCTAGGTGCTTGGTGTGCCAACAAGTAAAAGCAGAGCAAAAGAAACCCGGTGGGTTGCTTCACCCATTGGAGGTTCCACTATGGAAGTGGGAAAGTGTCTCGATGGATTTTGTGGATGGATTGCCAAGATCAAGGACGGGTAATACGGGGATTTGGGTTATAGTAGATAGACTTACTAAGAGCGCCCATTTCATTCCCGTGAAGAGTAAGAGGACTGCTCCATGGTTAGCTTCAGTATATGTCCGAGAAATATTTCGATTGCACGGTGTTCCTTCTAGCATAGTGAGCGACCGCGATCCTATTTTCACTAGCGAATTTTGGAGAAGCTTACAAGAAGCGGTAGGGACTCAGTTATGTTTGAGCAACGCATATCATCCTCAGACGGACGGCCAGACCGAGAGGGTGAATCGTATTCTAGAGGACCTATTAAGGCTATGTATCCTAGACTTTGGGGGTACGTGGGAAGAGCATGTTCCATTGGTGGAGTTCGCATATAATAACAGCTTTCAGTCCAGCATTGGCATGACACCTTTCGAAGCTCTTTATGGACGACCATGTCGTTCGCCTACATGTTGGTGGGAATCTACGGATAAGATCCTACTTGGGCCCGATATGATTAGAGAGACTTCGGAGAAGATCGACTTGATTCGGAGGAGGATGAAAGCAGCGCAAGATAGGCAGAAATCTTATGCGGATAAGAGGAGGACAGATCTCGAGTTTGAAGTTGGGGACATGGTCTTTGTCAAAGTGTCTCCATTACGAAACGTTGTTCGCTTTGGGTCCGTTGGGAAATTAGCACCAAGGTTCGTAGGACCGTTTCCTATTAAGGAGAAGATTGGACAGATGGCGTATAAAGTGGAATTGCCTGAGAGACTTAGTGGTGTACACGACGTATTCCATGTGTCACATTTGAGGAAGTGCTTGCACGAGACCGCGGAGGTGGTAGAGCCGAGTTTGCTTAGAGAGGTGGAGATAGAGCGTGATGCGATGATTCGACGAGCTCCTACATGCATTCTTGGGTCGGAGATTAAGAGGCTGAGAAATCGAGAGGTCAGACTTGTCAAAGTGCAATGGGGAGATGACGAGAGCAACGCTACTTGGGAGACAGAAGAGAAGATGCGTTCACGATACCCTTTTCTTTTCTAGGGTATGTCTTTTAATTTCTCCTTTATCGCTTATCTTGTACTTAGCTTATCTTTAGAGTATCCTCTCGCTAGTATCTTTGACCTTTAGTTAGGATAAACCTATGGTTGAAACATGTGTTTGAGACATGTTATGTATGATGGATGCAAAGTAGATGCAAGTGTTTGCTAGTGGTTGCTCGTGGACGCATATACACACACTATTAGGCACTAGATCGGCTCAGTCACTTCATACTGCATATTGCATATAAATGGCTGTATTTAGTAAAATGGATGTATGATGATTGTTTAATCATATGGATGCTGCATTCAGATGATGATTGTGTAGGCATATAGAGATAATATGTAACATTAAGGAACTTTTGCACACATAATGGATGCATGGCACTATCATGGTTTGCATTAAGGGGGTCAACTGAATCAGTGGACCACCTGATTTTGCATTAGATAGGGACATATACACACATTGTGCATTTAAACATGAAAGCATTAGAAGTCTATAAGGACAATGGATGCCTGTGTTTGATGGTTGAGTAGATGGACGATTGGAAGTTAGGATATACATTCTTCTTGACTTGAAGATTTCGGGGACGAAATCCTTTAAGGAGGGGAGAATGTAACACCCCGTAATTCTATTAATATTAATATTCACAAATTAAAGAATAACTAATCTCAAACGTGAGGATTGTGGGAAACGGGTTGCACCATTGTGTTCGTCTCGGAATTCTGGTTGAAATAGAGTCCGAGTTTGCATGATTTGGACTTCGTATGAAGAAGTTATGGCCATCGGAAGTTTCTGAAAATTTAAAACAGCTAGCAGGAAATTTAAATTCAAAATTCAAAGTCAAACAGGCTAGGCGGGGAATTTCCCGCCCAGCACCCCAGGTCGACTGGGGAGTCGACTGGGCAGTCGACACCCCAGGGGGAGTCGACACCCCAAGGACCAGGTCGACTGCGCAGTCGACCTGGTCTGGCGGCTAGGGTTTCTGGCTGACCTGTTTTTAATGGGCTAATGACCCATTAGGGTTTCTGACCTAATCTGGTTGGCTGGGATTAGTGCTGAGTTGATCTGACGGTCTAAAATAAATCCTAACTCTATAAATACCTAGGTAGTCTCTCACCCTAATTCATAAGAAAAATAGAATAGTTACCGTCATACCGTCGCCATGGAAATCAATGGAGCCGCCGCCATCTAAGAAGGAAGAAAAGCTAATTCAATTCTAATTCTCTCAACCCTAAAGCAAAGCAAAACTCTCTCTTTTCTCTTCTAAATTGTGAGTATGATAGTCTTAACAAGATTATTATCATTTTAATTAGGTTAAGTCATGAATGGATTATAAGTAGATGATGCGAATTGTCATATATGTTGTTGTAAACCTTATGCTATCATGTATGTTATAAATTCTATGCTATGTGGTGATGATATCTTCTATGTTGTAAATCATGCTATGTTGATGTTATGTATGTTGAGAAATTGTGATAAATCATACATGCTTTGAAGTCAAGATGCTATTGCCTATGCTAGTTAGTTCATGTTAATCAAATCATCATGTTTGGGCTGTGTTGATCTATATGACAAGTCACATATGCAAGTTTAGGTTGGTTTGTGAAAGTTGAGAACATATGCCATGACATCTATTATGACATCTAGAATCATGCTATGACATATGTAATACCCTATGCCAGTTCACACCATCATTATGTTGCCTAAAAACCACATATGCAAGTTTATGTATAAATTTGGGCTATGACCATATCATGTAAATTGTGACATTTAACATGTTCACACCTTTTGATCCTTAACATGTGTAGTTTATGCAAGTTTCACCCCTATTATGATTAGATTTATTTTAACTGTCTATATGTTGTGATAATTTATCTTTGTGCTATGTGTTAGACTATTCAAGTCTAGCCTATATTATGCGTTGAAAAAGCGAACGTATAAACGTGGGGTAGGGGTAATATTAAGGATGTAATAAATAAGAAGTTGGGGTGTAATTGATATGATTTTGCATGCCATGAGTGGATGACCATAATTGAGTCAATTATGGACATCAATAAAAGTGGACTTAATTAATAATTTGGATAGGGAATTATTAAAACTGGGGTAAAAGATTATAAGTGTTAATCAATGCTTAGGACACGAGGTTGGACTCGTTTGTGACGTAAACCTGCCCAGACCTGCCCGGCAAATCCAGTGGTCACAAATGTCAGCCCAATGTGAGAGGTCCTAGGCCTAAACTAAAGCATAACCGTTGTAAAGACACGAGGCTAGACTCTTTTATGGTGTAAGACTGCCCGGACCCGCCCGGCAAATCCAGCTGCCATAAATGCCAGTCTAATGTGAGAGTTCTTTATGAGGTTATGGCCTGAATGAATTAAGAAATACTTAACCAGATAAACATGTAAAGTGGGACATGGGGGTTAAGTAGGTGCCTTGGGTGGCATGAGGAATCTAGTGGGTGCCCTTAGTGGCATGAGAAATACGATTAGTAAGACTTAACCAAACACACATGTAAATGAACATGACTAAGAGGGTTAAGTGGGATATACTAGTGACAAGCTTAGGTGGGTGGCTTGTGGGGGCCCATTTCAACTAGTAACCCAAACGTATCTTTGTGGGCTCGACCCTAGTCGAGGACGGGACACGCATACTGGGCTTGACAGTAAGAGGCCAAAACGGGGAGCGGTGGCAACGCAAGTCCAACGGGTTTCATATGCGTGTGTGGACCCGGGCTGGTAGGTAAGACGTTGTTGCATCGTGTAGGTATAAGCCGTGCATTCTCAAGTTGTATCGGGTTGCCACTTTAGGGGAGTGATACACCCGACTGTGGGGCAGCACGGGTATCTACGAGTAGGGAGCCGATCGAAAGTGGGTAGTGGGGTACACCTAGTGGAGATAGGGGCAGACGACACCTATGTAGTCAGCTAGGGGTACGTAAGGCTATTTATATGTTTCTGTGTGAAGCAAGTGGGATCAACCTTTAGGGTGACTGGTGCAATGCAGTGTAGTAATGTGCGGTGCAGTGTAGTAATCATTCGTTAGTAATTAGGTGTGCCTTTACCGTTATCTTTGACATTATCTTAAACGCTATCTTTATCTTCCTAATAGTTCATAGACATTTACTTGTCTTCCAGCTTATGCCTTAGTCTAGTTATTTTGATAATAGTATTGTTAGAATTATCATACTCGCCAGACTTTATGTCTGACCCCCTCCATTTCTATCCTTTTTCCCCCTCCAGGTCCTCTGGTTGGACCCAGCTCTAGTGGAGTTTGATTGGATTGCTTCATCTCTTTGGAAAGCTTGGACCCTTGAAGTAAAGTCCAGCTTGTTATCTTCTTTAATGGCTATTTGTGTAATGGGATTATGTATTTTGTTTTATGAAGATGGATAATGTACTTGACTCTGATTAATGGTTTTGTGATGTAATAAACATGTTTCCGCTGCAATAAAATTAAGTTTTAGATTTCCAAGTACTACTTATTATCTGTCTTGTTGTAATTTTTCTGTTCTATATTCACTTATAACCTCCATGGAAGTTAATGCATTCCCTTTGTGAGTGACATTAATGGACGTGGGGTGTTACAAACCTTTAGCTTTAGACCCTCAAATTTGTGACATGATGGAGAAGCTACGTAGAAGACAGAGGTCTAATCATCTTAGTATATGCACTTGGTATCATGGTTAACATCTGTTTATCTTGGAAAGATAGTTCGACAACATTGGATTCCCTCTAGCATAGTAAGTGATCGAGGTCCTATCTTTACTAGTGGGTTTTGGAAATGGAGGTCAAGAAGCTTCGCAATTGTGAAGTTAAATTAGTGAAGATACAGAGGAGAGAAGCTCAAGAAGATGCGACTTAGAAGACTGAAGACGAGATATGCGCATCATACCTTTTTCGAGGGAATACCCTTGATTCCACTTTTTCTATAATATTTATTTACATGTTAGTCTTTATATTTTAGGTATATCCTCTCGGTCCTATCCTCGATCCTTAGGAAGAAGCCAATGAATGTAAACATGTGTTTAAGACATGTTATGTTTGATGGTTGCAAGTGGTTGCTTGGGGTTGCTCGTGGACGCATATACACACACTAGGCACTAAATCGGCTCAGTCACTTTCATATTGCATATGCATGAGTGAATTTTTATATATTTGAACTGAAACTTGATGTGTTATCATATGGATGTTGCATTTGTATGAATGATTTTGCACTCATGTAGAAGTTATAAAGTACGATTAGGAATAATTGCATACATGATGGACTCATGGCACTGACATAATTCGCATCGAGGAGGTCAACTGAATTAGTAGACCGCCTGATTTTGCATTAGATAAGGACATGTACACACACTATGCATATGATCATGAAAACATTAGAAATCTTTTTAAGGACAATGGACGCCTGTGATTGAATGGTTGAGTAGATGGATGTTGGATGTTAGGATATGCATTCTTCTTAACTTAGAAATTTCGGGGACAAAATCCTTTAAGGAGGGGAGAATGTAACACCCCGTATTTTCTGAGAATATTAAAAGAACAAATTAAAGAACACTTAATTTTTTTAAGTGAGAATTAAGGTGAAACGGGTTGCGCCATTGCGTTCATCTCGGAATTCTGCTTGAGATAGAGTCCGAGTTTGCGTAAGTCGGACTCCGTATGAAGAAGATATCTTCAAATTAAATATTGCAGCAAAACATGATAAAGAAGATGAGAAAAGAATAATGTTTAGCATTGTTCTAAGGTTTGTAAGCAAAAGATTTTGTAGCTCATTTGGTTAGAACATCTGACTTGCATACAAGAGGTACAAAGTTCGATCCCCGCCAGCGCCATATTTTTGCTTTAGGGGAATGGCTAAAAAGTGGCTTAGTGTGAACGCAGTTCAAAAAGTGGTTTAGTGTGAAAATGGTTAGTTAGGAAGATATATATATATATATATATGACATGTACGCATCATGTGGCGCACGCGGCGCATTTTTTGTTGGTCAAGGATTGTCTTTTTTTTTACGTGGCCTTCTCTAATGGGCTTTGTGACAAATTCTGAGGTGTTAGGGCTTATGTGTCATGCTATGATTGGCTGAGTGACACATTGCTTTAGTTGGATGGATCTGATTGCTCCTAAAACGATCTAACGGCTCACATAAGATTTAACTTCTATAAAAGCAACCATAATCCTAAAACCCTAAGCCACACAAAAATATTCCTAAGACTGTCATGCTGTCAACACTCAACTTAGAGTATCTGCCATTCCCGTTCAACTAGAAAGCAAGATAGAGGCAAGAATCAAATTAAGTCATATCTAATTCAACTAAGAGAATTCAACGTCTATAACAAACGAGAGCTATCCAAATTCAGAATACAGATCCCTGAACACAAGACTATCTCCTTTTTGTAATTCCAGTTATCATTTAGACTTAAATGATATTAGAATCGTGACTAAATTAATGGATGTAGAACATCGCCTAATGTGAATCTATGCCTTTCCTTTTTGTTAAAACTGAATAGATTGAGACTATGATTCTTATAATGCTAAGTGGTGATCATGTTGTATGTAATTTGATGATAAATGTTAAATGCTTGGCAATGAATCTATGTGTGGTATAATTTGGCAATGACATATTATGTTGTGTACTTTGGCGATGACATAAATTGGCGATGATGTATTATAATTTGGCGATGGATTATCATATTGTGTAATTTGGCAATGACATACCATATTGTATAATTTGGTGATGACATTTCAAGTTGTATGATTTGGTAATGACACTTATATGTTGTATGACAATTTGGGGATTTTGCTATGTTCAACCATGTTCACATATATGATCCAAAACTACATGTTAATATGATTAGGTTCATGTTAGATTTGATCCAACTGATTTGCAAGTTCGCAACTACATGTCTAATTTTAAGTTTATGAAGTTTTATGTAAAATATCTATTTCATGATTCATGTTGAATAGATCTAAAATTTGCAAGTTCATAATTAAATGTATATTGTTCTATGCCAAATTCATTTGATACATATGTAGTTAGATCCATATTTTTATGATGTTGGAATTATTACATGTTCCTCTTTTTCCCCTTTTGTGTATAAGATTAGGCTACGTATCGAGCATAACATTTTATGTTGTTTATGCGAACGTTTAACGGGGGTAATGTTGGGGAAAAACATAAATTACATATAATTGGCATATTTGGCTTATAAACATGTAAATGGTTTATGGCATAAAAGTGGTATACATTTTTATACCTAAAATTATGAGCTTGATTTAGAGGGAAAGTGGGCCATGACAATAAATTATTGATAATTTACATAAAAGGATAAATAATATTTAGTAAAAGACGAATATGCCTAACCCGAGGTTAGATTGAGTTACGGTATAAGACTGCCTGGAACCGCTCGGCAAATCCAGCAACCGTAACAATATAGATCTAATGTGAGAGGTTAGCGCATTAATCCCAAAAGAACCCTAGGTTAGACTGAGTTACGGTGTAAAACTGCCCGGAACCGACCGGCACATCCAGTGACCATAACAATACCTGTCTAATGTGAGTGGTTGGTGCTTTAATAAAATAATTAAAGCTAAGACAGGAATGGTAGGGTTAAGTTAATTAAGGTAACACTTAATCAATACACCATGTTAATTAGACAAGTGGGTGACGTTAAGTAAATTTAGAACACTTAACCGTTATAACATGTTAATTAGACAAGTGGGTGAGGTTAGGTAAATTTAGAAACACTTAACCAATATAACAAGATGAATGACTATGGTTAAGTTAATAGGAAACACTTAACCAGTATAGCATGGTGAATGGTAGGGTTAAGTAATAAGAAAAACTTAACCAATATAACTTGATTTGTGGTAGGGTTAAGTTAACACAAGAAGGCAACACTTAACCAAAGTAACATGACATGTAGGTGGGTTAAGTTAACTTGAATTGATTGATGACACTTAACCAATACAACAAGATGAATACGTGGGGTTAAATTATGAAGAAACACTTGACTAGTATAACTTGATGAACGAACGGGGTTAAGTTAATAGGAAACACTTAACCGATCAAACATGATAAGTAAGGAGGGTCAAGTTAATAAGAAACGCTTAACCAACATGACATGATGAATGAGTGGGTTAAGTTAACATGAACGGATAACACTTAACCAATATGACGTAATGTACGGGAGGGTTAAGTACATATCAGGTTGGTGGGTAATATTAGTACATATAGGCCCACAAACTTAACCATTAAATAAACATGCTTGAATCAGTGGAAGGGTTAAGTACATATAGGGTTGGTGGATAATATTAGTAAATATAGGCCCACAAAAACTTAACCATTAAATAAACATGCTTGAATCAGTGGAAGGGTTAAGTACATATCGGGTTGGTGGGTAATATTAGTAAATATAGGCCCACAAAAACTTAACCATTAAATAAACATGCTTGAATCAATGGAAGGGTTAAGTACATATCGGGTTGGTGGGTAATATTAGTAAATATAGGCCCACAAAACTTAACCATTAAATAAACATGCTTGAATCAGTGGTAGATTAAGTACATCTCGTATAAGTGGGTAATATAAGTACATATAGGCCCACAAACTTAGCCGTTAAATGAACATGCTTGAATCGATGGGAGGGTTAAGTACATCCTGTGTAGATGGGTAATATTAGTACATATAGGCCTACAAACTTAACCGTTAAGTATACATGCTTGAATCAGTGGGAGGGTTAAGTACATATAGGGTTGGTGGGTAATATTAGTACATATAGTCCCTCGAAACTTAACCAGTAGGAAACCCTAGTAACGGGGACCCATTTCAGCAGTAACCCACATAGAAGTATCATGGTACCCTGAAACTAGGCAGGGTGGGGCACGATTACAAGGCTGATTATAAGCGGTCAAAACAGCGGCAGGGGGTACGTCAGTGTAGGTTCCGACGGTTTACGGGCATGCACGTACTCCGGAGTCGGAAAAAGCAGGCACTGGGTACCAGTAGTTATACACTGTGCATCTTGAATCGTGTTAGGTCGCTATCATAAGGATTGATACACCTTATGGTGGGACCAGCATAGGGTATCTACACGCAAGAGAGGGCCGATTGACACAGACACAATTAAAATTTAATATGAGTAAGGAGCCGACCGATAGGGTAGTAAGGGTACATCTAACATCTTCATGGCAATTAGGCTTATTGAGGTAAGATCCTCATACTAGATGTACACCTGAAGGCTACCACAATTGCGGGGATTGGGATCACGCTGTAATATTATCATTTTATACATATTACTAGTTAGGACACTAGTTAGGTGGTGCAGAGATAGATATAAAAATCGGATTAACAAGGTAGTAGCGAAGCAGAGAAAGAGTAGGAGCGCATTTAGTTTATCTTGCCTTATCATACCTTATGCTTATCCTATGTTACCTTATTTCTTTGTTGTTGTCCTGCATCCAGTTTATTCATGTCATGGTTCTCTTAACAGTTTATATGCTGAATAATCACTGGACTTACCAGACTCATGTCTGACCTAGTTTTGTTTCGCCTCTTTTCTTTCGTTCCCCCCAGGTTCTCAGGGAGGAAATGTTACCACTTAGCTCATTTTTCTTTTCAAGCTCGAAGATGGTCGATGTTTTGCTTTGGACTCTCTCTTGGACGTTATTTTTGTGCTTCTTTTACACTTGGAAGTTATTAAATCAAGACAGAAGTTCTATGTATTACTTTTAAGTATGATTTGAGAAAATTGTTGTAAAAGCTTGACTGAATCACATTGTTAATAAAATGACTATATTTTCCGCTATTTTATTTGTTTGTCTTGTAATTTATCTGCATCTTTTACCTAAAGCACTTCGCCGAAGTTAAGGCATTACCTTTGTGAGTGACCTTAACGGAGGTGGGGTGTTACAGGAACCTTCAGGCTTGCTACCGTCGACGGAGCTGAACTTCCAAGGGCATGGAACAGCGAACATCTCCGCCGCTACTTTACATTACTCAGTTTATGGTTGTTTATGCTTTTTAAACAATGTTCTGTTTTGTCAAAAATCCAAGGCATTGTAAAGGCTATTACTACCAAATTTATTAGTAGAAATGGTGTTCAATTTCTTGTCTCCCTATTGTTTACTTCTCACGTAATGCACCTTGTCTTCCAACAACCAACTCGATTCATGTCAACGAAAACCGCGTCGGCACCCTGGGCACGGGAGCCGGCACAACCATCCCAATTTCTGGGCAACATTGAGTCTGAAATCCTTGGCTATGCCCAACACCCCGAGCACGGGAGCCAGCAACGCTACTTGAGTCGCCGGCCCACGGCGCGACCGAGTCTAAACAACCAAGAACTCGAAACCCCAACCCAGTGCCGAGGCCGAGGATAAATCGTTCCGCGTCCTAGTCCAAGCGGCTTGGAGCCACAGTGCAAATGACTAAGATCGACGCAAATCTCTCTTCGCCAGTTGCGGGTGTCGGTCGTATCTTGGTGCAGCACCAAGATTGACCTTAAATCGTTTCTTCCTTTAGCTCACAAGGCTAGGGGGAGCCCATAGCCACGATCGGACCTTAGAGCTGATGATCGAGGCTAAAAACTACACCGGCGAATAAACAACGTTTGGCGGCTCGCCTCAACCCGAATAATGACGGGAGAGCCACCGACCTGGCGGACCGCACAACGCGACGCCCTACGTCTTCGCTATACTTGGGTTTAACACCGGGCCACCCAAAACAGCAGGCGCATAGCTTGGTTTCGCAAACTACGGGTTCCCTGAGCTGAGGGGAATTACTGAAACCAGCACTCTACCTTACCTCTCTGGAATAATTTACCCAGAGACGGCCCCTAATCGCTTTTGTGACAAGTGTAACGATAAGTAAGTTTGTGCAAGTACAGGACGCTAGAAAACATAAAAAGAACATCTGAACATTTGACATAAAAATGATCTTTACTAGTTCATATTTCCTTTTTCACACACACACGCTAAACAAACTACGTGTCTAATACTTTTACTTTCTAATGACAGGGTGTACATGAGAACTACATCGTGTCTTGAAAAACCAAAAGCGAGGGCCGTGCTCACATAAATTATCGGCCTACACTACCAAAATAACGGTAATCCCTGCTGGGATTGCTAACACTAACCATGCTTTCTTTTCTTGTGCTTGTCCTTTTTTGCAGATTCCACGCTCGATCGCTCATCCTTGATTCTGGGCTTCTTCTTGCCAAGCCCGCTCTTTCAATCTTCACGCCTCCGGGTAGTGGTTGATTCATGAGAGGCCGAGAGGCATCTCTCTCCTGTCCCTTCGCCACTTGAAATATCAGTAATGTCAATCAAGGTGGCCTGTGGCGTAGTCTTAGGGGCACCCCCAATAGCGAGGCCGATCACAGCATCACTAGTCGCCGGGACCGCCTTGCCCTCTCGCTCAGCTTTCTCCTTGGCCTCTCTGGCGGCCTTTTGGGTGGCAAGCTTTTAGGACTTATGAGGCGTGACACCACCAGCTTTGGCTTTCTCAAGGGACTCAGTGGTCCTCCGCTGTGCTTCCTCATCCTCCATCTTCTTCCGGGCCTCATCATTGGCTCTCTTCTTCTCAACCACCTCATCGGCTCACTTCTTTGTAACGGTGTCAGCTGCTCTCGCCTCGGCATCCCGCCTAGTCTTCGTTAGGATTTCTTTCCTGACAGATTCATCATGCTCCCATTTCTCCTCTACATCCTCACACTTGGTCACCATCTTAACCTGTTGACTCGCCACCAGGGCCGCCATTGAAGCCACATCGGCTTCTACCAGGCCTTTGGCAGGGGCATTCCATCAACCACCTCACCTTCTCCGTTGAGAATGTCGAACATACTAGAGGTTATTCTTATGACAGAAAAGGTATCGAGTTGATCGTTGCCCTCTCCAGTTTGTGTCCCTACGGGCCCGACCCAGTTTCAGTCATTTAAGGGATCATGGGAGCGGGGTCCGCTGTTTTCATAGACCTAGTAGGAGCTGTATAAGCAAAGACACAACCTTATTAATCCATAAATATGGTAATCACTTCATTCTCAGGGATGCATGGTAAAAGGAATTTACCTAAGGTCAAAGATGGCGTAGGAACGATAGGAAGGGTGCTCGCGACAATGGATGAGGTGAACCCGGTATCCCCCAGCGCTGGACCGAATCCCAGGGACCACTCATCATGATAGATCCGAGGTTAAGAGGCAGATGAGAACTCCCCTCTGCAAATGCTTCCGGCACAACCGCGTGCCCGGTCACTACAAACTTTCCGTTCTCTTAGGAAAGCCTCGCCAACTTCTCGTTCCTAGCATCCTCCTAAAATAGCCTCCTTCCTTCCTCTAGCCTTTCGTGTTTATTTTGGTCAAAAGGACGTTCACGAGTTGGCACTTGTCTAAAGTGCTCACGTCCACTCGACGCAAGAAGGCCTTATAGGGGATTAACCTCTCCTAAGTTCTAGCAAGCTCGCGAGGATAGTCGTTGACCCACGAGATCCCGCGGAACCTCAAAGCTTTCACATACATGCTATTAATACTCTCCTCGAAGGAGGACCCAATGCGGGACTCTACATCATCCAGCTGTCCCTTTAGCTTCTCTATCTCCCTTGTGTGTTCAGCTCTTATGCCCACAACCTCGCACAACACATCCCTGTTGCTAGCTTCAGCATCCTCCTTCGCTTTCTTTATTACCTCGAGCTGCCTCTTTAGTTCGGCAACCTCGGCGTTCTCAGCCCGCAACCTCTCGTTTTCCTCCCTCAAAGCAGTATTGTCATTTTAAGGCTGAGTAACCTTCCCCATTTCTTCTTCCATCTTAGCGCACACTTTGGACCGCTCGTCCTTATCATTCTTAAGAGCTGTATTTTCGAGGGTCAAGCAACTTACAGTATCACTAAAAGTCTCATGATCATGCTTAACTTCCTCCTTTAAGACCGCATAAGCTTGCTTCAGCTCTGCTGCAATAACATGGACAAAAGTTAAAACTAGGAAACACACAAGATTGCGGCTAACAAACCACAACACGACAAAGATACCTACCTATCTCAGTCTCCAAGTGAGTAACCGAGGTCTTTTCACCATCGATAGTTAATTGTCGGTTGATTAGCTCCAGGTTTTTCTTCTTGATCAACTCCAAAAGGTGGAGGGAATGGTAAGTTCGTTGGCTTGATGGTACATAGCTTGTACATGAATCCATATCTTTCCGGATTCCCTACTGGGAGCAGGACAGAGATCAGGGAGAGATGGCAGCTCGTTAAAATGATATTGTGGGAAGTACAACTTCAAGAACGCCCTCCTCTCTTTAACATAAAATGCTCGGATTTGGGACTCCATCGGATTTTGCATTCCCGTCAAGACCTCCGTGCCCGGCCTTTGTTGACCAAATAGCAACTCCCTTTCCTTAGCAGGTTGAATGGAAGCCGTAGGGGGAGCCAATAAGGGGATTGTCGAAGGCAGAGATCGAGATCCACCTATGTTGAGCCGAGCGTCCCCTGCAGGAATGCGAGCAAGAGGAGGAGGAGGTGGAGGTGGTGATGGAGATCGCCGAGATCGATCCCGGTCCCGACGACCGCTGCCTTGTTCTACCGGAGGTGGAGCACCATACAAGCTGGAGGATCTATGGAATCTCGCGAAAGAGGAACTCTAGGGAGGCTGGCGATCCCCACGCCTGTAGCTTCGTCCGCCACATCCACCTGCCATATCACCTGCCAATGGAACGAGCTGAAGTTAGTCACATAACTCACATAGGAAAACATCTATGCTATGCAGTGTTATGAATGTATGCCCTAAGTGTTCTCTCAATAGACCAGATTGTGGTCCGATTGGGGAAGATAACCCCTTAGCAACACAGGAAAGTTTCTCCAGGCTCGTCGTATTCGGCCATGGAGTCACTACTAGATCCAGTCCCTTTAAGCCGTCAAACTGGCCCGTGGGTTCAAGCAAGGTAGTGGCCTCTGAGTGAGTTGCGAGAGACTGCGATCTATCCAACACTCTTCCCCCCTCACCTACCGGAGGCAGGATGGGAGTGCTCGGCAACCCCTCCTCTCTGGCAACCTCCTCGAGACCATGAACCCCGCCTCTGCACGCATCTCCTTGAGGCGGAACAGTCTCTTGCGGTTCTCCTCCCATTGGGGGCATTTTCCTCTTTCACCCAATAGAAGAAGGGCCTGCAGCGACTCCCTCCTTTGGCACATTGAAAGCAACCGAAGGCCTGATCATGGCTCGGTTGTCCGACAACAACCTAGGACGGCGCAGCCGATCCTAACTTGTTACGGTGCTGGTGTCGCGAAAATTCTAGGGTATCGCCCGTAAAGCATTAAGGCGTTGCCTATAGTCGTCCCCCGTAGGCGCCCTCGGATTTCCTGTCATATCCCATTTAAAACCATTAATAAAGGAAAGAATTCTAAAATTATGACAAGGAACGGAGTCAGAGAGACACTTACTACCCTCGAACCACCTTCTAGCAAATCCGAGAGGGTAGTTGACGAAGAACCACTCGTGCTTAAACACAGACAGCCTAGGCCACGCCCCGACAAAGAATTTGGTAGCAGCCGTCGCTTCCAAAGACCATTGAGAGGGTGAGGCTACACTTGTTTTCCTTAAATGGAAGATATATCGAATATCTTCTCCGGTGGGCTCCTTGTTCAAAAACTCGCGGAAGAGAACGTAAGTCCCCAAGAGAGAAGCGTAGGCATTGGGGTGTAGCTGCGATGGCGCGAGGAGGAAATAGAACAATATGTCTCGAATGAAGTTGTTAGCTGGGGGCACGCACCCAGAAAGGAAAGCATGTCGGTTTCAGGCAGTAAGATCTTCGGGCGGTGCATGGGCCCTGTCATATCTCCCAGGGGAATGTGCAGTACCCACTGGTATCTTAAATCGGGCTGCCATTTTCCTAACTGCGGTGGCATCCAGGCTCGACTGCACCGAGTTGATAGGATTCTCCAAGATTACCGCGTCGGGCAGTATGTCCGAAGCCACTGGAGGTACGGGCTCATCATCGCCCATGATATCTACATTCTCGGCCTCTTCATCATGACCAGGGAGTGTTGTCGTTCAGGTTGCTCCTCGTGCTCAGACGCTTCGGGCGAGCTAGTCAAATAAGAAGAAGTTGAACCTTTGGTGGAGGTCTCAATCTCATTGCCCGACGAGCCATCTTTTGGGGTAGGATCGGATGTGCACAAGGTGGGCTGGGAAGCCTCGGATCCCATAGTCTTTCTGATCCTTAATCGGGTTTGCATCTTTAGCTACACTTTAACGCAACAATATTAGCACGGGCTGTAAAGTGACCTGTACCCCTCGTGTCAGTGACAAATAATACGTGCATGTAATGCTATTCAAGGATGAGCTACATAAAGAAAGTTCAGAACAACTCATAACAGTCCAAGTCCCAGTCCGGTTGTATGCTCTGCCCTATGTGTAGAGTCCTAAAGCCCCGCTCGCGCGACTAACGATATATGCATCAACGCTAAGCATGCAAATCCAAAAATGAAGATTCAGAAGTCAAAGTCTAAACGGTGTGGCGGATCGGAAGCTCGACAGCAGGCATGTCCCCAGGCTCGAAAATTCGAGCTCCACGTTCGAGATTTCGAACCCGGAAGGGTTCGAAGTTCTAAACCAAGTTGGGTTCGAAATTTCGAACCTAGGCCAGGCTCGGGAATTCGAACCCATGGTTTCGGAAATCCGAACCCATGGTTTCGGAAATCCGAACCCATGGTTTCGGAAATCCGAACCCAGAAAGGTCCGAAGCTTCGAACCACCATGGTCCGGAGATTCGAAGCCACGAGGATAAGTGACTCCGAACCCTGTGGCTTTGAAAATTCGAACCCACTGAGGTTTGGAAATTCGAACCCACTGGGTTTGGAAGTTCGAACCCAGCTGGGTTCGAAAAATCGAGCCCATGGGGCCTCGATTCCTCCGCCATGGCCCTTTGACCTCCTCCTCTTCTCGACTCCTCAACTCGAGGCCCTACCTAGTTCGGGTTCGAAATTCACTGGGTTCGAATTTGTGGGTTTGAATCTTTCAAGCGATGGCATCCAGAGAGAGAAAAAACTGAAGCGAAAAAGTGAGGGGAGAGGCCCTATTCATAAAAGAAAAAACGACCCTCAGGGGTTCGAAATTCTGAACCTTATGGGTTTGAGATTTTGAACCTTCTGGGTTCGAAATTTCGAGCCCCCCAAGGACCCGAAATTCCGAGGCCCGGCTCAAAATCTCGAGCTCGCAAGGACTCGAGATTCCGACCCGCCTCGAAAATTTGAGCCCGCCAAGGGCTTGAAATTCCGAGGCCCCTTGGGCTTCCAGAATTCTAAACCCCGAAAAAATATATATAATATGTGCATATATGTATTGGCCACTCCCGCGTACGTGCCGACTCCCGCGCATCCACGGAGGCCACGCTCTACGACCGCTTGACGGCTTGAGCATGGTATGTCCTCCAACGACGGCTCATCTACACCTCCAGGAGGAATGGGCCATACAGCTAACACTTATTTTACCTCTTGAATAATAGGAAAGATTAACAACATCGCCACTCCTTCAACCTACGCAAAGCACATCATGTCAAAGGCAAGACGTACTTTGGGGGGCAAATGTTAACCGGCTTTTTGGTCCGGTTCCCAGGGGAGCATCAAACATGCTCAACTCAACGTACCTCGTGAAGCTGAGTCCGAAAAGGAACACACAGGAGTGAAGGAAACAGAATCGAGAAAGGATTACAATGCCTGTGGCCTCACGGCATGCAGAAGACATCCGCAATCCAAGGCCTCGGACCCCGAAGGAGTTACGAGCCTTGTCCACCCGGTCCCGGGACCCTCGCGCCCCTCGGAAGAATCGAACCCGAACATGACGCGGAATTCGCACCCAGCCAGGTGCGAATTCTCGCTCCGTGCCTGAGTTTGAAATTTCGAACCCACGCCTGGGTTCGAAATTTCGAACCCAGTGGTGTGGGGTCTCGAGCCCAGTGGGTGCGAAATCTCGCACCCACAGCTGATCTAGAGATCCCGAGCCCAACAGGCACGAAATCTCGCGCCCACGACCGGGTTCAAGATCTCGAGCCCTGCAGAGCGAGATTTCGCACCTGCATCTGGGTTCGAAATTTCGAACCCACCGGGTTCGAAATTTCAAACCCAGAGGTCTCGAAATTTCGAACCCATACCCGGGTTCGAAATTTCGAGGCACGAGGCTGCAGGCTCGAATTTCCTGCATGTTGCCCCCTTTCTACCTACTCCTACCTACTCCCACTCCTATAAATAACCCATGGCCACACACTTCAAAGGGGTTGGATTTTCTTCACTCAAGACCTCCCTAAAGCTTCATGAGCTCCCTTAATGGCATCTCCTATTTGAGGAAGAAGGAGAATTAACTATTCTTTTTCCCAAATACCTAGCATATTTCAATTATGAAAGTGAATGTAATGAGCATGGCTCCACCTTGTAATTCTTGAGTGATTAATAAAAGTTCAACATCCTTCCAAAGTGGACGTAAGCTTAATACATGGCTGAACCACTATAAATACTTGTGCCATTTACTGCTTTCTCTTACCTAGTCTTGCGACCTAATTAACTATTCCTAGTGATAGGAATCTTTGGTGTTTACGACATTTTTTGCCGTCAATAGATGGTCTTCCCATGATCCCCAAAAATCTAATACATAAGCTCTTAAGAGATAGTCCAAAACTCGGTTAACCCTCTCGGTTTGACCATCAGTCTGTGGATGATAAGCCGTACTCAAACACAATTCGGTTCCCGAAGTCTATTACAAACTTTTCCAAAATCCACTTTTGAACAATGGATCTCGATCACTTACTATGCTTCGAGATACCATGGAATCGAACTATCCATTTTTTATAAAGCTCAACCAAATTCGATGTTCTCCTAGTCGATTTGACGGGAATAAACCTTGTAATCTTGGTCAAGCGATCCACGATGACCCAAATTCCTTCATTTCCTGCACTTGTTCTAGGTAGTCGATCGATAAAATCCATCAATGTCTGCTCCCACTTCCACAAAGGAACTTCCAATCGCTGAAGCATCCACTTGACTTCTTCTGTTCATCTTTCACTAACTGATAGTTCATGCACTTGAAAATAAACTTTCCAAGATCCCTCTTCGTACCTTCCCAGTAGTAAGATCGCTTCACGTCCTGATACATCTTATTACCACCGGGATGAATCGTCAACTCCGAGTGATGACATTCCCTCATAACCTCATCTCTCAATCCATCGATATTAGGAACAACCAGTCATCCTTGCTTTCGAAATGAACCCTCTCGATCGAGCTCAAACTCTTTATCCTCTAGTTTTAAACTTCTAGAAAATCTCAGCAAGCTTTGCTTTACGCTTTTGGCTCTCGCCAATCCTTTCGATGAGAGTAGGTATTATCGATAAGCTTGCCCAAATTTCAGATTCTAATTCACATCGAGGCCTGAAATCAAGTCCCTCCAAGTACTCGAGGTGCTTCCATTCTGAAAACATCACTCCCAAACTCACGTGTCTTCAAATCAGCTCATTCACCACTGCGTTACCTTTACCAGGAGTATACACTATACCAAAATCATACGATGCCAGAAACTCTAACTACTGTTGCTGCCTAAGATAATCCTTTTGTGAGAAATTATACTTCGACAATTTTTGATCCATAAACAACTAAAATCGAACTCCCAACCGGTAATGTCTCCACATCTTCAGAGCAAACATGATCACTGCCAACTCCAAATCATGAGTTGGATAATTTCTTTCGTGTATCTTCGGATATCGACTCGCGTAGGCCACAACCTTATCCTTCTGCAATAGTATTTCTCCAAGTCCAGTACTGCATGCATCGGTGTATACCACCATCTCTTCATTCCCACTTAGAATTGTCAAAACAGGAGCACTCGTCAGCTTCTCTTTTAGGATTCCAAAAGCTTGCTCACACTTCACATCCCATGTAAACCCTCGATTTTTTTCATCAATCCTGTTAATGGTGCAACTATCTTGGAGAAATCTTTGATAAAACGACGATAATATCCCACCAACCCTAGGAAACTCCGTACATCCGTCACATTCTTAGGTCTAAGCCAATTCTAGATCGCTGCCACCTTAGCGGGGTCAACCGCTATCCCATTTCCAGAAACTACATGACCTAAGAACCTCACTTCACTCTTCCAGAAGTGACATTTCGAAAATGTAGCCCTCAGCTGATGCTTTCGCAAGATATCCAAAACAACTCGCAAGTGCGTCTTATGCTCTTCCTCATTTCGGGAATAAACCAGAATATTATCCATGAACACAAGAACGAACTTGTTCAACTAATCTCTGAACACCGTATTCATAAGATCCATGAAATACACTGGCATGTTATTCAATCCAAATGGCATCACCAACCATTCGAAGAAACTGGATGGTGTCCTAAAAGAGGTCTTTGGCACACTATCCTTTGCCACCCTCAACTGTGGAATCCTATTGCCAAATCCATCTGAGAAAACACCTTAGCCTCGTGAAGCTAATCAAACAAGTCATCTATCCTTGGTAACAGATACTTATTCTTCTTGGTCACCTTGTTCAGCTCATGATAGTCCACATAGAGTTTCAAGGACCCATCAGTCTTGGTTGCAAACACAGCTGGTGCACCCCATTCGAATACACATATCCAAATGAATCCTTTTCCCAAAAGGTCACATACTTGCACTTCTAACAATCGCTATTCTTTTGGTTCCATCTACCTAAGAGGCATGACGATAGGTCTAGAACCTTTGACCAAATCGATTTGGAACCCAATCTCGTGATGCGGCGGCAACCCTTCGACCTATTCAAAGGCATCATCGAACTCACTAGCGATCAGCACCAATGAAAAGTCTTCCCATGGAATCATAAGTGAATACCAATAGCTCACGAAGACACCATCTTCGGGCTTACATCGAATCACAACCATTCATCCTTACACATTCCCGAGTCACCTCCAGCTTATCGCAATCCACTTTTACCGCGTACTCTTGAGCCAGTCCGTACCCAAGATAATCCCAAACCCAGCGAAGTTCAAAACAAAGCAATCACACACAAAGGAGTAACCATGACTCGACAACACTAGACCAAGACAAACCATATACAAGTTGGACAAACCTCCAACTAGATTAGTCAAGACAAAAGGTCCATCATAAATCTCGGGTTCCAAGCCCAAGTGGCACATAAGCTCATTACAAATGAATGAATGTGATGCTCTAGTATTGAAACACACGAACTGAAACATCTCTAACGGAAAGAATATCTTGAATAAAGACACTCTTCCCTCACTCCTCTATTGTAGGATCCCTCAAAGACAATGGCACAGCTTCCAAATCATACTTCATCATAAACTACTTTCCCTTAGCCGGTTCCGGATAATCATTCTTGACATGCCCAGGGTTGCCACAGTTGTAATACTTCCTCTCAGCCTTTGGATTCTTACAATCCTTGGAAAAATGGCCTTTCTACAGACAATTGAAACAAGTCACTCCACTTTTCTGCTTCTTCTAGCTATATTTTCTTTTCTACAGCTACTGCTTCCTCTTTTTGTTATTACCACCCTGGTGTGGTTTTGGTTCCTCTTTAGCTGCAACAATAGTCTCTTCCTTGGGAATCAAACTCTCGTGCCTTAGAGCTTTCTACACAATCTTCTCATAGGTATCATCTAGATGATCAACCAGCCGATTCCCAAGGTACTTGTCTAATCCCATAACATACTTCTCGTTTTTCTGATAAGGAGTCTTAACATATGAACGAGCATACTTAGATAAAGCTTCGAAGTCAAAAACATACTCTAGCATGTTCGACCATTCTGCTTAAGCTCGACAAAACTCTTAAACAGAATAGACCCCTGAATTATAGAAATAAATTTCGTGTCAAACTTGATTTGGAAATACTCCCATGAAATATCATCTTCTGGAGTCTCTAGAGTGACAGAGTTCCACCAATCCATAGCTCTGCTCTGTAGTTGTCTTGATGCATGCTTCCTCTTCGCTGCATCATCAATTCCCAAGTCTATAAAGATTCGAATGCAAGTATCAAGCCACCCTTGGATCTCTACAATTGGCTCCGTTCCTTTAAACTGCTTCTTTCCCAGATTAGAAGTCTTTACACAACTTTTCGAAGTCCATGACTCTAGGAAGCTGCACTTGAACTCCTACATCTACCGCGGCTGCCTTTGGAGTAGGTACCCTTCTCATGATCGCTTCCACCATGGCCTCGAACATAGTCGGGTAATTTGGTATACCTCCATCACCCCCTTCAGGAATAGTCTCCTTCCTAGCAGCGTGTCTCGATGGTCGATGGCTCAATCTAAAACTGTATTATAGAATGATTAGTCCAAATCCGGTAAAATTGCAAATGGAGTTCATATGCTATTATATTGTACACTCATATATAGTATACATCCATCAGAAATCTACAATCTCATACGTAATTACATCCTATAATTTTGGCAAAAATCGATATCCAGAGCTCTAATACCAAATGTGATGATCCATCTATTTGCGAGCCAAGAATATGTGACCCATCTTTGCCAAACTCTCTCACGCGACCCAACCTGCTATGACCTAATTTCCACGACCCGGAGCCATCAAACCAGACCGACCCATCCGTATGTCGAGCCAAGCACCACGACCCTCCTTTGCCAGATTCATCCATGCGACCTAACACTCCGGAGCTCCTAGAATTCCATGGACCAAGTCCAATGACCTAAAGCCACCGACCCGACTTGGCCACGACTCATCCATGTCATGGAGCAAGAGCAAGAGCTACGACCCAAGCTTTATGCCATGTCATCAATGACCCATGCAGAAACACCCAACTCAATATCTGACCTATCTAACTCAAATCTCGACCAAACCATCACCAAACGACAACATTGATGCAACCAACTCATCTAAATCATCCAATTAAACCATAAACACTTTATGAAATCATCATCAGCACTAAAATGACAATTATTCATCGACAACCATGTAGAATTCACCAAATCATGATAGATAAATGAATAAACAAAATAGTGGATCTAAACTTACATAACATATGAATTAACATAAGAATTCACCAGTTTAAGTTGCTATATTAGATCATATGGTGATTCAAATGAAATTATACTTACCATGATGTAGATCTAGGTGAAAACAACTTGTAAATGATGAAAATAAGATCAAACAAACCCATATACTAGATTGAATCAGTGTGAGATATGCTTATCACTCACCAAATCTTCGACGAACTCAAAATCACTAAAATTACAATTCGGATAGCAAAGATTGAGCTTCAAATCTCTCAATTTGATGCGACCTTCCTTCAAATCGATGTAAATCTAGCTTTACTCAATGTAGATCTTCAATCTTCTTGTGTAGATCTAGAATTTTAATGGTGGAAAGGTGTGTTTGATTGAGCAGGGAGAATCACGAGCTCAGCCAAATGAGAGAATGAAGAAAGCAAACTATTCTCGATGCCTCTACCTCCTTATTTATAGCCTTCAACCAAACCACTAATGGCCATACCAAATCAGCCCATTAATGCCTTATAAAACCTAAATAGAAATTGTGTAGCTCTAAAACAATGATTCCTCCCAAACCATTGAACCAAATGTTTAATGCCATCACTTTCCGGAATTGGAAACATCATTTCCTTTCCAATGAAATCGATCCCAACACCTGATTCTATCCCAGTAAAAAGTTATTGCCTTTACAAACCTAATAGGGGCAAAATGGTCACAAATAAAATTGGTAAAAATTATGGATATGTCTCACATCCCTATAACCAACATATAAAAATATGAAAATGATCCATCCTTCTGGGAATTAAATAAAAATATTTTACGATCCTCCGATACGTAAAATGCGGGCTGTTACATACTTTTTAGACAAGTTTAAATTTTCATTTGTAATAAAATACACTTGTTGTTCATTTTATCTACATGATATATCTTATGGAAATGCACAATTAATTAATGATATTTATAAATCCTTAACTTTGATGCGCTTGATTATAACTTAAATATTGAGTGGGTTAAATCTAATGATTTAAATCGAACATGCCTTTAGCATTGTTATTTTGGCCATATAAATAAGAAATGCATTTCAAAACTCCATAATGATGAAATTTTGAAGTCATTTGGTTTCAAATTGTATGAAGAATGCAAATCTTGTTTATTAGGAAAAATGACTAAAGCACCTTTCACAAGATACAGTGAACGGGCTAGTGATGTGTTCGGCCTTATGCATAGTGATGTATATGGACCAATGAGTACATCCAGTGGAGGTAGATTTCATTACTTCACTACATTAACTGATGATGTCAGTAGATATGGTTGTGTATATCTTATGAAGCACAAATCAGAATCCTTTGCAAAGTTAAAAGAATGCAAGAATGATGTTCACAATTATTTTTGAAAGAATATAAAGACTCTTCAAACAGATCGAGGTGGAGAATATTTAAGCCAAGAATTTAGCGACTACCTGAAAGAGTATGAATTTATATCACAAATCACTCCACCAATGGAATGGTGTGTTCGAAAGGTGAAATCACACCTTATTAGATATGATACGATCAATAATAAGTCATATAGATATTCCAATAAATTTTAGGATTGTTCCCTTGAAAAAATTGCATTCATACTTAATACTAATCCTGATCAAATTATTCTCAAGACGCCATATGAGATATGGACTGGGAAATGTCCTAGCGTGTCTTTTATGAAAATTTGGAATGTGAGGTGTTTGTTAAACGTCTTACCTCTTACAAACGTAGACCCAAATATGATAAGTGTTATTTTGTGGGATATCCGAAAGAAATAAAAGGACATTATTTCTACGAACTTTTTGAGAATAAAATATTTATTGCTTGAACTGGTATTTTTTGAAAGAGAACTAGTCTCCAAAAGTACCGATAGGAATAAAGCAGAACTCGAAAAATCTCGGGAACCACAAAATACCAATGAACCTTGTGTGTACAAGGAAATTAGCGGGAGTTACTTTATATTCCTAGTATTATAAGTTGATGACATATTACTTACTAGGAATGATGTCAGTTTAACGAAAGGAACAATCACTGATTCCATTATGGAGACTGAATACATTGTTGCTTTTGAAGCTGCTAAGTAGGTTGTTTGGATTAGAAGTTCATTACTGAAGTTTGTTCCATCCATTGTTGATCTAATAGATTTATATTATGATAACAATAGGCAATTGATTAGGCTTAGAAACATAGATCTCATTATCGATCCACACATATATTTAAGTAATATAATTTCATCCGTGAAATTTATCATAGAGGAGATATGCATATATGCAAAGTACCGATAGATAGTAATGTTACAGAACCACCGACTAAAACTCTGTTGCAGCAGAAGAATGATAGTCACACTAGTTTCATGGGTATATAATACATGATTGATTGACTTTAGTGCAAATAGAAGATTGTTAGAGTTTTTGTCCTAGAGTCAATCTATTTGATTAATAACATTGTTGATGTTACATTTTATTTTAAATAAAAGATTTCATAATGTTATATTTACTGCGTAATATAAATATTAACATAATAGAAGTCCTTAGAATAATAATACAGAATTATATAGTTTCAAGTAAGTGACTTGAACGTGAGATTATACAATATAATAAGTATTATAATTCTTAAATGTCCATAGTCAAGTTTTATTGTATATAGGACAACAATAAAACATTGAGATTAATATGTTGATTGACTGATGATCATATCTTATTGGTCATTAATATATGTGATATTAATGTCAATACAAAATACATATTAGATAATAGTGTATTGGACTGATCCAACATGAGAAAAACTTCATGGAGCATAATTAATAGTGTCATAAGTAATTCTCATAGTGACAGTGATGTAATGGTCCTCTGACCTGAAATCATTATATATTTTGTTTGAAGATATTTGTGCTCTGGTATCTTCAAAAGTTATTTTTAAACGAGTAAACGAAAAAGGTGATTATCGGATATATCTCGAATCGATTAAATAATATAAATAGCCTATATGAAATTTAACCCTACAATATAAGTAGAGATATTCACGGGCCTCTTGATTGAGTGAGATTACAAAATGCATGGTCGTGCTCAAATTGATATGTTTTATATGATCTGCTCATCAATCAAGATAAAAGGATTAAATTATAAAGAGGATGGTACATTCCATGCCTCGAGTTTAATCTTAGATATAATGGTTAAAAGGGTTAAATTACTTTTATACACTACTCACAAAAGGTTGTATTGAATCATTGATTTTATTCTAACTTGGTTAACAACAATGTAATACTATATGCATGTAACAACTCGGAATTTTGGAACAAATTTTAAATTTATTTTTAATTGATTTTAATGAAAATTAAATGTTTTAAACAATTTGTTTTGAGAAAAAACGACTAAACATTAATTTAAAACGAAGTTAAAATTTATAAATTTATAATATATATAAAACAAGCTCGTAATTGTGCGATAGTTTGAAAATTTAGTTTTAAACTTTAAATGAATGTACAATATTCATTATAAATTAGAATTTGATGAAACCAGAAATGTTTGAATCTATATAATAATATCATTCTTATTAATGTGAAAAATTAAGATTTCACTTTATATATTGTAAGTTGTGCCCAAATTAAATTTTAAAATAGTCATTATGAAATTGTTTATAAATTATAACAATTTATTAAATTAAATAAAAGGATTTTCATGTAAATTGAACATTGTTTGACTAGAAAATTGAAATATCGAGTTATAAACTCAAGTATATTTATTTTACAGTTGTATGATATTTCATTTTGATATATATTACTTTATTATTAATTTGAATAATTTTGGAATTTATTAATATTTTAATACTACATAGCCCTTAAAATGTGCATTTTGCAAACGACCTCTGCTTTTGTCGAAACCAATTTTGTTGGATCTGGAGTATTAAATCTTTGCCAGATTTCAAATTTCATGCCAAAAGGACTTAATATGTGGTCGGACACAATAAAATTGTTCGATGTAATAATTTGAGAATTTTACAAATAACACTATTGAAACGACCTCAGAATTCGAAGAAACATTTTTTATTGAATCTGTAGCATCAAATAAGGTAGGATACCAAATTTAATGATTTATAGAATTAGTATGTGACCGTGATTGATTTTACTGTGAAAAAGGTCAATATTTTGACTTTAAAAATTCGTTGTTTTTGCAAATGGACTCGGAATTTAATGAAACAAGTTTCGTTGGATCCATAGTGTCAGAGAGTAGCTGCATGTTAATTTCATCAAAAACGGAATTCGTATGTGATCATACGGATTTTCAAACCACAAAAGCCAGCAAAAATTTAGTAGAATAAAATAAAATAAAATATATAATCAATATGAAAATAATTTCTCCCCACTATAAAAGATCCTAAACACTTTCTGACCTAAACCTAAACCCCATTTTCATGCCTCCTCCGTTTCTCCTTCCAAAGGGAGAAAATCCTCCGTCGAAAATTCCTAGAAAACAAAATAAAAAGCTATAAATCATAATACATATATATTTGCAACCCTTAAAACCTTGGCTTTAACTCAATATGAGTTAGGAAGGGTGCGGCTCGAGTTAGGGGTGCTTCGTTTTTTATAGTGAAGAAAACGTGGGCTAGGGCTCGGATTTTCTACGAATAGAAGCATCGATTCATGTTTCAGAGATTGTTTATGGATTTATGGCAAGAAATGAAGCTTGTATATAAATTTTGAGAGGATTTGACACCGAAAAATGTCGAGTGCTGCTCTTGGTCGTGTGTTCCAGGTCCAAAGTCATGATTTTAGGGGGAGCAGTCGAGTGTTATGTTATGGTGATGATTAGGTAGAGCTCGCGAAGAGATGAATGACGGTGCTTTTGGTTTTTAATTTAATGGAGAAGTTAAGGAGAAAGGATGATGAAAAGGAATGGTAATGGCCATGAAAGTGGAACTTGTACATTCATTTTTGGAGAGGAAGAGAGTGATTAGAGTGGCGATTAGGAAGGTAATAGATTAGTTAACTATTATGTTAATTGTTAATGACTTATATGTTTATAGAAACTTGTAAAATGCATAATTTTTCATACAAACTCGGAATTCAGCGAAACATGATCCATAAGAACTGTATCAATGAGAGTTTCGCAGTAAAACTGATTTGGGGTTATTTGGAGATTGTCACTTTTGGCAGAAGAAAACATCTGATTCGGTCAATCGACCATTTATAGTTATTTAGCGACAAACAACCAATGTAGAACTCTCTCACTCAAATATTTTGTATGGTTATTTATTTTTATAATTGGAAACATACTGATTGGCTATGATGATTTATAGAAAATTAATTATCGCAAATTGTATATGGTGCCTGGTTGCTCACATCGCAGTTGTTTGAAAACCCATGGAAGAATTGTTGATTTCTTGTGTTTTGTTGTGAGTATGAATTTGAGATATTTATCATGTTAAAATGATGTTAATATACTAGTACATAAATATTCATTTACAATTTGAATGGTAAAATTATTATTACCTGTTTAAGTAAAAAAATTAGTTAGAAAAATAAATGAATTGAACTAGTAATGATTAAATACATGAATCCGTATTGATGTAAATTTATTGTTTGTTGGTTGAAGACTCCAATCCAAAGTGTTTAGATTGAATGTTAATCAATTGATTGACACACCAATATAAGCGTAAAATAATTATTTAAGGCTTATATGGATGTAAGCGCACTTTGGATGTGAATTGGATGTTTAATAGTTGTTTATAACTATTGTTGAGTACATATGATGTATGAGATCCATATAACTGAAATTATATGGTAATTGATTGAATCTCATTTCAATTCGAAATAAAACAAATATTTTATTATAATATTTAGTTAACATTTGAAGTTTGGCTTTGAAGTCCGATTTTGCATGGACACAGAAATATTAAAATTGATTTAAAAGTGAAATGTGCAATTTTAAAGATAAACGACTGAAAAGAGTTTTCAAAGTTGATTACATATATTTTACATAATTTATAAAAATGGTTTTGAAGAATTTTGATTTATAATTAAAATTTATAAATTGAATTTGGGCTTGAACAGAATGCGTCGCATAGCGACAATTCGCTAACGTCAACCCTAACTTCGAATTGACGTACTAGGAGTTCCGACCATCTGTAATGACCCAGAAAATCTGAACCAATTTAAAATTTTCAAATTGGCTAAAATAATGGATTTTAAATATTTAAAATAAATATTTTAAATAATGGCAATGGAAAGTGAGTTTGAATCGACAATTGAAAACAAATATAATTAATTTTAATTATAAACAAGGCCTGAAATGGCGCTGCAGTTTCAAAAATTGAATTCAAACTTTGTCAGACTGTACCGGGTGCAAAACAAAACGGATTTTAGCGAAACCAAAAAATATTTAAATCTGTTAGTGAATACCTTTCTAAAGAATCTGAAAAATCGAATTTTCATAGCGGAAAGCAAAAGTTATGGCCGAATGAATTTTCAGAAAGGTCGCTGTGGAATTTATATAGCCCGTGAAATTGGCCATTTTGCATACGACCTCGGAATTCGAAGAAACCACTTTTGTTGGATCCGGGATGTGAAGTTATTGCTAGGTTTCAAATTTCATAATTTTTGAAGCTAGTATGTGAGCGTGGCAAAGAAAAATGTGTTTTGGTCAATTACAGTTAAATTGGATCGACCAGAAATGGGCCTTTTTGCAAACGGTCTCAGAATTCGACGAAACTAGTTTTGTTGGGACCGTATCGTCAAAACATAGCTAGATTTATTTTTCTGGAATTTTTCGAATCAGTTTGTGGCCCTGGCAAATTGAAATGTACGTTTAAATCAAATATTAAATGTTTATATTGTAATTTGAAGGAAAACTGACTGAAACAGTCGAATAGGCCTACGAAACATATCCCATTGTGTTCGGAATGGGGGTAAAACGCTAGGGACGACAGTCGTTGGGTTTGATTTCGAGTTCGTTTAAGAAAACCCCAATTTTTGAATAAATATATATATCGACCAATAGAAAAATTCCATTCATTAAATTAAAAAAATTAAAAAAACCGCGCTCTCTCTCTCTCTCGTATACGATCGACAACGGAAATAGTTCGAATCTTCCCGGACATTTTGCCGCCGCCACGTTCATCTTCAGGCCAGGCTCCAGTCGGGGTTTTTCAAGATCTCCTCTCCCTCTTCAAATCAAAACAAACCGCATCACCTATCATTGCCCCAGCTTCGAGAATGAGGTCCACGAAGTCTCGCCGTTCGCGCCTCGATTCCGCCACCCCTGCTGCGTCGAGCTCCGCCCTGCTTCAGGCGCCAGCGCGCCTCTCCAAGCACTCCGAGGTGGTGCTGTCTGATCGAGACATCGTGCTACGGTTTGGTTGAAAATTCGAAACCTAGTTTCGAAGTTTTAACGAGGTAAACGGGTTTGAATTTCTAAAGTGATTTCAACGCTATAAAACCGTCGCAAAGTTCGTTCATCATTTAAAAATCATATCTTTTTCATACGTTAACGAAATTCGATGAAACAGGAAACATCGTGACCGTGTGGACGCCTTCTACATTTTAGAAGAGACCGCATATTTTTCTGAGCCTTCTGCCATTTTTGGTGGAGTGGAACCCAATGTGAGATTTCTAATTTATAAACAACATGGAAAACGACGATGTATAAATTATATAGTCGATGTATGAGTTATATAAGCGTTGTACACCTCTTGTATAAGCGTTGTATAAGTTGTACGTTCGATGTATAAGTTATATATGCATTGTAAAAATTATATATGTGTTGAAATAAAAGTGAATTGCTATATATAAATATATATATATATATATATACGCCCCTCGTCCACAAACCATGGACGATATTTATTGATTGTGATTGGTGTGAAAATTGATTGATAGCGAATGGTTGTTTGGGATTGTTTGTGATTGATATTGATTGATTGTGGTTGAAAAATACCCATTTGTGGTTGAGAAATAT
The DNA here is from genome assembly GCA_030737875.1 of Allium sativum. Classification (NCBI taxonomy): domain Eukaryota; kingdom Viridiplantae; phylum Streptophyta; class Magnoliopsida; order Asparagales; family Amaryllidaceae; genus Allium; species Allium sativum. The sequence goes on from CM060920.1 coordinate 219,093,354, forward strand.
TTGGTTGAAACCACATAGGATTAGTTTGTGGAAATGAAATAAATATATACATGCCGCCTGCGTGCGAACTAGATGCATGATCCCCATTGTCAAAAACCGCGAGGTTTTAAGGTAGAGCGAGGAGCCGTACTAGGGACGGTCCCGGTTTTGACTACCCTGCCGTTATGCTGCCGAAATTTTGAATAATATTCATGTGTTTGAATTATTTTCATTTGCTGAAACTATATGTATTCATTGAATAGAAAACCTTCATGTGTTGAATCGATATTCATTCGTTGATTAGAAATTCATGTGTTGAATGGTCTTCGTGTTTTAAATATAAAAAAATCACATTTTTATCTATATATAGAAACTATAGAAAACCTTCATGTGTTGAATCGATATTCATTCGTTGAATTGAAATTCATGTGTTGAATGGTATTCATATTTTGAAATAAATTGTTTGATAATAAAAAAATAGCCTTTTATCGACTATATGGACTATGTAAAATAATCTCGTTTTAAAAGAAATGGTTTTATAATAAAAATCCTATTTTTATCACCTATATAAATTATATAAAATAATAGTGTTTTGAAATGAATTGTTTTACAATAAAAATCACATTTTTATTATATACACGAATTGTTGAAATGTGAAGTGTTAAAAATAGCCACTCGTTCAAATAAATATATATGAGTTGAAATATTCATTAATTAGCTAATGATATGATTTTTGCCTATACATGTAACATTAGAATGAATGGTGTTTTTAAACCAAATGGAATCAAATATGAAGTTGAATAGAAAATGATAAGTGATAAGAACTGTATATATGTACATGCATATTTATTGAACAGGTTATAGCAAAGGGGCTAGAGAAGAGGAATAAAATTTTGTGCCCGACAAATAGGTACACATTTACTGTTTTGTTTGGGTGATGATTTTATGAGCCTGTTGGCTAGCCGCTTGGCTTTTCCTTTTTCTTTTTGACATGAGACGCCCGTGTGGCTATTTGGGAATTTTCCCAGCCCCTCCCGTACAAAGGAGGTTATGGCGAAATTTTCCAAAATTTAAAGGCGTTAGTGAAATATTTGAAGTAAAAACGATATAGGAATTTTTTGAATGAACTATATTTATATAAATATATAAATATAAATAAAATTAAAACGAAACATGGCCGTGCAGTTCACATTTTGAAACCGTGATTTCAAACGATTGTACCGGGAGATCCGACCATCGGATTTTCCTGAAATCGCAACCGTTGGGTTCGCTTTGGAAAAATCTTTCCAACGGCACCAACTTTGTAAAAATCCAACGGTTGGATGGTCTGGAATGTTTAATTCAAATCTGAAGAAAAACAACGCCAGAAACGATTATTTTATATATATATGTATATAATTATATTTAATCGAATAACGACGCTGCAGTTCGTATTTTGAAATCGAAACTTCAAACGATTTTACCGGGAGATCCGACCGTCGGATTTTCCCAAAACCGGAACCGTTGGATTCGTTTTGAAAAGACCTTTCTAATGATGTAAATTTTGTGAAGATCCAACGGTTAGATTTTCAGATATGTGTAAATCAAATCTAAAGAAAAACAGCGCCACGGCCACGTTGTGGTCCGAAGCGTCGTTTTGAATATATGGGCTATTTTAAAATAAATAAAAATAGCGATAAATCGTTATAAAATATTATAAACGATATGGAATGGAAATAAACTGAATTTGCTCGATTTATGTGGCTTTTGATGGTTGAATGTGTTTGGTGTGAAAGTTACATTAAAGAACAAAATTGGTGTTGTCGAATAATTTAACCATTGAAATAAATTGATTTGAAATTCTAAATATACGTGAATTATTTGAAAAGGCCGAGTTAATTCTCATTTCAAATAATTGACCGACGATTGAAAGTAGAAGATGAAGACGGTGGTCGAAGACCGGAGATCTTCACCTCGTTTGGATAGTAACCGAGGTCCTGATTGGGAGGCATCCCGAAATATGGATAATGAGTGGTGATCGTCCAGACGTACGTGGTGATCGATGGGTTTGCGAGGTATTTAGTGCCTCCGGTTTCGTTCAGACCCAGAACAAACTTGTAAATGGACTGTGTGTCTGACATTGGAGTTTATTCTGTGTTGATTGATTTCTGTTAAATATACATCTGTTTGGCGGCGGAGAATTTATTCTTTTGCTTAACGCCCTTCTCTGAGATGCACGAGCTATGAGGTTGTATATCGATGGACATCAGTCGCATGGCATGAATTGCCTGTGTGGCATGCTAAGATGCAGTGATCAGGGCTTCTGTTGAAAAGCAAAGTCTTGTGGTGATGATCAAAGCACCGCCTGTGTGGCGTAGCTTTGTGTATAACGTAAATTCGCGAGCCTCACACCCCGATATGAACCAGAAACGTGAGAAGGAGCTCAGGGAGGGCATGCGTTTCTTTCTAGCTAGGGTGGTGTCAGTGACCTACCAGCCCTGACATTTATATACTTTTCACCTATGTGGTTGTTGCTGTTGCGAGGCGCCTCGGTTTGATCGGACGATCCGGGTCCGATGGAGTCATTCGTTGGCTCGTTTACGCCCCAAAGGGCGGGGAAACGTATTGTTCAGGAATTTTAATCCACATCGGTGGACCGGCCCTGACGATCCAAAGGCTTGACCGAGTACTTGCCTGTGGCTCGGGCTAGAGAGTCACGAATTCGGTAAGGACTATCTTTTGCCTTGGTTCAGGACGGAAATCCAATTTCCAAATACGACATCGTGCGAATTTGATTGTATACCTATATATGGCGACATAGTGGTATGGGGCATTAATGCCGTCTATGATTGATAGTTATGATTTGAAATTGTTTTCTAACATATAAACACTAGCAATAATATCAAATGCCTTTGTTTTATTCGTATCAAGCATATTTTGGCCGTTATAAGGTAAAAACTCTATCCTCCAGTTTGCGTTGCATTGTGTGATGGGAACTGAGTCTTATAACGGCTTCATATTTATAAAAAGCATAGCAATGTTTAAAAGAAAGATATGTTTTAAAGCACTGGCAATCCAATGGAGAAAACTCGTTCCACGAAAGTGGCGTGGTCCTGTGATTGGCCAAATTATATATGTGTTCAGTAGATTTCTCATACCAGTCCCATGACTGACTCGTAGTTTGTTTCACTTTCAAACTCGGGTGCCCCTTTTTCTACACGGGCAGCCTTGTATTCAGGTTTAGTTGGTTCTTTCTAGATAGCTGGAGCTGAAGATGGATTCTATCATTTATCTCTTTTTATGTTGTTCAGCTCCTATTGTACATATTTTGTTTGTTTTCCGCTGTGGACATTTATGTATAGCTGAACTGTATTTGTACTAAGTAAGATCATGTATATTGTGTAACTCTGATGATTACTTTTATCCAGTATATTCTATTGTTCATTTTCTGGTGTATTTATTTAATTATGTTCTGCTATTATCTGTTTCTGTGTTATATTTCACGGATTACCCTTGCCGTCGTCAGTACGGGGTTTGGGGTCGCCTCAACGTGGTATCAGAGCTTAGGTTAAGCTTAGTTCTGGAATATAACATTTGAACGAACCCGTCAGAAATAGAACCAGTAGTGTTCTAAGACGGGTAACTCTATACAGATAGGATCAGCAATATCCTAGTATGAGTAATGCAGAATGAAATTACACCTCGATAGACACATTTACATTCAAGTATTTGTCTCTATATTTTCAAATATCTTTTCCGTTGACCTGACACTTTGTGTGCTAATTGCAGACGTACTAGAAAATGAGTGATAGGAACAGAAGAAATAATCGTATGGCTCGACCAGCTAACGAGCCAGTTGTGCTCCCGCCGCCAGAATCCGATATAGAAGTTCTATTCAAGAGATTTCAGAATCTGGGTGGATCGCCATTCTTAGGCAAGGAGTCCATTATGGAAACACAAGCTTGGATTCGTTCTGTAGAGAAAATATTTGAGAGTTTAAAGCTGAGAGACGATCAGAAAAGATTACTGGCGTCTTGGGCACTCAAAGAAGAAGCTTTGTTTTGGTGGGATTCAGTTATTAAAGATAATCCAGAAGGTGATATCACCTGGGACAGATTCAAAGTGATTTTCTTAGAAAGATTTACTCCTCCCGAAGCAACCGAGAGATTATGTGATGAATTTTCTTATTTGATACAAGGTGATATGACCATCCCAGAATATCATAAGAAATTCAACGAACTTGCTCACTTTGCTCCTCATCTGATTCAAGATCCAAAGAGGAAAAATCTGAGATTTATTCATGGCCTGCAAAGGAGATATCAGAATAGTGTAATGAGGAATGTGAAGCTTCCTTTTTCTGAAATGATATACATGGCTTATCAGTATGAAGATCTCCATAGGAAAGGAATGTTGCACGACGAAGTAGAAGTTTGTTGTAGTGACAAAGAAGAGTCGGAAACTGATATTCCTGAAGCCAGTACGAGGTCTGGGGCAAATAAGAAGCCCAGTGCCAAGAGAAAAAGGGCTGAATCTGGGAAAGAACCCGTAACGACCGCCGTATGCAATAACTGCAATAGGCGAGGACATCTCTCGATAAGTTGACGATCTTTAGAGAAACAGATCAGGAGTGGATATAAGCGCACTATGAAACAAAAGAACCCACATAGGGAAAGGAGATGCCATGAGTGTCATCAAGTAGGTCATATTGCACGGGAGTGCCAACTCTCAAAGAAATCTGAAGCCGTATATATAAATGAAGTAGCAGAAACTTCCGAGCCCTCAGCTAGTCAAGAAAGGGCTGATGTTTTAGAAGGAACGCTTACTATCAAAAACATTCCACTCAAAGTACTGTTTGACACAGGCGCATCACGAAGCTTCATTGCAAAGGATGCAGCTAAGAAACTGGATTTGAATTTGAAAAGGCTCAAGGAACCAATGACTGTCCAGAATCCGGTTGGGGTTCCATTGATCTCAGTTGGGTTTGTGGAGTGCCGGTTTCTTTCTCTTGATATCGGTTTCCTACCATCGCAGTCGTCATGAATTTTAAAGACTTTGATCTTATCTTAGGGTTAGACTGGTTGACCAAATATGAGGCTGAAGTTAAATGCGCCGACAGAGTCGTAAAGGCCAAGATTAAATCAGGTGATTATATAACCATTCCCTGTGAAGGTCAGAATACTAATAGAAAAGATTTCTGGGCAGCTTTGAATGTCTCTCCAGCCCAAATAGAAAATATCCCTGAAATCACAGAGAATATTCCCGACCTAGTGAAAGATATTCCTGTCGTCAAGAACTATGCGGATGTGTTCGAGGAAGTTGTTCGCTTACCTCCGCAGAGAGAAATAGATTTCAAGATTGCTTTGATTCCCAATGCAAGGCCGGTAGTTCATGCTATTCGAAGAATGTCCTTGAAAGAGAAGGAGGAATTAGACAATCAAACACGACAGCTAGTATGGAAGGGTCTGATCAGGCCTAGTTTCTCTGATTGGGGTGCAGCAGTGGTGTTTGTCCCAAAATCTGACGGTACTCTACGGCTATGTGTGGATTATCGTGATTTAAACAAACAGACAATAAAGAACAAATATCCATTGCCGCGGATTGATGATTTGTTAGATCGATTAAATGGCGCACAAGTATTTTCACGAATGAACCTAGCTACAGGTTTCAATCAACTTTGAATTGCCGAAGAGTGTGTTCCAATGACAGCATTCAGAGGTCCAGATTTATTCTACGAGTGGTTAGTAATGCCGTTCGGCTTATGTAACGCTCCAGCTTACTTCGTCGATCTGACGAATAGAGTGTTCAGAGGGGTTTTGAATAAATTTGTTCTGGTTTTCATTGACGATATTCTAATTTTCTCTAAATCAAAGGCCGAACACGAAAAGCATTTGGAACAGGTTCTAGAAATTCTGAGAAGGAATGTATTGAAAGCAAAGTTTTCCAAATGTATATTCTGGCAAGATGAAGTGAAATTTTCGGGCCACGTTGTATCGAAAGAAGGAATTGCTGTGGATCCAAGCAAAATCACAGCTATTCAGAATTGGAAACAGCCCAGTACCCCCACTGAAGTCCGCAGTTTTCTCGGATTGGCTAGCTATTACCGGAAGTTCGTTAAAAACTTTTCGAAGATATCTGGTCATTTAACAAAGCTTACAAAGAAGCACTCTAAGTTCAAATGGACTCCAGAAAGTGAGGAGGCTTTTGAAGAGCTAAAGTTGAGATTAACAACTGCTCCAGTGTTAACCATCATCGATGGCAACCAGGATTTAAAAGTCTGGACTGATGCTTCTAGAGAAGGCCTTGGCGCATTGTTAATGCAAAGAGGCCAAGTGATTGCTTATGCTAGCCGTCAACTGAAGCCGCACGAGAAGAACTACGTAACTCATGATCTTGAGTTATTGGCTATTGTGTTCGCTTTGAAAATCTGGAGACACTATCTGCTGGGTGAGAGATTCGAACTGTTTACAGATCACCATTTGCTAAAGTATATGTTCACTCAGAAAGACCTGAATCTGAGGCAGCAACGTTGGCTGGAGTTTCTTGCAGCGTATGACTTTGAAATTATATATACTCCAGGGAAAGCCAATGTCGTGGCCGATGCGCTGAGCCGAAAGAATGTAATGATCGCCAGCTTTATTATCACGACTTCCTTGATTGACAAAATATCTATTCTTCAGAAGGAGGATAACTTTATTAAGGATATGATTAAAAGAATTCAGAAAGGCGAACCCTCGTGTTTCCAAATAGATAATGACGAGACCCTGAGATTGAAAGGAAGGATTTGTGTTCCTGACATTCCCGGACTCAAAAGGGAAGTGTTAGATGAGTGTCACAAGTCCAAGCTGAGTATCCATCCTGGTGTGGCCAAAATGTATAACGATCTCAAACGAACATTCTGGTGGAAGGCCATGAAAAGAGACGTTTCAATATACGTTAGCCGATGCCCTATTTGCCAGCTAGTCAAGAGCGACCAACAAAAACTGACTGGATTGTTGCAACCGCTAGAAGTTCCAGGCTGGAAGTGGGAACATATTTCTATGGATTTCATTGATGGTCTGCCCAGAACCAAAAAAGGGAATGACAGTATTTGGGTGATCGTAGATCGCTTCACGAAGACCGCCCATTTCATACCTGTCAGATCAAACAGAACTGCTCAGAGTCTGGCGCAGATATACTTCAGGGAAATTGTTAGACTACATGGAGTGCCGCTCAGTATAGTCAGTGACAGAGATACAATATTTCTAGTAAATTCTGGGAGGCATTTCAAGTCGAACTGGGAACGAAGTTGAACTTAAGCACCGCTTATCATCCTCAGACAGACGGTCAAACTGAGAGGGTAAATCGTATTTTAGAAGATCTATTGCGGGCTTGTGTTATAGATTTCGGTGGATCATGGGAAGACCATCTGCATTTGGCTGAATTCTCTTATAACAACAGCTACCAGGCGAGTCTGACAATGTCGCCATTCGAAGCGTTGTATGGTAGACCGTGTCGATCTCCTGCTTGTTGGGCCGAACCAGGTAATAGACTTGTGTTGGGTCCTGATATGATTCGAGAAGCTGCCGACAAAGTCGATTTTATCAAGAAGCGATTACTCGCCGCTCAAAGCCGACAAAAGAGCTATGCCGATAGAAGAAGAAGAGATATATCCTTTGTTGTTGGCGACTATGTATATTTGAAAGTATCGCCGATGAGAGGAGTTATCCGGTTCGGTAAAACAGGGAAATTGGCGCCCAAATTCATAGGTCCATTTCCTATTCTGGAACGGATCGGAACTCTCACTTATAGGGTTAAATTGCCTGATTGGTTGCCTGGAGTTCATGATGTATTTCACATATCTCAACTTCGGAAGCACGTTCATGACCCAGACTTGATCGTGGAAGAAGCAGCTCAGCAGGATATTGAAATTACTCCAGAATTAGTTGTGAGAAGAGAGCCGCTAAAGATTATCGGCAAAGAAACCAAAGAGCTGAGGAACAAGAAGGTTCGCTTAGTCAAAGTGCAATGGAGTGGAGATCCGCGAGATTGTACTTGGGAAACTAAGGAGAGCATTCAGAAAGCTTATCCTAGATGCCGAGTGGATATCTCTGATTGACTCTGGTGCAAGGTACATTTATCCTACTTTGCATTACCATTTGATTCTCTACTCTGTTGTTATTTTCTTTCCATGGATGTGAACTTTTAAATTCTATGGTCTGAATGATTTTAAAAAGAGAATAGAAGTTGATCAGTATATTTTTGAAAGGTTAAAATGATTTGATTGTTGGTTGTGTTGTGTGATTGTAGATTTATCAAACCACTTTCGACTTTGTTCCTTTTCGGGGACGAAAAGTTTTAAGTGGGGGAGATTGTAATGACCCAGAAAATCTGAACCAATTTAAAAATTTTAAATTGGCTAAAATAATGGATTTTAAATATTTAAAATAAATATTTTAAATAATGGCAATGGAAAGTGAGTTTGAATCGACAATTGAAAACAAATATAATTAATTTTAATTATAAACAAGGCCTGAAATGGCGCTGCAGTTTCAAAAATTGAATTCAAACTTTGTCGGACTGTACCGAGTGCAAAACAAAACGGATTTTAGCGAAACCAAAAAATATTTAAATCTGTTAGTGAATACCTTTCTAACGAATCTGAAAAATCGAATTTTCATAGCGGAAAGCAAAAGTTATGGCCGAATGAATTTTCACAAAGGTCGCTATGGAATTTATATAGCCCGTGAAATTGGCCATTTTGCATACGACCTCGGAATTCGATGAAACCACTTTTGTTGGATCCGGGATGTGAAGTTATTGCTAGGTTTCAAATTTCATAATTTTTGAAGCTAGTATGTGAGCGTGGCAAAGAAAAATGTGTTTTGGTCAATTACAGTTAAATTGGATCGACCAGAAATGGGCCTTTTTGCAAACGGTCTCAGAATTCGACGAAACTAGTTTTGTTGGGACCGTATCGTCAAAACATAGCTAGATTTATTTTTTTGAAATTTTTCGATTCAGTTTGTGGCCCTGGCAAATTGAAATGTACGTTTAAATCAAATATTAAATGTTTATATTGTAATTTGAAGGAAAACTGACTGAAACAGTCGAATGGGCCTACGAAACATATCCCATTGTGTTCGGAATGGGGGTAAAACGCTAGGGACGACAGTCGTTGGGTTTGATTTCGAGTTCGTTTAAGAAAACCCCAATTTTTGAATAAATATATATATCGACCAATAGAAAAATTCCATTCATTAAATTAAAAAAACCGCGCTCTCTCTCTCTCTCTCTCGTATACGATCGACGACGGAAATTGTGCGAATCTTCCCGGACATTTTGCCGCCGCCACGTTCATCTTCAGGCCAGGCTCCAGTTGGGGTTTTTGAAGATCTCCTCTCCCTCTTCAAATCAAAACAAACCGCATCACCTATCATTGCCCCAGCTTCGAGAACGAGGTCCACGAAGTCTCACCGTTCGCGCCTCGATTCTGCCGCCCCTGCTGCGTCGAGCTACGCCCTGCTTCAGGCGCCAGCGCGCCTCTCCAAGCACTCCGAGGTGGTGCTGTCTGATCGAGACATCGTGCTACGGTTTGGGTGAAAATTCGAAACCTAGTTTCGAAGTTTTAACGAGGTAAACGGGTTTGAATTTCTAAAGTGATTTCAACGCTATAAAACCGTCGCAAAGTTCGTTCACCATTTAAAAATCATATCTTTTTCATACGTTAACGAAATTCGATGAAACAGGAAACATCGTGACCGTGTGGACGCCTTCTACATTTTAGAAGAGACCGCATATTTTTCTGAGCCTTCTGCCATTTTTGGTGGAGTGGAACCCAATGTGAGATTTCTAATTTATAAACAATATGGAAAACGACGATGTATAAATTATATAGTCGATGTATGAGTTATATAAGCGTTGTACACCTCTTGTATAAGCGTTGTATAAGTTGTACGTTCGATGTATAAGTTATATATGCGTTGTAAAAATTATATATGTGTTGAAATAAAAGTGAATTGCTATATATATATATATATATATATATATATATATATATATATATACGCCCCTCGTCCACAAACCATGGACGATATTTATTGATTGTGATTGGTGTGAAAATTGATTGATAGCGAATGGTTGTTTGGGATTGTTTGTGATTGATATTGATTGATTGTGGTTGAAAAATACCCATTTGTGGTTGAGAAATATTTGGTTGAAACCACATAGGATTAGTTTGTGGAAATGAAATAAATATATGCATGCCGCCTGCGTGCGAACTAGATGCATGATCCCCATTGTCAAAAACCGCGAGGTTTTAAGGTAGAGCGAGGAGCCGTACTAGGGACGGTCCCGGTTTTAACTACCCTGCCGTTATGCTGCCGAAATTTTGAATAATATTCATGTGTTTGAATTATTTTCATTTGCTAAAACTATATGTATTCATTGAATAGAAAACCTTCATGTGTTGAATCAATATTCATTCGTTGATTAGAAATTCATGTGTTGAATGGTCTTCGTGTTTTAAATATAAAAAAATCACATTTTTATCTATATATAGAAACTATAGAAAACCTTCATGTGTTGAATCGATATTCATTCGTTGAATTGAAATTCATGTGTTGAATGGTATTCATATTTTGAAATAAATTGTTTGATAATAAAAAAAATCACCTTTTATCGACTATATGGACTATGTAAAATAATCTCGTTTTAAAAGAAATGGTTTTATAATAAAAATCCTATTTTTATCACCTATATAAATTATATAAAATAATAGTGTTTTGAAATGAATTGTTTTACAATAAAAATCACATTTTTATTATATACACGAATTGTTGAAATGTGAAGTGTTAAAAATAGCCACTCGTTCAAATAAATATATATGAGTTGAAATATTCATTAATTAGATAATGATATGATTTTTGCCTATACATGTAACATTAGAATGAATGGTGTTTTTAAACCAAATGGAATCAAATATGAAGTTGAATAGAAAATGATAAGTGATAAGAAATGTATATATGTACATGCATATTTATTGAACAGGTTATAGCAAAGGGGCTAGAGAAGAAGAATAAAATTTTGTGCCCGACAAATAGGTACACATTTACTGTTTTGTTTGGGTGATGATTTTATGAGCCTGTTGGCTAGCCGCTTGGATTTTCCTTTTTCTTTTTGACATGAGACGCCCGTGTGGCTATTTGGGAATTTTCCCAGCCCCTCCCGTACAAAGGAGGTTATGGCGAAATTTTCCAAAATTTAAAGGCGTTAGTGAAATATTTGAAGTAAAAACGATATAGGAATTTTTTGAATGAACTATATTTATATAAATATATAAATATAAATAAAATTAAAACGAAACGTGGCCGTGCAGTTCGCATTTTGAAACCGTGATTTCAAACGATTGTACCGAGAGATCCGACCATCGGATTTTCCTGAAATCGCAACCGTTGGGTTCGCTTTGGAAAAATCTTTCCAACGGCACCAACTTTGTAAAAATCCAACGGTTGGATGGTCTGGAATGTTTAATTCAAATCTGAAGAAAAACAGCGCCAGAAACGATTTTATATATATATATATAATTATATTTAATCGAATAACGACGCTGTAGTTTGTATTTTGAAATCGAAACTTCAAACGATTTTACCAGGAGATCCGACCGTCGGATTTTCCCGAAACCGAAACCGTTGGATTCGTTTTGAAAAGACCTTTTTAATGATGTAAATTTTGTGAAGATCCAACGGTTAAATTTTCAGATATGTGTAAATCAAATCTAAAGAAAAACAGCGCCACGGCCGCGTTATGGCCCGAAGCGTCGTTTTGAATATATGGGCTATTTTAAAATAAATAAAAATAGCGATAAATCGTTATAAAATATTATAAACGATATGGAATGGAAATAAACTGAATTTGCTCGATTTATGTGGCTTTTGATGGTTGAATGTGTTTGGTGTGAAAGTTACATTAAAGAACAAAATTGGTGTTGTCGAATAATTTAACCATTGAAATAAATTGATTTGAAATTCTAAATATACGAGAATTATTTGAAAAGGCCGAGTTAATTCTCATTTCAAATAATTGACCGACGATTGAAATTCGAAGATGAAGACGGTGGTCGAAGACCGGGGATCTTCACCTCGTTTGGATAGTAACCGAGGTCCTGATTGGGAGGCATCCCGAAATATGGATAATGAGTGGTGATCGTCCAGACGTACGTGGTGATCGATGGGTTTGCGAGGTATTTAGTGCCTCCGGTTTCGTTTAGACCCAGAACGGACTTGTAAATGGACTGTGTGACTGACATTGGAGTTTATTCTATGTTGATTGATTTCTGTTAAATATACATCTGTTTGGCGGCGGAGAATTTATTCTTTTGCTTAACGCCCTTCTCTGAGACGCACGAGCTCTGAGGTTGTATATCGATGGACATCAGTCGCATGGCATGAATTGCCTGTGTGGCATGCTAAGATGCAGTGATCAGGGCTTCTGTTGAAAAGCAAAGTCTTGTGGTGATGATCAAAGCACCGCCTGTGTGGCGTAGCTTTGTGTATAACGTAAATTCGCGAGCCTCACACCCCGGTATGAACCAGAAACGGGAGAAGGACCTCAGGGAAGGCATGCATTTCTTTCTAGCTAGGGTGGTGTCAGTGACCTACTAGCCCTGACATTTATATACTTTTCACCTATGTGGTTGTTGCTGTTGCGAGGCGCCTCGATTTGATTGGACGATCCGGGTCCGATGGAGTCATTTGTTGGCTCGTTTACGCCCCAAAGGGCGGGGAAACATATTGTTCAGGCATTTTGTAACACCCCGTAATTTGAACATAAAAATTCACAAATTAAAGTATACTTAATTAAGTGAAATGGGTTGCGCAGAGAAATATATATATATATTGATATATATATATAATTGAAAATTTAATAAATAAATATGCAAAAATGTTAAAACAGCGAATTGGGAGAGGGGAATAACCGAACCGGCCGATTTTTGAGGTCGACCCGAGCTCGCTGGGTCGACTAGGGGTTAATCCAGGGTGTTTGGCTGTCAACCCGTGGGCCGATTCGCTCGAATGCAGATTTTGCATTTGAATGGTTCTCATGGTTCAGCTTTAATCTAAAGGCCCTAAATGGTTCCTACATGTGACTTCTTCCCCAAGACACGCTTTAAAGGCTAGGATTGGTTCTAGGGTTTATCCTATGGCTAAAACTATCCTAGTCTTCTATAAAAAGACCCCTAACCCTCTCCTAAAACCCTCATAAATTGATTCTACAACTAAACTATGCCAAAATGATTCCTCATCTTGGCCTCCACTTCAACCCATGGCATCCATCTTCTTCTTCATGATAGCTTAAGTGTTCTAAGCTAGTTTCAAAGTAAAGGAGCCACTTTTCTTCATTCATGAGAGATTCTATGATCATTTGAGTGATTTCATGTTTGTATGAGAGTTCATAAGTTGCATTCTAGCCAAAGTTGCAACCTTTTCTTGACCAAAAAGCAAGGATCTTGCATGAGAGCTCATAAGCTTCATTCAAAGCCAAAGTTGAAACCTTTCTTCTTCAAAGCAAGGATTTTTATTGATATTTGCTCAAGGGTTTCATTTGGAGCTTGTTCTTTTGGGGTTTTTGGGTGATAGCATGAATGGCTTCGTCTCAATCTTTGTTTTATATGTTGATTTGTGCCTTCATAGCATTGTAAGCCCCCTCCTACTCTTAGATATTAACTATAAAGTTAAATGAATGTTGCAAGTTTGGGTTTGATCATTAAGTATGATACATGCTATCATGTTATGCAAGTCTATAGAGTCATTACCTTGATCTTGTGGGTTAAAAGCTATAACCTTTATGTTGAAATGTTGCATTATGCAACATGAGAACCCTCATAACCTTTAGGTTAACTTGCATATGAAGTCATAACCCTTATGTGATGTTATATGCGAGTTACTTGTCATCATTTCATGTCATCTATGACCATGTATCACCTATTTGCCAAGTTTGAATGTTATGCATGTTTTTGAGGCTTGACAATGTAACATGCAAGTTTGTGAGCACATTTATGCCTCATTTCCACCATGTTTAACTTGTGGCCTTATACCCTTTTTGTCATGCCTTTGCCAAGTTCCTTCTTTAAATCCATTATGCGTTGTTGTGAATGTATATGCGAGTTTAAAAGCGTTGGGGTTAGGTTATGGGGAAACTTTAATGACATGAAACATGATTTGGGTAAGTTGGTATAAACGTGACAACATGTAACTTTGGCTATGAGCATGGGACTTGGAAACTTGACACGTATGGGTTGTAAGTGCAACAAGACACTAGACCAAACATGAAAATGGCCAACTCGAGGTTGGGTTGAGTTTGTAGCATAAATCTACCCAGACCAGCCCGGCTTAACTAGTGGCTACAAACAATAGGATCTAATGTGAGAAGTTGGTCATGTCGCGCTTAAGACCCGAGGTTAGACTAGGTTGTGGTGTAAATCTACCCGGACCCGCCCGGCTTAACTAGTAACCACAACGAAGTCTAATGTGAGAGGTTGAGAGTGCATTAATTAAATTGATGCCACATGATAAGGTCAAGTAAATTTGACTAATGACACTTAACCGATATGACACAAATGGGTAGGTTAAGTGGGATCGGGCTTGATTTCTTAATGACACTTAAGCATACAAGACAGTTAGGGGATGGGGTTAAGTAATTTACGCTTAACTAATCTAAACACGGTAATTAGATGGGGTTAAGTAACTAAGACTTAACTAATCTAAACACGGTAATTAGATGGGGTTAAGTAATCTATACTTAACTAATCTAAACACGGGAATTCGATAGGGTTAAGTTAAACACTTAACCAATCTAAACTTGGTTATTCAATGGGTTTAAGTAACCAATACTTAACCAATTTAACATGATAATTTAGTGGGGTTAAGTAACTTATACCTAACCAATTATACGTGATGATTTGATGAGGTTAAGTAACCTATACTTAACCAATCTAATAGGTGGACCTGATAAGGGTTAAGTCACGAGACCTTTTAAGATTAGGCTTAACCATTGTAATACGATTAGTGGATGGGGTTAAGCTAACCCATACTTAACCAATCCGACTCGATAATCTGATGGGATTAAGATAATCCATGCTTAATCAATCTAACATGAAAATATGATAGGGTTAAGGCAAATAAATACTTAACCAATTTGACTTGATAGGGTTAAGTCATGAGCTTCTTGGTACACTTAACCAACTTGTATGGCTAAGCCTTGAACTTGAGTACTTAACCAATCTTGACATGATTTGTAGGCGGGTCAAGTCACGAACTTGGATAACAACACTTAACCCATTTGACAAAACCCTAGCTCAAAGGACTAGGTTGGAAATCGTAGTTAACAAGGATAGAGGAAAGAGGGGCTAAGTGGTAAACCTTAGTTAAGGGTAACTAAGTAATAATTCTTAGCTAAGGACATGGGACTAGTTCATAAAGAGATGAGTAACCTGGTACGGTAGGTCATCGCTTAGTATACGAGGAGGAGCAAGTTATCTGACTAGGATAAAAGCTCCAGCGAACTGGGTGACGAAGTGAAAGCTTCGGGGAACGTGAGGGTACTCTTGGTATCCCTCTGTGAGGTGGCGAGTGGTCCATGAAACCCGGCCTCACAGGGGTTAAGGTCTGCGGTAGAAGAGCCAAGAGTATGCCTTGGTTGTTATGCGAGCGACCTAAAGACTGGGATGGATTAGCGTGGAGTCGACGATACTTGATTTTGCCCCGGGATAGCATGTCGCCGACTACCTACCATCTTTAGTCAATCGTGTACGTACAGAAAGGCAGGGAACTCCCAAAAGACCATATACTAGCTATCAAGTTATGGGTGAGGTTGGCTATCTGGAAGTCGGCATCGATGGGCCTTAGTGTAGTTCTCATACATGATTTTTCTTGGATTGCCTTTCAGTAGTTGAGGGAGGGGTCACGTGGGACCATAGCCACGGGTACAAAAACAGACCTTGATATCTGCATCAGCAGACGACTTAAAGCTCCCGACCGAGTCCCGTATTTCTTGATTTGCCCTGGCACGGAACTCGGATGGCACATTGAGGAACATGTGCATCTAGACATGGAAAATGATTCGCGATACATACGTGGGATAAAGGGCGCGGTTGACGGGTGGCATAATCACTAGTGGCCCTAGGTGGCTGAACCCAAACCGAGACACGGAAACGTTCATTAGGTAGCATAATCCCTAGTGGTCCTAGGTGGCATAAATCCTAAGTGGACACGCGATAGTTCATGGTAAGAAAACATAACTAGATCAAGGGTAGCAGTCCAAAATAACTTCAAGGATAAGACGTTTACATGGGAAAGCCCGTATGGCCTACGACAAAGGACTAAACTTATACATGGAAAGAAACATACGAGTTGGGAAAACCTACATATGCTATATATTAGGTTGACATGGACCATTACGTGGCGTTGGGCAAGGGACATTCATAGTTAACACATGACGCGGGTTGGGATACTAGTACGAGGGGTGCAGAGCAAATATACATGATATATACCTTAGGATGTTATACATGATAAATACCTTGGGATAGTATACTTGATAGAAACCTAACGATGTGGTACCTTGATTTATCTTGACACCGTAGTTTATCATGACACACTCGTTTATTTTGGTACCGTAGTTCATCCTGTTATTTTGGTTTTGCTTATCTATCTTGTCATCATACTTATGTTCATCTCAGTTCCTCATGCCAGTTAACTTTACTAGTTTATATACTGATAGTAGATAGGGCTTACCAGTCTTTATGACTGACCCCGTTTTGTTTCGCCTCTTGTCTTCCGTTTCCCCCCCCCCCCCCCTCCCAGGTTACAAGGAGGAAATGCTATTGTTAGTTTGGACTTCTTCTGTTTGAAGGTCATCATGCATGGCTTGGACTTCTCTTGGCTATGGCTACTTTACTATTTTACTTGGGGAATAATTTATGAAATGGTTTTATGCTTCTTTATTATTGCAAGACAGGTTTTGATGTATTTTGATGTAAAAGGCTTTTAGACCTTATTTTATAAGGTAATGAAATTTGTTTTACTTCCGCTGTTTTTTATATATATGTTCTGTCTTGTAATATTTCTGTACATGTTTACCAATAATACCCCTCTAAAGCTAGTGTATTCCTTTGCGAGTGACCCTAGCGGAGGTGGGGTGTTACACATTTTAATCCACATCGGTGGACCGGCCCTGACGATCCAAAGGCTTGACCGAGTACTTGCCTGTGGCTCGGGCTAGAGAGTCACGAATTCGGTAAGGACTATCTTTTGCCTTGGTTCAGGACGGAAATCCAATTTCCAAATACGACATCGTGCGAATTTGATTGTATACCTATATATGGCGACATAGTGGTATGGGGCATTAATGCCGTCTATGATTGATAGTTATGATTTGAAATTGTTTTCAAACATATAAACACTAGCAATAATATCAAATGCCTTTGTTTTATTCGTATCAAGCATATTTTGGCCGTTATAAGGTAAAAACTCTATCCTCCAGTTTGCGTTGCATTGTGTGATGGGAACTGAGTCTTATAACGGCTTCATATTTATAAAAAGCATAGCGATGTTTAAAAGAAAGATATGTTTTAAAGCACTGGCAATCCAATGGAGAAAACCCGTTCCACGAAAGTGGCGTGGTCCTGTGATTGGCCAAATTATATATGTGTTGAGTAGATTTCTCATACCAGTCCCATGACTGACTCGTAGTTTGTTTCACTTTCAAACTCGGGTGCCCCTTTTTCTACACGGGCAGCCTTGTATTCAGGTTTAGCTGGTTCTTTCTGGATAGCTGGAGCTGAAGATGGATTCTATCATTTATCTCTTTTTATGCTGTTCAGCTCCTATTGTACATATTTTGTTTGTTTTCCGCTGTGGACATTTATGTATAGCTGAACTGTATTTGTACTAAGTAAGATCCTGTATACTGTGTAACTCTGATGATTACTTTTATCCAGTATATTCTATTGTTCATTTTCTGGTGTATTTATTTAATTATGTTTTGCTATTATCTGTTTCTATGTTATATTTCACGGATTACCCTTGCCGTCGTCAGTACGGGGTTTGGGGTCGTCTCACCATCCGATTCTCCTGAAATTGGAATTGTTGAAACCGCAATGAAATGAGCTTTCCAACAAAATGAAATTTTTTGAATCCAACAGTTTGATTTTGATATTAGCCCAAATCAGTTTTGAAAAGGGTTGTTATGGACACAGTTCGGTGGCCGACATTGGAAACCGACTGTAAGTGCCTTAATAAAGTTATTAAAAATATAATAAATTATGTAAAAACATAATAAATTATTTGGAAAGATTTCTGGATGAAATATTCCATATTTGATAAGGCAAATGATATTTTCATCTAAATGAACAAGTTAACAACTAGAATAATAATCAAATGATTTTAAATTAATAAATTGGATGGTAAATGGTTTTAACATAACCAGAAGTTTCCAACATATAAATTGTGATGGATTTGAGTGAAAATTATCATCGGATATTTTCGATATTGGATTCCGTGATTATACGGATATCATTGAGGAATTTGGAAGATATTGATAATGTTATTCCAAAATGACATTTGTTGGTTTCAGGATTTGATACGGAATGAAAGTTGATATGATTTCCATTTAAGACCTTATATTTAATATCAAATTGGATTTGGGTTTGTTGTGAATGGTGGGTTAAATACCACTTTTCTTAAACCCTGTTGAAATGTAAGTCATGGAAGAATTGTTTTAATCAAGATTTAATAAAACCCGAGTTGAATTCGATTTAAGAATAATCGAAATGAGCTTATGTAAAGGAAGGCCTTTACTATTTATGGAATTTAGAAGGCTTTTCCTTTATTCCACTTATAGTATTAGTCGTATACGAAAATTTATATCGAGTATAAATTGTTCCGATTTCCGTGAAGATTCTATATTAAACGGAAGATGATTTTGGGTTTATTGTGAATGGTGTTTTTTACATGACATTTGTTCTTTAAGCCAAGTAAAGACAAGATTAATTTCCGAAGGTTGAATAATCGTTAAGTAATGATTTTTGGGATTGAAACTAAGTCGAAGTTTCAATTAGACTTTAATTAGATTGAAATGTAAAATGAAGTAATTAAATCTACCAAATTCGAGAAGTGTTCGAAATGGAGTACCACCAGGTTTACTCCATATGATAGTTAAATCTTTAATTAGATTTGAAACGTTAAGTGGTAATTAAATTTAACGATAACACTATGGGTGTTAAATATGGAGTACCACCAATTTTGCTCCATGGGATAAATAGGTTAGGATTGGAATAAATGAAACAAATGATTACTTCGGTAAGGCTTGATAATCCTGACTAGTTATATAAACCTTAATTTGGTTTAAGTTGTGAAAATATGTAATAAAACCATTTGAAATGATATCCAAAAGAAGATTAAACAAAGGTTTTAATGATATAAATCTTTGATAAAATTAATGGGAACCTTTCCTAAAGATATGAATAATTGAATAAAAAATTATTCTGGATTGGAATGAGCCGTATAACGTGTTTATATATCACTTGATTAAATGATGCTTAAGTTATTCGGAAAGACCAAGTTAACCCGTTTTGAATGACTATTACGACAATTAAAAGTCAAAAGATATTGATGACGGCACAAGACCGGAAATCTCCATATCGAATTGATTACTACTGGTGCCCTTGGTTGGGGTTGCTGCCTTGAAGGTGTTATAGTGTTAGTCGTCCGGATGTACTTGTTGATTGTCCGGATATGTGAGGTCCTCTCTCCTGTATTGGACATATGGGATGAGGAATAACGTGCCTGCGGTTTCGTTCAGACCCAGAACAGACTTGTAAATGGATTTTATATCTGACATTGTATTGTGTTCAATATTTGTTAATCTCTGCTAAATATATATCTGTTTGGTGGCAAAGAATTTGTTCTCTTTGGTTAATACCCTTCTCTTAGATGTACGAGCTTAGAGGTTATATATTGGTAGAAATCAATGGTATAATATGGATTGACAATATTGCATGCTGAGATGCAATGATCAAGGATTTCTTGAAAAGCAGAGCCTTGTGGATGGTGATCAAAGCATGGCTTTAATATAGCGTAGCTTTGTGTGTAACATTGATTAGCGAACTTCACACCCCGGTATGAGCCTAAAAGGGATGATGACCACAGGGAGGCACTACGCCATAGATGGCATACTGCAACAAAAATCCAAGTTGTTGCCAACTAAAATGTTTCCATAGCTATGCTAATTTTTGTCTATTGCAACACACGCTTCAATGCGTTAGCATAAATATCAACCAAGCGTTGCAGTGGCCGCGTGAACAAAATTATCAATCCACATCAACACATTCCAACGATCCACGTTACCGATCCGCGTCAATCTGGTTTTCCTTACCATCTCAGTTTCTTTACCCCAAATTTTCATTTTCCCGCTGGAACATAATTCATGCTATTTTCACTTAACAAAAAATACAATCGGCTACCACTATAATGGCCGATCGAAAACTAGGATTTTTCCTTCTTCAACAAGTTGTGAATTCATCTTCTTCAATTCGACTTGATCTTCTGATTGCTTCGAATTACAATTGCTCCTTTCATTAAGATGAAATTGATCTCTGAAACTAGTACATGATTTTTCCCCTTTTTACTTTTGATTATTAATTTGTTGTTCGATTTCAATCCCACCTTTGCCTGTGATGAATTCGTGTGAATTTATAGGGTTTTGAATCCCACCTTTTTATTTGATCACAATTTGATTTTGAATGGATGTTGATTTTGAATGAATTGATATGGAAATTGACGTGTTTTTTTGTGTTATTTTCAGTTGCTCAAAATTTTAGGGTATGCCAGAAAATTAATGGTTCAAATGCGTGAAGGTAAAATCATAGAATAAGAAAGAGATGGAATTGTTGATTAGTGGGCTTCCTGAAACTGAATGTGAGTTTAAAGTACTTGTAAAACACTATGATGTATCACTTGAGTACAGTGTGATGTTTTGTATCACTTATCTAACCAAATAGAATGAATTAGAATGATCTAGCCGTTTAAGTTTTTATTGTCAGGGTACATGTATATATTAATAATATTGGGATGTTTTGTATCATTGTTAAATCTTAACTTTATGTCATTACACTACACAGGATGACTTGAAAGAAAATATAGATAATTTTGGTTACCAGTGCGCCTCTTGTAATTCAATGGCTCTAGGAGGTAGTTAATGGCTTCAGCAAAGTAGACAAAGCTCGTTTCCCTCAATTTTTTACCAGCACCTCTAATGTGTCTTCTCCATTGATTTTTTTACCTCCTTGTTAATATGAATATATTAAACAAAATCTATTGTTCTCATTTGGAACTAGATGTAACTATTATTTTTCACTTAGTTAAAAAGCTGTTTGTTGCTGTTGTTTAAGGATATGGGTTATGATGGACTTGCTTGTGAGTTTATGGAGCTGTTATGCACTTGTATATGCTGCACTTATTTGTATGATGCCACTGCCCATGTTTGTTCACCATGTCACTAGATTCTGTACTTGACATGGTTGTATGCCTTGCTCTATCTTGTCCATTGAGCTACCTGGTCTTGAACACTTACTGCACCATTCTTGTGCATACTTGTATATATAACATATATGCATATGTACATACATATATTTAATAATTGACAGGTGCGTTGATATGTAATGAGTGTGCTGATATATGTATATTCACCTCCATCTTTTACTGTGTGTGTTTATATAATTGACAGGTCGATCGCCACTGGGACTGTAGGGGCCCAGACCCTCATCGGCGCTGTGCTAGGACCCACTTCTCGGCTCGCCTTCGGCTCATCATATATTTGTCAGTGTTAGTGTCTATAAAAATTGAAACTACATATGTCATGAGTGAACCGAGTGATGTAGTGAGGAATGCATGTATATGTAAATAATCAGTGTAGTAGTAAATCATTGAGTTGTAAATAGTTAGAGTCAGAAATTTGTACTATTTCAGTTGTTGAAATAAAATATTTTATTTAGTAAAACACCGTTTGAATTCAAATTTTGCACATTAGTATTCTATTAATTAAATATTTAATCTTGTTTGAGATGAAAATGTGTTGCCATTGAATGTAAAAGTGTTGTCATTGAATGTAAAAGTGTTGCCATTGGATGGTAAAAGTGTTACTATAGATAATGTGGGGCCATCTTTTTGTAAAATTAGTATTTGCGGCAACATCATGAAAATTTCTCCATTAGGTCGCAAAGGTGTTGCCTATGACTCTATAGCAATGCGAAAAAAATGCAACACCGAGAAAGTGTTACCATAGATTAAATTTTGCTTATAGCAACAATTTTTGGCACTTCCTGCATCACTTCTATGGTGTTGCAGTATGCAATATATGGCGTAGTGCGGACATGCGTTTCTTTCTAGCTATGAGTGATGTCATGGTATGGAGCCCAAGCATTTTAACTTATGTGGATGATTCGATGACAAGGCACCTCAGATATGACTGGTCGACATACTGACTAGGTGACATGCCTGATAAGACCGGGAAACGTACTGTTCAGGAATAATCAATCCACAAACGTTAGGTTTGGACCGGCCCTGCCGTTAACCAAGGGCTGCCCATAGGTGTGATTCTGGACATCTTGCTAGAGGTGATCCGAAACCGGTGAGGAAGATCCCTTGCCTCGACTCATAGATGGAATCCAATTTCCAATACACGACTTTTTGGTTTTAGTTGTGAACCTATATGGCGACATAATATATGGCACCTATGCCATCCATGAGTGATACATTTATATTTGAAGTTGTCTAATACACTATGCACTTATAGTAATATCAAAAATATTTGTTTTAAAGTGTATCAAGCATCTTTGGCTATTATAAGGTAAAACTCTATCCTTCGGCTTACGTTGCATTGTGTGATGGGACCTGTAATAACACGGAAAATACGAGCCAATTTAAAAATTTTAAATTGGTGATTTCAAAGGAATTTGAACAATTGAAATAGAATATTTCAATAAAATAGTGAATTAGAAATAGTGAGTACGTTTGAAAATTTGAATTCAAACTTTGACTAACTGTGCAGGGTGGAAAATATAACGGATTTTAGCGAAACCAAAAATATTTAAATCTGTTTATCAATATCTTTCTAACGAATCTGAAAAATCGAAGTTTCATAACGGGAATCAAAAGTTATGGCCGAATGAATTTTCAGAAAGGTCGCTATATAGGATATATAGCCCTGGAAAATTGATATTTTGCAAACGACCTCGGAATTCGACGAAACCACTTTTGTTGGGTCCGGGATGTCAAACTATTGCATGGTTTCAAATTTCATAATTTTTGAAGCTAGTATGTGAGCGTAGCAAAAGAAAATGTGTTTGGTCAATTTCTGTTAAATTGGATTGACCAGAAAATGACCATTTTTCAAACGATCTCAGAATTCGACGAAACTAGTTTTGTTGGGACCGTAGCGTCAAAACATAGCTAGATTTATTTTTTTGGAATTTTTCGAATCAGTTTGTGGCCTTGGCAAATTGAAATGTACGTTCAAAGTTAAAAATTAAATGTTTTATACTTTAATTTGAAAAATAACTGACTGTAACCGTCGAATTGGCCAACGAAACATATCCCATTGTGTCCGGAATGGGGGTATTTAGCTAGGGACGACAGTTGTTGGACTTGAAAAGGAGTTCGTTGGAGAAAACACTATTTCAAAATATAATATATATATCGGCCAATCAGAATTTTTCTTTCATAAATTAAAAAAATAAAAAACCCTCCGTAACCCCACGAATGAACGGAGAAAACCCATTCAACCCTTTCCACCTCGATCGTCGCCGACTCCGCCACTTCCAGGCACCGCCATCACCACCACTCGACGCAGCTCCGCCTCCTCTTCAAATCCGACCCCAGCACCTCCTCCCTCGACGCCTCCTCCGCCAGAATCGAGCCCGCCAACTTCACCACTTCCCATCGCCGCCCTGATCGCCACCGACCGCCGAGCTACACCAAACCACCACCGACAGGACCGCCGCTCGAAGCTCTTCCACGCCACAGCCTCTGATCGTCCCAATTCTTCTCAGAAATCGCGAAAATCCCAACCCTAAGTTTGAACAACAATAAAGGTTCGACCTTTATTAATTTTGAACTGATTTAAACACTTTATAGTGTTGCAAACTTTGAAAAAACATATCTTATTGGTGTGTTGACGAAATTCGATGAAACAGGAAACATCGGGACCGCAAGGAAGCTCTCTACCACATAGAAGAAGCCGCGGATTTTTCTGAGTCATCTACGATTTTTAGCACTCCGCAAACCAATGTGAGAAATCTAAATTAAAAGAATTTGAATAGAAAATGTCGTGTATAAATTATATTAGCGAAATATAAATTACACACGTGTTGTATACCTTGTGTACATGCGTGGTGTAAGCTATATAAGCGAAGTATGAATTATACATGCATAGAATAATTGATATATGTGTTGAAATGCAAGTGAAATATAGCAATAATATATATATATATATACACTTCCCTCGTCCGCAAACCATGGACGATATTTATTGTTGTGAATTGGTGTGAAATATTGGATGAAAAATACGAATGGTTGAATAATTGTTTGTGGTTGATATTGTTTGGTTGTGGTTGAAAAATACCCAATGGTGATTGAAATGAATTGGAAATATTTGTGGAAATAAAAATAAAACATGCCGCCTGCGTGCGAATTAGATGCATGAATCCCAATTGTCAAAAACCGCGAGGTTTTAAGGTAGAGTGAGGAGCCGTACTAGGGACGGTGCCGGTTTTAACTACCCTGCCGTTATGCTGCCGAAATTTTGAATAATCTTTGTGTTAGAATTATTTTCATATGTTGAAATTATTTTCATGCGTTGAAATTAAAGTCATGTGTTGAAACTATATCCATGTGAGGAAATGTTCATGTGTTGAAAAGTGATGTGTGAAAATTAAATTCATTTGTGAATGAATGAAGTGTTTAAACAATAAAAATCACATTTTTATAATATATATGAAGTATGAAAAATATTCACCTTATATAAATAGTTTCAACAATATAAATTCCATCTTTCTAATATGAACAACATAAATAAAATATCCATGTGTGGAAATGCTCATGTGTTGAGAAGTGTGTGTAGTGGAAAAGTTCATGTGTTGAATAAAAAGATAGAACAATAAGAATTACATTTTTATTGAAACTACGAAGTGTTGAAAACATCCATTTGTCGAATAAATATTTTAAGTGATAAAAATATCATTTTTATCATATATGTGATATGCCAAAGATATGCGGACGTTGAAATAAATATTTGTGAATGAAATATTATTTTTAACATGCATAGGAACGAAATAAAATAGTCATGTGTTGAAATCTATTTTAGTTCACCAAAATTATCATCTTTGAAATGTGAAGTGTTAAAAATGGCCACTTGTTCAAATAAATATGCATGAGTTGAAATATACATTAATTAGCTAATGATATGATTTTAGCCTATGCATGCCACATTAGAATGAATGGTGTTTTAAAACCAAAGTAAATCAAATATGAAGTTGAATGGAAAATGATAAGTGATAAAAATTGTATGTATGTACATGCATATTTATTGAACAGGTTATAGCAAAGGGGCTAGAGAAGAGGAATAAAATTTTGTGCCCGACAAATAGGTACACATTTACTGCTTTGTTTGGGTGATGATTTTATGAGCCTGTTGGCTAGCCGCTTGGATTTTTCTTTTTCTTTTTGACATGAGACGCCCGTGTGGCTCTTTGGGAATTTTCCCAGCCCCTCCCGTACAAAGGAGGTTATGGCGAAATTTTCCAAAATTTAAAGGCGTTAGTGAAATAATTGAAGTGAAAACGATATAGGAATTTTTGAACGAACTATATTTATATAAATATATAAATATAAATAAAATTTAAACGAAACGTGGCCGTGCAGTTCACGTTTTGAAACCGTGATTTCAAACGACTAGTGCGGGAAATTCGACCATTGGATTTTCCCGAAACCGCAACCGTTGGGTTCGCCTTGGAAATATCTTTCCAACGGCACCAACTTTGTGAAGATCCGACAGTTGGATTGTTTGGAATGTTTAATTCAAATTTGAAGAAAAACAGCGCCAGAAACGATTATATATATATAATTAAATTAAATCGAATATCGACGCTGCAGTTCGTAAATTGAAATCGTAACTTCAAATGGCTAGTGTGGAAGATCCGACCGTCGGATTTTCCCAAAACTGAAACCGTTGGATTCGTTTTGAAATGACCTTCTTAATGATATAAAATTTGTGAAGATCCAACGGTTAGATTTTCAGATATGTGTAAAACAAAATTAGCGAAAAACAGCGCCAGTGCATCGGCACGACCTGAAACGTCGTTTAATTAAATATGGCCGTTTTAAATTAAATAAAAATGGCGATATATCGTTACAAAATACTATAGACGATATAGAGTGGAAATAAACCAATTTCATTGTGTTTGCTTGATATGTGATGGTTGAATGTATTTAACATGAGAATTATAACTAACGAACTGAAATGTGAATGTTGAATAGTCCAACCATGTGCTAAATTGATTTGAAAATCTAAATATACGTGGATTATTTGAAAAGGCCGAGTTCATCTCATTTCAAATAATCGATCGACGTTGAGAAGTCGAAGAGTCAAAGACGGTTGAAGACTGACGATCTTCACATTGGATGGATGGGCGCTACTGATGCTCGTGATTGGAGTAGCTACCATGAAGGAGCTGAAGTAGTAGCCGTCCAAACATACTGTTGATTGTACGGATATGCGAGGAATTGGTGCCTCCGGTTTCGTTCAGACCCAGAACGGACTTGTAAATGGACTGTGTGTCTAACATTGGATTTTGTTCTGTGCTGATTGATCTCTGTTAAATATATATCTATTTGGCGGCGGAGAATTTATTCTCTTGCTTAATGCCCTTCTCTGAGACGTACGAGCTCAGAGGTTATGTATTGATAGAAATCAGTCGCATGGAGTGGATTGCCTCTGTGGCACGCCTAAGTGGCATATGATCAAGGCTTCTGTTGCAAAGCAAAGTCTTGTGGTGGATGATCAAAGCATGGTCTGTGTGACGTAGCTTTGTGTATAACGTGAATTCGCGAGCCTCACACCCCGGTATGAGTCAAAAACGGGAGAAGGACCCAAGGAGTGCACGACGTTTCTTTCTAGCTATGGTGGTGTCAGTGACCTCCCAGCCTTGACATTTATATATACTTTTCACCTGTGTGGTTGTTGGAATATGAGGCGCCTCGATTATAGTTCTGTAAGGACCGGGAAAGGTGTGTTCAGGAATAACTAATCCTCAAAAGTAAGGGAGGACCGGCCTTGGAGGATCCAGGGATTGCTGTGTGCGGTCCCGAGGCATTTGCTAGAGTGTCTCGAACGGAGAGGAGCTTGCCCCTTGCCTCGACTCATGAAGGAATCCAATTTCCAATACGAAATATGCAGACGTGATTGTATTACTAGTATGGCGACATAGTAGATGGTAGCTATGCCGCCTAGGATTGATATTTATGATTGAAATCGCTATTGAAACATATATGCACTAGTAATAATATCAAACACTTTTGTTTTACTCGTATGAAGCATTTTTGGCCATTATAAGGTAAAAACTCTATCCTCTGGCTTGCGTTGCATTGTGTGATGGGACCTGAGTCTTAGAATGGCTTCATTTTATAAAAAGATTGCGATGATTTAATCATTTACTTTATTTCATGCACTAGCACTCATTGGAGTAAACCCGTTCCGCGAAAGTGGCGTGGTCCTTTGATTTTCCTTATTATTGTTGTTAATAAGTTAAGTAGATTTCTCATACCAGTCCCATGACTGACTCGTAGTTTGTTTCACCTTGCAAACTCGGGTGCCCTCATTTTCACACGGGCGGCCTAGTTACAGGTTTCTGACGCACTTTTGGCTCATGGCGAGGCTTGACTACACCGTGCTGACTTGGATTTTCTCTGCCATTATTGTATCTATATTATGATTCCGCCATTGGCGATGTAGACTGATATTTATTTTGTGTACTCTTTATGTATGATTCCGCCTCAGGCGATGGTGACTGATTATGTATCATTATGCACTAAGTTGTATCCTGTACTGTGCTTCTCTGATGTGATGATATCTATATGATTCCACTGTCATATGTGTGTAAATTATTCTATTTTCGGTTTATGCTATTATCTGTGATCTGCTAATGATGATTAATGTGTTATATTCCAATGATTATCCTTAACACCGTGTCATGGGGTTTTGGGATCGTCACAGCTGGTATCAAAGCTTTGGTTAACCTTAGTTCTGGAGTCTAACACATTAAACACTTCGTCAAAATAGAATCAGTAGTATTCTAAGGCGTGTTGCTCATTAGAGATAGGACTAGTAAAGTCCTAGAATGAGCCGAGCAGAATAGCAAAAACAAATTTATCAGTCCATCGTTATCTTTCCGTAAATTTTCTGCTTAACTATGCAATAAACTATCATTTCTGTTAGCTGACTCTTTCCTTGCTTATACAGAATTTGAAAAATGGCAACCAGAGCAGCCGCCGCTAGAGGAGGCCGTGCCGGCCGTGGCAGAGGACGGGGAGAAGCCCCAGTCCAAGAAGGACCTTTGATACAACCTCCGGCCGCTCAATACTTCGAGCTAGACCGTGTAGCTAAGAGATATAAAAACCTAGGAGGCAAGACCTTCTCGGGAACTGGCACAGTAATAGAGGCCCTTGCATGGCTCTAAACATGCGAGAAAATTCTTGAAGGCCTAAGGCTTGGAGACCAAGATAAAGCTATTATGGGCACCTGGCTTATGCAGGAACAAGCTGAACTATGGTGGGAATCTCTCACCGCCGGGAATAGAGAAGCTGGAAGAACATGGTATGGATTCAAAGAACTCTTCAAGGAGAAATATGTCTCGGAACAAGCACTGGAACAAATGCACGATGACTTCGCCAACCTCCAGCAGGGGGATCTTTCCGTGCAGGATTATCTAAATAAATTTACACTGTTGTCACCCTATGCTCCGGAGCTCGTCGCCACTGCAAAGTCCAAAAATAATAGGTTTATCCTTGGGCTAAGGCGACAGTATCATGATAGAGCCATGGCCCATGTCAAGATGGAATTTAACGAACTGGTGGAAATGACATGCAACTACGAAGACCTAGACCATAGGCATCTGGAGCAGGATCGCGCTAGAAGCCAAGCCGGGAACAAACGCAAGCATGCTGCGAATCAAGCTGAGTCAAGCCAAGCAGCATCTTCAAAACCTCAGACAGGCAAGCGGCCAAGAGGAAGCTGCTTTAACTGTGGCAAAGTGGGGCACTACTCTAATGTGTGCACAGCCCCAAAGCGGCAGAAGACAAATTCACAAGGTTCAAGCCAGGGTTCTCAGAACCCTCTCTCCTGCTTTAATTGCCATAAGACCGATCATCTAGTCAAAGAATGTCCTTTGCTGAAGAAGGCCACAGTAGCTCACGTGTATGACGGGTCGAGCCCGCCGGCTGTTTCCGATGGAGCAGGTAAACCCGATGTTTTGGGAGGTACCTTTACAATTAAAAATATTCCTGTTTCTGTATTGTTTGACATGGGTGCATCGCGTAGTTTTATTGCTAGAAACACAGTGCACAAATTAAATTTGAAACAGAGAAAGCTTAAAGAATCGGTGGGAGTTCATAACCCGATAGGGGGTTCTATTACTCTCAGTTCAAGTTGTAGAGCGCCAATCTCTTATTCTTTCTACAAGTTTCCTTTCAATCTAGTCATAATGGACTTTCCCGAATTCGATATCATTCTCGGGATTGATTGGTTAACGAAATACGAAGCTGAGGTAAATTGTGTAGAAATAATCGTTAAAATTCGAACGAAGCTTGGACATATATTTATACCCTGTCATGGTTCGAATCCGAATAGAGAAGAATTTTGGTCGGCATTAGAACTTATCACCACTTCCTTGGAAAAGATTCCAATTGTTAGAAACTATGCGGATGTGTTTGAAGAAGTTGAAAACTTACCTCCGCAAAGAGAAATAGAATTCCGAATCGATCTAATTCCCAATGCCAGACCAGTGGTACATCCAATTCGCAGAATGACTCCGAAGGAAAAAGAAGAATTAGGCGATCAAACTCGCCAACTGTTGTGGAAGGGTCTAATCAGACCTAGTTTTTCTAATTGGGGTGCAGCTGTTGTGTTTGTCCCAAAGTCAGACGGTACTCTTCGATTATGCGTTGATTACCAAGACCTCAACAAACAGACGCTCAAAAACAAGTATCCATTACCCCGCATCGATGATTTGCTAGACCAATTGAATGGGGCGAAAGTATTTTCCCAAATGGACCTAGCTACAGGTTTTCATCAATTGAGAATAGCAGAGGAGTGTGTTCCTTTGACAGCTTTCAGAGGTCCAGACATATTTTATGAATGGTTAGTAATGCCGTTTGGCCTGTGCAATGCCCCAGCATACTTTGTCGATCTAATGAATAGAGTGTTCAGGGGAGTTCTGAATAAATTTGTCCTCGTATTCATCGATGATATTTTAATCTACTCCAAATCAAAACCCGAGCATGAAAAACACTTAGAACAACTATTGGAGATTCTAAGAAAGAACGTCTTCAAAGCCAAATTCTCTAAAAGTGTCTTCTGGCAAGAAGAAGTGAAGTTTCTTGGCCATGTCGTGTCAGAGAAAGGGATTTCTGTTGACCCAAGAAAAATAACAGCGATTCAAGACTGGAAACAACCCACTACTCCCACAGAGGTTAGAAGTTTTATGGGGTTGGCTAGTTATTATCGAAAGTTCGTTAAGGATTTTTCGAAGATATCCGGTCCGTTAACGAAGCTCATGAAGAAGCATGAGAAATTTAAGTGGACTTCTGACTGTGAAGAAGCTTTCCAGGAATTGAAATCGAAACTGACAACTGCTCCAGTGTTAACCATTATTGATGGCAATCAGGATCTAAAGGTTTGGACAGATGCTTCTATTAGAGGTCTTGGTGCAGTGTTAATGCAAAGAGGCCAAGTAGTCGCCTATGCAAGCCGCCAATTGAAACCGCATGAGAAGAATTATGTGACTCATGATCTTGAGTTGCTAGCTATCGTTTTTGCATTGAAAATCTGGAGGCATTATTTATTGGGCGAAAAATTTATACTGTATACAGATCATCAATCATTGAAGTATTTATACACCCAGAAAGATCTGAATCTGAGACAGCAGCGTTGGCTAGAATTTCTTGCAGCGTATGATCTTGATATCCTGTATACGCCGGGGAAGGCTAACGTTGTAGCGGATGCGCTTAGTAGAAAAACCGCGATCATTGCCAATCTTATAATTACGCCTGGATTGATTGATAAGATTTCAGCCCTTCAAAAAGACGATGAATTCATTCAGAGAATCAGTCAAAGGGTCAAGGAAGGTGAAACCACAAGTTTCCGCATTGACAATAAGGGGGTTCTCAGGTTAAATAATAGGATTTGCATCCCAAATATTCCAGGCCTTCGAAGAGAAGTGCTAGACGAATGCCATAAATCCAAATTTTGAATCCATCCTGGTGTGAGTAAAATGTACCACGATATCAAACGCACTTTCTGGTGTAGGGCAATGAAAAGGGATATTTCTTTGTATGTTAGCATATGCCCTACTTGTCAATTGGTCAAGAGCGACCAACAGAAGCTAGCTGGACTGTTGCAACCATTGGAAGTCCCAGGTTGGAAATGGGAACAGATTTCCATGGATTTCATAGATGGCTTGCCGCGAACCAGGAAAGGTAATGACAGCATTTGGGTAATCGTAGATCGCTTCACGAAGACTGCCCATTTTATACCTGTCAGATCCAATAGAACTGCTCAAAGTCTAGCACAGATATATTTCAAAGAAATCATTAAGCTGCATGGAATTCCCATCAGCATAGTCAGTGATAGAGACCCGATATTTGCTAGCAAATTCTGGGAGGCTTTCCAGACAGAATTGGGAACGAAACTGAATATGAGCACCGCTTATCACCCTCAAACAGATGGCTAAACTGAGCGGGTGAATAGAATTCTAGAAGTTTTATTGCGGGCTTGTATAATTGATTTTGGTGGGTCATGGGAAGATCACTTGCATTTGGCAGAATTCTCATATAACAATAGCTATCAAGCAAGTTTGGGAATGTCGCCATTTGAAGCATTATATGGCAGACCGTGCAGATCTCCAGCATGTTGGGTAGAACCTGGCAATAGACTTGTGTTAGGACCCGATATGATTAGAGAAGCATCTGATAAAGTCGACTTCATCAAAAAGCGATTGAGAACCGCACAAAGCCGACAGAAAAGTTATGCAGATTCTAGAAGAAGAGATTTGACATTTGCTGTTGGTGATCATGTTTATTTGAAAGTTTCTCCGATGAGAGGAGTAATCAGATTTGGCAAAACTGGGAAGTTGGCACCGAAATTTATTGGTCCCTTTCCTATACTCGAATGAATTGGAACTCTTGCTTATAGGGTTCAATTACCAGATTGGTTGCCTGGAGTGCATGATGTATTTCACGTATCTCAACTTAGAAGACATGTGCATGATCCGGATCTTGTTGTAGAAGAAGCAGCGCAACAGGATATAGACATAACTCCAGAATTAGCACTCAGAAGAGAGCCATTAAAGATTGTTGGCAAAGAAACTAGAGAACTAAGAAGCAAAAAGGTTCATTTAGTTAAAGTGCAGTGGAGCAGTGATCCTAGAGACTGTACTTGGGAGACTGAGGAAAGCATTAAGCAAGCTTACCCCAAATGCAGAGTGGATATCTCTGACTAACTCCGGTGCAAGGTACCTTTACAATACTTTGCATTTACATTTTGTTTCCTATTTACTGTTGTTTCCTTTTTGAGGACGAAAAGTTTTAAGTGGGGGAGATTGTAATAACCCGGAAAATACGAGCCAATTTAAAATTTTTAAATTGGTGATTTCAAAGGAATTTGAACAATTGAAATAGAATATTTCAATAAAATAGTGAATTAGAAATAGTGAGTCAGTTTGAAAATTTGAATTCAAACTTTGACTGACTGTGCAGGGTGGAAAATATAACGGATTTTAGCGAAACCAAAAATATTTAAATCTGTTTATCAATATCTTTCTAACGAATCTGAAAAATTGAAATTTCATAACGGGAATCAAAAGTTATGGCCGAATGAATTTTCAGAAAGGTCGCTATATAGGATATATAGCCCTGGAAAATTGATATTTTGCAAACGACCTCGGAATTCGACGAAACCACTTTTGTTGGGTCCGGGATGTCAAACTATTGCATGGTTTCAAATTTCATAATTTTTGAAGCTAGTATGTGAGCGTAGCAAAAGAAAATATGTTTGGTCAATTTCTGTTAAATTGGATCGACCAGAAAATGGCCATTTTTCAAACGATCTCAGAATTCGACGAAACTAGTTTTGTTGGGACCGTAGCGTCAAAACATAGCTAGATTTATTTTTCTGGAATTTTTCGAATCAGTTTGTGGCCCTGGCAAATTGAAATGTACGTTCAAAGTTAAAAATTAAATGTTTTATACTCTAATTTGAAAAATAACTGACTGTAACAGTCGAATTGGCCAACGAAACATATCCCATTTTGTCCGGAATGGGGGTATTTTGCTAGGGACGACAGTCGTTGGACTTGAAAAGGAGTTCGTTGGAGAAAACACTATTTAAAAATATAATATACATATCGGCCAATCAGATTTTTTTCTTTCATAAATTAAAAATAAACCCTCCGTAACCCCACGAATGAATGGCGAAAACCCGTTCAACCCTTTCCACCTCGATCGCCGCCGACTCCGCCACTTCCAGGCACCGCCGTCACCACCACTCGACGCAGCTCCGCCTCCTCTTCAAATCCGACCCCAACACCTCCTCCCTCGACGCCTCCTCCGCCAGAATCGAGCCCGCCAACTTCACCACTTCCCATCGCCGCCCTGATCGCCACCGACCGCCGAGCTGCACCAAACCACCACCGACAGGACCGCTGCTCGAAGCTCTTCCATGCCACAGCCTCCGATCGTCCCAATTCTTCTCAGAAATCGCGAAAATCCCAACCCTAAGTTTAAACAACAATAAAGGTTCGACCTTTATTAATTTTGAACTGATTTAAACACTTTATAGTGTTGCAAACTTTGAAAAAACATATCTTTTTGGTGTGTTGATGAAATTCGATGAAATAGGAAACATCGGGACCGCAAGGAAGCTCTCTACCACATAGAAGAAGCCGCGGATTTTTCTGAGTCATCTACGATTTTTAGCACTCCGCAAACCAATGTGAGAAATCTAAATTAAAAGAATTTGAACAGAAAATGTTGTGTATAAATTATATTAGCGAAATATAAATTACACACGTGTTGTATACCTCATGTACATGCGTGGTGTAAGCTATTTAAGCGAAGTTTGAATTATACATGCATAGAATAATTGATATATGTGTTGAAATGCAAGTGAAACATAACAATAATATATATATACTCCCCTCGTCCACAAACCATGGACGATATTTATTGTTGTGAATTGGTGTGAAATATTGGATGAAAAATACGAATGGTTGAATAATTGTTTGTGGTTGATATTGTTTGGTTGTGGTTGAAAAATACCCATTGGTGATTGAAATGAATTGGAAATATTTGTGGAAATAAAAATAAAACATGCCGCCTGCATGCGAATTAGATGCATGAATCCCCATTGTCAAAAACCGCGAGGTTTTAAGGTAGAGTGAGGAGCCGTACTAGGGACGGTGCCGGTTTTAACTACCCTGCCGTTATGCTGCCGAAATTTTGAATAATCTTTATGTGTTAGAATTATTTTCATATGTTGAAATTATTTTCATGCGTTGAAATTAAAGTCATGTGTTGAAACTATATCCATGTGTGGAAATGTTCATGTGTTGAAAAGTGATGTGTGAAAATTAAATTCATTTGTGAATGAATGAAGTGTTTAAACAATAAAAATCACATTTTTATAATATATATGAAGTATGAAAAATATTCGCCTTATATAAATAGTTTCAACAATAAAAATTCCATCTTTCTAATATGAACAACATAAATAAAATATCCATGTGTGGAAATGCTCATGTGTTGAGAAGTGTGTGTAGTGGAAAAGTTCATGTGTTGAATAAAAAGATCGAACAATAAGAATTACATTTTTATTGAAACTATGAAGTGTTGAAAACATCCATTTGTCGAATAAATATTTTAAGTGATAAAAATATCATTTTTATCATATATGTGATATGCTAAAGATATGCGGACGTTGAAATAAATATTTGTGAATGAAATATTATTTTTAACATGCATAGGAACGAAATAAAATAGTCATGTGTTGAAATCTATTTTAGTTCGCCAAAATTATCATCTATGAAATGTGAAGTGTTAAAAATAGCCACTTGTTCAAATAAATATGCATGAGTTGAAATATACATTAATTAGCTAATGATATGATTTTAGCCTATGCATGCCACATTAGAATGAATGGTGTTTTTAAACCAAAGTAAATCAAATATGAAGTTGAATGGAAAATGATAAGTGATAAAAAAATTATGTATGTACATGCATATTTATTGAACAGGTTATAGCAAAGGGGCTAGAGAAGAGGAATAAAATTTTGTGCCCGACAAATAGGTACACATTTACTGTTTTGTTTGTGTGATGATTTTATGAGCCTGTTGGCTAGCCGCTTGGCTTTTTCTTTTTCTTTTTGACATGAGATGCCCGTGTGGCTATTTGGGAATTTTCCCAGCCCCTCCCGTACAAAGGAGGTTATGTTGAAATTTTCCAAAATTTAAAGGCGTTAGTGAAATAATTGAAGTGAAAACGATATAGGAATTTTCGAATGAACTATATTTATATAAATATATAAATATAAATAAAATTTAAACGAAACGTGGCCGTGCAGTTCGCGTTTTGAAACCGTGATTTCAAACGACTAGTGCGGGAAATCCGACCATTGGATTTTCCCGAAACCGCAACCGTTGGGTTCGCCTTGGAAATATCTTTCCAACGGCACTAACTTTGTGAAGATCCGACGGTTGGATTGTCTGGAATGTTTAATTCAAATCTGAAGAAAAACAGTGCCAGAAATGATTATATTTATATATATATAAATATAATTAAATTAAATCGAATAACGACGCTGCAGTTCGTAAATTGAAATCGTAACTTCAAATGGCTAGTGTGGAAGATCCGACCGTCGGATTTTCCCAATACTGAAACCGTTGGATTCGTTTTGAAATGACCTTCCTAATGATATAAAATTTGTGATGATCCAACGGTTAGATTTTCAGATATGTGTAAAACAAAATTAGCGAAAAACAGCGCTAGTGCATCGGCACGACCTGAAACGTCGTTTAATTAAATATGGCCGTTTTAAATTAAATAAAAATGGCGATATATCGTTATAAAATACTATAGACAATATAGAGTGGAAATAAACCAATTTCATTGTGTTTGCTTGATATGTGATGGTTGAATGTATTTAACATGAGAATTATAACTAACGAACTGAAATGTGAATGTTGAATAGTCCAACCATGTGCTAAATTGATTTGAAAATCTAAATATACGTGGATTATTTGAAAAGGCCGAGTTCATCTCATTTCAAATAATCGATCGACGTTGAGAAGTCGAAGAGTCGAAGACGGTTGAAGAACGACGATCTTCACATTGGATGGATGGGCGCTACTGATGCTCGTGATTGGAGTAGCTACCATGAAGGAGGTGAAGTAGTAGCCGTCCAAACATACTGTTGATTGTACGGATATGCGAGGAATTGGTGCCTCCGGTTTCGTTCAGACCCAGAACGGACTTGTAAATGGACTGTGTGTCTGACATTGGATTTTGTTCTGTGCTGATTGATCTCTGTTAAATATATATCTGTTTGGCGGCGGAGAATTTATTCTCTTGCTTAACGCCCTTCTCTGAGATGTACGAGCTCAGAGGTTATGTATTGATAGAAATCAGTCGCATGGAGTGGATTGCCTGTGTGGCACGCCTAAGTGGCATATGATCAAGGCTTCTGTTGCAAAGCAAAGTCTTGTGGTGGATGATCAAAGCATGGTCTGTGTGACGTAGCTTTGTGTATAACGTGAATTCGCGAGTCTCACACCCCGGTATGAGTCAAAAACGGGAGAAGGACCCAAAGAGTGCACAACGTTTCTTTCTAGCTATGGTGGTGTCAGTGACCTCCAAGCCCTGACATTTATATATACTTTTCACCTGTGTGGTTGTTGGAATACAAGACGCCTCGATTATAGGTCTGTAAGGACCGGGAAACGTGTGTTCAGGAATAACTAATCCTCAAAAGTAAGGGAGGACCGGCCTTGGAGGATCCAGGGATTGCTGTGTGCGGTCCCGAGGCATTTGCTAGAGTGTCTCGAACGGAGAGGAGCTTGCCCCTTGCCTCGACTCATGAAGGAATCCAATTTCCAATACGAAATATGCGGACGTGATTGTATTACTAGTATGGCGACATAGTAGATGGTAGCTATGCCGCCTAGGATTGATATTTATGATTGAAATCGCTATTGAAACATATATGCACTAGTAATAATATTAAACACTTTTGTTTTACTCGTATGAAGCATTTTTGGCCATTATATGCTAAAAACTCTATCCTCCGGCTTGCGTTGCATTGTGTGATGAGACCTGAGTCTTATAATGGCTTCATTTTATAAAAAGCATTGCGATGATTTAATCATTTACTTTATTTCATGCACTAGCACTCATTGGAGTAAACCCGTTCCGCGAAAGTGGCGTGGTCCTTTGATTTGCCTTATTATTGTTGTTAATAAGTTAAGTAGATTTCTCATACCAGTCCCATGACTGACTCGTAGTTTGTTTCACCTTGCAAACTCGGGTGCCCTCATTTTCACACGGGCAGCCTAGTTACAGGTTTCTGACGCACTTTTGGCTCATGGCGAGGCTTGACTACACCGTGCTGACTTGGATTTTCTCCGCCATTACTGTATCTATATTATGATTCCGCCATTGGCGATGTATACTGATATTTATTTTGTGTATTCTTTATGTATGATTCCGCCTCAGGCGATGGTGACTGATTATGTATCATTATGCACTAAGTTGTATCCTGTACTGTGCTTCTCTGATGTGATGATATCTATATGATTCCGCTATCATATGTGTGTAAATTATTCTATTTTCGGTTTATGCTATTATCTGTGATCCGCTAATGATGATTAATGTGTTATATTCCAATGATTATCCTTAACAGCGTGTCATGGGGTTTTGGGATCGTCACAGGACCTGAGTCTTATAATAGCTTCATTTTTCAAAAAACATTGTGCTGTTTTTGTTTTAAACTAATATTCTTATGGAGTAAAACCGTTCCATGTTATATGACATGCTCACATGATTTTCCAACTTTTAAAGTAAGTTTTAATAACTGTTTTAGTTTCTCACACCAGTCCCATGACTGGCCTGGAATTTATTGTTTTTTCCTAAACTCTGGGTGCCCATGTTTTCCACACAGGCAGCTAGTAGTTTTGGTTTTGCAGATTTCTATTTAACAGGATCCTGATTTACAGCTAGAGCTATATTCAGAAAGCTTTATATCCTCCTATTTCTTTCAGCTGTGTTTGATTGATGTAATTTCGTTGTGCATTATATTTTTACATTTTTATTTCTGCTTCTATATAATTTATTCTCGGATAATAATTGTATTTTCGCTGTGAATATTATCTATTCGTACTCTGATATTCTTGTACCCTGATGCAAATTGTTGTAAAAACAATGAAAAGTTCTGTTGTTTTGTGTTTAGATGCACCGTGTTCTCAAACAATCCACATTCTCATTCGGTCTAGGCCGGGCGACGCATCGTGTTCTCAAACAATCCACATTCTCATTCAGTCTAGGCCGGGCGAGGATTTCTGGTCATGAAAATGCCACTCACTGTTTATAATTTAAATATGATTTAGATTATTGCCAACATTGTAATAAACTTTAGAGTTGCACAAAAGAACGTTTGTAAAAGAAAGAACCGTTCTTTACAAAGGAAATACCAAATGTAGATGTTTCTTAGTCGTTTTGAAACGGTATAAACCATGTACCTTGCTATTTCCTTTTATTCTCGTTGATAAACAGGGTGCTGACCCTTTTTATTTTTAATTATAAGAAATATGAAATTAAATAAAAAGGGGAAATCGAAATTCATTGTTTTCGGCATGTACCGATCTCTTCCTTTCATTTTCGATTCTGTTCAACAACATTGAAACAACGTTCATGGACCAAATAGAGGCGCTACCATCACCAGGAGAGCTCAATTTGATTCAGGTAGATCTGGTTTTTGTACGAGTTTGAAAGTTGAAAAGAAACAAAGGTACACAGATAATTCGATTTATGGAATATATGCTTGGATTTAGAAACTAGGGTTTTTTAATTTGTTCGATCCACTGCAAATTTGATCCTAAAAGCCCTTCGTTTACCTCATGTAGACAAGAAATCAGAACACCTATATCGTAGATCTACATTCTTTGTCTTCAAATCTTGAATTATAATTCCTAAAA
Source organism: Allium sativum (assembly GCA_030737875.1). NCBI lineage: Eukaryota > Viridiplantae > Streptophyta > Magnoliopsida > Asparagales > Amaryllidaceae > Allium > Allium sativum. The sequence goes on from CM060920.1 coordinate 219,132,853, forward strand.
ACTAATTGTAACGACCCAAAAATTTAGCGATCTTTGTTATCCGATATACAACACATATCGAACATCCAAGGATCGAAAATACCGGTAGTTAATGAAAGAAATTAGAGGGTAAGAATAGATAAGGTAAAAACTTAGAATAGAAGAAGAAGAAGAAGAACATACAACATCAGAGTAAACACAAATCTCACAGCGGAACGAATAAATATATTTCATAACATAACTTTGAAATACAAATCTGTACTTGAATATACATATCATTTCCAAAGTACATCACTTACAACACAGCGGAAATAAACAATAGCTATATGATCCTGAAGCCTCCTGCTCCAGCTCTTCAAGTATTTGTAAATCCCGACTACTTGGCTGCCCGTACAAAATTGGGCACCCAAGAGATTAGGGAAGACTAACAAAATAAACTCCGGTCAGTCATGGGACTGGTATGAGTAAAACAGTTTAAAACAGTTTGAACAAGTAAACGATATCTCATAAGACCACGCCGTATAACGGAATAGGTTTTTCCCATATGAGAATCCAAATCAGTTTGATTCAACTTTCAAATCATTTCGAAAGTAACGATAAATCTTTATATAAAAAACCTTTTGATATTATAATAATGTCTATCAACCATAATATAATAATCATCTAGCAGAAACGCTTTCATCTCACGTTCTACTTATATAGTATACAATCAAAACTGCAAGCACGTATTGGGTAATGGATTTCCAACTATGACAAGGTATGGAACCACCTTTCGCTAGTGTACCTCTAGAGAGGAATACACTGGGTTCAACAAGAACATCTTGCAATTCGGCTACACATGACCGACCACTCATTTCGCTTGAGTGTATCGAATGTATATCAACAACGGTTGGGATCAGCAACCATTTCCCGAATGGGACAGCATCGAAAATAGTTTTTTAGAAGTAAATGAAACTCTGTATTAGGTGATTATACACCCTAATAGGTGCGACCAACATAGCCATGCTGCCTGCCCGATTTTTGTCATTTCCCGGTTGTGAGGCTAGAAGCTACGCTTATCTTTGACAGATCACACGTTCATTCACTTTGAATGTCACATCATCATACCCGCCAAATCACAAATTGATTTCCCCAAAAATATCACGGGTATACAGCTAAGAGAAACGAATTCCTCCGCCATAAAATGTAAATACGTTTGAAGAGATCAACTTACGTGATCTATTAAATATACTCTGTCAGACATTCTTCCATACAGGTCGTCCCGGGACTGGACAAACCGAAGGTACTATTCAGTACATCCATCTTAGGCAATCTTTACCTAAGATTTATACAACAGCCCTTGCACTTTACTCCGTCTTCAATTATCTTTGGCATATATGATTTGCAACGCTTATGCCAATACGGAGTGGTACTTCGGATAATAATCCAACCGGTCTCTCCATATTAACAACGTTAAAATGGTCAAAAACTTCAATAGTCGGTGAGTTAACTATCAAAGAAAAATACTTGTGCAAACAACGATATTATTTCCAGATGGAAATTATATCGATCAATCATCATTTAACATTTTATCTCTTTAGTTCATTAATTTACTTATCTCCTGTTTCCAGATATTCAACATTTCTTATTTTCTAAATTTAGAAAATATATGTTATTAACAATGGAAATCATTCCCATTTCTTGTTTTCTATATTAGAAAACATTTCTGATTCTTATTTGGAAAACATTTCCACAGCTCTCACATTGGACTTAGATAGATGTTTAAATAAAACATCGCTATGCCAACTCAAACCATTTACTAAATTCACTTAACCATCATTCACTATCAAACTTTAACATTCCTTAGTTAAGAAGGAAGTCAATCAAGTTGGGGTATAATTACCTCTCAGACCTTAACTGAACAACGTTTTAACTTCGAAATAGTCAAAGTTTATCTTTCAAACCTTTAACAGTCTTCCTTACGTAACTCTCTTTCGCTTAACTCCTTTCAAATAAACTATATTCGATAGATACGAAAACCTTTCTTCGAATAAACTATATTCGATTAACTCTATTCAATTAACTCTTATTGGATTAACTCTTTTGATTTAACTCTAATCGATTAACTCTTTTTGATTAACTCTTTTCACTTAACTCCTTTCGAATAAATTATATTCGATAACTCTTTTAATTCTACTCTAATAAACTATATTCGATTAACTCCTTTAATTCTATTCGAATAAGCTATATTCGATTAACTCCTTTCGAATAACTAATATTCGATTAACTCACTTCGAATAACCAATATTCGATTAACTCACTTCGAATAACTTATATTCGATAACTCCTCTTCGAATAAATTATATTCGATAACTCTTCTCGAATGAACTATATTCGATTACTCTTATCGAATAAACTATATTCGATTACTCTTATCGAATAACATATATTCGATTAACTCACTCTTTCGAATAAACTATATTCGATCTCTTTCTTTTGAATACGCTATATTAAATTTATGTGATGACCCCAAACTTCCACGGAATGAAATTAAGGAATAATCATTTGGAATACAACATAAATATAACAATACAAATCACAGATACAACATAGCATAGGAAAACTATAGAATAACAACATCATAGCAGCGGAATATGAATGTCATCAAACACAGAATCCCACAGTCACAGAGTTCTAAATTATTACATCAGGTTTCAGCATAAAGGAAATAGTTTCAACTTCAAAATAGAACAACTGGAAATAAAATAAGTTTGGATGTCTCAAAGTCTAAAGATAAAATGCAACAAAAGATAAATGATAGATAGTCTTCATAGCTCCAAATCATCACCTCAACTAAGCAACTCCAAGAAAACTCCAAAGACAGCAACTCCAAAGGAAGTGAAACCTGCTACTTGGCTGCCCGTGTAGAAAAGAGGGCACCCGAGTTTGCAAAGGTGAAAACAAACTACGAGTCAGTCATGGGACTGGTATGAGAATTCTAAACTAATTTAACTAATAATAATAAGGCAATCCAAAGACCATGCCGCTAACGCGGAACGGGTTTTATTTCAATGGATTGCCGTGCATAATTTAAAGTGTCAGAACAGGTAAATAAGTAAATCGTAAAACAACGCAATGGTTTTGAAAAAATGGAATCACCATAAGACTCAAGTCCCATCACAAAATGCAACGCAAACCTGAGGATAGAGTTTTACCTTATGGTGATTAAACATGCTTGGTACGATAAAACCGAATTTGATATTATTATTAGTGAATATAAAAACATTTCAAAATAAATGTATCAATCCTAGGAAGCATAGCTACCATATACTATGCCTCCATACTAGTAATACAACCAAATTCATAGGGTTGTATTGGGAATTTGGTTTTCCATCATGAGTCAAGGCTAGGGAGGAGCTCCTTACCAATTCGAGACACTAGCTAATGTCTCAGGATCCCCCGCAGTGAACCCTTGGATCCTGCAGGGCCGGTCCACACATACAGCTTTGTGGATTGGCAATTTCTGAACACTCGTTTCCCGATCCTATAGGACCTATCATCCGAGGCGCGCCTCATTCCATCATCCACATAAGTAAAATATCAGCCAGTTTAAGCACTGACACTACCCCTAGTTAGAAAGAAACGTGCTGCTCTCCCTGCGTTCCCTTCTCCCGTTTTAGACTCAACTGGATTGTGAGGCTCGTGAAGCTACGTAATACACAAAGCTATGCTTATTCAAGCTGTGCTTTGATCGTCACCATAAGGTTCTGCTTTTCAACAAGAAACCTTGATCATTGCATCTTAGTATGCCACACCGTCACTCTATATCACACTACCAATCCTTTGCCGAAATATACAAAAGGGTGTTAAGCAAGAGAATAAATTCTCCGCCACCAATCATTCATACATTCGACATAAAATTAATAAATACAATATAAAGGAGCACAATGTCAGACATACATTCCGTTTATAAGTCCGTTCTGGGTCTGAACGAAACTGGATATACCTCGTCCAGTATGTCCAGTACGGAAAGGAAGTACCCGCATATCCGTGAAATCAACACGTACGTTTGGGCAATTACCCCGACCCTTGAATTGGGAGCAAGTCAATTCAGGATCTTGATCGTTGTCCATTCGAGGGAAGATTTACGGTCTTCATTCGCCGTCTTCAACATCAATTCTTAATGTCGTCTGATTATTTGGAATGAGATTAACTCGGACTTTCCAAATAATTCTCGCATATATAATTTGAGAAAACCCATTTCATGTCGTTATATTATTTTATAACGATTAATTCTTACCTTAATTATTTAAAATAATTAAATCCTTAATTAATGACGCTTCGGGTCAAAGGAGCGACCCTGGCGCTGCTTTCAACCAATTTTGATTTACATATTTCTCAAAAACTATCCATTGGATTTTGACGTAGTTTATATCGTTGGATAGATCTTCCCAAAGCAGTCCTAACGGTTTTCGTTTTGGGAAAATCCGACGGTCGGATCTTTTGATATAGTCGTTTAAAGGTATGATTTCAAAACGCGAACTACCGCGCTCGATTCGTTAAATTTTAATTATATTTATATATAAATATATAAATATAAACCGTTTAACCATAATAACGTTGTCCGATTCAATACCAAGCTAAACAACTACCGATACCCATTCATTTTTAATTCCTTTAAAAGTGGGGATAATATTTCAACATTTGAATACATTCTTTTATGAAAATGTAAAATCTATTTCAACGTTGCATTTTATTTACATAAAAATGTAAATTCTTATCTTTTAATTACAATGCAAAACGTAATTAACATTACGGTGAAAATTTCTATCTTTTTAGATTACATTAAAAATGTAATTTTCATTACAATGTCACATGTTTCTTTTTAATTACATTAAAAATTTAATTTCTGTTTCATGTCAAGATTTTGTCTTAAAAATGTAATTTTATTCCAATGTCAAAATCTTACCCTTTAATTACATATAAAGATGTACATTTACTTACAATGCAAATTCATACTTTTTAATTACATAAAAAAATGTAAATTTACTTACGATGCAAATTCCTACTTTTTATTTACATATAAAAATGTAAATTTACTTGCGATGCAAATTCCTACTTCTTATTTACATATAAAAACGTAAATTTACTTGCGATCCAAATTCCTACTTCTTATTTACATATAAAAATGTAAATTTACTTGCGATGCAAATTCCTACTTCTTATTTACATATAAAAATGTAAATTTACTTGCGATCAAATTCCTACTTCTTATTTACATATACAAATGTAAATTTTCTAGCGATGCAAATTCCTACATCTTATTTACATATAAAAATGTAATTTTACTTGCGATGCAAATTCCTACTTTTTTTTTACATATAAAAAATGTAAATTTACTTGCGATGCAAATTCCTACTTCTTATTTACATATAAAAATGTAATTTTACTTGCGATGCAAATTCCTACTTCTTATTTACATATAAAAATGTAAATTTACTTGCGATGCAAAATCCTACTTCTTATTTACATATAAAAATGTAAATTTACTTTACACTGCACTAAAACATGATTATATTTCATATGCGCTAAACGTGATTATATTTCATATGCACTGTCATGATTCCAAAATATGAACATATTTCATATGTAATAACATGGTACTGACATAAATAAATTTCATGTGCAAATAATGTCATCAAAATATGATTCATTCTCATGTGCAATAACATAACATCAAAATATGTTTATTCTCATGTGCAATAATATGACATCAAAGTATGTTTATTCTCATGTGCAATAATATGACATCAAAATATGTTTATTCTCATGTTACCACACTCATACTAAAATAAGTGTATTCTCATGTTACTACCTAAACACTAAAAAATATATCTATTTTCATGTTGCTACTTAGACACCCAAAAATATAATTATGCTTATGTTTCAACTACAACGCTAAAAATATAATTATGTTTATCGTTTTATCTCAGCAACAAAAATATAATCATTTCTGTCATTTCATTTCAACAACACCTCTTTGGATGTATAGAACTGAAGTAAATAAAAACAACAGCGCGTGTATAGATCCTAAAAATAGATCTGAAATAAAAATAATTAAATAGATGTAGCGTGAACACAGATCTGGGAATGTAGATCTGAAATAGAAGCAAAAATAATAGCGCGTACAAATCTTAAATAGAAACAAAAATAACTGCGCGTACAGATCTTGAAATGGATCTGGAATAATAACATGAAATAAAATAAAGCAGCGTGTACACAGATCTTAAAATATAGATCCGGAATAATAATTAAAATAACAGCGCAAATCTAGATTATTTGAAAAGAATTAAATTAAAATAAACAATTAATTTAATCATTTTATGATTCAGAATTCTCACCTTGGTATATGATCAGATCTAAAACAAAAAGAGACAAAATTTGTTCGCAACAGATCTAGAATGTTATGTGGTGTGTCACCGCTCCAGTATCACCAAATTCGTCGAGTTCTGAGTCGATCTAAATCAAATATGTATTTTAAATTATTTATATTACAATTAGCAATGAAATTAAGTGTTGCAAATCAATAAAATTAAATTTCAGTAAACCTTAGATTTTTTTCAAATCTTTGAATCCAAATAACTCGAGCTACGGTCAACGGTTTGAGGAGCCGTTTGTTGGAGATTGGAGAGCTTAGAGAGGGGAGTCGGCGCCTGGAAGGGGGGAGAGTGCGGTAGCGTGTGGTGGGGCTGAGGGGGGTTTGACGGCGGTGGGTTCGTGGGTTCGGGGAAGGAGCTACAGGCTATTTTAGATCTTGCAACTTATATGAGATCGAAGAGATTGATGAGAGCTTCAAAAAAGTTCAAAAAGGCATATGTTAATTCTCCATGGATTTGGAGAAAAAGAAGAGAGAGGTTTAGAAAGGGTAGGCGGCTATGGGTTCTGAAGATCGGGAGAGAACGACGTACTGTAGCTTCTATTTATAATATATAATATTAGGTTTAAGTAATCATTATTTAATTCTTAATTACCCACTAAAGGCCCGTTTGGCCACTAACTCGGAATTTGGCCCAACGACTGTCGTTCTTACCTATTAACCCTCGTTCCGGACTCATTTGGCTATGTCCCGCAAGGCCAAATGATCATCTTGACCCCCGTTTCTCAGTTTTAAAATTTAGGTCTTTTATTCCTAATTCAACCATACAAATAAATTTACCGGGGCTACAAATTAACTTTGAAAAATCCTGAAAAATATATTTAGCTATTTTTTGATGCTGCGGACCTAAGAAAATTTATTTCGTTCAATTCTGAGCCTGTTTGAAAAATGGCTATTTTTAATTGCTTATAAATTATTTTAAATTTTAAATTTGGACTCAGTTTTCAACAAAATTACTTAAAATAAAAATTTCAAACTGGTTCGGATTTTCTGGGTTGTTACGACCTCCCCCCCTTAAGAACTTTTCGTCCCCGAAAGTAAAAAGTAAAAAAGAAGAGTAGGAACCAACACAAAGAATGTAAAATGTTATAAGTGTACCTTAAAACAAAATCTAATCGGAGATATCCACTCTGTAGTTGGAATAGGCTTGTTTTATACTCTCCTCTGTTTCCCAAGTGCAGTCTCTAGGATCACTGCTCCATTGCACCTTGACTAGGTAGATTTTTTTTATTTCTCAGCTCTCTAGTCTCCTTGCCAATAAATTTCAGTGGCTCCCTTTTCACTACAAGGCTTGGGGTAATCTCCAAATCTTGCTGTGCAGCTTCTTCCACAACCAGATCTGGATCATGAATATGCTTTCGAAGTTGAGATACATGGAATACATCGTGCACTCCAGGCACTCAGTCGGGCATATGAATTATGTAAGCTAGGGTACCAATCTTCTCAAGAATAGGAAAGGGGCCGATGAATTTAGGTGCTAATTTTCCTGTCTTTTCAAAATGGATTACACCTCGCATTGGAGCAACTTTCAAACAGACATAGTCACCTACTTCAAAAGCCAACTCTCTTCTCCTTACTTCTGCATAACTCTTTTGTCTACTTTGGGAGGCCAATAATCGCTTCTTAATATGGTCAACTTTATCTGAAGCTTCTCGGACCATGTCTGGATCCAATACTAGACGATTCCCTTTTTCAACCCAACATGCTAGCGATCTACATGGCCTACCATATAAGGCTTCAAATGGAGACATTTTCAAACTTGCTTGATAGCTATTATTATATGAGAATTCAGCTGAATGCAAGTGATCCGCCCAAGAACCTCCAAAATCGAGTATGCAAGCTCGCAATAAATCCTCAAGAATGCGATTCACCCTCTCAGTTTGTCCATCTGTCTGGGGGTGATATGCGGTACTAAAATTTAACTTCGTTCCCAACTCATTTTGGAATGCTTCCCAAAATTTGCTAGCAAAGGTAGGATCACGGTCGCTAACGATGCTACTAGGAACTCTGTTTAAAACAGAAGATTATTCTTTTATTATTTAATTTGAAAATAAAAAATTTCATTTAGATAATGATGAAAAGGAAAGATTTAGTTTTATTACCCATGTAGCCTGATGATTTCTTTGCAATAAATTTGCGCCAGACTTTGAGCAGTTCTAGTGGACTTGACAGGTATGAAATGAGAGGTCTTGGTGAGACGATCCACGATCACCCATATGATGTCATTTCCTTTTCTAGTACGAGGCAAACCATCTATGAAATCCATGGAGATTTGGTCCCACTTCCAACCTGGAACTTCCAATGGTTTCAACAATCCTGCCAGCTTTTGTTGATCGCTCTTTACTTGTTGGCATGTAGGACATCTACTCACATAAATGGATATATCCCTCTTCATAGATCTCCACCAAAACGTGTGCTTTAGATCTTGATACATCTTGCTCACTCCTGGATGGATGCTAAGCTTTGATTGGTGACTTTCATCTAAAACTTCCCTTATGAGCTCTGGGATACTTGGAACACAAATCCGCCCTTGCAGTATAAGGACTCCCTTGCCATCTATTTGGAAGCTCGTATTTTCACCTTCTTGAATATTCTTAATAATTCTTTGAATAAACTCATCATCTTTTGAAGAGCAGCAATTTTATCAATCAAAGAAGGGGTAATGATGAGGCTTGCGACAATGGCATTCTTTCTACTGAGTGCGTCTGCCACAACATTGGCTTTCCCCGACGTATACAAGATGTCAAGATCGTATGTCGCAAGAAATTCTAGTCATCGTTGCTGCCTTAAATTCAAATCCTTTTGATTGAAGAGATATTTCAAAGATTGATGGTCTGTGAATAATTCAAATTTTTCGCCCAAAAGATAATGTCTCCAAATTTTTAAAGCAAAGACTACGGCCAACAACTCCAAGTCATGGACACAATAAGTTTTCTCATGCGGCTTTAATTGACGACTTGCATAAGCAACAACTTTTCCTCTTTGCATCAGTACCGCGCCAAGACCACCACTTTGAGAAGCATCGGTGTATATTTTTAAATCTTGGTTGCCATCGATAATGGTTAGTACGGGAGCAGTGGTCAAACTCAACTTCAGCTTTTGGAAAGCCTCCTCACAATCCAATGTCCAATTGAACTTGGTATGCTTCTTGGTGAGTTTTGTCAATGGGCTAGACAGTTTGGAGAAATCTTTGATGAATTTTCTATAATACCCAGCCAATCCTAGGAAGCTTCTTACTTCAGTGGGTGTACTGGGCTGCTTCCAATCTTGAATCGTGGCAATTTTACTTGGGTCAACAGCAATTCCTTCTTTTGACACAACTTGGCCCAAGAATTTTACTTCTTCTTGCTAAAATGTGCATTTGGAAAATTTTTCTTTTAGAACATTTCTTCGCACAATCTCCAATACTTCCCTTAAATGCCCTTCATGCTCCTCCTTAGTTTTAGAATAAATTAGAATATCATCGATGAAGACTAGGACGAATTTGTTTAGGACATCTCAGAATACCCTATTCATCAAGTCAACAAAGTAGGCTGGAGCATTGCATAAACTGAACGACATCACCAGCCATTCGTAGAATATGTCAGGACCTCTAAAGGCTGTCAAAGGTATGCATTCTTCGGCTATGCGAAGTTGATGGAAACCTATGGCTAGGTCCATCTTAGAAAACACCTTGGCTCCATTTAATTGGTCCATTAAATCATCTATGCGAGGCAAGGGGTATTTGTTCTTCAATGTTTGTTTGTTAAGGTCGTTGTAATCCACACAGAGTCGTAGAGTACCGTCAGACTTGGGGACAAACACCACATCTGCACCCCAATTGGAAAAACTAGGCCGGATGAGTCCCTTCCATAAGAGCTGTTTAGTTTGGGTTTTCAACTCTTCTTTTTCTTTAGGGGTCATCCTTCGGATAGCATGGACTACAGGCCATGCATTTGGAACAAGATCAATTCTGAAATCAATTTCTCTTTGCGGCGGTAAACTGTTTACTTCTTCAAATACATCCGCGTAATCTTTGACCACGGGTTCTAAAGAAATAGGAGTGATCTCCAGAGAAGACCAAAATGCCTTTCTATCAGATTTTGAACAATGGCAAGGTATAGAAATAATATCCCCAAACTTTGTTTTGATTTCAACTATTCTATCTGCACATCTTACTTCGGCATCAAATTTTGTTAGCCAATCAAGACCAAGGATGATATCAAACTCGTAAAAATTCATGATAGTCAAGTCAAAAGGAAACTGAAAGTAAGAGTAGGAAATAGGCACCTACAGTATAAATCAAGGACGATAGAACCTCCTACAGGATTATGAACATTAATTGGCTCTTTAAGGCTTCTTTGTTTTAATTTCAATTTCTTGACCGTGTTGCTAGAAATAAAGCTCCTTGAGGCACCCGTATCAAACAAAGCAGTAATAGGAATGTTTTTAACAGAAATTGAACCACCTAAAACATCAGGCTTACCTGCTCCTTCAGAAGAAGTAGGTGCGGAAGAAGATGGTGCACTTGCCCCCTCGTACACATGTGCAATCTGAGCTCCTTTCAACAGTGGACAATTAGGCTTGATATGACCCTTTTTGTGGCAGTTATAGAATTATTTAGTGTTATCACTTCTAGCCTTCTTAGGATTTCTGCAGTCCTTGCTGTAGTGTCCAAACTTCTGGCAGTTGTAGCATTGCACCTTTGGCTTATCATGGGTTTTAGCAGCTCCAGAACCGCTTCCTTCATTCTTCTTTTCGGCTTCCTTCCTTTTATTATTGTTGGCCAAGCTGCTTTCTCTATCTTGTTGTGAAACCCTTTTGTCGTTCTCCTCATAGCGACAAGCAAACTCAATTAGCTTATTGAAAGGAAGGTCAATGTGATCAGTAACCCTGTCAGTGTACTTCCTAGAAAGTCCATTAATGAACCTCTTGTTCTTTTGGAAATCATCCTGAATCAATTCTGGGGCATAGCGAGAGAGGTCTTCAAATTTTCTCACATACTCAGAGATAGTTTTGTCTCCTTGCTTCAATTTGGCGAACTCGTCATGCAGCCTTTCCACTTCTTGGCTGGGAACGTACTTTTTATTGAATAGCTCTTTAAACCTGGTCCAAGTCACATTTTCTTCATCACCTCCTATGTTGACCAATTCCCACCGATTTTGTGCTTCGCCTTGGAGCAGTCATGAAGCCGTAAATCTCTTTCGTTGATCATCTAGCCCAATCCCTCCAAATATCTTCTCACAATTCTTAAGCCATGCCTGAGCCTGCATCACGTTCTCCGTACCAGTGAATGGAACTCCACCTAAATTCTTGAACTTCTTCGCTGCCTTGTCCAAGTCAAAGGGCTGCGGTGGTGGTGGTGGCTGTTGAACTGTGGCCTCCTCAGTTTCGGCAACATTTTGCCTCCTTGCTCAAGCTCTAGCAGCTCTAGCGGCAGCAGTACTCATTTTTAGTTAGTTCTGTACGATCCAGGAAAGAGTCAGAACAACTGTAATGGTGATTTTAAGAAATGATATAGATAAGAGGATGGATAAAAGGATAGCGATAAAATGACTGACAATTATGTATTCTCATGAAATGTTCCCCATAGAATATTGTGATTCTATGTAAACAAATTATTATAAATATGTTATATTCCAAAGCTAAGTTTAATCTAAGCTCTGATACCAACTGTGATGACCCCAAACTTCCACGGAATGAAAGTAAGGAATAATCATTTGGAATACAACATAAATATAACAATACAAATCACAAATACAACATAGCACAGGAAAACTATAGAATAACAACATCATTGTAGTGGAATATGAATGTCATCAAATACAGAATCCCACATTCACAGAGTTCTAAATTATTACATTAGGTTTCAGCAAAAAGGAAATAGTTTCAACTTCAAAATAGAACAACTGGAAATAAAATAAGTTTGGATGTCTCAAAGTCTTAAGATAAAATGCAACAAAAGATAAATGATAGATAGTCTTCATAGCTCCAAATCATCACCTCAACTAAGCAACTCTAAGAAAACTCCAAAGACAGCAACTCCAAAGGAAGTGAAACCTGCTACTTGGCTGCCAGTGTAGAAAAGAGGGCACCCGAGTTTGCAAAGGTGAAAACAAACTACGAGTCAGTCATGGGACTGGTATGAGAATTCTAAACTAATTTAACTAATAGTAATAAGGCAATCCAAAGACCATGCCGCTAACGCGGAACGAGTTTTATTTCAATGGATTGTCGTGCATAATTTAAAGTGTCAGAACAGGTAAATAAGCAAATCGTAAAACAACGCAATGGTTTTGGAAAAATGGAATCACCATAAGATTCAAGTCACATCACACAATGCAACGCAAACCAGAGGATAGAGTTTTACCTTGAGGTGATTAAACATGCTTGGTACGATAAAAGCGAATTTGATATTATTATTAGTGAATATAAAAACATTTCAAAATAAATGTATCAATCCTAGGAAGCATATATACCATATACTATGCCTCCATACTAGTAATATAATCAAATTCGTAGGGTCGTATTGGGAATTTGGTTTTCCATCATGAGTCAAGGCTAGGGAGGAGCTCCTTACCGATTCGAGACACTCTACCAATTGTCTCAGGATCCCCCGCAGTGAACCCTTGGATCCTGCAGGGCCGGTCCACACATACAGCTTTGTGGATTGGCAATTCCTGAACACACGTTTCCCGATCCTATAGGACCTATCATCCGAGGCGCGCCTCATTCCATCATCCACATAAGTAAAATATCAGCCAGCTTAAGCACTGACACTACCCCTAGCTAGAAAGAAACATGCTGCTCTCCCTGCGTTCCCTTCTCCCGTTTTAGACTCAACCGGGTTGTGAGGCTCGTGAAGCTACGTAATACACAATGCTATGCTTATTCAAGCTGTGCTTTGATCGTCACCACAAGGTTCTGCTTTTCAACAAGAAACCTTGATCATTGCATCTTAGTATGCCACACCGTCACTCCATATCACACTAGCAATCCTTTGCCGAAATATACAAAAGGGTTTTAAGCAAGAGAATAAATTCTCCACTACCAATCATTCATACTTTCAACAGAAAATTAATAAATACAATATAAAGGAGCACAATGTTAGACATACATTCCATTTATAAGCCCGTTCTCGGTCTGAACGAAACTGGAGATACCTCGTCCCGTATGTCCAGTACGGAAAGGAAGTACCCGCATATCTGTGAATTCAACACGTACGTTTGGGCAATTACCCCGACCCTTGAATTGGGAGCAAGTCAATTTAGGATCTTGATCGTTGTCCATTCGAGGGAAGATTTACGGTCTTCATTCGCCGTCTTCGACTTCAATTCTTAATGTCATCTGGTTATTTGGAATGAGATTAACTCGGACTTTCCAAATAATTCTCGCATATATAATTTGAGAAAACCCATTTCATGTCGTTATATTATTTTATAACGATTAATTCTTACCTTAATTATTTAAAATAATTAAATCCTTAATTAACGACGCTTCGGGTCAAAGGAGCGACCCTAGCGCTGCTTTCAACCAATTTTGATTTACACATTTCTCAAAAACTAACCGTTGGATTTTAACGTAGTTTATACATTGGAAAGATCTTCCCAAAGCAGTCCTAACGGTTTTCGTTTTGGGAAAATCCGACGGTCGGATCTTTTGATATAGTCGTTTAAAGGTACGATTTCAAAACGCGAACTACCGCGCTCGATTCGTTAAATTTTAATTATATTTATATATAAAATATATAAATATAAACCGTTTAACCATAATAACGTTGTCCGATTCAATAACAAGCTAAACAACTACTGACACCCATTCATTTTTAATTCCTTTAAAAGTGGGGATAATATTTCAACATTTGAATACATTCTTTTATGAAAATGTAAATTCTATTTCAAGGTTGCATTTTAATTACATAAAAATGTAAATTCTTATCTTTTAATTACAATTAAAATGTAATTAACATTACATTGAAAATTTCTATCTTTTTAGATTACACTAAAAATGTAATTTTGATTACAATGTCACATGTTTCTTTTTAATTACATTAAAAATGTAATTTTTGTTTCGTGTCAAGATTTTGTCCTAAAAATGTAATTTTATTCCAATATTAAATTCTTACCCTTTAATTACACATAAAGATGTACATTTACTTACAATGCAAATTCCTACTTTCTAATTACATATAAAAATGTAAATTTACTTACGATGCAAATTCCTACTTCTTATTTACATATAAAAATGTAAATTTACTTGCGATGCAAATTCCTACTTCTTATTTACATATAAAAAATGTAAATTTACTTGCGATGCAAATTCATACTTCTTATTTACATATAAAAAATGTAAATTTACTTGCGATGCAAATTCCTACTTCTTATTTACATATAAAAATGTAAATTTACTTGCGATGCAAATTCCTACTTCTTATTTACATATAAAAATGTAAATTTACTTGCGATGCAAATTCACATATTTCTACTTCTTATTTACATATAAAAATGTAAATTTATTTCTGATGCAAATTCCTACTTCTTATTTACATATAAAAATGTAAATTTACTTTACACTGCACTAAAACATGATTATATTTCATATGCGCTAAACGTGATTATATTTCATATGCACTATCATGATTCCAAAGTATGAACATATTTCATATGTAATAACATGGTACTGACATAAATATATTTCATGTGCAAATAATATGTCATCAAAATATGATTCATTCTCATGTGCAATAATATAAGATCAAAATATGATTCATTCTCATGTGCAATAATATAACATGAAAATATGTTTATTCTCTTGTGCAATAATATGACATCAAAGTATGTTTATTCTCATGTGCAATAATATGACATCAAAATATGTTTATTCTCATGTTACCACACCCATAATAAAATAAGTGTATTCTCATGTTACTACCTAAACACTAAAAAATATATCTATTTTCATGTTGCTACTTAGATTCCCAAAAATATAATTATGCTTACGTTTCAACTACAATGATAAAAATATAATTATGTTTATCGTTTTATCTCAGCAACAAAAATATAATCATTTCTGTCGTTTCATTTCAACAACACCTCTTTGGATGTATAGAACTGAAGTAAAAAAAAAAAAAACAGCGCGTGTATAGATCATAAAAATAGATCCGAAATAAAAGTAATTAAATAGATGTAGCGCAAACACAGATCTGGAAATGTAGAACTGAAATAGAAGAAAAAATAATAGCGCGTACAGATCTTAAATAGAAACAAAAATAACTGCGTGTACAGATCTTGAAATGGATCTGGAATAATAACATTAAATAAAATATAGCAGCGTGTACACAGATCTTAAAATATAGACCCGGAATAATAATTAAAATAACAGCGCAAATCTAGATTATTTGAAAAGAATTAAATTAAAATAAACAATTAATTTAATCATTTTATGATTCAGAATTCTTACCTTGGTATATGATCAGATCTTAACCTAAAAGAGACAAAATTTGTTCGTAACAGATCTAGAATGTTATGTGGTGTGTCGCTGCTCCAGTATCACCAAATTCGTCGAGTTCTGAGTCGATCTAAATCAAATATGTACTTTAAACTATTTATATTACAATTAGCAATGAAATCAAGTGTTGCAAATCAATAAAATTAAATTTCAATAAACCTCAGATTTTGTTCAAATCTTTGAATCCAAATAACTCGAGCTACGGTCAAAGGTTTGAGGAGCCGTTTGTTGGAGATTGGAGAGCTTGGAGAGGGGAGTCGGCGCCTGGAAGGGGGGAGAGTGCGGCGGCGTGTGGTGGGGCTGAGGGGGGTGCGACGGCGGCGGGTTCGTGGGTTCGGGGAAGGAGCTACAGGCTATTTTAGATCTTGCAACTTATATGAGATCGAAGAGAATGATGAGAGCTTCAAAAAAGTTCAAAAGGGCATATGTTAATTCTTCATGGATTTGGAGAAAAAGAAGAGAGAGGTTTAGAAAGGGCAGGCGGCTATGGGTTCTGAAGATCGGGAGAGAACGACGTACTGTAGCTTGTATTTGTAATATATAATATTAGGTTTAAGTAATCATTATTTAATTCTTAATTACCCACTAAAGGCCCGTTTGGCCACTAACTCGGAATTTGGCCCAACGACTGTCGTTCTTACCTATTAACCCCCGTTCCAGACTCATCTGGCTATGTCCCACAAGCCCAAATGATCATCTTGAACCCTGTTTCTCAGTTTTAAAATTTAGGTCTTTTATTCCTATTTCAACCATGCAAATAAATTTACCGGGGCTACAAATTAACTCTGAAAAATATATTTAGCTATGTTTTGACGTTGCGGACCTAAGAAAATTTATTTCGTTCAATTCTGAGCCTGTTTGAAAAATGGCTATTTTTAATTGCTTATAAATTTTTTAAAATTAGAAATTTTAAATTTGGACTCAATTTTCAACAAAATTACTTAAAATAAAATTTTCAAACTAGTTCAGATTTTCTGGGTTGTTACAACTTAACTCCTTCCAATTAACTAATAATCGATAACTCCTTTCGATTAAATAAAAATCGATAACTCCTTTCGATTAACTAATAATCGATTAACTCGACTCGACTAACTCGACTCGACTAACTTGGTTCGACTAACTTGGTTCGACTAACCTGGTTCGACTAACCATACTCGATTAACTCAACTTGACTAACTTAACTTATTTAACTCAACTTGATTAACTCGATTCATTTAACTCAACTTGATTAACTCGGCTCATTTAACTCAACTGATTAACTCTAACTGGTTAACTCTAACTCTAATCGATTAACTCTAACTGGTTAACTCTAACTGATTAACTCTAACTGGTTAACTCTAACTGATTAACTCTAACCGGTTAACTCTTACTCTAATCGATTAACTCTTTTGATTACCTTTTTTTACTTAACTCCTTTGAATCATTTCCCTTTGGAATTATCCCCTTTGAATTATCTCCTTTGGATTATCTCCTTTGGGTTATCTCCTTTTCTATTTGTTTACTTAACAAATAACTATTCCCTTTTAAATTCTATTTATTTAACAAATAAATATTTCTTTTATCTTTTTCTATTTATTTAACAAATAAATATTTCTTTTATCTTTCCTACTTGTTTATAAATGTTTTACAAATATTCCCTTTACAAATCTATTTGTAAATGGTTTACAAATATATCCTTTTTATTTCTACTTGTAAATGGTTTACAAATATACCCTTTTTCTATTTGTTTTTGCAAATATCTTCCTTTGTATTTGTCTTACAAATATATTTCCTTTATATTTGTTTTACAAATAACTTCCTTTATATTTGTTTTACAAATATATTTCCTTTTAAATTCTTTTGACTTTATAATTATTTCCTTATATAAAATCCTTTTTTCCTTTTATATATGAAATCCATTGATTTTATATGAATAATTTATTTTCAAAATATACTTTGAAAATACCTTTTATCATTCTGGTATTTCTTATGGTATTTAACATACCATAAAACAAATGATAAATATCGTCCAAAACCCACATAATCAACAACAGATTATATATCACATCATATATCACAATACATGAATAACAGCAAAATAAATGTTGAGGAATCCAGTTGGATTCCTCCAACCAGTTTCCCTACATCATAGATGTTAAACAATATAATTAACATCGATAATATTTCACTATGAAATATTCTGCTAAACATAATCGATATTAGATTAACGATTTTTATATATATCGTTATCTATAATTTCAATCAATACACAAGCAATTCAACCAAATAGTTAACACATAACAATCAACAGACAATTATCAGTTCCAAGAATACGTTATAAAATATAACAGTTCAGAGTTGGTGAGTTTTACTCACATTGTCGTTAACCATGAAATAATGACTAATGGTCGTCGGTTTAATTCAGATGTTTTATTCTGTCGTAAATGGAGACGAGCTCTAAATCATTCCAGAGTGGTTCCCTGTTGTAGCATTCGTCTGTATGACCCTATCGGATCCTGTTTTGGCTAATTCTGTTCACGTTCGAGCGAGTTATATAGTTTACACGACAATACACTTATTTTAAATTAAATAAAACTTAACAAATATAAATTATGGGCTTTACCCATTTTAATCAGCCCTTATCTCCCTGCCTTCAACAGTCTTTCATCACCAATTCTCAATCCAAAAACCACCACAATTCTCACCACAATCCCTTAATCACTCGTGACCATCCTTCCTCAAAATGCATCAATGTTTTCCCTGTGCTGCTCCCATGAAGGCAGCAAACTTCTCATCACCAATTACACATAAATTGCTAATAAATCCCCAATAAATTCACACAGCAAAACAATGATTTCTCAAACTAAACATACCTTTACACTTACCCTCAAAATACTCCATTCCCGTCACTTCTACAAATCCCAAAATCTTACAAACAAATCATACTTTAGGGTCAGCCCCTAACTAACCTACATCATCACGGGTTCCAGAAAATCCCCTTGAATCACCCTGTTTAACAGTACATCACTGCTTTTATCCTACTCCTTCCACGCACTGAATCCTGCCTCCAGAATTTCCTCCAACGCCATGACCAGCTTCGAATCGACCACTCAACAGCACCAAAACCCCTATCACTTCTAGCTCAACTCTCTATCAGAATAACAGCTGACTCGGGCCCTTCTTCCTATTTACGTCGATCAAAGCCAACTCACGGCATCCCAGCAAAAACCCATCGAACTAGTTCTCACTATAAACCTAAAACCTTGCAACAAATCTCCAAATCAACCTCCTTAATCCAAGAACAGACTTGAAATCCTCAATCAATGCTTCAATTTCTACTAGATCCGTGAACCGTAGGTCCGCTGGAAGAACATCGCGAGCACAAAAAAAATGAATCGAGCTCAATGAAAGCACATCAGAAATGAAGAGGTTCCTTCAAGGATTCTCAATATATATACGAAATGATTTATAGAATTTGATTTTTATTTATTCTGATTTTTCAAAGAAGAAAATCTCTGATTTGGAAAAACAGACGACGGCGGATTGTTTTGCAGTGGAATGAGGAAGGTTTTTGGCCAATTTGATGATAATATATAGGATAATAATTGAAGACGTGGCTGATTTTTGATCCGAGAAATAAATGGCTAGGTTTGGTGACCTTTCTATATGAAGTTTTGTCCTCATCCGGACGGTCAACGACAGAAATAAAAATACCAGTGAGACGAGCAATATCCCACGATCCCAAAAATATAATAATACCGGTAGATTAACTCATATTTTGAAACCTCAAAATGTTGATTATAGGGTGCAAAATACTCCAAATAAAAAGTTGCATGTTTAATTAATTAAAAATTACAGTAAAATTCGAAAAATTAATTTATCACTACGCCTCAAAAGAACCTCGTCTAAATTCGAAACTGATATGCAGTTATATCAAATAAACCGCTACGGTCGATGGACAATTCTATAGCGACTATTTGAATATTTGATTTGGACATAAATCAAAATCTACATGACGAAATCTTGATTTTTCTCTTCCATTAGAAAAATATACTTCACCAGCTCTGAACGTTTCTTGTTTCACAGAAATCTGATTCAAAACGGCTTCTGTATATTCGGTTGAAGTTCGAATCGCCAATTTACGAACTGCAGCGCCATTTCGAGCTCGATTATAATTATATTATAATTCTTCGTTCAAACTTCGTTTATATAATATATTCGTTATTCAAATTCAATTCTAAAATGAATTATATATTTTGAATTACCCAATTCACACCATATCGCCATTTCAGCCAATTCTAATTATTTCAGAATTAAATATATTATTATATTATTTATATTAATTAAATATTCAATATAATTTAATTAAACGACCATTTGAATTCTAAATCACTATTTATATAATTAAATAAGTTAATTATATATCGTAGAAAATACGATTCGTTACATTCTTCCGCACTTAAAATAATTTCGTCCTCGAAATTGCTAAGGTAGAAAACAAACCCTATCGACCGGTTAGAACTTATTTGCTCACTTCTAAATTCCGGTTTTCAACTGAACCAATTTAAATTCTATTAAATTATTAATTCATTCTTATCAACAAAAGTTTTCAAAAACCCTGAAAAAATTTTAACACCTTCCTTACCTTTTCGAAAAATTTCGCCAGCACCTCCTTTCTACTGGTTAATAGGTCAAACTCCAACTCGCCTCTCAGGGCCGTCTCAAACCCAAAAGAAAATCAAACAGCCAAGCGGCTTGAAAATTCGGCTCATAAATCTTATATCCAAAATAAATATAAACTTGTACCTTTTGTCGGCATATCATTATATCCTTTCCACCTATTATCAATTCAGTAGATACAAGGGTCATCCCAATCAAATTTCAATCTGTTTTTTGTCCACAAATTCAACCATTTGCTTATACCTATGTCGAATTCAATTTCAAATCAAAGTTCCATTTTCGATTTTTTTATTCTTAGCTCATCAATCCAATATCATTTCAGATTCTATCTCACAATTCAAAATCTGATTCTACTTGATATATCGTATCCAATTCAATTTCCAGTTAATTGGTTTCAATTTAGTTCTAACTTGGTTTCACAAATTTCTATTTAAATTTGTTTTTAATTCAAGCAGTCTCTTCCTGGGAGTTTTAAACAACTTTGCTTTTCTAAAACCAAATATTTCTTTTTGGATTTCAAACAACTTATTTCTCTCAAAACAGTTCAAAAAAAAATCCTTTGGTAGTATTCCGTCACTCAGCAACTCGAAAATAAACATTGATGATGCAGTTGTCATCATCAGAATTTATTTTTCAGCGATCGAAGTGAGTTTAATACTATATCACTTTTCAGAACTCATTCTTTAAACACCTTTATTTTGAAATCACTTTCAAAATATTCTTCACAATGTTTGTAACCAATTTAAAATCTCCCAGGATTTTTAAAATCCTCATATATTTAATCAATATTCAGTTATAAACACCTTTCCAAATTCTAGGAATTTTCATTTCAATTCTGATTTAGATTCAGATTTAATTCAATTCGATTTCATATATTACCTTTATATGAATTCTGATTGGTTATTTACATAACCATTTCACATTTTTATAATCTTATTCGATTATAATAACGACCAACATACCCAATGCATATCATAATAATTCCAATATAATTCCTTTATATCAAAATATAATCATGGGTTAAATTATTTCGTTTACCCTTTTCAAAATATACCATGACGGTTCATCGTATTCGAGTGTTTATAAACTCCTACCGATATAGTGGATCAAACTGATCGACCAGAACTTATAAACAACTTAACCAATAAATCTCCACAATATAAAACAATTTTATATTGAATAACAAATATGCTCTTATATATATACACTCAACTCAATCTAGGGTATTACTAACCCCATCTCTATTGAGTCACGCCACAGAGCCAAGGTAATTCACTTAACCTTAAGCTCTGATACCAACTGTAACGACCCGAAAATTTTCGATCCTTAGATGTTCGATATGTGTTGTATATCGAATAACGAAGATCGCTAAATTTTCGGGTCGTTACACTAATATTCTTATTTTTGAAAGATTTTGAGAAGAAATAAAATGGAAAAGGCTTGGCGTCGTCTTAGAAAATATGTATTGGAGGCTAGGCTCTACTAGTCTATTTATAGGTGTATAGCAGATTCTGGTCCGTCAGATTAAAAGTTATAGATTCTAATCCGTAAAGATCGAAAATATAACGTTAATTGGCTTAGATGTGGGTCGACCTGGACCCCTTGTGGATCGACCCATTTGTCGACCCGCCTCTAGGGTGTGTCGACCCATGATCTGAGCCATTAACGTTAATTTTGCCGGGAATTAAATTCTTGTTTAACGTTGCTTGTAACATTTCTTTTCTTGATAAATATTACTATGTAAATTATTTTCTTCCATCTATAATGTATATTTAATATTTTGATTTAAAAATTATGTGCATATATACGCGTATAACTCTTCAAATCTTTGTCGTTAATAGCTGCTCAATAAATCTCGTCATTAACGTTGTCAATTCATTGATTCCTTCCTTTCTAATATATATATATATATATATATATATATATATATATATATCCAAATTCCAAACACAGCTGTTCTCTTGCCTATTTTTGATTCATTCCACATTTATTACTTTCCACCCTTGAATTACACTTAAATTTTAATTTTTTATTTTATGCTACGCACAACTTCATTTCTTTTCTAAATTCAAACAACGATATGCCAACATTATTTTTTTTACTCATTTTGATTGGTTGTAGGTTACCTATGGATTTCATTCATATATATATATATATATATGAATTGGTTCGGATATTTTTGTCGTTAATGGCGACAGGGACCACGTTCCCCTTCTTATTTTCTTCGCCTTCTTCCACCATAATCTTCCCTTCCACTCCAAACGAATCATAGATCTTCTTACATCAACTCCTCTTCCCTGATTTCGTCTGCGTGGCAACATATTCGAACCATGAAACAACTTTCAGATATAACCATACTACTTTTCGTTACTTTTCACTGGAACACCCGATTTACTTCATCCATCGCAGTAATTTCGACTGGGAAATTTCCACAAATTTCAAACGCTTAGATCTGATTTGTTTTTTTTCAGATCGGATTTGGACCAGAGGACTTGTATGATTTGGGCATAAATTCCTGATCTATATCTAAATCTTCGACGTCCTCATCAACCGATCTTGACGGTTATGGATCCCTTTTTCCAGATATAAAATAGTTTTGATTTATGTGAGTAATTTGGGAGTTACTGCTTCATCATGATTCTGATGTTCTTACCAATTCCATCCTTAACTGCCAAGTTTGCCAGCATCAGATCTGATTCAGATCCGAACTATAATAGTCTGATCTAGATCTGAGATCTGATGAGCGTTCGCTCCTGAATATTGGAAGGCGGTCGAGTTTCGTTGGATTGGATTGGTGATTTCGGTTTCCTTTTGCACTCAGATCTGGTTTGAGAATTTTTTCACCGTTAAACTCTTGTTTTCTATCAGCAACCTTCAATGATTTCCTATCGTTGATAAGCCATTTGTTTTCTTTCAAACTTACTTCTAAAATTAATTAAATCAATTTTCTCCTCATCTCATTCTGAGTTTAAATACCAGACCTAATCACCAGATCTGTACATCATTCGTCAGATTTGAAGATCGGAACCTACTATGATCAGAAAGATTTATGTTCCACCTCAGAAATCTATTGGCGTTTGGATGTTTTTACTGTTCTGTTTTAACATGCTCATAAGCAGTGACATAACACGACAGAGTTTGGATCCATTTCTTGCTGCATTATCATAAGAATTTTCAGCGTTAAGACTGATTCACAGGCGTTTGTGAGTCATCAACCAGATTTAATGTCTGAAATTGAGCCATGAAAGTAGTCTTGCAGTATTATTATACATGTTGTTGTTATATGTTGCTGATTTGGGTTTGGAGTAAGGCGTGACATTGGTATTGTGAATTTGCGGTGCTGTGTGCATCAGTATGGAGCTGTTTTGCTCAGAAGTAGTGAGTCACAAGCGGGATGGCCTCATCATGGGCCGGGTTTATCGTAGATTAGTTTTAGAGCTCCTTTTATTTTCATGTTGTTCTTTACTTTGTTTTGTTGTCTTCTAATTGTAACGGTTAGTATGCTAACCCGTCTATTGTACATCTTATTATTATAATAAAGTGAACCAATTTTCAATATATATATATATATATATATAGACACACACACACACATATATATACACACATATACATGTATATATACTCACCTATATATATACACACATTTTCTTATATGTACATTTTTATATATTTTTCTTTTAGAACATGCATCTCTTTAGTCGTCCTTCTAAAATTAAAAACATGACATGGCAGGACTCAAACTTCTGACCTCTACCTTGGAAAGTGCATGCCTTACCAACTCACCTGAATTAGTCTTTGTTCACAAAACTAAAAAATTTGGTAGTTATTATTCTTATTTGTGTTCCTCATATATCTTCTTTTTCACGTTGTTCCAAAACTCCATTTAAAGATATCTTTTTCGTTTCAAATCCATTTTCTGCAAACTATAGATCTAAATTGATCATAAAATCACCATGGACGCAATGACGCTAGCTCCGTGACCAAATTATGAAAATTATATAAATTTTATTTTATTATTTAATTAAAAATGTGAGGTGTACATGATAGCTGTTAATACTTTGATCAACCATAGGGGCATCTTCATATGTCGTTCTTAGGGTACTTGTGTTATAATTTCTCAACACTTAGGTAATGTTTGTTATTATCTAATGAATGTTAAATATCATATTTGTGAAACGAGAAATATGTTTTCGAAATATGTTGAATTATAATTTGTATTCATATGCTATTGATATTGATATATCTGGCTTATTTACATTCTGTCATGGGGAATTAAAATTATAGATGATTGCAGCATCTATAGCATTTAGTTTACTGCCTTACAATAAGGGATGTCACAATTGTATCGATGCTTGGTTAATTTTATGGATGATATGAAATAATTTTCATTGTAGCTGATAATTAATGAATTGGATGTATATATGGATTTTGGCAATAGATAATTTCATTCCAATAAGAAAAAGTTGGTAAAAATATGAGTTGGTTCCATAAAGTGATTGGAAATTATTTTATTAATTTTTCTATTTTTACTTTGTCTATAAAATGTTTTAAGAGTTATGGTTGATGAGCCTTACCTATGTTATTATAGGAAATCCCTAAACACTACGATAAGTTATTTTGACATAATAATTAAATAATAGGAGAAATTCTATTATGAAAAATAATCATATTTTTAGGATTGAATATGTTAAAAGTTATATTAAAGTGATGTTTGATTTTGTGAAGAAAATTAAATTAAAACGTTATCAAGTATTTTTTGAATGATTTAAAATTATAATGCAAATAATGCTAATAATTTGGGAAAATATTTGTCACATCCAGGATGTCTCGGTACCATGTATGGCATTTTTCTGTTCTTAATAGTAAATATGTACACATTTGTCATCAACAAAAGGGAAAGACAAAACATTCTATGTAACGACCGGTTTTTTCTTACCAATTAAGTCGATAATGAAACCAACTCAAATAGTTCGAAAAAGCAGATTGCACGTTTTATAATGTCGTATTGATGCTGTAAAGGCCACCGTAAACTAGTGGCTATCAACGGGCACTCCATAGCTACGACACAAGTTAAAATTGAAGGGGGCTCGGTCAGGACAATATAAAAAGGCACACGAGGAAATACCCAGGGTAGGATTCTACCAGCTGCACTCCCGGATCGGTGGTAACACATAGATGCAACTGCTGCCCATCTCGAAACACGCTCGCATAATCAAAGAGGACAACAAATCAATCACAGAGCAATAGAAATGGTATAAAGAAGTGTGTCCGATAGGATGTGCAACCTCACTTAATCATGATATAGCACCTGTTTTAGTCATTTTAATTATGGCTCAAAATTCAAGGCTATCCATCACCGTTCTCATTCGTTAAATCCAGTAATCACCTCCAAATCCGTCATTTTCATTATGGATTCTCTACCACATGCACAGTTACTAAAGTTGTTCCCAGTATTGGCAAAGAGTATGATAATATCAGGCCCCGGTCTCTTCAACAACCTAAAGCATATTTCACACTGTGGTCATTTACATTTAAAATCATTTCAAATATCATAAATCAATACAATAATAACATTAGTTTATATTCAAATGATTATTTTCAAATGGCTGAAGGACACAGATCATATTTCAAAACATCATAAATCAAATAATAACGATATTGATTTATACTCAAATCATTGATTTCAAATATTTCAAACTCATAAATCATAGTTCAAACCAATTCATAATTCGATTAAATTCATAATTCGTAAATCAATACATATTATTGGATTCAGTTCAAGATTTGGATTTCACATTCTTTTAGAAATAGTTTAAAAACAAAATTACATTTCGATTTTACATTTCTATACCTCAAATTTCACATTTTCAAAAATCCTTCTATTAACATTTCGGGTTTAATAGCTTTGGTTGAAACAACTTTTATTAAAATAATTAATATAATATAAATAATTTTATTTAAAAATAATAATTATATTTATAAAAAAATTGATTTAAAATCATTATATAATAAAGTATAATTAAACAAAGAAGCAAAATAATATAATTGAAATAGTTATAGAAATTACCATAATTAAGTTAGATATATATAAAATAATTATAAAGTAGAAATTTAAATTTAAATAAATTAAAATAGATTAATATTAAATAAAATGAATTTCAAATTATTTAAAATAACCAAATCTAAACCACTCATCCGTAATTCCAAAGTTCAGTTTCTTTAATTCGGATTTCAACAGATTTACTTCAATAAATTCCTAAATTTTAGACAATATTTTTTAAGCTCAATTCATTTGAATGGTATACAAGTTGGATTACTCAATCATATTCTTAAAAAGTTAAATTACATTTAAATCACTCTTTTTTATAGCATTCATACCAATTGAATTTAAATTTCCATTTAATTAATCATAAGAATTTAATTTAATTATATTTAGAGTCAAAACATTTATTTAATAAATCATTATCAAATTAATTTATCAAGTTTCATAGTCATAGAGAATTCATCAAGACCCGTTATTTATTAAATTCATGTCTTAGAATAAATTCATTTTACTCGATAAAATTACATTCCAATTTTTATCATTAGACCAATCAAGTTATCATTATGTTTCTAACTTATCCTAAACCTTTGTATGTACTTATATTTTGTATATATATACACTATTTTGAAATTTAAATAATCTTTATATTAAAATAAAAGATTCATTAATTTACTTAATAAAATAGTATGTTATTTAAATCTTAAATCTAAGTAATATTGTAATTCAAAATCTTAAATTTATATAGAAACATATATTAACTTATGCATTGAATTGATTACATATCATTTTTATTTCAAATTTAAATTTAAGGCTTTATTAAATAATCAAAATATAAGTTTAAATAAGATTCTACTTTGAATCCCTAAAATACTTTATCAAATTGGAAAATTTTATAAATTCAGAAAATACTTTCAAAATAGACTAATAATATCTGTATATAATTTTCTACCTAGGCCAATTGATACATATATATCATTTCAATTCAGTATATAAAATTTACCAGTATTTATCATTTCAACCCGCGTCCCAATAATGGCAGATTTAATTCCCAAATCTATACAATGTTCAGGTATACATCATTTCAAATTGTAATGGTTTTACACATGAATAGTGAACTTGCAGTGTGAAAGCAAAATAAAATATAACGTTTCAAATGACTCATATAAATCAACACATCATCATACAATCAATTCGTGTCATATATGTCAAAATTGTGCACGTCACATGTGCACAAACATATAATCAGGTATTCTAGAGAATTCCTAACATTTCATATGTCATTTCAAATAATATCAATTTTTGAATTGAAATTATTACTCAATAAGTATTCTCACCTTGTTTGGCAAAGTAGAAATAGACAACATAAGCTAAAAATGGACACGGAAGCTAACATAACATAATTGAATCAACGAATTGGAACTCTCCCGAATCAACCCAAGATCAAATAAAGCTCAAAATCAACATTCTTCTACATTTTATAATATATATATGTATATATATATATATATATTCGCGTGAAGCAAGCAATATATATGTATATTTGTATAAAACACTCCAAACTAAATATATTCGTCCAACGAACAACTACCAGGCTTGAATTCAAGAACTCACACTTGCCACCAAAACAATCTTTGATTAAAACACAACCACATATAGGAACTTCACATACACAAACACATAACTCAGCACAGTGGGCAACAGAATGGCAAGGAGGATGAGGGTGCTTTATAAAAATTTAATTCAATAGTTATAAATAACTTAAATTTCTAAATTAATTTATTAGAATAATCATTTCCTAATTATTCAACTCATGGTACTGTTACTTCCTCTAATACTCCTTATTATAAGGGAATTTTACTATTTGAAATTCTACCTAATTTATGGCAAATAATTTCCTTCTCCAATCTCTTTAAAATGAGTATATTTACTTTTTTTCCTACCAAACTTGTATGTCTTCTTTTCTTTCTTTTATTTCTAATTGAACATTAAATTTATTGTCATAACTTATATAGGATTTCAAGAAAAAGATCATTTCAAATTCATTTCAACATTAAAATCTTGTTATATCAAGGCCATGGCAATTATAAATTTGTCACTATAATTGTTTACTGCTTGACACTTACATTTCTTATCAATTTAAACCTCATAACTAAAAAAGTTCAGTATTTTAATTAAATAATTCATCTTATATTTTCCCTAAAATTTATTTTTATACTCTTTCTAACAGACGAAATAGTAATTTTTTTCAATTTCTCCAAAAACATATATTTTCTCAAAAACCATATTTCCAGTTTTCTTCACGAATGAAATTATTATGCAACTTGAGTCTATAAATGAAATATTAAATTTTCATTTTTCAAAATAATTTAATGGTATGTCCAAAATCATTTCTATAGTTTTCTTAGCATTTTTTATTTTTGGTCCAAACTTTCTAACACATTATTCTATGGAAGTCTACCCCTTGTATTAAATCCCTTTTTCAATGTTTTTATTATTTCCATTTCTTGACATTCTGTATTGCTTCCATAATAAATGTCCCTTATGCCATTTTATCTATTAAATAACGCTTATTTTTATGGACTTTTAATTCAAAATTAAATATTCATACTTTCACATAAATGGTCTTAGTTACATCTTTAATATTTTCCATTTTCAATATCCCTTCACTTATTGGCCATTAAATGCTCTTTCTAATTTCAAATTTCCATTTATTACTTATACGGAAGTTTATTCGATTTAACAAAAGATATCCTTCCAATTTTCCTGAAACCTTAATATACCCTTATATTATTGACATCAATTTTTCTTATTAACAGATATCCTAATAAACACCTATTCAAAATCCTAGCTATTTATTTCTCCCTGATGTATTCCATAAATGATAATTAAATCACCAATTGATTTCCATTAACTACCAATTAAATTGGGGAGTTCATTCCTTTCCATTTTTCCAACTTTGCAGTTCTTATATCCTTTATGTGCTTATAGGCTACTAAATCGATAAGGGAGATATTAAATCACTGCATGGTTTGTAGGAATTTTCTAGAAATTAAGGTCAATCCTTTCCTAAAAGGACCTACAGAAAATATTTTCTAGAGAAATACTTTAAATAAATATATATACATGTATATAGTAAAACTTTTGAAAATCCTTTTCCAAAATAATAATTACGCCTTTCATGCGTATATTTTCCTCGTAATCGGGTAACATGTGGTTTAATACATAATGTAATAATGCATCCGGAAAGAGCCTAAATTCCATCCCGTAAAAGACCCATTGGAACTTAAAGCCACTCTAAACGTATCATAGTTTCCTATAAGGAAATACTAAAACCAGATATCATAGAGCAAATCTAAATGAGACGACCCGAACTTCCACGTGAAGGCCCATATTGAATTGAGAACACGACAAATCAGAACACAAACAAAAGAACATTTCATTGCTTATTACAACAATTTACATCAGAGTACAAAAATATACAGAGTATGAACAAATAATATACATTTGATAAATATCAGAGATTACAATACATTACATAGCAGCGGAAAAATAATACAAACACAACTGAACAAGATACACGGATACAAAGCTTTTCGAATATCATTCCAGCTGTAAACCAGGATCTTGTGAATATAAATATGCAAAACCAAATTTGCTAGCTGCCCGTATGGAAATAGGGGCACCCAGAGTTTAGGTTAAAAAAATGAACTCCAGGTCAGTCATGTGACTGGTGTGAGAACTAAAACAGTTATTTAAAACTTTACTTTAAATCAGATATATCAAGGGACCATGCCGTATAACACGAAACAGGTTTCTTCCCAAGAACACTAGTGCATAAAACAAAACAGCGCAATGCTTTTTTGGAAAAATGAGGCTATTATACAAAATGAAAACAGAATCTCACACGGTGAAAGTGATAAAATATAAAATCATAAAAACAGATGTACCATTAATAAAACCATAATATCAAATACAATAAGTTTCAATAGATAACAGGTGCATCTATAATTATCCCAAGTACATAATGGTAACAATAACAATAATAATACTACTGCCATAAATAACTAAATCTCCATCGAAAGGTACCACCTCCGAGAAATCACTGATCACCATAGATTCATGGTCCTCACCAACTAAACTGTTTATGTTTAGAGGATGGAGGTTAAAACATAAAGTTCTGGTGAATGAAACAAAATATAAGTTTAGGAATGACTATTTGCTATATTTAGTAGTGTTAATTCTTCACGTTACATCTACGCTAACAACGTGCACAATTAAACATATGAGGAGGACATCCTAACAGACACATAAGGCCTATACATAAATCTATAGGCGAACATACTTACAATCACTTAGTACCCCCACAAAGTATTCGAAGGGAGGATGTCCCTACAGTCACTTAATAAACCACGAGATGGGCTATACCTATTCACTTAAGGCCATTTCCAAATTTATTAAGGGTGGACATCCCTACAGCCACTTAAGACCATATGGCGGTCCCCTAGCCTCTTAAGACCTTGTCCCTAATGCCATCGTCATATATATAAACTTTCCTTGTAGGTCTAGAAATAGTAACAGTCATTTAATACCAGGTTTAGTTAGGAACACAGTTTCATTTAAGACCGTCCTAGTGGACTATCTTGTTACTATCTCGTCATCCCTACAAGTGAACACCTAGCCACTTAATAATTCCCTTAGACGGTGCTTCCTTTAGGCCATTTATATAAATAGTCCCTAGGTCATTCCTCACTAAGCCCATAAATAAGAAGCAAACATTACTTGGAGAAGTACCCTACTCATATGTTATTGTCTACTAGGACCATTTAATACCGTATAACAGAAAGGCGGACCCAATAACCACTTAAAATCTTGGTAAGGGTAAGTCCCCTAACTTAGGTCCTAAACAAAGGAGTGAACCTCGAGTGGACCTAGTCCTAACTACATTACACTAAAACAATTAGGTCAGCCACTTAATACCTTCTCAAGACGGGCCTATTTAACACAAATATATATATATATATATAAGTGTGTGTGTGTGTGTATGTGTGTGTGCGCACGTGTGTGTGACACTTTCCTATGGAACAGAAAATTGCAAATTTGTTATAAATTACTGCAAGTGCACAGGTGTGTAGTATGCAGGTCAAACATAGGGAGGAAAATTAAACTAAATTATTTATATAATTTCGTTGGCGAGTTAGACAGAATTTGGAGATTTTTGGTTTGAAAGTAATAAAAATAGAAATTGCAATTTGGTTCAGAACAAATTTAATTTAACCGACAACTAAATAACAATTATCAAATAAAAAACAAATTAGAAAAGCAAGTAAAACTACAATTGAATTCACTTCAGATTCGATTCTAATTGGATCTATAATAAATTCAATGATTAACAAACAAAACAAAGTACTGAAAATAAAATTGTAGAACATAAATAAACAAATAGAAAAAATAGGATTACCGTTGAATTTAATCAGACGGTAATCACCAATAAGAAAAGTTAATGCAATAACAATTTGTAAATCTAATTGACTAGATAACACAAATTGCCATGAAATAAAAAAAATGCAAAAATAAAAAAATTAAAGTTTATTAATGGAGAAGAGAGATAAAGGTACCAAGGTTTACAATGAATACAATGGGTATTTATAGGGGATGTAGTCTCCTATCTAAGTGAATACTGGGCCTAAGAAAAATCTATGGAAATATTTTCTTTACAAAGACAAAAATATGATTGGATTTTGATTTGCTAATGACCTTATCAAATCTTCTCTATATGGCAAGTAAATGTAAATGATTTCCTTGAGAAGAATCTTTCTAACTCTTCAAATCTTTTTTAGTGAATATATTATATACATACATATGAATATATATATATATATATATATGTAATATACCACTAGTCCATATGTTCTTCAGAGCGAAGGTGGCACTGTGTATATATCCATGTTTCTTTCTTCAACAAATATAGGGCTTGATAGGAATCGAACTTAGGTCATCCTTCCGGGCCTTTACCAATGAGCTAGAACATCTTTTGCAACTGAGATAGTGTTGATATATGAAAGTAGCTTTTTCTTAGCAATTGGTCTTTAATTGAATGAAGGAAAGATTTATTGAAAAACCTGCGAAAACACAAAAAAAATACCCAAAGTAATATTTATCTATTTACAATAAATATAAGATATGAGCGTGAAACTAAACACTTTTACATGTTAAACAAATACCCCCACAATTATCTTTTACTCATCCTCAAGTAAAACAAGAATGAAGAAGAAAACTAGGTAGGTCACACGTTCGTAGGTAGCACGATTGCATTAAGCGTATGCAACAACCTGTTAAACCTCTAGATGTCCCTAGTATGACGAGTGGTGTCTCGTGAGAGTTTTCAGCTGATACTACCCACAAAATCCAAATGAAGTATGCTATGGTTCTAATGCGACTACATGAATGCAACAGACATATGCAAGTGAAAACAAAAATGAAAACATGGATTGTTTCAGAAAAGTTGCAACGTAGCCATATACAATTGAAATTAAATCTACAGAATTTTTTTGGTTCCTCAAATCATCACAAACTTTCAACATAATTCAAGTTTTCATACATTAAAATTATATTTTGGCTGGGTTTTTCGATTAATAACATTATGCAATCATGAAATAATTTTTTAGTTTTCTTGCCACATTTTGCAAAGTGGTATTTTTATTTCTTGGTGTATGACTAGTCAAATCAATAAGGTCAAGAAGTGCTTGGGCATCATTGCTTAATTTTCTTGTTCTCTATCTTTATAAATTTTAAAATTTATGACTAGTTACACACACCTAACATAAAAACCAAGATATATGACCCATGCATTGCCTCGCAGGTTAATGTGAGAGTTTGGGACAGAGCTTGGTGGATTGTGCAGACTGACGCTGACTTTGTCAACAAGATGTCGGTAACCCTTAGCTGTCCAACTCATAAAAATGAGGCCATAGTATACCACCCATGCACTGCCTTGTGGGATAACGTAATAGATGGAAGGAGCATGGATAGTTTGCACACCAACGCAAGATTTATAAGCAATATTAGATACCCTTGGATTACTATATTATTAAATATAAAAGAAGAGAGCATTACGCAATTTCAGCTTAACTAAAAACTTAAAAAGCCAATACATGTACTTTAAGTCCTCAACTCATTAAACAAATTCTACAATTAAGAATATACGTTATAGACATTACCTAAGAATCTCCCTATATATTGGTTACACTATTATCGCTCGTAATTCAACTTCTCATTAACTTTTTTATTTCGATCTTCGCTAAGAGGAAAAAAATACTATCAACTTATCAAAAAAGTTGTTAAATGGCTTCGTTGTACAATCTAAAATGAGTTGTATTTCCCAAAAAAATTATGGTTACTACTATTTAAAATGCAGATGGTCCTATCTAAATGCTTGAAAATGAAAATAAGAAAAATTAAAGAAAATTGACAGGAATGCAATGCAGACCCCCCTTCCCCCCCACACACACACATTTGGATAAAACAGTGTCCACACTATAAACATGTTTCCTAAATTTGAAAGATAACACCCAAAGGTGAATGAGATGCAAATGATTTGTAAAATGAAATACAATTTAACAACTATATGCGAATGAAAATCATATGCAAAATGAAATCTACGATAATGATGAGTGTTTTGTGATGAATGATGCTTTACTTTCCCCCTACACTTGCCTCTATTGAAAATAATGCAGGATGATTTATTATTTGATTTGTGAGGTACAATAGACATATTAGTGAATTATGAAATCAAATTCTTTCCTATGAAAATTTTGTCATGCCAAGGGTTTATAGCATTCAACTGAAGATTATCATAATCCTATGGACTTGAGTTCTTAACAAAAATTTCGTTCGATGGTATGGAACTAAGGTTATCTTTGAGACGTACTACCAATTCATCATTTAAAAATTTAAGCTCATCTTCAAATAATTCTTCAAAAGAAATAGTGGACATGTTTACTGAGGAAAGTGAGTTTTCTGAGGAGATAAATCAGACGTGTCATCTAAAATTGTTTCTATTATGTCAACTTCTCCTATTTCGATCTCTTTGGTTGATGTAAAATATTCAATTTAATGGTTAAGTGCCCAAATTATAGTCCAAGTAGGCCGCTCCTACAATTAATGATAGCATTTGAGGTAGCTAAGAAGGGATGACCTAATATCAATGGAATCTGACTATTTGGATTCGAATCAGGCTCGGTTTCTAGGACTATGAAATCCATGGGAAAATTGAAATTGTTCAATTTGATCAAAACATCTTTAATTATACCCAATGGTTTTTTAATAGATCAATCGGCTATTTTAAATGTGATGTTCGTGGGTTTCAATTCCCCTAGTCCAAGTTGACGTTAAACAATGTAGGGAAGAAGATTGACACTTGCGCCAAGATCAAGTAAGGCATGACTGATGTGAGTATTTCCTATTTTACAACCGATTGTAGGGCTACCAGCGTCCTTATACTTGATTGGTGACGGATTTGAGAAAAACAGAGCAAGTATTCACAGTCAAGAAAGCAGTTTTAGGAACATTAGTGCCTCGTTTTTGGGTGCATAGCTCTTTGAGATATTTGGCATATTGAGGAATTTTTTCGATGGTGTCTAAGAGTGGAATATCAACGCGAACTTGTTTGAAGATTTCAACAATTTTTTCAAAATTTTCATCCTTCTTCTTATTGTTAAGTCTATGAGGATATGGAGTTATTGGTTTAAAGACTCTTCTAGAATTTTGATCGTTCAAAAAAGAAGGTTTCGATATGGAAAGTGAAGGAGGTAAGGGTGTAGTAGATGGGATGTTGGGGTTGCTAACATTAGAGGAAGATATATTGTCGGGGTTGTTGACATTAGAAGAAGACATGTTGGGATTGACAACATTCAAGAAAGATGGAGATTTGGAAGGTTTAGAAGACTTGGCCTTGGTTGCCATTGGAATAGTGTCAAGCTTTTCGATTGGGGTT